>CM057345.1:56854448-58104448 GCA_030015575.1 Agapanthus africanus
CAGTACACATCAAGCGTGATGCTCACGTGCTCCACACGTGGGGCCCTTTTGATGGAGCTGTTTAATTTTTCATGCCATATTTTTGTGCATAGCATTAGATGCAGAAAAGGAGCCTTGGAAATAGTTCCATCTCCTTGATTTCCAATGCCTTCCCTTTTTTGGGCCTTGGAAATAGTTCCACCATGCAATATTCTCCGTGCGCAGCATTTAACGCTCCTCTTTATAACCTGAGGCCATAGCCTTCTTTTTCTCTTCACAGAGAAATCTATTTTCAATTTAGTGTGGTTTATCTTGGGGAAACAACTGAGTGCCATGGCCTGCAACCGCCCCCATGCTCGTCAACAGCCGTGGGAAGTGCCTATCGAGAAGATGATTCCTCGCTTTGCTGCACGATTGGTGGATCCCCTTCTTACCGATGACGAATGTGATTCAGCGACATATGAACTCTCGATCCATAGGGGGTCCCCTCTTCTAATGGGATCTCTTTGGCTCCGGATGATTCTTGTTGCCGTGCTTGCTGACATCCCTCCTCATCCAGTGGAGATGACCCTGGCGATGCTTGACACAGCTGAAGACAAGCTCGAATGTTTTCAGGAAGCGTGTCTGATCACTCAGGCTCTGAAAGATTGCTCGGTTCACCTGTTAGGCCAAATAAGAGCCCGGTGGGCTATTATGTCTGCTTTTGCAGACGAACATGGCGCCAGTCGGTGGGGAGCCACTCCTCATGAAAATCGTCGCTTTGATGTGCTGGAGAAGGCGGCGAGGGAGTTAGAAAATTTTGAATACTGTTTTGTTCACCCTTGTGCTACTGATCCCTTTTTTGGCGATCTTTTCCCGGTAGTGTAGTATGCTTAAATCGATGTACTCTTTTTGTCATTGGCTGTTGTATGCTTTTCTGTTGAATTTTCATGTTTGCCGGGTACTCGTATGTGCGTCTTGCTTGCGTAAATGAGCTTCATATTTCTCCATGGAAATTTTCTTTAATTGCGAGCACTATCGTTATGTTGCATGCACATCAGAGCTTTGGGTATCATTTCCTTTCGAATATTCATATAGTTGTAAATGCATGCTCGGGAGGATATGCATCGGAGATTTTCCTTGTTGCCTCCCATATCAGGTGATTTGTGCGTGTTCTAGATCGAGTATCGTCGTCGAATGGAGGCTTGTTTATACAGTGCTCGAGTGTACCCATCTTTCCTCGGAGGCTGTGGCTGCGAAAGCGGGCTTGCGAGGTTTGATTGAGTGGTGCGCGGAAAACATGGTGTCGTGCGAGAAAAGGCTCGGCCACAAATTCTCGGAAAGGGAGCTGGCCTCTAAAGCATTGAGCAAGCTTCAAACCAGCCTTACCGCCAAGGCCAACAAAGCGTATGAACTCTGGCGAGTGCTTCAAGAGGCCATCAAGGAGGTGGTGGCCATCGATAAGGCCGCCGAGTTTACTCGCGAAAGAGTCGAGGCCCACAAAGCTACCGAGAAGGAGCTCGAAGGTTGGCTTGCCTCATATCCGGCCCAGCAGGCTCAGGCGGAGGCCCGTCTTCTGGTGATCCTGAATCATGAAGCTGTGGCCCAGCAAAAGAAGGATGAGCTAGCAAAATTGCTAAATCGCCCGCCGGCTTGAAAACTTGTATCTTTTCCTTTCTTTTTGTACATACTCCTGAACGAGAGTATTTTCTTTTTGTTCTTTCATGAATTGTACTTTGTATCCATTTTGGTTCATGAATAAAGACATATTATTTTTTTTTATGGTGTGTCTCCTTTTTATTGAATGTGTTCTGCGGACAATTTATCTTGGTCTCCTTGCAGGGCGGCGATGGCTTAGGATTCAGGATTAAGATCTGCCTCCTAAGACTTTTGAGCTTTACGAGCCGTGAGGGTCTCATAAAGAGTTTTTCTCCCTACAGGTAGAGAGGATCCCATAGGTGTAAGTTCTCCTTAAGAATCGTGAGGATTCTTAAGCGGGTTTTCCCTTGGGAGTCGTAAGGACCTCGCAAGAGAGTTTTCTTCCCTACAGGTCGTGAGGACCTGCAAGTGCTGGGTGCGGTCGCCCTTATCCGTATTTCACGGGGTCAGGGGTTGCTTTGGGATGTTTTTTCAAGGTACCGTAGTTTAAAGACATCGCGGTCAAGGTTAAGGACCTCATAGTCCGTGGATTTAAGGACTCCACAGTCCAATGTTAGTTTTAAGACATCACGGTCAAGGTTAAGGACATCATAGTCCGTGGATTTAAGGACTCCACAGTCCAATGTTAGTTTTAAGACATCACGGTCAAGGTTAAGGACATTATAGTTCGTAGATTTAAGGACTCTACAGTCCAATGTTAGTTTTAAGACATCACGGTCAAGGTTAAGGACCTCATAGTCCGTGGATTTAAGGACTCCACAGTCCAATGTTAGTTTTAAGACATCATGGTCAAGATTAAGGACATCATAGTCCGTGGATTTAAGGACTCCACAGTCCAATGTTAGTTTTAAGACATCACGGTCAAGGTTAAGGACCTCATAGTCCGTGGATTTAAGGACTCCACAGTCCGATGTTAGTTTTAAGACATTACGGTCAAGGTTAAGGACCTCATAGTCCGTGGATTTAAGGACTCCACAGTCCGATACGTGGTTACTGGGACCCGTCACCTCTTTGAAGACGTTGAGGAATTACAACGCCAAATATCAAAGGAATGACGAGATGTACCCTTGAACCAAGATAAAATCAGTCTAGAATCATGGTGATTGATCGTTAGTTTTAAGACATTACGGTCGAGGTTAAGGACATCATAGTCCGTGGATTTTAAGGACTCCACAGTCCGATGTTTGCTCAGGATGCTTCGCACGGGTTCACTGTCGTGCTCTGCGAGGACCAGGCTCCGCTCTAGGCGTTTTCCGCGGGGTCAAAGAGTGACGTTATCTGTGTTCCACGTGACCAGGAATTTTGCACTAGATGCTTCGCACGGGTTCACTGTCGTGCTCGGCGAGGACTAGGCTCCGCTCTGGATACTTCACACGGGTTCACTGCCGTGCTCTGCGAGGACCAGGATCCGCTCTGGACGTTTTCCACGGGGTCAAAGAGTGATGTTATCCACGTTCCACGTGACCAGGAATTTTGCTCTGGATGCTTCCCACGGTTTCACTGCCGTGTTCTGCGAGGACCAGGCTCCGCTCTGGATGCTTCACACGGGTTCGCTGCCGTGCTCTGCGAGGACCAGGATCCGCTCTGGACGTTTTCCACGGGGTCAAAGAGTGACGTTATCCGCGTTCCACGTGACCAGGAATTTTGCTCTGGATGCTTCCCACGGGTTCACTGCCGTGTTCGGCGAGGACCGGGCTCCGCTCTGGATGCTTCACACGGGTTCACTGCCGTGCTCGGCGAGGACCAGGATCCGCTCTGGACGTTTTCCACGGGGTCAAAAAGTGACGTTATCCGCGTTCCACGTGGCCAGGAATTTTGCTCTGGATGCTTCCCACGGGTTCACTGCCGTATTCGGCGAGGACCAGGCTCCGCTCTGGACGTTTTCCACGGGGTCAAAGAGTGACATTATCCGCGTTCCACGTGACCAGGAATTTTGCTCTGGATGCTTCCCATAGGTTCACTGCCGTGTTCGGCGAGGACCAGGCTCCGCTCTGGATGCTTCACACGGGTTCACTGCCGTGCTCGGCGAGGACCAGGATCCGCTGTGGACGTTTTCTACGGGGTCAAAGAGTGACGTTATCCGCGTTCCACGTGACCAGGAATTTTGCTCTGGATGCTTCCCACGGGTTCATTGCCGTGTTCGGTGAGGACCAGGCTCCGCTCTGGATGCTTCACACGGGTTCGCTGCCGTGCTCTGCGAGGACCAGGATCCGCTCTGGACGTTTTCCACGGGGTCAAAGAGTGACGTTATCCGCGTTCCACGTGACCAGGAATTTTGCTCTGGATGCTTCCCACGGGTTCACTGCCGTGTTCGGCGAGGACCAGGCTCCGCTCTGGATGCTTCACACGGGTTCACTGCCGTGCTCTGCGAGGACCAGGATCCTCTCTGGATGTTTTCCACGGGGTCAAAGAGTGACGTTATCCGCGTTCCACGTAGCCAGGAATTTTGCTCTGGATGCTTCCCACGGGTTCACTGCCGTGTTCGGCGAGGACCAGGCTCCGCTCTGGACGTTTTTCCACGGGGTCAAAGAGTGACGTTATCCGTGTTCCACGTGACCAAGAATTTTGTTGATTGTATCCGCATTTCACGGAGTTGGGATTCGATCCTCGGTGGGAGTACATCACCGAGTCATGGAACTGGGAGTTGCCGCTGTTCCGCTTTGCTTGATGTTGTGTCCGCTGCAACGAGACGAACGTCGAGATGATCTCTAAGCTATCTGTGACTCATCGAGATTTGGCTTCTTCTTCTGATGAAACCTGGGCGAGGAGGAGTGTGATTCCTTCTTTGTTTGCGCCCATGGATTGTATATAGGGATAGATGTAACATCACCTGTAGGGCGTAAATTTCATTTTTATTTTATTTCTTTTTCCGCGATGCTCTATCATTTCATCTTTTATATCGCGAAGGTCGCGATTGCCCCATCATTTCGGCTATTTTTCACGGTGCCCAATCATTTCGGCTATTTACTTTATTTTTACTCGCTGCTTTTTATTGTGAGTTGCCCAATCATTTCGGCTATTTTTTATGCATACATTTTTACAAGGTCGTGAGGACCCTGCAAGTGTCCTTTAACGAGGTTGCGCCCTTTCGGGTTTTCACAAACACTCGCCGGTAGCCCTGCTGTTTTTACTCACGGAGCCCTTTCAGGTTTTCATCCGTGCCCATTTTGCTTATGGACATACCGTTTTTATTTTTTTTCCTTTTTTTTTATATCGGCTTTGAGATACTGCAATCCACTGTAGTTTATCGACATCTCGGTCAACAGCCAGTTTTAGGACATAGTGGTTCATTGTTAGTTTAAAGACGTTTCGGTCCGTTATTAGTTTAAGGACGTTTCGGTCCGTCGTTAGTTTAAGGACATTTCGGTCTGTTGTTAGTTTAAGGACATTTCGGTCCGTTGTTAGTTTAGGGACGTTTCGGTCCGTTGTTAGTTTAAGGACGTTTCGGTCCGTTGTTAGTTTAGGGACGTTTCGGTCTGTTGTTAGTTTAAGGACGTTTCGGTTCGTCGTTAAAGAAGGCCGGTTACTACTTATAGAGTTCGGGCTTAGGAAGATAGCGAGCGGACATGGTCGTCGTCATCTATCATTGACCTAGGCCCTAACCCGTCAAGCGTAGTATTTCTTCAGGAAGCGACCGTTTATTGTCCTGAAAGGTCTTTCACCGTGCATATCCATGAGTAGATACGCTCTGCCCTGGTAGACCTTGTCTATGATGTATGGGCCTTCATAGTTCAGCTCGAATTTTCCCCGCTTGGCGCGATTGTGGATCATAGGTCTTTTGACCACTAGCACGAGTTCGCCTTGGCGGAATGTCCTCGGCTTGGTCAATCTTTCATATGAGCGCGTCATCTTTGCTTTGTAAGCCTCCAGATTTTGTTGCGCTATGAGCCAGGTTTCATCAAGGGCGTCAAGCTCCTCAAGCCGAAGGTGAGCATTTTCTTCGTCCGTCAGCTCGTAGTGGACTGCCACCCGTAGAGAGGGTAGCTCTATCTCGAAGGGAAGTACCGCTTCCGTACCGAATACCAACGCGTATGGCGTTGTGTTCGTAGCCGTCTTGAACGTAGTCCGATACGCCCAAAGAGCTTCTTGCAGTCTCTCGTGCCAGTCCTTTTTATTTCGGGACACCTTCTTTTTCATGATCTTCGTCAGGGTCTTGTTGAAGGCCTCGGCCAGACCATTAGCTTGAGGATTATAAACCGAGAAATATCTCCAGTCTATATTGTGTTGTTGGGCAAAGCGACTGATCTTGTGGCTTCTGTAGGCTGGCCCGTTATCGGAGATGATCCGTCACGGAGTTCCAAACCGATAAATGACGTGCGTCTTGAAGAAATGGAGAATATTCTCCGTCTTCACTTCCCTTAACAGTACCGCTTCTGCCCACTTGGAGAAGTAATCGGTGGTCGCTAGGATGAAACGATGTCCCCTGGACGACGCCGGTTCAATGGGGCCGATTATGTCAGTCCCCCACATTTTGAACGGCCAGCTAGCCACCGTTGGATGGAGTGGATTTGGATGCTGATGGATAAAGTCCCCATGGATTTGGCACGAGTGACATTGCTTCGCATACTCGAGGCAGTCCTGGATCATCATGGGCCAATAGTATCCCATTCGTTTAATCTTCAACTTCATCTTCGGGTCTGCTTGGTGAGAACCACAGAGTCCGTCGTGAACTTCCTGAATGACTCTTTTCACTTCGTCAGGTCCCATACATCTCAACCACAAAGAATCAAATGACCTCTTGTACAGAGTATCATTGACGAAGGCGAAAGATAGGGCTCGCTTCATGAGCTAATGTCTTGAGGACGCATCTTCAGGCGTTCGACGAGATTTGAAGTAGTCTATAAAGACTTCTCTCCAATCTTCAACTTTCTCTTGGTCTTTTACTTGTAGGGTCGTCTGTTCAATCGCTTCCTTTTCCTCAGATGATTCTGGATATACTTTTGCTGGGGCAAGTACCCGACGGCTTTGTAGTACGATTCTTACGTCATCGAGGTTCTCATCGGCTAGCTCCTTGGCGAGCTTGGCCAACGATCCGCCTTGCTATTTTCTGCACGCGGTATGCTTTCCAGAATGTAATGGGGGATTTGGGTTAACAGTCACTGCACCCTTTCGCCGTACTTTACCAACTCTGGTTTGCACGTCTAGTAGTCGCCATTTACTTGACTGACGACCAATTGGGAATCTCCATATATGAGGAGGTTTTCAATTCCCATGTCGATGGCGATCTCGAGGCCTGCTATTAAAGCTTCGTATTCGGCTTCATTGTTTGTCCTCGGCTCTGTTAAGGAGAAAGCAAAACGCATTATCCCTCCTTGTGGGGTTACGAAGATGAGACCCATCCCTGATTTGATTATGGGGGTGCTTTGTTTACGCTTCTTCATGGAAGACGCTCCATCAAAGTAAAGTTCCCACCGGTTACCACCACCGTCGATCGCATCAAACGTGTGTTCGTCTGGCAGTTCACAATTCAGAGGGGAATCGGCCGATATCGGATGCTCAGCGAGGAAGTCGGCGATGGCATGGCCTTTCACCGCCTTAAGAGGCTGATAGGTTATCGAAAACTCCATTAAGAGCAAGGCCCATTTAGCGAGTCGTCCCGTCAATATGGCTTTTGACATCAAATATTTGAGAGGGTCCACCTTCGAAATGAGACGGACTTCATGTGCCAACGCATAGTGCCTGAGTTTCGTTATCGCGAAGATCAACGCCAGGCAGTGTTTTTCAATGGGGGAATAGTTGCCTTCTGCCCCCTGTAGGATCCGACTCAAGTAATAGAGAGCTCTTTCTTTCCCTTGGTCATTCTCTTATGCCCATAATGCGCCTAAGGAACCTTCAAGGGCGGTTGTATATAGAATGAGAGGTTTTCCCCTGACCGGAGTAGCTAACACTGGCAGGTTCCGCAGGTACTGCTTGATCTCATCCAGTGCGCCTTGGCATTTGTGATCCCAGAAGAAAGGGGTTCCCTTCTTCATCAGGTGGCTATAAGGACGGCACTTGCCTGAAAGATTGGCTATAAATCGCTGGATATACGCGAGCTTCCCTTGGAGAGACCGCAATTGTTTGAGAGTCCTTGGCGGTGGCATTTCCATGATCGCCTTGATCTTCGACGGATCTATCTCGATACCCCGGTGCCGGACGATGAACCCTAGGAATTTGCCTGAGGAAACTCCGAATGCGCACTTGAGAGGGTTCATCTTCAAGTTGTATTGTCGAAGGCGTTGAAATACGGTCTTCAGATGTTCAAGGTGTTCCTCGTGTGATCTGCTTTTCACCACGAGATCGTCGATGTAACATTCGACGATTTCATGTATGAGGTCATCGAAGATTTTCGTCATGGCCCTCTGATAGGTGGCACCGGCGTTCTTTAGACCGAAGGGCGTCAAGCTCCTCAAGCCGAAGGTGAGCATTTTCTTCGTCCGTCAGCTCGTAGTGGAATGCCACCCGTAGAGAGGGTAGCTCTATCTCGAAGGGGAGTACCGCTTCCATACCGAATACCAACGCGTATGGCGTTGTGTTCGTAGCCGTTTTGAACGTAGTCCGATACGGCCCAAAGAGCTTCTTGCAGTCTCTCGTGCCAGTCCTTTTTATTTCGGGACACCGTCTTTTTCATGATCTTTGTCAGGGTCTTGTTGAAGGCCTCGGCCAGACCATTAGCTTGAGGATTATAAACCGAGAAATATCTCCAGTCTATATTGTGTTGTTGGGCAAAGCGACTGATCTTGTGGCTTCTGTAGGCTGGCCCGTTATCGGAGATGATCCGTCGCGGAGTTCCAAACCGATAAATGACGTGCGTCTTGAAGAAATGGAGAATATTCTCCGTCTTCACTTCCCTTAACGGTACTACCGCTTCTGCCCACTTGGAGAAGTAATCGGTGGTCGCTAGGATGAAACGATGTCCCCTGGACGACGCCGGTTCAATGAGGCCGATTATGTCAGTCCCCCACATTTTGAACGGCCAGCTAGCCACCGTTGGATAGAGTGGATTTGGATGCTGATGGATAAAGTCCCCATAGATTTGGCAACGAGTGACATTGCTTCGCATACTCGAGGCAGTCCTGGATCATCATGGGCTAATAGTATCCCATTCGTTTAATCTTCAACTTCATCTTCGGGGTCTGCTTGGTGAGAACCGCAGAGTCCGTCGTGAACTTCCTGAATGACTCTTTTCACTTCGTCAGGTCCCATACATCTCAACCACAAAGAATCAAATGACCTCTTGTACAGAGTATCATTGACGAAGGCGAAAGATAGGGCTCGCTTCATGAGCTAATGCCTTGAGGACGCATCTTCAGGCGTTCGACGAGATTTGAAGTAGTCTATAAAGACTTCTCTCCAATCTTCAACTTTCTCTTGGTCTTTTACTTGTAGGGTCGTCTGTTTAATCGCTTCCTTTTCCTCAGATGATTCTGGATATACTTTTGCTGGGGCAAGTACCCGACGGCTTTGTAGTACGATTCTTACGTCATCGAGGTTCTCATCGGCTAGCTCCTTGGCGAACTTGGCCAACGATCCGCCTTGCTATTTTCTGCACGCGGTATGCTTTCCAGAATGTAATGGGGGATTTGGGTTAACAGTCACTGCACCCTTTCGCCGTACTTTACCAACTCTGGTTTGCACGTCTAGTAGTCGCCATTTACTTGACTGACGACCAATTGAGAATCTCCATATATGAGGAGGTTTTCAATTCCCATGTCGATGGCGATCTCGAGGCCTGCTATTAAAGCTTCGTATTTGGCTTCATTGTTTGTCCTCGGCTCTGTTAAGGAGAAAGCAAAGCGCATTATCCCTCCTTGTGGGGTTACGAAGATGAGACCCATCCCTGATTTGATTATGGGGGTGCTTTGTTTACGCTTCTTCATGGAAGACGCTCCATCAAAGTAAAGTTCCCACCGGTTACCACCACCGTCGATCGCATCAAACGCGTGTTCGTCTGGCAGTTCACAATTCAGAGGGGAATCGGCCGATATCGGATGCTCAGCGAGGAAGTCGGCGATGGCATGGCCTTTCACCGCCTTAAGAGGCTGATAGGTTATCGAAAACTCCATTAAGAGCAAGGCCCATTTAGCGAGTCGTCCCGTCAATATGGCTTTTGACATCAAATATTTGAGAGGGTCCACCTTTGAAATGAGACGGACTTCATGTGCCAACGCATAGTGCCTGAGTTTCGTTATCGCGAAGATCAACGCCAGGCAGTGTTTTTCAATGGGGGAATAGTTGCCTTCTGCCCCCTGTAGGACCCGACTCAAGTAATAGAGAGCTCTTTCTTTCCCTTGGTCATTCTCTTGTGCCCATAATGCGTCTAAGGAACTTTCAAGGGCGGTTGTATATAGAATGAGAGGTTTTCCCCTGACCGGAGTAGCTAACACTGGCAGGTTCCGCAGGTACTTGCTTGATCTCATCCAGTGCGCCTTGGCATTTGTGATCCCAGAAGAAAGGGGTTCCCTTCTTCATCAGGTGGCTATAAGGACGGCACTTGCCTGAAAGATTGGCTATAAATCGCCGGATATACGCGAGCTTCCCTTGGAGAGACCGCAATTGTTTGAGAGTCCTTGGCGGTGACATTTCCATGATCGCCTTGATCTTCGACGGATCTATCTCGATACCCCGGTGCCGGACGATGAACCCTAGGAATTTGCCTGAGGAAACTCGGAATGCGCACTTGAGAGGGTTCATCTTCAAGTTGTATTGTCGAAGGCGTTGAAATACGGTCTTCAGATGTTCAAGGTGTTCCTCGTATGATCTGCTTTTCACCACGAGATTGTCGATGTAACATTCGACGATTTCATGTATGAGGTCATCGAAGATTTTCGTCATGGCCCTCTGATAGGTGGCACCGGCGTTCTTTAGACCGAAGGGCATCACCTTATAGCAGAATATACCCAAAGGGGTGCGGAAAGAGGTGTGCTTCTAGTATTCGGGATGCATCTTTATCTGATTATATCCTGATGAGCCGTCCATGAAGGAGAAAACCTCGTGAGTGGACGTGTTATCTATCATCAGCTCGGTTACCAGTATTGGGAAATCGTCCTTCGGGCAAGCTTTATTGAGATCCCGGAAGTCCACGCATATGCGCACTGTTCCATTTTTCTTCATTACCGGGACGATATTGGCGATCCAGTCAGGATATTGAACTTCTTGGATAAACCCAGAATCGATCAGCTTCTTGACTTCGGCGTTGATGCTCATTTCAAGGTCGAGTCGCATTCTTCTCGGCGCTTGTTTGACTGGCTTGATTTCCGGGGATATCGCCAATTTATGTACAGCAATTTCTGGATCTAGTCCTGGCATTTCAGAATAGTTCCATGCGAAGCAATCTCTATGCTGCATAAGCATGTCTTTTAACGCAGCCATCCTTTCTTCAGATAGCAGCTCGCTGACGAATGTTGGTCGTGGGTCGTTCGTCGTTCCCAGCTCAATTTTCCTGAGGTTATCTGCGGTAGTATGTATGCCATCCTCCAGCTCTTTCGGTGCTGGTGGAAATTCTGAGATCACCTCATCGTCGCTGTTTTCGAAGCACCAGGGAAAGTCATCCATATTCTCGGGCTCTCCCTTTGATATTGTTATCATATGACAGGTACGAGCTCGCTTCCAAGACCGATGTGGATCTGGTTCTGCTCTTGTGGCTTTAGGTTCGTGCTTTTGTGGCGGCGTTACCCTCCAGCTGCTGTATAGAGCAAACCTGCCTTGCTGGTATTGGTCTTCGACCCAGTTCTTGAAGGTGAAGCAGTCTTCGATAGGGTGTCCTATTGCTCGGTGATAAGAGCAATAGCCCAGATGAGAGACCTCGTTAGCTTGCTCAGGGTGTTTAGACTCCGGAAGTGTAATCATTCGATGTTTTAAAGCGAGGTCAAGTATCTTCCATGTTTTATTCTGAGGAAAAGAGTATGCCTGACTCATCTTCTTCATAAGGGACAAATCCGAACCGCTCGATTTACGATCGCGAGACTTCTTGGTCCCGCTTTGTCGCTGTCGAACGCCTTTTCTGCTCTTTGACTTATTTCTACCTCTGTGTCGGGCCTTTTGCACAACAGGTTGACAGGGAGGAGTATTTTCGTCTTTGGCAGCCTGTTGAAGAAGACGTTGCGTCCTGGCTTTCTTGTAGATGGCCATTTCGCGGTTATGGTCGTCCCGAGCTTTTTGACCCGCTTTCTTGATAAGCTTGTCCATTCTCTCTTCAAATGACGGACTCGGCACTTTGATTGCGGGATCTAGTTTTGATAAAGGGTCGGCGTTTCCCGACAGGGCGTCCTCTTCTTCATCGAAGTTATATACAGCGTAGCTACCGTGGACTCGTTCTCGTTTCTCGGATCTCACATATCCGAGCCCAAGCGTTTCCATTTTCCCGTTGGGTAACTTGCGCTGAGTCCCAGGGACATCCCAAATCCTGTTATAGAATCGAGCTTGTCGAATAGTCTGTTTTAAGGGTACCCCTTGGCGCTTCAATAGCCTTTTAAGTCCGTTTGTGTAATATCTGGGCAAACGGATGGGTTGGAGCCTGTCAAGTGTAGAATCCGCGCCGTTCCAGATTTCTTTCTCTACTTTTATTTCCGTGGACCGGTAGAACAGGATCGTCTTTTCATCCTTTCGCTTGGGAGGGATGTAAAACGTCTGCAGGTCTTGTACATTGTAAGCTTCAAGCGCGTCAAGGTCTTTGTAGTGCTCCCGCGGAATCATGGTAATTTGCAAACTCCGATCATTGCCAGGGGATGCTTGTATTGACGGCCGACTGGAGAATACGGCATTAACCTCATCTTCCGAGTCGCTTCCGAAGATCAGAATGGGGGCGGACGGTCCCGGGTTGTTGCGTCGAGACGGCCCAGCGTAAACTATCTCTTCCTCTTCTTCGGTATCACTCCCGAAAACAGGAATGGTGGCGGAGGCTTCGTTCTCCAGTTTGCGACACCTCTCCGTGTCCTCGAAATCTGGAAAATAGTACTTTGCATCTTCGTATTTGCGGACTTCGTTCACGGAGAATGTGTTCAGCTCGCCTGTCACGGTGTACTCGAGACCATCCTTGAAATACTTCATACACTGATGTTGCGTAGAAGGGATGATGTTGTACTCGTGTAACCAAGGACGACCGAGCAAGGCGTTGTAGCAGGTCTTGGCGTCAATGACGTCAAACTTAATGTCTGTGACGAGTAGTCCGAAGCGTAATGTTAGTATCACCGATCCGAGAGTCCATGATGACTGGGAGTCGAAACCGGAGATGGTAATTTTGTCGCGAGCGAGGTGCTGAACGCTCATGCAGATTTCCTTCAACACCCGAACATTAAGGAGATTGACGGAGGATCCATTATCAACCAGGATTTTGCCTATCTTGATATCGTGGCAGTATCCAGAGACGTATAGGGGACGGTTGTGGTCGCACGTCCCAAGGAGAAGGTCTTCATCACCGAACGTGACATCGGCTGTGCGCACTTCTTCCAGTTCATCTTTCATCCTTTCTTTGGTGATAAAGGCTTGGAATTGCTCGGGCTCTTGCAGCGCCTTGATTAATGACTCTCTCGCTTCTTTTGATAATAAGAGGGCGTTAAGAATGCTGAGCTGCGAGGGTAGCTTCCTCAGGTGCGCTAGGATATTGTAGTCCACCTTACTTTTCTTAGGCGGGTCCTTGGCAGTCAGCTCTTTCATAACTTGGTCATCTAAGGCGATATCCTCAGCGACCTTTTCATTTCCCTTATCTTTTCTAGTTGCGGGTCCGAGGTTCTTTTCGGGAAGCGTGCGATTGCGCAGCTGAATGTTTTCGCAGGCCTCTGGTTCTTCCTCTTTTCCCGAGGTGGACTCTTTAAAGAGGGGGCTAAGAGCCAGCTCCTCGTCAGAATCGCTCCCGAACGTGAGCACTTGCGGTCTCCCGGCGTTGATCGTGTAACAGTTACCGGTAGTTCTTTTGTGTCCTTCGGTCGTATTTCTCTTCTCCCGACGAGTTCTGCGTTTCATTCGCTTAAAATGTTGCCGGTGAGCAACATATCCCTGCCACCATATCTTAAAAGCGTCGCACTCCTCAGTGGGGTGTGAAATTTTCTGATGATATGAGCAGTAATTAGGGTGTCTTTCCGCCCCCTTGAGCGTGTTTTCTTCCGAGGGTGGTAGTTTCATTCTCATTGACATGGCTTTGGCAAACATTTTCCTTGTCTTGAATATGTTTTTATCCGCATCGGATGTCTTTCGATCTGGCGGGAGTGCTTCGACTCTTTCATTTAGTCGCCTGCATTTGGCTCCTTCTGATGCGGCCATCTCACGCTCCTGGTCGGCTTTACTTTTCAAACGAATCTCGTCTAGAAAGGCGTTGATCATTTCGTCTGTCGGCCACACCAGTTCTGGTTCAGGCTGTACCCCCAGTTTCTCAGTGCCAGGAGTTTTATCATCGTCCGTAAACGAGTGGGAGATCACATGACAACTCGCCACATATCCCTCGGATTCATCCGACGAGCTCTCCTCATTATCTTCCTCCCGAAAGACGTGGTTGAGGAACTCTTGGAGTGTGATGGGAGTCCGTGCCTTTTGATTGTACTCTTCCAGCACGTCAATCTGCTTCTGCAAGTCCGTGCGCTTTTCGCCAAGCTTCCCAGGCTTTTTGGATCTCTTCTTCTTCTTCTTTGAAGATTTCGACGGCTGGGTGTGAGTGCTTGGGCCATCACCACCGATCTTCGGGGTTGGGCGTGGCTTCAGCATCCCTTCAATGATCTGGGGTTCCAGCGGGTTCTTCCACCCGATCGCCGGGCATGTTTGAAGATCGTTCAGCATCCTCTTTGTTTTGGCCGAAAGCACGATTTCCCATGGAGCTTCTTCAATGAAAGAACAAGTTGCCCCCGGTGTGTCCGTCTTCTTGGGAGTGTGAGGTTGTGGCGGGTTCACCTTCCACTTCTCGGACAGCGCAAACTTACCCTGTAGGTATTGATCTTCAATCCATCCTTTGAAGACGAAATAATCCTCAATCGGATGGCTTACCGTTTGATGGTAAGGTCAATAATTGGGGTTATTCACCTCATTGGGTTGCGGCGGTCGCCTTGGATTTGGTAGGTTGATAAGCCTGTTGCGTACCGCCAGCTCGAATAGCCTTTTCGTCTTATCCCGCGGGAATGAGTAGGGGCGCTTCATTTTCTCATTATAATACCGCCGTCTTTCTTCCAGTTGATCCGCTAGCTTTGGGGCGCTGGGTTGCTGTTGAGCGTTTGCAACGAAGGTTGCCTTCCCTTTACCCATGTCATTCCGGGGTTCCGGCTTTGGGGGAGGCGGTCTGTGACCCATCTGGTCCATGTGGGCCAACTTGTCGATCAAAGCCTGGAACGTGGTTGGCTTAAAGAACATCATGAACTGTGAGATAATTACATGAGGATCTAGGGTACCCACGAACATGCCCACCGCGGGCACTTCCTTGATGCGTTGTTCACATTTTGACCACAAGTTTCGCCAGCGTATAGCGTACTGGATCCACGTCTCACCTGGTTTCACCCTGGCATTAATCAATGCCGTTATCGGGGTGCGTTCGCTGGCGCTCGCGAATCGCTGCATAAATAGCAGCTCAATCTTCGTAAATGTTTTGACGGAGTCGTTCGGGTGCTCAGAGTACCATTCGAACACCGTTTCTGACAAGCTACCGACAAACTGGCGAAGCAACAATTTATCATCACCGCAGGTGTTGCCGCAAAACGCCTTGAACTGGGCCACATGTTGATGGGGATTGCATGTCCCCTTATAGACATGAAATTTTGGTATTGTATAGCCCGACGGGTACTTGATTTGATCATACCAGCTTGGATATGGTCGCCCCATTTTTATGACCTGACCGGCTGCCTCAGTCGCCGGATGAACCCGTACCTGCTGAGCTATATATTCGTCTAGGTCAGCTTTGGAGATTGTCTCCTCCTTGGCTGTTGACAGAGCCGGTGGAGGATTTGACGTTTCTCCCCTGTCGTCTTCAAGGACGATCGGAGGATCTTCAGCAGGAGAATCTTTTTGGATCATCATTCCCACCATGTCCTGGAACAGGAGGGCCATTCGTTGTATATTGGCTGCTTGTTCGGCAGCCTCTTCATCCTTCTTCTCCAATATCCTACGAAGGAATTCAGCGTCAGTTTCTTACTCCTGGCGTTGATCAGAAGACGCTTCGGGGCTTTCTTTCGGCCCAGTGAGTGCGGCCATCGCAGTCATCATTTCTTAGAGCTTCTGCTGCTGCTCCTGAGCTTTAGTCACCGATCGCGTAAGCGGTCTGTGACCCGTAGATGTACGGCTGTCCTCTTTCCCTGACGCCATGTAGACCGTATGCACCATCATGCCCCCATACTTAAGGCATTTAGGCTTATTGTCCTTGACATTTGCTGCAGGAGTGGGGACTTTCTCCGGCCTCCTTCTCTTTTGTCACGCCCCGCTTCCCAGAGTACGCTAAATAGGCGCGTGACATAGCCAACCATGCTACCTGTGGATAGGAAAAAATCCTTCCACGGTCACATTACGGCTGTAGAGATATCAAGAACAGGAAAGTAAACTAACTATCTAGTATATGTCCATAAGCCAAAGCAAAAGAGTCAAGAAATAACAATGTGCGGAAGCCAAGAGGTACAGTAATGAAACCTGGAAGTAAGACTAAATACCGACAGGAACTTCACCGTTCAGTCTAACAGCGGCAATACTCCTGATCAGTCTGCCACAAGGTAGAAGAATCTGGGCCATGCAAAACCCAGACGTCAGCGCGTCATGTCATCAAGTAATAAAATGCAAACAGGGTAACAGGCAATGCAAGTATAAACATGAATGAAAAGCAGGTGTAACAGTAATATAAATCAGGGCAGTACAGGGTAGTGCGCAGTGGGTAAACTAAACTGTTCTATCAGGCTTTCTGTTCTAAAGTCTTTGAAATCAAATTGATGGATCATCGATGTAACTCAATAGTATCCCGTGGATTCTCGGGCTGAATCCGAGACATACCGCTAGGCACTAAACAGGAAATATGTACAGATGAATGATGTCAGCAGCATCATTCTAAGGCTGGCCTAGCCTCTAAAACTGATCAGAACAGGTATCGAACTGTCGAGTTACAAGTCAGGTTTCATCATTGATTTCCCCATACCCCCAAGTTGTATGTGTAAGTCAAATCAGGTATTCAGTAATCAAGAACTAATGCCAACACAGGATCAGGTAAGCAGGTTTTTCTGGATAGACAACAGGAACGGTCCGTGAGGACTACATGTCAGGTTTGATGGCATTAGACACAAGATCAGGTAACGGGTCAAGTCATGGTACACCAGGTCAAGTTAAGTAGTGTATTTAGGTGTCGGGTCATGTCGAGAGTGTACGGTACCATGTCGGGTCATGTCGAGAGTGTAGCAAGTCATGTCAGGGTGTAAAAGATATCATGTGGGTGCTCATAATCAACTAACATAATCATGGTTATAAATAAACAAGCATGGGTATTATCAGAACAGTAAACTGGCACATGTAATATGATATGCGAATAGGTACAGATTAAACTACTTGGATGCACGGTTATCAGTTTGGGTTTAAGGGATAGTTTCAACATTACATGCATGCAGTATAATAAATGTGGGTGATAAAATCATATTAATATATACTAAAACAATTTAGAGATGCAATTGAATATGAATTAGACTAGATGTATGCAACCGGTCGTCCGATAGGGTATAAACTACAAAAGGGTATTATGGCTATGCAAACAATTGTGATTATGAGATCTAACATATAAATGTGGTTATTAGGTTTAGTAAACTAAATGCAACAGTTAGGTTTCAAGTTCTAAATCTGAAATATGTAAACGGAACATTGTACTGTTAACTTGGAACTCATGGATTTAGATTCTATTTATAGATTTAATAAGAAAATAGATAAATTAATATAGGAATAGTATGAATAGCATGTAGCAAGTTTCACTTGCCTCGACGGATCACGAAGCGGTAAACGGAACGTCACGCGTCGGCGGGAAAAGTCGTGACGCGCGCACGGTACACGGAATGAGTCCAAACAACGAACAGTGGGATCACACGGATCTGATGTCCTCGCTAGGTCGTCGAGATCGTCGACGGCCCGACCGAATTCCGGCGATCTAAAAACAACAGTGAATAAAAGATAACAGAAAATGCACAAAGAAACAAGAAGAGAAGAAGGGAAAGAAAAGAAGAGGAATGAGACTAAACTGGCTTACTGGGTTGTAGTGGGGTGATCTGGTGATGGCGGCGAGACCAGCGGCGATGAGGGGCGCCGGCGAACGGGTTTTGAAAAGTTAGGGTTGGTTAGGGTTTTCACGAGGAAGAGGAAGAAATAACAGAGAAGGGAAAGAGATACGTGGCACGGTTACTTTAAAGAAAAAATAGTGGTATCCAAGATTTAGAAAATCACGTAAAATATAAATATAATTTATAAATATAATTTGAGATAGAGAGGAACGGAGAGAGAGACAGAGAGAGAGAGTGAGAAACGGAGAGAGAGAGAAGAGAGAGAGAGAAGAGAGAGACAGAGAGAGAGAGAGAGAGAGAGAGAGGAGAGAGAGAAGAGAGAAACGGAGAGAGACAGAGAGAGGGGGAGAGAGAGAAGGAAAGAGAGAGAGAGAGAGAGAAAAGAGAGAAACGGAGAGAGAGAAGAGAGAGAAAAGAGAGAAAAGGAGACGGAGAGAGAGAGAGGAACGGAGAGAGAGAGGGAGAGAATATTTTAATTTTAATAAAGATTATAAAGGCTTGAAAGATATTAGAATATAATATTATAATATTAGTCCGTTTTAAGATTTGGGAAAATACAAACTTACTCCAAAATATGCTCGGGTCGGGTCCAAAAATTCAGATTTAAAATATGAAAAATATATGCGACTTCCAAATTTCAAAATGAATGCTCAATTAAAGAAAATGTATACCCCCAAGAACGGATGCACGTACGTACGCGTAACCATCCAAACACGTCCGTTTCATTGAACGGGACGAGAACAAGATGCGTGGACGCTACCACGAGATTAGGGGTATCATGCAGGCTATGAAATGCAATTTTAAATTATTTTACGTGATTTAAATTGTTATATGCAAAAGATGCGATACTAGATAAAATACCAATATGTACTAACTTATGAGATGCACTAGTCCATGCAACAAGTCAAGCTAATCTATAAATAAGAGTCAAACAGGTTCAAGCAAGCGGGTCGGGTCGAATGCAAAGTAAAAATGTAGAAATACCATTCGGACCCAAACACGCCAAATCAAGAAAAACCACGGATAAGTAAATACGGAACTGGAATTGGTATAAGTGAACTCGGGTGTTACATTATACCCAACTACAAAAGAATTTCGTCCTCGAAATTCCAAGAACAAGAAAGGATAAACAAACAAGAAATTTCAAGAATAGATATGGAAAAATCTGCCGGATTTCATCTTCTCGTTCCCAAGTTGGTTCTCCATGCGAGCGATTACTCCAAGGAACCAGCGCAAGAGGGATAACTTTGTTCTTAAGACCCTTTTCTGATCCATGATTGCCATCGGTCGCTCCCCAAAATCAAATCTTTTCGTACAGTCAGCTTCAAATGATCCAACGTAGGTATTTCATCTCGAGCATGCCTACGGAGTTGAGGTACGAAACACACGTCATGAACATTCACCGAAATTGTAGTAACACCAAGAGACATGCCACATCCCCAACACGCTCAAATCTCAAAAGGTCCAACGAATCGAGGACTAAGCTTTTCTCGACTTCCAAAACGAATAACTCTTCTAGTCGGTGATATCTTCAAATTTCCAAACACTAACCACGAACTCCCGAGATCTTCTCGATGTAACTGCCCAACTCTTTTGTCGGTCTTGTGCTGCTTTCACATGATTCCGGATAATATAACCCTTCTCAACTGTCTGCACAACCAAATCTGGTCCCAACAATCTTCGTTCCCCGACATCATCCCAACAAACAGGTGAACGACACTTGCGACCACATAAAGCTTCGAATGGAGCCATCCCAAAAGTCTCCTGGAAACTGTTGTTGTAAGAAAACTCCACCAAGTGTAGATGATCCTCTCATGAACCCTTGAAGTCTAACATGCAAGATTTCAACATGTCTTCGAGAATGTGGATCGCTTTCTCCGACTGGCCATCTGTTAGAGGGCGATAAGCTGTGCTAAACTTCAATTGAGTTCCCAAATTTTCCTGTAAGCTCCTCCAAAAGTGTGCTAAGAAACGAGTGTCACGATCGGACACGATGCTCACCGACATTCCACGCAATCCTACAATCCCCTGCTCGTACCGTTCTGCCAAAACTTCTGTTGATTGACCAACTCGAAAGAGATGAATTGAGCTGCCTTGGTCAATCCGTCAACAATCATCCAAATGCATTGTTGCCCTTTGGACTCCGCGGTAAAGCCGTCACGAAATCCATGGTTATAAGTTCCCACTTCCACTGAGGAATCGGAAGTAGTTGCACTAAACCAGCCACCCTTTGATGTTCAGCTTTAACTTGTTGACACACCAAGCACTTTGCCACAAAGCGAGCGATCTCCCGCTTCACGCCTTCCCATCAGAAATGCTGTCGAATATCTCGGTACATCTTTGTGCCTGCTGGATGTACGGAATAAGCTGAACTGTGTGCCTCCTTCATAAGCTCTTCACGAATATCTCCCTTTGGCACACACAAACGGCTACCATACCTCAACGAACCATCTTCATGGATCAATAAATCTGTTCGTAATCCGGTTTCAACATGTTCTCGAAATTTCTGCAATCTTGGGTCCTGCAATTTCACTGCTTCAATATCCTCGATCAACGATGACTGTACTTGCAATTGCATCATCTATCCCAAAGAACGCGATAGCACGATCTCCAACTCGAATCTCCGAAAGTCTTCAATAAGTCCCCTTGGTGCAGTCAACGTCAGAATTTCTGGCAACCAACTAAGCGCTTCCGGCACAACCTTAACTTTCCCGGATGGTACTCAATATCAAGATCGTAGTCAGCCATCAACTTCAACCACCTATGCTGCCTCATAATAAGCTTCTTCTGTGTGAACACATACTCCAGGCTTTTGTGATCGGTGAAAACTTCAATCTTTTCGCCTTAAAGGTAGTGTCTCCAAATCTTCAAAGCGAAGATCACAGCCGCAAGCTCCAAGTCGTGAGTTGGGTAATTCTTCTCATGGGTCTTCAACTGTCTCAACGCGTAAGCTACAACCTTCTCATGCTGTATCAATACACATCCCAATCCTTTTCCAGATGCGTTGCTGCGAAACACCAATCCTCCGGGACTGTCTGGCACGGTTAAAACAATAGCGGTTATCAATTTCTGCTTCAACACCTCAAAAGCTGACGCACACCTATCCGTCCATACAAAAGGTACCTCCTTGAGCGTAAGCTTGGGCAACGGCTCTGCCAAACGAGCAAAGAAATTCTCCACGGACCTTCTATAGTATCCTGCAAGTCCAAGAAACTTCTGATCTTTACAACGTTCTTCAGAATCGGCCAGTCTTGAACTGCTGCAATCTTCCCTGGGTAAACGGCGATTCCATCTCCAGCTATGATATGCCCCAAAACTTTACTTCTTCAGACCAAAACTTGCATTTGCTCATCTTTGCATATAATCTTTCTTGCCTCAATGTCTACAGTGCGATCTTCAAGTGTTCTGCATGCTCTTCAATGCTCCTCGAGTAGACCAGAATATCATCAATGAACACCACTATAGACTGGTCCAAGAATGGTGAAAAGATTCAGCTCATCAAGTCCACAATATTGTCGGTGCATTCGTGACTCCGAATGGCATTACTGTAACAACCCTAATTTTCATATACCCTTTTCTGTACAATTTTTTTTTCATTTTTAAATTTTTCCATAAATGAGTATTTTAATCTGAGCACAAGATATATATATTTAATTATTTTGTTTTTAAATAATTTCATTTTAGTGTACATAAAATTGTTTTAAAATTGAAGTGTATATGGAATATTTAATACTGCTGATAACATTTTAAGTATCTACTTTTCTACAATAATTACAAGAAGGAGCTTGTAGCTCATTGGTAATACCTTGCACTGCTGAACCAAGCCACCAGAGTTCGAATCCCATGCCCCACATATTTTTTATTATCTTTTTGTTTTAAATTTTTGGGAAGTCAAACGGTCAAACATCCATAACTCACAATTTATTACAATATATAAAAAATAAACTATACCAAAATCTCCCCCAGACAATTCCCCACCCAACGGCCCTGACTCGGCCGAATCGGCCGGCGCCGCCGGCCGGACTCGGCCGGTCGGCCGAGTCGTCAACACGAAAAAGTTTTGTGTTGACTTGGTCTTCATCCCTGCATACTTCATTTTCTCTGTACTGTTACAAAATTCTCATTAAACCTCTTTTAAGTCCAAATTTAATGAATTTTTAATGAATTTTATATTTTTTTTTATATTTTTGTAATCCTAACCCTAACCCTAGCCTAGCCCTATATAAAGACCCCTACCCTCTACCTTTTCACCTCACAACCCTAAGTCCACTCTCCCAAATTCTCGAGAACTCGGTACAAAGAGCGAGAAGCGAAGCGCTGCCGAAACCGACGACGGATTCCGGCGACCGGACTAGAACCTTCGCAACGTTTTTGATGCATCGACAACCACCACCTTCCTTAGCCTCCTTAGCTTATCCAAACCCGTAAGTCCCATCTCTTCTATCTCTCTTCTCTTTAATATAAAAATACGACTTTTTTGGAACCCGACGGAAATCGGAACAAAACGATTTCCGATTCGGTTTTTCTGCAAATTTCCACTTGTCACCTAATACATAATATCTACCTATATTCATGTTGACTATTAATCACCCATAAACCAATTTAAACAAAATTTCTCACATGAAATGATAGCTTCTTTACAATATCGTATTCTTTTCATAAAAATACCATGAAGTTCATTTTTCTTCGTTTAATCAATTCCCTCACTCCTAAATAAGTTTATTTTGATCACTAAACTTGTAGAAATCAAATTGAATGAATTTTCACACATGAAATGATAACGTTTTCAAATACCGTATTCTTGCGCTTTAATACCTTCAACTTTAACATGTCATGTTTTACCTCTAAACGTCATCAAAACTTAAAACAAGTCACGAGGTAATGACCTGCCTCTACACACACACAAATATAACCCTAACTGATAAATGTCAAAACATAGAATACGACATTACAGGACTTTTCACTAAAATACCATATTCTTTATAACCTTTACTTGAAAGCTTTAACTTGTATAAAATCTTTTAAAATAAAAGCACGATATGTCATGGACATCGATCGTTTATCTAAACTGTCTTGTGGTGTCTAGGCAAGTGTGTCTAGGCTAGTGGTTTTTAATTAGGCCCACGACTGTAGTTCCTTCCCACTTACCTGGCACTTACCTGGCCGCAATTGACGGTGAAGAGGCGATTTGAGGCTTCTAATGACTTGTCGTTTAGACCTTAGAAATAGGCTAGTTGGCTTAAGAAACTCTAGAAAATAAAATACGGAAATCTATACCCTTTTACAAATAAATACCTTTTATTTATAAAACCGTTTTCCTAAATGAATAGTATTTGTTAAACCTAAGCAAAACGCCGCTACAACCCACTTTTGGGGAACCCGTTAGGGATAGTACGGTTCATCGTGCACCTGCGGGCTAGTAGTGCGAGATTCAGACCTCCGTAAGGGGCATTCGGTCTCGAAAGGTTTAAAATACAGCATTTAAGAATAATGTGATTTTGGAAATTAAAATATTTATTTAAAATTATTCTTGTATTAATATATATTTAAATACCATTTAGACACCTATTTTATCATAATATAAAGTTTCCACTTTTTCCTAAAATTCCAAGATTAAAGGTTACATTAAAATACCATGAAATTCTAATAAAACAATTAATACTTTTATTAGGATATATTCACTAGAATAACACAAATAAAATTCACATTCATTATAATTATAAAGACGAATAATAAATACTTGAGGTGTATTTTGAAAACTATACAAAAGTACTTTTTACATAAAACCCCCTCAAGTTTTACAAATTACAATAAGGCCCCTAACTAATATTGAACTTCAAATTACCTTTCTTTTAGTCTGACTCGGGTTAGAGTTTGACTATTTCTGACTTGAATATGATTCAAGTCAATCTATATTCTTTTATATTCCAATACAATTTGAATACATGAATTCCTGAATCCAGTTAACAATATATTCATTTTGACTGAATCAAACCATGGGTATTCATCCATTATACTGATATTCCATTTACCTGATTATACAGTTACAACATGTTTACTGATATCATGGTTTTGGTCAGTCACCCAACTTACATATTCCAATACTACAATACTGTTAAAACATTACGGGGTTTAAGGGGTAGATTGGTACGGAAGGTGTTAAAGGTGGCATGAGGTGGTCATATTTAAGACACCTAACCTGAATCCAGTTGCCGTTGTTCCGGGTTGTATAACGAGGCCTTGTACTCTATTTCCGTTTGCCCTGGTCTCTAACATATAGAGACCCCTCTCGTATACACTGGCATTCTTCTGTACCAAGCTACAAACAACATCGTTAATATAACATTACAACATTACAACAATACAATACAATATTAAAAGCTACTCTCTCTCTTACTCTCTGTCTATTTCCTCCTTATCTTTGGGACTTACCGAGCGACCTGTTCGCTGACGACATTCTATTTCTTTCTTCTTTGAATGTCGTCAGGTGCGTTGGACCAAGCTGAGATCGAGCCCACCGGTGAAGATTTGGAGCAGTTCCACGAAAATCCCGAGCTCTAGATATTGTACCTTGTTCTTTCCAGTATTTTCATTTTCTGTTATGCCATTGTTTAGGCATCGCTTTTCATTTCAGTTGTATTTTCTTTTCATGCATTGTACAAAGAATGTTATTAATAAAAGTTACTGTTATTTCTATATTATTCGTCTCTTGTGATTTATTTTATATTGCTTAGCTACGCTCAGCGTATGTACTTCTGAGTACATACGTAGCGGGCCTTGTCGCATCCTCTTCGCCGTACTCTGGGAAGCGGGGCGTGACAATTACTAAATACTCGTAATGTCCATATCGAGTTCGGAACGCAGTCCTGCAAATATTTTCTGCTTTCACTCGGACCTGATGATATCCGGATCGCAAATCTTCGAGAATATCCTCGCGCCACTAAGCTACTCAAATAGTTCGCCAATGCGAGTGATCGGGTACTTGTTCTTAATAGTCACCCGGTTTAATTCTCGATAGTCGATGCACATTCTCCTTGGGTCATCTTTCTTCTTTACTAAAAGAACTGGAGCTCCCCAAGACGAGTTACTGCTTCGAATCCAACCCTTCTCAAGTAATTCAGTCACCTGCTTCTTGACTTCTTCCAACTCTACTGGTGTCATTGGATAATACGCTTTAGAAACTGGCGCTGCACCCGGAACATGATCAATTGCGAACTCCACGTCTCGCTTCGGCGGTAAACCTGAGGTGTCTTCGAACACGTCCATGAATTCTCTAACTATAGCCGGTGCTTCTTTCTTATCATCTGCCATTGACGAAAGAACCTTGTTTGTCGGCCTAGCCCTAACTCGATTGGCCCGACAGAACTGTTTCCTCCAGCAAAACAACTTCCGAATATCCGGGAATCTGGAGAATCACCTTCCCTTCCTTACAATCAATTTGAGTGTGAAAAGTGCCGCGAAATCCCATTCCCAAGACAACAACAAATAAGGAAATGCACCAGGATTGAATAATCCTAACGCGGGGAAAAACAAGAACGAGTAAGATATCAAGATGACTTCATCCGAAGTCAAGATACTGAAGAGGGTTAACAACGATAAACATGATTCAAGCTGGTGATGAAACAATAACTAGTAAGCAATGAAACCGAGAGAAGCAAGATAATATAACGATCATGGAATACGGAAGTGAATCAAGACCAGGACTCCAAATTACTTAAATAGAGTACCGCATTGTAACCATGCTGCAGTTCATGGGCACAATTACATAACTCCACCCAAGTCGCCCAAGTCCTAGAGATAACAAGGAATCAAGTTTTTGAGTCGATATGCAAAGGAAGTTTGCACATCGTAAAAGATATAATCAGGAAGAGCTTGATTCAAAAACGGTAAAACGGCAAGGTGGCAGGACATGTTTCCTAAACACGGGTATTCTAATTCGTGTATTGGGTACAATACCCAACTACAAAAGAATCAACCCGACTAACATGGCTCTGATACCAAAAGAACCATGTCACGCCCCGCTTTCCAGAGTACGCTAAATAGGCGCGTGACATAGCCAACCATGCTACCTGTGGATAGGAAAAAATCCTTCCACAGTCACATTACGGCTGTAGAGATATCAAGAACAGGAAAGTAAACTAACTATCTAGTACATGTCCATAAGCCAGAGCAAAAGAGTCAAGAAATAACAATGTGCGGAAGCCAAGAGGTACAGTAATGAAACCTGGAAGTAAGACTACATACCGACAGGAACTTCACCGCTCAGTCTAACAGCGGCAATACTCCTGATCAGTCTGCCACAAGGTAGAAGAATCTGGGCCATGCAAAACCCAGACGTCAGCGCGTCATGTCATCAAGTAATAAAATACAAACAAGATAACAGGAAATGCAAGTATAAACATGAATGAAAAGCAGGTGTAACAATAATATAAATCAGGGCAGTACAGGGTAGTGTACAGTGGGTAAACTAAACTGTTCTATCAGGCTTTCTGTTCTAAAGTCTTTGAAATCAAATTGATGAATCATCGATATAACTCAATAGTATCCCGTGCATACCCGGGACCACGGTCCAGATTCTCAGGCTGAATCCGAGACATGCCGCTAGGCACTAAACAGGAAATATGTACAGATGAATGATGTCAGCAGCATCATTCTAAGGCTGGCCTAGCCTCTAAAACTGATCAGAACAGGTATCGAACTGTCGAGTTATAAGTCAGGTTTCATCATTGATTTCCCCATACCCCCAAGTTGTATGTGTAAGTCAAATCAGGTATTCAGTAATCAAGAACTAATGCCAACACAGGATCAGGTAAGCAGGTTTGTCTGGATAGACAACAGGAACGGTCCATGAGGACTACATGTCAGGTTTGATGGCATTAGACACAAGATCAGGTAACGGGTCAAGTCATGGTACACCAGGTCAAGTTAAGTAGTGTATTTAGGTGTCGGGTCATGTCGAGAGTGTACGGTACCATGTCGGGTCAAGTAATATGTGTGTAACAAGTCATGTCAGGGTGTAAAAGATATCATGTGGGTGCTCATAATCAACTAACATAATCATGGTTATAAATAAACAAGCATGGGTATTATCAGAACAGTAAACTGGCACATGTAATATGATATGCGAATAGGTACAGATTAAACTACTTGGATGCACGGTTATCAGTTTGGGTTTAAGGGATAGTTTCAACATTACATGCATGCAGTATAATAAATGTGGGTGATAAAATCATATTAATATGTACTAAAACAATCTAGAGATGCAATTGAATATGAATTAGACTAGATGTATGCAACCGGTCGTCCGATAGGGTATAAACTACAAAAGGGTATTATGGCTATGCAAACAATTGTGGTTATGAGATCTAACATATAAATGTGGTTATTAAGTTTAGTAAACTAAATGCAATAGTTAGGTTTCAAGTTCTAAATCTGAAATATGTAAACGGAACATTGTACTGTTAATTTGGAACTCATGGATTTAGATTCTATTTATAGATTTAATATGAAAATAGTTAAATTAATATAGGAATAGTATGAATAGCATGTAGCAAGTTTCACTTGCCTCGACGGATCGTGAAGCGGTAAACGGAACGTCACGCGTCGACGGGAAAAGTCGTGACGCGCGCACGGTACACGGAATGAGTCCAAACAACGAACAGTGGGATCACACGGGTCAGATGTCCTCGCTAGGTCGTCGAGATCGTCGACGGCCTGACCGAATTCCGGCGATCTAAAATCAACAGTGAATAAAAGATAACAGAAAATGCACAAAGAAACAAGAAGAGAAGAAAGGAAAGAAAAGAAGAGGAATAAGACTAAACTGGCTTACTGGGTTGTAGTAGGGTGATCTGGTAATGGCGGCGAGACCAGCGGCGATGAGGGGCGCCAGCGAACGGGTTTTGAAAAGTTAAGGTTGGTTAGGGTTTTCGCGAGGAAGAGGAAGAAATAACAGAGAAGGGAGAGAGATACGTGGCACGGTTACTTTAAAGAAAAAATAGTGGTATCCAAGATTTAGAAAATCACGTAAAATATAAATATAATTTATAAATATAATTTGAGAGAGAGAGAAACGGAGAGAGAGAAAGAAGAGAGAGAGAGAGAGAGGAGAGAAACGGAGAGAGAGAAGGAGAGAGAGAAAAGAGAGAAACGGAGAGAGAGGGAGAGAGAAGAGAGAGAGAAGGAGAGAGAGAGAAGAGAGAAATGGAGAGAGAGAGAGGAACGGAGAGAGAGAGAGAGAATATTTTAATTTTAATAAAGATTATAAAGGTTTGAAAAGATATTAGAATATAATATTATAATATTAGTCCGTTTTGAGATTTGGGAAAATACAAACTTAGTCCAAAACATGCCCGGGTCGGGTCCAAAAATTCAGATTTAAAATATGAAAAATATATGCGACTTCCAAATTTCAAAATGAATGCTCAGTTAAAGAAAATGTATACCCCAAGAACGGATGCACGTACGTACGCGTAACCATCCAAACACGTCCGTTTCATTGAACGGGACGAGAACAAGATACGTGGACGCTACCACGAGGTTAGGGGTATCATGCAGGCTATGAAATGCAATTTTAAATTATTTTACGTGATTTAAATTGTTATATGCAAAAGATGCGATACTAGATAAAATACCAATATTTACTAACTTATGAGATGCACTAGTCCATACAACAAGTCAAGATAATCTATAAATAAGAGTCAAACAGGTTCAAGCAAGCGGGTCGGATCGAATGCAAAGTAAAAATGTAGAAATACCATTCGCACCCAAACACGCCAAATCAAGAAAAACCATGGATAAGTAAATACGGAACTAGAATTGGTATAAGTGAACTCTGGTGTTACATATTTTGAGTAGTCGACGTGGAGGGAGCCGTTGCAGCAGACACCCAAGCGGTTGTTGTCCTTTGTTGTTTGACATGACGGTTCTTTTCTTCCTGAACCTTCCCCCTCTTCTTCCGGTGAGAGTGATCTCGAATGATTACTGAGTCCTGAACCCGTCGCCAGACCTTGTAAATTTTGGAGGACAGCCGTTGAGGGGGCTGCTCTGGCTTTATGTCTGTAACATTCTCCGCAGGTGGAGGGGATCTTTTGAGAACCGCAGTTGGCGAATTTCTGTGTACCCTGCTTAGCAGCTCAAACCCGTTCCCGGTTGGAACAGCAGCCTCAATTTCCACCGTTGGAGCTGGTGGAGTTAGCCCGAAGGGGGAGTTGGCCCCAGTCTTCCTTATCCGGCGCCAGTGGCGACGTCGGGCACGACGGGTTGTTGGGATTGATTCAGCGACGGCTTCGTCTTGCCCCCTGTTCTGGGGAGGGGCTGCTGCCGGTGTCAGCCTCTTGAAGACTGGCGTTCGTTAAGAAGCTACGTCCATCCGGTCAAAAACATATTTCTGAGCGGGAGCGGAAACGGGGGTAGTCAGTCTCGCGAAGTCCGACCCTCTGGGAGGAGAAGCCGCCTTGACGATTTCGGGAGCAGCTGTCGTCTTCGGGATGGCCACCTCAGGTATCATGGGCTTCTTGGCGGGCCCTTTGGAGTTCAGGCTCAGTCTGGTGAAGACCGAGGAGTTGGACGACCCATTGAGAGGGACCGTAGGAGTAGCAAGTCGATCAAAGACCGACTTCTTTGAAGCTTCCGGTACGGGCACTGGGATGTTAACGTTCACCGGCGGGAGCATGGTCCCAAAGAACAGACCGGTGGTAGCTTGAGTCACTTGTTCCACAGGCATAGTAAACAGGGAAGCAGCCTGCGGTCCATAGGCTACACCTCCAGGTGAGGCGGAGCGTCGGTTGCATTTGCAGTTGGAGTAGTTCGAGCAGTTGCCAGCCATTGATCCTTTTGCTTTCTGCAGCAAACGAAACGCCAAATCTTAGTACCTCAAAACCCAAGGGCAACCATTAGCGAACAGCGATTGGTTCGCGAATCACGACACACGAAGTGTGGAGTGGAAAGAGGAAAATGTCCCACCGGGCGTGCCAGAATCTGTTCCCCTCCGGAAGATGGTGCGACTGACGTCTTGCCTGAAATTCGGGGCAGATGCTAATTGGTGCTATCCGTCTACCTCTCCGAAGATACCAAGTTGATTTATGGCACCATGTATCAAAGGTTTAAACAGATATGGCCGATGTAGCAGACTTCGTCAGATACCCCTCACTTGAGGGATTTTTGATTGTGGGGACACTCTTCCCTGCAGGCGCAAGCCCCTGTAGTTAATTACGCTACCGCATTGCGGTAACAACTTTCTCCTTCTCCAGATGATCACTTCGTGTCGTGTGTGTTTATTTTGTGTTTGGTTGCCCGTGGATTGTATACGGAGACTGAGTTATGTCGTCGCCCGTAGGGCGTGGACTAGTCCAAATCCGTATTATCTTAGATTTGGGTTTGGGGGTTGTGTTTAAGGATGCGTTAGCCTCATTTGAGACTAAGATCGACTTAAACGTTTGTTAAAGATACGTTAGTCTAGTTTTAGACTAAGATCAACTTAACGGGATCGTTTAGATCCAACAAGAGAGCAATTAAGGGAGCCCTGTTGTTTAGTTTAGTGACATTGCGGTCAATAGGTAGTTTAAGGATATTGCGGTCCAATGTTAGTTTTAAAACGTTGCGGTCAAGGTCAAGGACATCATAGTCCGTGGATTTAGAGACTCCACAGTACGGCATTAGTTTTAAGACATCACGGTCAAGGTTAAGGACGTCATAGTCCGTTGTTAGTTTTAAGACATCCCGGTCAAGGTTAAGGACCTCATAGTCCATGAGTTTAAGGACCCCACAGTTCGGCGTTAGTTCTAAGACATCCCGGTCAAGGTTAAGGAGCTCATAGTCCATGAGTTTAAGGACCCCACAGTCCGTATCAATGTGTGGTCATCGGGACCCGTCACCTCTTTGAAGACGTTGAGGAATTACAACGCCAAGTATCAAAGGAGTGAAGAGATGTACCCTTGAACCAAGGTAGATTAAATAGTTTTTGGCCCAATTTGGAACCAAGACCAATTAATTATATTATGAGCCCATTAGCCCAGTTAAGTTTGAATTGAGGACTTATGGCCATCTTGGGCTAAGTCCAATCATATTTAGAATATTGGCCCTCTGTTGGTTCATTGAAGGAGAGGCTTTGCCTCTAAAACTTAACCAATTGGGCTAAAGCTAGTGTTAAACACTAGAGACCAACAGTGTTGAATACTGGGAATAAGATTAGCAAGTCAGTGTTAAACACTAAAAGATAATCAGTGTTAAACACTGGGAACAGAGTTTTCAAATTAGTGTTAAACACTAAGCAAAATAGAGTTTTCCAAATTAGTGTTAAACACTAAGAAAATCAGTGTTAAACACTGCAAATAGAGTTTTCCAATTAGTGTTAAACACTAAGAAAATCAGTGTTAAACACTGGGGACAAAGTCTTCAGATTAGTGTTAAACACTAAGGAGAAAGGGGTCACGTGTGGACACGTGAGAGCGCCCTGATTCCTCTTATTTTATTCAACGGATCAGTGTTTAACACTTTAATTCTGACGGCCATCACGTGTGAGCACGTGATGGAAGCCCATGCTCTGTCCGTTATAATGCTCACTAGGGGTCACGTGGTGACACGTGAGGGCGCCCTAGAGATCTTTTCTATTCCTTTTGCCTTTTTCTTTGTGTGCTTCAGAGGCCACGTGGGGCACGTGGGGCATTGCCTCAAAGTTCTTTTCTGTGGATCTTTGCAGGGATCACGTGGTAGCACGTGACTCTGACTCTTTGCATATTTCAAAGATCTTTTCATCTTTTAAGAATTAAATTCTTCATAGGGTTAAACCCTAGCAATAAACTTTAAAGGAATTAAATTCCTACTTTTTTTGAAGAATTATATTCTTAGATAGGGTTAAACCCTAATTTCTTTTCTGTAAAGAATGAGATTATGGTATAGGGTGGAACCCTAATTCTTTTTTTTCTTTAAGAGAATTAAATTCATATGAGTTTGAGAGAATTAAGTTCTCAATTAGGGTTAAACCCTAGTTCTGTCCATTCTGAAGGAATTAAATTCCTAGGGTTAAACCCTAATTTTATCTCAAAAGAATTAAATTCCTGTGATTCTGTGAGAATTAAATTCTCAAAACTCAATTCCTCCTCTATGTTTTAGATCTGCATGGCAGGATATCAACCCAATGAGAATTAAATTCTCAATTTATGGGGAGATGTGCACTTTGCAGATCTTCAACCAGAGAAAGAACTAAGTTCTTTTTTTTATATAAGAGTTAAACTCTTTTTAGAATTAAATTCTCTTTGAAGCCTCTCTTTTCTTTTCTTAACTAAGGTTTTTCTTTTGCAGAGAATCAAATTCCTCCTTCTGAATTTTCAATATTCCAAAGCTCTATATCTCTCCCTCTGTATATGTCTCAAGGTCCTCTTAAACTCTCTCCTTTGGCTCCTATTTATAGGAGAAGGAAAAGAATCAATCAGTTTTAGTGAATCTTTCATTGAAAGATTTGACTTGTTTATTGAGAGATTTGGTTTATGTTTATCATTAATCCGGGCCTTTAGATTATTAGGTGAATTTTATTCACCATTGGATTTTAAATCCAAAGATATCTCTTTGTTATTTCGGTGAGATTTAAGGGGAAATCTTTCCAAGTCCAAGATTTTTCCATAAATTGGTGATATTTAATCACCTTTAGATTTTTAATCCAACGGTTTCAGATAATTCTTTTCCATTTTGGAAAGATTTTAAAGATCTTTCCTCAGAATTTAATTCTGTTAAAGAATACGGCTTTTAAAGCCGGTCACGTGTGGCCACATGATCCCTGGTCACGTGTAGGCACGTGACCCCTGGAATGGGCTTCTCTTCTTCTGCGCTCTTTTTCCCTGCCGCTGCTTAACCATCACGTGCCGACACGTGACCACTGGTCACGTGTGGTCACGTGATGCCTCTTCTGAAGCTTCTTCTTGACTTTTAATTAGAGAACAAATATGCTCTGTGCCGCTGCTTAACCATCACGTGCCAACACGTGACCACTGGTCACGTGTGAGCACGTGATGCCTCTTCTGAATCTTTTCCTGATTTTTAATGAGGGAACACCAATTTCAACAATCCTAACGATCTCAAATAGATAAATCAAATTTTCGATTCAAGAAAATGAGAGATTGTATTTGGAGATTAACAAAAGTTTAAAACCAAATCGAAGAAGTTTTTCAAAATTTTAACAAGTTTGAAAACGACTACTTCTTCGAAACTTTTAGAGGTCTTTCTTTTGTAAATGAAATAGAAAATTCTAAACTACTAAGAAATATCTCTTTTCTTAGAAAATGAATAATGAAAACTTGAGAGTGAAGAGAGACAGTTTTCACGAAATCAGAAAATAAAAACGATAATGAATGATTCGGTGGAAAAAAAACTTGAGAAAAATGAGTCTTATATATAGAAAGTTGAAAATGAACGGTTGGAACGGTTAGTGTAACTCCCCCTAAAAGATAGGACAATTACCCGTTTTTTGCCGTTGGAATTTTGAAAATCCAGCCAAATCTCAAAAATTTGAAAATTGAGACACTACAACAGACGTCTATTGTGGGACGTCTATAATTGATATATTTCAGATACAGCAGTTTGATTTTAAAATGAAATTTTGGTTTTTGAAAATAGAATTGCAGTATGATAGAAAAATTGATTCTAACCATTTGAAATCGACTCGACTCTAGACGCAAATAAAGTAGACAAGTCTTGAATATCTCCGATATGTGAATTCCCCGTTATAGTTTTTGAATGTGCATTGAAATCTTCCGAGTCTTGCCGAAATTTGTCGATGCTACTGTTGAGATGTCGGTTGCAATATTGATTGTCCTTATACTTGAATAACTCCGGTTGTATAGCACTTTGACCCATCTGACATTATTAGTAACATATAGTATATTTGAAATACAGTTTTGTAAAATAATCAAAATATAAAGAGATTCATAAGTTTAACAATCTCCCCTTTTTGATATTTTACAAAACACTTTAAAATAATTTGAAAATTTATTCATATGCTCTCATTTGAAAATATATTCATATTCCCCCCTCCTAATATATACATATTATTTCTCCCCCTTTTTGGAAATATCAAAAAGTTTAAGCACGGAGGAAAAATACGAAAAATAAGAAAGTATAGGAATAGGGTTTTATAAAAGATGATAATAATATAGGCATGGAAATTAAAGATGCAAACATGACATAAATTAAACAAACTAGATAGGTTCAAACTTCATAAATACATAATACAAACCACACATAAACTGAATAAGTTCGAGTACAAGCAAATTCATAAACATAATACATAAACAAATTATGTGATAACCACTAATATATCAAACGAACAACTCGTCATCCTGAAACAGTGGCGGCGGTGGAGAAAAGTCTGTCGGGGGGAAATAGCGAAATGGTGGTGGTGGAGTATATGATGAGTGAGTGTACTGGCAGTCGAAATGATAATTGAGATAGGCTTGTGTTTTATCAAGTCAAGTGTTGAGATTATCGAAACGAGTGTTGATATTAAGATTCAAGTCGTCGAAATGTTGGAAGAAATGATTCTCAAATTCTTAGAAATTGTAAGGAGGCAGTTGTTGTGGTTGTGGTTCATGTTCTTGTAGTGGAGAATGATGTGGATGAGATGGTATGTGCATGTCATAATCATCTAAACCCATAAGACAGACATTTAACATACCGGAATTTTTATCAGGAGCTTGAATGTTTGAATCGATATTGGGATCAATATTGGCATCTTCAATGATCTTAGTGATCACTTTGTCGTAGTATAAATTGGATTTGGAAGTGGGGAAAGTCCACATCAATTGGATGATAAGCATGGAAAGGTTAATTTTGATTCTCGCCAACACACAATAGGTAAGAAGTTTGTGTGTTAGTGTGATGCGATCCCTACCACCGAATTTTGGTAACACGGTGTGGTCCAAAAGAAAAGCTAAAACATGGGCTCAAGGTGTAAGTGTTTGGGTAAGTGGATCACTAAACAAATGTGGATTTTCATTACCGTGGAGTAGTCGAGAGGCATCCTCTCTGGTGACATTTGGTGGAAAATGTTTAAAGATAGAAAGAGTTTGACGATAAATGTCTACACCTTCATTAGGAATCTGAAGAATTTTAGCAAAAGATGTGGGTGAAATAGTGATAGTATGTCATTATAACCGTGTTCGAAGAACATATGGGATATCTTGGGTACTAACTAGATTGGAACAAAATAGATAGACGAAATTGACATGGGTATTGTAATCAAGTTGAAGGAGGAGAACCCAACCTTGGAATTGTAGTAATGGAGTTTGTTGAAAATGGGCAATTTGAGACGGACAAAAGTACCCGTGATAATCTTTTTCTTCACAAGTCGATCGTAGAGAGAGGAACCCCTAGTGTTGGTGAAGACAAACAAAACATCTTCTTCTTCAACTTCTTCTTCTTCGTCGGCTTCGCCTTGAGAGGTATTTTCGGTTTCTTGTTGATAAGTTTGATCTTCACTTTCTTCATTGCTTTCTTTTTCTTCCATTGGTTGTGGTGGAGGAGAAGGTGTACGAAGACGACATTTGCTAGATGAATCACCAAATTCAGGATTTTTGGTGCGAACTATTTTTGAGGAATTTGGGTTGAAGGAGGAACTAGGGTTTGAAGGTGAATGCTTGGAAGAAGAAAGAGAGATTTTAATGTTACGAGGGTTCGCAATAGTAGAAAAGAATAAATATAGTAGGAATAGACATCCTAGATCCAAAGGGACACATCCAATGGACATGAATTTTCAAAATATGGTCAGGTCGGTTCAGTCCAAATTCAGACATATAGACGTCTATGGCCAAATGAACGCCTTTAGGGACGTCTATTTAAGCATCCCTGCAAATGTTTTTTTTGAAAAACAGTGCAAGGGGTGTTTGGTTGAAAAGTTGGGTTTGAAGGGTTGTGTTCGTGTCTATAGTTGATTGTTAGTGTGTGTGTGTGTCCTAATAGACAGATAGAAGTAATTTTAATGAAGAACATATATATTTATTTATTTCATTAAAATAAAAAGTACATAAAAAATACTAGACTTTTTTTGGTCCCACGATTATAGTCATTTTATGTAATCGAGGTTGCTTTATCAATTGATTGTCGAATTTACCCTTCATTAAAATCTCATGCATGTCACTTGTTACACTTTAGGTTTTGTGATTGAGATTACTTTAATTAGGAGTATTACGGTAAATTGAACCAGTCATAATTTAACGCCTTAATAAGCGTAAGAAATGCCAAAACAACTATTAAAGTAGGACGGATAGAGTACATGAAATAGAAATTTATACTGATACATGTGGCTTTAGGGACTAACTAAGAATACTTATGTCTAAAAGGTTTGGTTTTAGGGACTAACTAAGAATATTTGTTGTAACCAATACCTTCTTTCTTATAATATTTTATAAATTGTTCTAACATAATATCTAAGTTATCTTTATTTTTGGTAAAATTTAAAAGCATTTTGTGCTTTCTTTTAAGATCAAATATTTCAAAATTTAAAGTATTGTTAGTTTCATTTAATTTTTCGTCAGTTAACGTTATGGATTTTATTTTATTGTTTAAATTTTCATTTTCTAATTTGTTCAATTCTTCTTTAGTTGATTTTTCTAAATTATTCCTAAAAGATAATTTAGACTTTAAATTCTTATACTTATAATTTACTTTATCATAATTTTCTTTAAGATAATAGCAAAGACTTATCAAATCTATTTTGCTAAGAGATTCAATATCAAAATCATTGTCAGTTACCTCATTATCTAGTATCATGAAGTATACACATAGTCACATAATTCGCGAATTATTCGCCGAATTCGCGAATAATTCGCGAATTTTTGATCAACCGACTTAATCGCGGAATTAATCGGCGGGCCGAATAATTCGCGAATAATTCGCTTATTATTCCCGAATTATGTGAAAACAGCGAATAATTCAAAAAACAGTAAATAATTCGCAAAATCAAAACCTAGCGTCTCATATATTAATTTTTTGCTCGAAATCCTTCCCGAACATTTCCCGAACACTTATCGAATCTTTCCCGAATACCTGCCGATTTTTTCCGAATAGTTCTCCGAATCCGAATTTTCGACCTCGCCAAATTATACCCGAACGATGAATTTGTGACTATGAGTATATGTTGGCGATTTCTTCAGCTTCCGAGTCACTGGAATCCGTATCGTCTCATATGGCTTGAAATTGACGTTTTTTCTAATTTCTTCTTTAACTTCCACTTGTCCTTATTGAGAGTCAGACATTCTGAATTTAAATGACTTTCCTTATTGTAATCAAAACAATGTAAGGTTTTATTAGCATTTAAATTCTTATTTGACTTATACATTCCTTTCTTCTCGGGAAATTTCGTGGGCTTCAGATACTTCCTGAAGTGTCTAGCAATGTTAGTCATTTCTTCATCATCGCTTTCATTATCACTCGATGATTCCTTAGATTTAAACTTGGTAGTTGCCTTTAGCGTTATATTTTTTCCTTTAAATGTCATTCTCCTGTTTTTGCTTAAGATCCCCTAATTGCATCTCATAAGTTTTTAACTTTCCAATAAGGGTGTCTACTTTTAACTCTTTCATGTCATTAATCTTTTCGATGGCAGTGATTTTAGGTTGCAATGAGATCTCAGCAACTTGTAACATTTTTGTTTGTCATTGAATTTCTTTCCTAAATTGAAAAGTTCGGTAATGACATTGTTAAATCTAGAATATATAGAATCGATGGATTCATCATCTCTCATTTGGAATATCGCATACTCATGCATGAGACGGTTGATCTTACTTTCTTTAACTTGACCGGTTCTTTCATGGGCAATCTGGAGAGTAGTCCAAATCTTGTTGGCGGTCTGACACATTGAGATTCTATTAAATTCTTCTAAATTTAAAGAGCAATAAAGTGCATTCATTACTTTGACATTTAATGACAACAATCTCTTGTCAGCATCAGGTAAAGGATTTGTGGTAGGAGCAATGAAGGGTTTTTCAATGATCTCTAGAACTTTTAGTCTATACATTGAAGGAAAACTTTAATCTTAGTTCTTTAGAACTGATAGTTTATACTATTGAATAGAGAAGAACGGTTAATAGCTTATCCTTCCATTTGATTTGCCATGAGATAAGAAACTCAAGAGGTAAATCTTATAAACAGAGTAAAATGCCATGGTACCAATTGAAAATAACCTTAGAGGGGGATGAATAAGACTTTATGGCAAACACAGATTAATTTTGTGACAAATTAAGAAATTATGCAGTGGAATATAAAATCAAAGTGTAAGATACTAAAACTATCAACAATCACAGAAAAACAAAAAGTTAAATAGCACAAATTGACACAGATGATTGTTATCGAGATTCACCAACCCTGTGGTTAATCCACGTCTGAAAATTCCTGCTCAGAATTCAACTTCACTATCCGGTGATTCCTTATGGGTGGAGAAACCCAGATCTTTTATCAGGCTCAAATCTTAGAAACTTTACACTTGCAGGTAGTGAACATCTAGATTTTTTCCAAAGCTCAAGTCCAATCATTTACAACGTGAAGATCTTAGACCTTTTTTCATTAGGTCGTACAACGTAGATTTTACAATCTTTATAAACCAACTTCTACCATCCTAACGATCTCAAATAGATAAATCAAATTTTCGATTCAATAAGATGAGAGATTATATTTTGGAGATTAACAAAAGTTTAAAAACCAAATCGAAGAATTTTTTCAAAGATTAAACAAGTTTTGAAAACGGATAATTTTTCGAAACTTTTAGAGATTTTTCTTTTCTAAATAAAATAGGAAAGTCTAAAGCACTAAGAAAGATCTTTTCTCTCAGAAAATGAATAATGAAAATTTTAGAGCGAAAAGAGACAGAGTTTTCACGAAATCAGAAAATAAAAACGATAATGAATGATTCGGTGGAAAAAAAACTTAAGAAAAATGAGTTATATATATAGAAAGATGAAAACGAACGGTTGGGACAGTTATTGTAACTGCCACTAAAAAATAGGACAGTTATTAGCCGTTTTTTGCCATTGGAATTTTGAAAATCCTGCCAAATCTTAAAATTTTGAAAATTGAGAAACTAAAATAGACGTCTATCATGGACGTCTATAATTGATATATTTCAGATACAGCACTTTGATTTTGAAAATAAAATTTAAAATGAAATTTTGGTTTATAAAAATAGAATTGAAATATGATAGAAAAATTGATTCTAAGACTCGACCCTAGACTCAAATAAAGTAGGCAAGTCTTGAATTTCTCTGATGTGCGGCTTCTCCGTTATAGCTTTTGAATATGCATTGAGTTCTTCCGAGTCTTGCCGATATTTGCCGATACTACTGTTGATATATCAGTTGCAATATTGGTTGTTCTTATACTTGAATAATTCCGGTTGTGTAGCACTTTGACTAATCTAACATTATTAGTAGCATGTAGAATATTTGAAATACGATTTTATAAAATAATCAAAATATAAAGAGATTCATAGGTTAACGGATCATACTAGTGGGGCCTTCTTGGTCCATAAACATATCCTTAAATATTCCTAGTCATGAGAGTATCGAGACTGGGCATCGATATTTCAGAGTAAACTAGCGTATATGTTTCTTGATCCCGACCAGGGCAATGGTCGGTCCCACAGCCATTGGTGTTTGACACCAAAGATTGTATACACGTGTTTATTGGAGAATGAGTACACCGAATGGGCTCGCCGAGAAATCTTAGATGGCATTATACATATCGTCAGATAGCAGTTCTCTAGTGATAGGAGTACAGGGTGGTCTGTAGACCTGAAATTGTCATAGTATCTTGTGTGTGTTTCTACTGTACTTTGATTACTACCCTATCACGGCTTTAAAAAGTCATGCAAATAGGTTTTAGTTGGGTACAGTCCTGAAGCACATGGTGATAGTGAGCGATCGAAAGGATTCGTCTCTTCCGGTATAGAGAGTTGATGTCGTGCTGTGCCCAATTGGCTATAACCATAAGTCCATGGCCGGGGCGAATGAGATATACTGATAAGTGTTATCAGTGGTATCTCAGTTGGTTATGAGCTTGATATCGGTATGACTTATCGGGTTATTGGAGGTCTGATGGTTTCCACCTTCCAGACCTGGTATGCGACATTCTCTGACGAAAAGACCGGACTGTACGGTGGTTGTCACTGATAGATTTTGTACGGTACGGACGAGTTTGCTTATCGACTTTCTTTTCGACAGATATCTGAGTAGCTGTTACGTGCAGCTAGTGCCGCTGACGCACTTATGAGTTGTGGATTTGATCTAGTAACTCATTGTAAGCGTATTGTTGATTTTTTTAGAGTTCCGCATAGAAAGTTTCCCAGTTCAGATGAAATGGTATAGAGTGCGTATGTTGATACATGCAGGAGTTCGATTAAATACATGTATTTGATACACAAACTTTAATAGAACGTTTGATAGTACCAGCCAGTTTATGTTTAAGCCGGATTATTAAATCAAGTATTAATTTAATATAATATATATATATATATATATATATATATATATATATATATATTATGTTCACTTTCTATTTCTCTCTCTCTCTTTAGCTATTCGTATTTTATATGAATCCGCGTATTTATATGTGATACATATACGGGATGTATTTTTGTATATGATATAATATACATCTAGAAGGAGGACGTCTCATTTATATTTTCTTTTATTTGAAAAGAAAAGAAATGAGGTGTATGGTGAGATGGCTTAAGGTATGGTTTGAGAGGTATGGACTTTTTATTTTCATTTATTGAAAATTGATTTATTTTAGCATGGTTAGAAAAAATATCCTCTTATTCTTTCATAATCATTCTCTCTCCTCTCCTTCTCCTCCTACTTGATCCTCTTGAGCACTCTTTTGAGATTAAAAAGAGAAAGAAAAAGATAGTGAAAACTTCGTATAACTCTAGTTCTCATCACCTAGTAAGTTTTGATAGCTAGTTGCTTCATCAAAGTTCATTCTTGAGTGGAGCTAAAGCTTGGGTTAGGGTTTCTTTGTATGGATCATCTTCAATAAGGGTAATCGGCTTGTAAGCTTGTTCCCGACGACCTCGGGGCTTAGCTAGGGTCTTCTACAGGAGCTAGACATGCTACAAAGGTAGCTAGTCCCCTGAACTCTAGTTTAGCTTTCTTGTTTTGCTTCTTTTAGTGTATGAACGATTTATAATCATATTAGTTGCTTGTGCTTGATTTAATGTCATTGTTATTCATTCTGCCTTGGTCGCAAGTGTTGCGTAGCGAGCACAAGACATTTTCAGAAATCTCCAGCTTCTCCTTTTCATATACTTCCATAGCCCGCTGTTTCCTCCCCATCATTTAATGTTTTGGAAAATCAATCCACTTTCTCTTTTGAGTTGTTTACGAAACCTGTCTATATATGTTGCGGTAGAGATCAAGTTTATCTTCAGCAAGTGCAGTAAGGAACTCGTAGTTGCTCGCCGCCAACTGCCGATGCAAATGCCTCCCTATGCACATTTTAAGAGATCGAATTCTTCCGCAAGTGCCGTTCACCAAACGGAACTCGTATTCAAAATCACACACTGTCTCAGATAGGGATGTATCAACATAAAATATTTCCCATATTCTATATATGGCACAGCCTCCTCATAGCAGCCGTGCACAAAGTTTTCTTCTAGTTCGTTTCCAATATCTATAGAGCACGCATCTCTATCGTCTGGTAGCACTGTCCGAATCTGTTGAGCACGATATGCGGTTACATCTCGCAGAATCCGATCAATGTGTGTTGTGTTCCTCCTTGAGAAGCAACAATTCCGGGAGGGGATTACACCGTCACTTATGCACATTTCTTGTTTAATGTACTCATAGACCTTGTCTTTCTCCTTGTTAGCAATGTCCACAACTTCGATTCCGTCTCTCTCTCAAGTTTGATATCCTGCAACATGCAATGTTAATCTTCTAAATTTAACTAATTAATGATAGACTCAACATAGACAAGCTTGATATATGAAGCTGAGATGATCACTAGTAGAAAATACTATATTAGACAAACCTCCCTCGGCAATGTGTACACCATCAAGCGAATTTTCCCTCTTGCTAATATGCTCTCGGGAATGATCTATTTCTAAGAGGTAAAGATCGAGAGAAATTATAAAAAGCGTAAATTACATTGGGCCTAAACATAACAGGGAAACATTGCCGAGTGATATATCCCTTGCAAAATAGTCACATTAGCTACCAAATAAATGCGAAGAGAACATTACCGAGGGGTTGATATGTCTCTTGGCAATGTTCTCTTGGTATTTCTTTGGTAGCTAATGCGACTATTGCCAATAGATATGTCGCTCGGCAATATTTCTCTCGTTATGTTTTGGCTCAATTAAACTTACGCTTTTTATACTGTCCTCCGGTAATGTTTTCTTTCCCTTTTAAAAATAGATTATTGCTGAAAGAATATTAGCAGGAGGGAAAATTCGCTTGATAGTGTACACATTGCCGAGAGAAGTTCGTCCCTCGCAAATTTTGTCTCTCGTTTTCCCTCGCTAATGTAGTTTTTTTATTAGTGTGAATATCACTACCCCTTGAAAGTTTCTACCCTCTTGGTGAAGGGGAGACCGTCCAAATATCTAAGTCATCAAACCGACATATATGAAGCTGTAAAGATGTGATAGAGGGATTAGTGATAGAGTTGAGCTAGCGCAAAGGATGTAAATGGATACGAAGAATCAGATTTGATCTCGTATCTGTATCCATTTTTTATCATCCTTATTCGTATTCACAGCTACTAAGTATGACACAGAAATGGTAACGGTAACGCCTATATCTATATCTGACTATATTTGTATTCTATATAAATGTGGCAGGGGGAAATAGTAATTATATAATTATGTTTTCTTTAAAAAAAAGTTATCACTGCCTTGTTGAATGGGGTGTACAAAATTGATAATCATGTTTTGTGTGAATAAGCACATAGTAATTAGAAAGAAAAACATTTGTATAGTCGATTTTCGGCAGACTGTAGTAATGGAGTGTAAAGTTGTGCGGAAGTGAGCTACTTATTCTACTTGGGTCTTCGCTCATTTGCCATTGCCTTCTTGTCCTCGTTCTTTTCCATTTTTTTTCAGGTGCTCCTCGTTCTTTGTTCAGTTTCTTGTAGGTTTGTAGGTGAAGGTTACATGATACCATGTATAATATTTTGCTGATAGTGTGTGTTTATGTATGATGTAACTGCAATTGTATTTTTGGGTTTTTGAAGTTGTTGCCCATGTGTATGGTTTCCTACATATAGGTTCTGAATTTCTTATTCTGATTTACTGCATATAGATTTGGTAAGGTGGTTGATATAAATAGAGAGTAGCTATCTATAAGTTGTTTGCATCTTTTGGTTGTTGAATTTTTCTTTTTTCCCTGTTCTTTGTAAGTTTTATGTATTGCTGATCGCTTTCTATCATCTTTTAGATCTATTATGGCACACAACAGTATTTAAGATGAACTCCCATTCAGATCAGTCTCTTTCAGCTTCTAATACTAAGCATTTGCTAATCAACTTTAATAGGAAGAGGAGAATCGTCCCGACGCTTGTGGGGTAACATGTTAGGCCGTTGCCATCTTATACCAGCTCCGACAAGTCGATTTCACATTGATCAAAATGTGAAGGGCCAACCAGTAGGACCAGATGAGCTCTATAATGACCTTCGCACAAGTCTCGGGACCTTTGCACCTCTACTCTCCTATTTCGATCACAGATTGGAGATATCAAAGACAAGAAGCTAAAGATGGTGTTGAATTTGATTTAAATTCGGATTAGTTAGGATTTAAATATAATCTTTTTAGTCTATATTTAAATCTTTTTTCTAGTTTAAATTCATATTTATCTCTAATTTAAATATGGATTTATCTCCTAACATTTATTTACCCTATAAATATGAGACTTTCTCTAGGGATGGAGGAGAATCGACCTGTATCTTTTTACTTAGAGACATACTTCAGGCTTTCGGCGATATTATCATCAAGTATTAGATTACGCTGGTAATAAGGGCAGATGGAGGTCGACAACCGGATACATGTTGACCACGGATGCAGTATCAGGAAGATCAATGCTTCAGTTCGGTATCGCGGTTTCAACAATGGAGGCATGATTGATAACCGTCGTGCAAGCGATCAGGAAGGCCATTGATTTGCGAAGATTGTTAGGTTTAGGAGTTCCAGAGGAAGTGAGAGTGTTCTTCTTGGAGACCGAAAAGAATATGACATCACTTACGATGGTTGGTTGATGCAGCCCTAGCCTACATGGAGCGGCTCGACAGTTCCAAAACACACCGCGTCTAGTTCAACCCAGGAATCCGAACGGCCAAATCTTATCGGATTCGCGCGTTCTATCTGTCAAATCGAAGATGTCGCAAAATCATCTAGGTCAATAGATTTGCTAAAAGCAACCGTTGATGTCTCTCAGAATCACGAAAATCCATCGTTTAGAGCTCCGAAATCACAGTCAAAGATTTACTTTTAATTTTGACTTTCGAATTAGGGATGAAATCAGCACCCGAACCAGTTAAGATTTGACAGACACCATCACGAATCAATTTGGGATGTCATAAAATAATTAGTTTCTCGTTTTAACGACTTTCTATTTTTAGCAGTTTTTAAATTTTACAAGTTTTTATTTTATTAGCAGATTAGTTGGGATTTCGATTGTAGGTCTATTAAAAGACTCGTTTGCAATTGTAAGAGACAACTTTTAATTAAATAAAATCCTAGTTTGGTGAAAAAGTTATTGTCATCTTTCTATTCCTTCAATTTCCTCTCAAATCAGCCTAAATGTGCGGTATCCCAAATCGGGGTTACACCATTGGTTCTCAAGAGGATCCAGCAGACGCGTTTTTAAAATAGTTCCGGTCTAAGTTCAAGTTTTGCCTAGTAAATTGTTGAGGTGCCTTCGGGCTCAAGACGACGAGAACGGAGTTCTAAGGTGTTGAGAAAGTGAAGATATTATGATGAATTTGAATCAAGGTGGAGATTGTTGAATTTGATTTAAATTCGGATTAGTTAGGGATTACTTAGGATTTAAATCTAATCTCTTAAGTTTAGATTTAAATCTGATCTCTAATTTAAATTCAAATTTATCTCTAATTTAAATATGGATTTATCTCCTAACAGTTATTTAGCCTATAAATATGAGACTTTCTCAAGGGATTAAAGTATCCATAATTCTTTAATAACTTAGGATTTGATTAAAGCGGGAGAGGAAGGCCTCTCAAATCAGCACTTAAGAGAGGGTATTTCTTTGTAAATGAGGGTAAGAAGCCGGTATAATCTCTTATAATTATTTCTCATAGTGGAAGTTTTCGTCGCGACTTGTAGGATTAAGTGCTAATTGCGCCGAACCTAGGTAAATCTTGTGTGGTTTTGTTGGTGTGTTCTTTTCGTGTGATTTGATATCCGTCGGATGATCTTTTTCAATCTACCATAAAACAAAGATTTGATTTCCGCTATGCATAGATACGTAATCTTTACAACAGTTGTTTGGGAGATTATAGTGGTATATTTGTTTAACAATTGTACTTTATATTAGTCCATCACTTGCTTCTTGTAATGTCATGAATTTTAGTTATTTTCTTTGGTGTTCAAGGGTATATATGAGTTCGATATGCTTGATGACGCTTATCGGTGGTGTATGAAATTGTTGGGTGAAAAATGGACGGGGTTTAAGTCTAGATTGAAGAGCAAGCGCACGCACAATACTTATGTTGCACGGATCGCGGACCGTGATAGGAGATGTGATGTTGATCAATAGGAGAAGCTTGTTCGATATTGGAGCACCGAAGAAGCACATGACACACACACACATTTCTAGTTTATTCGTTGTGTTCAATTACCTTCTTTTCTATCCTATATAGATTATTTCTGCGAGAAACAAGGAAAGTCGCACTAGTAAAATAAGGGGTTGCCCCTACGGATAATGACATCCGTAGGGGCAATTTAAGTTTGGCCCTACGGATTAGTCCGTAGGTCCAAAAGGTTGCCCCTACGGGTCCGCACATATTAATTTAAAAATATTAAATCTTAAATTGTTGTTTGCCCTTACGGAGCCGCAAACCAAACACCTACGGACTTATCCGTAGGGGCAACTAAATAGAGATTTAATTAAAAAGGCACGGATCGATATCTACGCTGATCATTTTCTTCCACGCGCGCGAACCCAAATTCGTCCCAAACCCTCGTTCCCGCCGATCGATCGTCGATCTCGTCGTCCCCACCGTCGGCCGATTCGTCGTAGCCACCGCCTGCGCCTTTCGTCGTCGCCAGCGCCGGGTCATCTCTGTTTTCATCGTCGCCTTCGATCGATCGTCGCCTTCGATCAGGTAAGGAAATCTTCAATTACTCAAATTTTTGATTGTTTTAGGGCTATGGTTCATTGTTTGGGTACCGATGAGGCATCGGTTGGGGTTAGGGTTAGGGCTGGGGCTGGGGCTCGGGCTCGGGCTGGAGTTCGGCAGGGGGTTGGAGTTGGGGTTGGGGTTAGGGTTGGGGTTGGGGTTCGGCTGGGGCTGGGGCTAGGGTTAGGGTTAGGGTTATGGTTGGGGTTGGGGTTTAGCTGGGGCTGGGGCTGGGATTGGGGTTAGGGTTAGGTTGGGGCTGGGCTGGGCTGGGGCTGGGGCTGGGGTTAGGGTTAGGTTGGGGTTGGAGCTGGGCTGGGGCTGGGGCTGGGGCTGGGGCTGGGGCTGGGGAAGAATTCGTGGAGTCATGAGGAATTAATGTAGTCTCTGACGATGTTGCCCCAATTTCCATGGAGACATGAGGAGACATGGGAAGAATTCGTGTCTTTCATGTTGTAGATATAGAATCAAGTAGCTAGCTGTCACGCCCCGCTTCCCAGAGTACGCAAGATTGGGCACGTAACATAGCCAACCATGCTACCTGTGGGTAGGAAGTATCCATTCACAGTCACATTACGGTTGTAGAGATATCAAGAACAATATAAATAAACTAATCTAACACATGTCCAAATCCATAATAACAAGAGTCAATAAACAATAAGTGCGGAAGCAAATGATCCAATACAATAAATAAACAGTACGTCCCATAATGCGGGCTCACATCTGGAAATGAAATGAAATAAATAAACTAAACACTAAGGAACTCATATTTCAGCCTGCTGGCTAAAGTACTCCTGCTCGGTCGTCGACAGTGGTAAGGAATCTGGGCCATACAAAACCCAGACGTCAGCGCGTCATGTCAACCAATAATATATATGAACATGGTAATAAGCAATGCAGGGATGAACATGAATAAGCAGTACTATGAAATAACCGTGCAGGGTAATGTGCAGGGGTAACTAAACTGTCCTATCAGGTTTCTACTCTAAATACTTTGAAATCAATTGGTGACTCGTCGATGTAACTCAATAGTATCCCGTGCATGCCCGGGACCACGGTCAAGACCCTCGGGGCTGAATCCGAGACGTGCCGCTAGGCAGTAAATAGGTAGCAGGATGGACGAGTGATGTCAGCATCATCACTCCCGGACTGGCCAAGCCCGTAGAACTGATCAGAACAGGTATCGAACTGTTGAGTTACAAGTCGGTTTCACCTTTGATTTCCCCATACCCCCAAGTTATGTATGTCAGGTCAGGTATTCAATAATCAAGGACTAATGCCGACACAGGATCATGTAACAGGTCAGGTTTGTCTGGATAGACAACAGGAGTGGTCCATGAGGACCCCAAGTCAGGTTTGTCGGCATTAGGCATGAGATCGGGTAACAAGTCATGTCGTGGTACAACAGGTTGAGTCGGTATGTATATATATGTCGTATGTAGCAAGGTCAGGTCAATACGTAGTGCAATCGGGTATGTGCTCACAACAGGTATACAGTCGAATAATGAACAGCAGCAAGAATTTAAAGTAAACAGCAATAATAGTCACTTAATCACAATGGTGCTTTGTATTATCTTTATTAACAGGTTCAAGCACCCTTGGGGTGCAATAGTCACAAGGTGAAACAATATCAACAACATAAAGTAATGAAGCTACATGAATTTAAAACTAAAGCATAAATAATTGTCTCATGGATGATTTAACGGATAAAGCAAGGACGATCTAATTGGTTTAGTTAGTTAAAGTATGGATTGATAGCAGACCGATTAATTACAAGAAACTACTATAATGATTCAATGTTAAAGATACTTGCAACCGTCAATTCTAAGTTATACTAAAATATCGATATTACCATCAACTGTGTGGTTATACTAAATAATATGATAATTAAATGTATAGCAAGACTTGATCTTGTGTACTAGCATGTTAGAGCAAGTATTCGGATACTTGCCTCGACGGTTTCGCAAACCGGAAAACACGAATGCAAAGTCGGCGGAAAACACAAGACGGATGCACGGGCCACGGATCGAGTCTAAACAGCGAACAGCGGGACCACACGGACCAGAGTACTTCGCTGGAAAGTCGGGTCCAAACGACGGCACGGCCGGAATCCGGTGAAATGTCAAAAAGGCGACGAAGTTAGCAAAACATACGATACCCGTACACTAAGACCAGCGGGGGTTTAACATTAATGGAAAGTTAAAGAGATGCTTACAGGGAAGAACCAGGGGCAACCACGACAGGTTCGACGGCGAGGGGCGCGCCGGCGGCGAACAGGGAATGCGGCGAGGGCTTGGAGGTGGCTGGATCGAGATGCAGCGAGTAGGGGAGAGGCAAGGGCCTGGTCTGGGCTGCAGGAGGAAGAGGAGGTGGTCGTCGGTGTGCTAGCGACGACGAGGAGGTCGACGGTGTCCCTTTTCCGGCGAACCAGAGGGTTAGGTGATGGGGGTTGGGCTCGGGTTGGTGGCAGCGTCGGCGAGGGAAGGAGGAGGAAGATGGAGAGGTCGGGACGAGGGTGAAGGGAGGAAGGCCTTGGCGTCGTCGGCGATGGGAGGCGGCGGCGACGGTGGCCACTGCGTGCTGGTGGTGGCGTCGGGGGTTGGGTTTGCTGGCTCGGGAAGGAGGGAGGAAGGAGGTAGGGGGTGCGGTTAGGCTGTGGAGGCGAGGACGGCGACGGCGAGGTCGCGGGGAGGTCGACGGCGACGGCAGGAGGTGGCTAGGGTTAGGGTTCGGGGTTCGCGAGGTTTCTCGTGTGGGGGAGAAAGAGGAACAGTGGGTTTATATAATAGATAGAGAGAGAGAGAGGGATTGTTATAGAGAGAGAGAGAGAGAAAAGATTAGATAGAGAGAGAGATTGTTAGAGAGAGATAGAGAGAGATTGAGAAACGGAGAGAGAGTGTGTGTGTGTTGGTGGGGCCCACGAGGGTTTTAGCCCCTCGTGATTGGCTGATGAGGGAAGGAACAGTAAAACTAAAAGATTAAATGTGATTTAATCGTTGTAATTAAAAACAGAAATTATATTATATGGTTTTAAAAATATTTAATTAATTGGGCATTTCGGCGCTAAATGAAACATTTCCAAATCGCGCCCGGGTTGCGCCCAAATGTTTCAAATTCAAATTATAGGATTTTAAGCGGGTTCCAAATTTTAAAAAGAGATGTTTTGTGATTAAAACGCATGCCCCCAAGTCGGACACTTGCACGCGCGCGTAGCCGTCCAAACTTGCCCGTTTCGCCGAACGGGATGAAATCTCGACGCACGGACGTTACCACGCGACTAGTGGCGACGAGTAGGCTAACATGGATATTTTTAATTTCATTTTTGGTGTTAAAATTTGTTATGTGCCAAAATGACTTAACCGGTTAAAATTTAGCAATAAGCACCAAACCATCAGGATAATTGAAATGAACAATGTATAACACTCAACTAGAACCAGAAATAATATTATTGGGCTCGGGTGTTACACTAGCTATAGATTGATTGCTCAAAAATTATAATTGTATGCATTCATGTGGTGGCTGTAGTTTGTGGCCAAATAAATCTTTGCATGCTGCCATTGGCAAGTCTTTGTCCAACCAAAACATGATTCATTATACTGAGCTTGTGGTACCAGACCATTCATAATGCAAAAAAAGACACATTTCTGATTTGAAGAAAAAGTAGGGCAAGATAGGGATTTAGTTATGGATTTTACTTGGACGCCAGAAAACTTTTCTGACACCGTGTACCCAATTTTCCCACACATACCCCTTCACACATGAAGGTTGGCAGAAGATGTTTTTCTGGTAACATCTTCAGCATCATCGAGACTTAATTGCATTTGAAAGGAGGATATATATTCTTTCAACTTAAATTTATATTATATTCATCTTGTTTATTGATTTCTTTTCTATGTTGCAGGTATGTATCTCAATCTCAAGTCTAATGCATCTTAGTTCTTTAATACTCAATTTTCAAAGGAGCTTAGTTCTCCATAGGAGCTTAGTTCTCCAAGATAGGAGCATGCTCCTCCCCATAATGCGCATATGCACAAGCGCCACGTTCACTACGTGCAACGCACGTGTGCCCGCCATGCGCGCAACACGTGCAATGCACGTGCGCACCACATGAGAATATTTAATAATATTAAAAGGAGCTTAGCTCTCCAAGATAGGAGCATGCTCCTCCCCATAATGCGCATACGCGCAAGCGCCATGTGCGCTACGTGCAACGCACGTGTGCCCGCCATGCGCGCACCACGTGCAATGCACGTGCGCACCACATGAGAATATTCAATAATATTAAAAGGAGCTTAGTTCTCCAAGTTAGGAGCCTGCTCCTTGATTTGTCTCAAAAATTATCTATTACCGCAATCAAGAACGGCGTCGCATGAAGCTAGCCGGTGAGTACGGGTCGGTCCACAGGGATGTTGTGAATTTCCGATTCGTTCTTACGAGTTAATTCCGAAGGGTGTGTTCCCCTCCGAATGGCAGCCGAGACATGGGACGTCTTGCCTGGGATTCGGGGCAGATGCTAATAGGTGCTATCCGTCCACCTCTCCGAAGATGCCAAGTTGATTTATGGCACCGTGTATCGGAGGTTTAGACGGATGCGGCCGATGTAGCAGACTTCGTCAGATTCCCCCTCGTTTGAGGGGTTTTTGATTGTGGGGACGCTCTTCCCTGCAGGCGCAAGCCCCTGCAGTTAATTACGCTACCGCATCGCGGTAACAACTTTCTCCTTCTCCAGATGGTCACTTCGTGTCGTGGGTGTTTGTTTTATTTGTGGTTGCCCGTGGATTGTATACGGAGACTATTTATTTCGTCGCCCGTAGGACGTGGATTAGTCCAAATCCGTATTTTCTTAGATTTGGGTTTGGGGTTTTGGTTTAAGGATACGTTAGCCATATTTGAGGCTAAGATCAACTTAAACGTTTGTTAAGAATACGTTAGTCTAGTTTGAGACTAAGATCAACTTAACGGGATCGTTTAGATCCGACATTGCATGTATGGACGTCGGGACCCGTCACCTCTCTGACGACGGGACCCGTCACCTCTCTGACGACGTTGAAGGATTACAACGATAGATGTCAGAGGAGTTCAGAGATGTACCCTTGAACCAGAGTTAATTGGGAGACCTGTAGTCCAATTTGGGACTAAAGTCTGTTTGAGGGTTTAAGGATACGTTAGCCGTATTTGAGGCTAAGATCAACTTAAACGTTTGTTAAGGATACATTAGTCTAGTTTGAGACTAAGATTAACTTAACGGGATCGTTTAGATCCGACAAAAGAGCGTTTGGGCTCTATTGTTCCAATTTAGGGACATGGTGGTCCAATGCCAGTTTAGGGACATGGTGGTCCAACTCCAGTTTAGGGACATGGTGGTCCATCTCCAGTTTAGGGACATAGTGGTCCATGTTCCAGTTTAGGGACGTGGTGGTCCAATGCCAGTTTAAGGACATGGTGGTCCATTGGTAGTTTAAGGACGCATAAGTCCATGGGTTTAAGGACCCCACAGTCCATATGGGTGTGTTTAAGGACGCATTAGTCCGTTAGTTTAAGGACGCATAAGTCCGCGGGTTTAAGGCCCCCACAGTCCGTATCTTGGTTTAAGGACGCATAAGTCCATGAGATTAAGGACCCCACGGTCCGTGTTGATGTGTGGTTGTCGGGACCCGTCACCTCTCTGAAGACGTTGAAGGATTACAACGACAAATATCAGAGGAGTTCAGAGATGTACCCTTGAACCAATGAGTTGGTTGAAAGAGCAGATGTGCTCAGTTCAAGATGATTTGAGGACTTATGGCCAGTTTGGGCTAAGTCCAATTATGTTTGAAATATTGGCCCTCTGTTGGCTCATTGAAAGAGAGTCTTTGCCTCTAGAAACTTAGCCAATTGGGCTAAAGCTAGTGTTAAACACTAAAGACCAACAGTGTTGAACACTGGGAATAAGATTAGCAAGTTAGTGTTAAACACTAAAAGATAATCAGTGTTAAACACTGGGAACAGAGTTTTCAAATTAGTGTTAAACACTAAGCAAATCAGTGTTAAACACTACAAATCAGAGATTTCAAATTAGTGTTAAACACTAAAGCAAATCAGTGTTAAACACTGGGAACAAAGTCTTCAGATTAGTGTTAAACGCTAAGGAGAGAGGGGTCACGTGTGGACACGTGAGAGCGCCCTGATTCCCCTTATTTTATTCTGCAGATCCGTGTTTAACTCTTTTAATTCTGACGGCCATCACGTGTGAGCACGTGATGGAGGCCCTCACCCTGGTCTGTTAGAATGCTCATTAGGGGTCACGTGGTGACACGTGAGGGCGCCCTAAGGTGGGACCAGATCCCTTTATTTCGTTCTGCAATTAAGTGTTAAACACTTTTTCTTTTTATTTCGAGCATCACGTGTTGACACGTGATGGGGATTTATGCGCTGACTGTTAGAACGTTTGCTAAGGGGTCACGTGGTAAACACGTGAGAGCGCCCAAAGCCTTCATTTCCATTGATCTTTCTTTCTACGTTTTGGGAGTCACGTGGGAGCACGTGATGGCATCAAAAAGTAGGGCCAGATCCCCTTTATTTTGTTCTGCAAACAAGTGTTAAACACTTTTAATTTTCATAGCCATCACGTGTGGGCACGTGATGTATAATCATGCCCTGATTTATTAGAACATTTATTAGGGGTCACGTGGTAACACGTGAGAGCGCCCAGAATTGTTTCTGCCTTTGCTTTTGTTCCATATATAATGAGGGTCACGTGGGAACACGTGAAGCATTGCCTCAAAGCTTTCCTCTTCTCATTTTTGGGGGATCTGTTCAGGGGTCACGTGGGGCACGTGACCTTTGTCTTTTCATACACAGAGATCTTTTAAGTCTCCTTATCTTTTAAGAATTAAATTCTTATTCAGGGTAAAACCCTAATTTCTTTTTAAAGGAATAAAATTCCCAGATATGCAAAAGAATTAAATTCTTAAGTAGGGTTAAACCCCAATTATGATTCTGTAGGAATTAAATTCCAATTAGTTTGGGAGAATTAAATTCTCAAAACTCAATTCCCCTTCTAAGTTTAGGATCTGCATAGCAGGATCTCGACCCGATGAGAATTAAATTCTCATCCTATGAGAAGATGTGCTATGTACAGATCTTCCACCAGAAGAATAACTAAGTTCTTTATTTTCAGAAGAGTTAAACTCTTAAATTTTGAGAATTAAATTCTCTTTTTGAAGTTTTGATTCCCTTTCTTTTCTCACTTAGGGTTTTCTTTATTGAGAATTAAATTCTCCTTTCTTTTCTTCTCTCTTGAGAATTAAATTCTCCCCTCTCTGTTTTTCTCTCCAAAAAGTAGATCCCCCATTTTCTCTTCTTTTCTTGGCTCCTATTTATAGGAGAAGGAAGAGAATCAATTTGTTTAGCAAATCTCTCATTGAAAGATTTGATTTGTATGTTGCGATATTTGATTTATATTTCATTCATCTGGGCCTTTAGATTGTTAAGTGAATTTTATTCACCATTGGATTTTAAATCCAAAGATATCCCTTTGTTATCTCGGTTAGATTTTAAGGGGAAATCTTTCCAAGTTCAAGATTTTTCCATAGATAGGTGATATTTAATCACCTTTGGATCTTTAATCCGACGGTCCCCATAATCCTTTTCCATTTGAAAAGATTTAAAAGCTTTTAGAATTTAATTCTATTAACTGTAGGGCTTTCGAAACCAGTCACGTGCTGACACGTGACCCTTGGTCACGTGTGAGCACGTGACCCCCAATTGAGTCCTCTTCTCAACGTTCATTCACGCTTCAGTTGTAACCATCACGTGTCAACACGTGACCATTGGTCACGTGTGAGCACGTGACAGCTCATTGAGGTATTTCCTTCAGCTGTTTGTATACGCCTCAGTTTTAACCATCACGTGTCAACACGTGACCATTGGTCACGTGAGCACGTGATTCCTGATTTTTAATCAGGGAACAGATTTTAGAATTTAATTCTATTCATTATTTTAGAGGCCTTAAAAGTCCATCACGTGTCTGCACGTGACCCATGGTCACGTGTGAGCACGTGATGCCCCATTGGGGTCTTTTCTGAGTTTTTATTATATCTCTTAACTCCTCCAGCGGGTTCTTAAAGGTCCATCACGTGTGGACACGTGATACCTCATAACTTTTGATCCCGGATGAATTACGAGGCCCATAATATATCAAATCGAAGGGTTTTTCGAGATGCTTCCAATAACATCAGAATTTATCTGTTTCTCGTTCGGAAGTTTGTCAAAAAACAGCCCGGAAGATACTGGTTCGCATTTCCTTAAGCATATCGCTGACATTTGATACCTTGGACTCTTTTGCGCAGAAATTTTTGGCGAGAACAAATGCCCCCCACTACTTTGCCCACGTAAGTATATACGTGGGTGAAGTAGTGCAGAGTAATGCATGGCGTATGACCAGTTTCGGATTGGTATATAACTTTCAGGATCTTGATCTGAGAAGATAACGAGCGGACACAAGCGTCGTCATTTATCATTGACTCAAATCTTGACTCTTAAGAGATATAGTTCCAAACCCTTAACTTCATGAGCCTCACCCTTCTATCTTTTTATATCTTACTCTGGCGTGAAGTAGTTTATACGCTTATGAGCAATTTTTCCATTTCAGTGGCATGTAGTTTTGGCAAGTGTGGCTCATAGATGGTCCATCTTGACCTCTTTGCAGGGCAGTGATGGCTTAGGAGATAGGGTTAGGATCTGCCACCTAAGACTTTTCAACTTTATGAGCCGTGAGGGTCTCATAAAGACTTTTCTCCCTACGGATCGAGAGGATCTCGTAGGTGTATTTTCTCCTTAGGAGTCGTGAGGATTCCTAAGTATGTTTCTCTTATAAGTCGTAAGGATCTTGTAAGAGAATTTTTCCCTCTTACGAGTCGAAAGGACCCGTAAGCGGTTGTTCCCCTCCTTGTCGAAATTCGACTTCGGAGAGTGAGACCCGTGGATAGTATGCAAGAGACCATTTTGGGCCGACTTGAAGGATCCCAGTGCTTAGGAAACAGGTTTTTTAATCCCTACTGCCTAAGGCTTTATCTCACGAGTCGAGACGAATCGAGAAGTTCTCGCAAAGACATCAATTTCCTCACGAGTTGAAACGAATCGAGCAGATCTCGCAAGAATATCCTAACGTCACAGTTAACCTCTGCTCTTTACGACAGAAGTCCGTTAGGGTCTGTGGTACTTAGGGTTTTGGCCGTCGTACCGTCGCATGAGCTGATGTATTCCTCGATAGGCAATCGTGCTGTTCGAGTAGCCCTGCGACTGCCGTGTCTCTGATCCCTTCGGGGGCTGGACAAGACGTCTTCAAGCAATCCTCCTTGGCAGTTTGACCGTCGGAAGAGCAAGCGCTAGGAATTTGCCATGCCGCTTTTTACTTGAGGTTAGGCTCATTTTGGAAAGCCCCGATGAGTCATAACCACTCCGCACTGGTGTGGGATGATCTCCGATAGTCTTTCAGGCTTTATATGACTTGCCGTTAAGACCCTGAAGCTAGGAATTTGGCCTTTGCTTCGTTTGCTGGCATTGCGTCCTCTGTATCGAGAAGAATGTCGTGGTTGTCTCTAGGTTGCTGATGAACCGTCGAGATTTGGAACTAGGGATTTTTCCGTGGCTCCTTTTGGTGATGTTGCGTCTGCTGTATCGAAACGAACGTCGAGGTGATGACCACTCCGCACTGGTGCAAGATAATCCCCGATTGTCTTTCAGGCTTTATATGACTTGTCGTTAAGACCCTGAAGCTAGGAATTTGGCCTTCGCTTCGTTTGCTTGGTGTGTCCTAATCCTGTTGGAGGAAGAACGTTGTTGACATCTCGTCTGCTGTATCGGTACGAATGTCGTGGTGGTGACCACTCTATGTAGGATGATCTCTGATTGTCTTTTCGGTTTTATATGAGTTACCGTCAAGACGTAGAAGCTAGGAATTTGGCCTTCGCTTCGTTTGCTTTGGCGCGTCCGAATCCTGTTGGGGGAAGAATGCTGGGGTGACATTTCATCTGCTGTATCGAGACGATCGTCGAGGTGGTAACCACTCCATGTGGGATGATCTCTGGTGGCCTTTCAAGCTTTATATGACTTGCCGTTAAGACCTTGAAGCAAGGAATTTGGCCTTCGCTTCGTTTGCTGGCATCGCGTCCTCTGTATCGAGACGAATATCATGGTTGTATCTAGGTTGCTGGTGAACCGTCGAGGTTTGGAACTAGGGATTTTGCCGTGGCTCCTTTTGTTTGATTGTCGCGTCTGCTGTATCGAGACGAACGTCGAGGTGGTGACCACTCCACACTGGTGCAAGATGATCTCCGAATGTCTTTCAGGCTTTATATAACTTGCCGTCAAGACCTTGAAGCTAGGAATTTGGCCTTCGCTTCGTTTGCTGGCATTGCGTCCTCTGTATCGAGACGAATGTCGTGGTTGTCTCTAGGTTGCTGGTGAACCGTCGAGGTTTGGAACCCGGGATTTTGCCGTGGCTTCTTTTGGCGATGTTGTGTCTGCTATATCGAGACGAACGTCGAGGTGGTGACCACTCCGCCTTGGTGCGAGATGATCTCCGATTGTCTTTCCGGTTTTATATGACTTGCCGTTAAGACCCTGAAGCTAGGAATTTAGCCTTCGCTTCGTTTTCTGGCATTGTGGCCTCTGTATCGAGACGAATGTCGCGGTGGTGATCACTCCATGTTGATGCGAGGACCAGGATCTGCTCTGGACGTTTCCCACGGGGTCGAAGAGTGACGTTATCCACGTTCCACGTGACCAGGAATTTTGCTCTAGATGCTTCACACGGGTTCACTGCCGCGTTAGGCGAGGACTAGGCTCCGCTCTGGACGCTTCACACGGGTTCACTGCCGTGCTCTGCGAGGACCAGGATCCGCTCTGGACGTTTTCCACGGGGTCAAAGAGTGACGTTATCCGTGTTCCACGTAACCAGGAATTTTGCTCTAGATGCTTCACACGGGTTCACTGCCGCATTAGGCGAGGACTAGGCTCCGCTCTGGATGCTTCGCACGGGGTCAAAGAGTGACGTTATTCGCGTTCCACGTAACCAGGAATTTTGCACTAGATGCTTCACACGGGTTCACTGCCGTGCTCGGCGAGGACTAGGCTCCGCTCTGGATGCTTCGCACGGGTTCACTGCCGTGCTCTGCGAGGACCAGGATCCGCTCTGGACGTTTTCCACGGGGTCAAAGAGTGACGTTATCCGCGTTCCACGTGACCAGGAATTTTGCACTAGATGCTTCACACGGGTTCACTACCGCGTTAGGCGAGGACTAGGCTCCGCTCTGGATGCTTCGCACGGGTTCACTGCCGTGCTCTGCGAGAACCAGGATTCGCTCTGGACGTTTTCCACTGGGTCAAAGAGTGACGTTATCCGCGTTCCACGTAACCAGGAATTTTGCACTAGATGCTTCACATGGGTTCACTGCCGCGTTAGGCGAGGACTAGGCTCCGCTCTGGATGCTTCGCACGGGTTCACTGCCGTGCTCTGCGAGGACCAGGATCCCCTCTGGACGTTTTCCACGGGATCAAAGAGTGACGTTATCCACGTTCCACGTAACCAGGAATTTTGCACTAGATGCTTCACACGGGTTCACTGCCGCGTTAGGCGAGGACTAGGTTCCGCTCTGGATGCTTCGCACGGGTTTACTGCCATGCTCTGCGAGGACCAGGATCCGCTCTGGACGTTTTCCACGGGGTCAAGGAGTGACGTTATCCACGTTCCACGTGACCAGGAATTTTGCTAATTATATCCGCATTTCACGGAGTGGAGATTTGACTCTCGGTGATCTGTATATCGCCGAGCCATAGAACTGGGAGTTGCCGTTGTTCCGCTTCGCTTGAAATTGTGTCCGTTGTAATGAGACGGGTGTTGAGACGATCTCTAGGTTATTTGTGGCCCGTCGAGATTCGGCTTCTTCTTCTGATAAAACCTGGGGAGGAAAAGTATGATCCTTTTTTCGTTTGCGTCCCTGGATTGTATACAAGGGTTGATGTAACATCACCTGTAGGGCATAAATTTTATTTTTATTTTATTTCTTTTCCCGCGATGCTCTATCATTTTAGCTTTTATATCGCGAAGGTCAAGATTGCCCTATCATTTCGGCTATTTTTCGCGGTGCCCAATCATTTCGGCTATTTATTTCATTTTTACTCGCTGCTTTTTTTTTATTGCGAGTTGCCCAATCATTTCGGCTGTTTTTATATGCATACATTTTTACTTGCTAATTTCGTTGCAAGTTGCCCCATCATTTCAGCTATTTTGTATGCATTTTTTTTTTGCTCGCTAATTTTTTTTCACGAGTAGGAGATTTTGGATCTGATACCAATCTTGGCATCAGCATCGCTGCGACTGGAATATTGCCAGGAGCGAATCATCATTTGCCGTGAAAAGACTTGGAATTTTATACCGGTTTAGGCATCAGCATCGCTGCAACTGGGATATTACCAGAAGCGAATCATCATTTTACTTGAAAGGGCTTGGAATTTGATACCGGTTTAGGCATCAGCATCGCTGCAACTGGGATATTGCCAGGAGCGAATCATCATTTGTCTCTGTCGATGTTGAACAAAGGTGGCTTAGTAAACAGGGTTAAGGGTCCTGTCGGCTAAGGCTTTTGACTTCATGAGCCGTAAGGGTCTCACAAAGGTATTTCTCCCTACAAGTCGTGAGGATCTTATAGGTGTGTTTTCTCCTTAGGAATCGTGAGGATTCCTAAGTGTATGTTCCCCCGTAAGTCGTAAGGATCTTACAAAAGGATTTTCTCCTTATAAGTCGAGAGGACTTACAAGGGTTGTTCATCATATGGATATATCCCCAGTCACGGATGGGACTTTGTTAGGGAAATGTTTACCGCGCCCGTGGATTGTATACAAGGGCCAGTATTGAGCCACTTGTAGGGCAAAATCGAAGGTTGTGGTGGTTGCTTAAGAACAGGTTCAGGTCTCTGTAACTTAAGACTTTCAAATCTTATGAGCCATGAGGGTCCCATAAGAGAGTTCTCTTTACGAGTCGTGAGGATCTCGCAAGTGTAATTTCTCCTTAAGAATCGTGAGGATCCCTAAGTGTGTTGCTCCCTTGTGAGTCCTAAGGATCTCACACGGGTGGTTTCTCCTTACAAGGTCGAGAGGACCCTGTAAGTGTTTTAACGAGGTTGCGCCCTTTCGGGTTTTCACAAACACTCGCCGGTAGCCTTGCTGTTTTTACTCACGGAGCCCTTTCGGGTTTTCATCCGTGCCCATTTTGCTTATGGACATACTGTTTTCCTTTTTTTTTATTCTTTTTATTTTTATTTTATTTTTTTAAACGAGGTTGCGCCCTTTCGGGTTTTCACAAACACTCGCCGGTAGCCCTGCTGTTTTTACTCACGGAGCCCTTTCGGGTTTTCATCCGTGTCCATTTTGCTTATGAACATACCATTTTTTTTGTTTTTTTTTTTACCACGCCGGCCTGAGGATGCCGCGCGTTGATAGTACTTTAACGATATTTCGGTCATTTGCAAGTTTTAGGACATTGCGGTCCATCGTCGCCGTATTTGAGGCGAATCTCTAGTTTACTGACTTTTCGGTCTATGGGGATTTCTTTATGAAAGAGCACGATGCCCCCGGCATGTCCATCTTTTTCGGAGCATGTGGTTGTGGCGGGCTCACCTTCCAATTGTCAGACAACGCGAATTTTCCCTGTTGGTATTCATCCTCAATCCAGCCTTTGAAGACATAGCAATTTTCGAGTGGGTGACCCATTACTCTGTGGTAGGGACAATAGTTAGGATTTTCAACGTCACCTGGCTGCAACGGACGTTTTGGATCCGGCAGAGTGATGAACCCACTGCGCACCGCTAGCTCGAACAGTCTCTTTGTTTTATCTCTGGGAAACGAGTAAGCACGTTTCAACTTCTCATTGAGGTATCGCGGCTTGTTGTTTTGACAACCAAACGGCTTCGGGTCACTCGGCTGTTGTTGAGCATTAGCGACGGAGGTCGCTTTTCCATTCCCCTTATCCATTTTGTTCGATCCCTTGTTTGCGGGTCTGAGATTCTTTTCGGGTAGCGTGCGATTGCATGGCTGAATGTTCTCGCAACTCCTCAATTCTTTCGTTTTAGAGATGGATTCCTTGAAGAGAGGGCCGAGGGCTATTTTTTCGTCGGAGTCGCTCCCGAATGTGAGAACTCGCGGTCCCTCGGGATCAACCCTATGACAATTGCCAGCAATTCTTATACGCTCATCTGTCGCATTTTTCTGCTGTCTACGAGCTTCACGCTTTGTCCTGTTGAAGTGTTGCCTGTGAGCGGCATACCCCTGCCACCAACACTTAAAGGAGTTGCAGTCTTCAGTAGGATGTGCGATCTTCTGATGATATAAGCAGAAGTTAGGATGTACGTCCGCTTCATCAAGATGTATACCACCAGAATAATTTTCTCTGAAAGAGGGCAGCCTCATCCCCATCGATATGGCTTTGGCGAATCGTTTCCTTGTCTTGATCCTGTTTTCAATTGCGGAGGATGTACTTTGATCTGGTGGGAGTGTTTCGACCCTTTTGTCCAGTCGCCGGCGTTTGGCTTTTTCGAATATGGCTATCTCGCGCTCTCGATCAGCTTTGCTTTTAAGACGGGCTTCGTTCAGGAATGCATCAATCATTTCGTCTGATGGTCCTAGAAGTTCTGGCTCAGGATCTGCCCCCAGCTTCTCTGTGTAAGGAGCTTCTTTGTCATTTATTGACGAGTGAGAGATCACATGGCAGCTTACCACATAATCTTCAGATTCATCCGACGAGTCTTCTCCATTGTCATTATCTCCGTCCTCAAGGACGTGGCTGAGAAATTCTTGGAGTGTGACTGGAGACTGCGCCTTCTGATTATATTCTTCCAATGCTTCAATCTGTTTTTGCAGATCCGTGCGCTTGTTACCAGGCTGCATGGGCTTTTCGATCTTCTTCTTTTTCGAAGATTTCGACGGCTGGGTATGAGCGCTCTGACCAACACCACCCATTTTTGGAGTTGGGCGCGGTTTCAGCATTCCCTCGATGATCTCGGGTTCCAGTGGATTTTTCCACCTGATTGCCGGGCACGTTTGGAGATCCTTCAGCATTCTTTTAGTTTTGGTCGAAAGAGCCACCTCCCATGGAGCTTTCTCAACAAAAGAGCACGTTGCCCCCGGTGTGTTTGTCTTCTTAGGAGTGTGAGGCTGTGATGGGTTTACCTTCCACCTCTCGGACAGCGCAAACTTGCCTTGTAGGTAATGATCCTCAATCCATCCCTTAAAGACGAAGCAATCTTCGATTGGATGGCTTACCGCTTGGTGGTAAGGGCAATAATTGGGATCGTTGACATCGCCTGGCTGCAACGGACGTTTTGGACTCAGCAGATTGATGAGTCTGTTGCGCACGGTAGGCTCGAACAGTTTCCTTGTTTTATTCTGAGGAAACGAGTAAGGACGCCCCAGTCTCTCCTCGAGGGATGGGCGTGGACGCATATTGCTTTGGCGAACAGTCGGCTTTAAGTTGCTTGGCTGTTGCTGAGCGTTGGCGATGAAGGTTGTTTTACCTTTACCCTTTTCATTCCAAGACTCTGTCTTTGAAGAGGAAGGCCTATGGTCCATCTGGTCCATTTGGGCCAGCTTGTCAATCAAGGCCTGGAAAGTAATTGGCTTGAAGAACATCATGAATTGCGAGATGGTCGCCTGCGGATCGAGAGTGCTCACAAACATGCCTACCGCAGGTGCCTCTTCTATGCGTTGTTCGTATTTCGACCATAGGTTTCGCCATCGTGTTGCGTATTGGACCCACGTTTCGCCCGGCTTTACTCTTGCATTGATCAAAGTTGTTATTGGAGTACGCTCGCTGGCGCTTGCGAAACGCTGGGTAAACAACAACTCCATTTCAGCAAATGTTTTGACAGAATCGTTAGGTAGCTCCAAATACCATTCAAAAGTTGTTTCTGCTAAGCTGCCGACGAATTGGCGAAGCAACAATTTGTCATCGCCTCCAGTATTGCCGCATAAGGCCCTGAATTGAGCGACATGCTGATGCGGATTCCCTATCCCTTTATATACGTGGAACTTAGGGATCGTATATCCCGGCGGGTAACTAATTTGGTCATACCAGCCCGGGTAGGGTCGTCCGGTTCTATCAATTTGCCCAGCCGCTTCATTTGCCTGGTGAGCTCGTATTTGCTGAGCTATATGGTCATCCAGTACGGCCTTGTAAATGGTTTCTTCCTTGGCTGCTGAAAGAGCCGGAGGAGGATTCAATGTCTCTCCTTTGTCATCTTCAAGGACAATCGGAGGATCTTCAGCAGGAGGATCTTGTTGGATCATCATCCCTACCATATCTTGGAAGAGAAGCGCCATTTGTTTTATGTTAGCCGCTTGCTCTGCGGCTTATTTGTCCTTCTTTTCGAGGACTCTGCGTAGGTAGTCAGCATCAGTTTCTTGTTCATGACGCTGCTCTGGAGCTTTCTTTTGGCCCGGTAAGTGCGACCACTGCAGTCATCATCTCCTGAAGCTTCTGTTGCTACTCCTGGGCTTTCGTTACGGATCGGGTGAGCGGTCGGTGGCCCGTAGAAGTGCGGATTTCCTTCTTTCCAGAAGCCATATAAACAGTGTGCACCACCATGCCCCCAGACTTGGGGCATTTGTGTTCGGTGTCTTTGCGATTTGCCAAAGACACAGGGGCTTTTTGCGGCCTCCTTTTTTGAGTGATTGGAGTTAAGGGAGCCGTTGTAGTGGGCACCCAAGTAGCTTTTGCTTTTTGTGGTTTGGCAGAGTAATCCTTCCCCTGCCGAACCTTCAACTTTTTCTGTCGTCGGAGGCAGTCTTGATCGATCACCGACTCTTGGACTTGTCGCCAGACTTTGTAAATTTTAGAGGACAGCCGTTGAGGGGGCTGCTCTAGCTTCTTCTCTGGAGTATTCTCCACAGGTGAAGGAGTTCGTTTCAACATCGCAGTAGGAGAGTTTCTGCGCACCTTGTTGAGCAGTTCAAAGCTGTTCTTGGTTGGAACAGCAGCATCGATCCTCACCATCAGAGCTGACGGAGTTATCCCAGAGGGGGAGTTGCCCCCAGCCTTCCTTACTCGACGCCAGTGGCGACGTCGAGCGTGTCTTGCGGATGGAGTTGTTTCAGCTATAAGGGTGACTTCGTCGTGCCCCCTCTGGGCAGGGGAAGCAGCTTTGAGGATCTCGGCTGTAGCAGCAACTGGAATGGCCAGCCTTGTAAAAACTGACTTCTTGGAAGGAGGAGCCTTTCCAATGATTTCGTCCGCTTGAGCCGGGATGGCTATCCGCTTTGGGATGCCAACTTCGGGTATCGCGGGCTTTTGCATGGGCCCGTTGGAGCTCTGACCTAGCCTATTAAAAACCGAGGCAGTGGAGTTGGGCGACCCGTTGAGAGGGGTCGCAGTAGTAGCAAGCAGATCGAATGCCGACTTCTTGGGAGCTTCTTGCGATGTCATTGGGGCATTGAAGCTCATCGGTGGGATCATGGTCCCAAAGAACAGCCCAGTGGTGTCCTGAGTTACCTGCTCCATTGGCATCTTGAAAAGGGAGGCCGCTTGGGGCCCATAAGTAACTCCTCCAGCAAGGAACGAGCGAGAGTTGCAGTTGCAGGCAGTGCAGTTTGAAGCAATTGATCTTCTGTTTTCTTGGGAGCAAGACACCAAATCTTAGTACCTCGAATCCACAGGCAACCACAGTAAACCGCGATTCGTTCGCGAACACGACACACGAAGTGTGGAGTGGAAAGAGGAAAAGGTCCCACCGGGCGTGCCAGAATCTGTTCCCCTCCAAATGGCGGCCGAGACATGGGACGTCTTGCCTGGGATTCGGGGCAGATGCTAATAGGTGCTATCCGTCCACCTCTCGGAAGATAACAAGTTGATTTATGGCACCGTGTATCGAAGGTTTAGACGGATGCGGCCGATGTAGCAGACTTCGTCAGATTCCCCCTCGTTTGAGGGATTTTTGATTGTGGGGACGCTCTTCCCTGCAGGCGCAAGCCCCTGCAGTTAATTACGCTACCGCATCGCGGTAACAACTTTCTCCTTCTCCAGATGGTCACTTCGTGTCGTGGGTGTTTGTTTTATTTGTGGTTGCCCGTGGATTGTATACGGAGACTATTTATTTCGTTGCCCGTAGGACGTGGATTAGTCCAAATCCGTATTTTCTTAGATTTGGGTTTGGGGTTTTGGTTTAAGGATACGTTAGCCATATTTGAGGCTAAGATTAACTTAAACGTTTGTTAAGAATACGTTAGTCTAGTTTGAGACTAAGATCAACTTAACGGGATCGTTTAGATCCGACATTGCATGTATGGCCATCGGGACCCGTCACCTCTCTGACGACGTTGAAGGATTACAACGACAGATGTCAGAGGAGTTCAGAGATGTACCCTTGAACCAGAGTTAATTGGGAGACCTGTAGTCCAATTTGGGACTAAAGTCTGTTTGAGGGTTTAAGGATACGTTAGCCGTATTTGAGGCTAAGATCAACTTAAACGTTTGTTAAGGATACATTAGTCTAGTTTGAGACTAAGATCAACTTAACGGGATCGTTTAGATCCGACAAAAGAGCGTTTGAGCTCTATTGTTCCAGTTTAGGGACATGGTGGTCCAATGCCAGTTTAGGGACATGGTGGTCCATCTCCAGTTTAGGGACGTGGTGGTCCAATGCCAGTTTAAGCATATGGTGGTCCATTGGTAATTTAAAGACGCATAAGTCCATGGGTTTAAGGACCCCACAGTCCATATGGGTGTGTTTAAGGACGCATTAATCCGTTAGTTTAAGGACGCATAAGTCCGCGGGTTTAAGGCCCCCACAGTCCGTATCTTGGTTTAAGGACGCATAAGTCCATGAGTTTAAGGACCCCACAGTCCGTGTTGATGTGTGGTTGTCGAGACCCGTCACCTCTCTGAAGACGTTGAAGGATTACAACGACAAATATCAGAGGAGTTCAGAGATGTACCCTTGAACCAATGAGTTGGTTGAAAGAGCAGATGTGCTCAGTTCAAGATGATTTGAGGACTTATGGCCAGTTTGGGCTAAGTCCAATTATGTTTGAAATATTGGCCCTCTGTTGGCTTATTGAAAGAGAGGCTTTGCCTTTAGAAACTTAGCCAATTGGGCTAAAGCTAGTGTTAAAAACTAAAGACCAACAGTGTTGAACACTGGGAATAAGATTAGCAAGTTAGTGTTAAACACTAAAAGATAATCAGTGTTAAACACTGGGAACAGAGTTTTCAAATTAGTGTTAAACACTAAGCAAATCAGTGTTAAACACTGCAAATCAGAGATTTCAAATTAGTGTTAAACACTAAAGCAAATCAGTGTTAAACACTGGGAACAAAGTCTTCAGATTAGTGTTAAACGCTAATGAGAGAGGGGTCACGTGTGGACACGTGAGAGCGCCCTGATTCCCCTTATTTTATTCTGCAGATCCGTGTTTAACTCTTTTAATTCTGACGGCCATCACGTGTGAGCACGTGATGGAGGCCCTCGCCCTGGTCTGTTAGAATGCTCATTAGGGGTCACGTGGTGACACGTGAGGGCGCCCTAAGGGGGGACCAGATCCCTTTATTTCGTTCTGCAATTAAGTGTTAAACACTTTTCCATTTTATTTCGAGCATCACGTGTTGACACGTGATGGGGATTTATGCGCTGACTGTTAGAACGTTTGCTAAGGGGTCACGTGGTAAACACGTGAGAGCGCCCAAAGCCTTCATTTCCATTGATCTTTCTTTCTGCGTTTTGGGAGTCACGTGGGAGCACGTGATGGCATCAAAAAGTGGGGCCAGATCCCCTTTATTTTGTTCTGCAAACAAGTGTTAAACACTTTTAATTTTCATAGCCATCACGTGTGGGCACGTGATGTATAATCATGCCCTGATTTATTAGAACATTTATTAGGGGTCACGTGGTAACACATGAAAGCGCCCAGAATTGTTTCTGCCTTTGCTTTTGTTCCATATATAATGAGGGTCACGTGGGAACACGTGAGGCATTGCCTCAAAGCTTTCCTCTTCTCATTTTTGGGGGATCTGTTCAGGGGTCACGTGGGGCACGTGACCTTTGCCTTTTCATACACAGAGATCTTTTAAGTCTCCTTATCTTTTAAGAATTAAATTCTTATTTAGGGTAAAACCCTAATTTCTTTTTAAAGGAATAAAATTCACAGATATGCAAAAGAATTAAATTCTTAAGTAGGGTTAAACCCCAATTATGATTCTGTAGGAATTAAATTCCAATTAGTTTGGGAGAATTAAATTCTCAAAACTCAATTCCCCTTCTAAGTTTAGGATCTGCATAGCAGGATCTCGACCCGATGAGAATTAAATTCTCATCCTATGGGGAGATGTGCTCTGTACAGATCTTCCACCAGAAGAAGAACTAAGTTCTTTATTTTCAGAAGAGTTAAACTCTTAAATTTTGAGAATTAAATTCTCTTTTTGAAGTTTTGATTCCCTTTCTTTTCTTACTTAGGGTTTTCTTTGTTGAGAATTAAATTCTTCTTTCTTTTCTTCCCTCTTGAGAATTAAATTCTCCCCTCTCTGTTTTTCTCTCCAAAAAGTAGATCCCCCATTTTCTCTTCTTTTCTTGGCTCCTATTTATAGGAGAAGGAAGAGAATCAATTTGTTTAGCAAATCTCTCATTGAAAGATTTGATTTGTATGTTGAGAGATTTGATTTATATTTATCATTCATCTGGGCCTTTAGATTGTTAAGTGAATTTTATTCACCATTGGATTTTAAATCCAAAGATATCCCTTTATTATCTCGGTTAGATTTTAAGGGGAAATCTTTCCAAGTTCAAGATTTTTCCATAGATAGGTGATATTTAATCACCTTTGGATCTTTAATCCGACGGTCCCCATAATCCTTTTCCATTTGGAAAGATTTAAAAGCTTTTAAAATTTAATTCTATTAACTGTAGGGCTTTCGAAGCCAGTCACGTGCTGACACGTGACCCTTGGTCACGTGTGAGCACGTGGCCCCCAATTGAGTCCTCTTCTCAGCGTTCATTCACGCTTCAGTTGTAATCATCACGTGTCAACACGTGACCATTGGTCACGTGTGAGCACGTGACACCTCATTGAGGTATTTCCTTTAGCTGTTTGTATACGCCTCAGTTTTAACCATCACGTGTCAACACGTGACCATTGGTCACGTGTGAGCACGTGATTCCTGATTTTTAATCAGGGAACAGATTTTAGAATTTAATTCTATTCATTATTTTAGAGGCCTTAAAAGCCCATCACGTGTCTGCACGTGACCCATGGTCACGTGTGAGCACGTGATGCCCCATTGGGGTCTTTTCTGAGTTTTTATTATATCTTTTAACTCCTTCAGCGGGTTCATAAAGGTTCATCACGTGTGGACACGTGATGCCTCATAACTTTTGATCCCGGATGAATTACGAGGCCCATAATATATCAAATCGAAGGGTTTTTCAAGATGCTTCCAATAACATCAGAATTTATCTGTTTCTCATTCGGGAGTTTGTCAAAAAATAGCCCGGAAGATACTGGTTCGCATTTCCTTAAGCTACCAATGGACCACTATGTCCCTAAACTGGAACATGGACCACCATGTCCCTAAACTGGCAATGGACCACCATGTCCCTAAACTGGAGTTGGACTACCATGTCCTTAAACTGGCATTGGACCACCATGTCCCTAAACTGGAGATGGACCACCATGTCCCTAAACTGGAGTTGGACCACCATGTCCTTAAACTGGCATTGGACCACCATGTCCCTAAACTGGAGTTGGACCACCATGTCCCTAAACTGGCATTGGACCACCATGTCCCTAAACTTGAGATGGACCACTATGTCCCTAAACTGGAACAATAGAGCCCAAATGCTCTTTTGTCGGATCTAAACGATCCCGTTTAAGTTGATCTTAGCCTCAAATACGGCTAACGTATCCTTAAACCTTCAAACAGACTTTAGTCCCAAATTGGACTATAAATCCCCCAATCAATTTTGGTTCAAGGGTACATCTCTGAACTCCTCTGACATTTGTCGTTGTAATCCTTCAACGTCGTCAGAGAGGTGATGGGTCCCGACGACCATATATTAAATGGACCACTATGTCCCTAAACTGGAACAATAGAGCCCAAATGCTCTTTTGTCGGATCTAAACGATCCCGTTAAGTTGATCTTAGTCTCAAATTGGACTAACGTATCCTTAACAAACGTTTAAGTTGATCTTAGCCTCAAATATGGCTAACGTATCCTTAAACCAAAACCTCAAACCCAAATCTAAGAAAATACGGATTTGGACTAATCCACGTCCTACGGGCGACGAAATAAATAGTCTCCGTATACAATCCACGGGCAACCACAAATAAAACAAACACCCACGACACGAAGTGACCATCTAGAGAAGGAGAAAGTTGTTACCGCGATGCGGTAGCATAATTAACTGCAGGGGCTTGCGCCTGCAAGGAAGAGCGTCCCCACAATCAAAAACCCCTCAAACGAGGGGGAATCTGACGAAGTCTGCTACATCGGCCGCATCCGTTTAAACCTTTGATACATGGTGCCATAAATCAACTTGGTATCTTCGGAGAGGTGGACGGATAGCACCTATTAGCATCTGCCCCGAATCTCAGGTAAAGACGTCCCATGTCTCGGCCGCCATTCGGAGGGGAAAGATTTGATTTGTATGTTGAGAGATTTGATTTATATTTATCATTCATCTTGGCCTTTAGATTGTTAAGTGAATTTTATTCACCATTGGATTTTAAATCCAAAGATATCCCTTTGTTATCTCGGTTAGATTTTAAGGGGAAATCTTTCCAAGTTCAAGATTTTTCCATAGATAGGTGATATTTAATCACCTTTGGATCTTTAATCCGACGGTCCCCATAATCCTTTTCCATTTGGAAAGATTTAAAAGCTTTTAGAATTTAATTCTATTAACTGTAGGGCTTTCGAAGCCAGTCACGTGCTGACACGTGACCCTTGGTCACGTGTGAGCACGTGACCCCCAATTGAGTCCTCTTCTCAGCGTTCATTCACGCTTCAGTTGTAACCATCACGTGTCAACACGTGACCATTGGTCACGTGTGAGCACGTGACACCTCATTGAGGTATTTCCTTCAGCTGTTTGTATACGCCTCAGTTTTAACCATCACGTGTCAACACATGACCATTGGTCACGTGTGAGCACGTGATTCCTGATTTTTAATCAGGGAACAGATTTTAGAATTTAATTCTATTCATTATTTTAGAGGCCTTAAAAGCCCATCACGTGTCTGCACGTGACCCATAGTCACGTGTGAGCACGTGATGCCCCATTGGGGTCTTTTCTGAGTTTTTATTATATCTTTTAACTCCTCCAGCGGGTTCTTAAAGGTCCATCACGTGTGGATACGTGATGCCTCATAACTTTTGATCCCGGATGAATTACGAGGCCCATAATATATCAAATCGAAGGGTTTTTCGAGATGCTTCCAATAAAATCAGAATTTATCTGTTTCTCATTCGGGAGTTTGTCAAAAAACAGCCCGGAAGATACTGGTTCGCATTTCCTTAAGCATATCGCTGCCATTTGATACCTTGGACTCTTTTGCGCAGAAATTTTTGGCGGGAACAGGGTGTTCGGATTGATTATTACTAAAAACCTAATTATTCTACCTAGGGCAATTAATTGAAAGTTATAACTAGGTCAGATAAATAAAATCTATACTAGGGCAAGAAAATAAATTTAATCTAGGGTATGAATTGAAATTATCTAGGGCAAGAAAATAAACAAATCTACTTACTTTACAGATGGATCTCTCCAAGCATTTACGCAGGGTTGTCAGATCTGAATAGATGCATTGAAGAGAAGCACCGATGCTCTCCATAAAGAATTCTGGAATTTATTATTAAAAGGAGGCATAAGAAATTACAAGCTTTAGAGTTCTATTTATAGGAAATAGAAACCCTAGGTTACATTTTGATCTGCATGTCTACAATTACAAAAATAGCCCTAGAAAATCTTTTCAGCAACGTCACAACATTATGGTAAAATTTCTCGAAGTACGGGCATCATACGGCCGCGGAACCGCGGCATGGGTAGGCCTTGGGCCACGGTTCCGCGGCCCATTGGAGGGTTCATTTCCTCATTTTTCCTGTGCTTCCTTTGGGCTTTCTGGGCTCTGTTATGCTTTAATTCTTTTCTCAATTGGGCTACCAAGTTGGTTCCAGATCTCCAGTGAACAATTTGCAATCGATTTTTAACCGTCCGCTTTGTATTTTTGGACCTTGAGTTGCCTTGTTAATTGTGAACTGTCTTTCGATGTAGGCTTGACTAAGATCATCCCATTTGTTGGTCAAAAGTCCATATTTTCATCGTCTTTGCCTCGTTTTTCACTGTTTCGTGTCCAAGAACCTGTAACCTGTAATATGTAGCAGACATGCGTCAAAAGCACCCGTTTTCATTGTGAAATGCATAAGAATGGGGAATACAAAATGCAATATTATGATATGAACATTCCTCCCCATAATGCGCATATGCGCAAGCGCCATGTGCGCTACGTGCAACGCACGTATGCCCGCTATGCGAGCACCACGTGCAATGCATGTGCGCACTACATGAGAACATTTAATAATATTAAAAGGAGATACGTTCTCCGTAGGAGCTTAAATCTAATGCATATACACGGATTTTCTCCTTTGTCAGTAACTATCCCGATCTTATATTTCTCAATATAGTAAGCATAACCTACAATTTATATGTTATACAGTCTAACATGGCCCATGAGTACGTCAGAGCTAAGGACTGGATGTATGTGGATTGAAAACAACGTATGCAACCTAAGTTTGTCGCAGGAGTTGCTGCTTTCCTTGAATTTGCACGCGTACATAATAAGATCATAATAAAGAAGATTCTCTGTCCGTGCGATTGATGTGGCAATAAGTACTGGCAGAAGGTAGAATTGACAAAGTTTCATATTGTAAAACATGGGTTTACTAGACTTTATACAACTTGGAAATATCATGGGGAAGGAGAAGAATGCAGTACTGTGGCAGAAGAAGTAGAACACGATAATGCGGCAGGAGAAGAAGAATTCGGTAATGCGGCAGAAGGAGAAGGCGGTAATTTATTTCCATCAGAAGAAATGGAGGATATAGTAGAGGCTGCCCTAGGTGAATCTATTCGTACCGAAGATGACATTCCTTCCGGTCAAGGACCTCGTGCGGATAAATATGAAAATTTCATGAATGATGCTAGGAAACCAATTTATGAGAATGTGAAGTATTCCACTCTCTCATGGTTCGTCCAACTTTTCCAGATTAAGTGTCTAAATGGATGGAGCAACAAGTCATTCACAATGCTTCTTTCGTTCTTGAAAGATTCTATGCCTCCGGGAAATAATGTGCCCGACAGCTGGTACGAAGCCCAGAAGATGATGTCTGATTTGGGTCTAAAGTGCGAGAAGATTCAAGCATGTCCTAAAAATTGCGTGTTGTACCGGAAAGAGAATTCAGATTTGAAAGAGTGTCCAACATGCGGAGAGATCAGGTATAAGCCGAAAGATTCTGATAAGAAACCCGATATACCTGTGAAGATAGCATGATACTTTCCCATAACACAGAGGCTACAGAGGCTATTCAGGTGCAAGAAAACAGCCGAGGTAATGATTTGGCATCACCGTGCTCCTCCAAGTGAAGATGGAAAAATGAGCCATCCAAGAGATTCACCGGCATGGAAGGATTTCGACAGGAGGCACGCAATATTCAGTAGCGATCCTCGCAATGTCCGGCTCGGACTGGCTACTGATGGCTTCTGCACATTCAACTATATGGCTGGAAGTCACAGCACATGGCCCGTTGTAATGATAATTTATAATCTGTCACCTTGGTTGGCTATGGACCAATCATACTTTATGATGCCTCTTCTTATCGACGGACCAAACTCACCGGGGAACAATATCGACGTCTATCTCCGACCTCTGATCGAGGAGTTGAAATCTTTGTTCGTTGATGGTGTAGAGACATATGATGCAAACACAAAGACAACCTTCATACTGCGTGCGGCTTTAATGTGGACAATTAATGACTTTCCTGCGTATGGAAGCTATCAGGTTGGTCCGTACATGGTCACAAAGCATGTCCTCATTGCCATGAACACACAACATCGAAATTCTTGAATTTTAGCAGGAAGGTTTGTTATTGCGGCCATCAATGTTTCCTGCCTCCAGACCACCCCTATAGGTTAGACACGGTTCACTTTGATGGTCATCAGGAGCTTCTTGGACCTCCATCCCCATTATCCGGAGAGGACGTGGCTGCTAAATGGGATGGTTACAATAACGTGACCTTCGGGATGGATCCGACGAAACAGGTCAAACCACCATATTGGAACAAGTTAAGCATTTTCTTCGAGCTTCCGTACTGGTCTACAAATTCAGTGTGTCATTGTCTGGACGTCATGCATATAGAGAAGGGAGTATCAGAGCACATACTTAACTTGCTTCATTATAAAGACGGAAAATCTAAAGACAACATGAATGCTCGGATGGATCTACAAGAGTGGGGAATAAGAAGTGAATTGCACCCTAAACCGGTAGCGGGTAAACCGGGCAAGTTTGCACTTCCCAATGCCGCTTATCATATGTCACAACCGGAGAAGAAAAGATTCTTGCAGGTGTTGCATGATTTGAAAGTCCCCATAGGTTTCTCAGGATCATTCAGCAAGAAAATAAAAATTGTGAAGGGCAAGATCGATGGGCTGAAAAGTCATGATCACCATGTTATCTTGGAGCACCTTCTTCCCTTAGCCCTTAGGACTTCTCTCCCCGACTCGGTTGGTCTAGTAATCAACGACCTATGTTGTTTTTTCAGGGAGTTGTTGTATGCCGATGGAAACCCAGAGATGTCTACGATGTCCCAGAATACGAGGACAGCGATGAGGACGAAGAAGAGAGAAGGCTTAAAGTGCTCCGACCGTCTGTTTCGAAGGAAGGGTTGTCTTCGACCGATCATGAAGTTACGTGGGTTAGAAATGACATCGACGATGAAATCCAAGTAGATATGTATGATGCGCCCACGAAACGAAAAAGGTTATCAGTAATGTTATATTATTACTTCACATTTTACGCTCTATACATATATAGTCAATACTTTTAATGATTGTCTAATGCGTCCACGAACCGTTTATCTAGATTTGATGACGATGTCGGGAGCAGCGAGGGGCGGCAGGAGCTCCAGCCGCGGCAGAGGCAGAGGCAGAGCGGTTCTGCCGCCCGGAGAGCTCCGTAGGGAGCTTCAGAGGGCCGGTCTTGCACCCAAATCGGAGACCCCTTCGGATGCCTCCTTCCGTGTGGATTTTGTCACACCTCCAGGTATACTACACGCATATCCATTTTGAATGTAATATTACAGATATTCATGCATGTTTATGTCAAAATTACTTATATTGTCAATGTTTGATTGTCCAGTTGTTGGTGATGCGTCCACATCTGGGACAGAGGCCACCCCCGCTCCTCCAGGTATGTTTATATATCATATAGTGTATGTATATTGATTTAGAATGCAATATCATAAATACACACATTCCTTTTGCTCTTACTTAGCAATTTTTATTATTGTCTAGCTGTAGGTGGTGACACCACCGCACCTGCGGGTATGTTTATATATCGTATAGTGCATGCATATTGATTTAGAACGTTATATTATTGATCTACACATTCTTTTTGCAATTACTTATATAATCTATTTTTAATTGTCTAATTATAGGTGGTGCGTCCACATCTTCCGCAGGGGCCACTCCTGCCGCTTCCATACCCTCCGCATCATTTGCAGGTTAGTATAAATAAATTTAAAATATTTATTCATTTTACATATGCTCTATAGAATAAATATGAACTTCATGGAAATTTAGCGTCGATGTTTATTTTCTAGTTAGAGGGGATGCGTCCGCATCCGGGACCCCGGTTGTTCCTCACCGGAGGAACTATCGTCGCGCTCGTGCTGCTGCCCGGGCCCAGGCTCGTGCGATAGTCACCGGAGGTATATATCACACTTGAATTTTCGTTTAACCTTGATTTCTTAATACAACTTTGTCTTATTATTGATTGTCTTGATATTTGGTGCAGACGCAGGGCCTCCCCATCCCCAGAGGGGGACTCGAGGCCCGAATCAGTCCCATAGGCTGAGGCCTGACAGAGCTAGGGGGAGGAAGCATTCCCCCTTTTTTTTACCCTTGACTATCGCTATACCGGTCCTCATGCCGAGAGGTTCGGCCGGTATTTGGGGGACGAGAGCCGGCTCGTGAAGAACTATCCACTTCACGTTGAGTGGGGCGAGCAGCACCAGCGCTCATTCGCCCTCTTCTTTGATCAGGCTCGGGTATGTATTAATATATATTTTCATTTGATCTATCCATTATATTTATTATTAACACTTGCAATCTAATAACAATGTTTTTTTTGTATTTTCAGTTGGATTACGATTTTCAGGCTGTAGCCGACCCTGATCACCCGGGGAGGGTGCTCGACCTTCATGCTCTGTACAATGGCCTGATGAAGAACATGCAAGCCAAGGTCCGATACAACAGGAATGAGCTGAAGGCCGACTGCTACTCCCTGTGGATGGCGACCCCCGAGGCAGAGAGAACGGCCCTCCTATCTACTCTGGCGTTTGCGAGAGTCGACGTAGAGACATGGCCTCTATTGTGCGCTTATTTCGACTCCCAACGCAAACAGGTATGTATTTTAAATGTAATTCATTATTTATGATATAATTTATTTCTTTGTGTTTCTTAATTAGAAAACTAAATGTTAATGCGTTGTGCAGAAACAGGCCGCTCAGAATACAGAGAACAGGAAGTCGGCGAAGAGGGGTCGCCCCACTTACACAGGTGGCCCGAGGAACATTACTCGAGCCATGGAGTTATCAGTAAATTACAATAGACCGACCTTTGTGATATTCTGCAATATTAAGAGTTATTTTCTAATATTTCTAATATTAAGAGTTACTTTCTAATATTTCAGACATCTCGGACCGTGGCGTCAGGTGGTACACCGAGCGTTCTGTCCGCATATCTTGCCGTCCACGGCACCTCGACAGATCCCGCCACGGGCGAGCTTCGATATCCCGACGTCGCTACCCAGGAGTACTGCGTAAGTGTTAATATTTTTTCTACCCAAATTTAAAATTTTAGTTTTGGAAGGTTCAAGTTTAAATTTTATACTTATACTTTACTGCTTAATGTGGGTGTAGGAGCGGGTGGTTGAGCAGGCCCAGGCCTCGGGGATCGATTTTACCGGACAGAGCGATCCGAGGCTGCTGACCCCAGTTCTGGACGCCGCACACGGAGGGCACCACGGAGGTTGGGAGAGAGGCCGGGGACTGGGCCCTAGCAGGGCCCAAATGAGGTTGGACTCCACCCCGGCGGTTACTTCCTCCATCTCCGGTGACCGACGTGTCCATCAGGAACTGGAGAGCTTGAGGGCCACCGTTCAGGAGTTGAAGGAGATGCTGATATGTATACTACTTTATAGTAAAATATCATGTCATATTATATAGATATCAACATATCCATAATTACTACGTAGCTTGAGCTTATTTGGTTTTAGACTTAAGTTTGATTAATCATACATACAGATGTAATTAAAATAAACAACAAACTAGATATCCAAACGGGGTTTCGAAATAACTTAATAATGATACGAATTCGAATAATACACAGTTCTTACACGCTTATTACACACGTTAGGTCCAGACGCGACAGGGTACATCGGCCGAGCCTCCACATGCATCTCCTTCGGCTGCGGCTCCGCAAGCCACTACATCGGCTGCGGTTCCGCAGACAGCTCCTATAGCTCCACCGCCCGCTCAGACTCCCGCAGCCGCGGCTCCGCAAGCGACTACCTCGACGGCGGCTTCGCAGACCACATCGTCAGCTCCACAGGCCGCTCAGACTCCCGCTCGCGCCGAATTGCAGAGTTTATTGACCAAGGAGCAGGCACGCGTTATTCTATCGTTATTCAGAGGTGGAGCTGGACCGAACTAGGATAGCTTTTTGGTTCTTATTTTTTGAAACATGTATTTATTTATATCATACACATTGTACTACATTTTGAAACGATATTGATATTGGTTTATATTTATATCATATTCAGTTTTTGGGTTTCTTTTGTATACTATATATATGCGTGAGATGTGATTATGAATACTGCGATATATGTTGTGTGATGATTAATTTTATATTTGATTGATGTATATATTATTGTGCACAGGACGGGAAAAAATCAGACAGCCCATTTTTTTAAAAAAAATACAGATAATATGTACCTACGGATTAATCCGTAAGTACACATGTTGCCCCTACGGCTATATCCGTAGGGGCAAAATATCAGCAGTAACTGATATTTCCCCTCCGATCTCAATACCAGAGGGTTGGGAGTGCCCCTACGGACATATCCGTAGGGGCCACTGCTTCGCCCCTAAGGAGTTATAGGGGCAAAATATCAGGAATCCTGATATATTGCCCCTATGGATAAGTACCTACGTAGATATCCGTAAGGGGTAGTACTTGGCCCTATGGTCATGTCCGTAGGTACATTTAATATATTAAAAAAAACCGTAAATAATATAAAAAAATTTACCCTACGGCCTAGTCCGTAGGGACAACAGGACCTACACGGAAATCCGTAGGGACAAGAATTTACCCGTAGGGGCAAGTTCAGGGCATCAACTTGCACCTGCGGCCTTTGCACCTACGGAGTATTTTTTCGTCCCTACGCATATATCCGTAGGGGCAACCCTTATTTGTAGTAGTGTCGGGCAAAACAAGATGTTCGTCATTGCTCGGGAACAAAAAGTCATGCTTGTGTATATGAGGAGGAGGTGAGAACTATAATAATATAATGTTGCTAAAGCTTTACTATTTTTATATGGTATTGGTATTTACTTGACCAAAAATTGAACATTATGTCAGTTGTTGGACTCATCAAGTTTACTCGTTTTCTTAATGAATAGTTTCTGTAACTGTTTTGAAAGATGTTTTTTTATGGGAGACAGGCATTTTGAATTAGATTAAGTGAGTTATCTGTTTTAGAAAAAATAAGGCAGCTATTTGAACATGGTTGTTAGTTGCGTAAAAAGTTTAATGTACTATAAATATGTAGTTATATATCATAAAATCAAGGCAGACATTAATTTGTAGGAAGTACTTTCTGCATAAACAAATTCCTGCAGAAGTTCATGACAAATTATATATAAAACTAGTACAAAACAGCTGCTATCTAAAGAAATGAAAGTGTATGATAGATTTCAATTATGCAACCTGATTTAGATATATGGCACTGGAAAGTAAGCAGACATGAACATAAACATAAATACAGTCATTATTAGCGCGTAAAGATGAAGCGGAAATTGATTAATAGAACAAGGGTAAGGAATTGAAAGGATGCAATTCAAGCAGTAAGGAATTTAAATCCATATTTAGTGTATAAAAATAAAAATAAAAAAGCCGAAGCAAATTTTGGTATAAAATAAAATTTCTTAACTATAAACTTAACAAATCTTTTTCAAAAATAAATCGTCATATTTGTTATGATCTTTTGTGATTTGAATTCTCACAGTTCTTATGTATTATGTTTTTATTAAAAAATAATCTCTTTCTTTGTTATTTAATTTTGATAATACCATATGCCATGTGTATATTAGATGCAAGAAAACTAGTATTAATTTGACAAGTGAAATTGCAAAGATCCTACAACTAGGGCTGTTAATCGAGCCAAGCTTGGCTCGAGCTCATCTCAGTGTAATTGGGCTCGGGCTTGGCTCGGGCTCGTTTAAGCTCAAGCTCACCAAAGCTTGACTCATTCGTTTGGCCAAAAAATCTTGGCTGGCTTAACTACTTTTGGGCTGAACCGAGGTTAATTAAAGCTCAATTTTTAGATTGTTTCAAAAAATTATAATAAAATTGAACCAGTTCATGGTACATGATATAATCAAATCTTATCTAATAAAAAATTAGATATGTAACAATACATAAAACATAATTATATCTAAACTTAATACTTAAATATAATATTCCATTTTCTTACGGATCTCACCAAATAATAATATACAAAGCTTTAGCATCCAGCTAACAATCTCATAATTTTAAAACACTTAGATATATAAATCATCTAGCAAATTATGAAATCAGATCTCTTTTAGAAAAATAAATCATTACATCTATTATTTAAACTTTATGAAAACCATATAAAATTTTGGTATAAATATCAAATCTAATTTTGGTACAAACTTAAAGTTCCTAGCAAGTAAAAATCTTTTAGATAAACAAATATTTTAGTATATAAAAAAGTTATTTTATTTGTTATTTAAACTTTTATGAAAATCAAATCAAAGATAAGCCCATTTCAATATGGACGATCTAAATGCTATAGGCTAGATATGTTTCTTAAGCATACATAGTCCATATGAGCCATAAACAAACCGAGCTTGAGCCGAGCGCTAAACGAGCCGAGCTTGAGCTCGTCCATGTTCTTGTTCGTTTAATTCCTCGAGTTTAAATTTGTGTTCAAACTCGGCCCATTTAGTTAACAAACGAGCTTGAACGAGCTGAGCCTCGAGCTTTGAGCTTTTCTAACCGCCCTACCTACAACTGTAAATGCAATTAGCCGCATTCATATTACCCTCAAACTAATGATAAAGTTGGTTAAAGAGGTTCTAAGTATCAGTATATATTTTCATATTCCCTGAATACTTTTGGTGAGATTAGTTTTGTTTATTCGTTTTCACTACAAAAGTTTGGGATAAAGCCTTGTTATCATTGTTGTCTTTTTATTTTGATAAATCTTTTTGCTATTTCTTTATCTTTGGTGTACGGTTAAAAAATTTGAGAACTCTTAAAGTCTTATTTGTAATTTGCTAAGTTGACACCTTTTTCAACAATTTATAAACATTAAGATATTTAAGTGAAAAAACTTTGAAAGCTCCGGGTATAACCAAAATTACTCCATTACAAGCTGGCCATGTCTAATGCATGATCAAGGCGAATATATTGCATGGATATATTCTACATTCATGTTGCAGCAGTCACAACAAAATTCATTGCTACCCCAAAAAAAAGGTAACAATTAAATCAACATACAAATGCCAATGAAAAAGGCAATGAATAGAGTAAGTTGCTTCTACACAAAAATGAAGTAGAAACAAAAAAACAAATGCTATATTGTTTCATAACTGAAATATAAACACTTGATGAAAAAATTGCACAATCAAATAAAACTGGAAGAGAAAAACTAAACACTTGTTTTTTCAAAAAATATGGGAATTTAAATTTCCTCTTCCTTTCCCTCTTCATGAAAATCGCCTGATTTTTACATACAAAATTCAATCCTCAACTCATCCTTCTCCTCTTCTTTTTTTTAAAGTTTTTTCCCCTCATTTTGCATTTTCCATATATATTCAATGTTTCGTTCCTTTTTTCCCCAATATAATTTGTATTAATTTACACCCCAATATAATTTGTATTAATTTACACAGCGTGCGAAAAAAACGCAAGGTCTAGCTAGTCTGAAAAAAGAGTCTCTTCCAACTCTGCATCCTCGGATTTGATGAAGATATCCAATTCTGATTCCGTTCTGTTGGGCAAAACTTTTCCTAGTGGCGCATTTTCACCATAGTCCAGCTCATGCCAATCATGCTCTTCATCACCATCGCTGGCTACATTAGTGTCACCATCTCTATTTCCAATCTTGTTCGAAATCCCAGACTTTTCACAAATGCAATTATATGGATTTTCGTGAAATTCTCCTCTGCCTGGGGCCACTTCATTTGGCTCCCCCATGAATCCTTTCTGAAAAGTCCTTACTTTGGACGCAAACGCATCGAATGTCATCTGAGTTCGGTTCATAAATAGAGAGTATAGTTTTTTGGCGTTAGGCCGGATTGTTCTCTTGTGGCCAAAATACTTCCTGAAATAAAATAACAAAGCGTAATTAGAATATCGTAACTTGATATATAATCTTAAAGTCCATGGCGATATGAAGCTATGGCGAGGGTGGAGAGATATATTTACATAACATAATAGCCCACTTAGGATGATCGCCCTTTTAGTGTCTGCCATCTGAAATAGCATGACTTTGATTCTATCTTAATGCCCGAGCTACAGCACCAAAACTTCAAAGTTATGGTAGAGGTTGAGGGAAATATTTTTTTTGTCGTAGCATTTATATTTTACCATGTGATGGAGACATACCTTCGGCCAGCTAACATTCTAGCCATGTTACCATTATTGTTGGTAACAAAAACATCACTTCCATCACAAACAATGAAATCGAGAGCCGCCATTCGAGATGAAAATGTAGAGAATGGAGCCAACTTCTCCTTGCTTGCAAGAGTTTCCTTCGAATGGAAGTTAGGGAATAGTGCTTTAAGAGGGGCTAATGTCTCTTCACCTCCATATACTTCGCCTGATGCCACATAAATGTGAACTTCTTTGCCAAACCCTAGTGCCCTCAACATGAGGCCTACCTCTTCGGGAGTTAGAGGGCATTTTCCATGCCTTCGCATCTTTTCAGGGTTGCTTGCCTACACAAAATTATGAAAATGTATTATTTTGTGAGAAAAATGGTTGATTATTGTTTCATTGTATAAAGAGAGATTATGGGCTTACGTGTAAACTTTTCCACCTCTTACGAATTGTACCCAAATGTTTTCTTTCATCATCTCCTCCTCCATAGTAACACCCAGAGAAGGCTAGCATATCAGGTTCAAATCTGCCATTACAATTTCGTTGTTGTTTATATCTGAGCAAACTTAATCAAAGAAACTAACGAGGAAAGGGAAAAGGAAACAAATGTGTAATTTTGTGATAATGGGTAATAGCCGATAATGTTACAGAATTACACTACAACTTTTCACGGTACGAAATATAAGTACACATATACTGAGTAACAACAATAACAAACACTTAAATGAGAGTGGACAAATCTACTCCAAGGAAATGAATAAGAAAGAGTTATTAGTTGTCAAAATATTATGAAGAGGGTGTGCAAAGTGATGAAATTTAATGGAATTGGATGCATATGCAAGCAAATTTGTTTCGGGAGTGGTTTCAGAGAATATTCAGTTCGGATGCTAGAACATTGGGTAGGCTTCTCAAAGTAGAATGACGTAAAGCAACCAATCTGCAAGGATAAGCAATTATTACCTAAGGTGAAGAGCAATGAAATGTCCGCTTTTCGCTTTCATTCTCTGGATCAACGTTTCGCCCATCTCTAGTATTTGATCAGTAAATCTTAAAGCGTGATAATTAACTCTACATCTCAGCTTTTGAAGATTTGTTGCCAACTTGTTTGAAAGCCTGTAATCGAATTTAGTGAGCTTAACAACCTGCAATTTCATGAAGGGGACACTAGTTTTCAGATACAAATATTGATAGATGTCGCGCACAAAATCAACATAAGCACTTTCTTTTTCGTTAAACATAAATTTGCATTTTTAGAACAGGAAGAAATTAGATATAGACTTATTAAGGTATTTTGAAATAAATAACATTTATATCAGGTGTGAGGTTATTATCAGAGATAGACTTATTTATTCTACATTACAGAAATTTTTATCTAGTATATAACCTGAAACTCTTTGCTTTGTTCCTTAAAGCATTAAAATTAAGTGATATAGCCAATTGACAATCAACTTTAAATATTAATGTAAGGAAACCAAACTAAACAAAGGTTCTGAATTCTTTTTTATATTTAATATTAACAAGGTCCTCCTTTGTTGAGTGCCTTGAATGAAAAGCTAAGTGGCAGGTTCCGCTGTTTACTCATATTTTCTAATATAACTATTTTTATATTGTAAAAGATTTGTAAGACTACCAATCTTCACCCCCAAAGTATTTAGTCATCCCTAGGATTTTCTTTGAACATTTTTATGATGTGCAGCGACCTTGTATTTGAAAATATTTCCCTTGAATGATTCAAAGGAACGTCATTAGCAAGTTAATAAGCAGTCAATAAAACCAAACTCATCCCTCTGTAGAGGAGGTGATAGGAAAGCGACACACGCATGACCAAAAACATTAATATATTATCAAGAAACCGTCAAAAATATCAGAATAAGTATTTCAATAGCTTCATTTTATTTACTTTTTATTTTTGATAAAACGGATATGATCAATAAGACCCTAGAGTAATAATATATTTCATGTTTCAATAGCGGCATCACTTACATGTTTCTTCAAAAGAGCAGGTAGGACTCGGTTCCGGTAACATTTCGCAGTACACTTCCTTGGGACACGCATCTTATAAGGATTTTCAACAACTTTTCCTCCAATTTCAGGAAGTTGTTTTATGATCCTAACATCCTTTAACAGAGATGATATGAACCAATCGACATCGAAGATTTCAGTGAAGTTGCTGCAACATAGAATCAAAAATCAGCAAAAAGAAAAGTTACAGTGTGTAAATTTAAATCATCAAACCTGTTAACATTTTGATATAATTTAAGCTAACCTGGCATCTTTCCAGAAAGACTTCTGATCAAGTTTCGGAACAACTAAGGTCACGTTTAAAATGCGAGCTACAACAACAGCATCTGTTATCTGAAGCAACAAGTACTGTATCAGTAGCTGATACAAAGCTTTGACAGAAAAATTCCTGACACGAATAATAAGTAGGCTATAATCAAATGATGCATTCAAAAAATTTCCTATAAAAAGAACAATCAAGGCCTTAGCAGCTGCAACATTTGGACTGGAAACCAAGGAAAAACTCAAGTGCTACAAAATAAAAGAGACAACTTAAGCTAGTTAAGCTGCCGACTGATCAAATGCTTGTTAAGTGAGGACCGAAGTAGTGAAATTTCTCAATTTACTTCTTACAAGCATGAAAATTTTGGCTTGGATTATCTTGGGAGGCGAGTTTGCAAATATCCTTTACAGTAGAGGGTGCAAATATTGTCAAGGAAAGAGGAAATCATAATTCCTCAATTCAAGCAGTGAATCCAACCATTAGCCATAAACTATCATTACAATAAACCCAACAATTTTCTAACATAAACTTGTAGGAGTGAAACTAACTCTACCCTGTTTCTTTCTTCTTAAGGATGTAAACAGATCGGATACGGATCGGATACAGGCATTACCATATCCGTATCCGACACCTATTTACGGATGCGTATGTGAATACGGATAGTTGTCAGTAACAATAATTTACTATTCATATCCGCTAAAATCGAATACGGATACGGATTGGATATTGTAAAAACCATGTCCGCTAAAATCGGATACAGATACTATTCGAATAAATATAAAAAGTCATGATTCATAACTACAACTAATAAAATATTTAAATAGGTTAACCAATATTTTTAGATTCAAACGCTCACATCAAGTCCACAAGTCTCAATAGTTACAAATTATGGGGTTTTCATGTCACATTAAGTCTACATGCCAACCATAAGTGTAGTAATAACTAGTAGTAATTAATAGTTTGATGGTGGGTATCCTTAATTCGGATATCCGGATCCGGATTCAAATAGGAAATTTGTATCCAAGTCGGATCCGGATTCGAATCCGGATACTAAAAAATCCGTTTGGATATGGTTTTTTAGTATCCATATCCTATCCATATCCGCAAGTTGTCGGATTCGAAAATGGATCCGGATCGGATTATCCGGATCTATTTACATCCCTACCAGTTCTTCTTATTCCTTTTTCTTTTGCTTTGGAAAAGGGCAAAATAGTCATATCATTTTTCTCAAGTAGAAAAATATTCATCATCAAATTGCAAAGGAAAGAACTCAACTCAAAGCCCAAAACTCATGAATGCAGAGTTAAAAGAGTAGCCTAAAAGGGCGATGTAAATTTTACAGTAACCAGAAGCCAGCAATTATGAATAATAGTTATGCTGCCCTAATAAGACATGAGCAACTTCAATAATGAGAAAGAAACCAACAAAAAGAAACATGTTTGCGCTAATTCTTCTACGCAACAGAGGCAAGTGAATTATTCCAATCATTTTATCGACACTTGCAAATTTCGTTGCTTGCAAGATGCCTCAAACTCGCGAAACAAATACAATCGATGGATATACGATATAATATAAGCTAAAGCATCCATGAAATTTTTTTTAGATTAAATCAAAGCACGGCTTCTCACCCCTGTTCTCTGTTGATTCAATCCTCCACTCGTCGCGATCATCAGGTATCTATCTGGCTGAGTGATATCTTCAGCTCCTGCAAACACCAAATATAGCAATTTCAGACAAAATAATTTGAAAAAAAAATAAACAAAAATAATAAGATCAAATAAATCAAGAACGCACTTTTAAAATCTCTGCTCGCATTGCTACATCCATAAAAGTACTTCGCCATCCTCGAACCCCAAAGATCACTCTCTCCAATCCCACCTCCACTCTAAAATCCCAAAATCAAAAACCCCAAAAAGATTTAATTTTTAAACAAAGAATCAACCAATTTAATCAAAATAAATATTCATTCAACTAATCAATGTACGGGAACGCGAAAGCTCTCGGCCAACACGACGTTCTTCTGCAGCCCAACACGATTCTTGAGATAAACACACAAAAAAAAACCAAAAATTAAAAAATCATCAAAAAAATCTTCTTCTTTTTTTGTTTTGCATACAACAAATCGAGCAAAGTAAGAAACTTTACAGAAAGAGAAGATCGCCTGAGGCGATGAAGCGGGGGGTTGGGAAACGAGGGCTGATCGGCGAGCGGCGGCGCGAGGAAGGAGAGGAAGGCGATGATGAGGAAGAGGAAGAGGCAGGCGGCGGCGGAGGCGGCCGGGATGAGGCGGCGGAGCTCGTGGTGGCGCCGGCGATGGGCCGCCATCGATCAGCTCGAAAAATGGGAGGGGTTGAATTTTGAGGGAAAAAGAGGGAATGAATTGAATTGAGAGGGTGGTAGGGGTTGTTTTCGTAAATACAGTTTTTCAAAATTTTCTATTTCTGCAATTTTGCAGCAGCTGTTGAGGAGTTAGTGAAGAGAGAGAGCAACCAGCTGCTGATTATCTCTCTCTTCCTCTTTTTACCCCCTCCCATTTCCTCTTTTTGCAATTTTAACCTTTTTGTAAAACTTTGGCAAAATAACACTGGTCTTTTTGGCGTCCGGATAGACATCGTGTTATGTAAATACAATTGTTACAAGCAACGGATATTATTTTTGCAGCAAGTAACGCAATTGAAACATATATTTGGACTTATGAATTGGTAATTGACATGTTCGTCACAGCAATATCATACCAGTGCTCTCATTAGCAATCTCTTATATTGCAGCTACTCATTTTCTACACACAAAAAAATGGAAAAAAATTGTCACCCTCCTATGAAAACTTTTTTGTACTCTTGCTGCTTAAAGTTTCAAATGCAATAAATAGTTTCATGGGGACTTATTTGCATTAAATATATTGCAGGGTGCTGATTCAGAAACGGCTTTTCAGTCTTGTAATTGGGTGTTACGTTGTCTTACTGGACTTATTTTTGAAACGATATATGCATATCTCTACTAAGGAATCTTGACATTTAGGTCCAATTTTAGGGAGCTTATTGACTTAGTTCCTCTATATGTAGAAAATCAAAATGATACCCTTATCATATTTTCGGCTGTGTTTTATTCTTCTTTCCTATCTAAAAGCAAGCACTGGTGAAACGAATCGCAATTTGATTTCATCTTTGACAAGAGACGGATAGATTCCACAAAAATTGAATCTCCAAATGCCAAATCAATGGTATTATAATGACATTTATGAGCATTGAGCAAGAAGGAGAAAGGGCAAATCAGTTCGTTTGATTTAGCATAAGATTGCAGCCCTTGACCACGAGCAGAGCTCAGTTTGTCATAACACTTCCCCCTTCAGGAGAGTATGCAGGGATCAATCCCCAAAAGGGTAAGTGCTCACAATTTTATGTGTTCAGCGTAAATCCGTAGGATCCCAAGATGTGTGTGTAAGATGTGCGCGTGGATTAGATTTACGGGTCAGTTCCGAGAAAAATATCAATTCAAAAATGTCACGCTATTTGTAACATTTACATGTCTGTATTTTAATATAGATAAACAAGATAGTCCAAAGCTATAGCAATCTCTCCATCTCATGTTCTTCTGGAATCCAATTTTTTTTCGGGACGTCCTATTGAGAAAATATATTTGGTCGTAAAAAAAGTTTAAAGTTCATGATTGTCATCTTTTTGCAGAAGATGTAATTCAGAGAGAGAGAAATCTTAGTCTGATTCATAATATACTATAACGTGTGATGATGCTCAATGACGGTAATTCTTAGATCGTGACACGTGACGGATAACGTGTCACATACGTAAGCCAGTTAGGCCCCTGAGGGCCATGGAGTGGGAACCAATGTGCTACAGTGGGGGCTTCCCTCAAACCCTGTCTTCGAGGTTGCATCCTACTCCTTACCCCCGAGCACCTCAGCACCCAAGCCAAGTGTCCCTTTGCTCTACTCCGAACTATCACAGGCCCGAGCCTCCTCGGCCCTCCCAGCTCGTCTCCGGACTACTGCAGAACCAAAATAGCTCGGCCCTCCCGCTCGTCCGCGAGCTCTCCCGCCGAGATCATCTTTCTCGGTCTCATCGACCGACCGACGGCACCGCTCACAGGCGCAACCGCCATCCCGCGAATCTCGCCATGCACGAGATATCCGCCGGCCACATCCCACGTTCCGCGCCATCACGATCCCCCATTAACAAGCCTGTCTCGTCATTAATGAAAGATCCCGCTCATCACGCAGGCGTGACGTCGGGAGCGTAACGGCTGGCATGATTCTCGCACCTGCCCTGCCTGCTGCCACCGCTATATAAACCCCCCCCCCTTTCAGACGGTCATGGCAAGCCATTTTGACTCCACTAAGCCGTTACTCTGCTCGGATCTCTAGTCTAACTTGACCGTCGGAGGGTCCTCGGCGGTAAAACCATCCCGGGACTTCCTTGCAGGTAGCTTGGCAACCAAAACCTCAAACCCATTAAGATCCACACGCTTCAGGAGTGACAGCCTCTAGATCCAATCTCAGCCACCCATCGCCGCCATCAGCAGATCAACGAAAGACAACATCTAAAGGAGATCTACGTCCCCATCAGCTGGCGCCGTCTGTGGGAACTTCCACAAAAACAAAAGTTCGCCTTCCGATCTCAACCTAATGGCGAGCGATCATCATGATGATCTAAGCATCAGCCGCCGCCTCCCCCTCAACGGAGGCGCGGACGAACCTCCTCCACCGAACGCCATCAACGCCCTCGCCGGCCGATTAGATCGACTCGCGTCCATCGTGGAGGCGTTGATCCACGTCCAAACGGCGGGGCAAGATCACCAAGCCGTCGCTCCCCCGCCTTGAGACCGGGACCCCTACAGAGGGAAAGAAGACTCTGCTCGCATCGGCGCTGCCGACCACCGCCTCGCTGTCCCCCACAGCCGCAGGTCCCCCGGTCGACATATTCGATGACTCGGTGGGCACCGCAAATCTCGACTCAGGGGTCTTACGCCAAAGAGCTTCGCCCCGAGTCTCGTCGCACCCATGTTCCCCCCGAGGCGGTGACGATCAGCTCGCCTGCTCCCAGGCATGACCGGCACCCCCTCCCTCGACGGGGTCGCACATGCGAGACTCACCACAGCAGCTCAAAAATGACCTCGCCAAGAGGCAACTGAGCAGTTTCACTGCTCGGTCCGTCCTTAGCAAGCCTTGCACGGCCCCTCCAGCGCTAAAGATCGAAGCCCTCAACAAGAGGCAGCCGAGCGGCTACCCTGCTCGGCTATCCCTGGCCGGTAGCTCCCTACCCCAAAACGCCAGGGATCGAAGCCCTCATCAAGAGGCAGCCGAGCGGCTACCCTGCTCGGCTAGCCCTGGCCGGTAGTTCTCTACCCCGCAACGCCAGGGATCTAAGCCCTCATCAAGAGGAAGCCGAGCGGCTGCCCTGCTCGGCTATCCCTGGCCGGTAGTTCTCTACCCCGCAACGCCAAGGATCAAAGCCCTCACGAAGAGGCAGCCCTGCAGCTATCCTGCTCGGCTATCCCTGGCTGGTAGCTTCCCTACCCCACAACGCCAGGGATCAAAGCCCTCGCCAAGAGGCACCGAGCGGCTACCCTGCTCATTCATCCTTGGCAGGCCTCCCACGGCCCCTCCAGCGCCAAGGATCAAAGCCCTCACGAAGAGGCAGCCCTGCAGCTACCCTGCTCGGCTACCCCTAGCCGGTAGCTTCCCTACCCCACAACGCCAGGGATCAAAGCCCTCGCCAAGAGGCACCGAGCAGCTACCCTACTCGTTCATCCTTGGCAGGCCTCCCACGGCCCCTCCAGCGCCAAGGATCAAAGCCCTCACCAAGAGGCAGCCCTGCAGCTACCCTGCTCGGCTATCCCTGGCTGGTAGCTTCCCCACCCCACAACGCCAGGGATCAAAGCCCTTGCCAAGAGGCACCGGACAACAACCCTGCTCGGCCATCCTTAAGGACAAAAATCCCTCGCCAAGAGGCACCGAGCAATAACCCTGATCGGCCATCCTTAGTAGGCCACTTACGGCCCCTCCCGCGCTAAGGATCAAAAACCCTCGCAAGAGGCAACCGGGCCCGCCCTTTCTCGGTTATCCCTGGCTGGTAGCTCCCTACCAAACCAAGGATCAAAGCCCTCTCCAAGAGGCACCAGGCAGTAACCCTGCTCGGCCCGTCCTTAAGGATCAAAGCCCTCGCCAAGAAGCCCCGAGCAGCTACCCTGCTCGGCCATCCTTAGTAGGCCACTTACGGTCCCTCCCGCGCTAAGGATCAAAAGCCCTCGCAAGAGACAACCGGGCCCGCCCTTGCTCGGTTATCCCTGGCTGGTAGCTCCCTGCCCCAACGCCAGGGATCAAAGCCCTCACCAAGAGGCAGCCGAGCGGCTACCCTGCTCGGCTATCCCCAGCGGGCATTCTCCTGCCCATCAGACGCTGAGGATCTCAAGCCCTCATCATGAGGCTGCCGAGTTCCTTCCTGCTCGGTGCATCCCCAGCGGGTATCCTTCTGCCCATCATACGCTGAGGATCCGAAGCCCTCTTCGGGAGGCCGCCGAGTTTCTTCTTGCCCGGTGCATCCTCAGCGGGCAGCCTCTTGACCATCAGACGCTGAGGATCTGAAGCCCTCTTCGCGAGGCCGCCGAGTTTCTTCCTGCTCGGCGCATCCCCAGCGGACAGCCTCCTGCCCATCAGACGCTGAGGATCCGAAACCCTCTTCGCGAGGCCGCCGAGTTTTTTCCTGCTTGGCGCATCTCCAGCAGGCAGCCTCCTGCCCATCAGACGCTGAGGATTTGAAGCACTCTTCGCGAGGCCGCCTAGTTTCTTCTGGCTCGGCGCATCCTAAGCGGGCAGCCTCCTGCCCATCAGACGCTGAGGATCTGAAGCCCTCTTCGCGAGGCCGCCGAGTTTCTTCCTGCTCGGCGCATCCCCAGCGGGTAGCTTCCTACCCTACAAATGCACGGATCCAAGACCCGCCGAATAACTCATACTCAACGCGCGATCAGCGCCTCAACTCCGGTAAAGGGAGGATACCGACCTTCCTACACTCGTCCTTCATTCGACTCATACTCGATGCGCGACAACAAGAACGCCGTGTCGTCCCCAGACAATCCACCACAAGGAATTACAAGCGCCAAGCCGCACAGAGAGAACCAAGCAGTCCACTCTCGACCCGACCCACAAAATAGATCGGAACGAGAGTGGGGGGCTAATGATGATGCTCAATGACGGTAATTCTTAGATCGCGACACGTGGCGGATGACGTGACACATGCGTAAGGTTGCGCGCCACGGAGGGGAAACCAGTGTGCTACAGTGGGGGCTTCTCTCAAACCCTGTCTCCGAGGTTGCGCCTCACTCCTTGCCCCCGAGCACCTCAGCAGCCAAGCCAAGTGTCCCTTTTCTCTACTCCGAACTATCACGGGCCCGAGCCTTCTCGGCCCTCCCAGCTCGTCTCCGGGCTACCGCAGAACCAAGATACATCGGCCCTCCCGCTCGTCCGCGAGCTCTCCTGCCGAGGTCATCTTTCTCGGTCTCATCGACCGACCAATGACACCGCTCACAGGCGCAACCGCTATCCCGCGAATCTCGCCATGCGCGAGATATCCGCCGGTCACATCCCACGTTCCGCGCCATCACGATCCCCCATTAACGAGCATGTCTCGCCATTAATGAGAGATCCCGCTCACCACGCGGGCGTGACGTCAGGAGCGTAACGGCCGGCATGATTCTCGCGCCTGCCCTGCCTGCTGCCACCGCTATATAAACCCTCCATTTCAGACGGTCAAGATAAGCCATTTAACTCCACTAAGCCGTTACTCTGCTTGGATCTCTAGTCTAACTTGACCATCGGAGGGTCCTCGGTGGTACAACCACCCCGGGACTTCCTTGCAGGTAGCTCGGCAACCACAACCTCAAACCCATTAAGATCCACACGCTTCAGGAGCGACAGCCTCCAGATCCAATCTCAGCCATCTATCGCCGCCATCAGCAGATCAACGGAAGACAACATCTGAAGAAGATCTACGTCCCCATCAGTGTGCAAGAGAAAGATAAACATTGGATGATCATGTGCAAGAGAAATAAAAATCTTAATCCCATTCATAATTTACTATTAGAGTGCAAGAATACCTAAGAATGTCATGCAGAAAAATTGAGTTTTTTGTTCTGGCAAATGGCCCCTCGGTACTATGAGTAGGACAAAGTATGGAACCGTCGAGGCAAAATCTATATATAATGGTACTTCGATGTCACATGAATTTTCGGTAAAATCATATTCGTGTTCCTTTTCAAACTATTAGTAAGCGGTTTCATAATATCTAAGATATGGTTTAGCTACATAAGATACAATTTTTATTGCATTAAAAACGATTAAGAGCTTATTACAATTTCTAGAGAATATCCGAAAACATTACAAAAAAGAGAGGAAAAAGATGGTATGCGATGGTCTGCATGCTATGGTTGGACTTCAGATGTCAGATATCTTGATATTTTTGTTTGGTCAACTAGTGGGGGTAAATCAATTGGAACAAACAGATAGAACTGGAATATACTGGGACAATATATTAGGTATTGTTAGTCAGTTAGAACCGAAACTTAAAATTCTAAATTTGGTGTTAGTCTGAAACTGGAACTGGAAGAAAAATGTTTCAGCTAGAACTTTTGCACATACAAAATGAGTGTTCCACCCTAAAAAATTATCTCATCTGCTTGGATGGTACAAAAAATAAAAATCATAACTGCCAAACCCTAGCCTTCCCTCTCCCTTCCCCCTTCTCTCTCTCCTACTCCATTTTTTTCCTGTAAGGTTTCAAATCTTTTTTATTCCTCTTTTTTATCGACCAAATCCAATTGATTCAACACAAAACTTTTCTATCTCTTTTAAATCAATCTAATTTAAGGACATACAAAACCAATCAGAAAATATAAAAATTATTAAATATGTATGTAACTCTAATTTGATCAAACTAAAAAAAATATAGGTTTAATTATATTTTATCAGTATACAAAAATCTCATTTTCTATAATTAAAACAGTAAATTAATTTTTTAGCTTACAAAACCATTTAGAAACAACTAGATATTTTCTACTTGAGTTTATATGTATAATTTGGATTTCACCAATGAAAATAAAACAACCTAATACAGTTTCAATTTTCAATTTTAATTTAGTTCTTGAATCTTATAAAAAAAAAGTCATTCGCAAATGTTCGGGTTTCAAAAGTTCTATTTTTATCGAAAAGTCTCAGTTAACTAACATGCCCCTAAAGTTTTATACATAACATGTTTCTTTGATGAAGTACAGTAAACTACTAAAAAAAAATTTGATATTCTTCTAAAATTGTTCATGGTTTCAAACACCTCTCATATTCATTTTTTAAGATTGGATTCAGATCAAACCTGACCCAATAAACAGCCCTAAAATTGATCAACTAACCACTTTGGGAAATGAATTCAACATGACACCAACAACTATTATCAATTCTAAATAATGTATCCCATGAGAGAGGGAATGTCATAATCTAGTGAAAGCTTCAAGGTCCCACACCAAGATCAAATTTTCGGAAAAAAAGGAAACAGAACTGCTTTTAACTTATTTTACCCTTTTTCTCTTTTAAATAACAAATCCCAAAAAAAAAAGGTAGCTTGCAGTTGGAGACAAGGATATAATTTTTGCTCATCTATTTTTAACTTAGATTGGATCAGACCTCAATCATAATTATAAGAAAAACACTAGTTAGCACCTAAATCTAAAAAAGTTTTTTTTCCTAATTATAAAAAAGCCCCTTTTCAATTTAATTGTAAAAATGCCCCCTAAAACTGTTAACTGCACTAAAAAGGCCCCCTGGTTACTTTTGACACTAACACAATCAAATGTAACTGTTAGGGGGGTTTAAAATTGATATTCGACCCTCCTAACAACTAGTAATGTCCTTTAAAAACCCAAACACACCCCATTTCAGTCACCATGGCTAAAACTTAGGAGATTTTCTTGCTTGTTTTGGAGCAGCTTCGCTCCCGCAATCTTTTGAGGCTATTCTTGAGCACCAACAGCAGCTTCAAGTACTCGTCTTCTTCCGGCAAGCATGAGTTACAATAGTTCTTCGTCCTTGCAACAAGTATTTCGCTTATGTGATATTTTCCTGCTAAACTTCGCACTTGCAGGAATGGCGCTTCTTCCTTTGAGATCTGACTTCGATTCATTTCATCATCATATGAGAAGAGAGGATCCAATGAGTATATATATATATATATATATAGAGAGAGAGAGAGAGAGAGAGAGAGAGAGAGAAAGAAGAGGGGGGAGACGAGTTGTTTGCCGGGGTGGGATTGGGTCTCAATGGAGAGAATAAATACCCCCGGTTAAGTTAACGCGGGTAAAACTCGAGATGACCTAAGGAAGGGTTTAAATCATTAACATAGGAGTTTTAGGGGGGCGTTTTTATAATTAAATTGAAAAAATGGGCTTTTTTATAATTAGCTAAGTTTTGGGTTATAAAAAAAAACCATAAAAATGCAAGGGCAATATGGGAATAAAAAATGTCTTGCAAAAACAATATTAAACTTGTTGGTTGTAACGAGGGTGCTTGTCTTTTACGAAGAAATGATAGTTTCCAAATCCCACTAATTATTCATTCTTTTGACGAAAATGCACCTGCTACGATAGCGACTGGTTTCATTAATGCCCAGCTTAGACAGGGGCATCTTCGTCCATCTGCATGAAAATCAGCGCGCTTTATTAACAACACCCAGTCCTAGGAGTTCACGTGTTGAGCTTCGAGGCCTGTTCTTTCGGTGGAATCCCCAAAATACCCATGATGTGCAGGTTTATTATGGGAAGAGAGCTACTAAGGTTTGTTTGGAGTTGTTATGCAAATAAAATATTAAATTAGATAATATATCATGCAACAAACAACTTCTTTCGACCTGCAAAACTTTTATAAAATTTCTTGGCGGGTCCCAAAAACATAGAAAGCATCTACAAAGACGGAGATGGGGTGGAGGCGGTGTATTACACCCGGACAAAAAAGAGAAGAAATAGTATAGGCCTCACACGCTGTGCAAGGCTGTCCAAAATTCCCTCCTCACTCTCATTCCCTGTCAGGATGTATTACACCCGGTAAACCGAATAATTTCTCATGCATTAGGGCTTCCGCATGTTTCTATGATGAACAAATTTCCCCACTCATATTAATTTGTTTGTAATTGCTCGTATTTGTGCTCATGCATCCATATCCCTACATTTAAGGGATGATCTTGTTAATACTGTTCCTATTTGTGCTCATTTATCCTCCTGTAATTAAGGATCCATATATAATCACTTACTCTCGTTCATATTTCTATGTCAAATATTGTAAAGTATATTTTATGATTATATTTTATTTTGATTTATTTGGATAGCTAACTTTTTCCAGCCATGTCCTAGTTGTGCAAATAATATATAATTAAAGTTAATAATAGGCTAAATTGATAATTGGTATATAATTGAAATGAATGATTCTTTTCTATCTTTCCTAATCAAACTCTATCATTATTTTTAAAGTTTAATTTATCATGTTTTTGCCGGAATATAACTCATCTGGAATATTTTACTAGTGGAATGGAGTATACAGACTAGTTAAATCTCATATTTAAATGAGGCTCTTTATCAAATATGTGCCGGTGAAATATTTCTCATTTTGATGACCCACATATTTATATTTTTAATATTCTTAGTTATATTTTAAAAAAAGTTTATGTCGATGTTGTTGCTGCATTTTCAGAATTTTGAATATTTATAATTTCATGAATGCACACAACGTGTCAACAATTTATTTTAGATTATGTCCTTTTTAATTTATTTAAGTGACAGCTATTCAATTGGTTTTATATTAAAACAAAATAGATCAAACCAAATTATATGCATAGAGATTTTTGTAAAATATGAAGCTTGATAATGTAGCGTTTATATTAAAATGATACTTTTGGTTCTTTTAAATATGTAAATTCCTGGCTCCCTCCATGTACAGATCGTAAATAAAAAATAAATTATCCACATTCTGAACACACTCACATTCACCCCCTCTTATTGGCATGGCCGTCCTGAAAAAATTAGTATTTTACATTAATTGTTTGTGTTAATATAATTCTCATTTGCTGATTTATATGCAATATATATAAATTTCAAAGGGACCATAATAGACTATACAAGGGACATGAAGGCCATTACTGGATCCAAAGCTCGATCCAAATATATTGATTTTTTGTCAATACATGTCTTTGACCAAGCGCTCTAGTTTTGCCAAATGATTATCATGTTTTGTTTTAATTATTCATGGGTTAAATAAAAGCAAACTTCTTCTTAAACTAAGAATTTACTCTGCATTTCGCATTTCGGCAACAATTGGGACGTAATACACCAAGATAAAAGAAAAACAGAGATAGAAACGGGTTGGGCAGCATACTTTGTCATATATTACTATGGTCTGTATATATAGCCAGTAGATTTTAAATTTTCCCCCTAAATTAAGGGGAAGGTCTTTAATTTTGGCCCCAAATAAAAAGAAAAAAGTAAAATAAGGCTACAAAATATACCAGACATGTTATTTCATACATATGACACAAATCGATGTTGCTCGTCTAGCGTGTATATGATTATCATTAATACATTGTTAAAGAATATACCATTTCATTTGAGAACGGCCAAAACGGGTACAAGATGGACGAACTGTAAACAAGCTTAGCTATAATTGTGAATCATCATAAAACTATTATAATACTGCGACATAATGTTCTTTCAATCTACAGTTTCTTCCCAAATAAATCAGAAGAATGCTCCAATTAGAAAGGATGATTATCATGCATGAATCATGTACTCAACTTCTTACTCGGAAATATATTAGTGAAATCATGTAGATATTCAAATAAAAAAAGGCCGTATGAACAAATATTGAAAAAAAGAAGGCAAAAAGATCCGGTTTATCATAACTTTCAGTATTTTTTATCATTCTTTTTTTATTCACTGACCTTCTTTGAGAATTGAAAATATTACCTCATTTGGAGAGGAAATTCATAAGGACCTAATTGGGAGGTGCTACCTGATCTAAGTAGAAAGCGATGGTATGCTGGTAATATGTATATGAATTATATATATTCACTTTCATAGGATGCGAATTTTCATTGCATTTTTACTTGCAAATATCATTTCTTATATTTCTTGTGATGAACAGAAACATTGGCATGAAGCCAAGGCTCCTTTCTAAGAATGGCCGCTGCCACGCAAGACAACAAACTATTAAAACCCAAAACGATGGAGACATGACACGTTTGAGAACTTGGAAATATCCCCTTGTCTTCAACAAACACGTGATGTACCCTTCTGCCTTTATTTATATATATATATATATATATATATATATGGAGAGAGAATAACGGAGAAAAGATGTCATACGAGGGAATTTCCATCTATGACGTCGAAAAAATACAACCTCCATCGTTTTTTCTGAGGATCGGCATCCATCATCTTCATCGTTATTATCTAAGATATGGGTACACCAAATTTCATTTGATTCTACAACATTTTCACCGTTTAATTAGTGGGTTCAAAATTAACGGTTTACCGATAATAGAACTTTTTACATTGCTAAATCAATGGTGAAAAGGTTGAAGAATCACATGAAATTTGGTGTACTCACATCTTAAATGATAACGATGAAGATGATGGAGTCCGATCGTCGGAAAACACGATGGAGGGAGTGTTTTTTTGACGCCATAGGAGGAAATTCGCTCCTATGGCCTCTTTTCTACGATGGAGGGAGTGTTTTTTTGACGCCATAGGAGTGTATATATATATATATATATATATATATATATAAAACTGCTATGGTACTAATCAAGTTTTGTAGTTGGAAAAAAAAATAAAGGATTTGAAGCGGAAACTGCTATGGTACTAATCAAGTTTTGTAGTTGGAAAAAAAATAAAGGATTTGAAGCGGAAAAACTAAGGAATCCAAGTGAACATGACTTTTCTAATCTAGAATCAACCATAGACTAAAATTTGTAATCAAGAGAATAGAACAAGAAGAAGATACAATCTTTGAAGCGTTTTCATTTGCTCCAATGGTTGTACTCCGGACTCCGGCTAAGCTCCAAATGCTTCGGATCGCGCTTTATCTCTGATCGGCTCCGTCGAAAATGATCCACGCGAAATCTACCGGTTCTAGCTTCAACTTCAACAACTTGAAGTAGCTCTCGTTTAATCTTTGCTAGAGATGAGATGAGAGAGAGATAGAATAATGGTGTGAACTCTCTTGCTCTCTTCCTTATTAGGTTAATACATTTCCATTTGCACTGATCTCGAAAGATTTACTTGCTCCTTATGGGTTTTACCCTTTTCAGAAGCACACAACAAAATCTATAATTTGTTATAGTGCATGAAGTCCAACTTGGCATCCAGCCATTAATCGGAAGTCGCCACTTCCTATGGTCTGCTGATAACTAGTAGGGTCATCATCACGTGACGCAAGCCTTCTCATCACCGTCTACGAAAAAAGCGAAGCATCTCTCGAGTGGCTGAGATCACCTACTAGATCTGCGGAGTAGTTATGGTCTGTCGGGGTCAATTCGGTATTCATAGTATTGCTTTTTTTATTGCACAGGCTCATGACAACAGTCGCAGTTTCCTTACCTATCCTACTTCCCCTCCTGCTAACTCCAGAACCCTTGTATTCGGTACAGAGATCCATATTTCTTGGAAAGCCATCGTATGGTAAGATACGGACTCGATGAAATTGTTTCAGTCCGGAAAAGAAAAACCGGGCGTTTAAAAAAATGTTGTCCTTTAAAAGAACAATACATTGCATTACCTTTCATTTTTGGTTGTATAATAAATTTTAAGTGTAGATTTAGTCATTCATTGGATATCATAACGGTTGAATAAGCGATCAAACAAGTTGAATTTATGGGTTCTAACAGTACCATGACGAAGTGAAGCTTAATGATATGTAAGTCATATGTGTTGCTGCAATTAATACCTTGGTACAACCTGATCCAGATAATAAAATAATGCAGTTTGCTTCTTTAAGTTTTTGTGTTGATAAATTAATTATATGCAATTTGCTTTTGTTGAAATCTTCTTTCCTTTTCTTTTCTTTTGTTCTACATGAATGTAGATATATAGGCTTTTGAGAGATCATTAAAAAATGAGAGAGAGAGAGAGAGAGAGAGAGAGAGGGTTAGCATGACTGCATGAGAGCATGCAGCCAATGAGAAAAAAACATGAAGAGAATCTTGTACTTGCTCAAGTGCCAAATGGGGATCTCCCATCGCATCATGAGAGAGCATGCCATGATCTCATGTGATGTTCACATCCGTGTACGAAGCCATGGTACGAACTCCTGTTAGTTTGGGTTGCAAGGGGATGCAGTTCGTTCATGATACGAGTTTTCATCCGTGACCGATAACACTAGGATCATTATGTTGCCCGGAAAGGCGTCTTCTCCATTCTACGAGCGGTTACGAACTGAATTGCCATGAATTAGATGGTTATATTTAGTAACGTACACAGTACTCAATACTTTGATTGTGTACACGGGAGTGTGTTTGGGTACTAAGAAAAAAATACTGGTTTTCTTTACTGGGCTAAGCAAGTGATAGTGAATAAGCACATATTAATTATTTACTTACATACCATATTATATCTCAAACAATTTTATTCAAGAATTTAATGTTGTTGTAATCGACCGCAGTACGATCGCCACAACGTAAACTAGGATGCCACTTAATCGGAGGACCCTCCTCCTTTTTAGTTTGTTCTCGACCATATATAGCCACATATAACTCTTTATTCAATTTATTTTTTGGCCTTGAAATGGAGCAAATTGAATGCATGAAATGTCTCCATTTATATCTCAAACAGTTTTATTCAAGAATTTAATGTTGTTGCAATCGACCGTACGATCGCCACAACATAAACTAAGGTACCACTTAATCTTGGAGGACTCTTCCCCGTTTTAGTCTGTTTTCGACCATAGCGTCATATAACTCTTTATTCAATTTAATTTTTCGCATTGAAATGGAGAAATTGAATGCATTAAATGTCTTGAAACTGTGATGTTGCATTTCATTTGAGATGAACGCTATTAGATCATATTGAAATAAATCGGTTGGATTGGTTGGTTTTAATTTCTTAAATAAATCGGTTGGATTGGTTGGTTTTAATTTCTTCTGCAATTCTTCGGGGATCTCCAATTTAATTTTTTATTTGGACTACACATGTCATTCTTATAGAATATCTTGTAGAAAAAGAAATTGAAAATATAAATAACACAAAAGGAAGAAGAAGATATATAAACACACAAAAAGATATAAAATGATTTGATAATAATAACTGCTTATATAATAAAAACTAATTTTTAGCTCATCCCTGTCTCTCTCTAACTATCATAACTACAATTTTTTGGAGGTCCCCAATTTAAATTTTTATTTGGACCAATAAACGTTTGTTGAATGCAACATGTCACTCTTATAGAAAAAGAAATTGAAAATAAAAATCACTAGAAAAAAGAAGAAATATAAACCAAAATTACAAAAAGATATAAAATGATCTGATAATAATAATTAGTTATCTAATAAAAACTAATTTTTAGTTCATGGCTACATCTAATCTCTAACTATTATAGCTACAATTGTTTGGGGTCTCCAGTATTAGTTCATCTCTCTGTCTATCTCTGGCTCTAACTATTATAACTAAAAATTTTTGTGGTCCCCAATTTAAATTTTGATAATTTTTATAGGGGAAAAAATTGAAAATATCAATCAAAACAAAAAAGAAGAAGAAATATAAGCCAAAATCACAAAAAAGATATAAAATAATTTGATAATAATAACCACTTGTCTAATATAAACTACCTTTAGTTCATGAATTAAAACTAATTTTAGATCGAGGGTTAAAACAACATTCACCTATCGCTAAACTAACGAAACATTATAAGCCATTTATAGAAGACCATGTCTTAATTGATACTTATAATAACATAAACCAAACGGCCCTTACTCTATGACAAAGTTGATGCTTGAGTTTGGGCCCGCTATCTGGAAGGATGGGCCTTTGATTTCACACCGTGTTTTATGAAGGCTTGGATTTCACTAAACTACCCTTAACTATCATTGTTGTTCACTAAACATATTCTAGATTTTTTTTATACAGCAAACTTCCTCCAGCTATTATTTTGTTTTATTTTTTTTAAAATAACAAACTTTAATGATCTTAGCTAGCTGAGAAGTAAATAAGATAATTACCTGAAATTGCCCCAACAGGCCGACCTTGCTGGGATCCTCTCTAGTTTACACCTAGCCCAATATCCCTTTGAAGTGGAAAAAATAGAGGGAAAAAAGAGCAAATAACAAAGAAAATTACTTTTAAAAAAAACATGTAGCCATTGGGCCGGGCCTTCGTGATCACCCAAGGTCCCCTTCTACGTAAGCGCGGGTAAAACAACCCAAAAGGAGACTTTTTAAAACTCCTTGTTCTTGAGTAGAGATGTTAACAGATAATAATCCCAGCTAACTCCATATCCCTATTTGAATTTTATCAAACACACATATAGTTATTTCCATTTCTAATGAGTATCGTCTATCAATAGCCAGCAGATTCGGATACGGCGACACCTATCTGCTCCCTATCCGTATCAATACCAAAAGCCACAATTTTTAGCTTTATTGAGTATATTTTGTTTTAACATTCATTTTATATATATCTATATCTATGGTACCCCTAAAATTAAATTGGAGAGATTTTCGTTGTTTCTCCATACCAACTAATTATTCATACCAACTAATTTTTCATAACAACTAATTATTCATATCATCAAATCCTGGTCCTCCTAACACATTCAAATCCAGCGTATTATATCTATTTTATAAATTTAGCATCTATTGTTAAAATGCTCTCTTGATTTTATTTATAGATAAAATTTAAATGAAAAATTATTAGTTGAGACTATTGGTTTAAATTGGATTTATTTATGTATTGCTTAAATAAAAGTTCATACAGTTATATAAATACATAGATTTATATATGTATTGCTTATAAGCAAACTAATGAAATTTTTGGTCCGTCGTATCCCAACTAATTTCTTTTCTCAATTAAAAAAAATTATCGTTATTTTAATATAAAAGTCCTTCTCTCTTCCAAATCTCCCATTCGTTTTCTCGACAATGAAGAGCGTCAGCGAATGAAAAAATTCCAGGCGGCGATCTTCCCTTTGCTTTCTCCTATATTATATCTATTTTATAAATTTAGCATCTATTATCAAAAAAATCTATAAAAGTCCTTCTCTCTTCCAAACAAATGACTATTGGTTTAAAATTTAGCATCTATTAACATTCATTTTATAAAATCTAAATGAATTTTTTTTTATGGTATGAATAATTTTTGATGGTTTAAAATTTTTGATGGTATGAATATTATATCTATATCTATTTTATAAATTTAGCATCTATTAACATTCGTTTTATAAAATCTAAATTCATTTTAACTAATTCATACCAACATATTTTATTTATAGAAAAAATTAGTTAGTTGAGACTATTGGTTTAAATTAGATTTATTTATGTATTGCTTAAATAAAAGTTCATATAGTTATATAAATACATAGATTTATTTATGTATTGCTTATAAGCAAACTGATGAAATTTTTGGTCCGTCATATCCCAACTAATTTCATTTCTCAATTAAAAAAAATTATCGTTATTTTAATATAAAAGCCCTTCTCTCTTCCCTCAAATATTCTGTAACGCCCCACAACACATCCCAGTACAGACGGTATTGTCCGTTCTGACCGAAACGATTTTATTCTTTGGAGCGTACCGGACCCGACCAAGAGGCCACTTCCCAGTAGGTCACCCATCCCAATACTTCCCTGGCCCGAGCACGCTTAACTACGGAGTTCTCAAGCTCCTGTAGTTCCGGTTCACTTAAAAGGCGTCTCTGTGATTGAGGGTGGTGTTATTACATTTATAATGCAGTTCAGTCCTCTTTCGGAATGTGTTTCGAAAATTCTTTATTCCGTGAGCAAGAACCGGGTCCCGACATTCTCCCCACTTTTGAACAATGGTTCATCCTCGAACCACAGACCTACTACCGAGGGACCTGCATGGGCCACCATAAATGTAACGCCCCACGCCCCAGTACAGACAGTATTGTTCGCATCTGGCCAAAACCGCACGGTTTTTGCCCTTTGGAGCGAACCGGACCCGACCAGGGCCACTTCCCAGGAGGTCACTCATCCCAAGACTTCCCTGGCCCGAGCACGCTTACCTACGGAGTTCTCAAGCTCCTATAGTTCTGGTTCACTTAAAAGGCGTCTCTGTAATTGAGGGTGATATCATTACATTTATAATGCAGTTCGGTCTTCTTTTGGAATGTGTTCCGAAGATTCTCCATTATTCTATAGTGGGTCTCATGGGCTCAAGAGGTGGCCCCTACGTATTCAAGAGGTGGCCTCCGCCCCCTCGGCATGTCAATTGACGTGGCACTTTGTTCCGTGTGGTATTTTGTTCCGTGAGCAAGAACCGGGTCCCGACAGTATCATTTTTCTTGAGCCCTAGGAAGCCGGAGAAAGTGAGTGCTTGTCTATTCAGGTTAGACAACACTGCAAATTAACGGAGTTATCAATGGCAATTGTTTTGGAAAAAGACACAAATCCTTCCGTTCATATGCAGCGGTTGTCCGATTATTCCCGAACTTAAGAATTTCTAAAGCTAATCAATTCATAAGATATTGACTATAACTTGAATACACACCCGAACTTGTTGTAGATTCAAACTCGAATCCAACTCCAGCCCAAACCTGAACACTTGATCTTGAACATAAATGTCTGAACTTGAACTTGAATATTCAAACTTGAACTTGAACACCTGACCTGACCAGACCGCACCATGAATATAACTTGACATGAATACCTGAATACATGATTACATCTTGAACCTGAACTGGCACATCTTTATATTCATGGATTCAGCCAAGACCTGTAAACTCGAACTATACACTACAATACGCGGGGATAAGGGGTAAACTGGTACGGAACGTATATCGTGGCACGAGAGGTCACTTTAAAAGACACCTACATGAATTCACGTGTCGTTGTCCCGTGGGTTATGACGGGGCCTTGTACTACATGTTATCATAGTCTACTGGGTAAGTTGGACTCCTCTCGTACAAATGAATACCTTCTTTATCAAACTACAAACAATCGCGTTAGAACAGCTATCTTATACCTGTAAATGATCACGCTTAGATACTCTCATATACAACTTTACCTGTTCACTTTTACTTGGTTTCTATTCATTTTATACACCTTTCAGTCATCTTTATTTACTTCTTTTGGGGACTTACAGAGCGCTAGTTCCCTGACGACATTCCTCTCTGTTTCTTTTTCTTGGAATGTTCGTCAGGAGGACCGGGCTCTGAAGAGATAGAATCGAGTCAGGAGGATTTGGACCAGTTCGCTTCCCAGCCTGACTACTAACTCCTTTATGCATTTACTTTCTGTATGCCAATGTTTAGGCATTTGTTTAAATCATTGTATCTTTTTATTTCCGACATTTGTATTTGAAATTTGAAATTTGAATGTAAATAAAGTTGCAGTTTAATTTTATTACTCTTGTTATTCTTTCACATTGCTATATTGCTTATTTACGCTTAATATATTTATTAAGGGAAACGACCTTCTCGTAATAAATATGGCGGGCTTGCTACGTCACCGTTTCCGTCTACTGGGAAGCGGGGCATGACATGTTTTATTGGTGGCTCATTCAAGTCGGTTCTGCATGAAGTCTTAAGTAATATATCATAAGAATTATAAGAATTAGCAATTATTCATTCCTTGCATTTCAAATTTCTTGAATCTATCCAAACCTGTCTTTTCTATCAAGGTGATTGTCACGACCCGAAATAGCACATGACTGGCCCTTGAATCATATGAAGTCTATAGTACCTCATCTAATTCAAGTAAGCCAAAAGCCCAGAAATCTAAAACCATTTTAAATAATAAATGAAGGAAAACTAGTTTGAAAGAAGTGAAGAAAACATGTTTTAAAAACAAGGTTTTTAAATAAGTAAACCGAATATGCATTTTTAAAATCTCAAGTCCTTTCTGAAAATTTCGGCAGAGTTTCCTTTGTAAATACTGGCCCCAAACGGGGTTCAACAAGAATAATATATGCATAATGATAAAAGGCATCCCCAAACGGGAGCTAGCTCTTCGTCAATCGACGGTCACAACCACGCAAGCAATATAATATACAACGCCGAAGGACGAGGATCAAAACTCAAAAGGAAACTCAAAATCATCAAGAAAACCATAATACTACAACGCGCGACTCTAAGGTCGAAATAATAAACAACTGGTTTTCTAAGTCTGAAACAATATACAAGTTTGGTTGATGGAATTTACTAGATACAACTGAAAATAAATAAGTACAATGGTGGTCACGATGCGAGTGAACCCACCTACCAAAGCAATCACCCAGAAAAGAAGCAGTGTGCCAGAAAAACCGCAATGAAACATGTACGGCAAAACCTGCAAGAACTGTGGCACAACGGGGGTGAGTTGCCAACTCGTGAATAGAAAACATCACAGAGCAGAAATCGTATGTATGACTCATCCTATGTCAATACGATCAGTAATAATATATATATTCTCAATATGATAAAGTCTGAAGCATGATAAAGTGGCAAGGGTAAATATCTATATATCAGTGTAATACCAAGTGCTTGTGTCAGTGCCTCAGGTAGCAACATATCATAAATATGAGGTATCATCAATGTAATCATGTCTGTATGGGTGTGGATCTCGTCCACGTGTCAACCAATGACACAAAACATCATGCAGGTAAATATCATAAATCATATGCATGGAAATATGAGGATGTAAATCAACGTGTGTCCCTCGCGACACGTCAAAATCATGGAACCTGAGTGTCCAGCATCGACACTCGAAAACATCATGAAACCTGTGCCCAGCATAGGCACGTAAATCCTCATATATTGGGCTCCGTCGGTCCGGATCGGCCCACGGGCTTCGTTAGTCCGGATCGGCCCATATCATCTCTCGACTCCGGTCGGTATCCTCCGGATATCCGCCGAGCCCAAATACTATCACCGGTAGGTAGTGGTCCCACTGCCAGGCTCATCTCCTACTGCACGACAGATCCGTTCTCGTCTCGGAGTACCATACCGGGCCCACCATGTACCCGCAATCGGCCTCATCCAGCTCCTCGAATCAGGTTTCACATGTCACACGTCTCAGAACCGAGAAAACGCATGGTGGACTCACTGAAATATCATATCAAGAGAAACCGGGTTTTTAAACAATGCATACTTTCTTTTAAAATGAGCACGGTTCTCAAATCCAGAAATCTCGTGATAACGTCATATCTCAATGCGTAAAATCATAAGGCATAATGTATGCGACATATGATAGAAATGTAAGCATATCAGTATATCATGCAACATAAAACAATAATATGCACATATCGAGGGAAAACCGCTCCTTTAAAATGAATCAGTTTTAAAAATGTATCTTGCGGTTCCCAAATCTCCAAAATCAGGCCAGAATTATCTATGTATGTGCGAATACGTATGTATGCAAGTATGGGTGTACAATATGTGTGTATGCCAATATGGATGTACAAGTAGTCATATCCAGATGCAACAACCCTACTGTGTAGTGACATGGCAATTATCGATAATAAAGTGTGTGAGCCGGCAAGCAGGTGTACGTGGAACATACGCATCATCGATAATGGTGCGGGTGTCCTGACAGTATGGTTTCAATATAACAATAAACACATTTAAATATGCAATGCGATGCGAATAGCAAGAATATGCGAAAAATGAATAATAAACACAACAGTGAAGAATCTACATCAATATGTAAATGTCATACAGTTTTGCCATTTGAAATAATACGAATCGTGGTGTTTAGAAAAATACGAGCTACAGTGTTTTTAAGAAAAAATGCTTCTTTTGGAAATATCCGTAGAATCCCTTGACATGTTTCTAAAGTACTCACGATTCGTTAGTTTTTGAAATAGGTATGACTCGGGTCTAGTCTAACATCTACTAAGTAAACTATAGATCCAATTAACAAGCTAATCGAAAGGGTATGGAACCACCTAAATCTGAGTCGATACACACACACATATAATAGTCGGTGATCCCGCCTCAATAGTATCACATACGATACAATATACAATATGACATCCTCGAGTCAAGAGTGCGGATCTATCATCAATATATAGCTCGTACGTAAATCCATCGTACGACATCCCAAATCTGGGTACGGGTCAAATCTCACATTTATCTCATCGATTATCTGGTATCCTTATCACCATATCTCATGAACTGGGGTACTGATCTAAGTCTAGTACAACTGATACCATCTATATAAATATAAATGCGTGTGTAAAACACACATCCAAAAATCCGCTAAAATCTCATGTCGTATCTCATAATACGAACCACAACATATCACCGATCTCACAGCACCATGCCCAATCTCATCGACTCATCTTTAAATATCATCCACTATCCTCATCATCCAAGTGTAAGTATACGTGTGTGTGTGTGTATATATAGACACACACACACACACACACACACATAATCCCATACCTATGTGTGTGTATATATATACATATCCCCATATACGCACAAGTATAACAGTAAGCATGTGTGTGCGTGTGAGTGTAAACCTATTCTAGGGTTCGCGACTAAGAAGCTATACTAGTTCACTTCTAATAACCCTATTCTAACCACGAACTCCTAATCATATCTTGAATATCCATATCTCACACAAAATATATCATATATATATAGTATATATATAGCATACTAAATATCGAACTGCGGGGGTGCTATACGCCATCCACCCGACTTCCCCCGTAGATATAATCTACCCACCTTGACCTCCGCTTGCCGATGTCGACGTCGCCACACGCTTGCTTGCCGTCTCGAATTCTTCGCGAGGGTACCTACATATCATAGCGTATCGTATCGCATTAAAAACCAAGTCGAAACCAAAACGACACGCGGAACTCGCATAGGTCAAAACCTATGGTTTGCCCTCGCAAAACAACCCGATATCACTCGATATAGACGTACAAACGTCACGTGATCGAGATAAAGTACAAATACAAAAATCCAGAATTTAAAATACGCAAAACCATAACTCGAATCAAAACAGCAAATCAAGTTTTTAGTCCCAGATTTTGTATAAGGTGAAAACAATGTGAGCAAACAGCACTAGGGGGTTGTATATAGGGTATATGACCTACAGAAGCAACCTGGGCACACAACTCATCAGTGTGGCCGGCCCCTACCCATGAAATTCCGGTGAGATCGGTTGGGGGTGTGGGATTTGGTTCGTTTTGCCTGGGTGGTCTTGTAGTATTTTAATTAGGCCCTTAAAGTTGTTTGCTAGTCTTAAAAATACCCCAGGTCATCCCAGATTTCCCTGCACCCTCTAAGTTCACAAACCGACATTGCAAAGTTCTGTAAATCCGTATTTTTGGGTTTTAGTTGGGTTGGTCTGGGTTTCTATCAATTGGGAGGGGTTTAAGGTCACCACAAGAGTTCAATTGCACAACCACAACTCAATTAAACCCTAACCCTCACTAGAAAACTTCAAGGTTCACTATATAAAACACCTCTAAACTTATATGGGTGCTAAGGAAATCTAAATACCATACCAATAGTGCAGAATTTACCTCATTTGGTAACTCAAGAACTTTCTTGAGTTGCCCTAAATCTCCAAAACCTTTCCTTTCTTGGTCCAAAGTGTTTTCCATGAGCTTGTGCACACTTTTAATGAAATGGGTATTGGGTTTTAGGGTGTTTTTAATGGTGTTTGAGAGGATGAAGAGGGGGAGGGAGTTAGGGCAGCAGCAGCAGCAAGGGAGTTGAGGGGAGAGATGATGAGGGTGAATTAATGAAAGAGGAATGTCCAAAGTCAAGGGTAACCCCTCTCACTCTCTCTCATGCCCATACCTCTTAGTTTAATGTTTTCTTTTTCTTTTTATTTCATTTTGTTTTCTTCTCTCCTCAATAGTAAACCCAAAACAAACAACCATACACCCAAAAATCATGTAGGAAAATTTAACACAAGTGTAAAAATGATATGGTGCATGTTTTGCACAAAACAAGCTTAATGCGCAATTAGCGATATTTAATCACGATTAGAACTAAAATAGTGTCAAATAAATCATAAACTTTCATAATTCGCTTAAATCACATAAAGCACTCTCTTTTTAATAATTTTCATAATTTTTCTAATTTTCCTCCATTTATCGGTATTTAATTATACCAAAATATTAAAATATTCATTATATTTAATATTTAATTATAAAAATTCCCAAAAATAATATTTTATTTTTCTGAAATGTTACAATCTTACCCCCTTAAAGAAATTCGGTCCCCGAATTTAAATTTAAACTCTTCAAATACTAAAATATTTCAGTAAAAGACTAAGCCGTCGGGGTCCAGAAATCATAAATACATAAGGCCCAGTGGCGCAATGCATGTGCATGAACAATGAGCAGATAACTCAAAAACAAAACTCCGTCAAGCATCCCGCAATCATCGGAGTCATGGTGAAGACACAAATGTCAAATCCAAAACGAAACCAATATGATATACATCAAAACTATACATGTAAATATCTGTAGGAAATGTATGCCAAACCTTTTTAAGTCGCTGTGCGATGCGCATAACACTGCACAGTGGCAGACGTCTCTAGTAAGAAAATAACTCTCTGTGTGTGTGTGTGTGTGTGTGTGTGTGTGTGTGTGTATCCTTTGTTTACATGTACGTACCGCCGTTTTGAAAACAATTTAGAAGGGTTTCTTGTTTTAAACGTTTCGTGTCATCTCAGATACGTAGGTAAATACTGAGACTATAGCTCCCTTTTTGGAAATCCCTTCGATAACTATTAATGCATGCAAAATATATCCAGGTACTGTCCTCTGACTAGTCCTGCCCAGCTACTATATCAATAGTAAATATCATAAAAACATACTGCTCCATAAGAAATCAATCCCAAAATGTGCATATGAATGCTATGTGCGTCTGGTGCGCACGGAAATCAAAATCCATATATGTGCCATACATGTGCACAGAAACAACATCTAAGTGCAACGGGTGTGCACGAAACATCTGTCAAAGGAAACGGGTGTGCCTAACAGCAAACTCAGGTGCATCTGATATGCACGAAGAATCTCGATTTAGTGCATCTGGTGTGCACCAAAATCGCATCTCATAACATGCGCCCAACATGCGTGAAAATCCAAATCAGGTCCATCCATCATGCACGAATAAAATCTAAATCATGTGCATCCAACATGCACGAAATCACGAAATCCAATATCAAGCGCCGAACATGCGCAAAAATCCAATCAGGTGCACAAGGTGCACAAAACAAATATCGAGTATCATAATCGAAATCGACGGTATACAACACATCTCAAATCCAAAACAGGTATACCGTAGTATCAAATCTCACAACCATGTGTATCAGCGTGCACAAAATCTAATCAAAACACTAAAAGTGCATGAAAACTATGCCGTAAGCATAAGCCAAATCATATGCATGCCCTAGGCATGAAGTCAAAATCCATACCTCAAATAACATCAAATCGAAGTCCTATGCAACTGTAGTGCACAAAATACGTATCACTGCACTGCAAGCATATGTGAACTATACCGAGTGCAAAAATCAAATCGGGTGCGTACCATATGCACAAATCTACCCAACTGTATGAAATACATGAAATCATAAGCATGTACAGCCAAGGCACAAAAACGATATCCCATGCGATAATAGTGCACAAATCATAAATCAACACAGCGGTATATAAAGCATATCTCAAGTGTAATAACTATGCACAAAATATAAATACCCAGTAGGTGCAACCATGGCGCACGAAAACAAATATCATGAAACTCAGTCATCAAGACTAAATCATGCGAATAGATCGCCCAAAATACCGAAATCCAAGGTGACGGATACGTGATAATCGAATCACCAAATCACAAATCATAAATACCGTCGTCGATAGTTCCTCGGCTCAACGGCCCAATATGGAATGACGACGGAAACAGTCCCGCTCTGGCACATCTTCTACAGATCTCTGGCCAACTATCTTGTCGACGATGCCGAACTCTGGCCTGCTGGGTGTGCGCAATATGACCGCTCCTGGATCCAAGTCTTCTCGTATAGTATTCCAGAAAGGTCCTGTCGAGGTCTCTCTCAAATCTCGTTTCTGCCGAATTGCATGGAAATTACCACCCTTTACTATATATATTTCTTGTTCCAGAACGGCTGCATTCTCATCGCGACTCCTTCTGGAAGATATATAAATAATCAACGCCTCTGCATGCGTATCGCATCTCTGATGTCGGCGGAGTGGAACGTTATCTCATCAAGATCTCGTACGAACCTCTTACTCCACTTTTCTCTGTTGTCGACTGCTTCGGAATCGTCTCATCGTGGCTGCATGGACTGTGCTCCAACGGCTATACTCGTATCTGGAGTCTCCCAAGCAATGCATCTCATCACATGATATCCGAAAGATTTCGAACCTTTCGATCGATTCGTCAAAACCTCATAATCCCCCAAGAGCTCAACATCTTGGGTACAGTTTAATAGTATCGAGTACATGCCACAGCACCGGTGAACCAGCTGTAGAAGGGCAAACCCAAGCCTCACTAATGGCACCGCGGAACTGCCGCAAACCCTAAGGTTCAAAGGCTTTCACACGGCCATTATGTCGAGTTAGGGTTTCATTCTTCTAGAGGGTCCATAGAATCGCTTGCATGTCTTTCCGAATACTTTAAACTTGGAATATGGGTTTCTGACATTCGATCGCCTCCATCGACCCTCCGCGTACCTGCGCGAAGTCGTCTCTAGCTGGAATCAATCTATCTGATGACCTCGCATCGGGGTAAGCGAACGAACCACATGTCCTAGTCATTCATCCTCGGGTGACTAGCGACCTTCTATCATATCTCTAAGTACAACTCGTACTGCAATAGCTCCAACGTCCGGGGCAATATCTCGTCGTTCGCAGCAACAACTAGCTCATTCGTCTGCACGCTGAACAGTGCCTCAATCATCATGAATAAGCGATACATCAATGGTCATCCTATTCTGGATGGCCCCTATCAGTGGCTCAATCCTCTGGTGCTGATCTGCACGTCTAAGAAATCTCGTAAAAGTGATCCGTCAACGCTCATGGCGCGAAAGCACAATAAAACGACGCCTCTATGCAATCGTATGTCCCTGGAATCACGCCCCGGTCAGTCCTCGTCTGTGACGAGCTCATGCTGACGCAAATCTAGCCGTAGCTCTCTTTGCCCGTGTAATTGTGGCAGCAAAATCATAACCAATATCGATGATGATAGATCATAGGAATGAATATAATACTATGCAAGGAAATGTACATCCTAAGGCTCCTTAAGCGGAGTAGCGTATCGTAAGTATGCCGCGGAACATACACACGGTACGTCACTCTACTGAAGTCACCTACTCCATCAACCAAGGTCATCCTATACGACGAAAGTTCGGGTATAATACCCCCTCGACTAAGTCTAAGTTCCGTAAGGTCAAGCCTAAGTTCCGAATATATACAAACGCTCTAGGGTCCACATAGTCAAACTTAGACTCGAACCAAGGTTAACCTAGCGCTCTGATACCAACTCTGTCACGACCCGAAATAGCACATGGCTGGCCCTTGAATCATATGAAGTTTATAGGACCTCATCTAATTCAAGTAAGCCAAAAGCCCAGAAATCTAAAACCATTTTAAATAATAAATGAAGGAAAACTAGTTTGAAAGAAGTGAAGAAAACATGTTTTAAAAACAAGGTTTTTAAATAAGTAAGCCGAATATGCATTTTTAAAATCTCAAGTCCTTTCTGAAAATTTCGGCAGAGTTTCCTTTGTAAATACTGGCCCCAAACGGGGTACAACAAGAATAATATATGCATAATGATAAAAGGCATCCCCAAGCGGGAGCTAGCTCTTCGTCAATCGACGGTCACAACCACGCAAGCAATATAATATACAACGCCGAAGGGCGAGGATCAAAACTCAAAAGGAAACTCAAAATCATCAAGAAAACCATAATACTACAACGCGCGACTCTAAGGTCGAAGTAATACATAACTGGTTATCTAAGTCTGAAACAATATACAAGTTTGGTTGATGGAATTTACTAGATACAACTGAAAATAAATAAGTACAATGGTGGTCACGATGCGAGTGAACCCACCTACCAAAGCAATCACCCAGAAAGGAAGCAGTATGCCAGAAAAACCGCAATGAAACATGTACGGAAAAACCTGCAAGAACTGTGGCACAACGGGGGTGAGTTGCCAACTCGTGAATAGAAAACATCACAGAGCAGAAATCGTATGTATAACTCATCCTAGGTCAATACGATCAGTAATAATATATATATCCTCAATATGATAAAATCTGAAGCATGATAAGGTGGCAAGGGTAAACATCTATATATCAGTGTAATACCAAGTGCTTGTGTCAGTGCCTCAGGTAGCAACATATCATAAATATGAGGTATCATCAATGTAATCATGTCTGTATGGGTGTGGATCTCGTCCACGTATCAACCAATGACACAAAACATCATGCAGGTAAATATCATAAATCATATGCATGGAAATATGAGGATGTAAATCAACGTGTGTCCCTCGCGACACGTCAAAATCATAGAACCTGAGTGTCCAGCATCGACACTCGAAAACATCATGAAACCTGTGCCCAGCATCGGCACATAAATCCTCATATATCGGGCTCCGTCGGTCCGGATCGGACCACGGGCTTCGTTAGTCCGGATCGGCCCATATCATCTCTCGACTCCGGTCGGCATCCCCCGAATATCCGCCGAGCCCAAATACTATCACCGGTAGGTAGTGGTCCCACCGCCAGGCTCATCTCCTACTGCACGACAGATCCGTTCTCGTCTCGCGGTACCATACCGGGCCCATCATGTACCCGCAATCGGCCTCATCCAACTACTCGAATCGGGTTTCACATGTCACACGTCTCAGAACCGAGAAAACGCATGGTGGACTCACTGAAATATCATATCAAGAGAAACCGGGTTTTTAAACAATGCATACTTTCTTTTAAAATGACCACGGTTCTCAAATCCAGAAATCTCGTGAAAACGGCATATCTCAATGCGTAAAATCATAAGGCATGATGTATGCGACATATGATAGAAATGTAAGCATATCAGTATATCATGCAACATAAAACAATAATATGCACATATCGAGAGAAAACCGCTCCTTTAAAATGAATCAGTTTTAAAAATGTATCTTGCGGTTCCCAAATCTCCAAAATCAGGCCAGAATCATCTATGTATGTGCGAATACGTATGTATGAAAGTATGGGTGTACAATATGTGTGTACACCAATATGGATATACAAGTAGTCATATCCTGATGCAACATTCCTACTGTGTAGTGACATGGCAATTATCGATGATGAAGTGTGTGAGCCGGCAAGCAGGTGTACGTGGAACATACACATCATCGATAATGGTGCAGGTGTCCTGACAGTATGATTTCAATATAACAATAAACACATTTAAACATGCAATGCGATGCGAATAGCAAGAATATGCGAAAAATGAATAATAAACACAACAGTGAAGAATCTACATCAATATGTAAATGTCATACAGTTTTGCCATTTGAAATAACACGAATCGTGGTGTTTAGAAAAATACGGGCTACGGTGTTTTAAAGAAAAATTGCGTATTTTGGAAATATCCGTAGAATCCCTTACTTGACCTGTCTTTAAAGTACTCACGATTCGTTAGTTTTTGAAATAGGTATGACTCGGGTCTAGTCTAACATCTACTAAGTAAACTACAGATCCAACTAACAAGCTAATCGAAAGGGTATGGAACCACCTAAATCTGAGTCGATACATACATACATACATACATACATACATATAATAGTCGGTGATCCCGCCTCAATAGTATCACATACGATACAATATACAATATGACATTCTCGAGTCAAGAGTGCGGATCTATCATCAATATATAGCTCGTACGTAAATCCATCGTACGACATCCCAAATCTGGGTACGAGTCAAATCTCACATTTATCTCATCGATTATCTGGTATCCTTATAACCATATCTCATGAACTGGGGTACTGATCTAAGTCTAGTACAACTGACACCATCTATATAAATATAAATGCGTGTGTAAAACACACGTCCAAAGGCCCGCTAAAATCTCATGTCGTATCTCATAATACGAACCACGACATATCACCGATCTCACGGCACCATGCCCAATCTCATCGACTCATCTCCAAATATCATCCACTATCCTCATCATCCTAATATAGGTATACGTGTATATATATATGTATATACACACACACACACACACATATAATCCCATACCTATGCATGTGTGTGTATATACATATCCCCATATATGCACAAGTATAACAGTAAGCATGTGTGCGCGTGTGAGTGTAAACCTATTCTAGGGTTCGCGACTAAGAAGGTATACTAGTTCACTTCTAATAACCCTATTCTAACCACGAACACCTAATCATATCTTGAATATCCATATCTCACACAAAATATATCATATATATATAGTATATATATATAGCATACTAAACATCGAACTGCGGGGGTGCTATACGCCATCCACCCGACTTCCCTCGTAGATATAATCTACTCACCTTGACCTTCGCTTGCCGATGTCGACGTCGCCACGCGCTTGCTTGTCGTCTCGAAGTCTTCGCGAGGGTACCTACACATCATAGTGTATCGTATCGCATTAAAAACCAAGTCGAAACAAAAACGACACGCGGAACTCGCATAGGTCAAAACCTATGGTTTGCCCTCGCAAAACAACCCGATATCACTCGATATAGACGTACAAACGTCACGTGATCGAGATAAAGTACAAATACAAAAATCCAGAATTTAAAATACGCAAAACCATAACTCGAATCAAAACAGCAAATCAAGTTTTTAGTCCCAGATTTTGTATAAGGTGAAAACAGTGTGAGCAAACAGCACTAGGGTGATGTATATAGGGTATATGACCTTCAGAAGCAACCTGGGCACACAACTCATCAGTGTGGTCGGCCCCTACCCATGAAATTCCGGCAGATTTGGTTCGTTTTGCCTGGGTGGTCTCGTAGTGTTTTAATTAGGCCCTTAAAGTTGTTTGCTAGTCTTAAAAATACCCCAGGTCATCCCAGATTTCCCTGCACCCTCTAAGTTCACAAACCGACATTGCAAAGTTCTGTAAATCTGTATTTTTGGGTTTCAGTTGGGTTGGTCTGGATTTCTATCAATTGGGAGGGGTTTAAGGTCACCACAAGAGTTCAATTGCACAACCACAACTCAATTAAACCCTAACCCTCACTAGAAAACTTCAAGGTTCACTAAACCGATATAAAACACCTCTAAACTTATATGGGTGCTAAGGAAATCTAAATACCATACCAATAGTGCAGAATTTACCTCATTTGGCAACTCAAGAATTTTCTTGAGTTGCCCCAAGTCTCCAAAACCTTTCCTTTCTTGGTCCAAAGTGTTTTCCATGAGCTTGTGCATACTTTTAATGAAATGGGTATTGGCTTTTGGGGTGTTTTTAATGGTGTTTGAGAGGATGAAGAGGGGGAGGGAGTTAGGGCAGCAGCAGAAGCATCAAGGGAGTTGAGGGGAGAGATGATGAGGGTGAAGGAATGAAGGAGGAATGTCCAAAGTCAAGGGTTACCCCTCTCACTCTCTCTCATGCCCATATCTCTTAGTTTAATGTTTTCCTTTCCTTTTCATTTCATTTTGTTTTCTTCTCTCCACAATAGTAAACCCAAAACAAATAACCATACACCCAAAAATCATGTAGGAAAATTTAACACAAGTGTAAAAATGATATGGTGCATATTTTGCACAAAACAAGCTTAATGCGCGATTAGCGATATTTAATCGCGATTAGCACTAAAATAGTGTCAAATAAATCATAAACTTTCATAATTCGCTTAAATCACATAAAGCACTCTCTTTTTAATAATTTCCATAATTTTTCAAATTCCCCCCCATTTATCGGTATTTAATTATACCAAAATGTTAAAATATTAATTATATTTAATATTTAATTATAAAAATTCCCAAAAATAATATTTTATTTTTCTGAAATGTTACAGTGATGGATTCTCCAAACAACACCGACACCAACGTCAATGGCAACACACCACCGCCTACTCTACCACCTTCCCCTACCATTGCGGCACTAATTAACGAATAGACAGTGTTTCTGGAGGCCATCAAAAGCCTTTTGGAGGGTCAACAACGACAGACTGCTATTCTTATGAACCGCCCCGAAATCGAAGCATCTGGAGTAAAACAATTTCGGGCGTTGCGTCTAAATAACTTCTCTGAGAAAGAGAGTCCTCTTGAGGCTGAAGAATGGACCCAAAGTATTGAGGGCAATCTCGCAGCAGCACATGTGCCAGACATAGCTTGGGGTTGTGTGGCAAAACTTCAGCTCACGGACAACGCAAGAGTCTGGTGGAAAGCCATCTTGAACAACCAATAGAGTGGAAGACGTTCCGCGACATATTCGATTCGAAGTTTTCCCCGAGATCGCCCATTTTGAGATGGAACAACAGTTCATCCACCTGCAACAAGGCTCTATGTGGGTAAAATCAATGGATGAATATGATGCCGAATTCATCAAGCTTAATAGGTAAAGAATTCATCTCAAATTATGTTCTGTAAAACACGTAACTATCCTGACACCAATATCATATCAAGTTCGCAGCACACTTGATCCCTACCAATGAGATTCGGGCTAGACGATTCTAGCAAGGCTTAGACCCGGAGATTCAAGCGGCTTTAGCAACAGGCGATTATCCGACTCATGAACTCGCTCTGAAGGCAGCCCGCCTTTTTGAAACCATGGTCAAGAAGAAGGGTAAGCCTCAAGCAGCCGGAATCAAACGCCATGCTATCCAGATAACAGGAGGAGACTCTTCCAGGCCAACTTTTGCACCCAAGAGGCCAGGAGGATCGTTTAACCAATCCAGTCCAGATTTTTGTTTCTACTACAAGAGAATTGGACACTTGACGAAGAACTGCAGGCATGCAAATGGCTTGTGTTTGATTTGTGGAGCATCTACTCATGCTATAGGAGTATGCCCATATCGAGGTAATACAGCAACAACACCCAAACCCACAATGCCAGCTCCGCAGAAGCCAGCTATTCAGGCACGTGCACCCTGCTTAGCTCTTTTTGCACTAGCTTGTTAGTGTTTATGCCCTAGAAGGCCATTACTGTATCATACTAGCTTGTATATTACTTAATGGAAGCTTGGGATATTCACATGTATATAACAGTCTTGCTAAACATGGTAGTATGCTACTTGGTTTTTCTATCTTAATATGTGAGTGTACGTATTGATAGAGCTCTTAGGATCTTGCTTGTCTACCAGCGTTGTGATGGCAGTCACACTAGTGGGGGCTGGGTAGTCTACAAGCACATCCTTATTCAGGTCCCTGGTCGTTGGATTATCGAGACAGAGCATCGATACTCCGGAGTAGACTAGTGTGTACGCTTCTCATCCCAGTTGGGGAGATGGTCTGTCCCACAGCCGTCAGTACGTCGTACTGGAGATAGTATACAGGTGCTCGTTAGGTTACGGGTACACCGGACAGGACTCACAGGGAACTGTTGGTTGGTTTGATACCAGTCGTCAGTAAACAGTTCCCAGGTGACATGAGTACAGCGTAGTCCGCAGACTTGACACTGCTACTTCGCCTCGAGTGTGTCCCACTGTTCTTAGATTGCTACCCTACCACGGCTCAAAGGAGTCGTGCAAACAGGTAGCAGTTGGGTGCAGTCCCGAGCACTTGGAGGCAGTGGCGGTTAGACAGGATTCGTCCCTCCCGGTATTGGGAGTAGATATCGTGCTGTGTCAGAGAGCCATTACGCAAAGTCCCTGACCAGGGCAAGCGAGATTTGCTGGTAGGTTCCAGTAGTTTCTCAGGGTGTAATGGGCTTTACTCCGACACGACTTATACCGCTATTAGGGGACTGACGCTTGCCGCCCCCCTAGGCCCGATATGCGATAGTCTTGGACGAACGGACCGGACTGTATGGAGATTGTCACATCAGACTCAGTAGGAGTTCGGATGGGTTTACTCATCGGCCTTCTTATCGACAACTACCTGGGGACCGTTACGTACAGCTAGTGCCGCTTGCGGTCTGTGGTTAAACCCACTGCCAGCGTAGTAGTCGAGTCTCTAGAGTCCCACACAGAGAGTTTCCTACTCCAGGCGAAACGATATAGAGGTTGCATGGTTTTGCGACAAAGGGTTCGGACGCATACGTGCGTTTACGCGCGTACGACTTTCGAACAGTTTTTACCAGTCGGCTTTGGTTTAAGCCAGTTACTGGTATCCGGTTATTGGATTTTTACAGTCTAAAGTTTTTCCGTATTTTTACGGATCGGAGGGGCGTTCTCGTAATTACTCGAGAAGCTTCTAGAAGATGTGACTAAGGAGGTTTCTTTTGGATAAGAGAGTGAGTCATGGTGGTGATTCATTCATTTCATTAATGCACATTTATTGCTTAATGACTCATGCTAATGAATCACCACTAGATATTTCATGAAGCATGCTTATTCATTTCTTTTTATTCATTATTGAAAAATAAGAATGCTTCATAATATTATGATACACTCTCTCTCTTCTCTCATTATCTGATCTCACATTCTCTCTCCTCAAGCTCTCATCTTCAAACCCTAATCCTTAATCCTCATGTGTTGAGATCAAAGGATTAGTTAGACTAAACAATCCATAACCTACACTCTACATCATCCTTTCATCTTTGATTAGCAATCAAAGTTGATTAGTTACCTCAAGTTAGAGGTTAAGCTTGGAGTTTCGCTCTCGGGTGGATCGTCTACTACCTAGAGAAGGCCGAGGAGAACAAAGGAGGACACAAAGACGAAGGACTAGTTTCGATCGGTATAATCCCTTAACACTATAGTTTAGTATAGCTTTGTGTTTGGTTATTATTTGTTTAGCTTCGATTCAAGCGGTTAGTCGATGTTCGTTGTTTAAACTTGATCGTTTTTGAAAATTCCGCCTCCCCATAAGTACTGGGGTGTACTACATCGACTTACAGTGGTATCAGAGCCTCGCTAAACAATAAATAACCTAGTTGCAAATTTGTACGAATTTCGAACGGAAAAACGAAGCCGGAAAACCCTAATAAAAATCAGTTTCTGTCGAATCCAAAATGATGTCCTAAAATTTTTCAGGGATGTTCAGAAAGCTTGACATGGGTCCAGGAGAACACCCAAGAAAATTGGGCCCATGACTCGGCTAAAGCGCCGCGGAAGCGCGGCGGATCCCACCGATCCGCCGCGGTTCCGCCGCCGAGTTGCCGAGTCATGATCCCAAATTTTTTGTGTGGGTCCCCTGTGATATTTAGTGTTTTCTGGTATATTTAATTATTGCTCAGGTTACTGTTTAACAGAGCAGATTTTAGAGCAATATTGATGTTGTTTATTCGATCGAATTGTACAGTATTTGCATATGGGATTATATCTGTGATTGTATAATGTGTTCGTAAACCTCCCCCAACTGCTAGTATGTCGGTTGGCAGGGGGTTGCACATTTCTGAAATGGTTATATCTGTTTGTGCATATAAACTGTATTGGACTGTTGTGGTGTATAGCCGGGGTTTGCAATGGGTTATTGTTTAATTCATTTGTTGTAAATGTAACTTGTTGTAATATTATTTTTGCGGGGCACTTCCAGGTTGCGGTTGTAGCCACCGTTGTATTATTTCATTTTACTGTTTTTGCTCCTAGGACTGACCCAAGGTGGGGTACACAGACTGCCGGGTGGGTAGTTTGCCGTACCCGTAGGGGTCGAGGGTGGGGTAACGGCTATTCATCACAACTGTGTAATCTGTCTTTTCTTGCAGGCTCAAAAGAAATACAGATTGCTTGCAAATCCAATATTGTTTATCTGTGTTCTGGAATGAATATCATTGCGTCAGACGAATGTAAAATATCTATATTTATGATAGCTATTTAGACGCCACTTATGTTTTACACCCGCGCTAGCCCAGCCCCCGCTCTGTCGTTAGTTAAGTAACCTAACGGGTGATGACGGGACCCCGTGGCGAATGCGGATGGCATAAGAGGACGTTGTATTTTCGTTGTTTTCTGCAATGATAGGTTAATGATGGGACGCATTATCTGTAATGCAAAGTAAAACAAACCAAAGTTTAAATCGTTGGAACAATTTAAAAGAAACCACTCGGTTATTTTTAAAACAGATATTTTTAAATACGGAGCTTTAACCACTCCTTTTAAAAGCTATCAGGTTCCTTCGGTTATATCAAGTTCACTACGTTCACGGTTTTGCCAAAACCAGTCGTAGCCCTCCGTCATTTCATTTGGGTATTCAGTAGTATTCAAGCTATGCATTTTGGCCAAAGTCAAGGCATAGTGTTTGGTAGCTACTGGGTTTTCATTTGTTGTATAAGATAGATGAGTTGGTTTGGGACAGTCGTATTACCATTTGACCAAAGTCAGGGGTATATACGGATGGGTTCAAATTGACAAGATAATGACGGGTAGAACTTGACATGTGACTTATGACATTTTGACCAAAGCCAAGGTCATAAGAGCATGGGGCAAAAACTTATATCGGGAATTTCTAAAGAAACTGAAATTTGCAAAGAGATGCATACCATTTGGAGTTTGATGAATGTTGGTAGGATTCCTTCAACATTATCATACGATGATATTTGGATCCCGATCCTACTGTGAGTATATGCTACTTATCAGGATATTCGTCACTTAACGATCAATGCTATAAACCTAGTAGGTGTCCAGAAAAGTGTCAGCGGGGTTACGCCCCCAGAGAAAAGAGGTTACTTAATTAAGGAACTTCGCGAAAGCGTTGGAAAACCTCCCTCGAAGTATCGACACCGGCCTGGCTGAACGGTTAAGCAAGTATTGTACGGTGAGAATAGTCTTGGCTAATTCTTCTTTTATGGTTTGAGGAAGGATTCGAGAAACAGTGGGAGCCATCCAGTTTAGATAAACTAAAAACCACTCTAAACTTGCAAGAGCATCATGCTAAAGAGTTTTCTTCTCTCTCTCCTAATTGCAGCGACCCTGAAAATGACTGGACTTAAGTTAATTTTAGAGAAAAATATACTGACGGGGCCAAACTATAAAGATTGGCTGCGGAATGTCAAGATGGCCTTGACCTACGACAAATTGGGGTACATCCTCACCGCTACGGCACCTGCTGTCCCTGGTCCCAAATCCAGTGATGCGGATAAGGAAATCCGCAAAACCTGGGATTTAGATTGCGCGAGAGCCAAGTGCATCGTGCTTGCCTCAATGAACAATGAACATCAGAGGAGGCACGAGGATATGTCCTTAGATGGCATATTTCTCCATACAAAGGAACTTTATGGAGAGCAATCTCGTATAGCAAGATACGAGACCTCAAAGAAATTGTTTCGAGCGAGGTTGGCTGTCGGGTCATCGGTAGGTGAACATGTCCTACAGATGATTGGCTATATAGAAGAGCTCGCAGACCTTGGGACGACTTTGGATAATGAGCTCTATACATACCTTGTTCTCCAGTCCCTTCCTCCCACCTACGCCCAGTTTATCCTCAACTTCAATCTTCAAGGAAAAGAAGTTGAACTTGCGGAACTCCTGAACATGTTAAGGAGTGCAGAGGGCACCTTGCAGAAGGCAAGGGAAACACCCGCTATGTTTGTTGGCGGTGCATCTTCTTCCGGGTCCAAGGCTAGGGCCAAAGGAAGGAAGAAGAAGGCCGCACCCAGACCTAGAGGAGGTGTTAGTAAGGTGGGAAAGAAGGGAAAGAAAAAGTTTACAGCACCGGTAGTTGGCCTGGATGAGTGCTTCCATTGTCACAGGAAAGGGCACTGGAAGAAGGATTGCAAGGCGTGGAACGCCAAGAACCAGGAACCGAAGCAAGCTGTGGCTTCGACTTCAGGTGTGTTTGTAATTGAGAATTGTCTGTCGATCAACTCTACTTCCTGGGTATTGGATACCGGATCAGGATCTCATATTTGCAATTCATTGCAGGCACTGAGAAACCGTAGAGTGCTGAAGGAAGGTGATATGATCCTCAGGGTTGCTAACGGAGCTAGCGTGGGAGCTGCGTCCGTCGGGGATTTTCACCTAGGATTGACGAGTGGACACATTTTGGTTTTACATAACTGTTATTTTGTACCCAGCTTAACGTGTAATATCATATCAGTTTCCTTGTTATCAAATAAAGGTTATGATTTCACGTTTGTAAGAGATGTTGTCAACATCCACCTTAATCATAGTTTGATTGGGTCCGGTACTCTAAATAACGGCATATATGTGTTAAACCAACTCCAAATTTTCAATGTCCAGAACACACTAAAAAGAAAGTCTCCAGATTTAAATAAAGCTTTCTTATGGCATTGTAGACTGGGTCACATCAATGAGAGAAGGTTGACTAAGTTGCATAGAGAAGGATATTTGGACACGTTCGAATATCAAACTTATGACACTTGTCAATCTTGTCTCAAAGGAAAGATGACAAAGACTCCATTCACTGGACAAGGAGTAAGAGCGAGCGAGCTCTTAGGACTCATACACAGTGATGTATGCGGTCCAATGTCTACACATGCGAGAGGTGGTTTTTCCTATTTCATTACTTTCACGGATGATTACTCAAGATACGGATTCATTTATCTGATGAAACATAAATCCGAGGCTTTTGAGAAATTCCAAGAGTATAAGAATGAAGTAGAAAACCAAACCGGCAAAAGTATAAAAACACTGAGATCTGATCGAGGTGGAGAATACTTAAGTGCCGAGTTCCTAGGTTACCTAAAAGAGAAAGGAATTCTCTCTCAGCTTACTCCTCCATACACTCCACAGCATAACGGTGTATCGGAGAGACGGAATCGAACCCTATTAGATATGGTACGATCCATGATGAGTAATGCTGAGTTACCGCGATCTTTCTGGGGTTATGCGCTAGAATCAGCGGCATATCTTCTGAACAGAGCTCCTACCAAGACTGTGCCTACCACTCCATATCAGATGTGGACTGGGAAGAAACCCCATCTTCAGCATATGAAGATTTGGGGATGTCCAGCTTTTGTTAAAAAGCAGCATGTGGACAAGCTCGAGGCACGATCAGTAAAATGTATGTTTGTGGGATATCCAAAGAACTCCAAGGGATATTATTTCTATTACGCAGAGGAACAAAAGGTTTTTGTTTCTCGTAATGCCCATTTTCTGGAAAATCAGTTTTTAGAAAAGGATATAAGTGGGAGCGAAATAGAACTGGAAGAAATTCCAGAACCACAAACTACTACTGAAAGTTTGGTAGAACCAGAGATTCAAGAAGAACAGAACATTCCCGCACCCCTCCGCAGGAGTAGTAGGCCGTCTCGTCCGCCTGAGAGATACTACGGTTTTCTCATAGACGGGGATAGAGAGGATTGCATCATAGATGATGATGAACCTACTGACTTCCAGCAGGCCATCCAGAGCGGCGACTCGGTACGATGGCTAGATGCAATGCGGACCGAAATGGAGTCCATGTACACCAACAAAGTATGGACTTTGGACTTTGCTCCAGATGGGGTAAAACCCATAGGATGCAAATGGATCTTCAAGAAAAAGATTGGTGTAGATGGACAGGTGGAAACCTATAAGGCTAGACTTGTTGCAAAGGGTTTTCGTCAAAGACCTGGTTTGGACTATGACGAAACTTTTTCTCCAGTGGCTATGCTCAAATCCATTCGGGTCCTTCTTGCTATTGCTGCCTTCCATGATTATGAAATCTGGCAGATGGACGTAAAGACGGCTTTTCTGAATGGAAATTTAGAAGAGAGCGTATATATGGATCAGCCAGAGGGTTTCAATCAGAGTGGGAGCAGCGGGAAAGTATGCAAGCTGCTTAAGTCCATTTACGGACTAAAGCAGGCATCGCGGAGTTGGAACATCTGCTTTGATGAGACAGTCAAAGAATATGACTTTATCAAAAATCCAGATGAACCGTGCATATATAGTAAAGTTGTGGCCAGAAGTGTCGTATTCCTCGTCTTGTACGTGGATGACATTCTATTGATAGGAAATGATATTCCTATGCTACAATCTGTCAAAGGATTCTTGTCACACAGGTTCTCCATGAAAGACCTGGGTGATGCCTCTTACATTCTGGGGATCCGGATCTATCGTGATAGATCCAAGAGGATGTTGGGACTTTCGCAGTCCAGGTATATCGACACTGTACTGAAAAGATTCAGTATGGAAGATTCTAAGCGCGGTAATCTACCGGCTTGTCACGGAATCACCCTCTCCAAAGAGATGTCTCCCAAGACTGATTTGGAAAGGGAACGCATGTCTATTATACCCTACGCTTCTGCGGTAGGCTCTATAATGTATGCGATGTTGTGTACCAGACCAGATGTAGCTTACGCACTAAGCGTGGTAAGCCGGTATCAGTCAGACCCAGGGGAGAAACACTGGATAGCAGTAAAGAACATTCTCAAGTACCTGAGGAGGACTAAGGAGATGTTCTTGGTTTACGGCGGAAAAGACCTCAGGTTGGAGGCCTTTGCTGATTCCGGCTTCCAGAGTGATAAGGACGATTCCAAGTCCATGTCGGGTTATGTCTTTACCCTCAATGGAGGGGCGGTGTGCTGGAAGAGCTCCAAGCAGGACACCGTTGCTGACTCGACGATGGAAGCGGAGTATATAGCTGCTTGCGATGCCGCAAAAGAAGCAGTCTGGATGAAGAAGTTCCTAACAGAACTTCAGGTGGTTCCTACCATAGTTGATCCAATACCTCTGTATTGCGACAACAACGGAGCTATAGCTTTAGCGAAGGAACCAAGGTCCCATCAGAAGTCCAGACACATCTTGAGGCGGTATCACCTGATCAGGGAGATCATTGATCGTCAGGAGATCGAGGTTCGGAGAGTTGCTTCAGAAGAGAACATTGCTGATCCATTCACGAAGGCCCTTCCTCAGATTCAGTTCGAGAGGCTGCTCGAGATCATTGGTCTGCGATATGCCAGTACATGGCCCTAGTGCAAGTGGGAGATTGTTAGTGTTTATGCCCTAGAAGGCCATTACTGTATCATACTAGCTTGTATATTACTTAATGGAAGCTTGGGATATTCACATGTATATAACAGTCTTGCTAAACATGGTAGTATGCTACTTGGTTTTTCTATCTTAATATGTGAGTGTACGTATTGATAGAGCTCTTAGGATCTTGCTTGTCTACCAGCGTTGTGATGGCAGTCACACTAGTGGGGGCTGGGTAGTCTACAAGCACATCCTTATTCAGGTCCCTGGTCGTTGGATTATCGAGACAGAGCATCGATACTCCGGAGTAGACTAGTGTGTACGCTTCTCATCCCAGTTGGGGAGATGGTCTGTCCCACAGCCGTCAGTACGTCGTACTGGAGATAGTATACAGGTGCTCGTTAGGTTACGGGTACACCGGACAGGACTCACAGGGAACTGTTGGTTGGTTTGATACCAGTCGTCAGTAAACAGTTCCCAGGTGACATGAGTACAGCGTAGTCCGCAGACTTGACACTGCTACTTCGCCTCGAGTGTGTCCCACTGTTCTTAGATTGCTACCCTACCACGGCTCAAAGGAGTCGTGCAAACAGGTAGCAGTTGGGTGCAGTCCCGAGCACTTGGAGGCAGTGGCGGTTAGACAGGATTCGTCCCTCCCGGTATTGGGAGTAGATATCGTGCTGTGTCAGAGAGCCATTACGCAAAGTCCCTGGCCAGGGCAAGCGAGATTTGCTGGTAGGTTCCAGTAGTTTCTCAGGGTGTAATGGGCTTTACTCCGACACGACTTATACCGCTATTAGGGGACTGACGCTTGCCGCCCCCCTAGGCCCGATATGCGATAGTCTTGGACGAACGGACCGGACTGTATGGAAATTGTCACATCAGACTCAGTAGGAGTTCGGATGGGTTTACTCATCGGCCTTCTTATCGACAACTACCTGGGGACCGTTACGTACAGCTAGTGCCGCTTGCGGTCTGTGGTTAAACCCACTGCCAGCGTAGTAGTCGAGTCTCTAGAGTCCCACACAGAGAGTTTCCTACTCCAGGCGAAACGATATAGAGGTTGCATGGTTTTGCGACAAAGGGTTCGGACGCATACGTGCGTTTACGCGCGTACGACTTTCGAACAGTTTTTACCAGTCGGCTTTGGTTTAAGCCAGTTACTGGTATCCGGTTATTGGATTTTTACAGTCTAAAGTTTTTCCGTATTTTTACGGATCGGAGGGGCGTTCTCGTAATTACTCGAGAAGCTTCTAGAAGATGTGACTAAGGAGGTTTCTTTTGGATAAGAGAGTGAGTCATGGTGGTGATTCATTCATTTCATTAATGCACATTTATTGCTTAATGACTCATGCTAATGAATCACCACTAGATATTTCATAAAGCATGCTTATTCATTTCTTTTTATTCATTATTGAAAAATAAGAATGCTTCATAATATTATGATACACTCTCTCTCTTCTCTCATTATCTGATCTCACATTCTCTCTCCTCAAGCTCTCATCTTCAAACCCTAATCCTTAATCCTCATGTGTTGAGATCAAAGGATTAGTTAGACTAAACAATCCATAACCTACACTCTACATCATCCTTTCATCTTTGATTAGCAATCAAAGTTGATTAGTTACCTCAAGTTAGAGGTTAAGCTTGGAGTTTCGCTCTCGGGTGGATCGTCTACTACCTAGAGAAGGCCGAGGAGAACAAAGGAGGACACAAAGACGAAGGACTAGTTTCGATCGGTATAATCCCTTAACACTATAGTTTAGTATAGCTTTGTGTTTGGTTATTATTTGTTTAGCTTCGATTCAAGCGGTTAGTCGATGTTCGTTGTTTAAACTTGATCGTTTTTGAAAATTCCGCCTCCCCATAAGTACTGGGGTGTACTACATCGACTTACATAGCTTAATATGGAACACCTCCACAGCCTCATCGTCAGTTCCATCAGGCATAGAGAAACGTGTCTCAAGGACAGAAGAATGTGCCTCAGGCAAGGAGGAATGTGCCAAGACGTCAGGCTTTCACAATGACGGTCGAAGAGGCCGAAGCCACAGGACAAGCCATCACCAGTAAATTCTTCCCATCCTTTCAACCTTTCGATACCAGTACATCGTTATCTTTTTCTATACCTAAACGCAACCTCACACAACTTAGGTACTATACTAGTAGCCACCCTTCCTGCACTCGCACTTTTCGACACTGGAGCTTCACTATGCTTCATGTCACAACGGTTCATGAGAATGCACGCGATACCCGTCAAGCCGCTCATTTCAAGCTGGAACGTCAGTTCCGGAAATGGAGTTTTAAAGGCAACTTTAAGGTATGATCAGTGTCCAATTGTAGTTTGCGCCCGAGAATTCTATGCAAATTTCAAAGTGCTGGACATACCAAATTTCGATATTGTGTTAGGAATAGATTGGATGGGAGTATTTTATGCTACCATTGATTGCCGTCAAAAGAGGGTAGTCTTTGAGATACCAGATCACCCAGTCTTCCATTTCAAAAGTGGAGACAGAACTTTGGAGCCAGGAAGCTACCGTGCCAAGTCGAATACCGCTGAAGTGTCCTCCCTACAAGTCGAAGGAGAAAAGTCTGAAGTAGTTCGAGAGTTCAAGAATGTTTTCCCTGAGTCTTTGAGATACCAGATCACCCAGTCTTCCATTTCAAAAGTGGAGACAGAACTTTGGAGCCAGGAAGCTACCGTGCCAAGATGAAATACCGCTGAAGTGTCCTCCCTACAAGTCGAAGGAGAAAAACCTGAAGTAGTTCGAGAGTTCAAGAATGTTTTCCCTGAAGACAAATCAGGTTTGCCTCCCGATCGAGCTCTTGAATTTAGTATTGATTTACAACCCGGTGCACAACTTGTAATCAAAACTCCATACCGACTAAGTCCGGAAGGGTTGAAATAAATTCGTATCCAGTTAGACGAGCACCTGAAGAATGGTTGTATCAGACCCAGTACCTCAAGTTGGGGATCACCGGTGCTACTAGCGAAGAAGAAGGAAGATATCTACCGAATGTGCATGGATTATCGAGCATTAAATGAAGTAACGATTAAGAATAAGTATCCGCTATCTCGCATCGATGACCTTTTCGATCAACTAAGTGGATCTTGTGTTTTCTCTGAGTTAGATCTTTGCTCAGGCTATCATCAGGTGAAGGTCAAGGAGTCCGACATTCCGAAGACGGCGTTTAGAACTCGTTATGGCCATTATGAATATCTCGTAATGCCATTTGGATGACCAATGCACCAGCCATTTTTATGAACCTGATGAACCAAGTTTTTTGAGAGTACTTAGACAGATTTGTTGTTATCTTCATCGACGACATCCTGGTGTATTCAAAAAATCGGAAAGAGCACGCCGAGTACTTACGCATTGTCCTGGAGAAACTACGACAACATCAACTCTACATCAAATACAACAAGTGTGAATTTTGGTTAGACAAGGATGGATTTCATGGACACATCGTTTCAGGCGAAGGAATCTTTGAAGATCCGGCTAAGGTGTCAGCTGTCAGCGAATGACCTACACTGAAGTCCGTCAAAGGTATAAGAAGTTTTCTGGGCTTAGCAGGATACTACAGATGCTTCATCGAAAGATTATCAAAATTCGCAGCACCCCTGACAAAGCTTATATGTAAAGACGAAGCATTCGTGTGGTTAGAAGCATGTGGGAAGGCTTTTGTAGAACTCAAGTCGAGATTAACCTCTGCACCTATTCTCGTAATACCGGATCAATCTGGTGGATTCGATGTACATTGTGATGCGTCCGGTAAAGGATTAGGATGTGTTCTACATAAGCATGGAAAAGTTCTGGCTTTTGCATCAAGGTGGTTAAAAGTCCAATAGCACAACTATCCAACACATGATCTGGAATTGGCAGCTGTCATTTTCACACTCAAGATTTGGCGTCACTATCTTTTGGGAGAACGGGTGGATATATACACCGACCACAAGAGTCTGAAGTATGCATTTACTCAGAAAGAACTCAACATGCGGCAGAGAAGATAGCTAGAGCTCATGGCAAACTTCGACATCAACCTACAATATCATCTTGGAAAGGTGAATGTAGTTCCCGATGCACTTAGTCGCCATTCTTTTGCAATGAACCTCACCACACATTGGAGACTACAATAAGAACTGCATGGATTGGAGATTGAAGTAGTTATGCTAGGTAATGCTTCATCCTTGATGAACTTACAAGTTCAGTCCACTCTTGTCAATCAGATCAAGGCAGCTCAAACAAATGATGCCAAATTATAAAAGATCCGAGAATAAGTAGAAAGTGGTTTTCAAACTGACTTCATCATCTGCGAAGATGAATCCTTGCGGTATGGGAGCCATTTATGCGTGCCAGATGGCCCTGTTCGAGAATAGTCGATGAAAGAAGCTCACATCTCTCCGTATTCTGTACACCCCGGCAGCACGAAAATGTACAAGGATCTATGTCAACACTACTGGTGGCATGGAATGAAGTGAGAAGTAGCAAGGAGCGTAGCAAAGTGCTTAAGCTGTCAGCAAGTGAAGGTTGAACATCACAGAACCGCTGGTCTACTTCAGCCGTTAGCTATCCCAGAATGGAAATGGCAGCACATTACCATGGACTTCGTAACTGCACTTCCTCGCAGCACGAAGGGTAACGACGCAGTTTGAGTTATTGTGGATCGACTCACCAAGTCGGCTCGTTTTATTCCATTTAGAGTTGGCCAATCAACCGAGACGTTGGTAAGAAAGTACATGGATGTGAGTAAAAATCTAAAGTAAGATTTATACCTTCAAGATTAACATACTTGTCTTGATACCCTTAAACTCATGCAGGAGATCATGAGATTACATGGGGTACCTGTTTGCATCGTCTCCGATCGTGATACTAGATTCCAATCTCAGTTTTGGCAGAGTCTTCAAGCCAGTCTGGGAACGAGTCTGAATTTCAGCACAGCGTATCATCTTCAAACAGACGGACAGTCCGAGCGAACAATTCACATCCTGAAAGATATGCTGAGAGCATGTATGCGAGACTTCGGAGGTGTTAGGAATATGTATGTCCTAGAGGCCATTATTGTTGATATAGTGGATGCTTGGACATTTATATAGAGGACTTTCTTGCTCGACATGATAGTATGCTATCAGGTTACCTTTATCTTAACATGTAGACTGGTATTTATACTGTCTGTCTCTTACATGTTGATAAAGCCCTTAGGATATGTACTTGAATACCAGGACTATGATGAGATCATACTAGTGGGGCCAGGGTGGTCCAAAAGTACATCTTTTAATTAGTTCCTAGTCGAGGGAATATCGAGACTAAGGCATCGATATTCCAGAGTAGACTAGTGTGTACGTTTCTTGTCCCTTAGAGGGCGATGGTTGATCCCACAACCATTGGTGTGTGACATCAAAGATTGTACACAGGTGCTCATTGGAGAATGGGTATACCGAACAGGACTCCTATGTGGTAGTATACCTATCGTCAGATAGCAGTCCTCTGGTAACACTAGTACAGATTAGTCTGTAGACCCGAGATCGTCATAGAGTCTTGTGTGGCTCCCACTATGCTTTGATTTCCTCACTACCACGGCTCAACGGAGTCATGCAAACAAGTGGATTTTGGGTACAGTCCCGAGTCGCATGGAGGCAATGAGCGATAGGAGGGGTTTGTCTCTCCCGGTATTGGGGGTTGATATTGCGCTATGCTCGATTGGCTATAACTGGAAGTCCCTGGCCAGGGCTGCTGCCGAGATTTACGGATAAGTGTTATCAGTAGTTTCTCGAACCGTTATAGGCCAGACATCGGCATGACTTATCACGTTACTGGGGTCAGACGTTTACCACCCCTAGACATGATATGCGACATATCAGACGAAGAGACCGGACTGTACGGTAGTGTTACTGATAGGCTTCATGGAGACTATGGACAAGCTTGCTTGTTGATCTTCATATCGCTCAATACCCGGGTAGCCGTTACGTCCAGCTAGTACCGCTGACGGCTTGTAAGTGACTGATGTGATCATCACCTACTGCTGGCGTATTGACGAGTCTTTAGAGTCCCACACAGAAGTTCCCTGGTTCAAGCGAAACGAAGTAGGACACATATATGATATGTGTGTGGGCCTGATTAAATACGTGTATGGGATACCGTATTTTAATCTGGCAGTTATCTGTTATCGGTTCGGTTATATATGATATAACCAGATTGTCGAATCAAGTGTTAATTTGATAATGTGATATACAGATAAATGATATTAGTCAGTCATATGTGATATAACCGGATTTTAAATCAAGTGTTGATTTAATAATGTGATATACATTATATGTGATATAATTATATCTTAACTAATATCATTAGCTCACTAATTATTCTTCATTATTTATATATATATTAATATATACGATATATATATATAATAATGAAGCATGGCTTGATTTTCTATTTTTGAGAAAAATAGAAATGAGGTGTAAATTGAGAGCGTGGTTGCAAGCATGGGAGTTATATTTGTTTATTCATCTTGACTCACTATTCAAGTATGGTTGCAATTTTATATTGAAAAATTCCATGCTTGAATGAGTGGGGGTCAAGAGTTGCCATTCATTCTAGTCTCATTCTCAACACTTAGCCATTTTCTTGAGTTGCTCCCATGGTTGCTCTCTAGCTTTATCTTCTTCCTCAATTGCCATGGTTCAAGCTTCAACCCTCATATGAGATGTGAATCATGAAGCTTGAACACAAACTTGTGAGCTTTTAACATCCCCTGCTTTACCATCCCACAACAAACTAGCAATTTGGTATGGTGTGTTTCCTACACTAAAGGAGTTTAGTGTAGAGTTAGCTTGGGCTAGAGGAACTTCGGGTGGATCGTCTTTGGCGCGAAGATCACGAAGAAGGTTCGTTCAACTCGAAGAGGAGCCTAGTAGAGTCGCGTGGACTTCAACCCGAAGCTATAGAAGAGAAGGACTCAAACTACAAAGGTTGTATGCTCTTTTCTTCTCTTTAAGTTCATCACATCAAAAAGGCAAACCCTAATAATCTAGTAAAGATCTTGTTAGTCTAACTTAGCACCTAATAAAATTTAAAATTTGGCATGCTTGATGCCTCTAGAACCTCATGGTGGTGCTAAGATTGACTTTCATGGTATCAGAGCCAAGCTAGAACATTAGGGTAACTTGTAGCGACGTTAGAAATCCGCCGTTTTTGTCGCGCAAAAACTGCCGATAAAAACAGTTTCAAAAAATGATGTTTTGAGTTGTTTACACACCCCGCGGGCTCACGGTTTGAACCGAGAAGCCGCGGGGTGGAACGTGCGCACCCCGGGGACACCCCGGGGGGACCGAATGGCTGGGCTCACTCCCCAAGACCACCACAAGGTGGTCTTAGCGGTGGGGGCCCGAATCTGCCCTACCTTAGGCAGTTTCGGGTTTGCCTCACCCCTTGGCCACCTCATGGTGGACTCGGGGTTGGGGTACCCCCTCTAGGCCCCCCATTCGACAGTTAATTTTGGGATCTTCGCCTCCGCGAAGATTCGGGCGGGTTTTGAGTTTGTTTCGACTCCCGGATTGGCTTAAAACGATCGGTTTTGGAACTTTAGCTCACTGGATTTTTCATGTCTTGAAAAAATTGGTTAAGTTTGCTAATTGCGTGCGGAATTATAATTTCGCGGTTACTTTACAAGCTTTGTGATGTGTGTGATTCAATTATTAGAATCCGAATTAATTAGTTTTATGAAAACTAGTTAGTATATTGTAAAGCTAGCCGTTTAGTCTTAATTGATCGATTGCCACGAAGTTTTGATTTGGATCAAAACTCCGTCGCAATTGGGTATTGTACACGATCACTAAGCCGAGAATCTTGATGGATTATCCGACAAACAATTGAAAAGTGTTTTCAATTTGAGACTAAAATGTAAGTTTTATAAGTTAGGCATGAAATCAGGAATATGAGATATTCCGGGTTTATGATGTCTAAGGATATTGCGGATTCTAATTATTGTAGTTTTCTATTTCTTTTTCTGCTACCGTAAGTGTAATATGTGGGGTATCCCAATCTCGTTGCTATATGTCAACGAGTTTTAGAGATACGCATATTTGCTTACGTTGATGATATGTGATATCATGTGTTGCTGTTGATATGATTTATTGGATCGTCGTGAAAGAATAGCCGGGGGTTCTATGTGAGATGAGAGTTTTTATTTTCATTCATGTAAAATCTGTATATAATATTCTTTTATTGGGGCACTTCCGGGTTGAGGATGATGTCACCATTGTTGTATATTATTTACTTTTCCGCATTAGGATAGACCCAAGGCGGGGAGCACAAGTAGCCGGATTCTAGGGTCCAGTGGGAGACCGTCTCAAGGAGTTGAGACCGGGTCTCCTAACTCTAGAATTAGTAGGGTTATTTGCCGCTCTCGTAGGGGTCTATGGGATGTGGGTTTGGCTATTCATCACGACTGTGGAATCCGTGTTTTACATTACTGGCTAAATTTAAAACACGGACATACTAGTATATCCACTATTTTATATGTTGCTTCTGCTGCTTAATTTTGTGATGTTGATCATATAACTGCGTGAGACGAATGTAATATTATATATATGATATATAATAAACGTTGCTTATGTTTTGCACCCGCGCTAGTCCAGCCCCCGCTCTGCCGGTAGTTAAGTAACCTAACGGTGCATGACGGGCCCCATGGCGAATGCGGATGGCGTAAGCGTACGTTCTATTTTCGTTTTATTTTTCTGTAATGTTTAGGAAACATTAATTGATGGGACTTCATTAATGAGATTAATGAAAAGAATGAAACCAAAAGATGTTGTAGAATCAAATTTTCAAAAAGGGTAGCTCTAGTTTTTGCTTTGCACAGTGGTATTCCTTGATGAATATCAAGCACCTCATTCGATGAGAAAAGGGCCGAGATCCCTTCACCGGGAGTTACCTCTTTAGCGAAACTAGCAAATGCTACAACCCACTCAGTTTTATCTTTTGATTGCTTCTCTAGTTCTTGCTTTGCATAGTGGTATTCCTGAATATCCAGCACCTCATTCGATGAGGAAAGTGCCGAGATCCCTTCATCGAGAGTGGCCTCTTTAACGAAACTAACAAAAGCCTAAAAAACACTCCTTTTAAAAAATCATTAGATTCTACGACGATATCAAGTTCATTACGCTCATGGTTTTCTTAAAAACCTGCGTAGCCCTCCATTATTTCAGATAAGTACTATTTAGTATACGTGCTGCGTTTGTTGGCCTTTGTCAAGGCGTAGTGTGCGATAGTTAATTAGTGCTTATCTACAACCATATGATGCAGTTGGATTAGGGTAGTCGTGCGACCTTGTTGGTTTTTGTCAAGGGTCGTGCGGGTGGGTTTAATTCAATCAGGAAATGATGGGTTGAACTTGACTAGCGCCCTATGGTTTGTTGGCCTTTGTCAAGGTCATAGGACATTAGGGGTAAAAACATTATCGGGAATTTCAAGTGTTGAAATTTGCAATGAGATTGCATACCTTCTATATGATAGTTGGATCCCGATACCCACTGCGAGTAAGAGTTACTCGTGGGAGAATTTTGCACTTTACAATTAGCTAATCAAGTAGGTGTCTAGAAAAGTGTCAACGGGGTTATGTCTCTAGGGAAACGAGGTTTATTTTAATTAGGTCCGTACGAAAGCACGGGGAACCTCCCTCGTAGTACTGATACCTTCCTGGCCGAACGATTGGCGAACCGTAGGATGTAATTAATCCCGGCTAATCTTACCTTTTAGGGTTTGAAGGAAGATTTGATAAAAATAGTGGGAGCCATCCTGATTAGATAAAATAACTAATCTAATCTTGCAAAGAGCGCACGCAAAGTAATTACCCTTCTCTCTCTCTCCTGGTAGCGACCAATGAAATGCCTTAATCAAGATAATAATATGGATGTATTGACCAAACCTACTTATTATACTGGGCTAGGTTCCGCTCTACCTTATGATTGTCATAAGTCTGAGCAAGGAATATGGGAATGTACGGATTCCCACACCACCCAAACGAAGAATAAGTATGTTGATGCATTGTCTTCGGGTGTGTTCGTAACCAAGAACTGTTTCTCAGTTACCTCTACGTCCTGGGTATTGGATACCGGATCAGGATCCCACACATGTAATTTGTTACATGGGCTATTGACAGGTGGAGAACTGGGAAAGGGTGATATGTCTCTAGTAGTAGAGAATGGTGCAATTGTTGCAGCCAAAACAATTGGCAGATATCACCTGGTGTTACCAACTGGTAATACATTGATTCTAAGCGACTGTTATTTCGTACCAATAATATTGTGAATATTTTCCTAAATCAAGTGTTGATTGGGTAAGGTATGTTGTATAACAGTATACACGTTCTGAATCAAAACACAGTTCTAACAGACAAAACACACACAAGAGGAACAATTCAGAAATGAACGAAGTCTTCTTGTGGCATTGTAGACTGGGTCATATCGATGAAACAAGACTAGCTAAAGTTCTATAAGGATGCATATTTGAATCCGTTCGAATTTACATTTTATGAAACTTGCCAGTCATGTCTCAAAGACCAAGGTGACCAAATCTCCATTTACTGAAAACGGAGAAAGAGCTACTAAACTCTTGGACAGATACATAGTGATGTATGCAGTCATATGTCTACATATGCCAGGCATGGTTCCGCGTACTTTATTACATTCACCGATGTTCTCTCAAGATACGGACATGTGTTCTTGTTGAAATACAAATCTGAATCTTTTGAGAATTTCAAGAAATATAAGTACGAAGATGAGAACCAGATGGGTAAAGGTATTCAAATCCTTCGATATGATCGGGAAGAAGAATACTGGAGCACGGAATTCCGAGACTATTTAAAAGAGAATGAGATTCTCTTCAGCTTACTCCTCCGTATACACCACAGCACAACGGTATATCGGGATGGAGGAATCGCACCCTATGAGATATGGTGCGCTCTATGATGAGTACTGTTGAGTTGCCTATTTCCTTTCGGGGACAAGCACTTGAGAAGATGCATATCTATTGAATAGAGTTCCGATCAAATCCGTTGCCTACCACTCCATATGAGATATGGAATGGGAAGAGATCATCTCTTAAACGAGTTAAGATATGGGTTGTCCGGCCTATGTTGAAAAGCAAAATCAGGACAAGCTCGAGGCAATGTCAGTTCTATGCAAGTTTGTAGGATATCCCAACCATTCACGAGGGTATATCTTCTACCACACCGAGGAACAAAAGATATTTTATTTCTCAACATGCCACTATTTTAGAAAAGGAATTTCTTATGGAAGAAATTAGTGGCGATGAGGTAGAACTGGAAGTAGTTCCAGCAAACACAAACTATAACTGACGATTTGTTGAAACTGGAGGATTCAATAGTCCCCGACGAACCGTAGCCACTCCGCAGATCTAGTTGGGTTCCTCATCCACCTGAGAGATACTACGATTTTCTCGTAGACAGTGGGAGCGAGGATTGCATCATATAGATGATGACCCAACTAGTTTCGAGCAGGCCATCACAAGTGGAGACTATGTGAAATGGCTGGATGTTATGCAATCTGAGATGGAATCCATATACACCAGCAATGTGTTGACTTTGCATGTTGCTCCTGAAGGGGTAAAACCCACCAGGAGCAAGAGAATCTTTGAGAAAGATAAATTGGTGTAGATGGAAAAGTTGAGACTTTCAAAGCTAGACTTGTCGCTAAGCTTAAGTCCATCAGGATCCTACTTGCCATTGCTGCATACCATGACTACGATATCTGGCAGACTGCACGTCAAAACCGCTTTTCTAAATGGTGATTTAGAAGAGAGCGTGTATATGACACTGCCAGAGGGCTTCGTAGACAGTGGGAATAGCGGAAGCATGTGCAGGCTGCTTAAATCCATCTACGGGTTGAAGCAGGTATCGCAGAGATGGAACATCCGTTTTAATGAAGCTGTCAAAGAGTTTGACTTCATCAAAAAGATAGATGAACCATGTATAAATAAGAAGGTTGTAGAGAGTATGGTTGTCTTTCTCGTATTCTACGCGGATGACATACTCTTGATAGGAAAGGATGCTCCTATGCTACACTCGGTCAAGCACCTTTTATCACACAGGTTCTCCATGAAAGATCTAACTGATGTCTCATACATTCTGGGGATATAGATCTATAGAGATAGATCTAAACGGATTTGGGATTGTCCCAATACAGGTACATAGTCACCATGCTAAAGGGGTTTAGTATGGATGATTCTAAGAGTGGTAATGTTCCCGCTTGGGATTCTAAGCGTGGTAATGATTCTGGGGATATAGATCTATAGAGATAGATCTAAATAGATGTCTCTCGAGACTGATTTGGAGAGGGCTCGCATACAAGGGATACCCTATGCTTTGGCAGACGGGTCAATCATGTATGCGATGCTATGTACCAGACCAGATGTAGCTTACTCACTAGGTGTAGTGAATAAGTATCGAAAAGATCTTTGGGAAAACCACTGGACAGCCGAAGAACATTCTTAAGTACTTGAGAAGGACTAAAGAGATGTTCTTGGTGTATGGTAACGGTGAACTCCAGATGGAGTCCTTTACCGATTCAAGCTTCAAGAGTGATAAGGATGACTGAAAGTCAGTCTCGGGTTTTGTCTTCACCCTCAGTGGAGGGATGGTATGTTGGAAGGGTTCCAAGCTATATACCGTGGCAGACTCGTTGATAGAGGCTAATTACATCGCTACCAACGATGCTGCCAAGAGTTCATGAGATGAACTAGGTTCCTACTATTGGGCATCCAATACCTGTGTATTGTGATGACAATGGAGCTGTGGCTTTGGCCTAGGAACCCCGGTCCCGTCAGCGATCTAGACATATTCTTAGACAGTATCACCTGATCAGGGAGATAGTTCATCTCCGGGGGATCAAGGCTAGGAGAGTTGACATAGAGGATAACACAGCGGATCCACTCACCGAGGACATCCCCCATATGCTATTCGAGAGACTGTTGGGGCGTTGGGTATGAGATACTACAGCAACTGGACTTAGTGCAAGTGGGAGAATGTTAGGAAATGTATGCCCTAGAGGCCATTATTGTTAATATAGTGGATGCTTGGACATATATATAGAGAACTTTCTTGCTCGACATGATAATATGCTATCATGTTACCTTTATCTTAACATGTAGACCGGTATTTAAACTTTCTGCCTCTTACATGTTGATAAAGCCATTAGGATCTATACTTGACTACCATGACTATGATGAGATCATACTGGTGGGGCCAGGGTGGTCCAAAAGTACATCCTTTAATCAGTTCCTAGTCGAGGGAATATCGAGACTAGGGCATCGATATTCCAGAGTAGACTAGTGTGTACGTTTCTTGTCCCTTAGAGGGCAATGGTTGATCCCACAACCGTTGGTGTGTGACATCAAAGATTGTACACATGTGCTCATTGGAGAATGGGTACACCGAACAGGACTCGCCGAGGACTCCTATGTGGTAGTATACCTATCGTCAGATAGCAGTCCTCTGGTGACACTGGTACATGTTAGTCTATAGACCCGAGATCTTCATAGAGTCTTGTGTGGCTTCCACTATGCTTTGATTTCCTCCCTACCATGGCTCAAAGGAGTCGTGCAAACAGGTGGATTTTGGGTACAGTCCCGAGTCGCATGGAGGCAATGAGCGATAGGAGGGGTTTCGTCTCTCCCGATATTGGGGTTGATGTTGCGCTATACTCGATTGGCTATAACTGGAAGTCCCTGGCCAGGGCTGCTGCCGAGATTTACTGATAAGTGTTATCAGTAGTTTCTCGAACCGCTATAGGCCAGACATCGGCATGACTTATCACGTTACCGGGGTATGACGTTTACCACCCCTAGACATGATATGCGACATATCAGACGAAGAGACTAGACTGTACGGTAGTGTTACTGATAGGCTTCATGGAGACTATGGACAAGCTTGCTTGTTGATCTTCATATCGCTCAATACCCGGGTAGCTGTTACGTCCAGCTAGTACCGTTGACGGCTTGTCGGTGACTGATGTGATCATCACCTACTGCTGGCGTATTGACGAGTCTTTAGAGTCCTACACAGAAGTTCCCTGGTTCAAGCGAAACGAAGTAGGACACATATGTGATATGTGTGTGGGCCTGATTAAATACATGTATGTGATACCGTATTTTAATCTGGCAGTTATCTGTTATCGGTTCGGTTATATGTGATATAACCAGATTGTCGAATCAAGTGTTGATTTGATAATGTGATATACAGATAAATAATATTAGTCGGTCATATGTGATATAACCGGATTATTAAATCAAGTGTTGATTTAATAATGTGATATACATTATATGTGATATAATTATATGTGATATAATTATATCTCAACTAATATCATTAGCTCACTAATTATTCTTCATTATATATATATATTAATATATATGATATATATATATATATATATATATATATATATATAATAATGAAGCATGGCTTGATTTTCTATTTTTAAGAAAAATAGAAATGAGGTGTAAATTGAGAGCATGGTTGCAAGCATGAGAGTTATATTTGTTTATTCATCCTGACTCACTATTCAAGCATGGTTGAATTTTATATTGCAAAATTCCATGCTTGAATGAGTGGGGGTCAAGAGTTTCCATTCATTCTAGTCTCATTCTCAACACTTAGCCATTTTCTTGAGTTGCTCCCATGGTTGCTCTCTAGCTTCATCTTCTTCCTCAATTACTATAGTTCAAGCTTCAACCCTCAGATGAGATATGAATCATGAAGCTTGAACACAAACTTGTGAGCTTTTAACATCCCCTACTTCACCATCCCACAACAAACTAGCAATTTGGTGTGGTGTGTTTCCTACACTAAAGGAGTTTAGTGTAGAGTTAGGTTGGGCTAGAGGAACTTCGGATGGATCGACTTTGGCGCGAAGATCACGAAAGAGGTTCGTTCAACTCGAAGAGGATCCTAGTAGAGTCGCGTGGACTTCAACCCGGAGCTTTAGAAGAGAAGGACTCGAACTACAAAGGTTGCATGCTCTTTTCTTCTCTTTAAGTTTATCACATCAAAAAGGCAAACCCTAATAATCTAGTAAAGATCTTGTTAGTCTAACTTAGCACCTAATAAAATTTAAAATTTGGCATGCTTGATTCCTCTAGAACCTTATGATGGTGCTAAGGTCGACTTTCAGGAGGTTCGTGGGAAGACCACTTACACCATGTGAAGTTTTCATATAACAACAGCTACCATGCCAGCATTGGGGTGACACCATTCGCAGCACTTTATGGAAGTAAGTGTCGTTCCCCACTGAGTTGAGACGATATTAGAGATCGTGAACTCCTTGGGCCAGAGATGATCGTAGCAACTGTGTATGTAGTTTGCACGATCAGGGAGAAGATGCGCATAGCTCAGGAACGACAGAAGCATTGGGCAGATGCAAAGCGTCGACACATGGAGTTCCAACCCGGAGAGCATGTGTTTCTGAATATTTATTCGAACAGAGGAGTGATACATTTTTTCAAACGGGGTAAACACAGTCCAAGGTACATCGGACCGTTCGACATACTTGAAAGAGTTGGAGAAGTGGCGTACCGTTTGGCACTACCACCCTCATTAGAATGAGTGCACAATGTGTTCCACATATCCCAGCTACGACGATATGTGAGCGACCCCAGCCGCATACTTGATCACTCAGAGCTCACTGTTCAAAATGACTTATCTTGCAAGCAGTAACCAGTCGAGATCTTGGATCGAAAGGTAAAGACATTACGGAACAAGGAGGTGAATTTGGTCCGAGAGATGTGGAGAAAGGATTCGCTAGGAGAATCAACCTGGGAGCGAGAAGACGATATGCGTGCATGATACCATCACCTTTTTAAAAAAAATAGTTTTAATGTAAATTTCGAGGACGAAATTTTTATAAGGAGGGTAGAATGTAAAGACTCTGAAATTCCTGTACAAATGTAACTTGCTCAATATATAGAAAAGGGTATTTCAGTCTGATTAAGAGTTATAAGTTAATATTGTTTAATAAAAACAAGAAACAACTTGTTGCTCACTGGTTAGTACTCTCTACTGCTGTGTCATAACCTGCGTGTTCGAATCTCATCATTCCTAATTATTTTTATATTTTTTCTTTTTAACTTTTCGAAAGCCCAAGAGTTGCACGTGCAATACACGGAGAAATAAAAAGATTTAGAGAAATCAAACAGGATAAATGAGGAGTTAATACGGTATAAAACATATGGCCCAAATCTCGAGACAGATGGCTTCAATCCAACCGCCAGAAATAGCCTAAAAGCCTCCACCGGCGGTTAGATTTGATCCAATCGTCTCCGTGCTCGCCCAGTGCGACCCTTTGACTCCTCTCTACTCTATTTTATTGTTTGTTTTCTCTGATTTCAACCAGAGAGCAATGCAACCATTCATCTGCCCATTTAACAACATTTAATCTTTTTAATTCATTTTTTTAATTCACACACTCACTTCTTTTTACCCCATATATACCACCCCATTCCCTAACTCTCCCACATTCTGAAAATCTAGCAAAATTCTCTAAATTCCTAAGTCCAAGAAAGTGTTAAATCTAGTCAAGTGGAGTTAGCTTGAGTTAAGTTCGTTTGTGAAGACCGGAACCATCCTCGACGCTACCAAGATCCATGAAGACTCCCTCTCTCTTTTTCCTCCCTTCTCAAAGCTCTAAAACCCGTAAGTCCCTATTTTTCTCTTTCGTTTCGACTCAAACCGTCTTCTAAAACCATATCGACAAAAGTGGAGTTAAATTTTAATCTTTTTTTTAAAATTTTTTTATTACCCTTGCTTTGTTACATAATTCACGCTTATACTTCTAAAGATTATCCATCTCAATGATTTTTAATGAGTTCATAATTTCATGCGAAATAAACATAAATCAAACTTTTCATATAAGTACCATAAACTTTAAAAGCAACCTTTTTATCGAAACCTAAAAATATATACCTATAGAAAATTCACAATGTTGTTGGGGTCAAAAAATTACATCTCGGTTGACCAAGTCAAAATCAAAGTCAACCCCAAGTTAAGTGGGCCCGAGCCCAAGCCAAGTGGGCCCAAGCCCAGGTTAAGACCGAGATGGAAGGGACCAGCCCCATGACAAAAAGAATGAAGCCATAAATTAGTTTAATATAATTTTTTAGAAATAAATGTATGGAATATAGGGAAAAAACCAAAATTTTGTAAACCCCGTGGCTTATGTGCGAAAACAAATAAGCACACAAGGTATGGGGTGGCACAGGTGCCATTTGGAAATGCCCGATGGGGCTATATGTAAAGTGTGTAGTCTATAAAGGCAAACATGATGAGAAATCAATAACAACTTTTCATTCTCTCAAAAAAATTCTAGAGTTTGTGCCTCCATCTCGTTTCTCTCAAGTTCTCCCTTTTTCTTTTCTTTTCCAATTAAATCAATATTTTAACTCTTCTTTTCTCAAAAAGAAATAGTTTTCACCATAAAACCCTAAAAGGGGAGTTCAGATCTCACATCAAATCCCTAAAAGAGAGATTTTTAATCTCACTTTCCTTTTTGTTACGACCCGAAAGTGGCGCGTGACCGGCACTTAAATCACGTGACAACTAAAGACGTCGACGTGATCCAAGTTAGCCAAAAGCCTTGAATCTAAATCTTTTTACGAAAATATTGGAGGTGAAGTTTAAAAATAGTCATTAGATAGAATCATTTTAAAAATAATCATTTATGTCTAAATAAGTGTGTTTGAAAAGCATCTATGACGTTTTAAAAATCGGCAACACCTCCTTTGTAGATTTTGAATAAAACCCGTTACAAGCATAATATATAAAGCATCCCAACGGAAGCTAGTTACCACGTCCAAATGGCGGAGCAACCACGCAGAATATACGACGCCCAATGGCGAAGAAAAGAAAAGCGAAACAAAATCAACAAGTCAAAAAAAAAGAGTCGACTCCAACGAGTGCGACGCCCAAAACACATACTCTAAGTCTCGCTTCTAAGTCCACAATATACAATTTCTGGGTCGATAGAGTTTTAACTAGATACAAGGAATATATGAGGCCTTCATTGTATAGGATGCTAGGGATATGTATGTGCATGCCAATCTTTCTCGATATGATAGTATGCTATTTGGTTTGTCTTTATCTTAACATGTGATGTGTTTTAATTAGTATTTCATATCTTGTATACATGTTGATAAAGCATGTAGGATCCTTGCTTGACTACCAGCGTTGTGATGACAATCATACTTGTGGTAGCTGGGTAGTCGATAAGCACATCCTTAAAATGTCCCTAGTCATGGGAGTATCGAGACTGGGCATCGATACTCCGGAGTAGACTAGTGTATACATATCTAGACCCTGACGAGGGGCGATGGATTTGTCCCGCAGCCATTGGTGTGGTGCACCTAAGATTGTATACAGGTGCTCACTTGGGGTGAGTACATGTTCATATCAGAATTTTGCATTATTATATTCCCCATTCTTAATCATTTTACAAATAAATAGGTGCTTTTGATCCATGTCTGCTAAATAGTTGCAGGTTACAGGTTCTCAGAACTATACAGTGAAATTCATGAAAAGACGCTACAAATGTGAGACTACGACCAACAAATAGATGAATCTACAAGTTGCCGCCTACCAGTTTGAGGAACAAACGAAGATTAGCAAACAGTTCAATGCACAAAGTACAAGAGCAACACATTCCCCACTATAAATAGAACCCGACCCCTCTTTGTTTTTATCAAAACCTAAAAATTCCTCTCAGAAAACCCTAGCCGCCGTAGCAACAGCACAAGGAGATCTCCCCACGCCGCCGCCCTTCCGCCGCAAGAAGCAGGTTCTGGCCGCGCATCCGCCGCTGATTAGCCACGTCACCCTCTGAAAACTTCAGAGGAGGTCTGCACTTCCTTTTCCTTCTCTGTAAAATCTATATCTTTTAAATTAATTCTCTGTGATGGCACCAACTTTGCAATATGATAGGGACTTTTCATAAATGTTTGCAGACACAATTTACGGTAGCTATTTCGGTGAAGAGATCCGGAGGCGAGGGTGGAATTTCTTACTTTTTAATCATCCCAATTCCTTTGCTCTTCCAGATCTAGTCACTTGATTTTACGAGTGCATGGAGGAAGGTTGCCTATCACAACATGGTTTTATTAGGCTAATTTGGGGGGATAGGGAGATCATAATTGATAGGGACTTCATCCATAAAGTCACCTTAATACCTAGACTACCTACCCATGACCAACCCCTCCAATTCGAGGATTATCTACTCTTGATGGGTAATGACTGTTCGAGGGAGCCACGTAAGGGCATCCAGCTAGAACCCACTTTGCAAACGTCCTAACTGTGTGCCGTTGGGCCCACAAAATAACATTTTTGGTAGTTCACATAATTCTACCTTTTTCACACCATCTCTTCATATCGTGCACACCTTAATGACTAGGAACCCCAGATATGATATGTGCACGGTATTTCTTAATTCAATAGGCGCTGGCAAAAGGGCTGCCAATTACCCATGCCCTATATTAGTGACACAACTGTGTCGCTATTTCCTCCTTGTGGAGGAATTCAAGTTTTATATGCATGGAGGTATCCCCATTAGACCTCTTCTCGAGGGCATATCTATGTCCTACACACGCCTCAATGATGTATGGTCGCGCACTGAACCGCCCGAGGATGTACCTGCCAGGACACCCAGCTCCAGCTCGACCGCGAGCGGGGAAGAGCTTACCCCGGCAGCATATACACGTTTACTTAGGAGCATAGTCACATAATTCGCGAATTATTCACCGAATTCGTGAATAATTCGCGAATTTTTGATCAAACGAATTAATCTGCGAATTAATCGCCATTGCCGAACTGGCCGAATTATTCGCGAATAATTCGCGAATTATTCCCGAATTATGTGAAAAAACAACGAATAATTCAAAAAACAGCAAATAATTCACAAAATCAAAACCTAGCGTCTCATATATTAATTTATTGCTCGAAATCCTTCCCGAACATTTCCCGAACACTTACCGAATCTTTCCCGAATACCTGCCGATTTTTTCCGAATAGTTCTCCGAATCCGAATTTTCGTCCTCGCCGAATTATTCCCGAACGGCGAATTTGTGACTATGCTTAGGAGAGCTGTTAGGGGGATTGAAAGATTGACAGGGATGACATCGAGTGATAGAGATAGAGCACGGTGTGATAACCCTGCTGGTGAGAGAGGAACGTTCCCGTTCACGTTCAAGGGGACGGCGAGGCAATGAGCAGTGAGGGCACTGCTTTTGATAAGTTTGGGGATGGAGGTGGTTTGTAAATAGTTATCATTGCATTGCATATTTTTATTTTTGTACATATTTGTTTTTTCTTTCTATGCATATTTAATTTTGCATTGCATCTTTATAAAAAAAATATATATAAAAATGAAAAAAAATGAAAAAAAAACTTAAGAAAAGAAAATCAATTAAAAAATTGAAAAACTTAAAAAAATTATGAAAAATTGAAAAATTCAATTTTGGCCAAATTTGACTTGAGTTCAACAAGACGGTTGAATAACAGGGAAAAACTAGATCCTAAACTTAGTAAATTAAAAACCCTAAAAATAACCTTTCTTAAAGTTTAACAATAGAAAATATATGTCCTTGTAGATTATTTAGAAAAAGGCAAATTTTGAGTTCAGTTCTTGGGCTAAGTCAAAATAAGAGAAGAGTATGGAAATTTTTATTTGAAGTGTAAATCTGAAAAATAATTCCGAACCTTAAGTCTAAAATTCTGAAAATATATACCCTATAACTTGCACAAACACGCACCTTGAAACTTGGAATAGTAGAGAATACCTTGAAATGCTCTTGTCTAAAATCTTTAGTATGAAGGAAAATAAAAGTGTGAATAAAGAAAAAAATGAACACTGGTTTTATAATTACTTAAGGCTGCATAAAATAAATAAATAAATAAATATATATATATATATATATATATATATATATATATATAGCGATGGTGCTTTATCACCTAGTGCCTTAGACCAACTGGTTTGGGAGTCACTGCTAAAGCCTTAGGTATTACAAGACGAGGAATTACGCTTAAATGCGCGAACACATTTTGTAATCGGTCGTTGGTAGCTCAAGAAGTATTAACGGTCGCATGAAGAATGTGTGAGCAATTTCATCTAAAATTCACCAACTAAAAGTATTTTGGAAGATGGACAAGAGTATGATAGCTTTAATTGAATTTCCAAGTGTAGGGGTGATATATACACACACGTAGGGGTATATGATTGGGGTTTGGATGAGAGATAGGGATGAAAGATAGGGCTTATACCTTCAGTAGAGATGATAAAAATTCCTAAGTTGAGACGGAACCTTAGAAAGAAAATTCAAAAGATGCTGAATGCTTAATAAATTTGCAGAACATATACGATCTTAAGTTAAATGATAAGTGAGTGTGAAAAATACGGGTTGATGATTTCTAAGTTGAAGATAAAAGAATTTCTTGCTAGAACGCCGAATTGAAGAATGAAAGTCAATAGGCCAAGTTGATCGGATTTTGTGGGTAATATCCGCTGAAAACCCTCAGGAGACGACACTCCTCCTACTAGGGACACCTAGAGGTTTAATGGCTTGTTGCACGAGCTCAGAGCAATCGCGATTCCCTACGAAAGTGAGGTTAGGATTTTTCGAGAATAAAATTGGTTTTGCTCGGGACGAGCAAAAGATAAGTTTGGGGGTATTTGTTCATATCAGAATTTTGCATTATTATATTCCCTATTCTTAATCATTTTACAAATAAATAGGTGCTTTTGATCCATGTCTGCTAAATAGTTGCAGGTTACAGGTTCTCAGAACAATACAGTGAAATTCATGAAAAGACGCTACAAATGTGAGACTACGACCAACAAATAGATGAATCTGCAAGATGCCACCTACCAGTTTGAGGAACAAACGAAGATCAGTTTCAATGCACAAAGTACAATGGCAATACAAGATTCAAGACTTCAACGCGAAGCTTACGGTAAAAGTCCACAAATTCTGCACTGTTGGAAATCTTGAAGAAAGTAGAAAAGATTCTGAAGAACCAATTAAAGAAAACAGAAGAAAAAGACAACATGAAGCAACCCTGAAGAAATGAGCCAGAGATCTCACTATATGGCCGCGGATCCGCGGCCAAACATGGCATTCTACCGCGGTTCCGCGGCCGTGCACTGCATGTGTCGGTGCAAAGTGTCGGTGGTGTCGGTGCTTTGACCTGGCTTTCTTTGGGTAGTATTGTAAATTCAGATGTGGATCAGATGTAAAACCTAGGGTTTCTCCTATCTATAAATAGGAAAGCCTACAGCCTCTTTTGGGGTATGCCTCTTTTAATTTCTAGATTAAATTTTCATTCCATTGTAATCATCAAGAGGTGTCAATAAAAGTAAGCTTTTTTATCTTGCATTCTTCGTAATTGAATTTTATTTTTTTTGAATTTTTTATCTGTCTTTATTTATCTGCAAGTTAAATAGTTTATTTAAAAGAAAAAAAATTATAAAAATAAATCTCATCGTAACTTTCCTAATGAGTGAGTAGTTCCTCACTTGTTAGGGTTAGGATTGGGTAGGTTTGAGAGATGGAAATCTCTCACTTCTTTCTTGCCCTTATAACATTTTAAATTAAGACTCTATGTGAATCAAACACACACCGCTCATTACGGCACCCTATCCTACGAGATAGCAGTGATTCCCTAGTTATACCGGTTGTGGTTGATTTACATAGAGGTTAGGGCTAAGAGTTAAGAAAGGACGGACAAGGACCAAAAGGAAGAAACTACGTTTCTTCCTAGTCGTGCTAATCCCTTTTATTAACTATTACCCTAACACCTATGTTCTTAATTAGGGCAAATGAAGCAGTGAGTAGAGTTTTATTTCCAAACTAACCTAATCCTAACCCTAGCAAGGCTTTAATTCAAATTAAATTCAATCTTAGTTTTTATAAAAATCAAAACCTACCAAAAATAGGAATTAACTCGTAAGAACGTAAAGAAAGAACACGTTTTCCCTGTGGACCGACCCGTACTCAACCGGCTAGCTACCAAGCGACACCGTTATTGATTGCGGTATATTCTTAATTTTTGATCTATCTTTCAAAACGCATATGCAAAATCTCTATCAATCAAATGGCGCCGTTGCCGGGGATATACACACACACGTAGGGGTATATGACTGGGGTTTGGATGAGAGATAGGGATGAAAGATAGGGCTTATACCTTCAGTAGAGATGATAAAAATTCCTAAGCTGAGACGGAACCTTAGAAGGAAAATTCAAAATATGCTAAAAACTTAATAAATTTGCAGAACATATACAATCTTAAGTTAAATGATAAGTGAGTGTGAAAAATACGGGTTGATGATTTCTAAGTTGAAAATAATAAAATTTCTTGTTAGAACACCTAATTGAAGAACGAAAGTCAATAGGCCAAGTTGATCGGATTTTGTAGATAGTATCCGTTGAAAACCCTCAGGAGACAATACTCCTCCTACTAGAGACACCTAGAGGTTTAACGTCTTGTTGCACGAGCTTAGTGCAATCGCGATTCCCTGCGAAAGTGAGGTTATGATTTATCGAGAATAAAATTGGTTTTGCTCGGGACGAGCAAAAGATAAGTTTGGGGGTATTTGTTCATATCAGAATTTTGCATTATTATATTCCCCATTCTTAATCATTTTACAAATAAATAGGTGCCTTTGATCCATGTCTGCTAAATAGTTGCAGGTTACAGGTTCTCAGAACAATACAGTGAAATTCATGAAAAGACGCTACAAATGTGAGACTACGACCAACAAATAGATGAATCTGCAAGATGTCGCCTACCAGTTTGAGGAACAAACGAAGATCAGTTTCAATGCACAAAGTACAAGGGCAACACAAGATTCAAGACTTCAACGCGAAGCTTACGGTAAAAGTCCACAAATTCTGCACTGTTGAAAATCTGGAAGAAAGTAGAAAAGATTCTGAAGAACCAAGTAAAGAAAACAGAAGAAAAAGGCAACATGAAGCAACCCTGAAGAAATGAGCTAGAGATCTCACCATATGGCCGCGGATCTGCGGCCAAATGGCATTCTGTCGTGGTTCCGCGGCCGAGCAGTGCACGTGTCGGTGCAAAGTGTCGGTGGTGTCGGTGCTTTGACCTGGCTTTCTTAGGGTAGTATTGTAAATTCAGATGTGGATCAGATGTAAAACCTAGGGTTTCTCCTATCTCTAAATAGGAAAGCCTACAGCCTCTTTTGGGGTATGCCTCTTTTAATTTCTAGATTAAATTTTCATTCCATTGTAATTGTCAAGAGGTGTCAATAAAAGTAAGTTTTTTTTATCTTGCATTCTTCATAATTGAATTTTATTTTTTTTGCAATTTTTTATCTGTCTTTATTTATCTGCAAGTTAAATAGTTTATTTAAAAGAAAAAAAAATTATAAAAATGAATCTCATCGTAACTTTCCTAATGATTGAGTATTTCCTCACTTGTTAGGGTTAGGATTGAGTAGGTTTGAGAGATGGAATTCTCTCACTCCTTTCTTGCCCTTATAACATTTTAAATTAGGACTCTATGTGAATCAAACACCCACCGCTCACTACGGCACCCTATCCTACGAGATAGCGGTGATTCCCTAGTTAGACCGGTTGTGGTTGATTTACATAGAGGTTAGGGCTAAGAGTTAAGAAAGGAAGGACGAGGACCAAAAGGAAGAAACTACGTTTCTTCCTAGTCATGCTAATCCGCTTTATTAACTATTACCCTAACACCTATGTTCATAATTAGGGCAAAGGAAGCAGTGAGTAGAGTTTTATTTCCAAACTAACCTAATCCTAACCCTAGCAAGGCTTTAATTCAAATTAAATTCAATCTTAGTTTTTATAAAAATCAAAACCTACCAAAAATAGGAATTAACTCGTAAGAACTTAAAGAAAGAACACGTTTTCCCTGTGGACCGACCCGTACTCGACCGGCTAGCTACCAAGCGACACCGTTATTGATTGCGGTATATTCTTAATTTTTGACATATCTTTCAAAACGCATACGCAAAATCTTTATCAATCAAATGGCGCCGTTGCCGGGGAAACGGTGGTTATTTTCTTTTTGTAATTTCGGGTTAATTAAAATTGAAATATATAAAAATTGAAAATAAAAAAAACATAAAAATTATCATCTTGTTATTTTTTGAAGGGTTTTGTGTGAATTGCGCAGGAAAGGAAGAAGGACAGATTCAGATCCGGAGCAAGCTCGGTGAACAAATCCAGAAACAGAAGATCTGAACAGACATAGGAGAATCAAAACAGCATAGAAAAAAATTTTTGGGATCCGAACCAACCATTACACCGCGGTTCCGCGGCGGGAAGAGGCTTTTGACCGCGGATCCGTAGTCCATTGCTGACATCAGCGAACCAAATTCCTCTGTTAGTATTTCTTATCTTCTCTGTATCCCCCTGAACTCCACTGAAAATTTTTCCTGTAGGGTTCTTTGTGCAAAACTTCTTCTCCTTCTCCAATAAATCTTTTTTGTGCAGGATTCTTTGCGCTGCAAATTAAAAGAAAAATTTTTTGGCAAGTGTTTTAGATTTTGTGTGGTAATTGCTTTGCATATTTAAAACGGACTTTTAAGGGGTTATAACACCAATCCAGATTGGGTGGGGATTTCATTATCCTTCCTAAGACCCCAGAAATCACAAAAAGCATATGCATCAACCCTCGAGTTAATTAAAAAATATCTAGACTCAGCCAATTAAGGACTGTTGCGCTCATTAGGACAGAGGAAGGTTGTGGGCAATCGGTCGTTTATCTAAACCCGACTTTGTGGTGCCTAGGCTAGACAAGTGGGAAAGGTAATTTTAAAAGGCCCGTCTCACGGTGATTCGTGAGCGGATCCCTCATTTCTTAACTTATGCTTATCTGGCCACAATTGGCGGTGAAGAGGCGATTTGAGGGACATCTCACAACTTGCCCTTTGGACCAGTTAGGAGCAGTCTAGTTGACTTAGAAGACCCTAGCTCTAGGCTTGATTGTGCATGTTCAAATTGTGATTGCTTGAAAGTGTGTCGTAGTTCCTTACAAATTTTTTTGCAAAAATCTTTATAAAAAAAAAACAAACAAAAATTTTTAAAAAAAAAAAACAAACTTGCCATTTGTCACTAGAAATCCATTGCACCCAATTTTCACCCACATTTTCTCCATTGACGTTTTCTTACCCTTACATTCTGCTTTTTGACCACACTACAACTCGTTTAGTGTATGTCCGGTTGGACTACGGACACTAGCGCCCGTTTAGTCCGTATCTCGTTAGTCCCTACTGACGACGCGTTCGACTCCGAAGTCGAAATTCCATCCACTTCTTTACCTTCATCTTCAAATTCATCATCTTCTAAGGAGATGTCAGGATTCAATCCTAACAACCCTTTACTTCCCGTTGAAGTGCCCCAGCGAATCGCGCTCCAGGATCTTTTCTATCCAACCCGCACCGCACTTCCTACATGTCTTTCACTTCCACCGGCTAATGTGGACAACTTTGAAATTAAGCCCCACTTCATCAATATATTTCCTTAATTTCACGGGCTGGAATCCGAAGACGCCTATATCTTCATTAACAAATTCCAGAATGTTTGTGACATGATGAAGACCACCCAACTGTCTGACGATGCTATACGGTTACGCGTCATTCCTTTCACTCTATGTGACCTAACTGAAAAGTGGTTGTATAGCACCGCATCACATTCTATAAACAGTTGGGAAGAGTTTGTTAGGGCTTTTCTTAAAATGTTTTACTCACACCACAAGACCGTGAGAATTCGCAATGAAATTAACCAATTTTCCCAGCTTCCTTCCGAACCTTTTTGGAAGTGTTTCGAACGATTTAAGGACCTTCTTGTTCAGTGTCCTCATCACGGTATTGAAAGATGGCAACTTTGCCAAACTTTATACGAAGGACTGAACTCAGCAACTAAGCAGTTGCTGGAAACCATTTGTCAAGGTCACTTTCTTACCAAATTGGACAAGGAATCTTGGCAATTTCTCGACGATCTTATTGAAGAAACACTTCAGTGGGAAAGCACTAGACAGACCGCTTTGTCCACTTCATCTACTTCATCCGGTCAGTCTAGGGCAGGTGTTCACCAACTTGATATGTCAATTGCAATGAAAGCCTAAATGGCCGCAATTACACGAAAATTAGAAGCTATTGAGAGTAAATTCTCATCGCCTTCTCCTGCCCAAGCTTTACCCCCTCGAACTATATGCGCTTGTTGTTCGGATCCATCCCATTTGACCGAAGAGTGTCCTTACAACCCACCTGCTCAAGGACAAGATCAAGTCAATGCTGCCTTTCAGCAAAGACAAATAAATGATCCGTACTTTTCAACTTACAATCCTGGTTGGAGGAACCACCCCAATTTTGCTTGGAATCAAAATCAACAACAATTCCAAGGCAATAACAATTTTCAGAGGCCTCCTCCACAACAACAAGCACCTCAACAAACTCAATATCAGCAATCTTTCCAACCCCAACCTTACCAAAATCAAATGAACAATTTTGCACCAAACAACTCTTTTCCTCAAAATAATTTTGTTCAACCAAATAACGATAAGCTTTCCTCGCTAGAACGAAGTCTGGATGCGTTTTTAAATCAATCTACACAATTCTCAGCCAACATCCAGTCTTCCATTCAGTCTTTGGTGCAACACACTGCATCACATGGGCAAAGCATCAAAACCATTGAAGCCCAAATTGCACAACTGAATGCTGCTTTAACCGAGCGAGAAAAGGGGAAGCTTCCATCTCAACCGCTGCCAAATCCCGGTCACCCACAAAATGCACATGTTGCTCTTGAACAACAAAACCGTAATGTGAGTGCCGTGACGACATTGATATCTGGAAGGATGTTGCACAATAATGTGGGCATTAATGATGACACCCCGGTCGCCACTTCTTCATCTTCATCTTCTTCATCTTCAGCCTGTTCTCCATTCTTCACAAGGCTCTAATTCTTCTACTCAGAACGGACCCACATCTCACTCCACGAAAACACCAACACTGGGATCCGTTCCAACTCCGCAATCTCCTCTACAAACATTGGACTTAACCAATTTTCAAAATGTTCCATTTCCAAACAGGTTGAGATCCAATAAACCAAATCCACAAATGCAGAAGATTGTGGAGTTATTTAAACAGGTTAGCATTAATATTCTCCTTTTGGATGCAATCCAACAAGTCCCTTCTTACGCTAAAATCTTGAAGGACTTATGCACCAAGAAGAGAAAATCACAGGTACCAAAGAAAGTTTTCTTGGCTAGTGCAGTAAGTGATGCTCTTACCCAACCTTTACCCCTAAAACGAGAAGACCTTGGCTGTCCTACGATTTCAATAACTATTGGGGATAAGAACATCAACCGCGCACTTTTAGATCCTGGTGCCAGTGTTAACCTTCTTCCCTATTCAGTATATGAGCAACTAGGCGTTTGAGAGTTGAAACCCATATATTGTACTCTCTAAATGGCCGATCGATCCATCACCTATCCTAGGGGTGAGTTAGAGGATGTGTTGATTAAAGTAGGGGACTTCATATTCCCCATTGATTTTATTGTTATGGACACACAGCCTGTAGCTAACCCCCGGAGTCAAATTCCGGTGATACTCGGTCGACCATTCCTTACAACTTCTAATGCGGTGATCAATTGTCGAAATGGTTTGATGAACCTATCTTTTGGAAATATGACAATTGAACTCAACATTTTTAAGTTGGGGAATCAGCCTGCCGAACCTAATGCTAATATACTTGATGTTTGCTCAATCCAAGAGATCATCCAGGAGGACTGTGAGCTCGAAAAATTTCTGTTCGATCACAACAATTTTGACGCCGCTAGTGCGTTCCTCCTTGATTTTGATACTGCTTTCACACCCGAGAATGATTACGAGTGTTTCACTTTCACGAACGATCTTGAACCATCACCACTCGAGTTTGAATCCTTTGAATTTTCGGATGAGATAATTGAACCATTCGCCTCGGCTGCTTACACTCGTTTTGAACCTCTGTTGGAATCCTTCGAGTTCGAGACAGTTTCACCAATTTTACCTTCAATTGTTTCGCCTCCAGCACTCGAACTCAAGCTATTGCCGTCTCACCTTAAATACGCTTACTTAGGTGAAAATGAGATCTTTCATGTTATCATCTCGGCTTCTCTAGCCCCCGAGCAAGAGAAAGCCCCGTTAACGGTCTTACAAAGCAATCGGCAAGCTTTTGGCTAGACTATGGCGGACATCAAGGGGATAAGTCCCCTAATTGTTGAACATCATATACACATGATGGATGATGCCAAGCCAGCAAGGGATCCAGAGAGACGACTGAACCCAGTAATGAAGGAGGCTGTTAAAAAGGAGATCGTAAAATGTCTTGATAGTGGTATCATTTATCCTATCTCTGATAGCCAGTGGGTTAGCCCCATTCATGTTGTCCCCAAGAAATCGGGCATTACGGTCATAACTAATGAGGCAAATGAGTTAATACTTACTCGCACCCAAACTGGGTGGCGAGTATGCATCGATTATAGAAAACTCAACGTCGCGACACGGAAAGACCACTTTCCATTACCTTTTATTGACCAAATGCTAGAACGATTGGCTGGGCACGAGTACTATTGCTTTTTGGATGTCTACTCCGGCTATAATCAAATTCCCATCGCCGAAAAGGATCAAGACAAGACCACATTCACTTGTCCTTTCGGTACGTTCGCTTACCGTCGCATGCCCTTTGGGTTATGCAATGCACCCGCTACTTTCCAGCGGTGTATGATGGGTATTTTTTCAGACATGGTGGAAAAATTCTTGGAGATCTTCGTGGATGATTTCTCCATTTTCGGCGACTCCTTTGAAGAGTGTTTGCTACATTTAGACGCAGTCCTTACCCGTTGTAAGGATAAGAACCTCACCTTAAATTGGGAGAAATGCCACTTTATGGTATGAGAAGGTATTGTCTTAGGACATCTCATCTCGCAAAATGGCATAGAGGTAGATAAAGCTAAGATTGAAGTAATTTCCAATCTTTCTCCTCCCAAATGCGTCCGAGTCATTCGAGCCTTCCTTGGCCATGCCGGTTTCTATAGACGGTTCATCAAGGATTTTAGCAAGATAGCTAGACCCTTGACTCTTTTATTGGCCAAGGATACTACATTTAATTTCGACTCGAGCTGTATGAAGGCGTTCGAGTTATTGAAAAACTCACTTACTTCTACTCCAATTCTTTCGTCTCCTGACTGGACGCATCCATTTGAAATTATGTGCGATGCATCTGATTTTGCCATTGGTGTTGTCCTTGGACAGCACATTAATAAGATGCCGCATGTCATTTATTACGCTAGCCGGACCTTAAACGAGGCCCAATTAAATTACACAACAACTGAGAAGGAATTCTCAGCAGTTGTGTTTGCATTAGAAAAGTTCATGCCCTATTTAATCGGCTCTCCAGTCATCGTTTACACTGACCACTCGGCTCTTCGCCATCTTTTCGCGAAGAAGGATGCTAAGTCTCGGCTAATACGTTGGATCCTATTACTACAAGAGTTTGACCTTGTCATCAGAGACAAGAGAGGATGCGAAAACGTAGTCGCCGACCACCTTTCACGCCTTCCTTCTTCGCCAACGCTTCAAATTCCTATAAAAGACGTTTTCCCAGATGAGCAGCTCTTGACTGTGCCATGCGAACCTTGGTTCGCTGATATTGTAAATTATTTGGCCACCAGACCTATACCTAATGATTGGTCGAATCAGGACAGACTCTGATTCCTATCCCAAGTAAAACATTTTTACTGGGATGAACCATATCTATTCAAATACCGTCCCGACCAAATTATTCGTCGGTGTGTCCCCGACAATGAGTTTAAGAGCGTGCCGTCATTCTGCCACGATCAAGCGTGTGGCGGGCATTTTGGCCCTAAAAAGACAGCAGAAAAGATCTTGCAGTGTGGTTTTTATTGGCCTCAACTTTTTAAAGACGCATATGAGTACTGCAAGACACGCTTCCGGTGCCAACACTTGGGCCGAATATCTAGGATAAATGAAATGCTGCTTCAACCAATATTGGTTGTTAATATTTTTGATGTTTGGGGGATAGATTTTATGGGACCGTTTCCCAATTCTTTTGGGAACGTGTATATTCTCCTCGCTGTTGACTATGTTTCTAAATGGGTCAAGGCTGTGCCCAGCCGAACTAATGACAACAAGGTTATCGTTAGATTTCTCAAAGAAAACATTTTTTCTCGGTTTGGGCATCCCCGCGCAATTATCAGCGATAATGGATCTCATTTTTGTAATAGGACTTTCGAGTCCTTAATGCGGAAATATTCCATTAATCACAAGCTTTCAACGCCCTATCATCTCCAAACTTGTGGGCAAGCCGAGATTTCAAATCAGCAAATTAAATAGATATTGGAGAAAACAGTTTCCAAAAACCGTAAAGATTGGTTGTCAAAACTTATTGATGCCCTTTGGGCATTTAGAACTGCCTATAAGACCGATCTTGGCATGTCTCCGTATAGACTTGTTTATGGAAAGGCTTGCCACCTTCCAGTTGAAATTGAGCATATAACATTTTGGGCAATAAAAGAGTTGAATCTATCTGTCGGAGATGGGGGCAGCAATAGAAAGCTGTAGTTGAACTAATTGAACGAGCTTCGGGATGAAGCTTACGAGAATGTGGTTGTCGTAAAAAACCGAACGAAGGTGTTCCATGATAAACACCTTATGCGCAAAACTTTCAAACCTGGTCAACAGGTTTTACTTTACGACACCCGATTGCACTTCCATCCCGGAAAGCTCCGATCTCGATGGAAATGGCCATTTTTGGTACGCACCGTATATCCGCACGGTGCGGTCGATTTAAAAAATCCAGAGGATGGTTCACTATTTAAAGTGAACGGACATAGACTTAAACCGTTCCTCACTGCGGACCTTTCGGAGGAGCTCCTGTTTTTGCAGGAGCCAATATACATTGACTGATCTTTCTCCATCTACCCCTAAATTTCGATTATCTATCCAAAACACTGTTTCAAATAAGTTTGGGGGTATGTATCACTTGTAATTATATAAAAATAAAATAAAAATAAAAAAAAATTGGAAATTTTTTTTGGGGTATTTTTGTAAATTTCCAGTTTTAATAAAAAAATAATAATAAAAAAAAAATTATTTACAAATAATTTTCTCTTTTTAAGAGGGATTTTTTGCAAATAACCAACACATTCCCCTATAAATAGAACCCGACCCCTCTATGTTTTTATCAAACCCTAAAAATTCCTCTCAGAAAACCCTAGCCGCCGCAGCAACAACGCAAGGAGATCTCCCCATGCCGCCGCCCTTCCGCCGCAAGAAGCAGGTTCTGGCCGCGCATCCGCCGCTGATTAGCCATGTCACCCTCTGAAAACTTCAGAGGAGGTTTGCACTTCCTTTTCCTTCTCTGTAAAATCTATATCTTTTAAATTAATTCTCTGTGATGGCACCAACTTTGCAATATGAGAGGGACTTTTCACAAATGTTTGCAGACACAATTTACGGTAGCTATTTCGGTGAAGAGATCCGGAGGCAAGGGTGGAATTTCTTACCTTTTTATCATCCCAATTCCTTTGCTCTTCCAGATCTAGTCACTCGTTTTTACGAGTGCATGGAGGAAGGTTGCCTATCACAACATGGTTTTATTAGGCTAATTTGGGGGATAGGGAGATCATAATTGATAGCAACTTCATCCATGAAGACACCTTAATACCTAGACAACCTACCCATGACCAACCCCTCCAATGCGAGGATTATCTACCCTTGATGGGTAATGACTGTTCGAGGGAGCCACGTAAGGGCATCCAAGCTAGAACCCTCTTTGCAAACGTCCTGACTGTGTGCCGTTAGGCACAAAATAACATTTTTGGTAGTTCACATAATACTACCTTTTTCACACCATATCTTCATATCGTGCACACCTTAATGACTAGGAACCCCAGATATGATATGTGCACGGTATTGCTTAATTCAATAGGTGCTGGCAAAAGGGCTGCTAATTATCCATGCCCTATGTTAGTGACACAACTGTGTCGCTATTTCCTCCCTGTGGAGGAATTCGAGTTTTATATGCATGGAGGTATCCCCATTAGACCTCTTCTCGAGGGCGTATCTACGTCCTACACATGCCTCAATGATGTATGGTCGCGCACTGAGCCGGCCGAGGATGTACCCGCCAGGACACCCAGCTCCAGCTCGGCCGCGAGCGGGGAAGAGCTTACCCTGGCAGCACATGCACGTTTACTTAGGAGAGCTGTTAGGGGGATTGAAATATTGACAGGGATGGTGACCAACCTGGATCATCGAGTGACAGAGATAGAGCACGGTGTGACAACCCTGCTGGCGAGAGAGGAACGTTCCCGTTCACGTTCAAGGGGACGGCGAGACCATGAGCAGTGAGGGCACTGCTTTTGATAAGTTTGGGGGTGGAGGTGGTTTGTAAATAGTTATCATTGCATTGCATATTTTTATTTTTGTACATATTTGTTTTTTCTTTCTTTGCATATTTAATTCTGCATTGCATCTTTATAAAAAATATATATATAAAAATTAAAAAAAATGAAAATAAAAAAAACATAAAAAAAAGAAAATCAAATAAAAAATTGAAAATCTTAAAAGAAAAATTATAAAAAATTGAAAAACTTAAAAGAAAAATTATAAAAAATTGAAAAATTCAATTTTGGCCAAATTTGACTTGAGTTCAACAAGACGGTTGAATAACAGGGAAAAACTAGATCCTAAACTTAGTAAATTAAAAACCCTTAAAAATAACCTTTCTTAAAGTTTAACAATAGAAAATATATGTCCTTGTAAATTATTTAGAAATAAACAAATTTTGAGTTCAGTTCTTGGGCTAAGTCAAAATAAGGGAAGAGTATGGAATTTTTTATTTGAAGTGTAAATCTGAAAAATAATTCCGAACCTTAAGTCTAAAATTCTGAAAATATATACCCTACAACTTGCACAAACATGCACCTTGAAACTTGGAATAGTAGAGCATACCTTGAAATGCTCTTGTCTAAAATCCTTAATATAAAGGAAAATAAAAGTGAATAAAGAAAAAAATGAACACTGGTTTTGTAATTACTTAAGGCTGCATAAAATAAAAAATATATATATATAGCGAGGGTGCTTTATCACCTAGTGCCTTAGACCAACTGGTTTGGGAGTCACTGCTAAAGCCTTAGGTATTACAAGACGAGAAATTACGCCTAAATGTGCGAACACATTTTGTAATCGGTCGTTAGTAGCTCAAGAAGTATTAGCGGTCGGATGAAAAATGTGTGAGCAATTTCATCTAAAATTCACCAACTAAAAGTATTTTGGAAGATGGACAAGAGTATAATAGCTTGAATTGAATTTCCAAGTGTAGGGGTGATATATACACACACGTAGAGGTATATGATTGGGGTTTGGATGAGAGACAGGGATGAAAGATAAGGCTTATACCTTCAGTAGAGATGATAAAAATTCCTAAGTTGAGACGGAAGCTTAGAAGGAAAATTCAAAAGATGCTGAAAGCTTAATAAATTTGCAAAACATATACGATCTTAAGTTAAATGATAAGTGAGTGTGAAAAATACGGGTTGATGATTTCTAAGTTGAAGATAATAGAATTTCTTGTTAGAACGCCGAATTGAAGAATGAATGTCAATGGGCCAAGTTGATCGGATTTTGTGGGTAGTATCCGCTGAAAACCCTCAGGAGACAGCACTCCTCCTAATAGGGACACCTAGAGGTTTAACGGTTTGTTGCACGAGCTCAGTGCAATCGCGATTTCCTACGAAAGTGAGGTTAGGATTTTTCGAGAATAAAATTGGTTTTGCTCGGGACGACCAAAATATAAGTTTGGGGGTATTTGTTCATATCAGAATTTTGTATTAATATATTCCTCATTCTTAATCATTTTACAAATAAATAGGTGATTTTGATCCATGTCTGCTAAATAGTTGCAGGTTACAGGTTCTCAGAACAATACAGTGAAATTCATGAAAAGACGCTACAAATGTGAGACTACGACCAACAAATAGATGAATCTGCAAGATGCCGCGTACCAGTTTGAGGAACAAACGAAGATCAACAAACAGTTCAATGCACAAAGTACAAGGGCAACACAAACTACAAGGGCAACACAAAATTCAAGACTTCAACGCGAAGCTTACGGTAAAAGTCCACAAATTCCGCACTGTTGGAAATCTGGAAGAAAGTAGAAAAGATTTTGAAGAACCAAGTAAAGAAAACAGAAGAAAAAAGGCAACATGAAGCAACCCTGAAGAAATGAGCCAGAGATCTCACCATATGGCCGTGGATCCGCGGCCAAACATGGCATTCTGCCGCGGTTCCACGGCCGTGCAGTGCATGTGTCGGTGTAAAGTGTCGGTGGTGTCGGTGTTTTGACCCGGCTTTCTTAGGGTAGTATTGTAAATTCAGATGTGGATCAGATGTAAAACCTAGGGTTTCTCCTATCTATAAATAGAAAAGCCTACAACCTCTTTTGGGGTATGCCTCTTTTAATTTCTAGATTAAATTTTCATTCCATTGTAATTGTCAAGAGGTGTCAATAAAAGTAAGCTTTTTTTATCTTGCATTCTTCGTAATTGAATTTTATTTTTTTTGCAATTTTTTATTTATCTTTATTTATCTGCAAGTTAAATAGTTTATTTAAAAGAAAGAAAAATTATAAAAATGAATCTCATCGTAACTTTCCTAATGAGTGAGTAGTTCCTCACTTGTTAGAGTTAGGATTGGGTAGGTTTGAGAGATGGAAATCTCTAACTCCTTTCTTGCCCTTATAACATTTTAAATTAGGACTTTATGTGAATCAAACACACACCGCTCACTACGGCACCCTATCCTACGAGATAGTGGTGATTCCCTAGTTAGACCGGTTGTGGTTGATTTATATAGAGGTTAGGGCTAAGAGTTAAGAAAGGACGGACAAGGACCAAAAGAAAGAAACTACGTTTCTTCCTAGTCGTACTAATTCCCTTTGTTAACTATTACCCTAACACCTATGTTCTTAATTAGGGCAAAGGAAGCAGTGAGTAGATTTTTATTTCCAAACTAACCTAATCCTAACCCTAGCAAGGCTTTAATTCAAATTAAATTCAATCTTAGATTTTATAAAAATCAAAACCTACAAAAAATAGGAATTAACTCGTAAGAACTTAATGAAAGAACACGTTTTCCCTGTGGACCAACCTGTACTCAACCGGCTAGCTACCAAGCGACACCGTTATTGATTGCGGTATATTCTTAATTTTTGATCTATCTTTCAAAATGCATACGCAAAATCTCTATCAATCAGTACACTGGACAGACTCGCCGAGAACTGGTTAGATGGTATTATACTAAGCGTTAGATAGCAGTTCTCTGGTGACATGAGTGCAGATAGTCTGTTGCCTGAGGTCGTCATTTGTCTCGTGAGAGCTCCCACCGTACTTTGATTACTACCCTACCACGGCTCTACCAAGTTATGCAAACATGTTTTAGTTGGGTACAGTCTCGAGCCACATGGAGGCAGTGAGCGACTGTTGGGTATTCGTCTCTCCCGGTATAGAGAGTCGATGTTGCGTTGTGATCGATTGGCCAACACCATAAGTCCCTGGACAAGGCGGATTGAGAATTACTGGTAGTTGGACCAGTAGATTCTCGGATGGTCTTGAACCACACCGGCATGACTTGTCAGGTTATTAGGGGTGTGACGTTTTCCACCCCTCTAGACCCGACATACGATACTCTCAGACGAACAAACCGGACTGCACAGAGATTGTCATGGAATGGCTCAGTAGAGGTTCGGATGAGTTCGCTCGTCGGCCTTCTTTTCGACAGATACCTGGGTAGCCGTTACATACAGCTAGTGCCACTGACGGACTTGTGGTTAAACCCACTGCCAGCATACTGTCGAGTCTTTAGAGTCCCACACAGAGGGTTTTCCTGGTTCAGGCGAAACGATATAGAGGCCGTATGATTTTACGTGCAGGGTTCCGATCATATACGTGTACTGGCTACACGGATGTAGTTCGGACGGATAATACTAGTGGGCTTTGCTTTAAGCTGGATTCTAGTATTATATTATTGGATTATTATTATTTCATTGTATTCGTATTTTTACAGTACGAATATGAGTATGTATATACGGTGAGGGCATTCTTGCAATTTCACAAGAGATGCTTTTATAAGGGGACACCTCATTATTGCATTTGTCAATTTTTGGAAATAGATTAATGAGGTAGAAAATGAAGATATTTGTGGCATGGTTGAAGCATGGATAATTCATTTGTTTATTCATTTGACTTTACTCTTCAAAGATGGTTGATTATTTTCTATTGAAAATATTGCATGCTTGATTATTGTGAATGACTTAGCCATTTCTCACTTGCCTCTTGACTCTAGCTCATTTTCTGTTTGCTCTTTCTCTCTCCATTTTTGCTCCTCTCCTTCTTCCTCAAATCCTAACCCTCACATGGTTGTGAATTCTAGGGTTCTTGAGATAAAATACTCTAATCATCTCTCTACATCTCCTATGCAATCTAGATTAGCAAACTAGATACCTTACTTACCTCATTCTTGAGGTTGAAGCTTGAACCATAGACTCTCGGGTGGATCATCTTCGACACGAGGAGGCCGACGACCGAGTTTGATTCAAGCTATCTAGGAGCTTAAGAAGAGGAGAAGAAGACCCGAAGGACTTGAACTCTAGAGGTATAAAACTCTTACTGAGTAGTTAGAACCTCTTTGTAGTATAGCTGGTTAGGGTTTCTGAAAGATCTTGGTTGTTTGGTCGATATTGCAAAGTCTTGAAAAATTGTTTTTTGTGTATTCCGCCTCCCCGCGAACCCGCGGGGTGTGTGGCATCGACTTACACTGGTATCAGAGACACTTAAACCTTAACAAGCTAGTTTGCAAGTAGTCAGAACTTCGATCGACGGAAAAATACCCGAAATCACATTTCCATATATATGTTTGCTGTCGATTTTTAAAACCATTTAAAAAAATATTTCAGTAGCCTTAAAAATACATGCAGGCTTTTCTAAGAACAAAGAAAAAATTCGAGACCCTAATCTACCAACTAGATCGCGGAACCGCGGCCAAATAGGTATTTTAGCCACGGATCCGCGGCCGAGTCATGGCCGATTCGCTCTCAATTTTTTCCGTGTTTCTAATCTTTGGAAATATGATTTTTGGAAAATATGGTTTCTACCCAGATTTTCTTGTGTATTAGTTTGTGCATGGGGTAGACACGGAATTATTTTCGATCGAAATTCTAAGTTTTTGCTAATCTGTGTTTTGTGATTGTATATGTGTTGTTAAACGTCTGCTAATTTCTATATGTCGATTAGTGGAGATTGCACAAATCTGTATCTTGATGATGGTTTGTGTATATGATGTATTGGATCGTCATGAATGAATAGCCAGGGGATGTGAGAAGAGTGTTCTTTTCTTTCATTCATGTATATTTGTAAAATTGATGTAATATTCTTTTGTGGGGCACATCCGGGCTGAGGTTGTAGCCACCGTTGTATTATTTCATTTATTTTTCTTGCACCTAGGATAGACCCAAGGTGGGGTTCACAAACTACCGGGTTCTTGAAGTGCCGAGTGGCCTACTCATTTTATTGACAGAGGTTGCTTCACTTCCGGAATTTGGCGGGTAGTTTTCCGCACCCGTATGGGTCTAGGGTGGGGTTTGGCTATTCATCACGATCGTGGAATACGTTTTTCCTTCTAGGCTACAACGAAACACGGATATCCTAGTATATCCAATATATTCATCTGTGATGTTGTGATCTATGATCTGGAATGAATATCATTGCGTAAGACGAATGGCTATATATACACACACACACATAATAATAAACGTTGCTTATGTTTTGCACCCGCGATAGTCCAGCCCCCGCTCTGCCATTAGTTATGTAACCTAACGGTGCATGACGGGTCCCCGTGCCGAATGCAGATGGCATAAGCGTAAGTTCTATTTTCGTTTCTTTTCTGCAACGATAAGGTTAATTGATGGGACCACATTAATATTGATTAATGCAAAGGAATAAACCTAAAATCTGATATCGTTGGAACAATTACAAAATCACTCGGTTTTCTTCAAAAAGCAATTTTTAAAAGCGGAGCTTAAACCACTCCTTTTCAAAAGCTATTCGGTTCCTTCGACTATATCATGTTCATTACGTTAACGGTTTTTGCCAAAACCAGCCGTAGCCCTCCATCATTTTAGATAAGTATCTAGTAGTATTCATGCTATGTGTTTTGACCTTCACCAAGGCATAATGTTTGGTAGCTAGCGGGTGCTTATCTGTAGAATTGATAGATGCATTAATTTAGGACAGGCGTACAACTGTTTTGACCTTTGTCAAGGACTTGTGCGAATGGGTCTAGATTAATCTGGATAATGACGGGTTGAACTTGACTTCCGACTTATGATATTTTGACCTTCGTCAAGGTTATAAGCGCTCGGGGCAAAAAATCACATCGGGAGTTTCAAACATACATGAAACTTGCTAGTGTTGCATATTGTTCTCCGCCGAAAGACGCGACCGGGACGTTGGGACGTCTAGCCTGAATTTTGGGGGCTGATGCTATTTGGATATATCCGTCCACCTCTCCGAAGATGCCAAGTTGATTTATGGCACCGTGTATCAAAGGTTTAGACAGATGCGGCCGTTGTAGCAGACTTCGTCAAATTCCCCCTCACTTGCGAGGGTTTTTTGATTATGGGGACGCTCTTCCCTGCAGGCGCAAGCCCCTGCAGTTAATTACGCTACCGCGTCAAGGTAACCACTTTCTCCTGCTCCAGAAGGTCATTTCGTGTCATGTGTATTTGTTTTATTTTCGGTTGCCCGTGGATTGTATACGGAGACTAATTTATGTTGTTGCCCGTAGGGCGTAGATTAGTCCAGATCCGTATTTTCTTAGATTTGGGTTTGGGTTGGTTTAAGGATCGTTAATCTCATTTGAGATTAAGATCAACTTAAATGTTTGTTGAGGATACGTTGGTCTAATTTTAGACTAAGATCTACTCAACAGGGTTTTGGGATCATTTAGATCCAACGAAAGAGCATTTGGGCTCTATCGTCTTAGTTTAGGGACGTTGCGGTCCATTGGGTATAAGGACATCATAGTCGATGGGTTTAGAGACATCATAGTCCGTAAATTTTTAAAGACATCATAGTCTATGAGTTTAAGGACCTCATAGTCCGTAAAGTTTAAGGACATCATAGTCCATGAATTTAAGGACATAATAGTCCATAAAGTTTAAGGACATCATAGTCCATGAGTTTAAGGACATCATAGTCCATGGAGTGTTTGGTTGTCAGGACCCGTCACCTCTCTGAAGACGTTGAAAAATTACGACACATATCAGAGGAATGAAGAGATGTACCCTTGAACCAAGGTTGGTTGGGAGATCTGTAGTCAGACTTGGGACCAAGACCAATTGTGAGCACATGGGCTCAGCTGGTCTGAGCTAGGGACTTGTGGCCAACTTGGGCTCAGCCCATTCAGTTCTGGTTAAACTGTTGAACATTTTTTTAGGCGTTAAACATTTGTTTGGGCTTAGCCTCTTTTGTTCAATAATGCTGAGCATTAATTTGGGTTCTGACACCCCTTGTCTTTTATCTTTTATTGAGTGTTGAACACTCTTTGTAGCGCAGAGCGCTTTATGTACAGAGCCTTTATGTATAGAGCACTTGGCGCTGAGCGTCAGACTTGGAGCACTGAGGCGCTTCTTATGAAATAGCGCACACGTGAGGAGCACGTGGCGCGCTCGGCGCTGAGTGCCAGACTTGGAGCGCTAGGGCGCTTCTTATGAAATAGCGCACACGTGAGGAGCACGTGGCGCGCTCGGCGCTAAGCGCCAGACTTGGAGCGCTGAGGCGCTTCTTACGAAATAACGCACACGTGAGGAGCACGTGGTGAGCTCGGCGCTGAGCGCCAGACTTGGAGCGCTGAGGCGCTTCTTACGAATAGCGCACACGTGAGGAGAAAGTGGTGCGCTCGGCGCTGAGCGCCAGACTTAGAGCGCTGTGGCGCTTCTTATAAATTAGCGCACACGTGAGGAGCATATGGCGCGCTTGGCGCTGAGCGCTGACAAATGAGTGCAGAGTGCTCTTGATCAATTCTGTGCTTTGAGAATTAAGTTCTCGTTTATAAGAGACTTTGTCTCGTGGATCTAAGAATTAAGTTCTTATTTTAATATGAGATATTACAATCTCTTCTGTTTTTGTGAAAAACTTTGTCTTCGTCTATAGATCTGTGATCTAAAGAGAACTAAGTTCTTTTCCCTCCCTTATTTATGATGAGATGCTCCAATCTCTTCTACTTTTATGAAAAACTTCTGTCTTTGTAGATCTATGATCTAGAAAAAAAACTAAGTTCTTCCTTTTTGACGAGATGCTTTGATCACTCTGTATTATAAACCTTGAAGAAATTCTTCTTCCGAGAGCTTGCTCTTCTTTTTGAAATTTCTCAAAATTTGTGGGGGGTTCCTCTGTATGAAACTTATGGGGAGTTTCCTCTATCCAAGACTTGAAGTCTTGGGGCCTTTATATGGTGGAGGCTGATTTTTTGAATCAGTTAAGGAGATCTTTTCTTTAATTGATTTGGGGATGTTTCCCACCGTTGGATCTTTAATCCTGAGGCTTCTGTTTTACAGAAGGCAATCTTCTTGTTTTTAACAAGATTGGGAAAATATGTTCCCATACAGAACTTATTCTGTATCTTGGTGATTTTTAATCACCATTGGATCTTTGATCCAACGGTGCTCTAATTTACAGAGCACAATCTTTCTTGTTTGGAAAGATTTTGAGGAGTATTCCCTCAACAGAATTTAATTCTTTACTTTGGTGATTTTTAATCATCTTCGTTGGATCTTTGATCCAACGGCAAAGAACTTTTAGTTCTGGCGCCAGCGCGCTCGTGTTTTGCACGTGAGGCGTTGCCTCAGAGTCTTTGATTCTTAGTGCTTAGCGCTCTTGGTGTGCTTTGCACGTGAGGCGCTGCCTCAGAGTCTTTGACTCTTAGCGCTTAGCACTGCTAGCGCGTGAGGCGCTGCTAGCACTCTCGTGCTTTGCACGTGAGGCGCTGCCTCAGAATTTTTAACTCATAGCGCTGGCGCTGTTAGCGCTCTCGTGTTTTGCAGGTGAGGCACTGCTTCTGAGCCTTTGACTCTTAGCGCTGGCGCTCTTAGCGCGAGCGCTTTTATGAAGCGCTGCTTCATTTCAAATTTCAAATTTTGAACTGAGCTTTGCTCTGATTGGGGAAACAAATCCCCCCCACCGTTGCGCTCGCGTGACTTACACGTGAGTGCAGCGGTGATAGCCTCTCCACCGTTGGATTGTCTTGGAAGTTGGATCGACTTCTAGCGCCTATAAATAGGGCCTTTGGCCCTTGAGATGACCCATGTTCATCTTCTTGTTTTCTTACTCTTGAGAATTTAATTCTCTTTCAGAGCCAAGCTCTCTGCCTCAGAAAACTCCTTTAGAGTTAAGACTCTGTCAAATTTTTTGGTAAGATTTGAACCCATCAACAGAGCTTTGCTCTACTTAGATCACAAATCTTAAATTTTTTTAGGGTTTTACCCATTAATAGAGCCTTGCTCTTCTCAGATCATATATCTGTTCATCTTTCATGAAGAACTCTTAGAGTTTGTTCACAGATCTTGAAGATCTTGGAGTTTTTTTTACTCTGTAAAAAGCTTTGCTTTTTTTGGGTTTTTGATGGATGATTCCATCGTTTTCACAGAGCATAGCTCTTAAAATTTTTAAGGAATTTTATTCCTCTCATGATTAGAGTTGACAGATGTCGCTCTGCTGCAGAGCGCTGCTCTCAAGTGAGTTTTACCCCTTGGCCCGAGGGGCCCTCATTAAATGAGAATCCTTTTAGGATTTCCTCATTAATAAGTGACTGTCTCATCAATGATGAGCCGTCATCTTGATTCTGTGGGTCACCTTTGGTCCCTTTCCACTGCATTGCAGTGCGTTACGAATTTAAAGTACCAAGTGCCAGAACTTAAACTGTAACATTGACGGTTAATTTTTGTTCTTTTCCACGCAGGTACTATGTCTTTCGACATTTCTTTCCCGTTTGTTCATTCGGAAAGCGGATTCCCTGAAGCGCCTGTGGATAGGGAAGTCTTCGCGTGATCAAAGATCACAACCCGGAGCAAAAGAACCTTCATTTATGGGGGACGTGGTACAATCAGATCATCAGGGGTCGACATAGCTTTTCTTGCGCAACACCTTCGGAGCCCATTCCAACGATCCATTACGCCGACTCACCCCCAGTGAATTATGCCGTGAAGGAGGTCAACTGGACCTCGGGGGGTTGCCTTCAGCCCTATATGGCTGCAATACCCATACAGCCTCCAATGGCTTTGGATACCTTGGGGCGACGTACATGTTAAGGCGAGTCACGCCCTTGGGGACAGCCGTACATGATAGGCGTGACTCCTCGCCATCCAGCTGGATATTTGCAGTGGGCCCGGTACATTTTGTCGGCCAAGAAATCACAGCTGTTGAAACTCGGGTTGTACCCCGCGATTTATGCGTCCCTCTTCCAGTATTCCACTCCCACTGTATGGTGGGTCAAAACTTTTTTGGAACAAATTCCAACTCACACCTTCCTCCTATTAGATCGGGAAGTTTCAATCTCTTTAAAGGAGTTCGCGGAGATCTCCGGCTTGCCTGTCAGAGGGGAACATTATGAGAAGATATTACCCCATGACGAGTACATTTTCGCCACTCGATCAGTAGTGATGGGTCCGTCCTCAGAGAATGTCATTCAGCACCGATCCCCAAGCTTGATCAAGGTTTTAAATATATGCGAGAGCCTGTTTCTTGAATCCGGAAGCCATGGGGTCAGCTTTATGGATTTCATCGCCCGTTTTCTTTGCCCGGAAGTCTTGTCGAAACAAAGTGCGAAGTTTTCCAAGCTCGACAATCCTTTCAGTTTTGGCTTGGATAGCTGGCCGACAACAGAAGTAGATCAAAAGAATTTCTTCCTCCCAAACGCCGCGGTCGTCCCATTTACAGAACTCGCCGCTTAAGACATCGACGAAGAGGCATTCTTTTTAGGGTTCCTTGGTTTATGGTTAAGCTGGTTTGCGCTCCCCATGCATCCTCGCTACATGAGGCCATCTGTTTTCTACCCGGCTCACCGAATGGTTGAAGGGACGCAGGTTGCCGTTGGGATTGCTGGGCTGGTTTACCTGTATCATGACCTTAGCTTGGCGGCAGACACCACTTAACCGGGGGTGGAACCCGTAAACTTCCCGATGCACTATTTCACTTCATGGCTTGAGCTGCATGTGCTCGGCGCTTTTGGAGTCCACAAGCGGCCCCGTTTCTATGAAAGTTACAACTTTCCTCGGGTTATACGGCTAGTTGACGCTTCCGTTTTGGAACCGACTCAGCGAGAGGCTCGGGGTCTGATTCTTCGCCCGCGTACGGTCGGGGATGGCATGACCTTCGTCGATAAGGTCATGAATATCAGCAAGGAATCCACTAAGACGGTGCAGCCGCTGCGGGACACTTTCAAAGATGGGGTTTCTACCTTGAAAGCTCGGGAGATTCTTCACTTATATTCAATCAGGCCGGGTTTCTTAGTGTTTAGGCAGAACGATGCGGCGTTGTTCATGAGATACAACCCGCATCGTTTCGCTCAACAATCAAGCTATAATCAGGTTGTCCCGCTCGAGGCCTTCCTAGCTAAGCCGGTTGCCACGGAAGAGGGTATCCGTAATGCGCTACACCATTTCATGCGGCTTAACACCGGGTCTAATTTCTTTATCAGCGAGCCAAGCTGCGTTCCGAAAGCTTTGAATGTGTACGTGGCGTGGTACCAGCATGCAATGGGCGCTGTTATCTGGGAAGAAAAACGATTATTGCTTGATCGCAAAGGCGCAACCCCTGCTGGTAATCCAGCCGTTCCACTAAAGCAACGGACTATCGTTCGTCCCCCCTTGAGAGAACCTGCTGCGGTTGTAGTCCTGAGCGCTATGCCTGAGCCGCCCCTAACCCGTGCTCCTATAGAAGCGGTAGCTGCAGCGTCTCCTGAGTCTGGCGTGGGTACGGAGATCGGGACCCGTCGCCCCAAATTGCCCGCCAAGCGCAAGCTCGTGTTATCGGCTGCCGGCGTCAAGTCACAGAAAAAGAAGAAGTCGCTATTTTCTGCGGACGTTGCATTTGGCCAGGAGCCTCATGCTCCTTACAGCGAGGGCTTGAGCGAATACGGTACCAATGAGGGTTTATTCATTGCGCCGGATGATACCAATCTAGAGGCTGCCATCGCGGTTTCCGAGCAACTAGCTCGCAATGAAGCAGCACTGATCACCATTGCACAGTCAGGTAGACTTTAGTCGTATCTTTCCGCGGTTATATTTTTATTATTATTATGCTTTGACTAACGCTTTCTTCTTCAACAGGTATCTCCGCCGAAGAGGCTCTCTTGGCTTCCCTCAAGACTTTTGAAGAGGAAGAGAGGCTCCGTGCTTCTTTAGGCCTTGGTATAATTAGGCTCATTGTGCCTTCATTCCCTTTTTCTTCATTCGCGGCTTGACCCTCTCTTTTGTCTTATTGCACGGACTACCTTGACCCCAATTATCCCGAGTGCGGTGCCGATCCCGATCGGCGAGGCTTCCAGAGCCGGTTATTGTGGCCCCAGCTCCCCTGTCAATATCGCAAGAGGCTTCACTTAAACAGCCGATGGCGGACGCCGTAGCGGCTCTAGAGACAGAATTTGGTTCGGACGATGACGTCCTTTTGACGGAGGTCTTGCGGAGATCGCTTCTCACTGCTCAGACCGAAAGGAAGCGTAAGAAGCGTGCAGCGAAGGGACGTGATGCCAGCTTGGCTGTGGGCACTGGTTCAAGCACTACCCCATCCGTCGCCATTTCTTCAGAGGATGCTCCAGCTGCCCTGTCTATCGCCCATAGACAGCTTGTGCGCACGGCTCGGGAAGAAATCGAAAAGCCGCCTCAAGGTAGCGTAACGATGAGTGTTTTATTAGAATTTGATCTTTAAATTCTTATATACCATATCCTGCAGGGCCAAGTCCTGGCGATGAAGTGGCAGGTGAGATGACGGTGACCACAGAGCCCGAAGCGGCTGCTCTCTCGGGAGTCTGGGACTGCCCAAACTGCCGCTCTTTCTCCTTGTGGCTCCCCGGTATCGGCCGGCATCGCAAGCATCACAACGGCTCTCGTCGAATCAGGGGACGAAGCCGTGGGCGCAGAGACTATCCCTTTGCGGGAAAGCGAAGAAGCCGCAACGACTGGTGATACTTCCGTCGCGGTTCTAGTTGACGACCCGTCAGGTTAGTCTTGAGTCATTATTCTTTTTATTTCATAACTCCGTCCAGCTTTTCCTGACGATGTTTCGTTCGTAGGCGCAGAAATTGTTCCATTCGAAGCACCTCCGGCCGCCGCCATGACAGTGGTTATACCCTCGCCATCTCCTACATCCCCCAAAATGCTGGAAGGTATAGATTCGCGACTTATTTAGCTGAACTATGAACACCGGCTTCCTTGTACTGACCGTGAATTGTCTCAACTCTACAGGAGTCCTTTTTGACCATTTGTACCAGGTGCTGAACTCACATTTCTCCTTCCGGTCAGAAGTCATTCTGCCTGCTGATATTGGTTTGTATATCCTTCAGCAATTGTTCCTTTCTTTCTTTTATGAATAACTGTATTGTTGCTGAGTCTTCTTTATATTGATCGCAGCGTCACGAATCGGAGGAGGAGACGAGGGGGTAGTCGCGGCTCCGGTACTCCCAATTTTTCCATCCACCACAGCCGGTATAGTAGACTCCATCGCTCGTATATTCACTTTATTTCGCGAGTCTACTTTTAACCGCAATTCTTTTTGCAGCAATCGCACCGGCTCCAGCTCCCTTCGAGTCTCACATCCTAATGTCGGCAGGGCCCTTTTCCAGACGTCCATCTTCCAAGGGCACTGCGACCAGCCTGCGCATGTTGAGTGAATCTATCGAGGAGCTTGACGCGGAGGCCCCTGCATTCGCTTCTGATTTTGCTGCCGAGGTTAATCCGATGTTGGTGACGCTTGTGCACTTCCACAGTGAAGGCGTCGTCGAATCTTGGGTTAATTATTGCAGACAGATCGAGGCTTGTCTGCATGAGATTGAGCTCAAGCGTCCTTCTCCAGAAGTACTGGCTTTGAACTCCCAACGGGCTGCACGGGTTAAGCAGAGTGTTCCCTTCCTCCACCATTTCGAACAAGAGGCGGCCTTGAGGCGGAAGGAACGTGAGGAGGCTTCAGGCGAATCTGCCCGGCTGCGCGTCCAGGTTGAAGCAAATGCTGCACAGCTGAAAGCTATCTTTGAGGGCCTCCTACGATATATTTCTAACGGGCTAACGCTGAGGCAGAAGCTCGACCTAACCGAGCGGGATGCGCAGAGTCGTGAGGCAGCTCAGCGGGAAATCGATGAGAAACTTTCATCTTGTTTGCAGCAACGAGCTCGAGTCGAAGCGGAGCTGGCCGCGGCGGCTGATCGTGAGAAGGAGCTGAGAGGAGTGCGCGTGCGGCTTGTTGATTTGTTAAAATCGCCTCCTTCTCAATAGTCGTCTTTGTATCGATTGTAATTTATGAATAACTTGTATTCATTTCATTTTTTATGTGATGTATCTCGTATTCAATTGAATTCATGAATAAAGGACACATTTTTTTTATCTCCGACTATCAATTTCTTTTCTCTGTTGTGCTGTCGGTATGTTACTCTGGCAAGTGTGGCCTGTAGGGTAGTGATGGCTTAGGAGGCAGGGTTAGGATCTGCTACCTAAGACTTTCCAACTCTATGAGCCGTGAGGGTCTCATAAAGAATTTTCTCCCTACGAGTCGTGAGGATCTCGCAGGTGCATTTTCTCCTTAGGAGTCATGAGGATTCCTAAGTGTGCTTTCTTTTGAGAGTCATAAGGATCTCGCAAGAGAATTGTAACACCCGAGCCCAATAATACTATTTCTATTTCTAGTTGAGTGTTATATATTGCTCATGTCGATTATCCTAATGGTTTGGTGCTTATTGCTAAATTTTAACCGGTTAAATCATTTTGGCACATAACAAATTTTAACACCGAAAATGAAATTAAAAATATCCTTGTTGGCCTACTCGTCGCCACTAGTCGCGTGGTAGCGTCCGCGTGTCGAGATTTCTTCCCGTTCGGCTAAACGGGCAAGTTTGGACGGCTACGCGCACGTGCAAGTGTCCGACTTGGGGGCATGCATTTTAATCACAAAACACCTCTTTTCAAAATTTGGAACTCGCTTAAAATCCTATAATTTGAATTTGAAACATTTGGGCGCAACCCGGGCGCGATTTGGAAATGTTTTATTTCGGCGCCAAAATCCCAAATATTAATATATATTAAACCATTCATATATTTCAATCCCTTAACAATCATATATATTTTAACTGTGCAAGATTTCTGAAATATTTTTAAATCTTTTGATTAAATCCCTCAGCCAATCAGGAGTCTCATAATTCTCGTGGGCCCCCTATCCTCTCTCTCTCTCTCTCTAACGAATCCCTCTCTCTCTCCTATAAATCTTTCTCTCTCTATCCCTATATATTCCAAATTGTCCTCACCTCCACCACGAGAAGCAACCCACCACGAGAAACCCTAACCCTAACCCTAACCTCGTCGTGACCTCGCCGCCGACCTCCCCGCGACCTCGCCGTCGCCGTCATCGCCTCCTCAGCCTAGCCGCACCCTCCTACCTCCTTCCTCCGTCTCCTTCCGCGCCTGCACCCAACCCCGACGACATCACCCGGCCGCAGATCTCGCCGTCGACGCCGCCTCCCGTCACCAACGACGCCTGAGACTCCCTCTCTTCCTCCTCGTCCCGACCTCGTCGTCGCCTTCCTCCTCCCCTCGCCGGACCACAGAACCCAAAACCGCAACCCTGCCACCCTCTGCAGTTCGCCGGAAAACGTGCCGTCGACCCTCGTCGACGTCACTCGCACCACCTCCTCTCCCCTGCGACCAGAACCCGGCCCTTACATCCCCTCATCGCACTGCACCACCACCTTTCCAGCGACCCAGGAACTTTCCAGCCTCCGCAGCCGCCGTCGCTGCCTCGCCGGCGTCCCAGCGCCGTCGAGCCCGCCGTGGTTGCCCCTGGTGTCTCCCTGTAAGCATTCCTTATCTTTCCTTTTGGGCTAAATCCCCCGCTGATCCTTAAATACGTTTATCGCGTTTGCTAACTTCGTTGCTTTTGACTTTTACCGGATTCCGACCGTGCCGTCGTTTGGACCCGACGCTCCAGCGAAGTACCCGGTCCGTGTGGTCCCGTTGTTCGCTGTTGGGACTCGATCCGTGGCCCGTGCACCCATCTCGTATTTTCTGCAGACTTTGCATCCGTGCTTTCCGGTTTGCGAAATCGTCAAGGCAAGATTTCTTGCTACATGCTACGTTAACTAATTAAATATTTGACTCATAAAACGTGCTGTTTTAACTAAGTATTGTTACTTGTCCTCATTGGACGAAATGTGATATGCATTATAATACTGCCACCTAAATCGTATTTTGCCACCGTAACCTTAATGACAACTACCTGCTAATCATTTTACTATTTAGAGGATAATAGTCGCACACTTATATCTTTATTGTCTGCTGTTATTAATATTGCGCTACACTGTGATTATTGCACCCCAAGGGTGCTTGAACCTGTTAATAAGAGAATACAAAGCATCACTGTGTTTACATGGAATAATATTGTTATTTGCTGTTCCTGCTGTTGTTCCTTATTCGTTACTATACCTGTTATCAGCATACATTTGATTGCATTACATATTGACCGATCTTGATACACCTGATACATGTACTGATACACCGGACATGACACCCTGTACATATCGACTCAACCTGTTGAAACGTGACCTGACCTGTTACCTGATTTCATGCCTAATGCCGACAAACCTGACCATTCCTGCTGTCTATCCAGACAGACCTACTTTTACCGGATTTTGTGTTGGCATTAGTCCTTGACTACTGAATACCTGACCTGACATACATAGCTTGGGGGTATGGGGAAATCAAAGGTGAAACCGACTTGTAACTCAACAGTTCGATACTTGTTCTGATCAGTCTTACGGGCTTGGCCAGCCCCGGAGTGGTGATGCTGACATCACTCGCCCATCTTGCTACCTTTTACTGCTTAGCGGCACGTCTCGGATTCAGCCCCGAGGACCTTGACCGTGGTCCCAGGCACGCACGGGATACTATTGAGTTACATCGACGATTCATCAATTGATTTCAAAGACTATAGAGTAGAAACCTGATAGGACAGTTTAGTCACCACTGCATATTACCCTGCTCTGTTATTTCTTAGTACTGCTTTATTCATGTTCATACCTGCATTGCTTATTACCATGTTTATATCATATTATTTGGTTGACATGACGCGCTGACGTCTGGGTTTTGCATGGCCCATATTCCTTACCACTATCGACGACCGAGCAGGAGTACTTCAGCCAGCAGGCTGAACTGTGAGTTCCTTAGGGTTTAGTTTATTTATTTTCATTCCATTTCCAGATGTGAGCCCGCACTATGGGACGTACTGTTTATTTATTGTATTGGATCATTTGCTTCCGCACTCATTGTTTATTGATTCTTGTTATTATGGATTTGGACATGTCTTAGATTAATTTATTATTTTGTTCTTGATATCTCTACAACCGTAATGTGACTGTGGATGGATATTTCCTACCCACAGGTAGCATGGTTGGCTATGTCACGTGCCCAATCTTGCGTACTCTGGGAAGCGGGGCGTGACAAGAATTTTCTCCCTTACAAGTTGATAGGACTTGTAAGTGATTGTTTCCCTCCTTGTTGAAGTTCGACTTCAGAGAGTGTGGCCTATAGATAGTCTATCTTAATCTCTTTATAGGGTAGTGATGGCTTAGAAGACAGGGTTAGGATCTGCTGCCACCTAAGACTTTTCAATTTTATGATCCGTGAGGGTCTCATAAAGGCTTTTTCTCCCTACGAGTCGTGAGGATCTCGTAAGTGTATTTTTTCTCCTTAGGAGTCATGAGGATTCCTAAGTGTGTTTTCTCTTGAGAGTCGTAAGGATCTCACAAGAGAGTTTTCTCCCTTACAAGTCGAGAGGACTCGTAAGTGATTGGTGAGTTGACTTATTCCCAAATCGAAGCATTGCTCCGACGACAGGGAGGTCAGGGGTTGACATGTATCCGTGTCGAAGCGTTGCTTTACGACAGGAAGGTCAGGGGTTGACATGTATCCATGTCGAAACGTTGCTTTATGACAGGGAGGTCAGGAGTTGACATGTATCCGTGTCGAAGCGTTGCTTTACGACATGGAGGTCAGGAGTTGACATGTATCCATGTCGAAGCGTTGCTTGACGACAGGGAGGTCAGGGGTTGACATGTATCCAAGTCGAAGCGTTGCTTGACGACAGGGAGGTCAGGGGTTGACATGTATCCAAGTCGAAGCGTTGCTTGACGACAAGGAGGTCAGGGGTTGACATGTATCCAAGTCGAAGCATTGCTTGACGACAAGGAGGTCAGGGGTTGACATGTATCCAAGTTGAAGCGTTGCTTGACGAATGTAACCGAGTCGAAGCGTTGCTTGACGACAAGGAGGTCATTGGCTGACTCTAGATTGTCTGTAAACCATAGAGTATTGGAACTGGGGACTTTGTCGTGGCTCTGATTGGGGATGTCGTATCCGTATCCTGCTGGAATGAGGAGGATTGTCGTTGTTGGTCTTCTCGGATGCAGATGTTGTTGTCAAGATTTGGAACTAGGGGCTCTGCCATGGCCCTGCTTCGTTGCGACCCTGAGGTCGGTTGTTGACGTTATATTTGCATCCTGCCGGAGTTGAGAAGGAACGCCTTGTTGCTCTTCTGGGATGTTGATGTTGTCGTCGAGATCTGATCCTCCCTTTGACAGAGTTTGGTGGGACAATATGATTCCCTTTTTTGTTTGTGCCCATGGATTGTATACAGGGGTTGTTGCGGACTCACCTGCAGGGCAAAAGTTTCATTTTTTCATCATTTTTTTATTTCTTTCTGCGGTGCTCTATCATTTCAGCTTTTATATCGCGAAAGTCGCAATTGCCCAATCATTTCGGCTGTTTTTTCGCGGTGCCCAATCATTTCGGCTATTTTTCTTTTTGCTCGCTGCTTTTTATTGCGAGCAGCCCAATCATTTCGGCTATTTTTGTATGCATATATTTTACTCGCCCCTTTTGTTGCAAGTTACCCCATCATTTCGGCTATTTCATATGCATTTTTGGTTCGCTGATTTTTATCGCGAGTTTAGACTTGGAATTTGATACCAATTTAGACATCAGCATCGCTACAACCGGGATATGACCAGGAGCGAATCATCATTTGCCTTTGTCGATTCGAACAAAGATGGCTTAGCAAACCGGGTTAAGATCCTGTCGACCAAGGCTTTTGACTTTATGAGCCGTAAGGGTCTCATAAAGATGTTTCTCCTTACAAGTCGTGAGGATCTCGTAAGTGTGTTTTCTTCTTAAGAATCGTGAGGGTTCTTAAGTGTATGTTCTCTTATAAGTCGTAAGGATCTTACAAGAGTGTTTTCTCTTTATAAGTCGAAAGGACTTACAAGGGTCGTTCACCATGTGAGGATATCCCTCGTTGCTGGTGGGACTTTGTTGGGGAAATGTTTATTCGTGTCCGTAGATTGTATACAAGGGTCAATATTGAAACGCTTGTAGGACCATATTGGGATGTATGACGACTTAAGAACAGGTTCAGATCCCTGTCGCTTAAGGCTTTTGAATCCTCTGAGCCGTGAGGGTCTCATAGGGGAATTCACCCTACGAGTCGTAAGGATCTCGTAAGTGTAACTTCTCCTCGGGAATCGTGGGGATCCCTAAGTGTGTTGCTCCCTTGTGAATCGTAAGGATCTCACGCAGGTAATTTCTCCTTACAAGGTTGAGAGGACCTTGCAAGTGTCTTTTAACGAGATTGCGTCCTTTCGGGTTTTCACAAACTCGCCGGTAGCCCTGCTGTTTTTACTCACGGAGCCCTTTCGGGTTTTCATCCGTGCCCATTTCGCTTATGGACATACCGTTTTTTTTGTTTTTTATTTTGGCACGTCAGCCTAAGGATGCTGCGGCTTGTAGTAGTTTAAGGACGTTACGGTCCTTAGTTAGTTTTAGGATGTTTCGGTCCTTTGTTAGTTTAAGGACGTTTCGGTCCGTTGTTAGTTTAAGGACGTTTCAGTCCGTAGTTTTCCATGTTTGGGATGGGGTATCGTTGGCTAACGATCAGTTGGGAGTCTCCGTATATGAGGAGGTTTTCGATTCTCATGTCGATAGCGATCTCAAGCCCTGCTATCTAAGCCACATATTCGGTTTCATTGTTTGTCCTCGGCTCTGTTAAGGAAAAGGCAAAGCGCATTATCCCTCCTTGTGGAGTCACGAAGATGAGGCCTACCCCAGATTTGATTATGGAGGAGCTGTGCTTTCGCTTCTTCATGGAAGATGCCCTATCAAAGTAGAGTTCCCATCGGGTATCACTCTCTCCTGTCTCCCTGTCGATCGTGTCAAACGCGTGCTCGTCTGGCAATTCGCAATTTAAGGGTGAATCGGCAGGTATCGGATGCTCAGCGAGGAACTCGGAGATGGCCTGGCCTTTCACTGCCTTGAGAGGTCGGTATATTATCGAAAACTCCATTAAGAGGAGAGCCCAATTAGCGAACCGTCCCGTTAGTATGGCTCTTGACATCAAATATTTGAGAGGATCCACTTTTGATATGAGGTGGACCTCATGCAAAGCATAGTGTCTGATCTTCGTTATCGCGAAGATTACCGCCAAGCAGTGTTTTTCGATGGGGAGTAGTTGTTTTCTGTCCACAGGAGAACTCGACTCAAATAGTAGAGGGCTCCCTCCTTCCCTTGGTCATTTTTCGGTGCCCATAGTGCGCCTAAGGAACCTTCAAGGGCTGTTGTGTACAGGATGAGGGGCTTTCTCTTGACCGGAGCGGTTAGTACCGGCGGATTCTGCAGGTATTGCTTGATTTCGTTTAGTGCGCTCTGGCATTTACGATCCCAGACAAACGGGGTCCCTTTCTTCATCAGGTGACTGTGGGGACGACATTTGCCGGAGAGGTTAGCTATGAACCGCCGGATATATGCGAGCTTTCCTTGGAGAGAACGCAGTTGCTTGAGAGTTCTTGGCGGAGGCATTTCCATGATCACCTTCATCTTCGACGGGTCTATCTCAATGCCCCGGTGTCGTACGATGAATCCTAGGAATTTGCCCGAGGAAACTCCGAACGCGCATTTGAGAGGGTTCATCTTCATGTTGTATTTCCGAAGACGTTGGAACACTATCTTCATATGCTCCCAATGCTCCTCGTGCGATTTGCTTTTCACCATGAGGTCGTCAATATAGCATTCAACGACTTCATGTATGAGGTCATCAAAAATCTTTGTCATGGCCCTCTGATAGGTAGCGCCGGCGTTCTTCAGACCGAAAAGCAACACTCTGTTGCAGAATATGCCCAGAGGAGTCCGGAAAGCGGTAAGCTTCTGGTCTTCGGGATGAATCTTTATTTGATTGTACCCTGATGAGCCGTCCATGAAGGAGAAGACTTTGTGAGTGGACGTATTGTCTATCATCAGCTCGGTAACCGGTACAAGAAAATCATCCTTCGGGCAAGCTTTGTTGAGGTCCCGAAAGTCTACGCAGATACGCACCGTCCCATTCTTATTCATCACTGCGACGATGTTGGCAATCCAGTCAGGGTACTGAACCTCTTGGATGAAGTCGGAGTCGATTAGCTTCTTGACCTCGGTGTTGATGCTCATTTTAAGCTCGAGCCGCATTCTTCTCGGCGCTTGTTTGACTGGCTTGATATCCGGCGATTTTGCCAGTTTATGCACAGCTATCTCTGGATCTAATCCCGATATCTCGGCATAGTTCCATATGAAACAGTCTTTATACTGTATAAGCACGTCTTTTAACGTGGCCACCTATTTCTCAGACAGTAGCTCACTGACGAACGTTGGCCTCGGGTCATCTGTCTTCCCTAAGTTGATTTTCCTTAAGTTGTCCACGGTAGTATGTATTCCATCTTCCAGCTCTTTTGGCGCCGGTGGAAATTCCGAGATCAACTCATCTTCATCCTTATTTTCGAAGCACCAGGGGTGGTCATCCATATCCTCGCGTACTCCTTCTTCTGACAGCGTTATCGCGTGACAGGTACGAGATCGCTTCCAAGACCGATGTTGATACGGTTCTACTCTCGCTGCATACGTGGCTTTCGGTTCATGCTTCTGTGGTGGGGTTACCCTCCAACTGCTGAATAGAGCAAACCTGCCTTGCTGATACTGGTCTTCTACCCAGTTTTTGAATGTGAAGCAGTCTTCGAGAGGATGTCCTATCGCTCGGTGATAGGAGCAATAATCCGGGTAAGAGACCTCGTCTGCTTGTTCGAGGTGTTTGGATTCCGGGAGCGTAATCATTTGATGTTTCATGACAAGATCGAATATCTTCCTTGTCTTGTCTTGGGGAAAATAATATGCTCGGCCCATCTTCTTTATAAGAGACGGATCTCGGCTGCTCAATTCTCGATCGCGTGGCATCTTGGACCTGCTTTGCCGTTGTCGAACGTTTTTTTCCGTTCTTTAGTTTGTTTTTGCCTCCACGTCGGGCCTTTTTCTTGCCTTGGGAATGCATGGTGGGCTGGCGACGAAGGGCATCGTCATCCCACGTGGCCTGCTGAAGGATACGTTGCATCCTGGCTTTCTCGTAGATGGCCATTTCGTGGCTTTGGTCGTTCCGGACCATTTGACCTCTTATTAGCTTGTCCATCTGTTCTTCAAATGACGGACTTGACATTTTTACGGCCGGATCTCGTTTTGGTTCAATTGCGGTGTCTTCTAACAGAGCATCTCCTTCTTCATCGAAGTCATATATAACGTAGCAGCCATGAAATCGCTCCCGTTTCTTGGATTGAACATATCCAAGCCCTATCGTTTCCATTTTCCCGTTGGGCAATTTTCGCTGAGTTCCGAGGACGTTCTAGATCCTGTTGTAGAACTAAGATTGTCGAGCAGTTTGTTTGAAGGGTATGCCTTGGAGCCTCAACAGCCTTTTTAATCCTCCTGTGTAGTATCTGGGCAGACGGATGGGCTGGAGCCTGTCAAGTGCAGAATCGGCACCATGCCAGATTTCTTTCTCCACTTTGGTTTCCGCAGATCGATAGAAGAGGATCACCTTTTCATCTTTTCGCCTGGGAGGGACGTAGAACGTCTGCAGTTCTTGCACACTATAGGTATCAAGTGCGTCGAGCTCTTTGTAGTGCTGTCGCGGAACCATAGCGATTTGCAAGCTTTGATCTTCTCTAGTGAGGGTCTGTATCGATGGCCGGACCGAGGACACTGCGTTAATTTCGTCTGTAGAGTCGCTACCAAAGACCAGAATAGGGGTAGATGGTCCCGGCTTGTTGCATTGGGGTGGCCCTGAATAAACTATCTCTTCTTCCTCTTCGGTATCACTCCCAAAGACCGGAATAATGGTGATAGCTTTCTGCTTATTCTCTGGCTTACGGCATCTTTCCGTGTCTTCAAAGTCTGGCAGGAAATACTTTGCATCCTCATACTTTCGGACTTCATTTACGGAAAATGGGTTCAGTTCCCCTGTCACGGTATACTCAAGACTATCTTTGAAGTACTTCATACACTGATGCTGTGTAGAAGGGATGATATTGTACTCGTGTAACCAAGGCCTTCCGAGTAAAGCGTTATAACAGGTCTTGGCGTCAATGACATGAAACTTGATGTCAGTGACGAGTAGCCCAAAGTGTAACGTCAGTATCACAGACCCGAGCGTCCGTGATGACTGGGAGTCGAACCCGGAGATGGTGATTTTATCCCGAGCGAGGTGATGCACGCTCATGCAAATTTCCTTTAGCACCCTCACGTTGAGAAGGTTGACAGAGGACCCGTTGTTGACCAGGATCTTGCCTATCTTGATGTCATGACAGTATCCGGTGACATACAAGGGACGGTTGTGCTCACACGTTCCGAGAAGGAGATGTTCATCACTGAAAGTGACGTCAGCCGTGTGCACTTCTTCCAGCTCGTCCTTCATCTTTTCTTCGGCAAGGAATGCTTGGAACTATTCGGGCTCTTGTAGTGCCTTGATCAGAGAATCTCTCTCCTCTTTAGATAGCAGAAGAGCATCGAGAATGATTAGTTTCGAGGGTATCTTCCTCAGGTGTGCCAGAACGTTGTAATCCACCTTGTTTTTCTTTGGCGGGTCCTTGGCTGCCAGCTCTTCGACAACTCTGTCATTGAGGGTGATATCTTCAGGGACTTTTTCTTTCCCCTTATCTTTTTTGTTCACTCCCTTGTTTGTGGGTCCGAGATTCTTTTCGGGTAACGTGCGATTACGCAGCTGAATGTTCTCACAGGTCTTCATCTCTTCTGTTTTGGAGATGGATTCCTTGAAGAGAGGGCCGAGAGCTATTTCTTCATCAGAATCGCTCCCGAAGGTGAGAACTTGCGATCTCCCGGAATCAACCATGCGACAGTCGCCGGCGGTTCTTTTGCGCTCATCTGTCGTGTTTTTCTGCTCTCTACGAGTTTTGCGCTTCATCCGCTTGAAATGCTGTCGATGAGCAACGTATTCCTGCCACCACTCCTTGAAAGCGTTACACCCTTCGGTAGGGTGCGTGATCTTCCGATGGTATAAGCAGTAGTTTGGATATGCATCTGGTTCGTCGGGGCACGTACTTTCTGAAGTGCTTTCTTTGAAAAGTGGCAACTTCATTCCCATTGACAGGGCCTTAGCGAATCGTTTCCTTGTCTTAAGCCTGCTTTTGCTGGCGGCAGAAGTACTTCTATCCGGTTGGGGTACTCTATGGCTTCTCAATACCGAAGCTTCTTCAACGTAACGCCGACGTTTGGCCCTTTCGTATATGGACGTTTCACGCTCTCGGTCAGATTTACTTTTCTGAAGAGTTTCGCTCAGCAGTCTGTCAATCAATTCGTCCGATGGCTCCAGAGATTTTGATTCCAGTTCTGGATCTGCCCCTAGTTTCTCTGCATCAGGAGCTTCTTTGTCATTTATTGACGAGTAAGAGATCATATGGCAGCTTGCCACATGATCCTCGGGATCTTCTAAAGAATCGTCTCCTTCATCAGCGTTACCGTCTTTATTCTCAAGAACACGCTTGAAGAATTCGTCCAACGTGATTGGGGTCCGTACCTTCTGGTTATATTCTTCCAGTGCATCGATGTATTTCTGCAGAGCTGTACGGCTGTCTTCGGGTTGGACGGGCTTCTTGGCCTTCTTCTTTTTCTTTAAAGACTTTGGAGGTTTGGCCTGAACGTTTTGTCCACCTTCAACAACTTTCAGCGTTGGGCGTGACTTCAGCATCCCCTCAATAATCTCGGGCTCCAGCGGGCTCTTTCACCTAATCGCCGGACATGCTTAGAGATCTTTCAGCATTCTTTTCATTTTGGCTGAAAGAGCAACCTCCCATTGAGCTTCTTCTATAAAAGAGCACGATGCCTCCGGCGTGTCCACCTTTTTAGGAGCGTATGGCTAGGGCGGGCTTACCTTCCAATTCTCAGACAGCGTGAATTTGCCCTGTTGGTATTGGTCCTCAATCCAGCCTTTGAAGACGAAGCAATCTTCGATTAGATGGCCTACTGCTCGGTGGTAGGGGCAGTAATTAGGATTGTTGGCGTCTCTGGGCTGTAGTGGACGTCTTGGATCTGGCAGATTGATGAGCCTGTTACGCACTGCCAGTTCGAATAGTCTCCTCGTTTTATCCCGGGGAAACGAATAAGGGCGTTTTAGCTTCTCATTGAAGAATCGGTGTCTATTATTTTGGCGATCAGCTGGTTTTTGAACCGCTGGGCTGCTGCTGAGCATTGGCGACGAAGGTCGCTTTCCCTTTTCCCTTTTCCCTTTTCGTTTCGAGGCTCCATTTTCGAGGACGACGGTCTATGGCCCATCTGATCCATTTGGGCCAGCTTGTCAATCAAGGCCTGGAAGGTAGTCGGCTTGAAAAATATCATGAACTGGGATATGGTCGCCTGCGGATGAGGGTACCCACGAACATGCCTACTGAAGGCGTTTCTTCGATGCGTTGTTTGCGTCTCGACCATAAGTTCCGCCACCGGATTGCATACTGAACCCATGTTTCGCCTGGATTCACCCTGGCGTTAATTAGTGCGGTGATCGAGGTGCGCTCGCTAGCGCTTGCGAATCTTTGTGTAAATAGTAGCTCCATTTCTGAAAATGTCTTGACAGAGTCATTCGGAGCTCGGAATACCACTCGAATGCTGTCTCCGACAAGCTGCCAACAAACTGGCGAAGCAGCAGTTTTTCATCACCCCCAGTATTACCGCACAAGGCTCTGAATTGAGCTACGTGCTGGTATGGATTACCCGTCCCCTTATACACATGGAATTTAGGGATCGTATATCCCGGCGAGTACTTTATTTGATCGTACCAACCCGGATAGGGTCGTCCAGTTTTGACGATTTGGCTAGCCGCTTCGCTCGCCTGATGAGCTTGTATCTGTTGAGCTATATAGTCGTCAAGTGCGGCTTTGGAGATGGTCTCTTCCTTGGCTGCTGATAGAGCCGGAAGAGGGTTCGATGTCTCCCCTCTGTCGTCTTCAAGGATAATCGGAGGGTCTTTAGCTGGAGGATCCAGCTGTATCATCATCCCGACCATATCTTGGAATAAAAGCGTCATTTGTTTTATGTTGTTCGCTTGTTCCGCGTCCTCCTTGTCTTTCGTCTCGAGCATTTTTCGGAGGAATTCGGCATTAGTTTCCTGCTCTCGACGCTGCTCCAACGATGTCTCCGGGCTTGCTTTTGGCCCAGTGAGTGCGGCCATGGTTGTTAGCATTTATTGGAGTTTTTGTTGTTGCTCCTGAGCCTTAGTTACTAACCGCGTGAGTGGTCGATGGCCTGTGGAGATACGGCTATCCTCTATTCCGGAAGCCATGTAAATAGTGTGCACCACCATGCCCACAGACTTGGGGCGTTTAAGTTCAGTGCCCTTGAGATTCGTCGCAGACACAGGGATTTTCTCCGGCCTTCTCCTTTTTTAGGCGGTCGAAATTGAGGGGGCCATTGCACCGGGAACCCAAGTAGATGACACTTTCTGTGGTACGACAGGGTGGTCCCTCTCTTTCCGAACCTTCATTTTCTTTGGTTGGCGGGAGTAGTCTTGGTTAATCACAGAGTCTTGGACCCTTCGCTAGACCCTATGGATTTTGGAGGACAGCCGCTGAGGGGGCTGCTCTGACTTCGCCTTAATAACATTTTCAGCGAGTAGAGGAGACTTTTTCAACACGGCAGTCGGAGAGTTCTTTCGCACCCTCCTGAGCGGCTCAAAGTTGTTTCCAGTTGGAACAGCAGCGTCAATTTCCACCATCGGAGCTGATGGGGTCAGTCCAGAAGGGGAACTGCCCCCAGCTTTCCTCACTCGGCGCCTGTGGTGACGTCGAGCATGTCTTGCAGATGGGATCAATTCCGTTATCGGGGTAGCTGCATCGTGCTTCATGCTTTGATGAGAAACTGCTGTTGGTGCCAGCCTGTCGAAGACCGATGTCCGTTGAGAAGGACCGTCTAATCTGTCGAAGACTGATTTCTGGGCAGGGGAAGCAGCCTTGGTGATTTCGCCTAAAGCGGGAATTGGAGCTGACAGTCTTATGAAGACTGATCCCTTAGCGGGAGAAGCCGCTATGATGATTTCATTTGTTGGAGCCGGAATGACTATCTGCTTCGGGATAACCCCTTCAGGTATTGTAGGCTTTTTCACGGGCCCACCTGAGCTTTGGCCTAGTCTGTTGAAAACTGAGGCGCCGGATTCGGACGACCCGTTGAGAGGGGCCGCGGTGGTTGTAAGCCGATCAAAGACCGACTTCTTCGGAGATTCTTGCGACGGCAGTGGGGCGTTGAAGCTCATTGGTGGGAGCATGGTCCCAAAGAACAGCCCAGTGGTGGCTTGCGTCACCTGTTCCACTGGCATGGCAAAGATAGACGCCGCTTGAGGCCCGTAGGTCACTCCTCCTGCGAGGACGGGGCGGGAGTTGTTGCAATTGTTGCAGTTAGCACAGTTGGAAACCATTTTCTCTGCACGGGAGCAAGACACCAAATCTTAGTACCTTGAATCCAGGGGCAACCACATCAAACCGCGATTCGTTCGCGAAACACGACACACGAAGTGTGGAGTGGAAAGAGGAAAAGGTCCCACCGGGCGTGCCACATATCTTATGGACTGTGGTGTTTTTGGGAGGCTTCCTTCAAAATCATCACACAATGATAGTTGGGTCATGATCCTACTGTGAGTATCCACTACTCTTCGGGAGAATTTTTCACTTTACAATCAATACTATAAACCAAGTAGGTTCCTAGAACGGTGTTAGCGGGGCTACGCCTCCAGGGAAAAGAGGTTATGTAATTAAGGAATTTTGCAAAAGCGTTGGAAAACCTCTCTCGAAGTACCGACACTAGCATGGCGAAGGGTTAAACAAGAATTGTGAGGTGCGATTAATCCTGAATAATTCTTCTTTTAGGGTTTGAAGAAGAATTCGAGGAAACAGTGGGAGCCATCCTGTTTAGATAAACTAATAACCAATCTGAACTTGCAAGAGCATATGCTGAGTGTTTCTTTTCTCTCTCCCCTAATTGCAGTGATCATGACGAGACTTAAGCTAATACTAGATAAAAACGAACTCGTTGGGCCAAACTATAAGACTGGCTGAGGAATGTCCATATGGCTCTTACATATGATAAGGTCGCATACGTTCTCATGTGTAACACCCTAGTTCATTTATACCAGTTCTAGTCAAGTATTTCTTTATTTATGGTATTTTCCTGATTTATTGTGTTTGGGTGCGAATAGTGTATTTGACATTTTATTGTATCCGACCCGACCCACTTGCTTGAAACCTGTTTGATTCATGTCTATGTTTTATCCTGACTTGTTACGTAGACTTGTGCTATTTCATGTATACTGCATACCGGTATTTTTATCTGGCATTTACAATTTTATAATATAACATTTTAAGTCACATAAAATATTTTAATAATACATTGCATGGCCTGCATGATATCCCTAACCCTGTGGTAGCATCTGCGCATCTTGTTCTCGTCCCGTTCAGTGAAACGGACTTGTTTGGATGGCTACGCGCACGAGCGTGCATCCATTCTTGGGGGTATGCATTTTCGTTACCCAGACATTCATTTTGAATTTTGGTCGTCACACATATTTTTCGTATTTTAAAACTAAAATTTTAGACCCGACCCGGGCGTGTTTTGGAATATTTTTGTATCCCGCCAAAATTCAAATTTATTTAATTTAAAATCTGTATTATTAAATCGACAGTTTAAATTTTTAAAACTAACTAAAATCTTTTTGAATTAAAAATCAAAACCTTTCAACAAACACAGTCTCTCTCTCTTTTCTGCATCGTGGCCCCACCATCACAGAGCTTCTCTTTCTCTTTCTCCCCTCACGCTGAGTTTCTCTCTCTCTTCTTTCTCTCTCCTCTCGCGGCTCTCTCTCTCATCTCGGAGTTCCTGTTCATTTCTCGAGTGTGGTCACCCCCCGCGCCTATCGTTACCTCCCTTCTTCACATATTCTCCTCTTCTCCTCTATTTAAAACCCCGAGCACCCATGAGGAAACCCATCGAGCCCCTCTGCCTCCTCAAAACCCTAACCCTAAAACTCCCTGCCTCCTCACTCTCTACCCTCAACCGAGACTCCTCCTCCTCCTCGCCAACTCCTCCCTCCTTCCTTCTCCCCGAGCTCACCCTGCACCTAACACAACACCGAGAACCCACCTGCACCACCACCTCACCTCGTCGCCGCCGATCACCTCCACCTCTCGTCGCCATCTCCTGCTCTTCTTCCCTTCTCCCTCCTACACCAACCCCTGCACACCCCAGCAAACAAAACCGAGCCTAAACCCTAACCTAACCCTAACAGCAAACCCTAGCTTCGCCGGAGTTCAGTCGATTTCATCGTCACCTTCACTCCTCTCCTGACCCCAGTGCACCTTAAACCAAAGTAAGCAATCCCTTCCCTCTCTTCTCCTTCTTCCTCTTTCTTTCTTTCTTTTCTTTTTTTTTAGATTCTTGATTTCTGTATTTAATAGTTCGCCGGATCCGGGCTTGACGCCGACGATCCAGACGACCCAGAGGACGTACCTTACCCGCGTGATCACCCTCTTGCATTGCTTGGACCCGTCCCGTGTGCCGTGCGTGCGTTGCGACGTTTTCCCGACGTCGAACGTGCCGTACATATCCGTTTCGTGATCCATCGAGGCAAGTTTATCTTGCTACATGCTATGTTACTGTATTTATATCTATTTGAATAAATATAACACTTGTATTTTAAATTATGCATCCCGGGTTATAGTTTTACAGTTTTACCGTGATTCCGTTTGCACCCATATCATTTAAAATATATATAACTGCATTTATAAATCCCATTAATTCATATTATTATTGTAGTAACACCCCATGCTAGAAAATGTGCATCCCACTTAGTAATGGAACTATAAATGTAACACTAATCGGTGTTTGTGCATCCATACCATTAATCGTGTACCTATCTGTATTCCATGTCACATTAATTCATATTATTATTGTAGTGACACCCCATGCTTAATAATGTGCATTCCATTTAGTCTTGGAACTGTAAATATAACCCTAATAGTAAATCATGCATCCATGCTTTTATTGTACATCCGTACTTTCACCCTGTTTCAATACTTGCTACAGTTTGATTATGAGCACCCGCTTGATACCTGTACACTACTTGACATGACCTGATATACCACTACTTGACATGACTTGATATATGTACACTACCTGACTTGACCTGATATATCACCACTTGACATGTTACCTGATCATGTTTCTAATACCGACAATCCTGACATGTTACATATCATGTTGTCTGTATAGACAAACATGTTCCTGCTTGATCCTGTGTTGGCATTAGCTTCAGATTTATCAATACGTGACTTGAACACATAACTTGGGGGTATGGGGAAATCAATGATGAAACCTGACTTATAACTCGACAGTTCGATGCTCATACCGATCAGTTTTACGGGCTAGGCCAGCCCCGGGATGATGCTGCCGACATCATTCATCTATACATGTTACCTTTTACTGCCTAGCTGCACGTCTCAGATTCAGCCCGAGAATCTTGACCGTGGTCCCGGGCATGCACGGGATACTATTGAGTTACATCGACGATTCATTAAATTGATTTCACAAACTTGAGAGTAATTAACCCAGTAGCACAATTTAGTTTTATTGCTGCACTTCACTTATACTGTTACTCTTTACTGTTCCTTATTCGTGTTACTGTTATATTTTTATTACTGTTCATACTCGTGCCTGCATGCCTTGTTACCTCCTGATTATATTATTGTTGATATTATGACGTACTGACGTCTCGGTTTTGCATGGCCCAGATCCTCTACCTTTGCAGCTGATCGATCCGGAGTATTTCAGTGAACAGGCCGAGCAGTGATGACCTGTTAGTATTTTAGTTTAGTTTTCTTTCAACATTCTCATTCCTGATGTGAGCCTGTATTATGGGACGTACTTTCCAGATTATTATTGTATTGGATCTTTTGCTTCCGCATTATTTTATTTCTTGACTCGTTATTCTGGCTCATGGATATGTACTAGATAGTTGTTTTATTTTTCTACTGTTCTTGATATCTTAGACAGCCGTAATGTGACTGTGGAGGGATCTTTCCTAGCCACAGGTAGTATGGTTGGCTCTGTCACGTGCCGATCTTAGCGCACTCTGGGAAGCGGGGCGTGATATCATGGCGAAAACTCCCCCTGTTCCCGGTCGAGAATCCTCGGTCGTGGACATTGAGGTCCGTAAGACCTGAGATCTTGATTACACGAAAGCCAAGTGCCTCGTGTTGGCCTCCATGGATAATGAACATCAGAGGCGGCACGAGACGGTGAATCTTGTTTCCATCTTCCTCCATACCAAAGATTTATATGGAGAGAAATCTCGTATCGCAAGATATGAGATCTCGAAGAAATTGTTTCAAGCGAGGTTGGCTATCGAATCATCTGTTGGGGACCACGTCCTACAGATGATTTCTCTCATAGAGGAGCTCGCGGACCTGGGAACTGCGTTGGAGAATGAGTTGTATATCGACTTGATTCTACAGTCCCTTCCCTCCACCTATGCCCAATTCATATTGAATTTCAATATGCAAAAGATGGAAGTTTCACTTCCTGAGCTCCTCAACATGCTGAGGGTGGCAGAGGGCACCTTGAAGAAAACAAAGGAAACGCCCGCTCTATTTATTGGGGAATCTTCTTCTCCTAAATCCAAGGCTAAGGTCAAGGGAAAGAAGAAGAAGGCCCCCACCAAACCGAGAGGAGGTGTGCAGAAGGTGCAGGGAAAGGGAAATGAAAAGAATAGGGGGCAGCCACAAAGGAAGAATGCTTCTAATGTCGGGCCCTAAAGGCCAAGAGTCAGGACACGAAGCAAGTTGTGATTTCGGCTTCAGGTGTGTTCGTGATTAAAAATTGTTCCTCTATAAACTCTACTTCCTGGGTATTGGAAACCGGATCAGGATCTCACTTCTGCAATTCATTGCAGGCGCTGAGAAGCCGCAGAGTTTTGAGGAAAGGTGATACGACCCTCAGGGTTGGCAACGGAACCATTGTGGATACTGTTGCAGTAGGAGAATATCACCTAGGATTGGCGAGTGGACATATTTTGTTATTGCGTAACTGCTTTTGTGTACCCATTATGATGTGTAATATTATATCTGTATCTTTGTTATCAAATGAAGGATATAATTTTGCACTTGAAAGCAATGTCGTAAATATTCCCCTAAATCATGAAATGGTTGGGTCGGGTACACTCAATAATAGAATATACATTCTCAATCAACATCAAGTTTTCAACGTCCAAAACACACTAAAAAGAAAGACTTCAGAATCAAACCAAGCTTTCTTATGGCATTGTAGACTTGGTCATATCAATGAAACATGACTGACTAAGTTACATAAAGAAGGATACTTAGATCCGTTTGAGTATCAATCGCATGCAACTTGTCAATCATGTATCAGAGGAAAGATGACAAAAACTCCGTTCACAGGACACGGAGAAAGAGCTACTGAGCTCCTGGGACTCATACACAGCGATGTGTGTGGGCCAATGTCTACACATGCAAGAAGTGGCTATTCCTACTTCATTACTTTCACAGATGATTTCTCAAGGTATGAACATGTATTCTTAATGAAACATAAATCCGAGGCCCTTGAGAAATTCCAAGAGTATAAAAATGAAGGACCGGTCTACAAAGGTTGTATTCCCCATTCACTTAGTGTAATGGTGGATTACATGTTCATTTCGTCTATTTACTCTAGCTAGATCCTAGGTTAGGGTGAGTGTTTTCATTTCGTTCATTTCGTCTATTTACTCATCTCAGGGGGAGTGTTTGAAGGATGAAAATGAGGATTTTCTTCCACCCTTTTCGCAAGCAGATGTAGTAGAGGCTATCACAGTTACAGCTAGAGAGTCTAGAACAGATCCATTAGCACCTTAGAATTTTTGAAATTGGCATGCTTGGTGTCTTGAAAACCCAGTAGGGTGCTAAGGAATCCCAACATCGGTATCAGAGCCTAGCTAGAGCATTAAGCGTTGCGGAGACGAAGTTAGAAGTCCGATCGAACCCCGAAAACCCAATTTTGGACCCCTCTTTGGAATTTTTTTTCCAAAAGTTGGATTTTTTCATGTTAAAAATACTCTAAAAATCATGCAGGTAATTCCATAGACCCACCTGAAGAACGAGTCCCTAACTCGTCTAAGTGACCGCGGAACCGCGACCAAAACATGGTTTTGGCGGCGGTTCCGCGGCGCCACTTGAGAGGCTAAGGACGGGCCTTCAGCTGTTGGTCCATGGGCACTATGGTATGGTTCTGAGTACTTCTAACACTGCTCAAGTGTTGAGCTCTCTGGGAAATTATGGGTGTTTGTTGATTCGATCGGAATGTTTAATATCGTCTAGCTTTTTCTGGAATGTGATACAATATGTGGAATTCATATAGTTAGACACGAAATCCGTAATATGTGATATTTCGGGTTTATGACGTCTAAGGTGATTGTGGATTCCAAATGTTGTAGTTTGACATTTTCTTTTCTGCGACCGTAAGTGTAATATGTGGTGTAACGCCGGTTTCGTTGCTATATGTCAACAACAATTGGGATACGCATATTTACTTACGTTGATGACATGTGATGTTATATGTTGTTGTGATATGTTATATTGGATCGTAGCGTTTTGAATAGCCGGGGTTTTTATGTGAGATGAGAGTTTTTATTTTCATTCATGTAAAATTAATTGTATATAATATTCTTTTATTGGAGCACTTCCGGGTTGAGGATGATGTCACCATTGTTGTATATTATTTACTTTTCCGCATTAGGATAGACCCAAGGAGGGGAGCATAAGTAACCGGGTTCTAGAGTCCAGTGGGAGACCATCTCGAGGAGTCGAGTCCGGGTCTCCTAACTCTAAAATTGGTAGGGTTGCTTGCCACTCTCGTAGGGGTCTAGGGATGTGGGTTTGGCTATTCATCGCGACCGTGGAATTCGTGTTTTATATAAGCTCAAAATAAAACACGGACCTCCTAATATATCCAATATTTTATATGTTTTTTCTGCTGCTCTGTGATGTAATCACTGTGGATTCTGAGACGAATGAATATACATTATATATGAGATATATAGTAGACGTTGCTTATATTTTGCACCCGCGCTAGTCCCGTCCCTGTATGCCGTTAGTTAAGTAACCTAACGGTGCATAACGGGACACTGTGGCGAATGCGGATGGCATAAGCGTACGTTGTATTTTCGTTTCTTCTGTGATGCTTAGGAAGCATAAATGATGGGACTTCATTAATGAGATTAATGAAAGAAAAGAAACCTAAAAGATGTTGTAGAAACTTATTTTAAAAACTGGTAGCTCTAGTTCTTGCTTTGCATAGCGGTATTCCTCGTAGAATATCCAGCACCTTATTCGATAAGGAAAGAGCCGAGATCCCTTCACCGGGAGTGACCTCTTTAGCGAAACTAGTAGATGCTACAAACTCGGTTTGTCTTTTGATTGCTTTTATAGTTTTTGCTTTGCATAGCGGTATTCCTTGTAGAATATCCAGCACCTTATTCGATAAGGAAAGAGCTGAGATCCCTTCACCGGGAGTGACCTCTTTAGCGAAACTAGTAAAAGCCTCAAAAACACTCCTTTTCAAAATCACTCGATTCTACAACGATATCAAGTTCATTACGCAAAAGGTTTTCTTAAAAACCCGTCGTAGCCCTCCGTCATTTCAGATAAGTAGTATTTAGTATTTGTGCTGCGTTTGTTGACCTTGTCAAGGCGTAGTGTGCGGTAGCTGATTAGTGCTTATCTGCAAAGCATTTGATGCGATTGAATTAGGGTAGTCATGCGGCCTTATTGACCTTGTCAAGGGTCGTGCGGGTGGGTTTAATTCAATCAAGAAATAACGGGTTGAATTTGACTTGCGGTCTATGGTTTGTTGACTTTCTCAAGGTCATAGATCGCTTGGGGCAAAATATTATCGGGAATTTCAAGTGTTGAAATTTGCAATGAGATTGCATACATTCTATGAGATAGTTGGATCCCGATACCCACTGCGAGTAATAGTTACTCCTGGGAGAGTTTTACACATTACAATTAGCCGATCAAGTAGGTGTCTAGAAAGGTGTCAACGGGGTTACGCCCATGGGAAAACGAGATTTATTTTAATTAGGTCTGTGCGAAAGCACGGGGAACCTCCCTCAAAGTTCCGGCACTACCCTGGCTGAAAGATCGGCGAACTTGTAGAGTGTAATTAATCCCGGTTAGTCTTTCCTTTTAGGGTTTGGAGGAAGATTTGATAAAAACAGTGGGAGCCATCTTGATTAGATAAAATAATAACCAATCTAATCTTGCAAGAGCATACGCTGAGTGTTTTCTTCTTCTCTCTCTCTCCAGGTTGCGACCATGTCACGTCTTAATCAAGATAATAATATGGATGTATTGACCGAACCGGCTTGTTATACTGAGCTGGAGAACGTTAGCCCCCCTCCAACTTATAATTGTTATAAGACCGAGCGGGAAATAGGGAATTACCAGGATTCCCGTGCCGTCCAAACAAAGAAAGTGCATGATGATGCATCTTCTTTGGGTGTGCTCAATACCAAGAACTGTTTCTCAGTGTCCTCTACGTACTGGGTATGAGATACCGGATCAGGGTCCCGTTAATATAATCTGTTGCATGGGCTATAGATAAATAGAGAACTGGGAATGGGTGATAAGTTTTAAGAGTTAGAAACGGTGCAATTGTTGCAGCCAAAGTAGTTGGCGGTTATCACCTTGTATTACCAAATACATTGATTTTGAACGAATGTTATTAGATACCGAACCTGATATACAACATTATATCAGTCTCTTTATTTAGTAAAGAAGGATATAATTATGTATTGTTGGATAATGTTTTGAACATTTCCTATATCAAGAGTTGATCGGATCAGGCACGTCATCTAAAAGCATATACGTTCTAAATCAAACCACAGTTCTCAACGTACAGAACACACACAAGAGGAAGAGTTCAGAAATGAATGAATCATTCTTGAGACATTGTAGACTAGGTCATATCAATGCGACCCGACTAGCTAAGTTACATTAAGATGCATATTTAAATCAGTTTGAATTTACATCTTGTGAAACTTGCCAGTCATGTCACAAAGATAGAATGACCATAGCTCCGTTTAATGGAAACAGACAAAGAGTTAGTGAACTCTTGGGATCGATACATGATGATGTATGTAGGTCCCATGTCTACACATGCCAGGACCAGTTCTTTGTACTTTATTACATTCACTGATGATCTCTCAAGATTCGGACATATGTTCCTGTTGAAACACAAGTCTGAAACTTTTGAGAAATTCAAAGAATATAAGTTAGAAGTAGAGAACCAAAAAGGGTATAAGTATTATGTCCTTTGATGTGATCAGGGAGGAGAATACTTGAGCATGGAGATCCTGGATTATTCTAAAGGAGAATGAGATTCTCTCCCAGCATTACTCCTCCGTATACACCACAGCACGTCGGTGTATCGGGGCAGAGCATTCGCACCCTATTAGATATGGTGCGCTCTATGATGAATACTACTGAGTTACCTATTTCCTTTTGAGGTTATGCGCTTGAGGAAGCTGCATACCTATTGAATTGGGTTCCAACCAAATCAGGTGCCTACCACTCCATATGTGATATGATATGGGAAAAGCCCATCTCTTAAGTAAGTTAAGATTTGGGGTTGTCCGGCCTATGTCTAAAAGCAAAATCCGGACAAGCTCGAGGTAAGGTCAGTTCTGTGGAAATTTGTTGGATATCCCAATCATTCGCAAGAGAATATCTTCTACCACACCGAGGAACAAAAGGTGTTTTATTTCTCGGCATGCCGCCTTTTTAGAAAATGAATTTATTTTGGAAACAAATTTGTGGTCATGAGGTAGAACTGGAAGGAGTTCCAGCTATATAAACTACAGCTGATGATTTGGTAGAACCGGAGGATTCAGTAGCTCCCAACGAACCTCAGCCTCTCCACCGATTTGGTAGGGTTCCTCACCCACCTGAGAGATATTTCGGTTTTCTCTATGACAGTAGGAGCGAGGATTGCATCATGAGATGATGACCCAACTAGTTTCGAGCAGGCCATCAAGACTGGGGACTCTGTAAGAATGGCTGGATGCTATGCGATATGAGATGGAATACATATACACCAATAAAGTATGGACTTTGGTTGCTTTATCTGAAGAGTTAAAACCCCATCTGGAGCAAGCATATGTTGAGAAGATTACTTGGTGTAGATGGAAAAGTTGAGACTTTCAAAGCTAGACTTATAGTAAAAGGTTCTCGTCATCGACCAGGTGTGGTTTAAGATGAAACCTTTTCTCCGGTAGCTATGCTTAAGTCCATCAGGATCCTATTTGCCATTGCTACATACCATGACTACGATATCTGGCCGTTGGGTGTCATGACTGCTTTTCTAAACACTGATTTAGAAGAGAGCGTCTATAAGTACACAGCTAGAAGGCTTCGTAGACAGTGGGAGCAGCGGATACGTGTGCAAGTTGCTTTACAGATTAAAGCAGGTATCGCGGAGTTGGAACATCTGTTTTGATATGGTAGTCAAAGCGTTTGACTTCATTAAAATGATAGATGAACCTTGTATATACAAAATGGTAGTAGAGAGTAAGGTGTTCTTCCTCGTATTGTACGTGGATGATATACTCTTGATAGGAAAGGAGTTTCCTATGCTACAATCAGTCAATCTCCTCTTATCACATAGATTCTCCATATAGGATCAAGGCGATACCTCCTAAATCTTGGGTTTTGGATCTATGAGATTGATCTAAGTGGATTTTAGGATTCTCACTGGGTGTAGTGAGATGGTATCAATAGATCCTGGGGAGAGTCACTGGATAGCATCCAGGGTGGTAAGGTCGACTGAATGTCATTCACAGACATTGTCTTTACCCTCAGTGGAGGGACGATATGTTTGAAGAGTTCTAAGCTATATATCGTGGAAAACTAGACTATAAAGGCTCGATACATCGCTACCAACGATACTACCAAAGAGGCAGACTGGGTGTACATAAGTTCATGAGATGAACTTCATTCCTACCATTGTGTGATAATGGAGTTGTGGTTTTGGCCTAGGAACCCCCGTACCATCAGTGACCCAGATATATTCTAAGGCAGTATCACCTAATCATGGAGTGTAAGTCTACGCTAGCGCTCCGGCCGTCTACAGACGCCAAATGCGGAACAAAAACTTTTAACTGGCGCTATCGTATACTTTAACCCGGATCTTCCATTATTGCTAAACTAACAAACTGTAAAGAGTGTAGAAAGGTTATACCGAACGATCCGAGTCCTTCGTTCTTCAACCATCATCCCACGCTCCGTTGCGGCTGCTCCGATCTCGTTGATCTCCGATATCCTCGTCGAGGTGGCACCACATCACCGATTCTTTAAACGGGCTCCCGCCTCTGACTTGAGGCAACTCGATCGTCAAGTTTGCTAAAAGAGACGATCAAGAATGATGTAGAGAATGAGTAGATGACTTTGTCTCACTTCGTCCAAGTCCGTGGACGATCGGTTAATGAAGTTGCCGAGGGAATTGGGTGATGGAATGAAAGAGGCTATCAAATTTCCATACACCACAAAACTATCATAATCTTTTCTACAAATCAAAAAACCAAGTCAATTAGAGAGAGGAGGGGGCCGGCCACTTTATATGCAAGAGGGAGGTGACCGTAGGAGCAAGTGGTGACCATAAGACATGAAGCTTCTCACAAAAATATCCTAAGGAAAACAAGAAGCTTTAATGATAATGCATGAATCACTAAACACCTCATCAAGCCTTTAATGCATCCAATGAAAACTCAACACCAATTAATCCTAGTCACCTCATCTAGAACCTTCTAGAACACTGACTCACCTCATCTGAAGAAAAGATAAATCCGCCTTTAACCGAATGTTAAAAGACGGCTGATAGAAAACAGAAAACTGGCAACTTCCAAAAGTGATCCTGAAACGACTTTCAGGATAACCCCGAAACTGTATAAATATACCCGCATTTGTATTACGACCGAATACAAATGCAACTGAGACAAAGATATTATACCTACTCAATATAATACTCGGATCCGGCTTAAACCAAAGCCGACCAGAATTATCTGCCCGAAAAATAACACGTGCGTAAACGCACGTGCATTTTCCGAACCTTGCCATAAAACCATACGGCCTCTACAACGTTTCGCCCGAACTTGGGAAACTGTCTGTGGGGGACTCTAATGACTCGTCAGTACCCTGGCAGTGGGTTTAACCACAAACCGTCAGCGGCACTAGCAATGCGTAACGGCTGCCCATGGACTGACCTCAAGGGATGCCGATGAGCGAACTCATCCGGAAAACCCTACTGAGCCTAACAGTGACAATGTATATACAGTCCGGTCCGTTTGTCTATGAGTATCGCATATCTGCCTAGGGGGCTAGTAACGTCAGACCCCCAATAGCAGTATAAGTCGTGTCGGAGTGTATCCCAATAACACCCTGAGATACTACTGGAGTACCTACCAGTAAATCTCCTGCCATGGCCATGGACTTTGTGTAATGGCTCTCCTAGACACAGCACGATCTCGCCCCCAATACCGGGAGAGACGAATCCCCTGCCGATCCGCTCACGTGCCTCCATATGGCTCGGGACTGTACCCAAAAGCTACCTGTTTGCACGACTCCTTTGAGCCGTGGTAGGGTAGAAATCAAAGCACAGTGGGAACTCACACGAGACAAATGATGACCTCAGGTCGATGAACTAACCTGTACACATGTCACCTGGGAACTGCTATCTGACGGTAGATATAATACTAACTAGCAGATTCCCGGCGAGTCCTGTCCGGTGTACTCATAACCCAATGAGCATCTGTATACATCTTAGGTGATCCAACTGACACCAGTGGCTTGTGAGACCGGCCACCGCCCCTCGTCGGGGTCTCGACTGTACACACTAGTCTACTCCGGAGTATCGATGCCCTGTCTCGAAACTCCCACGACTAGGGACCACAATTAAGGATATGCGTATAAACCACCCAACTCTCACGTATATGATCGCCATCATGCTGTTGGTGGTAAAGCAAGATCCTAAGGGCTCTATCAAAGTGTAACATGTAATCAGTCACCTGAACATGTACACGACTGATAAAGGCAAACCAGATAGCATACTATCATCTCGAGTAAGACTGTCATAACGGTATAGGTCCTCCGCAATCATTGCAATCACGTACCTGCGATCCAATAATTGACTATGAGGGCACTATCTCCAACATGGAGATGGTTGATCTCCAGGGAGATCGAGGTTAGGAGAGTAAACTCAGAGGACAACTCGGCAGATCCACTCACAAAGGCCTTTTCCCAGAGAAAGACTTTTATGGGATGGTTGAGTATGAGAAACTACAACCACTGCTATATGATAGCCCTAGTGCAAGTGGGAGATTGTTAGTTATATGTATGCCCTAGAGGCCATTACTGTATATGCGATGTGTATTGTAATGGATGCTTGGACATATATAGGGATGACTTTCTTGCTCGATATGATAGTATGCTATCTGGTTACTCTTTATCTTAACATGTATGTTTCCCCCAATCAGAGCAAAGCTCTGTTTGAATTTCAAAAATTCAAAAATTGAAGCAACGCTTCAAATCCCGTGTGCTGCGCGCAACGCGCCACGTGTCAGAAGTTGATACGTCAGCGCAGCGCCCAAGGCAGCGCGCCCAATCAGAGCAAGGCTCTATTTTTTCAAGGAAGCAACGCTTCAGATGATCTGCGCTCTGCGCTGCGCGACACATGGCAGCGCAGTCGCGCTCTGCGCTGCGCGACACGTGGCACCGCAGTTGCGCTGCGCTCTGCGCTGCATGACACGTGGCAGCGCAGTTGCGCTGCGCTCTGCGTTGCGCAACACGTGTCAGGCGCAGGTGCGTTTGCGCCAAACAGAATTAAAATTCAGTAAGATCCTTCTGTTCTTGTTAAAACAAGAAGATTGTCTTCTGTAAAACAGAAGCCCTTGGATCAAAGATCCAACGGTGGGGAAAATTCCCCAAATCACTCAGAGAATGATCTTTTTAACAAACTTAACAAATCTATGGGCACTATATAAAGACCCCTAGACCCCAACTCAAAAGAGGAATATCAACACAGAGAGAACTCCTCTAAAGAAAATTTTTAGAAGAACTCAAAAAGAGAAAAAGGTAAACCCTTTGAATAAAAAAGAAGAATTTCTTCTAAAAAGATCATTGATCTAAGAACAAGATCAATGATCTCCAATAAAAATATAACAAAAATGAAGGCATTACCTTTTGATGAACCACTGGTTCTTTGAAAACAAGAAAATTTGTTTTCTTTGATCTAAAGTTGATCAAAATAATAAAACAGTGCCCTGCACTTGAAAAATCTGCACTGTTGCGCTCTTGGGTTGGCGCAAGCCACCAGAGAGCGCCACGTGTCAGCTCCAGAACAATCTGCGCTATGCGCTATTAAAATAGAGCACTGTTCTCATGAATTGGCGCAACCCAGCAGAGCGCGCCACGTGTCAGAAGCGCAACAGCGTAGCGCACTGCGCTTGTGCTCACCAAAGTGTGACACGTGTCACCTCCACATGGACTTGCGCCTTGCGCTCCTCAATCAGCGCAAAGTGCCGGACAAGCCATGTGGCACTCTATCAGACTAATTAATGCAATGCATTATCAAGGGCAGAGCCCAATAAAGAAAGGTCTAGCAGACCAAACAAAGTGCTATGCACTATTAAAGGGAATAAAGCCCAAACAGAGGTCTGTCAAGCTCAAAACAGATGCTATGCGTCATTTAAAGGGACAAAGCCCAAATCAAAAAGGACTAGCAGGCCAGAATGAAATGCAGTGCATTATCAAACAGGGGCAAAGCCCTAGCACAGGCCTAATAGGCCAAAGATAAAAACGTTGAACATCTTCAACTGGACTTAGCCCAATCATGGCCGTAAGTCCTCAAATTAAATTGACTGAGCACGGCTGCTCTTTTAAATCAATTTACACTTGGTTCAAAGGTACATCTCTGAACTCCTCTGACACCTATCGTTGTAATCCTTCAACGACGTCGGAGAGGTGACGGGTCCCGACGGCCATAAATAACATGGACCACTACGTCCCTAAACTGGAACAATAGAGCCTCCAAACGCTCTTTTGTCGGATCTAAACGATCCCGTTTGAGTTGATCTTAACCTCAAATGTGGCTAACGTATCCTTAAACCCTCAAATTGACTTTATTCCCAAATTGGACTTGTAGGGTGTTTTTCGTCACCCCATTGAGATGGGAATACGCGCGCGCTTGTCAGGCGTATACTACAGATTCCCCCTGTCTAGGGTAGGCCGGTGTTTATTGATTGTGGGGATCCAAATCTCCGGCAGCCGCGGACTAAGCTGCCGTTAATTATCCCTCGCCTTTGGGGCGAGGGAACCTCCGATTAACTGGTTAAAATGGTCATGCGAACTCAATGTGCAGTGTACGTGTGTTGTGTTTTGAAAGGGGGGTTTGGATATATCGGGAGCCACGCAGAGTTTTTACAGGGACAGTGTCACGGAGTATGTGTGTGTGTAAATATGTATACATATGTGTATATATATATATGTATATATGTATATATATATATATATATAAAAGAAAGAGGGGGAAAAGGCATCCAAAGGATGCGTGGGGCCAGCGCCTTGAGCGCTATGCCCTCAGGCGTAAGCGCGCCACGTGTCGGCACGTGGGCGTTTTGCGCTTGAGCGCAAGCGCGCCACGTGTCGGCACGTGGGCGCTTTGCGTTCGAGCGCAGTGCGCCTGAGCGCAGCACGCCACGTGTCGGCATGTCGGCGCTTTGCGCTCGAGCGCAGTGCGCCTGAGCGCAAGCGCGCCACGTGTCGGTACGTGGGCGCTTTGCGCTCGAGCACAGTGCGCCTGAGCGCAAGCACGCCACGTGTTCGCACGTGGGCGCTTTGCGCTCGAGCGCAGTGCGCCTGAGCGCAAGCGCGCCACGTGTCGGCATATGGGCGCTTTGCGCTCGAGCGCAGTGCGCCTGAGCGCAAGCGCGCCACGTGTCGGCATATGGGCGCTTTGCGCTCGAGCGCAGTGCGCCTGAGCGCAAGTGCGCCACGTGTCGGCACGTGGGCGTTTTGCGCTCGAGCGCTGGGCGCTGGCGAGACAAAGGGACTTTTAGTCCCAGAACCAGAAGCTATGATTCAGAAAGGAAATATTTATTATATATATATATATATCTATGTAAATATATGGAGTTAAACTCCTAAAATGTTTTGGTTGATAAAAGGGGTTCTTCCTCTTCCTCCTCTGTTGGCTGGATCTTGATGATCAAGAGATGTGAGATCTAAAAATCTCTCCTTTCTGAGATCTAATGGTAGATCCAAATTCCCCTTTGTGGGTTTTGTGGTGGAACACTTCTTAGTTTTTGAAAAGAAAGAGTAAAACTCTTGATTTAATTCAAAAGAAATGAGAAGGTTTAGAACCTTGGAGAAGGAGCAGGAGGCACAAAAGATCTCAGATCTAAAATTTTTGTGGGGAGAATGAAAAAAGTTATTTTTTTATTCATTATGTTGCCTTTTATAGGCTTACATATTTACATATAGCCCCTTGGGCTTCACAAAATGGCATTTTGCCTATCCCATGGCTCATGTGCCATTTCATTTTTGCACATAAGCCATGGGACTACAAAAAATTGGCTTTATGCCCATTTTGCATACATTCATGCATAAAAAATTACATAAAAATTATTTATTACATGATTTTGTTGTTGGCATGGGGGAGGCTGGCCGCGGGCTCGACTTTGGCATGGTCCCGCTTGACCTGGGCTTGGGCCCACCTAGCTTGGAGGTTGACCCTGACTTTGACTCGGTCAACCGGGGTGTAAATTTTTACCCCAACAAAGTGCCCCCCATCAATAAATGCACACCGCACATTTGAGTTGTGTGCATGAAATTGATGGATCTTGAAGTTGGACTTCGAGGTAGAAAATCATTCCAGGGGCGGAGCATCATCCCGGGGAGCATGATTCCCGGGGATCGGAGCATCATTCTGATTCGCGGAGAATAATTCCAGATATCGGAGCATCGTTCCGAAGGGGGGAGCATAATTCCAGGGTTCGGAGCATCGTTCCGATGGGCGGAGCATAATTCCAGAGATCGGAGCATCGTTCCGAAGGGCGGAGCATAATTCCAGAGATCGGAGCATCGTTCCGAAGGGCGGAGCATAATTCCAGAGATCGGAGTATCATTCCGATGATCGGAGCATGATTCCAGGATTCAGAGCGTCATTCCGAAGGGCGGAGCATAATTCCAGAGCATAATTCCGATGATCGGAGCATGATTCCAAGATTCAGAGCATCATTCCGAAGGGCGGAGCCTGATTCCAGAGTTCGGAGCATCTTTCCGAAGAGCGGAGCATGATTCCAGGATTCGGAGCATCGTTCCGAAGGGCGGAGCATAATTCCAGAGATCAGAGCATCGTTCCGACGGGCGGAGCATAATTCCAGAGATCGGAGCATCTTTCCGAAAAGCGAAGCATGATTCCAGGATTCGGAGCATCGTTCCGAAGGGCGGAGCATGATTCCAGGGATCGGACCATCATTCCGAAGAGCGGCAGACATTCTGACCGAAGCATGATTTCGATGCAGAGGTAGATTCCTAGGCGAAGTATAATTCCGACAAGGAAGGCAAATATTCCGAGGCGAAGCATTGATTTCGACACGGGGTACATTCTGAGACGGAGCATGATTCCGGCGCAGAGCTTGTTAGCTGACTTGATTCCGAGACGAAGCATAATTTCTACAGGGAAGGCAGGTACACCGAGGCAAAGCATCATTTCGACACAGGGTGCATTCTGAGACGAAGCATAATTCCGACGCAGAGCATGCTGGTAGACTTGATTCCGAGGCGGAGCATAATTCCGACGAGGAGATAGATATCCCGAGGCGAAGCATGATTTCAATACGGGGTAAATTCTGGGACGGAGAATGATTCCACCGTAGAGGTTGTTGGTTTGATTTGATTTGGGTTAACATCAGCATCGCTACACTGGAATATGGTACCAGGTGCGAATCATCATTTGTCATGAGAGGATTTGGGAATTGGTTTTTTTTTGTTTGGCATCAGCATCGCTATACTGGAATATGGTATCAGGAGTGAATCATCATTTGCGTTTGCTTATTAGGAAACGATGGCTTAGGAGACAGGTTTTATGTCCCTATCACCTAAGACTTTTCAATTTTGTGAGCCGTAAGGGTCTCACAAAGCATTTTCTCCCTACGGGTCGTAAGGATCCCGTAAGTGTATTTTCTCCTTGGGAGTCGTGGGGACTCCCAAGTGTGTTGCTCCTTTGTAAATCGTAAGGATCTCACGCGGGAATTTTCTCCTCACAAAGTCGAGAGGACTTTGCGAGTGCATTTCATCTCTTTTTCACGAGTTTGCGCCCTTTCGGGTTTTCACAAACTGCCGGCAGTCCTGCTGTTTTTACTCACGGAGCCCTTTCGGGTTTTCATCCATGCCCATTTTGCTTGTGGACATACCTTTTTTTTTGAATCTTCACCGCCGGTGGGACTTTGAATTTGGTCTCGCCGGTAGGACTTGGAAGGGATTGGGATTGTTTTACGCCCGTGGATTGTATACGATTTTGCAGGATGTATGATCCAGACCGTAGGGCCGGAAAATTTTTGGGGCTTTGTTGGCGTCTGCATCGCTGCACTGGAATATGATACCAGGAGCGACTCATCATTCACCGCTGGGGTATAGGATTTGGAATTTGGTTGGCGTCTGCATCGCTGCACTAGAATATGGTACCAGGAGCGACTCATCATTCGCCATTTGGGATTTGGGATTTGGTTGGCGTCTGCATCGCTGCACTGGAATATGGTACCAGGAGCGACTCATCATTCGCCGCTGGGGTATAGGATTTGGAATTTGGTTGGCGTCTGCATCGCTGCACTAGAATATGGTACCAGGAGCGACTCATCATTCGCCATTTAGGATTTGGAAATTGATTGGCGTCTGCATCGCTTCACTGGAATATGGTACCAGGAGCGACTCATCATTCGCCATTTGGGATTTGGAATTTGATTGGCGTCTGCATCGCTGCACTGGAATATGGTACCATGAGCGACTCATCATTTGCCGTTGGGGTATGGGATTTGGAATTTGGTTGGCGTCTGCATCGCTGCACTGGAATATGGTACCAGGAGCGACTCATCATTCGCCACTTGGGGATTGGGGAGCGATGGCTTAGGAGACAGGTTTAGATCCCCATCGCCTAAGGCTTTTCAATTTTATGGACCGTGAGGGTCCCATAAAAGCATTTTCTCCCTACGAGTCGTAAGGATCCCGTATGTGCATTTTCTCCTTAGGATTCGTGAGGACCCCCAAGTGTGTTTTTCCTTTGTGAGTCGTAAGGATCTCACAAAGGTTTGTTCTCCTCATGTATCGTGAGGACACATGAGTGGGTCTTCTCAATGGAGCATAATTCCAAAGGGGGAGACCAGCTGTGTAACTGGTGGTTGCGGTGGGGCATGGGTATGCTGAGAATTATTTGAGCCCGTGGATTGTATACGGTAGTCAATTTGGGGACTAGTCGTAGGGCCGGAAGAATTTTGGGAAATTGGATTTTGGTTGGCGTCTGCATCGCTGCACAGGAATATGGTACCAGGAGCGACTCATCATTCGCCGCTTTTTTTTTTACCGCGATTGCTCCATCATTTCAGCTTTTCTTATCGCGAAAGTCGCGATTGCCCTATCATTTCGGCTATTTATTCGCGGTTGCCCCATCATTTCGGCTTTATTTTCATTTTCATTTTTACTCGCTGATTTTTATTGCGAGTTGCCCCATCATTTCGTCTTTTCTTTATTTTTCTTTTATTTACACATTCTTTTATTTACATTTTTTTTACATTCCCAGTTTAACGACTTAGAGGTCGATTGTTCCCAGTTTAATGACGTGGTAGTCGACTGTGTTCAGAGAAAGGCAGATGTCTGAGAGAATTAGTTTCACGAAGAACTTCGGTCTCCGTTTGTATGAAATTGGCGGTCGTATCTTGACTATTTACTAACACGCCTTTGGACAGTTCTATCTCTCCTGCCTTGTATTGTTTTTCGACCCAATCTTTGAAGACGAAGCAGTCCTCAATGGCATGACCTATCACTCTGTGATAGGGGCAGTATTTGGGGTCGTCGGTCCTATTCGCTTCCTGCGGTCTTTTTGACTCTGGCAGTTGTAGACCGTTCTTCAGGGCATCTTTGAATATTTTACGGATTTTATCCCTTCTGAAGGAATAGACCTTATCCAGCTTCTCTTTCAGTGGAGATTCTCCTCCCTCTCCGAACATTGGCTTCCGAGGCTGGTTGGCGCTAGGCCCGCTCATCCCTTGCTTATTTCGGTTAGCCGAAGTGTTGAAAGATTCAGAATCATCGGAGTTTCCGCCTTTGCGATTATCGTCCTTTCGGTTTCTCCAGGACCTATTGTTATTTTGGAAATCCGAGGAGGACTCCTGCTTTGAGCGCTCCAGCATCTGAACTTTTCTGGTCAGCTCTTGGAATGTTTTGAGACCCGCGGTGCATAGAAACGGGGCCATCCAATTGTTGAGATTTCCGACAAGGAGACTGATAGATTGGTCCTGCTCTATCGGCGGTTCGCATTTGACGGAGAGATTGCGCCATCGGGTTATAAAATCCGTGCTGCTTTCGTCGCTCTTGGGCTTGGTCCTTACGAGCTCGGCAATGGTAATCTTATCGCTGACGCTCATGAACCTCTGCCAAAACAGAGACTCCATTTGGACAAAAGTTGTGACGGAGCCATCCGGTATGCTCGCGTACCAGTCGAAAGCAACATCGATCAAGCTATTAACGAACTGGCGGAGGAGAAGCGCATCGTTGCCCCCAATGTTCCCGCATGAGGCTTTGAAGTAGGCAATGTGCTGATTCGCATTTCCCGTCCCATCGAATCTTCCGAATTTAGGGATGACATAGCCGCTAGGAAATTCTACCATATCATATTGAGCAAGATATGGTCTCCCGCTACTATTAACATCTTTTTGCGCTTCAGCTTCGGCTACCAGTGTTTTGACTTTGCTGGCAACCAAATCCATGATTTGATCTTGAGTTAGCGGGCTACTGTCATCGGTAGCCAAGACATTTCCCGAGATAGGATGCGACTGATTTTCATGCGGTTCACCCACTTTTGGATTTGAGGGAATAGGCGTCGGCTGCATTGGGATACCATTTCCCGGTTCACGAGCAGAGCCCTCCGCCTGATTGGGCGACTGAGAGGCATGCCGGGCTGTGAGCTGCATCACGACAATCATCAAGTCGTCAATTTTTGAGTAGAGCTTGGCTATCTCCTTGTCTTTGTTTCTGAACTGCTTTCGGAGTTCTTGAAGCAGCTCTTGCTCCGCGGTCCTGGGGCGGAAAGTCGGCTCTTCTTCGCTTTCCGAGCCCGACTCCTCATGGACTGAAGGGTCTTTCTGCCTATCATCCTCATCAAGAGGGTTTCCATCACCCAGCAGAGGCGGCTGTTCTTGGGAAGCGGCAACCACATTCAAGCCAGATGGGATATGAGATGTGGTGGCCCCGTCTTTGCTCTTGCTGTGCGTGCCCACCGTGTAGAAAGTGTGGACCACATACCCAGCCATTCCCTCATCTTCGGCGGGGTAACCATGTTCTTCGAACCTCATGAGGTTTAGCCTGGCAGGAGCCCTAGCCCTTTTGTTGGCTCTATATCTGAGCCTTTTCTCCCTCAGCTTCTCGATTTTGAAGGCTTGGCGGGTATCCGCTACCCGGGAAGCCATTGTGAGTTGATCAGAGGGGAGCTTAGAGAAGACACCCGATCGAGCAGTGGTCAAGGGCACCGCTGGAGCTTGCTCGGGACGCGTTGTAGCTTTGTTGGTGCTGATGGCCTTGCCCCCAGCTGGGGCCAAGGAAAGTCGTTCAGACACCGACTAGCGTTTGGGTTGGGGCGCCCTTGAGATCGCCACATTTGGTCTCCTGCCTTTCAAGACCGGTTTGTCTGCCACCGGGGCTTGAGGAGCTGGGATGGCGTCAACTGGCATGAACACAATAGAGCCGAATGGTAGCAGCGGCTCCACCCATTGTCACCCGAGACTAGCCGAAATGACCGTCCTAGAGTCTATCCTCATCGTGTAGGAGACGGGAGCTGAGTTCATCATCGAAGACATCGTCGGAAGGTGATTGCTTGAAAATCCTGCATGAAAAGCATTATTTTAGTATAAATATAGACATGTATATTGATTGAGTTCGCATGAATGCTTAACCCGAAATATGGGAGGAGAGATTGGTCCCACCGGGCGTGCCAAAATCTGTAGGGTGTTTTTCGTCACCCCATTGAGATGGGAATACGCGCGCGCTTGTCAGGCGTATACTACAGATTCCCCATATCTAGGGTAGGCCGAGGTTTATTGATTGTGGGGATCCAAATCTCCGGCAGCCGCGGACTAAGCTGCCGTTAATTACTCCTCGCCTTTGGGGCGAGGGAACCTCCGATTAACGGGTTAAAATGGTCATGCGAACTCAATGTGCAGTGTACGTGTGTTGTGTTTTGAAAGGGGGGTTTGGATATATCGGGATCCACGCAGAGTTTTTACGGGGGTGTTAGTGTATATGCCCTAGAGGCCATTACTGTATCATACTAGTTTGTATATTACTTAATGGAAGCTTGGGATATTCACCTTGTATATACAATCTTGCTCAAAATAGTAGTATGCTACTTGGTTTGTCTCTACTTCAATGTGTATATTAGTGGAGCCCTTAGGATCTTTGCTTGATTACCAGCGATGTGATGGCAGTCACACTAGTGGGGCTGGGTAATCTATAAGCACATCCTTATGCAGGTTCCTAGTCGCAGGACTATCGAGACAGGGCATCGATACTCCGGAGTAGACTAGCGCATGCGCTTCTCATCCCAGTGTGGGAAACGGTCTGTCCCACAGCCGTCAGTACGTCGTACTTGAGATAGTATGCGGGTGCTCGTTAGGTTACGGGTACACTGGACAGGACTCGTCGGGAACTGACTAGTTGGTATTATGCCTATCGTCAGTTATTAGTTCCCAGGTGACATGAGTACAGCTTAGTCCGCTGACTTGACACTGTCACTTCGCCTCGAGTGTGTTCCCACTGCACTTTGATTACTACCCTACCACGGCTCAAAGGAGTCGTGCAAACAGGTAGTAGTTGGGTGCAGTCCCTAGGCACTTGGAGGCAGTGACGGTTAGACAGGATTCGTCTCTCCCGGTATTGGGGGTTGACATCGCGCTGTGTCTAGGAGAGCCATTACACGAGTAGTCCCTGGCCAGGGCAAACGAGATATACTGGTAGGCTTCCAGTGTTATCTCAGGGTGTTTTGGGCTTCACTCCGACACGACTTGTACCGCTATTGGGGGACTGACGTTTACCGCCCCCTAGGCCCGCCATGCGATGTATCAGACGAACAGACCGGACTGTACCGAGATTGTCACATTCAGGCTCAGTAGGAGTTCAGATGGGTTTCACCTCGTCAGTCTTCTTGTCGGCTTCTACCTGGGGACCGTTACGCACAGCTAGTGCCGCTTGCGGTCTGTGGTTAAACCCACTGCCAGCGTAGTGTCGAGTCTTTAGAGTCCCACACAGAAAGCTATTCGCCTTTAGGAAAAAGAGTAGAGGTCGCATGGTTTTGCGGCAGGTCGCATGGTTTTGCGGCAGGTCGCATGGTTTTGCGACAGGGTTCGGTCACATCCGTGCACTTGTGCACGTACAGTGTCCGGACAGTAGACACTAGCGGGCTTTGGTTTAAGCCAGATCCTAGTGTATGTATTGGGATTGGATTTATCCAGTTTGCATTCGTGTTCCTCGGAACGCGGATGCGGGTGTGTATGCACAGTTGACGGAGAGACAGAGGCGGAGGATTCTCATTAGGGTTGTTGACCTTTGACAGTTGACTATTGACTTTTTGCTCAACCCTAATGAGATTATGATATGTGATTAACAATTATATTAATTAGGTATTATGGTGACATGGTTGTTGAGTTGTTGACTTTGTTGACTTGTTGACTTTTGTTGACTTTGTTGACCGGTTGACTAGGCATGACTAGTTGACCATCATGATAACCATAGCTATCATTTCATGGCAAAGACTTTTGCTTGCTTGCTCTTTTGTGCAAAATGAGTGCATGAAATGATATGGCTATGGTTGCTTAAAACCATCACATAATACTTGATTGATATGATGTGTTATGATTGTTTTGGATTATGAGAGCCAAATGAGAAAAGTCTTCTCTCATTCTTTCATGCTCATTCTCTCTTTTGTTCTTGAGCTCTCATCTCCTCCTCTTGCTCTCCCTCTCTTGACTCTATGGTTCACTTGTCTCATGAGTTGAGAACCAAGAACCATAGATAAAATCCCATACAAACTCTTCTCTACTCACTCTAGTTCACAAGGTTTGGCAAACCGAGTGAACTAGTTTCTTCAAAGTTCGAAGAAGGAGCCAAAGGTTGAGGCTTTCAGGTGGATCTATCTTCGGCGCAAGGAGACGACGGGGAGAAGCCGATTCGGACGACCATCGAAGCTTGAAGACGAAGGAGTTCGAGAAAAAGAAAGGTATAAACCCCTAACCGAGTAGTTAGCAACTCGTAGTTAGATTGTTAGTTAGATGTTTAACAAAGATCCGGGTTTTAAGTCCATGTTACCACCTCTAAGAAAATCGTTTTTTATCAAATTCTGCATGCCCGAAAGTACCGGGAGAGGTAGCATGGACTTACAGTGGTATCAGAGCCTAGTTAAACTCTATCTAACATATTAGCAAAGTAGCTAGAAGATCGATCAAAGAAAAGTCCCGAAATGAACCCCGAAATTCGAACTTACTGTCGATTTTAAAAGTGCTGGAAAACTTTTTTGAAATACACCAAAAATCGACTCAGGGTTTTTTGAAGAAACTGCAAAAATTTGGCCCCCTAACTCGATCAAAGCGCCGCGGTTCCGCGGCCGAGTTGACTCGGTCATGGGTTTTCTTTTTTGCAGTTTGCTCATAGGGGTATTTTGGGATTTTTGAAATATGTGTTTTCTGCCCAGATTTTCCAGAACGAAAATTTTGTGTTTGGGGCCTGAAAATCCGTATTTTTGATCGAACTTCTAAAAGACTTAAGCTGACGGGTTTTTCTGTTATGTGATATTTGTATTGAACGTCTACTAATCGCTATATGTCGATTAGTGGGGGTTATACAAATCTGTGATCTGTAATGTTGCTGGAATGTGTATATGAATATGTTGGATTGTCGCGGGTGAATAGCCGGGGGTTGTGAGACGAGAGTTTTCTTTTCTTTCAATTCATGTAAATTTGTAAATTGATGTAATAATTATTTGTATGGCCGCACAACCGGGTCGGGGTTGTAGCCGTCATTGTATAATTTCTTTTTACTGTTTTTGCTTCTAGGATAGACCCATGGAGGGGGTGCACAAACTACCGGGTATGCCGAAGTGCCGAGTGGCCTACTCACGGGGATGAGGGAGGTTGCTTCGCTTCGGGTACTTGGCGGGTAGTTTGCCGCACCCGTAGGGGTCTTGGGTGGGGTTTTGGCTATTCACCGCGACCGTGTAATCTGCTTTTCGTTACAGGCTCGTACAAATTGCAGGTTCCTAGTATATCCAATGTGTTCATCTGTGATCTGAAATGTCTATCATTGCCATATATCTATATATGATATTATTTAGGCGTTGCTTATGTTTTACAGCCGCGCTAGCCCAGCCCCCGCTCTGTCGTTAGTTAAGTAACCTAACGGGTAATGACGGGGCCCCGTGGCGAATGCGAATGGCATAAGCGTACGTCATATTTTGGTTGTTTTCTGCAATGGTAGGATTAAATGATGGGACGCATTAAAAGAACTAATGCAAGAATATCACGCATTAAAAGAACTAATGCAAGAAAATAAACCAAGTATAAGTCGTTGGAACACTTTCGAAAAACCACTCGGTTCTTTTCAAAACAAACTTTTAAAATGCGGAGTTTGAGCCACTCCATTTAAAAGCTATCTCGTTCCATCGACTAAATCAAGTTCACTACGTTCACGGTTTCTCCAAAACCATTCGTAGCCCTCCGTCGTTTCATATGAATATTCAACAGTATTCAAGCTGTGTTTGTTGGCCTTAGTCAAGGCACAGTGATTGGTAGCTGGTGGATATTCATATGTTGCATAGATAGATGCGTTGGTTTGGGACAGTCGTATTACTTTGTTGGCCATAGTCAAGGGTATATACGGATGGGTTCAAATTAACCTGGACAACGACGGGTAGAACTTGACATGTGACTTATGATTTGTTGGCCTTAGTCAAGGTCATAAGAGCATGGGGCAAAAATCCACATCGGTAGTTTCAAAAGAACTGAAACTTGCTAGCGTTGCATACCATTTGGAGTGTGATGATTCTGGTAGTATTCCTTCAGTTTTGTCACGCGATGATATTTGGATCCCGATCCTACTGTGAGTATATGCTACTCCTCGGGAAATTTCTCACTTAAAGATCAATGCTATAAACCAAGTAGGTGTCTAGAAAGGTGTTAGCGGGGCTACGCCCACAGGGAAAAGAGGTTATTTAATTAAGGAACTTCGCGAAAGCGTTGGAAAACCTCCCTCAAAGTACCGACACCAGCCTGGCCGAACGGTTAAGCAAGTATTGTACGGTGGGATTGATCCTGACTAATTCTTCCTTTTTGGTTTTGAGGAGGGATTCGAGAGACAGTGGGAGCCATCCTGTTTAGACAAATTAAAAACCACTCTAAACTTGCAAGAGCATCATGCTGAGTGTTTTCTTCTCTCTCTCTTAATTGCAGCGACCCTGTGACCGCACCTAGGTTACATCTAGATAATAATATGACTGAACCTGACTATTATGATTGGCAAAGGTCTGTCCAGATGTCCATTGCCCATGACAAGCTGGGACACCTCTTAACTAATCAAATCCCTGCTGTCTCAGGTCCAGTTTCCCCTGTCACGGATGTTCACATCCGCAGGACATCGGAAAAGGATTGTGCGAAAGCCAAGTGCCTCGTGTTAGCCTCAGTTGATGGTGCAAACCAGAGGCAGCACGAGAAGATGGACTCAGTTTCTATCTTCCTCCATAACAAAGTTTTATATGGAGAGCAATCTCGTATCGCAAGATATAAGACCTCGAACGAATTGCTTCAAGCGAGGTTGGCTGTCGGGTCATCTGTAGGGGGCAACGTCCTTACAGAGACCAGCTATTTTGAGCTCACGGACCTGGAGACCACGTTGGAGAATGGGTCAAGTACTGACCTAATTCTACAGTCCCTTCCCTCTGCTTATACCCTGAAAGAAACCAGGGAAGAAAAAGGAAAAGCAAGGGCAAAAGTTTCAGGACTGGATATAGTAAAAGAGGGACGTTCCTATTGTAACGGGAATGAACTATGGCAGAGAGATTGCAGGGCTTGTAAAGCCAGTAGCCAGAATTCGAAGCATGTTGTGGCTTCGGCTTCGAGTGTGTTTGTAATTGAGAACTGTTTGTCAGTCAACCCTACTTCCTGGGTATTGGATACCGGATCAGGATCTCATATCTGTAATTCGTTGCAGGGTCTGAGAAACCGTAGGGTTATCAGGAAAGGTGATATGACTCTCAGGGTTGCTAACGGAATGAGCATGGATGTTGTATCCGTAGGGGAATATCACCTAGGACTGACAACTGGGCAGATATTGATTCTGCGTGACTGTTTGTATGTACCAGGTGCGACTTGTAATATCATATCTGTATCCTTACTTTCTAAGGAAGGATATGATTTTGCTTTTGTAAGCGATGTAGTAAACATCCACCTAAATCAAGCACTGATTGGGTCAGGTACATTAAATAACGGTATATACGTATTGAATCAAGCTCAGATATTCAGTGTCCAGAACACACTTAAAAGAAAGTCTCCAGAATTAAATCAGGCTTTCTTATGGCATTGTAGACTGGGTCACATCAATGAGACACGGTTGACTAAGTTACATAAAGATGGATACTTGGATCCGTTCAAGTACCAGTCTTATGCCACTTGTGAATCTTGTCTCATGGGAAAGATGACAAAGACTCCGTTCACTGGACACGGAGTAAGAGCGAGCGAGCTCTTGGGACTTATACACAGTGACGTGTGTGGTCCAATGTCTACACATGCGCGAAGCGGTTATTCATACTTCATTACTTTCACAGATGATTTCTCTAGGTATGGACATGTCTTCTTAATGAAGCACAAATCCGAGGCCTTTGAGAAATTTCGGGAATATAAGAATGAAGTAGAAAAACAAACAGGCAAAAGTATCAAGATCCTAAGATCGGATCGAGGCGGTGAATACTTGAGTGCCGAGTTTCTGGACTACTTAAAAGAGAATGGAATTCTCTCTTAGCGTACTCCTCCATACACACCACAACACAACGGTGTATCGGAAAGGAGGAATCGAACCCTATTAGATATGGTTCATTCCATGATGAGTAAGGCTGAGTTACCGCGATCTTTCTGGGGTTATGCACTAGAAACAGCTGCACATCTCTTGAACCAAGTTCCTACTAAGACAGTGCCTACCACACCATATCAGATGTGGAGTGGGAAGAAACCCTGTCTTAAATCCTTTAAGACATGGGGATGTCCGGCTTTTGTAAAAAAGCAGCATGCGGACAAGCTCGAGGCACGCTCAGTACAGTGCAAGTTTGTGGGATACCCAAAGAACTCCAAGGGGTATCTTTTCTATTACGCAGAGGAGCAAAAAGTCCTTGTTTCTCGTCATGCCCGCTTCTTGGAAACTGAGTTTTTAGAAAATCAGATAAGTGGGAGCGCAATAGAACTGGAAGAAATTCCAGAACCACAAGCTATTACTGAAACCTTAGTAGAACCAGAAGGTTCAGGGGAACCGGACATTCCTACGCCGCTCCGCAGAAGTAGTAGGCAGTCTCATCCGCCCGAGAGATACTTCGGTTTTCTCATAGACGGGGATAGAGAGGATTGCACAGTTAATTATGATGAGCCTACTAGCTTCCAGCAAGCCATTCAGAGCGGTGACTCGGTAAAATGGCTTGATGCAATGCAGACCGAGATGGAGTCCATGTACACCAACAAAGTTTGGACTTTGGACTTTGCTCCAGAAGGGGTAAAACCCGTAGGCTGCAAATGGATCTTCAGAAAGAAGATTGGTGTAGATGGGCAGGTTGAAACCTATAAAGCTAGGCTCGTTGCAAAGGGTTTTCGTCAAAGACCTGGTTTGGACTATGACGAGACCTTTTCTCCGGTAGCCATGCTTAAATCCATTCAGATCCTTCTTGCCATTGCTGCCTTCCACGATTATGAAATCTGGCAGATGGACGTAAAGACGGCTTTCTTAAATGGAAATTTGGAAGAGTGCGTCTATATGGATCAGCCAGAGGGATTCATTCAGAGTGGGAGTAGCGGTAAAGTGTGCAAATTGCTCAAGTCCATCTATGGACTTAAGCAGGCATCGCGGAGTTGGAACATCTGCTTTGATGATACTGTCAAAGAATTCGACTTTGTCAAAAACCCAGATGAACCATGCATTTACAGTAAGATTGTAGGGAGAAATGTGGTATTCCTCGTCTTGTACGTCGATGACATTCTCCTAATAGGAAATGATATTCCTATGCTACAGTCAGTCAAAGGATTCTTGTCGCAGAGGTTCTCCATGAAGGACCTGGACGATGCCAACTACATTCTGGGGATCCAGATCTATCGTGATAGATCTAAGAGGATATTGGGACTTTCACAGTCAAGGTACATCGACACCATACTGAAACGATTCAGTATGGAAGATTCCAAGCGCGGTAATCTACCGGCTTGTCACGGAATCACCTTCTCCAAAGAGATGTCTCCCAAAACTGATTTGGAAAGGGCTCGCATGTCAGCAATACCCTACGCATCTGCGGTAGGCTCTATTATGTATGCGATGTTATGTACCAGACCAGATGTAGCATACGCATTGAGCGTTGTAAGCCGGTATCAGTCGAACCCAGGGGAGAAACACTGGATAGCAGTAAAGAACATTCTCAAGTACCTGAGAAGGACTAAGGAGATGTTCTTGGTGTATGGCGGAAAAGACCTCCAGATTGAGGCCTTTACTGACTCCAGCTTCCAGAGTGACAAGGATGACTCCAAGTCCATGTTGGGTTATGTCTTTACCCTCAATGGAGGGGCGGTTTGCTGGAAGAGTTCCAAGCAGGAAACCATTGCTGACTCAACCATGGAAGCGGAGTACATAGCTGCTTGCGATGCCGCAAAGGAAGCTGTCTGGATGAAGAAGTTCCTCACGGAACTTCAGGTGGTTCCTACCAGTGTTGATCCAATATCGCTGTATTGTGACAACAACGGTGCTATAGCTTTAGCGAAGGAACCCAGGTCCCATCAGAAGTCCAGGCACATTTTGAGGCGGTTCCACCTGATCAGGGAGATCATTGATCGCCGGGAGATCGAAGTAAAGAGAGTAAATTCAGAAGATAATACTGCAGATCCACTCAAGAAGGCCCTACCCCAGACTCAGTTCGAGCGGCTGATCGAGATGATAGGTCTTCGATACGCCAGTACATGGCCTTAGTGCAAGTGGGAGATTGTTAGTGTATATGCCCTAGAGGCCATTACTGTATCATACTAGTTTGTATATTACTTAATGGAAGCTTGGGATATTCACCTTGTATATACAATCTTGCTCAAAATAGTAGTATGCTACTTGGTTTGTCTCTACTTCAATGTGTATATTAGTGGAGCCCTTAGGATCTTTGCTTGATTACCAGCGATGTGATGGCAGTCACACTAGTGGGGCTGGGTAATCTATAAGCACATCCTTATGCAGGTCCCTAGTCGCAGGACTATCGAGACAGGGCATCGATACTCCGGAGTAGACTAGCGCATGCGCTTCTCATCCCAGTGTGGGAGACGGTCTGTCCCACAGCCGTCAGTACGTCGTACTTGAGATAGTATGCGGGTGCTCGTTAGGTTACGGGTACACTGGACAGGACTCGTCGGGAACTGACTAGTTGGTATTATGCCTATCGTCAGTTATCAGTTCCCAGGTGACATGAGTACAGCTTAGTCCGCTGACTTGACACTGTCACTTCGCCTCGAGTGTGTTCCCACTGCACTTTGATTACTACCCTACCACGGCTCAAAGGAGTCGTGCAAACAGGTAGTAGTTGGGTGCAGTCCCGAGGCACTTGGAGGCAGTGACGGTTAGATAGGATTCGTCTCTCCCGGTATTGAGGGTTGACATCGCGCTGTATTTAGGAGAGCCATTACACGAGTAGTCCCTGGCCAGGGCAAACGAGATATACTGGTAGGCTTCCAGTGTTATCTCAGGATGTTTTGGGCTTCACTCCGACACGACTTGTACCGCTATTGGGGGACTGACGTTTACCGCCCCCTAGGCCCGCCATGCGATGTATCAGACGAACAGACCGGACTGTACCGAGATTGTCATATTCAGGCTCAGTAGGAGTTCAGATGGGTTTCACCTCGTCAGTCTTCTTGTCGGCTTCTACCTGGGGACCGTTACGCACAGCTAGTGCCGCTTGCGGTCTGTGGTTAAACCCACTGCCAGCGTAGTATCGAGTTTTTAGAGTCCCACACAGAAAGCTATTCGCCTTTAGGCAAAAGAGTAGAGGTCGCATGGTTTTGCGGCAGGTCGCATGGTTTTGTGACAGGGTTCGGTCACATCCGTGCACTTGTGCACGTACAGTGTCCGGACAGTAGACACTAGCGGGCTTTGGTTTAAGCCAGATCCTAGTGTATGTATTGGGATTGGATTTATCCAGTTTGCATTCGTGTTCCTCGGAACGCGGATGCGGGTGTGTATGCACAGTTGACGGAGATACAGAGGCGGAGGATTCTCATTAGGGTTGTTGACCGTTGACAGTTGACCATTGACTTTTTGCTCAACCCTAATGAGATTATGATATGTGATTAACAATTATATTAATTAGGTATTATGGTGATATGGTTGTTGAGTTGTTGACTTTGTTGACTTGTTGACTTTTGTTGACTTGTTGACTTTGTTGACCGGTTGACTAGGCTTGACTAGTTGACCATCATGATAACCATAGCTATCATTTCATGGCAAAGACTTTTGCTTGCTTGCTCTTTTGTGCAAAATGAGTGCATGAAATGATATGGCTATGGTTGCTTAAAACCATCACATAATACTTGATTGATATGATGTGTTATGATTGTTTTGGATTATAAGAGCCAAATGAGAAAAGTCTTCTCTCATTCTTTCATGCTCATTCTCTCTCTTGTTCTTGAGCTCTCATCTCCTCCTCTTGCTCTCCCTCTCTTGACTCTATGGTTCACTTGTCTCATGAGTTGAGAACCAAGAACCATAGATAAAATCCCATACAAACTCTTCTCTACTCACTCTAGTTCACAAGGTTTGGCAAACCGAGTGAACTAGTTTCTTCAAAGTTCGAAGAAGGAGCCAAAGGTTGAGGCTTTCAGGTGGATCTATCTTCGGCGCAAGGAGACGACGGGGAGAAGCCGATTCGGACGACCATCGAAGCTTGAAGACGAAGGAGTTCGAGAAAAAGAAAGGTATAAACCCCTAACCGAGTAGTTAGCAACTCGTAGTTAGATTGTTAGTTAGATGTTTAACAAAGATCCGGGTTTTAAGTCCATGTTACCACCTCTAAGAAAATCGTTTTTTATCAAATTCCGCATGCCCGAAAGTACCGGGAGAGGTAGCATGGACTTACATGGGGATCGATGCTGCTGTTCCAACCGGGAACAGCTTTGAATTGCTGAACACGGTGCGCAAAAACTCTCCTATTGCGGTGTTGAAACGAACTCCTTCACCTGTGGAGAATGCTCCAGAGAAAAAGCTAGAGCAGCCCCCTCAACGGTTGTCCTCTAAAATCTACAAGGTCTGGCATCAAGTCCAAGAGTCAGTGATCGATCAAGACTACCTCCGCCAATAGAAAAAGATGAAGGTTCAGCGGGAAGAGGACCGTACTATCAAGCCACAAAAAGCAACAGCTACTTGGGTGCCCACTACAACAGCTCCCTCAACTTCAATCACTCAAAAGAAAAGGAGGCCGCAAAAAGCCCCTGTGAACATGGCGAACCATAAAAGCGCTGAGCACAAACGCCCCAAGTCTGGAGGCATGGTGGTGCACACTGTTTATATGGCTACCGGAAAGGAGGAAAGCCGTGCTCCTACGGGCCACCGACCGCTCACCCGATCCGTGACGAAATCCCAAGAGCAGCAACAAAAGCTTAAGGAAATGATGACTGCGATGGCTACACTTACCGAACCAAAAGAAAGTTCGGAAGTATCATCAGAGCAGCGTCACGAACAAGAAACCGATGCTAACTTCTTACGTAGAGTCCTCGAAAAGAAGGACAAAGAAGCCGCAGAACAAGCGGCTAACATAAAACAAATGACACTCCTCTTCCAAAACATGGTAGAGATGATGTTACAGCCGGACCCTCCAGCCGAAGACCCTCCAGTCATTGTCGGAAACGACGGAGGGGAAACATCTGATCCTCCTCCGGCCCTTTCAACAGTCAAAGAGGAAACTGTCTCCAAGGCCGTCCTGGATGATTGTATTGCTCAAAAGATACGAGCTCATCAGGCGAGTGAAGCGGCTGGGCAAACTGTTAGAACTGGACGACCCTATCCGGGCTGGCATGACCAAATCAGTTACCCGCCGGGATATACAATCCCTAAGTTCCACGTATATAAAGGGATAGGGAATCCGCATCAGCATGTCGCTCAATTCAGGGCCTTATGCGGCAATACTGGAGGCGATGACAAATTGTTGTTTCGCCAATTCGTCGGCAGTTTAGCAGAAACAGCCTTTGAATGGTATTCGGAGCTACCTAACAACTCTGTCAAAACATTTGCGGAAATGGAGCTATTATTTACACAAAGATTCGCGAGTGCTAGTGAACGCACCCCGATAACAGCACTGATAAATGCCAGGATAAGGCCCGGCGAAACATGGGTCCAATACGCAACACGATGGCGGAACCTATGGTCAAAATGCGAACAACGCATAGAAGAGGCACCTGCGGTAGGCATGTTCGTGGGCACTCTCGATCCGCAAGCGACCATCTCGCAATTCATGATGTTCTTCAGGCCGACCACCTTCCAGGCCTTGATCGACAAATTAGCCCAAATGGACCATGGACCGTCTCCTCCAAAACCAGACTCTCGAAATGAGAAAGGAACAGGGAAAGCGACTATCGTTGCCAATGCTCATCAACAGCCGAGCAACTCAAAGCCGGTCGTTCGCCAAAATAACGTGCATCCACGCCCATCCCTCGAGGAGAGACTAGGACGTCCTTACTCGTTTCTTCAGAATAAAACGAGAAGACTGTTTGAGCTGGCAGTACGCAACAGACTCATCAATCTGCCGAATCCAAAACGTCCGTCATAGCCAGGTGATCTTAGTAGTCCCGATTATTGCCCTTACCACCAAACGGTAAGTCATCCGATCGAGGATTATTTCGTCTTTAAAAGATGGATCGAGGATCAGTACCTACAAGGCAAGTTTGCGCTGTCTGAAAACTGGAAGGTAAACCCACCACAGCCGCACACTCCAAAGAAGACGGACACGGTGGGGGCAGCTTGTTCTTTTGTTGAGGGCGAAAACGATGGAGATGACTCATCAGACGAATCCGAAGACTACGTAGCGAGTTGTCATGTGATCTCTCACTCATTGGCGGATGATGAAGAGGATCCTTGCGCCGAGAAACCGAGGGCAGACCCTGAACCAGAAATTCCGCGGCCGTCAGACGAGTTGATCGATGCCTTCCTGAATGAGATTCGTCTGAAAGTTAAAGCCAATCAAGAGCGTGAGATGGCCATACTGGAAGGAGCCAAACACCGACGACTGGACCAAAGAGTCGAGGCACTCCCGTCAAATCAAAAGTCATCCGCTGTGGATAAAAACAAATTCAAGACGAGGAAAAGGTTCGCCAAAGCCCTATCAGTGGGAATGAAGCTACCGCCCCCTGAAGAAAATGCTCTCGGTGGAGTAGAGATGCATCCTAACTTCTGCTTATATCATCAGAAGATCATACATCCTACTGAAGATTGCGACTCCTTTAAGTGTTGGTGGTAAGGATATGTCGCTCAAAAGCAACACTTCAACAGGACAAAGTGTGAAGCTCATAGACATCGGAAAAATGCGATAAATGAGCGCAAAAGAGCCGCCGCCGACTGTCACATAGCCGACTCCAAGGGATCGCAAATTATCACCTTTGGAAGCGACTCTGACAAAGAAGTCACCCTCAAACCTCTCCTCAAGGAATCCATTTCAAAAATGAAAGAATTAAGGAGTTGCGATAACATTCAGCCGTGCAATCACCCGCTACTCAGAAAAAATCTCGGCCCCGCAAACAAAGGATCGAGCAAAAAGGATAAAGGAAAGGGAAAAACGACCTTCGTCGCCAATACTCAACAACGGTCGAGTGGCCATAGACCGGTTGTTCGTCAAAACAATATGCGCCCACGCATATCCCTCGAGGAGAGGCTAAGACGTCCTTACTCATTTTATCAGGATGAAACAAGGAGGCTGTTCGAAGTGGCAGTGCATAACATGCTTATCACTCTACCGGAGCCGAAACACCAACTACAACTGGATGATGTCAACAGTTCTAATTATTGCTCTTATCACCAAGTATTGGGCCATCCGATCGAAAACTGTTACGTCTTCAAAAACTGGGTCGAAGACCAATACCAGCAGGGCAAGTTCGTCATCTCCGAAAACTGGAAGGAGAGCCCGCCACAACCGCACGCTCCGAGAAAGATGGATACGCCGGGGGCATCATGCTCAGTCATAGAGAAAGCCCCATAGACCGAAAAGTCAGTAAACTAGAGCTTCGCCTCAAATACGGCGATGACGGACCGAAACGTCCTTAAACTAATGATGGACCGCAATGTCCTAAAACTTGCAAATGACCGAAACGTCTTTAAACTACTACCACAGCATCCTCAGGCGGACGAGATAAAAAAAAGAATAAAGAACAAAATAAAAAAAATAAACATAAAAAAAATAGAAAAACGGTATGTCCATAAGCAAAACGGGCACGGATGAAAACCCGAAAGGGCTCCGTGAGTAAAAACAGCAGGGCTGCCGGCAAGTGTTTGTGAAAACTTGAAAGGGCGCAACCTCGTTAGAAAAAAAATAAAAAAAGAGGGAAAACGGTATGTCCATAAGCAAAATGGGCACGGATGAAAACCCGAAAGGGCTCCGTGAGTAAAAACAGCAGGACTACCGGCGAGTGTTTGTGGAAACCCGAAAGGACGCAATCTCGTTAAAAGACACTTGCAGGGTCCTCTCGACTTTGTAAGGAGAAACCACCCGCGTGAGATCCTTACGACTCATAGGGAAGCAACACACTTAGGGATCCTCACGATTCCTAAGGAGAAATTACACCTGCGAGATACTCACGACTCGTAAGGAGAACTCTCTTATGGGACCCTCACGGGTTATAAGATTTGAAAGTCTTAAGTTATAGAGACCTAAACCTGTGCTTAAGCAACCTCCACAACCTTCGATTTTGCCCTACAAGCGGTTCAACACTGACCCTTGTATACAATCCACGGGCGTGAATAAACATTTCCCCAGCAAAGTCCCACCCGTGACTAGGGATATGTCCGTATGGTGAACAACCCTTGTAAGTCTTCTCGACTTATAAGGAGAAAGCACTCTTGTAGGATCCTTATGACTTATAAGAGAACATACACTTAGGAATCCCCATGATTCTTAAGGAGAAAACACACCTACGAGATCCTCATGGCTTGTAGGGAGAAATACCTTTGTGAGACCCTAACGGCTCATGAAGTCAAAAGCCTTAGTCGACAGGATCCTAACCCTGTTTACTAAGCCACCTTTGTTCAACATCGACAGAGGCAAATGATGATTCGCTCCTGGCAATATCCCAGCTGTAGCGGTGTTGATGCCAAAATCGGCGTCTAATCCCAAGCTTGCGGCGAAAAGACAGCAAGCCACACATGCATACGAAATAGCCGAAATGATGGGGCAACTTGCAACGAAACCAGCAAGTAAAAATGTATGCATACAAAAACAGCCGAAATAATTGGGCACCGCGAAAAATAACCGAAATGATTGGGCAATCGTGATTTTCGCGATATAAAAAGCTGAAATGATAGAGCATCGCGGAAAGAATAAAAAAAATGATGAAAGAATGAAACTTTTTGCCCTACAGGTGAAATTACATCAATCCCTGTATACAATCCAAGGGCACAAACAAAGAGGGAACCATACCTTCCCAACAGGCTCCATCAGAAAGCGAAGTCAAATCTCGACGGCTCATAGACAACCTCGACATTTGTCGTAATATTGCAGACACAATGTTAACAAATGAAGCAAAGGAAGATCCCTAGCTTTAGGGTCTCGACGTCAACATCGACAACTTAGAGATCACCAACGGCGTTTCTCCTCACTCCAACCAGATGCAGATGTGACGTCAACAACCGACCTTAGAGTCGCAACGAAATGGAGCCACGGTAAAATCCCGAGTTCCAAACCTCGACGGTTCACCAGCAACCTAGAGACAACCGCGACGTTCGTCTCGATACAGCAGACGAGATATCACCCCAGCATTCTTCCTCCAGCAGGGTTCGGACGTGACAAAAGCAAACGAAGCGAATGCCAAATTCCTAGCTTCAAGATCTTAACGGCGAGTCATATAAAGCCTGAAAGACAACTAGAGATTGTCTCACACCAGTGCGGAATGGTCACCACTTCGACGTTCGTCTCGACACAGCAGACGCAACATCATCAAACAAATGGAGCCACGGCAAAATCCCGAGTTCCAAACTTCGACGGTTCACCAGCAACCTAGAGACAACCGCGACGTTCGTCTTGATACAGCAGACGAGATGTTACCTCAGCGTTCTTCCTCCAGCAGGGTTTGGACGTGACAAAAGCAAACGAAGCGAATGCCAAATTCCTAGCTTCAAGGTCTTAACGGCAAGTCATATAAAGCCTGAAAGACAACTGGAGATCGTCTCACACCTGTGCGGAATGGTCACCATTTCGACGTTCGTCTCGACACAGCAGACGCAACATCATCAAACAAATGGAGCCACGGCAAAATCCCTAGTTCCAAACCTCGACGGTTCACCAGCAACCTAGATACAACCGCGACGTTCGTCTCAATACAGCAGACGAGATGTCACCCCAGCGTTCTTCCTCCAGCAGGGTTCAGACGCGACAATCAAACAAACGGAGCCACGGCAAAATCCCTAGTTCCCACCGCGACATTCGTCTCGATACAGCAGACGCGATGCCAGCAAATGAAGCAAAGGCCAAATTCCTAGCTTCAGGGTCTTAACGGCAACTCACATAAAACCTGAAAGACTATCGGAGATCATCCCACACCAGCGCGGAGTGGATATGACTCATCGGGGCTCTCCAAAATGAGCCTAACCTCAAGTAAAAAGCGGCATGGCAAATTCCTAACGCTTGCTCTTCCGACGGTCAAACTGCCAAGGAGGATTGCTTGAAGACGTCTTGTCCAGCCCCCGAAGGGATCAGAGACACGGCAGTCGCAAGGCTACTCGAACAGCACGATTGCCTATCGAGGAATATATCAGCTGATGCGACGGTACGACGGCCAAAACCCTAAGTACCACAGACCCTAACGGATTTCTATCGTAAAGAGTAAAGGTTAACTGTGACGTTAGGATATTCTTGCGAGAAATGCTCGATTCGTCTCGACTTGTGAAGAAATTGATGTCTTTGCGAGAACTTCTCGATGCGGCTCGACTCATAAGATAAAGCCTTAGGCAGTAAGGATTAAAAAAAAACTTGTTCCCTAAGCATTGGGATCCTGCAAATCGGCCCGAAATGGTCTCTTACATACTATCCACGAGTCTCACTCTCCAAACTTGAATCTCGACAAGAAGGGAAACAACCGCTTACGGGTCCTCTCGACTCGTAAGAGGGAAAATTCTCTTATAAGATTCTTACGACTGATAAGAGAAAATGCACTTAGGAATCCTCACGATTCCTAAGGAGAAAATCCACCTACGAGATCCTCTCGATCCGTAGGGAGAAAAGTCTCTATGAGACCCTCACGGCTTATAGAGTTGAAAAGTCTTAGGCAGCAGATCTGAACCTGCGGTCTAAGCCATCGCTATTTCTTGAAGAAACCAAGATGCTTGCTCTATTATCTGTCAACCATGTTTACTAAGGTAGCATGCTGATAATAAAAGAAAGAAAAAGGCGAAGAAATGACACAAGACATTACAAAGAATGTATATCTTTTATTCATAAACTTGATTGAGTACAAGATACATTGTGTTAAAGAATAAAAAAAATATATATACATTTTTATTTACAAGTACAAATGATACAAAAAGTAGCTACTGAGAAGGAAGTGTCATTAACAAATCCGCGAGCTGCTCTCGCACTTCCTTCAGCGCTTCCTCCCGAGTGGCTGCCGCGGCCACTTCCTCTTCCACCTGGGCCCGCTGCTGCAAGTAGGATGAAAGTTGCTCCTTCGCTGCCTGCTTGGCTGCCTCCTGATTAGGTGCATCCCGCTCGACGACGTCAAGCTGTTGCCTCAGTATTAACCCTTCGGAGAGGCATCGCAGAAGGCCTTCAAAGATAACCTTCAGCCGTGCAGCGTTTGCCTCCACTCGAGCATGCAGTTGGGCAGATTTGCTCGAAGTCTCACCGCGCTCCTTACGCCTTGAAGTAACTTCTTGTTCGAGACAGTGGAAGTAAGAAGCGCTTTGCTCAATCCACGCTGCTCTTTGATGGCTTGCGGCTAAGGTCTCGGGAGTAGGACGCATGAACTCCAGTTGATGCAGGAGAGCCTCGATCTCCCTGCAGTGATTAACCCAAGACGCGATGATGCCCTCGTAATGGAAGTTTACGAGTATCACCAGCATGGGGTTAACCGCCGTAGCAAAATCTGCGGCAGACGTAGGAGTCTCGACGTCGAGTTCCTCGATGTAGTCGCTCAACATGCGCAGACTATTCGCGGCGCCTTTCGAGGACGGACGTCTCAAGAAAGGGCCTGCCGGCATTGTGACACGAGACTCGAAAGGCGCCGAGATCGGAACGACAGCTGAAAAACAAGATACGATTAGATGACAGTTCAAGAAATAAAAAAAAAGGGTCATCAATGCGATAGTTTGCTATACCAGCTGGAGCAGGTGGCAAGGCCGGAAGGGCCGGTGGCGCGGCCGATCTTTCATCCCCTCCTTCGATTTGTAGCACTGTAATCAGGACGAGAAAAAGTTAGAAATAATTCCATCACTAAAAAAAAGATATCATTCGAAAACTATACTCACCAGCACCACTAGAGGAAGAAGCGAGTTCAGATGGAAAGGAGAAGTGTGGAAGCAACACCTGATAGAGATGGTCAAAAAGCACTCCTGAAAAGACACAACAGTACGACTTTAGTACGTAAATTATGCGTCTGAAAGATAAAACTAATAAGTTGCAAACCCATACCTTCCAACATCTTTGATGGTATAAGGGAAGGCTGAGAGGTGACCACCGTCAAGGCAGTAGTCGACGGCGCTCCCTCGAGCAATGGAGCATCGGCACTGGCCGCACCTGTGTTAAAAACAAGGATAAACTTGTCAGGAAAGATTGCAAGATAAAGAAAAAAAGACAGTAATCCGAAATTTAACTGATGAGCCTCCAGCCGAGACGGAGGCGTCTCCCTCCTCCATCGACATAAGTCCACCACCCGTGGCTTCATCCCCAGACTCTACGGGGGCCGTCGTCGTGCTCGCGAGGACAGGAGACGGCGGAGGACCGTAAGTGGGTAGAGAAATGATCGAAGCATTGCCAGACTCTTGAGAAAGAGCGGCCGGCTCGTCCTCAGGAGTCATGCCTGTCTCACCCGCTACTTCTTCGGGCTCGCCGGTCTCATGCGCCTCGTCCGCCGCTGCCTCGGGCTCAGTTATAGCGGTCGTCTCATTTGCCGCTACCTCAGGCTCGACATCAACGACCTTTTCTGGTGCAGCTCCCTCAGCCCCCAGCTCAGGCTCAGCAACCCCGGCGACGTTGCCCACCGTCGGCTCGGGTTCGGCCGGTGCTTCTTTCTCTGTCTCCTTGGGTTCGACGGTCTCCGCCTCCCCCTCGGTTGGACTTGGCCCTGCAAGACAAGATATATAAGAACTGACAAGTTTACAATTCTTACAAACAAATCTCGAAAGATACATTACGTGAAGTGGATTTATCGTTAGCGCTCCGAACTGTACACACCACCTGTCTGCGAGCAGTGGACAAGGCGACCGGAGGCTCTTCTGAGGGGGTATCAGCACGAGGGACGGTGCTTGGGCCCGCTCCCACGGCCAAAGCAGCCCTGCGTGCCTTCGCCTCGCGCCTTAGCCGCTTTCTCTCCTCTCGAGCCGTCAAGACGGAGCTCTCCAAGGCTTCCCTCATTAAGACGTCATCGTCTGTGAATAGGGATGCCTCCAAATCCTTCAAGGCATCCCTCGTCGACTTGTCGAGTCGAGGCTCTCACGGCAGCTCCGAAGAGACTGGGACTTCGGTTTCGGGCCCGGGGAAAGTCCCCGCATCAGCTGGCGCAGCCCCTGTAAAGAAACAAAAGAAGAAGGTTAGGTTGGCCATCAGAAAGGAGGATAAAAACTCAATAAGACGAAACGTACCAACGCCCGTTAAAGCGCGCTTATTTTCCTCCTCCTGGAAGGTTTTCAAAGAAGCAGCGATGGCTTCTTCGGTAGTGACACCTGTTTAAAAAAGGAGGGAACGCATTAGTCGAGGATAATAATAAAAATGCTATAAAATGATGAAGAGTACAGCTAATGATTACCTGCTCGAGCGAGTTTATCCAACCACGCTTCAAGTCTGGATGATTGCTTAGAAGCCGCAATGGCGGCCGCCAGATCGGTGTCTGCCGGGTCTACCGAAAAGCCTTTATTGCTGCCATACTCGCTTATACCTTCGGTAAGAGGGGCCTGAGACTCCTCTAAACCGAGGATAGCATCGAGGGAGAGGAGCGACTTCTTCCTCCTCTTCTGCCCACCAGCCTTGGGTGCACCCGAGATTGACTTGCGCTTTGCAGGCACCCTAGGGCGGCGGGTCCCGATATCCGCACCCACGCCGGACTCCGGCGAAATCACATCTACCGTCTCCACTGGAGCATGGGGCGCTGGTGGTGCATCTGCAGTACCACAGAGTGGCAGTCCGCGCGGAGGGATCAACACGCGCGGTGGCAGGGTTCTGGCATCTTTTAGCGGAGGAATGACCGGGGTCCTTGGCTTCAAGAGAGCCTTGCGATCACCGCCGGGAGGCGCACCCTTGCGGTCAACCAGCAAGCGCTTCTCTATAAGGATAACTGGACCCATTGCGTGCGCGTACCAAGCCACGTACGCGTTGAGCACCTTGGGGACGCAGCTCGGCTCGCTAATGAAGAAATAGGAACCCATGTTAAGCCGCATGAAATGGTGGATTGCATTCCTTATCCCCTCTCGGCTGGCCGTGGGTTTTTCCAAGAAAGCTTCCATCGGTATCCCCTGGTGATAGCTCGATTGCTGGACGAACCGGTGAGGGTTATACCTCATGAAAAGCGCCATTTCATTCTGCCTGAACACCAGGTAGCCCGGCCAAATGGAGTAGAGATGGAGGATCTCTCGGGCTTTCAATATGGAAGCCTCATCCTTAAAATCATCGCGCAGCGGCACCACCGACTTAGTGGTTTCTGAGCCTATGGTTATGACTTTGTCCAAAAAGGAAATCTTCGCTCCGACCAGGTGTGGACGAAGGAGTAGCCCCCTAGCCTCTCGCGGAGACACAACCACGATCGAAGCACCAACCAACCGCATGACTCTTGGGAGTCTACACTTCTCAAAAAACGGAGGAATCTTGTGGGCGCCGAACACCCCGTGCACATGCAGTTCCATCCAAGAGGTGAAGTAGTGCATCGGGAAGTTAGCAGGCTGCACCCCAGGCTCATTAGCGTCCGCCGCTACGCTAAGTCCATTATAAAGGTGAGCTAGCCCGGCGATTCCTACCGTCAACTGTAGACCAGCTACCATCCGATGCGCTGGGTAGAAAACAGATGGCCGCATGTGGCGCGGGTGCGTGGGGAGCGCAAAGCTGCACAGCCACAATCCCAGGAACCCTACAAAAAAGGTCTCCTCATCCATGCCAGGGACAGCGATCTCTGACAAGGGCATGACGGCAGCGCCGGGGAGATAAAAGTCCTTATGATCATCCTCCGATGTGGGTCGGCGGTCCAAGCCGAAGCCAAAAGGGTCATCAAGCTGGGCGAACTTCTCGTTCCGCTCCGATAGGAACTCCGGTCAAATGAAGCGGGCGATAAAATCTGCGAAACTGACTCCCCGGGTGCCCGATTCCAGATAAAGCCCTTCATAGATCTCCAACACCTTCACCAAGCCCGGAAACTGGTGCTGAATAGCGTTCTCCGGATTCAGATCAAATACCAGCGGCTTGGTGGCAAAGACGTATTCGTCAGGAGGAAGCAGCTCTTCGTAATGCTCCCCCTCATCGGCAGACCCGAGATTTCAGCAAACTCCTCCAAGGAGATAGAGACTTCCCTGTCCGTCATCAGGAAGGTGTGGGTGGGGATATTCCATTGCTCGATAAAAGCCTTAATCCACCACGTTGGAGGAGAGGGATTGTTCCCCTCCGAATGGCGGCCACGCGATAAACGTCTTTGTTTGAAATTCGGGGCAGATGCTAATAGGTGCTATCCGTCCACCTCTCCGAAGATGCCAAGTTGATTTATGACACCGTGTATCGAAGGTTTAAACGGATGCGGCCGATGTAGCAGACTTCGTCAGATTCCCCCTCGTTTGAGTGGTTTTTGATTGTGGGGACGCTTTTCCCTGCAGGCGCAAGTCGCTGCAGTTAATTACGCTACCGCATCGTGGTAACAACTTTCTCCTTCTCCTGCTGGTCACTTCGTGTCGTGGGTGTTTGTTTTGTTTGTGGTTGCCCGTGGATTGTATACGGAGACTAATTTATGTCGTCGCCCGTAGGACGTGGATTAGTCCAAATCCGTATTTTCTTAGATTTGGTTTTGGGGTTTTGGTTTGAGGATACGTTAGCCATATTTGAGGCCAAGATCGACTCAAACGTTTGTTAAGGATACATTAGTCTAGTTTGAGACCAAGATCAACTTAACGGGATCGTTTAGATCCGACAAAAGAACGTTTGGGTTCTATTGTTCCAGTTTAGGGACATAGTGGTCCATTGCATGTATGGTCATCGGGACCCGTCACCTCTCTGACGACGTTGAAGGATTACAACGACAGATGTTAGAGGAGTTCAGAGATGTACCCTTGAACCAAAGTTGATTGGGGAATCTATAGTCCAATTTGGGACTAAAGTTTGTTTGAAGGTTTAAGGATACGTTAGCCATATTTGAAGCTAAGATCAACTTAAACGGGATCGTTTAGATCCGACAAAAGAGCATTTGGGGCTCTATTGTTCCAGTTTAGGGACATAGTGGTCCATCTCCAGTTTAGGGACATGGTGGTCCATCTCCGGTTTAGGGACATGGTGGTCCAATACCAGTTTAAGGACATGGTGGTCCAATACCAGTTTAAGGACATAGTGGTCCATAAAATGTATGGCTGTCGGGACTCATCACCTCTCTGAAGACGTTGAAGGATTACAACGACAAATATCAGAGGAGTTCAGAGATGTACCCTTGAACCAATGAGTTCAGAGATGTACCCTTGAACCAATGAGTTGGTTGAAAGAGCAGATGTGCTCAGTTCAAGATGATTTGAGGACTTATGGCCAGTTTGGGCTAAGTCCAATCATGTTTGGGATATTGGCCCTCTGTTGGTTCATTGAAGGAGAGGCTTTGCCTCTGAAACTTAGCCAATTGGGCTAAAGCTAGTGTTAAACACTAGAAACCAACAGTGTTGAACACTGGGAATAAGATTAGCAAGTTAGTGTTAAACACTAAAAGATAATCAGTGTTAAACACTGGGAACAGAGTTTTCAAATTAGTGTTAAACACTAAGCAAATCAGTGTTAAACACTGCAAATAGAGTTTTCCAAATTAGTGTTAAACACTAAGAAAATCAGTGTTAAACACTGAGGACAAAGTCTTCAGACTAGTGTTAAACACTAAGGAAAGAGGGGGCACGTGTGGACACGTGAGGGCGCCTAAAGGGGGGACCAGATCCCTTTTCTTCGTTCTGCAATTAAGTGTTAAACACTTTTTATTTCCTGGCCATCACGTGTGGGCACGTGATAGGCATCCATCCATTGGATATTAAAGGGATTTGTTAGGGGTCACGTGGGGACACGTGAGGGTGCCATAAATGTGGAGCCAGATCTCCTTTTGTTTTATCCTCAAATTTGCGAATAAGTATTAAACGCTTTTATTTTTATTTTAGAGCATCACGAGTTGGCACGTGATAGGGATCTGTGCGCCAATTGTTAAAGCATTTGCTGAGGGGTCACGTGATAACACGTGAGAGCGCCCAAAGCTTTCATTTCCTTTGCTTTTTCTTTCTGCGTTTTGGGAGTCACGTGGGAGCACGTGAGGCATTGCCTCAAAGCTTCTTTTCTTCAGGGATCTTTTCAAGGGTCACGTGGGGACACGTGACCTTGGTCTTTTGCATGCATAGAGATCTTTCAAGTCTCTTTTTTAAGAATTAAATTCTCTGTAGGGTTAAACCCTAATTTTTGTTTTGGAGGAATTAAATTCCTATTGTGAAAGAATTAAATTCTTATTTATGATAAAACCATGATTTCTTTTTAAAGGAATTAAATTCCCAGATATGTAAAAGAATTAAATTCTTGATTAGGGTTAAACCCCAGTTTCATTTTAGGAGGAATTAAATTCCTGTGAGTTTGGGAGAATTAAATTCTCAAAACTCAATTCCCCTTCTAAGTTTAGGATCTGCATGGCAGGATCTCGAACCGATGAGAATTAAATTCTCATCCTATGGGGAGATGTGCTCTGTACAGATCTTTAACTAGAAGAAGAACTAAGTTCTTTATTTGCAGAAGAGTTAAACTCTTAAATTTTGAGAATTAAATTCTCTTTTTGAAGTTGATCTTTTTCCCTTTTTCTCACCTAGGGTTTTCTTTGTTGAGAATTAAATTCTCCTTTCTTTTCTTCCCTCTTGAGAATTAAATTCTCCTCTCTCTCTGTTTTTCTCTCCAAAAAAAATGTCTCCTTCTCTTCTTTTCTTGGCTCCTATTTATAGGAGAAGGAAGAGAATCAGTTTGTTTTAGCAAATCTCTCATTGAAAGATTTGATTTGATTTCATAATTAATATGATCCTTTAGATCATTCAGTGAATTTTATTCACCGTTGGATTTTAAATCCAAAAATATTCTGTTTGTTATTTTCGGTGAGATTTTAGGGAAATCTTTCCTTGTATCAAATCTTTCCATAAATTGGTGATCTTTAATCACCCTTGGATCTTTAATCCAACGGTCCCCATAATCCTTTTCCATTTGGAAAGATTAAGAGAAATTTAGAATTTTAATTCTATTTCGAAAGATTTTAGAGAAATTTAGAATTTTAATTCTATTAAACTGTAAGGCTTTCAAAGCCTGTCACGTGCTGGCACGTGATCCTTGGTCACGTGTGAGCGCGTGATCCCCAAATTGGTTCCTTTAACAGCCGCTTGTTTATGTTGTTGTTTTAACCATCACGTGTTCACACGTGACCATTGGTCACGTGTGAGCACGTGATACCTCATTGAGGTAACTTCTGATTTTTAATCAGGGAACAGATTTTAGAATTTAATTCTATTCATTATTTTAGAGGCCTTAAGAGCCCATCACATGTCTGCACGTGACCCATGGTCACGTGTGAGCACGTGATGCCCTATTGGGGTCTTTTCTGGGTTTTTATTATATCTTTTAACTCCTCCAGCGGGTTCTTAAAGGTCCATCACGTGTGGACACGTGATGCCTCATAACTTTTGATCCCGGATGAATTATGAGGCCCATAATATATCAAATCGAAGGGTTTTTCGAGATGATTCCAACACCATCAGAATTTAATAGTTCCTCCTTCGGGAACTTATCAAAATACAGGCCGGAAGATACTGGTTCGCATTTCCTTAAGCGTATCGCTGCCATTTGATACCTTGGACTCTTCAGCGCAGAACTTTTTGGCGGGAACAGGGATACTCAAAGAGTGAGACATAGATGGCCGAATACAAACCAATCTTCATAAGATGAGTCCTTTTCGCCGATAAGATATATCGGGCCCACTGCAAATATCCGGCGGGCGGTCGCGGAATCAATCCAATGTTATAGGCCTGTCCCCAAGGGCGTGCTTCACCCTGATAGATTCGCCTCCCCAAAATGTCTATTGCCGGTGGCGGTTGCACGGGAATAGCACTAATCGCGGGTTGGAGGAGGTCATCCGAATTCCAATTTTTAACCTCCACGGCATACTTCACCAGGGTTTCATCCGCGTAAGGGAGCGAAGGTATGGGCTCAGATGGCATGGCGGAACTAAAACTTCGGCGACCCTGGATGATCTCATTATACCACCTACCCCATAGGTGAAGGCTCTTATGCTCGGGGTCATGATCCTTGATGAGAGCAAGCACTACTCGGTCAACCGGTGCCTGGGGAAATCCTCCCTCCGAGCGAACAAACGGGAAAGACAAATCAGTAGACATGTTCACTGCAAGGGGACAAAAATCAACTGTCGGTATCATAATTCCAACGCCTGGCATTTTAAAATTTATACCACACTGCAGTGCAGTGGGTAGGGGACCAAATGGGAACCCACAAAATCTGGATGACAGTGCATCAGTTAATAAGACAGCCCCATCATTGGATGAGACTGTCAATTAATGAAGAGACCCTTATAGAATATCCTCATTAATGAGAAATCCCTAGAGACAAGGAGAAAATCTCCTCTTTCAGAGCAAAACTCTGTCACAGAGTGACATTTGTCAGACTCTGGTCTCAAGGGAATAATATTTCCTTAAAAAGAGCTTAGCTCTGTAATAATGATGGGGAGATCCATCAAAAGAAAATTTTAACTCCTAAAGATTAAAAATTTGGGGTCTTAAAAAAAATCCATGAAGACTTATAAAAAAGTTCTCCCTTTTTGGATAAAAAAAAAAGATCTGCATTTGATCTGTGAGCAAAGCACTGTTCATGGGTTAAAACCCATGAAACAAGATCTCTGTAGATCTATAGACTGTTGAGAGCAATGCTCTATTGATAAAACCCCAGAAAGGTTTTCTTTAGATCAAAGATCTATAAGAGCAAGGCTCTGTTAATTAAATTTAACTTAATTTAATTTTACCTAAAATGATGCTAAGTTCTGAACTTTGAAGTTCTTGGGAAGAAACAAGAGCAAGGCTCTAAAATTCTTAAGCAAGAGCAAGGCTCTGAAAATCAAGTTCTTGAAAAATGGTAAAAATTTTCTAAGGACCAAGGGTTCTATTTATAGGCGCCTGCGCCCTTTCACCTCACCGGTTGATCCAATGGTTAGGATCTTGCCACCGCTGCACTCACTTGCGCGCCACGTGAGCGCAACGGTGGGGGGCATTTGTTTCCCCCAATCAGAGCAAAGCTCTGTTTGAATTTCAAAAATTCAAAAATTGAAGCAACGCTTCAAATCCCGTGCGCTGCGCGCAACGTACCACGTGTCAGAAGTTGATACGTCAGCGCAGCGCCCAAGACAGCGCGCCCAATCAGAGCAAGGCTCTATTTTTTAAAGGAAGCAACGCTTCAGATGATCTGCGCTTTGCGACACGTGGCAGCGCAATTGCGCTAGCGCAGTCGCGCTGCGCTCTGCGCTGCGCGACACGTGGCAGCGCATGTGCGTTTGCGCCAAACAGAATTAAAATTCAGTAAGATCCTTCTGTTCTTTTTAAAACAAGAAGATTGTCTTCTGTAAAACAGAATCCCTTGGATCAAAGTTCCAACGGTGGGGAAAATTCCCCAAATCACTCAGAGAATGATCTCTTTAACAAACTTAACAAATCTATGGGCACTATATGAAGACCCCTAGACCCCAACTCAAAAGAGGGACATCAACATAGAGAGAACTCCTCTAAAGAATTTTTTTAGAAGAACTCAAAAAGAGAAAAAGGTAAAACCTTTGAATAAAAAAGAAGAATTTCTTCTAAAAAGATCATTGATCTAAGAACAAGATCAATGATCTCCAATAAAAATATAACAAAAATGAAGGCATTGCCTTTTGATGAACCACTGGTTCTTTGAAAACAAGAAAATTTGTTTTCTTTGATCTAAAGTTGATCAAAATAATAAAACAGTGCCCTGCACTTGAAAAATCTGCACTGTTGCGTTCTTGGGTTGGCGCAAGCCACCAGAGAGCGCCACGTGTCAGTTCCAGAACAATCTGCGCTATGCGCTGTTAAAATAGAGCACTGCTCTCATGAATTGGCGCAACCCAGCAGAGCGCGCCACGTGTCAGAAGCGGAACAGCGCAGCGCACTGCGCTTGCGCTCACCAGAGTGTGACACGTGTCACCTCCACATGGACTTGCGCCTTGCGCTCCTCAATCAGCGCAAAGTGCCTGACAAGCCATGTGGCACTCTGTCAGACTAATTAATGCAATGCATTATCAAGGGCAGAGCCCAATAAAGAAAGGTCTAGCAGACCAAACAAAGTGCTATGCACTATTAAAAGGAATAAAGCCCAAACAGAGGTCTGTCAAGCTCAAAACAGATGCTATGCATCATTTAAAGGGACAGAGCCCAAATCAAAAAGGCCTTGCAGGCCAGAATGAAATGCAGTGCATTATCAAACAGGGGCAAAGCCCTAGCACAGGCCTAATAGGCCAAAGATAAAAACGTTGAACATCTTCAACTGGACTTAGCCCTATCATGGCCGTAAGTCCTCAAATTAAATTGACTGAGCACGGCTGCTCTTTTAAATCAATTTACACTTGGTTCAAGGGTACATCTCTGAACTCCTCTGACACCTGTCGTTGTAATCCTTCAACGACGTCGGAGAGGTGACGGGTCCCGACGGCCACAAATAACATGGACCACTACGTCCCTAAACTGGAACAATAGAGCGTCCAAATGCTCTTTTGTCGGATCTAAACGATCCCGTTTGAGTTGATCTTAGCCTCAAATGTGGCTAACGTATCCTTAAACCCTCAAATTGACTTTAGTCCCAAATTGGACAATAAGACCCCCAATCAACTTTGGTTCAAGGGTACATCTCCGAACTCCTCTGACACCTGTCGTTGTAATCCTTCAACGTCGTCAGAGAGGCGACGGGTCCCGACGGCCATATATCCAATGGACCACCATGTCCCTAAACTAGCAATGGACCGAAACGTCTTTAAACTACCTATGGACCGCTACGTCCCTAAACTGGAACAATAGAGTCCCCAAATGCTCTTTTGTCGGATCTAAACGATCCCGTTAAGTCGATCTTAGTCTCAAATCATACTAACGTGTCCTTAACAAACGTTTAAGTTGATCTTAGCCTCAAAAATGGCTAACGTATCCTTAAACCAAAACCCCAAACCCAAATCTAAGAAAATACGGATTTGTACTAATCCACGTCCTACGGGCGGCGACATAAATTAGTCTCCGTATACAATCCACGGGCAACCACAGACAAAACAAACACACACGACACGAAATGAAATTTTGGAGAAGGAGAAAGTTGTTACCGCGCTGCGGTAGCGTAATTAACTGCAGGGCTTGCGCCTGCAGGGAAAAGCGTCCCCACAATCAAAAACCCCTCAAGCGAGGGGGAATCTGACGAAGTCTGCTACATCGGTCGCATCCGTCTAAACCTCCGATACACGGTGCCATAAATCAACTTGGCATCTTCGGAGAGGTGGATGGATAAAACCAAATAGCATCTACCCCGAATCTCAGGCTAGACGTCCCTGTCTTGGCCGCCGTTCGGAGGGGAACAATGTACACTGATTGTCTCTCTATTACATGTTGGTAAAGCCCTTAGGATGCGTACTTGACTACCTAGATTATGATGCAGATCATACTAGTGGGACAAAGGTAGTCTGTGAGTACATACTTTAATGTCCCTAGTCGTGGGTGTGTCGAGATGGGGCATCGATATACCAGAGCAGACTAGCGCATAGCTTCTTGACCCATGTAGATGGGCGATGGATGATCCCATATCCATTGGTGTTTGACATCAGAGATGGTATACGGGTGCTCAGTAGAGACTGGGTTCACTGGACGGACTCGCCGAGAACTCCCAGATGGTATTATACCTCACGTCAGATGGCAGTTCTCTGGTGACACTGGTACGGTTAGTCTGTTGACCCGAGATCGTCATAGAGTCTTGTGTGATTCCCACTGTGCTTTGATTTCCACTTTACCACGTTCAAGAGAACGTGCAAAACGGTGGTTTTTGGGTACAGTCCCGAGTCACATGGAGGCAATGAGCAATAGGAGGGGATTTCGTCTCTCCCGGTATTGGGGGTTGATGTTGCGCTGTGCTCGATTAGCTATAAGAGGAAGTCCCTGGCCAGGGCTGCTTCAGAGATATACTGGTAAGTGTTATCAGTAGTTTCTCGACCCGTTATGAGCCTTATATCGGCACGACTTATCGAGTTATCGGGGTCTGACATTTACCACCCCTAAACGAGATATGCGACATATCAGACGAAGAGACCGGACTGTACGGTAGTGTTATTGATTAGATTCGCATGTGTATGAGCAGGCTTGCTTGTTGATCTTCTAATCGCTCAATACCCGGATGGCCGTTACGTTTAGCAGACTGCTTGCGGCTTGTGGGTGTTTGATATGATCATCACCTACTGCCGGCGTATTGACGAGTCTTTAGAGTCATACACAGAGGTTTCCTGGTTCATGCGAAACGGAGTAGGAGCACATATGTGATATGTGCGGGACCGAGATTGATGCGCGTATGTGATACCGCATTCTATTCTCGCGATTTGCGACATCGGTTGGTTGTATGAGATATAGCCGGATTATCGGATCAAGTGTTGATTCGATAAGTTGTTGCATTTGATATTAGTCGGTTATATGAGATATAGCCGGATTATTAAATCAAGTGTTGATTTAATAATTTAATGTATAATTATATATTAGATATACTGGATTACATTAACTAATATTAGCTCACTTATGCTTTTTTTTCTCACTTGTGTGCATTAGTGTATATGTGATATATATTAATGTACAACTTTTGTGTCATGCTAGATGCCACATGTGACATGGGTATATGAGACTTGCACCATGCTTAATAATGTGATTGGTTTATTTTTATCTAAGTTAATCAAAATTAGTGGGATTAAGCCACATAGTTTAAGCTTGTAGAAACTTGTGGAACCATTAACCAAGTCCACTAAGTTTGTTTTACTTGTAGATATTTATTAACCTAACTATTATTAACTAGCCATGGTTTATTCTCTACATGGGTTAGTGTATGACACCAACTCACCCATGGTTGCTATTCTCACCTCATGAGTTCATTCTCTCATCTCTTCACTTGAGCTTCTTCTTCCTCATGAGGTGAGAAAATATTGTGAGAAAAATAAATCTAAAGAGAGCCCACTTCCTACTTCATCATCCTCTATTACTTGCCATTTAGTTTAGGGTGTTTGCTTCACTAATTTCACAATTAGTGAAGAGATAACATGAGCTTGAGTCTTCTCGACGTAGATCATCTTCGGCCTCGAAGATTTCGAGCAAGCTTGTTCATTTCTCCGGGAGAACCCATACTAGAGTTTGGGAGATCGATACTCGCAGCGAAGGGACTACTACAAGGAGCTTTAGAAGTGAAGGACCGGTCTACAAAGGTTGTATTTCCCATTCACTTAGTGTAATGGTAGATTACATGGTCATTTCGTCTATTTACTCTAGCTAGATCCTAGGTTAGGGTTCATTAGCACCTTAGAATTTTTGAAATTGGCATGCTTGATGTCTTGAAAACCAAGTAGGGTGCTAAGGAATCCCAACATTGTTGAGCCGTCTGAATTCTTATTGAGCCATCTCAATATTGTGTCGAGCGGGCTTAAGAACTTTTAAGACGTCTCTTGCAACCAGTGACCCAAGTCATGATCCTGGTTGACCGGTGAGCCGGCTCAAGACTACATGAGCCGTCTCAAAGTGATGCTCACATTGAATCAATATCTGACATGTAATCTGATATTATACTTGCTTTAACTCGTCTCATGATATGCGATAATCATTTCTTATATACATGACTTGTATGAACACCTTATCACATGCTTGACTTGACTTGTCTTGAATCATAAATACAACTTGATATGAATACTTGAAACTTGACATGAATACTTGATATGAACTCAACTTGACATTGAACTTGTACTCTCTCTTATGTATTCATGGAATCGAGCAAGACTTGTGACTTTAACTATAGTCTAATATACGGGGGGTGCCGGGGCAGTTTGAGTATGAATCCAATGGAATCTCATGAGTCCCATTACTCTCTTGAAACGTGCTGACTCCTCCGCCGCTTGGGGTCCCGTTTCGGGCCCGCGGTTCCTTGCCTCTGGGACCCCTTCCTTGGGGTTTGAGAATACTCTTGAGATTGGTTGATATTCACACTTGAACTGTCCTTAGATTAGCTAACCTTTGTAGTGACCTCTTTAAGACACATTGCCATTCATTTCATGTTCAACACTTTTACATGTTATATGTATATGATAACCGACACCATACCTACACTACACTGCTATGCTATATGGAACTACCATGCTTAGTTTAATTGATATATCATACTTGATTATTGGTTCATGATATTCATTTCCATTACATAACTTGTCATAATACCCTTATGTTATAATCCTATCTCTTTTTGGAGACTTACCGAGCGCAAGTTCACTGATGGACATTTCACTCTATTTTATTTCTATCCTTGGAATGTCCGTCGGGTGACCTTGGGACAGAGGAGATAGAAGTAACGGAAGAGGAACAATCACTTTACATCACAAGCGGACGACTAGTTTCCTTTCTCGCTTTTCATTTCTGTATGGCTCATATTTAAGGCTTATTTATGTTGACTTTTCTTTTATCCAGACATTTTGTTATCAATTTGAAATTTTGTGGATTTGAATGTAATAAGTAGTTGTTGGAACTGCCATACTTAGCCTTTGTAAACCGTTAATTTTGCACCCACTAAATCAACGATGAAAAATTGATAGAATCACAGAAAAATTGGTGTATCCACATTTTACATGGTAAAGATGATGACGGTGGGTGTCGATCGTCGAAAAAATCCAGGGAGGCTATATTTTTTCAACTCCATACGAGAAAATTCCCTCCTATTGCATGTTTCCTCCATCATCCTCATACACACACACCAAATACAAAATGTAATATGCGTATCTTTTAAGAGTGTCGGATACGGATACGGTAACACCTATATCCGTTCTATATCCATGAGAACAAAACAAACTCATACCCAACCATGCCCTAACCTTGCGCCTATTACAAAAAATCTCATTATAAGATCAAGCATTATGTTTTGTGTCTGCAGTCCATTAACAAATGGAGATAACAAAGCCAAGCAAAAGCTAAGCCGAGATATCAAGGCCTCCTCTCTTTCTCACTCCCCCCACTCGAGAGTTGGGAACCCAGTCGCTTTCTCTCTCTAGCGATGTCTTCGCTTCTTGCATCACCTTCATCATCATCATCTTGTTGCTCTCGCCCTCGTGCTTTGCCTCTCTTGCTCATCTCTCGCTCTCCCTCTTCGATTTCTTTCCCTCTGCAGAGAAAGAGCAGATACAGATTGAAGGCTTCGCGGGCTTTTGAATCCGATAGCTTCGCCTCCGCCGGCGATTCGAACCCGCCCAATGGCGCTCTGGTAAATACCCATTTCGCCCTTTCTTGATTTGAAGGTATTTTGGTGGTGTCTTTGCTTGTGCCTTGAAACCGTTTGAGTTACTGCCCTAGAGAAGGGATCGGTCGTGTAAGCGACGTTTTGCGAGGTAAAGTTGGCTCTCATAGAGGGCAACTTGATTGAATCGCTGGTGGAGTTGTGTATTTGAGAATTATTACACCACACCAACTCATCAAGCGTAGAAGATGAACACAATACATACATGGTTAGGCCAATCCCGGGCTACTCTATGGCACAATTCATTGTGATTTGGAGGATAAAAAGGTAGATTCAAGAAAAACCCTATTCAACATCTCACCATCTCCCTTGTGTCACACCCTTGGAGCGATTGCGACTTCTTGTCATTGATCGTTAGCAATCGTCATATATATAAGCATCAAAATCCAGGGCCATTAACAAAGCATATAATAAATTGTTTCACCTGTCCAATATCAATTACACCATCAAAAATATATCACCGATTCAAATCAGTGGAAGGAAATTTGTTGGAGATGAAATATTTATGAGATAACAAAAAATGCATGTAATAAACATTTTATTCCATGGGGAAAAGGCCACCAAACACGGAATCCGGGATTAGTGAAACAAAATACAAGATTCTCTAATTCTCTCCCGGTCTTCTCAACCATGTCAAAGCGACGATTCTCACGAAAAGTTGCTCCCCACCTATCAACGCCGTGTTCGTCGGCAAAAGAAAACATGACAGCTCGTCGAGCCCGTATCTGACTCAACATGTGGACGGAGCGGTCCCTTAAAGGCTTCGTGATCAGACCTGTCTCTCGAAAGCAGTCGACCTTGTCTTCCGCCGCGCTGAGTATCGCTAAAGTCATCTCCGCCGGGTGAGGAGGAACACCGTCGAGAACGGCGAGAAAGATCATGCGAAGCCATATATAGGGAAGAAGAGATCCCCTACGGGACATCAACTCATACATCACAGTGTCACATTGAGTTTCCGTGAGACCAGAGTTCACTAAACGGGCAGTAAAATGGGGAATGATCTCTTCAATGGGTACTTCTCTTGGCTGTCGAGGAGCGTGTGAGCGGTCATAAGCCATATTCTTTTCGCTGTGAGTGTTAAAGAGAAGAGGGCCACTTCTCTAATTTATAAGGAGTATTCAAGTCTTGACACAGAAAATTTTGCATGCCATTAAAATGGGAACAATTCCCAAGTTTTGATCAGAGCAAGGTGTTGAAAAAGAAGTGGATAGCACTGAAAATTATGGATCATCAGTCTGCACACTTACATTTTTGTACGCACTTGATAATAACATCATTGACACTCATACTTAAAAAAAGTCATTTCGTGTGATGTGCAAAGCAAGTGCGCATATGATAAATGCACATATATTCGTCGTATACACGTGCAACGCACGGGCACAATGCACACTTAATTAACAACAAGTGCAAGTATATGCGCATTCTCACATACAGACGTTTATCGAGAAAGAAATAAATCTTGATTGATAAGCAATCAAATCTTTAATTAACAATAAAATATTCCGTTGGTTAAATAGCTTAACCAAAAGATCTGTGGATCAAAAATCCAACGATGCACATGTCATCCTTAATTGATATAAATCAATTAAATCTTTTTGAATCAATCTGAAATCAGATTGAGATCAAAACGAACCAAACAAACTCTAATTTCTTCTTTTCTATAAATAGGAGCCTCATATAAAGAAATCAAGGACGTGAAAATTTCTCCATAAGCTTGAAAATATCAAGACTTCTCCTTCATCGAAAAATTACGTAAGGTAGAAATCAAGAGAAAACTTCTCCTTTTCGCCGTTAAAGAGCCTTCACTTTTAGATAGAAACTTCTACTTCTTTTCGAATCTATCGATTCACTAAAAAGAGATCAAATGATCTTAGGATTCGTCATTCGCTCTTAAAAATAAGAAGATGCGCACCATCAAACGCAATTATACCTAACATAAAAATCAAGGTTTTCACTTCTCTGCAAATAAGAGAAAAAGAACAGAAGATAAAATAGAAGCCATGGCTTTTTAATGAAAGCTTATGACAAAAACAAGTGCGCACCTAAATCCGTGGGCGGTTAATAAAAAAACAACGTTGCTGCTCTTGGAAAAATAATCCTTCGGGAACATGCGCGCCACGTGATACACACATGTGCACACTTGATAAAAACTGTCTCTGAAGGCATGCGCATCACGTGATACATACGCATACGCACTTGATAAAAATTGCCTCTGAAGACATGCGCATCACGTGATACACACGTGAATGGCCTACGAAAGCAGGCGCACTGATGTGCAAAATGTTACATACATACATGCGTACATATATATAACATGAAACCCATAATAGATGTGTCATGTGATACACATGCGAAATATCTTTGAAACAAAACAGTGTACCCTTTTCAAATGAAATAAACGGGCATGTGCGCCACATATACTTGCGCACTTGCACCATAAAACATCGTTTAATCACTTAAACAAAGTTGAATTAAATGATGAAGCTTCTGTTGATCAAAATATCAATAGATCCAAGTGATCTTAGTCTCAAAGATGACTAAATGTTCTTAATCTATACTTGTTAAGTTAATCTTAATCCAAAACAGGATTGACGAGCCTTAACCATATATTCCTGAGTCGATCTTAGTCTTAAATATGAACGATTCTCAAATGATATATTCGAACTAATGGACCTCGTTCATACGAAATTTGCGTCCTAAGTTCAAACCCAAATTTAATATACGGACTTGGATTAATCTGCGCCCTACGGGCGACGACATAAATTAGTCTCCGTATATAATCTATGGGCAACCAAAATAAATAAAACACAACACGACCCGAAGTGATCTACTGGAGCAGGTTAAAGTTATCACAACGCGATAACGTAATTAACTGCAGAAGCCTACGCATGCAGGGAAGAACGTCCCCATAGTCATAAACCCCTCAAAGAGGGGGAATCTGATAAAGTCACGCTACAATGGTCGCATCTATCCAAACCTCCGATATACGGTGTCATAAATCAACTTGGTATTTTCGGAAAAGTTGATGGATATGTTCCAAATAGCATCCGCCTCCAAATTCAGGCAAGACGACCTATCCCGATTTTTCTCTGTTTTCGGCGGTAAACAGGCACGCCCGGTGGGTCCTCTTTTTCTTTCCACTTCACACTTCGTGTGTCGTATTTCGCGAATAAAATTATGGTTCGCCATATTCATGGTTGCCCTTAGATGCAAGATACTAAAACTTGGTGCTTCGCTTCTGTGCATAATCAATGGCCTCTCACTGCACTACCTGCAATAACAACTCCCATTCTGTCCCAACCGGAGGAGTGACGTACGGGCCTAATGCGGCCTCCATCTTCTCAATGCAGGTGGGACATGTCACTCAGGCCACTCTCGGATTATTCTTTAGGACCATGCTCCCGTCCATGAGGCGTCTCAGCGTCCCAAGGGGAAGCTCCCCGAAAGTCGGTCTAGCTACTGTAGCGGCTCCTATCAGCAAGTCGTCCAATTTTGAAGTCTCAGTCTTCAATAGGCTGATGAACTCAAACGGGCTCGTAAAAAAGCCCATGATTTCGGAAGGGGCTGCCCTAAAACGGCTAACTCTTCCTATTCCTGCTACGCGTGAAGCCAACAAAAGTGCTTCATCTCCAAGACGGTCGGTTTTCGATAGATTGACCAGCTCTGTGTTAGCTCCACCGAGAACTTCTGTCTTCCAGAGGCTGACACCAAGTGAAGCTCCCCAGCAATGCCGGGGGCACGATGAAGACGCCTCCAAAATTGAGACAATTCCCACTGCATGACATGCTCGACGTCGCCACTGGCGTCGAGTAAGATGGGCCGGGGGCAACTCTCCCTCTGGGTTTACCCCACCAGCACCTATGGTGGATATTGACGCTGCTGTTCCAACTGGGAACAATTTTGAATCGCTTAAGAGGGTGCGCAAAAACTTCCCGACAACGGTACTGAAAAGATCACCCCCGTCTGCAGAAACTGCAGTGCAAGCAAAGTCGGAGCAGCCGTATCAACGACTCTCCTCGCAAATTCATTGAGTATGGCGGAAGGTCCAAGACTCCGTACTTGATGAAAGCTACTCTCGTCGACCCAAAAAATCTAAGGACCGACGAGAAAGGGATTGCTCTTCCGCCATACAACAGGGGACTTCTCGTAAAGAGGTGCCTGTGCATAACAACTTCTTATGCTCCAACCTCTAATAAAAGGATGAGTCCGGAGAAAATTTCGTCGCCAGCGGCAAAATCTAAAGGTGAACGCTCAAAACGCCCCAAGTTTAGGAGCATAACTATACATACGGTCTATATGACCAACGGTAAAGAAGAGAGCCGTGCTTCAGTGAGTCACACACCACATATTCGGTTACTAACAAAAACTCAGGAGCAACAACAGAAGCTCCAAGAGATGTTAACCAAGATGGCCGCACTCACCGGACTCGAAGAAAGTCTGGACAAAGAAAATGAACAGCACCAGGAGTAAGAAAGCGATACAGAGTTCTTGCGATGGGTGCTGGAGAAGAAAGATAAGAAAGCTGTGGAGCAGGCTGCTAACATAAAGCAAATGACTCTTCTATTCCAAGATATGGTTGGGATGATGATCCAACCAGAATCACCGGCTGAAGATCCTCCGGTGATTATCGAAGATGATAGAGGGGAAACGTCGAATTCTCCGTAGGCCCTATCAACGGCCAAAGAGGAGACGATCTCCAAGACAGCCCTGGATGATTATATCGCTCAGCAAATTAGAGCTCACCAGGCCAATGAAGCTGCTGACCAACTCGTCAAAACCGGACGACCATATCCGGCCTGGTATGACCAGATAAAGTCCCCGCCAGGATATACTATCCTAAAGTTCCGCGTATATAAAGGAACGAGGAATCCCATCAGCATGTCGTGCAGTTCAGAGCTCTTTGCAGCAGTACTGGAGGCGACGACAAATTGTTGTTTCGCCAATTCGTCAGAAGCTTAATAGAAACAGCTTTCGAAGGGTACTCAGAGCTCCTAAATGACTCCATGAAAACCTTCTCTGAAAGGAGTTGCTCTTCACGTAAAGTTTCGCCTGTGTGAGCGAGCGCACTCCAATCACAGCGTTGATCAATGCCAGGGGAAACGTGGGTCCAATATGCGATCCGATGGCGGAACCTGTGGTCCAAATGCGAACAACGTATTGAGGAGTCTCCGGCTGTGGGGATGTTCATTGGGACTATTGATCCCCAGTCGAACGTGTCCCAATTCATGTCGAACGCGTCCCAGTTTATGACCTTCTTCAAGCCCACCACGTTCCAGTCGCTGATTGATAAGTTAGCATAGATGGATCAGATGGGTCACGGTCCTTCCTCCTCAAGTAAGGCTCCTCGAAACAATAACAAGGGCAAAGGAAAAGCAGCCTTTGTTGCCAATGCGTATCAACAATCGGGCGGTCCGAAAGCACCTGTCCGACAAAACAACACTCGTACGTGCCCGTTCTTGGAAGAAAGGCGGGGATGTGCTTATTCGTTCCCTCGTGATAAGACGAGGAGGTTATTTGAGCCGGTGATGCGAAATAATTTGATCACATTCCCAGACCCATGGCGACCCGTATAAGCCGGCGACGTTAATAACCCCAACTACTGCTTCCATCACAGGATAGTGAGCCATCCAATCGAGAACTGCTACATCTTCAAAAACTGGGTCGAGGACCGTACCAGCAGGGGAAGTTCGCATTGTCCGACAGTTGGAGGGTAAATCTACCCTAAAAGCACGGTCCCAAAAAGGTGGATACGCAGGGGTTATTCTGCTCTCTCCTGGGAGAAGCTCCATGAAAAGTAGTTCTTTTAGCAAAAACTAAAACAATGCTGAACGATCTACAAGTATGTCCGGTGATCAAATGAAAAAGCCCGCTTGAGCCCGAAATTATAGAGGGGATGTTAAAACTTCGTACCTCGCCGAAAGTCACTGACAAAGGGAAAAACCCCAGGTCAATCCCTTAAAGTCTTCTAAAAAAAGAAGATTAAGAAGCCTGTGCAGCCTGATGAATACGTCGACAAGCGCACAGACCTCCAAAAATATATAGATGTGTTGAAAGAATATAATCAGAAAGCGCGAACGCCAGTCACACTCGAAGCATTCCTCAAGCATATTCTTGAGAACGAAGACAGTGACGATGATGAGAAAAATGACTCAATTTGAAGAAACGGAAGACCGTGTGGAAAGTTGCCACATGATCTCCCATTTATCGTTATATGATTTAGAAGCTCCGCCGGCGTCAGAAAGTGACGTGGGTGAACTGGAGGCTGAGTCGGCGCTAAATTTCCCGAAACTGTTGGAAGAAGATCCGATTGAGAAGGTACTAAACGAAACTTTTCAAAAGAGCAAAAATGACCAAGAACGCGAGACGACCATATATGAAAAGGCCAAGTGTCAGCGTCTGAACAAGGAAACTGCGGCGAGGGCGAGTCATAAAGCTTTACGACCAAATCAAGGCATGCCTGCAACAAACAAGAGCAGGACTAAAGATGAAAAGCGGTTTGCCAAGGGGTTTTCACTGGGGATGAAGCCGCCACCTCTCATGATGTATACGCCCGGGGTCCTATATTTCGATGATGGAGATGGACACCCAAAATACTGCGCATACCATGCCTAATTCTTTCTTTTGAATCCCGGCCGAAGAATCGCTCATCCCATCGAGAAGTGCAATACCTTTAAGAAGTGGTGGTAAGAATATATTGCCCACAAAAAATACTTCAAGAAAGAGAAGTGTGAAGCTCGCTCTCGTCGAAATGAGAATGGCGAAACGGCAGCGCACAAAGAAGCAACTGGCAGCTATCATATGTCTGGTACTAGTTCAGAAGGGGAAAAACTCTGAGTTCTTATGTTCGGGAGCGATTCTGAGGATGAAATAGCTCTCGATTCTCTCTTTGAAAACCCCTTGGAAAAAGAAGAGGAGGAGAAGAATTGTGAGAATATCCAGCTGCGTAACCGCACACTGTCTGAAAAAAATCTTGGACCCGCAAACAAGGGTTCAAATAAAAAGGATAAAGAGAAGGGGGAAATGCCTGACGAGATTGCTCTTGATGAAGAGGTGACCAAAGAGCTCGTTGCGAAAGATCTGCCTATGAAAACTAAGGCAGATTATAATGTTCTTGTGCAGCCGAGAAAAATACTCTCACAACTGAGCATATTGGATGCTTTGCTCTTGTCTAAAGAGGCACGCGACTCCTTGATCAAAGCCTTGCAAGAGCCTGATCAATTTCAAGCCTTTCTCGCAGAAGAGAAGATGGAGAATGAAGTGGCAGAGGTCCATACTGCTGACATCACATTGAGCGATGAAGATCTACTCCTCTGTACATGCCAGCATAATCGACCGCTCTATCACCGGGTACTGCCACGACGTCAAGATAGGAAAAATCCTTGTCGATAACGGATCCTTCGTCAATCTTCTCAACGTAAGAGTGCTGAAGAAAACATGTATGAATGTTCAGTATCTTGCCCGAGACAAAATTACCATCTCGGGGTTCGACACACAGTTATCACGGACGTTTGGGTTCGTAATATTGACGCGCCGTTTCGGGCTGCTCGTCACTGACATCAAATTTCATGTCATTGACGCCAAGACTTGGTATAACGCTCTGCTCGGCAGGCCTTGGTTACACGAGTACGTCCCTTCTACACAATATCAGTGTATGAAGTATTTCAAAGATGGTTCGAAATACACCGTCACAGGAGAGCTCAATCCTTTCTCGGTGAATGAAGTGCGAAAGTATGAAGACACAAAGTACTTTCAACCGGATTTCGAAGACACTGATAGGTGCCATAAGCCGGAGAATAAGCAAAAGTCTGGAGCCACCATCCCAGTCTGTGGAAGTGATACTGAGGAAGACGAACAAATAGTCTACTCGGGACAATCCCAGAGGGAAAACAATAAGCCCGGACCATCGACTCCTATTCCGGTCTTTGGCAGCAACTCTGAAGATGAGGTGAACGTGGTGTTCTCCATTCACCCATTAACACAAACGCTTGCCGAAGCGGATCAGAGTCTACATATTATGATGATTCCGTTTCGACACTACAGGGAACTTGACGCGCTCAATACATATAGCGTGTAAGAACTGAAAACTTTCTACGTGCCTCCGAGACGAAGAGATGGAAAGGCGATTCTCTTCAACAAATCTATGGAGACTAAAGTGGAAAAAGAAGTCTGGCATGGTGCCAACCCCACTCTCGACAGGATCCAGCCCATCCGTATGCCAAGATATTATGCGGATGGATTAAATAAGCTCTTAAAGTGCCAAGGCGTACCTCTTGAACAAACGGTTCGGCAAACCCAATTCTACAAAAAGATTTGGGATATTCACAGGACTCAACGAAAGAAGCCCAACGGGAAGATAGAAACAACTGGGCTGAGATATGTTCGGTCCAAGAAACAGGAGCAAATCTACAGCTGATACGCCATAAACAGGTCGAATGGAGAAGAAAATATTTCTCCAAGCAGCCATGTCGCCGAACAAGAAAGAAGTCTCTTAAGCCCATTTCTCGAAGAGCAAATTGACAAGTTAATAAAGGAAGTTTGTCAGGCGAGCCGAGACAACTACAGCTGCGAAATGACCATATATGAAAAGGCCAAGATGCAGCGTTTCGGTCAGCAATTAATGAACAAAGTAGACCATAATGCTCTTCATCCACAACCCGCTATTTGCTTTCGCGAAGAAAGAATCCCGAAGCGAAGATAAAAATAAGGCGACGAACGTAAACAACGTTCAACGACAACAAAGCAGGTCCAAAACACCGTTTAATCGAAAAAAATCCGGTTGGAGCCCGTTTTTTATAATGAAGATGGGTCGGAAATATTCCTTCCCTCGAGACAAGACAAGGAAAATCTTCAGCCTTGTCATGAAGCACTAAATGTTGACGCTTTCGGAATGTCGGCATCCTGAACAGATAAATGGGGTCCACCATCCCGACTATTGCTCCTATCACAGAGCAATAGGCCACCCCCTTGAAGACTGCTTCACGTTCAAAAATTGGATCGATGACCAATATCAATAAGGTAGGTTTATGCTATCCGACAGCTGGATGATAAACCCGCCACAAAAGCACGAGCCAAAGAAGACTTATACCGTCAAGATGGAACCGGCTCGATCGCGAAAATGGAAGCAGACTCGTACCTGTCATATGATTACACTCTCAAAAAAAGGGAGGGGACGAGAATGCGATTGACCTTTTCGGATGCTTCGCAGACGAAAACGATAATAAGGAGATCTCAGAATTTCCACCGGCACCAAAAGAGCTGCAAGATGGAATACATACCACGACGGCCAATCTAAGTAAAATTAACTTGGGAACCGACGATGATCCGAGGCCGACTTTCGTCAGTGAGCCGCTGTTTGAAAAACAGGTAGCCACATTAAAAGATGTACTTATGCAGTACAAAGACTGCTTCGCTTGGAACCATTCCGAAATGCCGGGTTTAGATCCAGAGGTAGCGGTACCTAAGCTGGCCATATCGCCAGACAAAAAGCCAGACAAACAGACGTCAAGAAGGATGCAGCTCGAACTTGAGATGAGTATCAATTCCGAAGTCAAGAAATTAATCGACTCTGGTTTTATCCAGGAAGTTCAATATCCCGACTAGATCGCTAACATCGTTTCAGTGATGAAGAAAAATGGGACAGTCTGCATTTGCATGGACTTTCAGGACCTCAACAAAGCATGCCCGAAAGATGACTTCCTAGTACCTGTCACCGAGCTGACGATCGATAACACGTCCACCCACGAAGTCTTCTCCTTCATGAGTGAATTTTTAGGATACAACCAAATAAAGATGGATCCTGAAGACCAGAAGCATACTGCCTTCCGGACTCTGTTGGGCGTATTCTGCTACAAGATGACGCCTTTCGACTTGAAGAACGCCGGAGCTACATACCTAAAGAGCTATGACGAGGATATTCGATGACCTCATACACGAGATCGCCGAATGCTATATCGACAGCCTTGTGGTTAAAAGCAAATCTCATAAGGAACACAGGGAACATCTGAAGATCGTGTTCGAGCGTCTTCGAAAGTATAATCTGAAGATGAACCCTCTAAAGTGCGCGTTTGGAGGCTTCTTATGCAAATTTCTAGGCTTCATCATTCGTCACCGATGTATCAAAATTGATCCTTCGAAAATCAGGACGATCATGGAAATGCCATCGCCAAGAACCCTCAAACAAATGCTATCTCTCCAAGGAAAGCTCGCGTATATCCGGCGGTTCATAGCCAACCTCTCCGGAAATTGTCGTCCCTATAGCCATCTGATTAAGAAAGGGACCCCGTTCGTCTGGGATCAGAAATGCCAAAATGCATTGGACGAAATCAAACAATACCTGCAAAATGCGTCGGTATTAGCTGCTCCGGTTAAGGAAAACCCCCTTATCTTATACACAACGGCCCTTGAAAGTTCACTAGATGCGCTGGAGGCACAAGAGAACGATCAAGAAAAGGAAAGAGCTCTGTACTATCTAAGCCGAGTTCTCATGAGGGCAGAAAGCAATTACTCCCCCATCGAAAAGCATTGCCTGACGCTGATTTTCTTAATAACGAAGCTAATACACTATGTCTTGGCGTATGAGGTCCATCTCATATCAAAAGTGGATCCTCTTAAGTATTTGATGTCGAAGGCCATACTGACAGGAAGCCTTACCAAATGGACCCTCCTCCTGATGGAATTCTCGGTGACATATTGACCCCTCAAAGCGTTGAAAGGACAAGCTATCGCAGACTTTCTTGCGGAACATCCGATACCAGCCGACTCACCCCTAAATTGCGAGTTGCCGGATGAAAAAGCGTTCGACGCAATCGAAGAGGAGAAAGACGAAAATGAGCCTCGGTAGGAGCTTTACTTCGATGGAGCATTTTCCATGAAGCGGCGAAAGAGGAATACTCCCATAATCAAAGCCGGGGTGGGTTTTATCTTCGTGATCCCGTAAGGAGGAATATTGCGTTACGCCCTCTCGTTGACGGAACCCAGGACTAATAATGAAGTGGAATATGAAGTTTTGATAGCCGGTCTTGAGATCGCTATCGATATGGGAATCAAAGACCTCCTCATATATGGAGATTCTCAGCTGATTGTCAGTCAAGTAAACGGTGACTACAAGACATGCAGGCCAGAACTAATAATGTATGGCGAAAGAGTGCAGCGCTGTTGACCCAAATCTCTTTCTATACCCTGGAAAGCGTACCGCGAGCGGAAAACAGTACGGCGGATACGTTAGTCAAGTTGGCTAAAATATTGGCCGATGAAGATCTCGATGACGTAAAGATCATTGTTTAAAACCATAAGATCCTAGCGCCAGCAGATATACCTTCGAAAGATCTAATAAAACTATTCGAAGGAAAAGAAACGACCGAACAACAAGTTCTCTAAATAGAGGATGTGGAAGAGGTCAAAGACTGGAGAGAAGTCTTCAAAGACTACTTTAAGTCTCGACGAACGCCCGAAAATGCGTCGTCTAGACAGTAGCTCATGAAACGAGCTTTATCATACGCCTTCGTCAATGATACTCTATATAAGAGATTCTTTGACTTCATATAGTTAAGATGCCTAGGGTCGAAAGAAGCAAAAAAAGTCGTCCAAGAAATACACGACGGACTTTACGGTTCATATCAAGTAGGGCCAAAGATGAAGTTGAAGATAAAAAGGATGAGCTATTACTGGCCTATGATGATTCAGGATTGTCTCGAATATGCGAAGCAGTGTCACTCGTGCCAAATGCACGGGTACTTCATTCATCAGCATCCAAACTCGCTGCATCCGACAGTGGCCAGCTGGCCGTTCGAAATATGAGGAACCGATATAATCGGCCCTATTGAATCAGTGTTATCCAGGGAACACCGGTTTATACTGGCAACAACCGATTACTTCTCTAAGTGGGCAGAAGCGGTATCGCTAAGGAAGGCAAGGACGGAGAATATCCTCAATTTCTTCAAAATCCATGTCATCTACCGATTCGGAACTCCGCGACGGATAATCTCGGATATTGGACCTGTCTATAGAAGCCACAAAATAAGTCGCTTCGCACAGCAGCACAAGATAGACCGGAGATACTCAGTTTATAATTCTCGGGCCAACGGTCTAGCTGAAGCGTTCAACAAGACCTTGACCAAGATTATAAAAAGACGGTGTCCTTAAACAAAAAGGACTGGCACGAGAGGCTGCATGAAGCTCTTTGGGCATACCGAACAACGTTCAAGACATCCACAAGTACAATACCATACGCATTGGTGTTTAGCGTTGAAGCAGTACTCTCACTGGAGATAGAGCTCCCCTCACTACGGCTAGCAGCTTAATACGAGCTAACAAATGAAGAAAATGCCCATCTTAGGCTCAATGAACTCGACGCTTTCAATGAAACTCATCTTATATCACAGCAAAATCTGGAGGCTTATAAGGCAAGGATGACACGGTCATACGAAAGACTGACCAGACCGAGAACATTCCGCCAACGCGAACTCGTGCTGGTTGTCAAAAGACCAATGATCCCTAATCGTGCAAAACGGCGGAAGTTCAAACCAAACTATGAAGGCCCGTACATTATAGATAAGGTTTACCAAGGTGGAGTTTATCTGCTCATGGATATGCATGGTGAAAGGCCATTCTGGCCGATAAACGGTCGATTCCTCAGAAAGTACTACGCATAAATAGTCGCGACTTAGGTTAATGATAAATGACGACGCTTGTGTCCGTTCGCTATCTTCCTGAGTCAAAACTCAGAAAGAGGTGCCAAATGTTGTTCGTCCCAAACATGAGAATGTTGGACCGAAATGTCTCTAAACTAATATTGGACCGAGATGTCCTCAAACTAATATCTCGTCTCGAACACGGGAATGATGGACCGAAATGTCTCTAAACTAATATTGGAGCGAGATGTACTTAAACAATACCTCGTCCTGAACATGGGAATGATGGACCGAAACGTTCCTAAACTAATATTGGACCGAGATGTCCTTAAACTAATGTCTCGTCCCGAACACTGGAATGTTGGACCGAAACGTTGCTAAACTAATGTTGGACCGAAATGTCCCTAAACTAATATTGGACCGTGATGTCCTTAAACTAGCAGGTTGCCCTACGGTATGGGTTATATGACCAGCTGTACACAATCCACGGGCACGAACAATTCACATCCTTCCCAGGGCCCATATGACACGGTCCTTCGAAGAAAGTTGTGGGGCCGCCTAAAAAACGGTATGTTCACAAGCGGAATGGGCACGGATAAAAACCCGAAAGGGCATCGTGAATAAAAACAGCAGGGCTACCGGCGAGCTTATGAAAACCGATGGCGCAAACTCGTTAACAGAAAGGAAAAGATGCTCTTGCAAAGTCCTCACAACTTTGTAAGGAGAACACCTGCGTGAGATCCTTACGACATACAAAGGAGCAACACACTTAGGAGTCCATATGATTCCTAAGGGGAAAATATGTTGGAAATAACCAACAGTAAGATATTTCTCAGATTAGTTAGAATCTGTTTATACTTAGTTAGAATCTATTTGTAACAGAATCTGTTTATACTTAGTTAGAATCTGTTTGTAACTTTCTTATTGTTTTCAAGGCTATAAAAGAGCCTCTATGTATACTGAATTTAATGTGGAAAAGGAAGTTCAATTCGCTAATATGGTATCAGAGCGGTAAAACTTTCTCCAAAAAATCACCATTTTTTCTCAACCAAATTTTTTTCCCAGTTCCTTTTTTTTCCAGCCATAATATCCTCCACCACAGAGACTAAAGTATCCTCCACTTTGCAGATCGAGTCCGATGGTTCTCAGGAGTCAAGAATCAACTCAGGATCGCCTCCATTCACAAAGGAACAACTGGAGCACCTGTACAAGTTCTTTAACTCCACCGCAGACCCGTCAAAACCCTCCTGTTCTTTAGCCCAAATCGGTAACAATCAACTCCTTGGATTCTTGATTCTGGAGCAACTGATCACATGACCAGTTGCTTCACATTATTTTCAACCTACACACCCTATGCAGGAAACAAAAGGGTCAAAATTGCAGATGGTTCATATTCTGTCATAGCCGGCCAAGGAACCATCACAATCTCTCATTCCTTAACCCTTCTTAATGTTTTACATGTTCCAAAGCTTTCCTGCAATCTGATTTCCATTATAAAGCTAACTCAAGACCTTAAGTGTCGAGTTAAATTCATGTCCTCTCATTGTGAAATTCCGGTTCTGGACTCAGGGACGATGATTGGCAATGCTAGGACCAGTGGAGGTCTCTACTTGCTTGAAGAAGGATCGCATCTCAATAAGTATGCATCTAGTCTGTGTTTTCAGTCTATGTTTGTTTCTTGTGACAATGAATTGATTATGTTACATTTTCGTCAAGGTCATCCTAGTTTCTATTATATGCAATATTTGTTTCCAAAGTTGTTTCGGAATAAAAATCCTTCTCAATTCCAATGTGAAGTTTGTGCTTTTGCCAAACAAAAAAGGACAATTTATCCACCCCGACCCTATAAACCTTCAACACTGTTTGCCTTAATCTATAATGACATTTGGGGACCATCCCGCGTTTTATCTGTCTTCGGAAAAAAATGGTTTGTATCGTTTATTGATGATCATACTAGAATTCTTTGGGTGTTTTTGCTAAAGAAGAAATCAGAAGTTGAACAAGTTTTCAAAACCTTTTATGCCATGGTAGAAACACAGTTTAACACAAAATTCAAAATTTTCGAATTGACAATGGACGAGAATTTTTTAACGAAACCTTGGGAGTTTTTTGCAAAGAAAGGCATCATTCACCAAAGTTCTTGCATTAACACACCACAACAAAACGATGTGGCTGAAAGAAAAAATAAACACATTCTTGAAATTGCTAGGACATTATTATTCACCAACCATGTTCCAAAAACATATGGAATGAAACAATTTTAACAGCAACCTATCTTATTAATAGAATGCCCTCGAAAATTCTCAATTTTAAAAAACCTGTTGCCTTGTTAAAATGTTGGGTTATTAGGCACTAGAACAAGGTTCTACAAGGCATCAACCATGCCAAAATCAAAAATTTTCAAGTGCCGAACAATCCAAGCAAGATCTTAGACTAGAGATTAGGCGAAACAATGAGCAAGTAAACAACTTTACTTCTAAGAGTTAGGAATTACAACCTTTGTAGTCCGTTCCTTCGCTTCATAAGCTCCGTGTTGAGCTCCCTTCGTTGCGATCATCAAGTACCCGGACTCTAGAGAGGCTCCATGAAGAGAAAGATGCAAACTTGCTTCCGATCTTCAACAACTAAGATGATCTACCTTGAAGAAACACAAACCCAAGCTCTTGCTTCACTAATCAAGTATTAGCAAAGCAAACACCCTAATCTAAGTGGCTAGAATAGATGAGGATGATGAAGTAGGAATTTAGCTCTCTTTTGTTTTCAATTTCTCACTCATTATCATCACTTGTCAAAATCCTAGTCAAGGTTTTCATGCAAGAAGAAAGAAGAAGAAGAAGAAGCAAATTCTTTTGTGATGAATAATGAAAAACATTGTTGTGGTTACAAATCAACCATGGGTTAAGAATCAAGACTTAACCCTTGTATAGAATTAATTAGGGTAAAGGGTTTGGGTTGGGTTAAAGAAATATCTACACAAAATATCAAAGTCAAAGTCAAAGCTTCATGAAAGCTAACCCAAATGCTAACTCAAACCAAACCCTAACTTGTTTTAATCTCCACAAAACATGTTGTATTTGTAACCCTAACTTATTACAATATTATATATCACATATATAATATATTTTGCAACAAAAGAAAATAATACAAGTAACATATATCACATATATATCAATGTATTATCCGGTGAGAAAATGAATCAATAAAGCGAGCTTATATTAGTTAACGTAATGTAATATATCACATATATAATTATACATTAAATTATCGAATCAACACTTGATCCGACAATCCGACTATATAGTATATAACCGACTAATATAACATGTACCGATTCATCGAATCAACACTTGATCCGATGACCCGGGTATATCACATATACCCGGTCGATATCATATTCGCGAGAATAGAATACGGTATCTCATATCGTATTATTCTCGGTCCCGCACATATCACATATGTGCTCCTACTCCGTCTGAGCCAGGAAACCTCTGTGTAGGACTCTAAAGAATCGTCAATACGTCGGCAGTAGGTGATGATCATATCAAACACCCACAAGCTGCAAGCGGTCAGCTAAACTTAACAGCTACCCAGGTATTGAGCAATCAGAAGATCAACAAGCAAGCCTGTACATTCTCCTACGAATCCAATCAGTAACACTCCCGTACAGTCCGGTCTCTTCGTATGATATGTCGTATATCTAGTCTAGGGGTGGTAAACGTCAGACCCCAATAACCGATAAGTCGTGTCGATATGAGGTCCATAACAGTTCGAGAAACTACTGATAACACTTACCAGTAAATCTCAGCAACCCTGGCTAGGGATTTCCAGTTATGGCCAATCGAACACAGCGCAACATCAACTCCCAATATCGGAAGAGACGAAACCTCTCCTATCGCTCATTGCCTCCATGTGATTCGGGACTGTACCCAAAAGCCACCGTTTTGCACGCCCTCTTGGACGTGGTATGATGGAAATCAAAGCACAGTGGGAATCACACAAGACTCTATGACGATCTCGGGTCTACAGACTAACCTGTACCAGTGTCACCAGAGAACTGCCATCTGACGTGAGGTATAATACCATCTGGGAGTTCTCGGCGAGTCCGTTCAGTGTACCCAGTCTCTACTGAGCACCCGTATACTGTCTCTGATGTCAAACACCAATGGATATGGGATCATCCATCGCCCATCTGTATGGGTCGAGAAGCTATACGCTAGTGTACTCTGGTATATCGATGCCCTGTCTCGATACACCTACGATTAGGAACAGTTATAGGGTGTACTTAGCGACTATGCTGTCCCCACTAGTATGATCCGCATCATAGTCGTGGTAGTCAAGTACACACCCTAAGGGCTTTACCAACATGTAATCAAGAGACAATCAGAGTACATGTTAAGATAAAAAGCAACCAGATAGCATACTATCATGTCGAGCAAGAAAGTCCTCCATATATATGTCCAAGCATTCACTACAATATACATCGTATGTACAGTAATGGCCTCTAGGGCATACATATCACTAACATAAAATCCCTTTACCCTCAAAGCCACCTTGCAATTTCGGATCTGCCGTTGAAAATTTTTGGTTGTACCGTGTTTATTCACGATCACAACCCCACTAGGGGTAAACTTGATCCAAAATCGAAAAAATGTGTTTTCATTGGCTACGCCACGAATCAAAGAGGGTATAAATGCTTTGATCCTTTATCAAATAAAATATTTATCACAATGGATGTGTTGTTTTTTTTGAAAATAAAGCTTTTTTTAAGTCTTCTCTTCAGGGGGAGACAAATAGTGAAGACTCGGTTTTCATAAAAAATTAGTCTCCCAAAAATAGTCAACTTAATCCCACATATAAATTCACAAGATCTAGATTTTTTAAATCAAGACATTTTAGACCAGTCTTTTGAACACCTGGTAAACCAAAACAGTGAAAATTCACTGGACACTCAAGAAACAGTCCTTGAAAACTCAGAAAATATGTTTATTGAAAACTCGGTTCCTTTATTAGAAAATCTGGAAAAATCCCATAAAAATAGGAACACACCACCGACTTCTAAAACAACTTGCCCCGTGGATTTAAATCCACCAGAAGCTGATGTGGAAATTAAAACTTACAAAAGGAAACAACGTGAAACCGGTCTGGAAAAAACGCAATAGGAACATTTAATTGAGATAGATCCTTCTCCAGAAGCAGAGGCCGACTCTGTCCAGCCCCCACCAAGAATCCGACTCGAGAACAGAACCGGATCACAGTGAGCTGGATCTTCCCACAGCCCTCCGAAAGTCCACAAGGTCATGTACCAGTCGTCCCTTGTATCCAATGTCAAAATTTATGTCCTCAAATAATCTCTCACCCAGTTTTTCAGCCTTTACCTCTAATGTGTCTGCTGTGGAGATTCCAAAAACTGTACAGGATGCTCTGAGAGCTCCAGAGAGGAGAAAGGCGATTTTCGAGGAGATGAATGCACTTGAGAAAAATCAGACTTGGAACATGGAGGAGCTGCCGAGAGGAAAGAAGACTGTAGGATGTAAATGGGTATTCACATCAAAGTTTCGTGCAGATGGAATCCTAGAACGATATAAGGTGAGGCTCGTTGCTAAAGGGTTCACTTAAACATACGGGATCGACTACACGGAGACTTTTACACCTGTGGCTAAGCTAAACACGATCCGGATCTTGCTGTCAGTTGCAGTAAACCTCGATTGGCGACTTCAACAACTAGATGTGAAGAGCGCGTTTTTGAATGGAGACCTGGACGAAGAAGTGTACATAGAACCTCCGCCGAGGTTTGAAAAAGGGTTCGGCTCCAAAGTGTGCAGACTGAAAAGATCACTTTACTGTCTTAAACAATCTCCACGAGCTTGGTTCGAACGTTTCCATCAGTTTGTGAAAGGGCAAGGATACAATCAGGCTCAGGCAGATCACACCATGTTCTACAGAGTCTCAAGACATGGAAAAATTGCAATACTAATTGTTTACGTTGATGACATCATTGTTACAGGAGATGACGAAGAAGAGGTCAACCAGTTAAAAGGAAATCTCGCCAAGGAGTTCGAAGTAAAAGACTTGGGAGAATTGAAGTATTTCTTGGGTATGGAAATTGCTCGAAGTAAGAAAGGCATTGTCTTGTCTCAACGGAAGTATGTTCTCGATCTTCTCAAAGAAATAGGGATGACAAACTGCAAACCTGCGGAGACACCGATAGATCCGAATAAAAAGCTCGGAGAATTTACACAGAGCCCGTCAGTGGACATTCCACAATACCAAAGGTTAGTGGGAAAATTGATCTATCTCTCACACACACGTCCTGATATCACCTTTGCAGTGAGTATGATAAGCCAATTTATGCACTCACCTCAAGAAGAGCACTTTGATGCAGCATATAGAGTTTTGAAGTATTTAAAGGACGCACCACGAAGAGGTTTATTCTTCAAAAAAGGTGAGACTCGCTGCGTCGAAGTATTCACTGACGCGGATTGGGCAGGTTCCATCGTAGACAGGAAGTCAACTTCAGGGTATTATACGTACGTGTGGGGCAATCTAGTTACATGGCGGAGCAAGAAACAAAGTGTCGTGGCAAGGAGTAGTGCGGAGGCAGAATTTCGAGCCATGACCAACGGTATTTGTGAAGTTCTGTGGGTTCAACGGGTACTACAGGAAATAAAACAGCCTATAATTCAGCCACTAAAACTATACTACGACAACAAAGCTGCCATCAACATAGCACACAACCCCGTACAACATGACAGAACGAAGCATATTAAAGTCGACCGACACTTCATCAAGGAAAAACTGGATTCCGGTACCATCTGTATCCCCTACATTCCGACAAAAGAACAAGCTGCAGATATCTTTATAAAGGGACTATTCAAAGCAGTGTTCGAGGGACTCATAAGCAAGTTGGGTATGATGGACATCTATGCACCAACTTGAGGGGGAGTGTTGGAAATAGCCAACAGTAAGATATTTCTCAGATTAGTTAGAATCTGTTTGTAACAGAATCTGTTTGTAATAGAATCTGTTTATACTTAGTTAGAATCTGTTTGTAACAGAATCTGTTTGTAACTTCCTTATTGTTTTCAAGGCTATAAAAGAGCCTCTCTGTATACTGAATTTAATGTGAAAAAGAAAATTCAATTCGCTTATAAAATACACTTATGAGATCCTCACGACTCGTAAGGAGAATATACTTCTATAAGACCCTTACGGGTTATAGAATTCAAAGGCCTTAAGTTGCAGAGATCTGAACCTGTACTTGAGCCATCATAACCCCACAAATTTATGCCTTATAAGCGGTCCATATTGACTCTTGTATACAATCCACGGGCGTAAATAAATATATTCTTAACCAAGTCCCACCAAGAACAAGAAACATTGTTCAACATGGTGAACGGCACTTGCGAGTCCTTACGACTTGCAAGAGAAAATACCACTTATGAGTTCTCACGACTTCCAAGGAGAAAATACACCTATGAGGTTCTTTCGACTCGTAGGGAGAAATACCTTTATGAGATCCTTACGGCTCATAAAGCTAAAAGCCTTAGCTGACAGGATCCTAACCCTGTTTGCTAAGCCACCTTTGTCCAAATCAATAAAGGTAAATGATGATTCGCTCATGGAAATATACTGTTGTAGCGATACTGATGCCAAGATCGGTGTCAGATTTCAAATCCCCAATTCGTAATAAAAAACAGCAAGTAAAAAACAAAAAAAATGACAGCCGAAATGATTGGGCACCGCGATAAAATAGCTGAAATGATTGGGCAATCGCGACTTTCGCGATATAAAAAGCTAAAAAGATAGAGCACCGTGGAAATAAAAAAATATTTTTTTCCTTCCTTGCAAGTAGATCCACAGTGACTCTTGTATACAATTCATGGGCATAAATGAAAAGAAGGGAACCGTAATTTCCTACCATGCTTTGTCAAAAGAAGAACCAAGTCTTGATGACATATCTACAGCCTAGAGACTATTTGGACCCAAGAGTCAAATAAAAGTGGAGTGATGGAATATTCCTAGCTTCGGATCTCGATGACAACATTTACAGCCTAGAGATCAACTCGATGTTCCTTCTCATTTCAGCATGATGCGGACGCAACGGTCAAATAAAAGCGGAGCCGCGGTAAAATCCTAGCTCCAGACCTCGATGATGGCGATGTATACGGCCTAGATGTCATACATATGTCTACCTTACTTTAGCAAAGAATCGGTATGACACTAAAACAAAAGTGAAGTGACGGCATGTGCCTAGCTTCGGGTCTTGATGGCAAGCCTAGAGACCATTGGATGTCCTCCCACCCCAGAAGGGTGCGGTTATGACTCATCGGGGCTTCAAATCAAAGCCTAACCTCAAGTAAAGCGTCACGGCACTACTTAACGTTTGATCTTCCGATGGTAATATGGATATTCTAACCTAAGAAGATTACTTGAAGGCGTTTTGTTCAGCTTCAGAAGAGATCAGATACACGACAAACGCGGGGCTACTCGAGCCGCAATCCAAGGGATTGCATATCGAGAATATATCAGCCAGCGCGACGGTACAATGGACTTAACTCAATACCATAAACCTAACGTACCCCTATCATAAAAAAAGGGTTATCTATATTCAACTTCAGGACAAGTTTGCCTATAAACCTAAGAGAAAGGTAAACTAAACACTCCGGAACGAGTAAATAAACTAAATTAAGCTATTTCAGCACAAAAAGAAAAGAAAAGTGCAGATATGAAAGGAAAAGAGCTTTTCATTCACACTTCAGAAAAAAGAATTGCACACTGACGGCCGAGGACGACTACAAAGGAAAAAAGAAAAAAACAAAATTAAAAACAAATGCTACCGCATCATCCAGGATCTACTGTGGCATAACGCTAAACTCCGGACACGGATTCTCAAACTCAAAAGCAAGTTTGAGCAAGGCACCTTCAGCTTCATCGACCATCTTCTTATGCATCTTCTCTTGGGTGCAAGCTTCAGGGTCACCGCTGATGTCCTTTATCATCTGATACGATGATACTATTGTTTTTTGTTGGAAGACGCGGTGCAAGATAGTGACGAGATCATCTCTCCGTTTGTTCGAGATCAGGCCCATCAGATATACTGAATACACCTTATCTTCAGCGTGATCAAGCGTCGGGAGCGGCATAGCCTCAAGACGTCCAGGTAAAGCTTTTCAGATCGACCCAATGACGATCTTCAAAAAGACAGAGCAACGGGGGAGCAATCGGCCGTTGTGATTATGTAAGCGACGTATCACATCATCGCATTGGGCGGCAGTATACTCTTGGTAGGCGACATTCTCCTCGATATCATACAAATGGCCAGCTATAATACCTAAAATAAAAAAAATTCAGCAGAAGTAAGATAGCGGCCAAGATTGGAGTTCCTAGTATCAGAAGCCAAGAAACCCTAATATGTCGGGATTGATACATTAAAAGTGGGACCTTGCTTACATCTTGACATTCTACTAAGTTACAGAATGTATGCGTCTCACGAAAATCTAAAAGATTTTCTAAGTAGGAATACACAACCCAAAAAGGGGGTGCGTTACTTGAAGAAAGCAAAGGCTTCAGGTTCAATATGCGCACTTCACCTTGATGGAAAAAGTCTGTCTTGTCAAAGCAAAGACGATAAACCAAAGGCTTCAAACAGGAAGCAAAAACTTCATAAAAGTGCTTAAGCACTGATTTTTGAAGACGAAGAAAGAAAAAGGCGCATCTCAGAAGGAGGGGTAGGGTCCTATTTATAAGGGGCTTAAAGTCGGTTCGTTTCCTCGTGAATCTCGAGACGAATCCGATGGGTCGCAGTTTGGCACCGTCCGCACCCACATGTATATCACGTGCACACAATCGGTGGGGGGCATTTGTTCGTACCTGTTTAAGTGCGCATCTAAATCAAGTGCGTACTTGAGGGAAGAATAAGTCTAAAGACATGTCCATGTGCGAGGGTTAATGCATGACATGTGCGCAGTATACATGCGCATCATTACCGTTCACACTTAGCAGAGATTCCTAAACGCGACACATTGCATACGCTTACCATATGCATGTGCAAAGCGTGTGCGCATATGCAAGGTGCGCATATCAGTGGAAGGAAATTGTTGGAGATGAAATATTTATCAGATAACAAAAAAATGTATTTAATAAACATTTTATTCCATAGGGAAAAGATCATCAAACACGGGGTCCGGGCTACAGGGATTAGTGAAACAAAATACAATATTCTCTAACTCTCTCGGCCCTCCCAACCATGTCAAAGCGACAATTCTCGCGAAAAGTTGCTCCCCACCTATCAACGCCGTGTTCGTCGGCAAAAGAAAATATGACAGCTCGCCGAGCCCGTATTTGACTCAACATGTGGACGGAGCGGTTCCTTAAAGGCTTCGTGATCAGACCTGCTTTCCAAAGCAGTCTACCTCGTCTTTCGTCACGTCGAGTATCGCCAAAGTCATCTCTGCCGGGTGAGGAGGATCATCGTCAAGAACGACGAGAAAGACCATGTGAAACCATATAGAGCCGGCCGGAAGAGATCCCCTATGGGATATCAACTCATACATCACGGTGTCACATTGAGCTTCCGTGAGACCGGGGTTCACTAAACGGGCAGCAAAACGAGAAATGATCTCTTCAATGGGTACTTTCCATGGCTGTCGAGGAGCGTGTGAGCGGTCACAAGCCATATTCTTTTCTTTGTGGATGTGAAAGAGAAGAGGGTCACTTCTCTAATTTATAAGGAGTATTCAAGTCTTGGCACAATTTTTTGCATGCCATTAAAATAGGAACAATTCCCAAGTTTTGACCAAAGGTGTTGAAAAAGAGGTGGATAGCATTGAAAATTATGGGTTATCAGTCTGCACACTTACATTTTTGTGCGCACTTGATAGAAACATCATTGACACTCGTACTTAACAAAAGTCATTTAGTGCGATGTGCAAAACAAGTGCGCATATATTCGCCGTATACACGTGCAATGCACGGGTGCAATGCGCACATAATCAACAAGTACATGCACATTCTCACAAACATACGCTTATTGAGAAAGAAATAAATCTTGATTGATAAGCAATCAAATGTTTAATTAACACCAAAATATTCTGTTGGTTAAATACCTTAACCAAAAGATCTGTGGATCAAAGATCCAACAGTGCGCATGTCACCCTTAATTGATATATATCAAGTAAATCTTTTTGAATCAATATGAAATCAGATTTAGATCAAAACAAACCAAAAAAAACCAAATTTCTTCTCTCCTATAAATAGGAGCTTATATGAAGAAATCGAGGACGGGAAAAACTCTCTATAAGCTTGAAAATATCAAGACTTCTCCTTCATCGTAAAATTGCGTAAGGTAGAAATCAAGAGAAAAGTTCTCTTTTTCTCCTCTAAAGAGCCTTCACTTTTTAGACAGAAGCTTCTGTTTCTTTTCGAATCTATCGATTCACTAAAAAGAGATCAAATGATCTTAAGATTCGTCCTTTGCTCTTAAAAATAAGATGTGCACCATCAAACGCATGTATACCTGATATAAAAATCAAGGTTTTCACTTCTCTGCAAATAAGAGAAGAACAAAAGATAAAATAGAAGCCATGGCTTCTTAATGAAAGCTTGTGACAAAAACAAGTGCGCACCCAAATCAGTGTGTGCTTAATAAAAAACAATGTTGCTGCTCTTGGGAAAATAATCCCCCGGAGGCATGTGCATCACGTGATACACACGTGTGCGCACTTGATAAAAATTGCCTCTGAAGGTATGCGCATCACGTGATACACGTGTGAATGGCCTACGAAGGGAGGCGCACTGATGTGCAAAATGTTACATACATACATGCGCACATATATGTAGCCTGAAACCCATAATAGATGTGTTATGTGATACACATGCGAAACATCTGTAAAACAAAACAGTGTGCATCCTTTTTAAATGAATTAAACGGGCATGTGCGCCACATATACTTGCGCACTTGCACCATAAAACACCGTTTAATCACTTAAACAAAGTTTAATTAAATGATGAAGTTTCTGTTGATCAAAATATCAATTGACCCAAGTGATCTTAGTCTCAAAGATGACTAAAGGTCCTTAATTTATACTTGTTAAGTTGATTTTAATCCAAAATAGGATTGACGATCCTTAACCACATATTCCTGAGTTAATTTTCGTCTCAAATATGACTAATGATTCTCAGATGACATATTTCGAACTAATTGACCTCGTTCATACGAGATCTGCGTCCTAAGTTCAAACCCAAATTTAATATACGGATTTGGATTAATCCGCGCCCTACTGGCGACGACATAAACTAGTCTCCGTATACAATCCACGGGCAACCAAAATAAACAAAATACAACACGAAGTGACTTACCGAAGCAGGTGAAAGTTATCGCAACGCGATAACGTAATTAACTGCAGGGGCTTGCGCCTGCAGAGAAGAACGTCCCCACAATCAAAACCCCCTCAAAGTGGAGGAATCTGATAAAGTCACGCTATAGCGGTCGTATCTATCCAAACTTTCGATATACGGTGTCATAAATCAACTTGGTATTTTTGGAAAGGTGGATGGATATGTTCAAAATAGTATCTGTCCCAAATTTAGGCAAGACGACTTATCCCGGTTCATCTCTATTTTCGGTGGTAAACACATATATGTAACATCTATTATATTACAACTATCATATCCGTATGGCAAATCCACGCGCACACACAACTGACGCACACAAACATACATACATATAATAAAATCCTACCCTAGCGGTTCTTGAGTTACAAGCTCGCTTAAAGTGCTCACCAATCCAACTACTCTGAAAAACAGCGGTGTAATTTAGACGAGCTCACATCTCAATAAAAACTCATCAGCCCAAAAGAATCTAGGTTTTACATGCAAGCGCGATAAACACTATTATTGTCATGAAATCTTTTATCTTTACATTAAAATACTATTACTGCCATAACTTTTACATGTAGAGATGCCTTTATTGCGGTAAAAGCAAATGCTTGGATAAAATCATACAGTAAGATACTTTCAAGTACGAAACCAGAAAACTACATCCATATAGACAGAATTTAATGCTTAGTAGTGAGTATTGCACCTATAGAAATTCCCGTTATCAAAACGACTATAATATCCAAAGCTTCTTTTACAACTTCAATTTAGAAAGAACCATTTGTGTCAATAAAGTTTACATTAAAATATCTCCGCGGTACAATCATTATCATAAATAATTTAATATTAAGTCTACCCGGATAAAAAAATTGCTACCCAAAGTCCGTTTCATACATGATATCAATATTTAAAAATAACTAATTTTATTAGCTATATCGAAAGATTCGAAACTTGTTCCATAAACAATATATATCACTAATACCAAAACCTTCATGAACTTTATCATTTATTTCGAAATCAGCATTTTATATACAATAATAACGCTTGTATCATAACGATTTCTTTATCCCAGAATTCAAATACGTACTAGCAAATGGTAATGCAACCATATCATCACTGATCATTTGTCATATCATCTCCATAGATGTTTCCAATGGATTGCAGAATCGATTTTGAGTTTCTATAGGTGGGCCCTATGGATTGGAGAGGAGTCCACGCTGTTGTGGTATAGACTTTGTTCCGTGGGGCACTTAGCTCCTTGTACGAGAGCATTTATCGCCTGATATAGGGGCTTGTTATATAACCTCATTGGTTGCTTGCGGATGTAGTTACGAGAATCAATTGGCTATGGTCTATACAAACATTTAATCCAAAATACATTTTCATGTATGAAATACATGTGATACATCAACGGAATATGTATAAAGCAATCATGATTGGAAAATCGGTGCTTCAAATATGAAACAAGCATGTAGAATGGTTATTCACTAAAATACAATTCGTTTTCCAAAACCTTGCCTTAAAGTATTTATCGAAGAAATGTATGTAAAAACTTGTATCGTCTCCTAGTATAATTTGAGAAAATCCCTTAATTAGGAACATACTCTGAATTTATAATTTATTTTTTATTTTATCTTCAACATGAATCCAATACTTTCATTTATAATTTAAACAGGTCATAAAAGTCATCATTTTCTCATAACAACTCAAAATCCATAAAACTTCAACAAGAACATAAAGTGCACTTAATTTAGTATTCTCTTGAAATAACTACCTTGTATTTTATGGTGCAAATAGGGATAGGGGTAGACCTAAATACACATGGATAGATGCAATTAAGAGCGATATGCTAATTATTAATTTGACCGAGGAGACGGTCTTTAATAGAGCAGAGTGGAAGAGAAAGATTCATATAGCCGACTCCGAAAAATTTAGGATGAAAGTTTGTTGTATTCATTATCAAGTTGGTTACTTGGGTTATTGGTAGAGACATTGAGCTATGTGCTTAAATTTCCTTGGATCGAGCTTCCGCATTCTCATTTTTATTTACTCTTGTATGCTAAATACTTTAGCAATTTTTTCTTAATGAAAACCTTAGCCTTTTCATATTTAATTTTGCCCTTTATATTTTTCATTCATTTGTAACCATTTAAATGCATTTAAAAGTAGTAATTAACGTGAAATGTAACTTTAATATGATATTTTTAGCAACAAAATCACAATGAAAACCCTGGTCTTTTCACACACACACACACATATTTATTCAAACCCTTGTACCTTTCCATTCATCTATATTTGAGTGCATAGAATTGTAGCAATTAGCGTGGACCGTAACTTTAATTAGATATGTTGTGGTTGAGATAGATGCATTCCTTTTGTTTCTACTATAAATATTAAATTATACAAGCAAAAGCAATGAATAAAGTAATCCTACATATACTTAGGTATGAAAAAATATGTTAATGCAAGCTACTATTTAATATAGACCCGTCTAAATCACTTATTTATGGAAGCATTTTTTATTTTTAAAATTATGAAGCTTCGTTCAATTAAAACATTTTAATTGCATTAATATTGTAAAAGTTAAAAAAAAGCTAAGTGCATCAATGTATTGTGGATTTTAAAAAACATTTAGTAGCATTTTTAGTATGAATATAATTTTAATTTTAATTTTTTTTACTTGGCCCCACCAAAAGGAAATTCCTGGCTCTGCCCATGTTCTCGTTGGTTTTTCTGAATGGACAAAATGTACAAAGAATAGATAGATAGATGCATGAAATTTTTTATATTCTAATGTAACAAAGCAAGAAGAAGATAATATTATATTGAATTTTATTATGCAAAATTGATTTAGAACTTAATGGCCTCCTTAGATAACATATATATGAAACTAAAGAAAGGAAAGAGAGTTATCTCTTGTTAATAACAGAAGGAAGCATGGGGTCAAACACAACATGGCCATTTCATAGAACGTGCAATACGTCAACATGAAGACAAGGGTATTGATTTTATATGACAATAAACACAGCTCTACTTGTCGTGTAGTAAGAATAAATAACGTTACACAATTATAATGTGAGAGCATTGACAAATACATCAACAAAGTCGCACATTCCTAAAAATGCAAACACATGTTTCTAACAATATATTCATATATGATGTTCCCATGTACGCTAAAATCTTAATATATTTGTTATAAATTTGTATAAGGAATATGTGTTGGATGTTCAACTTTAGATTGAATAGCTGATTTTTATACTTCTATGCGATGAACATGCCTAGTATCCACAACTATGATTAGCTTTAACATTTCTCACTTTCAATAGTGAAACATACATTGAAAAATACTTTTATTTGTTACACTATTTTGATGTCCTGTTCAAATAAAGTTGAGCTTACTATATAAATTGTTTGTGGAAGTAAAAACATATCTAAACTTGCAACAAGCATGGGACTGTTTAGAGAAATGCAGATAATGTGAATAAAAAGTGTCTAAAATTAAAATATTATTATCAAAATGAGAAATGTTTGAGAAGTGTATGGCAAACCTGCATGCACAACATCTATTGTGAAGCCATGCGCATGTTGGGCACGTGTTGCACAATGAAACTTCCCGGACATTCCTTGTGCAACACTATAGATGTTGCGCATGCAGGTTGTCTTGTTAATTCAGTATAATTAGAAGATTCTCATTGTTCTACAGAGGATTAAATATACATTTGTTACACTATATATATTTCATTTGATTCCTGCTTAGTGTTTTCCCCCTTCTCAACCCTTCAGCCTAAAAGCAGGAGGGAGATTCTTCTCGAGTACGTCAACAACGTTCAACCAGAATTTATGGAGCTATTTATTAAGAGGGCACCACAGCATGTAATATATTATTTCCTGATGCCTATATCTCCATCGCATTAAATATTTCTCCCTCTCTCTTTTTGAATGAAACTCAATGGGATTTATCTGACATTTATTCTGATTAATTTTCCTAAATGGCGACTCTTTGCCATCAGAGAATCTGAACCAATAATTTTTGCTGTCCCTTTGTCCCATATTCCTTAATCCATATAGGTTGTTGATGCAATGCGGCAAACTGTGACAAACATGATCGGAACCCTTCCGCCCCAATTTTTTGCCGTAACTGTTACCACGGTAAGTCCTTCCCTAAATTATGCTTCCATACTACCTTTTCTTTATAAACTGGATATGAGAAAGAGTAAAGACATAATTATAAAATGCACTTCAGTAGCAAAAAACATATATTTTCTCCCTTAATGAGGGGCTGACATGACCACCATCCATAAAAAGTGGAGAAAGATTATGAATATAATATTTTTTTCCAGTTTTTATCAAAGGATATCTTTGAACGTAGCAGATTCCTTGTTGTCATCTATTAATATGCACAAGTCAAATGGTTTATTCAATCTAGATATCTTAATCATGAATCAAGTTCACTTTTGCTGGAAATTCGAATTCCGAATTCGTTCTGGCTATATTAAGCAGCTTTATTCCCGCCCATTTCTGCTGCCAGGCACCTTTTTGCATATGACTTTTTGAATAGTCTTTCAACATGCTCACACAAAGTTTATTTTTCCATTTAAAATAAATAACCAAAAAAGTTTGTTCGCTCACTTTGCGCCCTTCGTACTTCTCTCTGTTTTGTGTCACTTGATTCGCTAATTGCTTCCATTCAAGTTATTTTGTAAGTCAGATTATGTTCAGTCATTCAGATCTCTGCATTGAATTGAACCTTGTCCCAATGAGTTCAGCAGCACCTAAACATAGTGATTCTTACAGTGTTGGGATGTATATGTATTATCATTAAAATCTGATTTGCTCTTATTGCTGGAGCCAGGATACCGTCTAGTATTGCTACTCTTGTTCATTTATCTCCCTTAAAACTACAGCTTTATCCTTCATATATTGTAATTAGCCACCCTTTTATCACAACTAATTCTTTATGATAAGGAAATGCCCTTGACTTTGCTTCACTGAATTAGGTTCTTGCAAACATACCATGCTAACTCAGTTGTATAAAGTTATAAGTCTGCAACATAAATTGGATGTTCAGCATTCGCTATCAGATGATTGTATTTGTTTTTTGTTTTCAGGTTGCTGAAAATTTGGCACAGCTCATGTACAGTGTTATGATGACTGGTTACATGTTTAAAAATGCACAATATCGTGTGGAACTGCAACAAAGTCTAGAGCAGGTTGCTCTTCCTGATGCACAAGACAATAAGGTATTTTGCCCTTCTCATCTATTTTTTCATGGTATATTCTATTAAAGACATCTACTTGGATTGCTATTTGATTATTGTTCAGAGATTCCTAATCCATTTTTGGGCGAATACGGCAGCACTTTGCCAGATTTTTGTTGTAGTTCAACAACCTTATTCTATTGTTTGCTGATGTCTTTCCAAATGACTAATCCTTTTAGTGATATTAGGGTCTGTCATAATGCGCGTCTTATCACTTTCCTGATTGGAGTTATATAAGATGTTAAAAGTTGAACTCTTATGTAGTTGCATATTGAAAATTGAAAACCCACTCTTGCCTTGATACATTGGTAGTGGAATTACAGGCCTTAGTATTTTCACTTGGAAATTCTATCAACATCCTTAGGAAGACGGTCCATGTTAATGTGACTGAAGGCTTGAAGATTTTCACTTGAATGGCTGTTTTCATTTTCATGAAGCAGGTAAACAAGGATGTGCAAGGTTATTATAGGCATACTCAATGGCAATTCTTTTGCCTGTAGAAAAATCTCTTTTGTACCTTTGAAAAGATCCAAAAGTTGATGCGCATGTTGGCGAGACAAATGGTTGAAATGTTATTGCCACATATTTTTAATTTGCAGAATTAATGCATGATCGTTGACTGGTCAAGGTATAAGACACTACCAAACATATCATATGTAAGGATGAGATTTGTTGTTATCCAGCCATCCGTAGTCGCACCTTGGTCACCCTCAATTATTCAATTGATTTTTCTAGGCCCATTTGTTTATGGATCAAATAAGATGCTTCATGGACTATAAATTATGTAGAACTACATGCTATAGGCCTGACCTCAGGTCTTGCTACTTATTATAATATTTTTCCGAAGGGCCTCGACCTACTTAGCTTCAAAGCCTTTTCCGTCGATATGAGGTTGGTTTTAAAGCAAAGCTCCATGGATTTTTTTTCACAAATTCATGATTGGCTGTTTACCTGTTTTGTTAATTGTTAATTTATTTGAGGAGATAACTCTTAACAAATTTGAATAGAAGAGAATGATTCATGAAGCAGATCCCAAAATTTTGGGGTAAAGGCTTTTGTTGATGCATCAACTTGTCTTCAACCCTCTCTTAATTCATGCCAAATTTCATCCTAGAAACTCATAGTCATAGACAAGAAAGTACATTTACTCATACAAGATGACCACTCGTCATTCTCCAAATTTTCCTAGTCCAAAGAAGTCTAGAAAAAGGGAATAATGTTCATCTCAAAGGGAATGACTTCTATTTTTATCACATCTTGCTGTAAAGAACCAATATATAGTTTAGGAGATCAATGTTGTGATTGTCAGCTTTAATTTTTATCTCATAGTAAATATCGACTTTGATATTTATTTAACAGTACTGTTACAGAGTATACTATAAGTCTGGAGAGCAGTAGCATGACTAATGCCAATATATGGATTTGCCATCAGTTTAATATGATTATTCACACATTATGATCAATCGTTATTCACTTTAGAACTGAGTTCTTGCCATCAGTTTAATATGATTATACACACATTATGATCATTCGTTGTTCACTTCAGACCTGAGTATGAGTTGGGTCTTTTGACGTTGGAGGGAATTTGCCAAATTTAGGATTAATTTTACTTGTTTCTATTCCCCATCTGTCAGGACGATACCTATCCTTCACGTAGAACGATATCTAACCCCCCACCCCACCCCCTGCTATGCCAGTCTTTCATTATAGGTTCATCAAGTCAATGCTTTGCCATGAAACCCTCCAGATCGAAAGATGGATACAAGTGTTGTTTTCATGCGTCACTTAGAAGTCAGACTTGAAATGTTCTCGCCATCTTTATCTCCTCTCTAATTTTGATTTCAATTTCCTAAACTTCAAAACTTCTCCCACAAAGCCAACATAAATCTTCTTTGTAGGTACCAAAGAACCCTATATATCTGTAGCTTTTCTCCCCCACTTTATCTGAATTTCTGTAGAAACTTTAGATAATAAACTAAAAGCTTCATAATCTCAATCCTTCTAGTTCTCCATTGGTACCAAGAAAAGAAACCAAATACCTAATTGATGCTGAAATATACCGCCTGAAACCCCAAAGTATAAGGGGAAAAATGAATTGATATCAGGATGTGAATTTCAATTATGCTACTATGTAGCTGCTCAGTTGCCTTATTTCATATATAATAGAATCTCATGATACATAGTTTATTTTATGACATTACTTTTCTTAGGCAAGGGAGAGGTAACAACTAACGTCACTCCTACTCCTAATGGGTGATCATTGTTTGAACATGGCAAAGAGTGAATTCAACAAAAAAGGAAGAAATAAAGTAAAAGATCTAGCAGGATGTTGCAACAACAATAACAAGCCGTTATCCCCATAATTTTGGGCTCAGCTATATGAATATGGATCTTCTATTTTGCTCTATTAAGAGCAGACTTCTTGGTTAAATTAACAATTAACATATCTTTCTTAATTGCTTCTATCCATGTTCGTCTACTTTTACCCGCCATTATCCACAATTTTGTTATTTCTTTTAACCAAGGCGCATTTGTTGGACTCCATTGCACATGTCTAAACCATTTCAATCGGTCCTCACTTATCTTGTTATCTATGGGAGCTACTTCCAACTTGTTACGAATACACTCATTTCTTATTCTATAACATTCTTATTTCAGCCACACTCAGTTTTTGGACATTTTTTCTTAATTACCAACATTTCGATCCATAATGAAGTGCCGGCCTTATAGTTATCCTATAGAATTTTTCTTTCAATTTCAAAAACACCTTACAATCACATAACATTCCTGAAGCACTTTTCGACTTCAACCATTCTGCATTGATTCTATAAGCTACATCTTACTTGATCTCCCCATCATGATTAATTATAGATTTTAAGTAACAAAAAGGTTATTTTTAGATATTTCTTGGCCATCAATTTGCACTGTACGCTTGTCTCTTCGTGTTGTTTTACTAAAGTAACATTCCATGTACTTTACTCAGCTAATTCTAAATCCTTTAGATTCCAAGGCATCTCTCTATTTTCTACTTTAGAAATTATACCTTCTTTGGATGTTGATGCTATAAAGTCATCCCATCCTCAAAGAACACGTGCATTTTCATGCAAAGAAACACATTTCATTTTCATATTCTTTGTTCGAAAGACATACAAGAAGTTAAGAGCATATTGCTAATTGAAGTTTAATATGTAAAATCATTGAACTTAAATTTAGAATGCCATTCTTGAATAAAAATGTTATCATAAAAGCTTCTATATATTTCATAACTTGTATACTAGTCCTGATCACAGCTCTTTAATTATTGTTATAAAGTCTACATTTGCAACTTATCATTAATGTTCTCTCAGATGCTATACTTGCCATCTCCATCTCCATTATTAATCAAGGAAAAATTTATGTATAAGTATGCAAATATCACTGTTTATAAATTATTGTTGCTTTGCAGCGTATGCATATCCAGTAGTATGATATATTTTCTGCCATTTGTCTCAGGATGAGCAGGATTATGCATCAGGTACACATAAGAAGGTGACAGGGGAAGTTATTAGGTGGAACAAGGGTTCTGGCATTGAGAAAGTGGATGCAGTGAAATACATCGAATATCTTGAAGCAGAAATCGAGGAACTAAATTGTCAAGTGGCAAGGAGGTCAGCAAATGGGCATAATGAACTTTTGGAATATCTAAAATCCCTTGAACCCCAAAATCTGAAGGTACTGGAAATATTTTGTTTTCATGGATTTCTTCATGTGATTATCTGTGCTTTTTTTATCGTCTTTATTTTTTTTTAGTTGTTGAGGTAATAGAGAATCCATTATCATATAGAAAGCAGAATACTTAATGATTCCAAAACTTCAAAAAGGAAATAAAAACATAATGGATGTTTTTGTCTGTTCATGTGATTGCGTATGCCGGTCTTTTCATATGAAGTTAATAGTCAGAAGAAGCGAAATGCAGATGGCTATGCATCAAACAGTAGAGAATGAGTAATAACGGTATTCAATCAGACATCCTCATGTATTTTCCATGTAATATAAAGATTTAGATCTATTGTCTATTTCTAGAAAAATGATGGTACAAGCACAAGTGACAATAGGACGGAATGAAAGGGCGACGACTATATGTGTGTGGATGCACATGACTAAAAGCTATCAAGCTATGATGCATATGAAATGAAAATTAACAAGCTTGAGCCCTAATCTATATGATCCACACACAAGAGATAAGAAGTCGATAAATTGTGAGAAATAAACTATATTACCTTAGAGCATGATAATCACAATTAAAGTCTAGAAATTTAAAACTATCAAATTGATGTGATAATAATAAGCCAATATGATGTAAATAACGACAAATGTTGTAGAGATCCAACTATTATAATTTTAAAAGTAAAGTCAAATAATTAGAAACATATGAAGTTTCAATGAAAATCAACTTGACATCCAATCATTTACCGATCAACATCTCATCACCAAACCAAATAAACAACTCAGTTCATACCCCAGATTTACTTTTATTGCTTGCTGTTTGGTTATGTAGATGCAAGTGAACAGTAAAATGATGCAGATTTGGAAAAAAAATTGCCCACCTGGAAGGACCGAAAAATGCCCTTTTGGGCTGAAAATGAGCAGTTAAATGATGAACCTGGAGATGAAATGTGACTACTTTGATGAACCTGGATAGATTGAAGGGAATTCTTTGCAATATATTATGGCTTCAAAATTGGGGGTGTTCAGGAAATATTTGATGATCGATATGAGGATGTTGTCGATATTGCAATGATAAAGATGTTGATGAGAATGTGATCTAGAAGAAATTTTTAAGATTACCGCAGCAAACCAAAGATTGACTGTAGTCAATTAGAAATTTGACCGCAGTTGAGCATAGATCCAACCGCAACTGGATAGGGGTTGGATTGAGCCGATTGCAAAGAGAAAACTCACATAAGTTTATCTCAACAAAGCAAAATTTATTCAATAATATATCATAGTTTACCATTCATACACGATAATTTGGCCTTTATATAGGCTCATACATTTAACATTGGATTCTTGACATCCCAAACAGTGTATCATAATAAATTGAAAGTTAATAGCAACATAAGTCTATTAAACAGCAATAATCTGCCCATGCATAAACTCTTGTTATTTTTGTAACATTCTAATTAAACTTCATAAAAGTTGGCTAGAGTAATAGTCATTAATGGTCCTCCATTATCCTCCTGGGCTTAAAAGTTTCACCTTCTGATGAATGCAAAAAGTGGTAAATTTCGGCGGTTGTAATATGTGCGGATTGAATGTCTAATCTAATCAACAAAATGTAGAGATCACTGGTATTCCAGTATGCCAAAATTAGCCACCTCCAACCAAAGGATGCAGACAAGTGTCTTTGGACTAGTAACAAGAAATTAATTGGCTCATGAAATAGAGTCGAGGTCTTGACAACGAACACGGGGTTGCAACGCATGTCATATAGAAATCTAGCTAGCTATTTGACTCAACTTTCTAATATTACAATATGGATCCACGCGTATCTCGTTGAACATATCGATTATCAATTTCGGCTCCCCTGCTTTAAATTATGTATTTCTCCTGCGAATATTAGCTTACGGTTTATAGAATTTATTGATCACAGTCATCTTATGTCGGATCTTAAATATGCAAAACACAAAGATGTGCAAATGAACCGCGACCTCTATATTATGTACACTCAAAGGACACCATCTGAATGATTTGCTAATGCTTTGGAAAGCCCAAATAATAGCACTAACCAATCAAATTCTTTCTCTATGCAAACATGAACCGTTGTACCCATTATCAAAGTGAAACTCTTTGAATGCTCTAGACTTATCGAACATGTCAACAAATATGTCTATGTCTAGATGTAGTACACTTAAATTGGTGGTTGATCTTGAATGAGGGAACGAATGCATAAATAATGGATTGAAATCTTTTTCTATTGTCATTTTGCCACACTATCACATTCATACGTCGACAAATATTATCGTATGCCATCGGATTTATCTCAAAATATGGAAAACTCGAGAATGAGGATCCAAATACATTTTTCAATATTCGACGGAATATTGATAAGGAAGAACATCCAACTATAGACTCAACACTAAGGATAACTGTTGTGATTATTTATGTAGTCCTAATTATATCTCAAGTGTACGATCGATCGATTGTAGCACTTGTGGGTCGATCCGCAGAGAGGATTGTAATCTTAGTTAAATAGAACGAACTAAAAGAAATAGATTTGTTTTAGGTTATAAAACTTATGTAAATAATTAAAGTAAATTGCAAAATTAAAAAAAAGAAAACCTAAGGTTTCGAATCCACTTGTTCTATTCATGGTGTTTTAAATTGAGTTGTTTTCCTTTTCTTGATTTCTACCTTTTAATTAATTAACTATCAATTATTAAAAGCATAAATCATACATCCATCGTGATAAACTATCAAACTATTAGTAAGCAGACTTATACGATCCTTGCATTACCTTATCAATCAACAATAAGGAAAGTAATTATTCTAAAATTTAAATACTAATTAATGTGGAATTTAATTGATCTAAACCTTTCACTGGGTAGATCTAATGGTTGTCAATGGATCTATCCAGTTTTATTGTATAGTCAAAGTTAACCCTAAATTAATTAGACCAACCCCAAACCATAGAAATCCCTTTTTGACATCCCTTCCCTTGATGAGATCTCATGGTTGTCAATTATAAGATCCATCTAGTTTATCAGCGACGTTTTACGAAAGTCGATTTCTATGATTTAAGAAATTGTCATTAAGAACATGAAAGAAAAACAAGAACATTAAGAACAAACACCAATCGTATCACAAGTATCATTGAATCCTAGATAGAAATTATCTAACCATAGAATTGAAAACTAAACAAGAAAACTTAAAAGAAAACATTAAATTAAAATAAGAAAAGTAAAGTTGCTTACAACCCTAGATTGATCTTGCTCTTCAAAACCTATCCTCCAAAATAATAAAAGAGAAGACGATTTAGCCCTCCGTATTGATGAATATTTATAGGCTTTTCATCGAATACAGGGTACCAACTAGATTACAATAAAAATACAAATCTTCAGAACAAAATTGAGATTATTTTGCCAAGGGGGCGGCTAGACGCAACTTTTGGTCGGCTAAAAGCCAGCTAATTCCGTCCAAGTGGGTCCCATTTTGATCTCTGTCTTACTCTGAATTGATTGGTTTTGGCTATTTAAATTACTGCAAATATTTTCCATGCGTTTTTGTGCTCTCTTTAACTCATTTTATCGACGTGAACCACACGTGTTGGTTTTTTCTTCTCTTTTTTGCAATTAAGACCCTGTTACCTGCAAATATCATAAAATACTTTTGTGCATCATTAATTGTGATAAAATAAAGCTATGTATGGATATAAAATGTGCATTAAAATGTACCAATCAAATACCCCTACACTTATCTTTTGTTAGTCCTCGATCAAAACTAGAATAAAGAAACTAAAAACTAAAAATCTTAAGAAAAATAAAAACGATATAGATCCTTTTTGCAAACGTTGTGATTGCACTTAGCTCGTGCAACAAGCCGTTAAACCCCTAGATTATCCTAGTGGACGAATGTTGTCTCATGAGGGTTTTTAGCGGATACTACCCATAAAATCCCAAAAAGCTAAGTAAAAAGAAATTAAAATAAAGAAGAGGAAAATAAAGAAAAAGAATAGTTAAAAACCAAAAGACAAGTAAAAACAAGAAAATGTTGAATCTTGCTAGTTTTTTGGTTTTCAAGAACTATCATCCTCAATATCGTTTCAAATCAAGAAATTCTATTCTCAACAGAACTTAATCCTATTCCTCACCCTCCTGTTTCCCTCAAATATAGATCCTATACCCCTACGTGTGAAATATCTTTAGTCTTGAAATTTCAATTCAAACTATGATATCAATGTTTCATATCTCCGTATTTTTACTTTTATTTGTGTGTGTGTATATACTCAACACCTTTCTATGCGATTATTAATGCTTCGTGAGGCATCAATCAACCGATTACTCTGTGTGAGTTTTATCATGTCTAGGTCTGCTTAGTTACCTAGAATACCCATTTATCGAACTTTCAGCCAGCGACTTCCTAGCCAGATGGCTTTAGGGTGCCAAGTGAAAAATCACTAAAAAAATTTAATCACTTAATTATCTTAGACAACCACAAAACTAAACTTATTTAAATTTTTTCATTTTTCGACGTGAGCATCCAATGCTTCCTGAGGCACAAATTCCCTGATACTGGGCGAAAAATATTTTAATTTTTTTTAACAAATATATTTTAATAAAGATATTTCTAGTTATCCTTTACATAAGATTAAAAATTCGTGATTGTGCGACTAGTAGGGTGTATATTCACTGTATCCAACTTAGAGACGTTATTTTTTAGATTTCATTCTATTCTCAGATTCGATAGGTTTCCTTCATATCACTTAATTTTCGGATTTCAAAGTTCAAGATAACTTATTACTAGCTTAATTAAAAACTTTTTTTTATAGAAAAATCTAAAATAAGAAAACTGAACCTAAAAAGAAAAATGAAAAATAGAAAAACTTAAAAATATGAAAAACTAAAAAATTAAAAACTGTACAAACTACCCCCCCACACTTATTTCTGATTTTGTCCTTGATGTCAACCTCTACCCGTCAAAACCACACTAGTGCAACACATAAGTGTTGCTTCTCTTTGACGCTCTAATTGGGCCGGCCTCCTCCCATGGTCTTCTTATGTACACCTTAATTTCTTAAAGCCTTCCACTCTTTTAAAGAATGACTTCTGTGTGCGAAGAGCGGGGAGGTCCCAAAAAGGGTTATGCCTAACATGCGTGGGTTCTGAGGGTCCTGCAGAGGCCTCCTCGTCTGCATCGACATCTTTGGACCGTGCATAAATAATATCCTCATGTAAAGCTCTCTCGGTCCAAATTTCTAAAGCATCCTTATATGATTTTGAAATTTTATCATGTTGAATTGCAGTATGATGGGCGCTTTGTGCATATTTAGTAAAAGCATACCCCCCATAAGAATGCGGCAAAAGTGCGTGACAAGAACATGTAAAGGATAATGAGGTTTCTCTTGAAGTCTCATCCATACAACCGTGTTCAACAATTGTTTATATGAAGAATTAGAGAGGAGAGAGATTTATAAGAGAATGTTTAGGGAAATGTAATGGATAGATTGGCCAAGCCTAATACTCCTCTTTGTATAGGCAAATGCCATTATGCTATTACATCTCTATTAAGTATCTAATTACATATAATAGACTCGTGTATAATACGGATATTCCAACACTTCTCCTCAAGCTGAAGCATACATATCAAACATGCCCAGCTTGTTATAAATAAACTGCATTCTATTCCTTCTTAAGGGCTTTGTGAATAAATCTGCTAACTGATGAGCAGATTGAACATAATAAGTATTGATGATCCCATCTTCAACCTTCTCCCTTACGAGGTGGCAATCCACCTCAATATGCTTCGTTTGCTCATGGAACACAAGATTAGAGGCAATATGGATTGTAGCCTTATTATCACAATATAGCCGCATAGAGGAAGTGGGCTCAAAGCCAAGCTCTCCCAGCAGAAAGCGAATCCATACAAGCTCACAAGTGGTATTCGCCATGGCCCGGTATTTTGACTCGGTGCTGGAGCGGGACACTACATTTTGCTTTTTACTCTTCCAAGAGACCAAGTTACCTCCTACAAACACGCAATATCCTGTAGTAGATCTGTAATCGGATGGAGACCCGGCCCAATCTGCATCAGTGAAGCCTGCCACTCGAGAATGTCCATGATCCGAGTACAGTAAACCCTTCCCTGAAGCATTCTTCAAATAGCGAAGTACTCGAATCACCGCATCCTAATGAGCCACTCGATGATCGGCCATGAATTGGCTCAATGCTAACTGGGTATGAGATATCAGGTCAAGTGACGGTGAAGTAATTCAACTTACCGACCAACCGTCGGTATCTTTCGGGATCTTCAACTGAGTCACCTTGTCCTGGAAGCATTTTAGTATTAGGATTCATTGGAGGTTTTATGAGTTTGCACCTTAACATCCCCGTTTCAGTCAGCATATCAAGCATATGCTTCCGCTGTAAGATGTAGATGTCATCCTTCGACCGAACAATTTCGATACCCAAAAAATATTTAAGTCTTCCAAGGTCTTAGTCTGAAACATTGTTTGAAAGTGGTACTTAAGCTGTGCAATACCAGCCACATCATTACCTGTAATCACTATGTCATCGACATATACCATCAAAAGAATGTGAAGGCTATTGGGGTTATTACGGTAGAATACCGAATGATCATGTGCATACCGTCTGAGGCCAAACGAAATAACCACCTTAGTAAATTTTTCAAACCACGTTCGAGGAGCTGTTTCAAGCCATACAATGACTTCTTCAATCGGCAAATTAGACCAGACCCCCCCATAAGTAGACGAACAAAAGTCATATTGGCCACCGGAGAAAATATCTCATCATAATCAATGCCGTAAGTCTGCGAATACCCTTTGGTAATCAAACGTGCTTTCAAACGGGAAAGGGTCCCATCAGGATGAAGTTTCACAGTGTATACCCAGCGACACCCTACAACCTTCTTCCCAGTCTGAAGAGAAACCAAATCTGATGTCTGATTCAGTTCGAGGGTAAGCATATCATCAATCATAGTTTCGGTCCACCCTTTATGAAACAAAGCATCAAAAATGGACTTAGGTAGAGTATGAGAGTCGAGAGAGAAGATAATTGCTCGATATGCCGAAGATAAGTGAGAAGTGACTACATGATGAGCTATAAAGTGAGAAGTGTAGCTCCGGGTGTCTTTCCGTAAGGCAATAGGGAGATCAATATCAACCTCCGGCGGGGGTTGAGACTCTACGAGATCAGCGGCAAGAGGCCGAGGTTTAGGAACTGTACGGGCCCGATGAGCATATACTCTGGTAACCGGTGGTGTGGGGCCAGCAGTGGGGAATGAGGGGTGGGAGGTTGGTCAATAGAAACGGTACGAGTGATTTCCAACACAGGATGTAGAGAATCAATCTACTCAGAAGGGATGTGTTGTGACGAAAAATATGAGAAATCTAAAGAAAAGTCGGTCTATGTCTACAGGAGTGAGATGTAGAAAAGTATAGGGTTGACTCATGAAAAGTTACGTCAGCTGATATAAATCGATGATGTAATACATGACTATAGCAACGATATCCTTTTTGAATCCGAGAATACCCAAGAAAAACGCACTTAATAGTCTTGGGATCTAGTTTAGAGCCCCAAATTGTAGATCATGGACAAAATAAACACATCCAAATACCCACGGAGAGACAGAAAAAGGGACCACCGATGGGACCAATATGGAATGAGGAACCTGTCTATCTAGAACAGAGGAGGGCATACGATTGATCAAGTAATTAATAGTAAGAACTGCATCCCCAAAAGGATTTAGGCACTCACATATGAAACAAAAAGTTCGAGCGACCTCTAACAAATGTCTATTCTTCCTTTCTGCCATCCCATTCTGTTGGGGGTATAAGAACAGGAGGATTTATGAATAATGCTAAGTTGCTCAATATATGTTCTAAAGGGTGCACTAAAATACTCCTTGGCATTATCACTCCTCAAGGTACCGACAGTGGCTCTAAATTGAGTCTCAACTTCAGAACAAAAATTCTGAAAATAAGAAAACACTTCAGTCCTAGATTTCATCAAATATAACAAGACTCGAGAAAAATCATCATTAAAGGTCATAAAGTAGCGAAGGCCCCCTTGGTGGCATGGCCCTCAAATATCAGAATGAACTAAATTAAAAGGTGTTTCAGCTCTTATTAATACGAGATGGGTAGTTAGAGCGATGATACTTACCCAACTCACAAGACTCACACTCTAAACTAGACAAAGTACCAAAAGAGAGAACAATTCTCTTCAAGGTGTATAGAGATTAAGGTTCGAGATTTCAGCCGAAACCACCGATACGTGGTGGTTTCGTATCGGTTTCGGTGAAGACCGATACGAAACCAACCATACAATATCGTTTAGGCCAAAACCTTTAAAAACTTATTTTTATACCATTTTTACTGTCATTGTGATCATTGTAGGTTTTCATTAGAAAACCGCAAAAAAGTGAACCCAAATCCTATATTAATACTTATCTAAATACACTTTTCAATATATTTTGCATCATGGCTGGTTTTTTAAATATTAGGATCATTGTCTTGTAATATAGAAGCATAAATTTAAGTATTTAATATATCTACACTTATGTAAGTTGTATTACCGTCGAAACCGAAACCCGACCCGAGAGTAGTAAAACTAATCGAAACCTAGCGAAACTAATAAAATTATAAGAGATTGAAACCGAAATCGAGTTCTCGAACTTTGGTAGAGAAGGTGACCAAACCGCCAATGGGCATCGAAAGATGTGGATGCTATTGGGCAGGCCATGGGGCGTGGATTCTCATCGAGGTGGTACAACCCATCAACCTCAGTTCCTGTGCCAATCGTACGCCTCGTCCTAAGCTCCTGAAAAATACATCCACCAGAAAGAAAAGTTGCGTCACAGTTCAAATCTCGAGTAAGTTGGCTTATAGAGAGTAAATTAAAAGGAAAGCCAGGCAAATATAAAACGGTAGAGAGGTAACTGTGATGTGGCACGAACATACCCTACACCCTTTATGGCAGAGGTGCTATTCGCTATGGTCACTGGGTTACACCCAGGCCTTAACTATATGAAAACAATATGCCTCTCCTGTCAAATGATCTGTCACGCCCGCCTCAATCACCTAAGGACGGCATACAAAAGTTGATGTAATAAAGGCCGTATGGTTACCTCTCGTAAGACCCAAAGTGGTCACAGCTTAAGCCCGAGGTGTAGCCAATACAGTTTGGCTACTAGAAGCAGACGAGGGCACAAGAATCCTCAATCGAGCAATCTCCTCCTCTAAGGAATTTGACGGAAGTCTCGGATGATGCTGAATCCGTCGAAGTGGTGGAGGATGCGGGAGATGCGGTCCCAACATATCTACGAGTACCAGGATGAGGAGGCTGAGGAGACCTCTCATTCAACTTCCAGCAGGTACTGTGAATATGTCCCTCCTGACGGCAGTAGTCGCAGAACGAGAATCTCCACGGCCTCTGCCTCCAACTCAACCGCCCAAATGACCTACTCCCCCTCCCCCATGGAGAGTAATATGTAGGAAAACTCTCTGGCCTAATAAGTGCACTGTGTTTGCCAGATACCGGCTGCTGCTCATCAGTGATCTCCGACTGAAAAATCTGGTGAAGTGTATGATAGGTGGTCGCAAGAGTAATATCCACTTTCCCAATTAAGACCGGACATGCTGGCTGATATTTGGGCTGTAGCCCACCAAGAAAAATGATCAATTGAAGAGCCTTGTGTCGCCTCCTCATCTCCATAACATCGTTAGTGATCGGGAACAATTCCGAGACAAGCTGGGCAAGATGCGAAAACTCCGAGTAGTACTGATGCAACGAGCGAGTTCCTTGCTGGATCTTGTATAACTGATGTACCAAATTATACGAGTAAAGCTCATGGAGCTTATCCCAAATCGTTTTCACGGATCCCAAGTGAACAAGACCATCCATGATGCGTCGCTCCATCGAGCTAAGTATGAGATGACTCAGCTGTGCATCATCCGCCTCCCAATCGGTGGTAACAGGGTCAGGAGGCTTCGTCAAGTGAGCCTCCTTTCTCCTTCCTTTGACATAACGCTCCACTATGAGCTTCTAACTATGGAAATTTTGATCGTCAAGCTTGAAATCCACCATCTTGGTGGCTACAACATCGGTTGAGGAGGTCGACTTCCTTTCTTTGGTCTCCATCTCTGTAACACCCGAGCCCAATACTACTAATTTCTGTTACTGGTTGAGCATTAGATATTACTCATTTCATTTAGCTTGCCCGTTTGACACTTGCCGTGAAATTTTATCTGGCTAAGTCATTTCTGCATATAACAAATTTTAGCACCCAAAGTAAAATTAAAAATATCTATCTTGGCCTACTCGTCACCCCTAGCCGCGTGGTAGCGTCCGTGCATCGAGTTCTCGTCCCGTTCGGTGAAACGGGCGAGTTTGGACGACTACGCGCGCGTACAGGTGGCCGACTTGGGGGTATGCTTTTTAATCATAAAACATTTCATTTTAAAATTTGGAACCCGCTTAAAATCCTATTATTTAAATTTCAAATTTTTGGACCCAACCCGGGCGCGATTTGGAAATGTTTCATTTAGCGCCAAAATCCCAAATTAATAAAATATTCGAAAACCATATTATATTCACAAATCCTACTGTTAGTTTTATAATTAAAATCTATTAAATCTTTAAGATTTCTTTTAAATCTTTCTGGCCAATTACGGGGTTCTTAACCCCCGTGGGCCCCTCCTTTATCCCTCTATCTCTATCTCGCGTATCTATCTCTCCCTCTCTAACGTGTCTCTCTCCCCCCTATATATATAAAATTCCCCCTTTCATCCTTTTTCCCCACGAACTGTATCCACGCGAGAAAACCCATCGCGAACCCTAGCTCTAGCCGCCTTCACCGTCGCCGCCGCAGCTCCGACGCCGGCGCCAGCGCCACCGTCGCCCTCGCCTCCGCCTCCTCGTTCCAACCTCAACACTTCCACCTTCTCCCCGTGTGCACGGTGCAGCACCAACCCGGATACCCCCGTGCCTTCTCTGTACGGCCTGAGACGTCGCCGACGACCTTCGTCGTCGCCACCCGCGCCACCTTCAGCACCTCCTTATCACCTGCGCACTCCAGCCCCCGACCACCTCCTCTCCCTCTCCACCTTCTTTCCCGTTTCCCATACCCGAGCCCTAACCTTCACCGCTGCGACCTCCTCGCCGGCGCCCCACCGCCGTCGACCCCACCGCTGTCACGCCCTCTGCAACACCAGTAAGCCTTCTCTCCCCTTCCTCCTTCCATTTTCCCTCCGGTTTATCCCTTGGCCGTGCATTAATTTTCCGTTTGTTGTTGTCGCTGTTCGCCGGAATCCGGCCGTGCCGGTGACGTGTCCCGACGTTCCAGCGGAGTGCTCTGACCCGTGAGGTCCCTTGGTTCGTCGTTTGGGTTCAATCCGTGAACCGTGCGTCCGTCGCGTGTTTCCCGCCGACGTTACGTTCCGTTTTTCCCGGTTCACGATCCGTCGAGGCAAGTATCACTTGCTACATGCTATTCTATACATTTATCTATGTTTTGACTCATTAAACCTGCAAAACTTAACTTGGTATAGTAATTTCTCATTTGGTTGCAATATGACATATATCATGTTAAAGTTAACATAACATTTACAGTTCGCCAATTTAAAACTAATAACTAAGTTTACCTGTAATCACATTTTTACTGTTTAATAGATGATAGCCCTTACACATGTAGTTCTATTATATTCGGTCATTCGTATTCAAAGGCTTGATATAACTGTATTGCATCATCATTTAACTATTTCACCGCTAAGGGTGCTCAAAACCTGTTAATATAATAAAACGGCTGCACCGTATTACTGCACTCTTGTGATTGAATGAAACTGTTGATTGTTGTTTAACTCATTGCTTATTTCCTACTGTTATTACCCTGTTCGATTATATATATCTGTTTGTGAGCACACCCACGATATGTTCGTACCTTGACTTGACATTGCTACATGATACATCTGACATGGTACCGTTTACTATTGACTTGACCTGATGTACCATGATCTGACCTGTTACCTGATCTCGTGCCTAATGCCAACAAACCTGACATGTAGTCCTCATGGACCATTTCCTGTTGTCTATCCAGACAAACCTGCTGTTACCTGATCCTGTGTTGGCATTAGTTCTTGATTACTGAATACCTGACCTGACACACATAACTTGGGGGTATGGGGAAATCAAAGGTGAACCTGACTTGTTACTCGACAGTTCACTATTGTGGCCGTGATCCCGGGTATGTACGGGATACTATTGAGTTATATCGACGATTCATCAAATTGATTTCAAAGACTTTAGACTAGGAAACCCGATAGAACAATTTAGTTACCCACTGCACATTACCCTGCACCGCCTGTTTCACATTATTGCTTTATTCATGTTTAGTTCTGCATTGCCTATTACACTGTTCATATTATATTACTTGTTGACTTGACGCGCTGACGTCTGGGTTTTGCATGGCCCAGATTCTCTACCACTGTCGCTGTCCGAGCAGGAGTATTTCAGCCAGTAGGCTGAGTTGTGAGTCCAGTAGTGGTTAGTTTTATTTCCTGCATTTATTTTCTGATGTGAGCCGCATTATGGGACATACCTTTCAGATATTGTATTGGATCATTTGCTTCCGCATTTATTTATCATTGACTCTTGTTATTCTGGATTGTGGACATGTTTCTAGATAGTTTTATCTTGTTCTTGATATCTCTACAGCCGTAATGTGACTGTGGATGGATACTTCCTACCCACAGGTAGCATGGTTGGCTATGTCACGTGCCCAATCTTGCGTACTCTGGGAAGCGGGGCGTGACATGGTTTTTTTGGTACCAGAGCCATGGGTTAGTTGGGTTGATTCTTTTGTAGTTGGGTATTGTACCCAATACACGAATCAGAATACCCGTGTTTAGGAAACATGTCCTGCCACTTTGCCATTTACCATTCTTGAATCACATTCTTCCTGAATATATCTTTTACGACGTGCAAACTTACTTTGCATGTTAACTCGAAAACCTGATTTCTTGTTATCCCTAGGACTTAGGCGACTTGGGTGGAGTTAAGTAATTGTGGCTATGATACTGCGGCATAGTTACAATGCGGTACTCTATTCAAGTATCTTGGAGTTCTAGTCTTGATCTATATTCAAAATCTATCATCATCCTAATGTTGGGTATTTTGAGTTTAGGATTATGGCCGGTAAGAAATTGAAGACATACCAGAGGCGTGTGGACGAAGCCGCCATGCTTGGAGTAATAAGAGGAATGCTGGAAAATCAGAAGAGGCATACTGAGCTGATCCAGCAGCAAGCAGATTCGTTTCAGGAAGGTTTGCAGATCGTTCGGCACTCTGTAAACAACGATGGAGCTAAACCAGTTGACCGAGTAGGGACCGTGGCAGATTTCAGACGTTTGGGTCCGACTACATTCACTGGTTTGGAGGAGCCGTTGCCAGCCGAGCGGTGGCTGGTCGACACAGAGAATTTGCTGATTGCGGCACAGATTCCAGAGGACAAAAGAGTTGATGTGGTGCGCATTCAGCTAGTGGATTACGCCCGAGAGTGGTGGCTTGTGGAAGAGATCCGCTTGCCCAAGCCGATCAGTTGGGCGGAGTTTTCTAAGAATTTCCTGGAGAAGTTCTTCCCGCGGACTGCATGGGAGGAAATGGAAGAGAAATTTATTGGGCTGAGGCAGAATGGAGCACCCGTGGACGTGCATGCAGCAGAGTAGACGAGACTCAGTAGATTCGCTGGACCTTTAGCTGCCAACGATGCAGACAGCAGTTGCGGTAAGGAAGCAGTTCTGTCGGGCCAGTCAAGTTTAGGGTTAGGCCGACAAACAATATTCTTGCAGCAATGGAAGTTGATAGTGGTGAAGAGCCGGTGGTTGTTCGCGATTTTATGGACGTATTTGAAGTTACACCGGGTTTACCGCCGAAGCGAGACGTGGAGTTCGCAATTGACCTTATTCCTGGTGCAGCGCCAGTATCTAAAGCGTATTATCCAATGGCGCCAGTGGAATTGAAAGAAGTCAAGAAGCAAGTTGCTGAATTGCTTGAGAAGGGTTGGATTCGAAGCAGTAACTTGCCTTGGGGAGCTCCAGTTCTTCTAGTAAAGAAGAAGGATGGCACAAGAAGAATGTGCATCGACTATCGAGAATTAAACCGGGTAACTATTAAGAACAAGTACCCGATCCCTCGCATTGGAGAACTTTTTGAGCAGCTTAGTGGCGCGAAGGTATTCTCGAAACTGGATTTGCGATCCGGATATCATCAGGTCCGAGTGAAAGCAGAAGATATTTGCAAAACGGCGTTTCGAACTCGGTATGGACATTACGAGTACCTAGTGATCCCTTCGGAGTAACGAATGCGCCGGCAGTATTTATGGACTTGATGAACCGAATCTTTTCACCGTTCTTGGACCAGTTTATTGTTGTATTCATTGACGATATTCTGGTTTACTCGAAGAGTTTTGAGGAGCATGCTGAGCATTTGAAGATCGCACTGCAGACATTGAGACAGGAGAAACTGTATGCGAAGATGAGTAAGTGCGAATTTTGGCTGGAAGAAGTGAAGTTTCTGAGGCATGTTGTGTCGGGCGATGGAATCGCCGTCGATCCCGAAAAGATTGCAGCAGTTCGGGATTGGCCGATTCCAAAGAATGTAGCTGAGATAAGAAGTTTTCTTGGATTAGCCGGATATTACAGGAGATTTGTGGAGAACTTCGCTCGTCTGGCAGAACCGTTGACCAAGCTTACACGCAAGGAGGTACCTTTTGTATGGACGGATAAATGTGCATTAGCTTTTGAGACGTTCAAGCAGAAGTTGATAACCGCCCCAATTCTGACCGTGCCAGACAATTCCGGAGGACTGGTGATTCACATCGACGCATCTGGGAAAGGATTGGGATGTGTTTTGATGCAGCATGGGAAGGTCGTAGCATACGCATCAAGACAACTGAAGACCCATGAGAAGAATTATCCAACTCATGACTTGGAGCTTGCGGCTGTGATCTTCGCTTTGAAGATTTGGAGACACTACCTTTTGGGTGAGAGAGTCGAAGTTTTTACAGATCACAAGAGTTTGAAGTATGTGTTCACTCAGAAAGAGTTGAACATGAGGCAGCGTAGATGGTTGGAGCTGATGGCCGACTACGACCTTGATCTTAAGTACCATCCGGGACAAGTTAACATCGTGCCGGATGCGCTTAGTCGGTTACCAGCAATTCAGGTGTAAACTACGCAGAGGGAGATCATTGCAGATTTTCGAAGATTTGACTTGGAGGTTGTGCTACCACGTTCTACGGGACAGTTGATGCAGTTGCAAGTACAGTCGTCCTTGGTTGAGAAGATTAAGGCGGCACAATCGCAGGATCCTAGACTGTAAAAGTTTCGAGAGCAGGTTGAGGCTGGACTACGAATAGATTTACTGGTCCACGAAGATGGTTCGTTGAGGTATGGTAGCCGTTTGTGTGTGCCAAAGGGGATGTTCGTGAAGAGCTTATGAAGGAGGCACACAGTTCAGCTTATTCTATACATCCAGGAGGCACAAAGATGTACCGTGATATTCGACAACATTTCTGGTGGGAAGGCATGAAACGGGAGATTGCTCGCTTCGTGGCTAAGTGCTTGGTGTGTCAGCAAGTCAAGGCTGAACACCAAAGGGTTGTTGGTTTGTTGCAACCACTTCCGATTCCTCAGTGGAAGTGGTAACGTATAACCATGGATTTCGTGACGGCTTTACCGCGGAGTCCAAAGGGCAACAATGCAGTATGGGTGATTGTCGATCGATTGACCAAGGCAGCTCATTTTATTCCTTTCCGGGTTGGTCAATCAACGGAGACTTTGGCAGAACGGTACATGCAGGAGATTGTAAGATTACATGGCGACCGGTGAGCATCGTGTCCGATCGAGACACTCGGTTCTTATCACACTTCTGGAGGAGTTTACAGGAAAGTTTGGGGACTCGATTGAAGTTTAGCACAGCTTATCATCCTCAAACTGATGGTCAGTCGGAGAGAACGATCCAAACTCTTGAAGACATGTTGAGAGCATGCATGCTGGACTTCAAGGGTTCATGGGAGGATCACCTACACTTGGTGGAGTTTTCTTACAACAATAGTTTCCAAGCAACTATCCAGATGGCTCCGTTTGAAGCTTTGTATGGTCGTAAGTGCCGTTCACCTGTTTGTTGGGATGATCTTGGTAAACGAAAATTATTGGGACCAGATTTGGTGGTACTGACAGTTGAGAAGGTTATCACAATCAGAAAGCATATGAAGGCAGCTCAAGACAGACAGAAAAGTTGGGCTGACACGTCAAGAAGACCTCTAGAGTTCGCCGTGGGTGATTTGGTATTCTTGAAGATATCACCGACTAGAGGGGTGATTCGTTTTGGGAGTCGAGGAAAACTTAGTTCTCGATTCGTTGGACCCTTCGAGATATTGGAGCGCGTTGGAGAGGTAGCGTACCGTTTGGCGTTACCGCAGTCCTTGGCGGGTGTGCACGATGTGTTTCACGTATCTCAACTACGAAGGCATGTTCGAGATGAAACACACGTCTTGGATCATTCGGAGTTAACAGTACGGGAAGACCTGACTTTTGAGGAGCGACCGGTTGAAATCATGGATCAAAGGGAAAAGGTTCTTAAGAACAAGGTTATCCCCCTTGTGCTCGTTTCTTGGGGTAATCGATCGCATGGAGAGTCCACTTGGGAAAGAGAAGATGAGATCCGACAGAAGTTTCCTCACCTTTTTCTGTAGTTTTCTATCTTGCATTCTTGGAATTTCGAGGACGAAATTCTTTTTTGTAGTTGGGTATAATGTAACACCCGAGCCCAATACTACTAATTTCTGTTACTGGTTGAGCATTAGATATTACTCATTTCATTTAGCTTGCCCGTTTGACACTTGCCGTGAAATTTTATCTGGCTAAGTCATTTCTGCATATAACAAATTTTAGCACCCAAAGTAATATTAAAAATATCTATCTTGGCCTACTCGTTATCCCTAGCCGCGTGGTAGCGTCCGTGCATCGAGTTCTCGTCCCGTTCGGTGAAACGGGCGAGTTTGGACGACTACGCGCGCGTACAGGTGGCCGACTTGGGGGTATGCTTTTTAATCATAAAACATTTCATTTTAAAATTTGGAACCCGCTTAAAATCCTATTATTTAAATTTCAAATTTTTGGACCCAACCCGGGCGCGATTTGGAAATGTTTCATTTAGCGCCAAAATCCCAAATTAATAAAATATTCGAAAACCATATTATATTCACAAATCCTACTGTTAGTTTTATAATTAAAATCTATTAAATCTTTAAGATTTCTTTTAAATCTTTCTGGCCAATCACGGGGTTCTTAACCCCCGTGGGCCCCTCCTTTATCCCTCTCTCTCTATCTCGCGTATCTATCTCTCCCTCTCTAACGTCTCTCTCTCTCCCCTATATATATAAAATTCCCCCCTTCATCCTTTTTCCCCACGAACTGTAGCCACGCGAGAAAACCCATCACGAACCCTAGCCCTAGCCGCCTTCACCGTCTCCGCCGCAGCTCCGACGCCGGCGCCAGCGCCACCGTCGCCCTCGCCTCCGCCTCCTCGTTCCAACCTCAACACCTCCTCTTTCTCCCTGTGTGCACGTGCAGCAGCAACCCGGATACCCCCGTGCCTTCTCTGTACGGCCTGAGACGTCGCCGGCGACCTTCGTCGTCGCCACCCGCGCCACCTTCAGCCCCCGACCACCTCCTCTCCCTCTCCACCTTCTTTCCCGTTTCCCATACCCGAGCCCTAACCTTCACCGCTGCGACCTCCTCGCCGGCGCCCCACCGCCGTCGACCCCATCGCTGTCACGCCCTCTGCAACACCAGTAAGCCTTCTCTCCCCTTCCTCCTTCCATTTTCCCTCCGGTTTATCCCTTGGCCGTGCATTAATTTTCCGTTTGTTGTTGTCGCTGTTCGCCGGAATCCGGCCGTGCCGGTGACGTGTCCCGACGTTCCAGCGGAGTGCTCTGACCCGTGAGGTCCCTTGGTTCGTCGTTTGGGTTCAATCCGTGAACCGTGCGTCCGTCGCGTGTTTCCCCGCCGACGTTACGTTCCGTTTTTCCCGGTTCACGACCCGTCGAGGCAAGTATCACTTGCTACATGATATTCTATACATTTATCTATGTTTTGACTCATTAAACCTGCAAAACTTAACTTGGTATAGTAATTTCTCATTTGGTTGCAATATGACATATATCATGTTAAAGTTAACATGACATTTACAGTTCGCCAATTTAAAACTAATAACTAAGTTTACCTGTAATCACATTTTTACTGTTTAATAGATGATAGCCCTTACACATGTAGTTCTATTATATTCGGTCATTCGTATTCAAAGGCTTGATATAACTGTATTGCATCATCATTTAACTATTGCACCGCTAAGGGTGCTCAAAACCTGTTAATATAATAAAACGGCTGCACCGTATTACTGCACTCTTGTGATTGAATGAAACTGTTGATTGTTGTTTAACTCATTGCTTATTTCCTACTGTTATTACCCTGTTCGATTATATATATCTGTTTGTGAGCACACCCACGATATGTTCGTACCTTGACTTGACATTGCTACATGATACATCTGACATGGTACCGTTTACTATTGATGTACCATGATCTGACCTGTTACCTGATCTCGTGCCTAATGCCAACAAACCTGACATGTAGTCCTCATGGACCATTTCCTGTTGTCTATCCAGACAAACCTGCTGTTACCTGATCCTGTGTTGGCATTAGTTCTTGATTACTGAATACCTGACCTGACACACATAACTTGGGGGTATGGGGAAATCAAAGGTGAACCTGACTTGTAACTCGACAGTTCACTATTGTGGCCGTGATCCCGGGTATGTACGGGATACTATTGAGTTATATCGACGATTCATCAAATTGATTTCAAAGACTTTAGACTAGGAAACCCGATAGAACAATTTAGTTACCCACTGCACATTATCTTGCACCGCCTGTTTCACATTATTGCTTTATTCATGTTTAGTTCTGCATTGCCTATTACACTGTTCATATTATATTACTTGTTGACTTGACGCGCTGACGTCTGGGTTTTGCATGGCCCAGATTCTCTACCACTGTCGCTGTCCGAGCAGGAGTATTTCAGCCAGTAGGCTGAGTTGTGAGTCCAGTAGTGGTTAGTTTTATTTCCTGCATTTATTTTCTGATGTGAGCCGCATTATGGGACATACCTTTCAGATATTGTATTGGATCATTTGCTTCCGCATTTATTTATCATTGACTCTTGTTATTCTGGATTGTGGACATGTTTCTAGATAGTTTTATCTTGTTCTTGATATCTCTACAGCCGTAATGTGACTGTGGATGGATACTTCCTACCCACAGGTAGCATGGTTGGCTATGTCACGTGCCCAATTTTGCGTACTCTGGGAAGCGGGGCGTGACATGGTTCTTTTGGTACCAGAGCCATGGGTTAGTTGGGTTGATCTTTTGTAGTTGGGTATTGTATCCAATACACGAATCAGAATACCCGTGTTTAGGAAACATGTCCTGCCACTTTGCTATTTACCATTCTTGAATCACATTCTTCCTGAATATATCTTTTACGACGTGCAAACTTACTTTGCATGTCAACTCGAAAACCTGATTTCTTGTTATCCCTAGGACTTAGGCGACTTGGGTGGAGTTAAGTAATTGTGGCTATGATACTGCGGCATAGTTAAAATGCGGTACTCTATTCAAGTATCTTGGAGTTCTAGTCTTGATCTATATTCAAAATCTATCATCATGCTAATGTTGGGTATTTTGAGTTTAGGATTATGGCCGGTAAGAAATTGAAGACATACCAGAGGCGTGTGGACGAAGCCGCCATGCTTGGAGTAATAAGAGGAATGCTGGAAAATCAGAAGAGGCATACTGAGCTGATCCAGCAGCAAGCAGATTCGTTTCAGGAAGGTTTGCAGATCGTTCGGCAGTCTGTAAACAACGATGGAGCTAAACTAGTTGACCGAGTAGGGACCGTGGCAGATTTCAGACGTTTGGGTCCGACTACATTCACTGGTTTGGAGGAGCCGTTGCCAGCCGAGCGGTGGCTGGTCGACACAGAGAATTTGCTGATTGCGGCACAGATTCTAGAGGACAAAAGAGTTGATGTGGTGCGCATTCAGCTAGTGGATTACGCCCGAGAGTGGTGGCTTGTGGAAGAGATCCGCTTAAGTAGGCAATCCTCCTCTTTATATAGGCAAATGCCATTATGCTATCACACCCCGCTTAAGTATCTAATTACATATAATAGACCCGTGTATAATATTGATATTCTAATAGTCCATACATACAAAACCTATAGTCCTTAATCATGAGGCAGTGTACAATGTGCAAAGCAGGTCTATAAAGAGATACAATGTGTCGTGCCTACACATTTCTATGCAACATCCTACAAATCACGTGCACATTTTTATAAGCAGTTCTAGAATTAATGCTTCCGTCAGTAGCCATATCACATTCCTCTCCCATAAAAGGAATATACTCCGCAGTTTCAAGTGGCTCTTGATGGCCTTATGCAATAGGTATGTTGGTTATGACATTAATAGTGCCGAGATCAACCATTTGCATTTCATTACGCCATATAACATATATAACAGCTAATTCATCGTCGTAATTAGCAATGCTAGTGTAAAATTCATGCACTAGGGGATGGATAGCGGTGGATCCATGATTATAGAGTAAAAATTCCTATCCTCTTATGATTTCACCCAAAAAACAGTCGTCATAGGGCAGCGTATCTAAAACGTCAATAAAATTTCGTTCCATAACCATTTTTAGCATCGACGTTATTTCAGATGCAAGTAATCAGATTTTTGCAGTAAAAACAGATAGAAAAAGAGAAGAGTTACCACCTTTAGCAATCTGTAGGGAAACGTCGAAGATCGGCTCGACGGCGGCGGTTGGACTCCGATTTCCTGCTACCGCTCCTCTGCAAACCTAGATCTTAAGACTGCGGCTGAAAATAAGTGGAAGGCTCGTGAAAAATATATTTAAGTGGGTTTGGGTCAATTTACACTTAAAACCCTACAAATTGTTTTTAGCAAATAACCTAAAAAATAAAAAGAAATGAAACAAAGAAAGAATAGTTTACATAATATACAAATGAGGATTTAAAAATTACTCAATATTGCGGCTCATTAAGAATCATGAGCCCCTCATTATCGAACTTTAAAAACGGTTTAACATGTCCATTTACCTTGAAGTTCGCACCGTTCTTAGGATCCTCCAATTCCATTGCACGGTGAGGGTATACTGCTCTCACGATGAATGAGCCGGACCATCTAGATTTTAACTTATCGGGAAAACAAATGTGATATAGAATCATATAAAAGGACCTTTTGACCAACAGTAAAAGTTTTTCTTAAAATAGACTTGTCATGGAAAACTTTGCTCTTTTCTTTAAAAATTTTAGAATTTGTAGAAGCATGGTTCCTTGTTTCCTCAAGTTCATTAATTTAGAGCTTCCTCGTGTTACCGGCTTCATCTAGGACAAAATTTAACTTTTTAATTGCCCACATAGCACGGTGCTCCATTTCTACTGGTAGATGGCTTTTCCAAATACAAGCCTATAAGGTGACATTTCAAGATTGGTTTTATATGCTGTTCGATAAGCCCACAGTTCATCCACTAGCTTGGTAGACCAATCTTTTCGATTTTTATTAACAGTTTTCTCTAATATTTGCTTGATTTGTCTATTGGAAACCTCAACTTTTCCACTAGATTGAGAATGATATAGGATTGCAAGTTTGTGGATTATTGAGTACTTTTTCATTAAAGCTTCAAACGACCTATTGCAAAATGGGTCCCGTTATCACTAATAATGGAGCGTCGTATGCCAAACCGAGAAAATATGTTATTTTTCAGAAATTTGACAACTTTGTTGTCATTGGTTTTGCAAGTCACTGCTTCTACCCATTTCGACACATAGTCGACATCCACTAAAATATAAACGTTCCCAAATGAATTTGGAAACGACCCCATAAAATCGATACCCATATATCAAAAATCTCAACAATCAAAATAGAGTTGAGATGCATCATATTACTCCTAATGATTCTACCCATGTGTTGACAGCGATCACAAGTCTTACAAAAATCATAGCCATCTTTAAATAATGTAGGCCAATAAAACCCACATTGTAAGACTTTTTCCGCTATCTTTCGAGCTCTAAAATGCCCCTACAATTTTGATCGTGGCAAAACGATAGAACACTCATTTCATCGTTTGGAACACACATTCTGATTATTTGATCAGCACGTTACTTAAACAAATAAGGCTCATCCCAGTAAAACTGTTTTACTGGGAAATAAATTTGTAGTTATCTAGCTTCGACCAATCAGGAGGCGTCATTTTCGTGACGAGATAATTGACGATATCAGCGAACCAAGGCTTGCTCGTCATAACATAAAGTTCGTCAGGAAAATGATCATTAATAAGAAGTTCTATTGATGGCGCATTGGGGAGACGAGATAAATGATCGGCCACTACATTATCAGATCTTTTTATCTTTAATTTCAAGATCAAATTCTTGAAGTAAAAGAATCCAACGAATAAGTCGAGCTTTGGCATCCTTTTTCGCAATATGACGACGAAGCGCTGAATGGTCAGTGTAAACCGTAATGTGTGGACCGATAAGGTATGGTCTAAACTTTTCAAGTGCGAATACAACGGCAAAAAATTCTTTCTTAGTTGAATAATTTAGCTGTGCATCGTTTAGTCCTATTTGCGTAATGGATTACATGTGGTATCTTATTAATATGCCGTCTTAAAACTGCTCCTATGGCAAAATCTGATGCATCATACATAATCTCAAATGGCTGCTCCAATCGGGAACATGGAGTATAGGAGCAGAAATAAGCTCCTTCAATCGCTCAAAAGACTTGAGGCAATCAGAACTAAGCTCGAAAGATACATCTTTGGCAAGAAGAGTGGTTAAAGGTCTAGCAATTTTGCTAAAATCCTCAATAAAACGTCTATAAAAGCCCGCATGCCCTAAGAATGATTTATATCTTTAACAGTTTTATGGGAGGAAGATGAGATATTATATGTATCTTTAGCTCTATCTACCTCAATGCCTTTACTCGAGATAATGTGGCTTAGCACAATACCTTGCTTGGCCATGAAATGACATTTCTTCCAATTGAGTGCTAAATTTTTCTTTTTGCGTCGTTGAAGAACTGGCTCCAAATGATATAAACACTCATCAAAAGAATTATCGAAGATCGAGAAGTCATCCATAAAGATCTCTAGATAGTGCTCCACCATGTCAGAAAATATACTGATCATGCACCGCTGAAAGTGGCTGGTACTACATAACCTAAATGGTATACGTCGGTATGCAAAAGTGCCAAAGCGGCATGTAAAAGCTGTCTTCTCTTGATTTTCAGGAGCAACTTGGATTTGATTATAACCGGAGTATCCATCTAGGAAACAATAGTACTCATGACCGGCTAATCGCTCCAACATTTGATCAATAAATGACAACGGAAAGAGATTTTTCTTAGTTGCGGCGTTCAACTTTCTGTAATCAATGCACACACGCCAACCAGTTTGTGTGCGAATTGGGACAAGCCCATTCATGTAGTTTTCTGCAACTGTAATACCAGATTTCTTAGGTACTATATGAATAGGGCTAACCCAAGTATTATCAGAGATAGGGTAAATAATACCACTATCAAGATATTTTATAATGTCCTTTCTTACCGTTTCTTTCATAACAAGGTTTAGCCTGCGTTGTGGATCTGTAGCGGTTTTAGCATAATCTATCAAGTAAATTCTATGTTGAACAATAGTTGGACTAATTTCCTTGATATCAGCCACTGTCTAATCAATAGTTTCCTTATTATTTATAAGAATAGATAATAAGGCTACCTCTTGCTCCCTTTTCAGATCAACTGTAATAATAACAGGAAGCGTCTCATTCACACCTAAATAGGCATATTTTAAGTGATGGAAGAGGTTTGAGCTTTAATTTTGGTGCATCATCAATTGATGGACGCAATTAAGGTCTAGGCTCAGTAAATAATGGCTCAAGAGGGGATTTCCCTACATATGCAATAGAGTTCAGCTCATCCATATAAACAATCTCTTGAAGAACTCCATGCTTTGCTCCAAATCGCAGTCATTGAAGTCAATTGTTTCATTACTAGGCACTTCATTAATTGTATCGACTTCATAGGGTTGTCTATAAGGGTCACTTAGCTGAATTCCCAGGTTAAAAATATTTAAATCAACTGTCATGTTCCCGAATGATAGTTCCACGGAACCATTGCGACAATTGATTAAAGCATTAGAAGTGGCTCGAAATGACCGACCTAAAATCACTTGTATTTGACTTCTAGGGTTTGATACTGGTTGTCTTTAAAACAATAAAGCCAACATGGAATATGAATTCCCCTATCTTGATCAACATATCCTTTATCTTACCTTTAGGCGTCTTAATAGAGCGAATGACCAACTGCAAAGTGATCTTGGTGGGTTTAAGCTCACCCAACCCTAACTGCTCATAGATCGAAAAAGGGAGGTTTACGCTAGCACTTAAGCCGAATAAGGCTTTATTAATGACCTCGTCTCCTATAATGCATGAAATAATAGGACAACCAGGGTCCTTATACTTTATGGGCATAGCATTAGACAAGGCTTCACAAATATTTCTAGCCAGAAATACCTTACGCACATCTATTTGCCTCTTCTTTGTGCATAGGTCTTTTAGAAACTTAGCATATATAGGAATTTGTTGAATTGCATCAAGAAGAGGTATGTTTACTTTCACCTGCTTGAACATTTCCAACACCTTCTCCATGTGTGCAACTTGCTTTTTGGCTTTCAAACGATGAGGAAAAAGGGCTCGTGGCTCAAGAACTCTATTAGTAGGAGATTGGAATGTAGGTGCAAGAATAGGATGGGGCGCCGGTTGTGCAATCGAATTGGAAGAAGGTTCATCATCAACAAGTGTCTCCGTAGAATCTTCAGGAGTTATCAACCTATTTGTCTGATTTCAAGGTGGTAATAGCATTGCGTGAGCAGGATTCATACCAGTGCCCTTTGGATTCGTAACAGGATGACTAAGGAAGGTGCCGTGTTTTCTCTTTCCCACTGCCGCAGCTATTTGGCCAAAATCTACATTTCAAGTCTTGCTATTGCTTGTTGGTTAGCAGTTACGGCTTGACCAGATGCTTGCATGAAAGCGGCCAACTGCTTTTGTATGTTAGTAGAGGCTTGGGCATTAGCAGAGATAGCTTGGCCAGTGGTTTTCATAAAGACGTCTAGTCCTTTCTCTAGGTTGATGACTCTTCCATTCTCATTCCCAAACTCTTGAGGTGTGTTGTGTATTGGGTTGTGGGTTGGATTGGATTGGACAGGGTCCTCTACCTTTTGATTTTGGAATTGTTGGCCCGTATTGAAATTATTATACGTGCTTTTGATTCTAAGAAAGGTTAGGATGCTTCCTCCAACCTTGATTATAAGTATGAGAGTAAGGATTGTTATTAGGTCTTTGGAATATAGTATTAACCGATGCTTGACTTTGAGGACCTCCTTGAAAAGGACATTCTTCAGAAAGATGATGGGAATCTTGGCAATTTAAATAAGAGGCTTGACTAGCTTGATTTATAGGAGAAGGGATAGTTACTTTCATCGCTTCTAACTTGCGCATTATTGCGGCTAACTTTGCTTCCATGCCGATGGAAGCCTCAACTGCATGTATCCCTCCTTTTGATGAGGTAGTCGCCCTCTCATTTGCACTTTCCCATTACATGGTCTTGTCAGACAATTCTTCAAGAAAGCTTCACGCATCATCTTTCTTCCATGCCAACGGCGGCGGTTGGGCTCCGGATCGCTGGAGGCGGTAACTTTTCTTTTTCTATCTGTTTTACTGCAAAAAATATCTGATTACTTACATCTGAAATAATGGCGATGCTAAAAGTGGTTATGGAACGAAATTTTATTGACGTTTTGGATATGTCGTCCTATGGCGACTATTTTTTAGGTGAAATCATGATGAGGGGATAAGAATTTTTACTCTATAATCATGGATCTAGCGCTATCCATTCCTTAGTTCATGAATTTTACACTAGCATTGCTAATTACGATGATGAATTAGGTGTTATATATGTTATGTGGTGTAATGAAACGCGAATGGTAAATCTCGGCACTATTAATGCCATAACCAATATATCTATTTGACAAGGCCATCAAGAGCCACTTGAAACTGTTGAGCATATTTATCTTATGAGAGAGGATTGTGATATGGCTACCGACGGAGGCATTAGTTCTAGAACTGCTTATAAAAACGTGCACGTGATTTGTAGAATGATGTATAGAAATGTGCTAGGCACGACACATTATACTTCTCTTTATCGACCTGCTCTGCACATTGTACACTGCCTCATGATTAAGAACTATAGGTTTTGTATGTGTAGACAATTGTTGAACACGATTGTAGGGATGAGACTTCAAAAGAAACCTCATTATCCTTTACCTGTTCTTGTCATGAAATTTTGCCGCATTCTTATGGGGGAGTATGCTTTTATTGAATTTGCACAAAACGCCCATCATACTGCAATCCAACATGAGAAAATTTCAAAATCATATAAGGATACTGTAGTGATTTGGGCCGAGAGAGCTTTACACAAGGATATTATTTATGCACGGTCCATGGACGTTGATGCAGGTGAAGGGACCTCTTCAGGACCCTCCCAACCCACGCCTGTTGGGCATAACCTTTTTTGGGACCTTCCTGCACCCCGGACACAAAAGTCATTCTTTAATAGAGTGTGGAAGGCTTTTAAGAGTATTAGGGTGTACACAAGCTATGGGAGGAGGCTGGCCCGATTAGCGCGTTAAAAAGAGGCGACGCTTAGGTGTTGCACTAGTGAAGGCGGTCGACGGGGTAGAGGTTGACATCGAGGACAATGTCAAATAAGTGTATGGGGTAGTTTGTGCAGTTTTTCATATTTTTTAGTTTTTCTATTTTTCATTTTTCTTCTTTTTAGGTTCATTTTTCTTATTTTAGAATTTTCTTTAAAAAAAGTTTTTGAATCAATCTAGTAATAGGTGATCATGAATTTTGAAATCCGAAAGTTGAGTGATATGAAGGAAACCTATTGAATCTGAGAATAAAACAAAATCTAAAAAATAACCCCATCTCTAAGTTGGATACAGTGGATATACTCCCTACTAGTCGCATAATCACGAATCTTTAATCTTGAGATGTGAAGGATAACTAGAAATATCTTTGTTGAAATATATTCGTTAAAAGAATTTAATTTTTTCCCACTAAGTAGCTGGGAATTCGTGTCTCAAGAATCATTGGATGCTCACGTCGAAAAGTGAACAAAAAAAATTTAAATAAGTTTAGTTTTGTGGCTACTTAGGATACTTGAGTGATTAAGTCTTTTAGAGTGTTTTCTCACTTAGTTCCCTAAAACTATCTGGCTAAGGAGTCACTAGCTGAAAGCTCGATAAATGGGTAATCTAGGTAGTTTAGCAGAACTGGACATAATAAAACTCACACACTGAGTAATCGGTTGATTGGTGCTTCGCGAAGCATTAATAGTCACAGAGAAATGTGTTGCGGGTAGGTAAATATATATACAAATAAAAGTAAAAATACGAAGATATGAAATACTGATATTATAGTTTGAATTGAAATCTCAAGCCTAAAGATATTTTACACACTACGGGTATATGATCTGTATTCGAGGGAAAGAGGGGCGTGAAAAATAGAATTAAGTTATGTTGAGGGAGGATAAAATTTCTAGATTTGAAACGATACTTGAGGATGATAGTTCTTGAAAACCGAAAAACTAGCAAGATTCAATCTTTTCTTGTGTTTACTTTTGGTTTTTAACTTTTCCTTTTCCTTTTCTCTTTTAATTTCTTTTTATTTTCCTTTTTGAGATTTTGTGGGCAGTGTCGTTGAAAACCCTCACGAGACGATACTCGTCTGCTAGGGTAACTTAGGGTTTAACGGCTTGTTGCATGTGCTAAGGGCAATCACAACGCTTGTGAAAAGGATCTAGATAGTTTTATTTTTCCTTAGAATTTTTAGTTTTTCTTTTTCTTTATTCTAGTTTTGCTCGAAGGTTGGCAAAAGATAAGTGTGGATGTATTTGATTGGTGCATTTTAATGCATGTTTTATATTCTTACTTGGCTTTATTTTGTTATAATTAATGCTGTGCAAAAGGTATTTTATGATATTTGCAGGTGACATGGTCTTAATTGCAAAAAGAGAAGAAAAGAAACCAACACGTGCGGTTCACGTCGATAAAATAAGTTAAAGAGAGAACAGAAGCGCATGAAAAAGATTTGCTATGATTTAAATAGCCAAAAACAATCAATTCAGAATAAGGAAGACAGAGACCAAAATGGGACCCACTTGGACGGAATTAGCCGGCTTTTAGCCGACCCAAACCCGCGTCTAGCTGCCCCCTTTGGCAAAATAATCTCAATTTTGTTATGGAGATTTGTATTTTTATTGTAATATAGTTGGTACCCCGTATTCGATGGAAAGCCTATAAATACTCATTAATACATAGTGCTAAATCATCTTCTCATTTATTATTTTGGAGGCTAGGGTTTTGAAGAGCAAGATCAATCTAGGGTTATAAGCAACTTTACTTTTCTTATTTTAATTCAATGTTTTTTTTAATTCTTGCTTTGTTTTCAATTCTATGCTTAGGTAATTTCTCTATCTAGGGTTAGATGATACTTGTGATACGATTGGCGTTTGTTCTTAATGCTCTTGTTTTTCTTTCATGTTAATGGCAATTTCTTAAATCATAGAAATCAACCTCTGTAAAATATCACCGATATACTAGATGGATCTCATGATTGGCAACCGTGAGATCTCATCAAGAGAAGAGATGTCAAAAAGAGATTTCTATGGTTTGGAGTTGATTTAATTAATTTAGAGTTAACTTTGACTAGCCAATAAAGCTAAGGTAGATTTATGATTGAGAACCATTAGATCTACCTAGTGGAAGGTTTAGATCAATTTAATTCCATATTAATTATTATTTAATATTTAGAATAATTACTTTCCTCATTGTTGATTGATAAGGTAATGCAAGGATCGTATAAGTTATGCTTACTAAGATTATGCTTGCTACTTGTTTGATAGTCTATTGCAATGAATGTATGCTTTATGCATTTATAATTGATAGATAATTAATTTAAAGGTAGAAATCAAGAAAAGAAAAACAATTCAATTTAAAACATCATGAATAGAACAAGTGGATTCGAAACCCTAGGTTTCTCTAATTTAAGAATCTTTTTTTTTAATTTTGCAATTTACTTTCTTTAATTATTTGCATTAGTTTTATAACCTAAAACAAATCTATCTCTTTTAATTCGTTCTATTTAACTAAGATTACCATCCTTCCTGCGGATCGACCCACAAATGCTACAGTCGATTGTGCATTTGTGGTATAATTAGAACTATATAAATAATCACCAGTTTTTGGGTCGATCCGGCAACAGCGCCAAAAACTTGATGGGGAATTTTATAGTTTTAAATTATACCGCAAGTGCACGGTTTGCAATTGCAGCATTTGTGCATTTGTGGTATAATTAGAACTATATAAATAATCACCAGTTTTTGGGTCGATCCGGCAACAGCGCCAAAAACTTGATGGGGAATTTTATAGTTTTAAATTATACCGCAAGTGCACGGTTTGCAATTGCAGCATTTGTGGATCAATCCGCAGGGAGGATGGTAATCTTAGTTAAATAGAACAAATTAAAAGAGATAGATTTGTTATAGGTTATAAAACTAATGCAAATAATTAAAGAAAGTAAATTGCAAGATTAAAAAAAAGATTCTTAAATTTGAGAAATACCTAGGATTTTGAATCCACTTGTTCTATTTATAGTGTTTTAAATTGAGTTTTCTTTTTCTTGATTTTTACCCTTAATCCAATTTACTATCAATTATTAAAAGCGTAAAGCATACGTCCATCGCAATAAACTATTAAACAAGTAGCAAGCATAATTTATATGAACTTCGCATACCCTATCAATTAATAATGAGGAAAGTAATTGTTTTAAGGACTATATACTAATTAACTTAGAATTAAATTGATCTAAACATTCCACTAGCTAGATCTAATGGTTGTCAATCATAGATCTTCTAGCTTTATCGGCTAGTCAATGTTAATCTTAGATCAACTCCAAACCATAGAAATCCCTTTTTGACATTCCTTTTCTCGATGAGATCTCATGGTTGTCAATCATGAGATCCATCTAGTTTATCGGTGATGTTTTACAAAAGTTGATTTCTATGATTTAAGAAGTTATTAAGAATAAAAAAAAAAGAAAACAAGAACTTTAAGAATATACACCTATCATAGATCAAGTATCATCTAACCTTAGATATAAGAATTAGCTATGCATAGAAAATAAGCAAAACGATAAAAGAACATTGCAAAATAATTAAATAAAAAGTAAAAATATCTTACAACCTAGATTAGTCTTGCTCTCAAACCCTAGCCTCCCAGCATACAAGAGAAGATTTTGGCCTCTGTATTCGAAAAGTAAAAACCCCATTCATTGAATACAGGGTACTAACAAGATTACAATGAAAATACGAATTTTCAGAACAAAATTGAGATTATTTTGCCAAAGGGGTCGGCTAAATACGGTTTTGGATCGGCTACAAGCCAATTAATTTCGTCCAAGTGGGCCCCACTTTGGTATCTGGCTTCCTTACTCTGAATTGATTGTTTTTGGCGCTTTAGATCATTGCAAATCTTTTTCATACGCTTCTGTTTTCTCTTTTAACTCATTTTATCTATGTGGACCGCACGTGTTGGTTTCTTTTCTTTTTGCAATTAAGACCCGGTCACATGCAAATATCATAAAATATCTTTGATGAAATAAAGCCAAGTATGGATATAAAAAATGTATTAAAATGCACCAATCAAATACCCCACACTTATCTTTTTCTAGTCAAGTAAAATCTAGAATCTAAAAATAAACAAAAAACTAAAAATCCTAAGAAAAATAAACTATATAGCTCCTTTTCGCAGGCGTTGCGATTGCACTTAGCACGTGCAACAAGACATTAAACCCCTATGTTACCCTACTGGACGAGTGTTGTCTTGTGAGTGTTTTCAGCGGATATTACCCACAAAATCCTAAAAAGAAAATAAAAATAAAATAGAATAAAAAGAACATAAAAGCAAAGAAAAAGGAAAACTAAACATAAAGAAAAGTAAAAACAAGAAAATGTAGAATCACGCTAATTCCTAAGTTTTCAAGAATTATCATTCTTACGTATCGTTTCATATCCAGAAATTCTATCATTTCTTAATAGAACTCAATCCTATTCACTCCCATCTTTCCTTTAAATATAGCTCCTATACCCTTACGTGTATGTGTAATGCATCCTTTGGTCATGAGATTTCAATTCAAACTATAGTATCCATGTCTCGTATCCTTGTACACACACCTTTTAGTTCGACTATTAATGCTTCACGTAGCACCAACCAACCGATTAAACAGTGTGGGTTTATTATGTCTAGTTTGCTAAACTACTTAGAACACCCATGTATCGAGCTTTCAGCCAACGACTTCCTAGCCAGATGGCTTGAGGGCACCAAGTGAGAAAACAATCTAAAAGACTTACTCAAGTATCATAGGCAATCACAAATGTAAACTTATTTAATTAATTAATAATTTTTTTGTGTACTTTTCTACATGAGCATCCAATATTTCTTGAGGCATGAATTCTCAACTACTAAGTGAAGTTTTTTTAAATAATTTTTAACGAATATATTACAATAAAGACACGTGCGAATAGTAGGATGTAAATTCACTATATTTAAATTTAATATGGGGTTATTTTTCAGATTTTTGTTCTATCCTCAGATTCAATAAGTTTCCTTCATCTCACTTAATCTCGGATTTCAAATTCAAGTCAACCTATTCACTAGCTTGACTCAAACTTTTTTTTTTAAATAGTAGGATATCAGCATATAACGAATAGGAGGATTTCTGTATAAGATCTCCTTGACAGATTGATTCGAGCATCACCTTAGAACCTAAGCCTTCGTAGACTATGTGGCATGATTCTTATTTAGCAATCACATGATGTGGACACTTAATAAGGCGGTCTTTAAATCTTTCAAAATATTTCCAAAAGGATTCCCCCCCCCCATTTGATGAAATGTCCTGACGGAAGGAGGTCAAGCACATTAGGGGTACCTTTGTAATTTAGCAGTTTTGAAATGGGGGTAAAACTTTTTAAGGAAGGTTTTTATAAATTCCTCCCCGGTAACGGCGCCAAAAACTCGTGATTATTTATGTAATCCTAATTATACCGTAAGTGCACGGTCGATCGATTGTATCACTATGGGTCAATCCGTAGGGAGGATGGTAATCTTAGTTAAATAAAACGAATTAAAAGAAATTTGTTTTAGGTTATAAAACTAATGCAAATAATTAAAGAAAGTAAATTGCAAAATTAAAAAAAAAGATTCTTAAATTAGAGAAAAATCTAGGGTTTCGAATCCACTTGTTTTATTCATGGTGTTTTAAATTGAGTTTTACTTTTCTTGATTTCTACTTTTAAATTAATTTCCTATCAATTATTAAAAGTATAAAGCATACATCCATCGCAATAAATTATCAAACTGTTAGTAAGCATAACTTATACGATCCTTGCATTACCTTATCAATCAACAATGAAGAAAACAATTGTTCTAAAGATTAAATATTAATTAATATGTAATTAAATTGATCTAAACCTTCCATTAGATAGATCTAATGGTTCTCAATCATAGATCTACCTTACTTTCTCGGCTAGTCAAAGTTAACCCTAGATTAATTAGATCAACTCTAAACCATAAAAAATCCCTCTTTGACATGCCTTCCCTTGATGAGATCTCATGGCTGTCAATCATGAGATCCATCTAGTTTATTGGTGATGTTTTACAGAGGTTGATTTCTATGATTTAAGAAATTATCATTATGAATATGAAAGAAAAACAAGAACATTAAGAACAAACACCAATCATATCACATGTATCATCTAACCCTAGATACAGAATTACCTAAGCATAGAATGGAAAACAAAACAAGAAGAATTAAAATAAGAAAAGTAAAGTTGCTTACAACCCTAGATTGATCTTGCTCTTCAAAACCCTAGCCTCCAAAATAATAAAAGAGAAGATGAGTTAACCCTCTGTATTGATGAGTATTTATAGGCTTTTCATTGAATACATGGTACCAACTAGATTACAATAAAAATACAAATCTCCAAAACAAAATTGAGATTATTTTGCCAACGGGGGCGGCTAGACGTGGCTTTGTTTAGCCGGCTAACTCCATCTAAGTGGGCCTCACTTTGGTCTTTGGCTTCCCTGCTCTGAATTGAATGTTTTTGGCTATTTAGATCACTGCAATTCTTTTCCATGCGCTTATATTATCTCTTTAACTCATTTTTTCGACGTGAATCGTTCGTGTTGGTTTCTTTTCTTCTCCTTTTGCAATTAAGACCCTGTCACCTGTAAATATCATAAAATACCTTTGCGCAGTATTAATTGTGACAAAATAAAGCTAAGTATGGATATAAAATGTGCATTAAAATGCACCAATCAATAACAATTAAGTCGGGTGTAATCCGACTATTTTCAAGACAAAAATGGTAATCTCGGTGGTTGGTTCATCAAAATTAGAAGTGACGGCTTATGATGAACTTCCACCGGATGATCTAGGGTCTTTAAGGATATCAACACGGGATGCTCGAGGGAACTCCTCACTAAGATGCTCAAATGTATTCTCTAAATTTTCCTGCCTAGTTCTCTCAGCCTTATAATCAGCATATATTGCTAAAGATTACACGAAGAATTTCTTGAATGCCGTTTTTCATTTCTCTTAAAATTCTCCGATCGGTCTCATCAGAATAACGAACACTTCTAGAAGCCTTATAGCCAATTTTATGAAGAATGATTGTAGTGGAGCATCAATGCTTCAGTTACTCTAGCCAATCTTTATGAAGTTTAATTCGAGAGTTACAAAAATAACAAGAGTTTATGCATGCATGGAGCAATTTATTTCTATTTAATAGACTTCATGTTGCTATTAATCTTCAGTTTATTATAATAGACTATTTGGGATATCATGATCCAATGTTATTATGTATAAGTCTATAAAAAGACCAAATTATCTTGTATGAATGGTAGACAATGATATATATTGAATAAAGTTTGCTTTGTTGAGATATCCTCTGTGTGAGTTTTCTTTTTGCAATGAACCGCGATTGAACCCCCATCGAACTGCGATTGGATCTATGTTCAGCTGCATTCGAATCTCTAATCGGGTGCGGTCGATTCTTGATTTGCTGTGGTAACCTTAAAATTCTCTTCTAGATCATATTCTCATCAACATCTGCGTCAATTCAACATCGACAGCACCTTCATATCGATCATCAAATATTTTCTCAACGCCGTCAACTTTGAAGCCATCATATATTGCAAAGAACTCCCTCCAATCTATCCATGTTCATCAAGGCAGTCACAATTCTTGTTTAGGTTCATCACACCCAAAATAACCTTGTACCAGCTCAAAAGGGCACTGTTCAGCTCAAAAGGGCACTGTTCAGTTCTGGAGCTAGGTGGGGTGCTTCTTTTTCTAAATTTTCATATGTTTATTATTCACTTGCATCTACATAACCAAACAGCAAGCTGTTATCTGAGGTATGAACCAAGTTGTTTATTTGGTTTGGTGATGGGATATTGATCGGTAAATAATTGGGTATCAAGTAGATTTACATTGATTATTTCACATGTTTCTAGATATATGCTTATTTGACTTTAATTTTTTAAATTATAATATGTGGATCTATATAACATTTGTCTAGTTATTTGCATCCTATGGGCTTATTGATTATTGCAGCAATTTGATAGTTTTAAATTTCTGGACTTCAATTGTGATTATCATGCTCTAAGGTAATATAGTTTACTTCTCATAAATTATCGACTTCGGATCTCTTGCGTGTGCTGATCATATAGATTAGGGCTCACACTTGTTAATTTCCATTCCATACGCATCATAGCTTGATAGCATTTAGTCATGTGCATCCACACACACTCAGGGCCCGTTTGTTTGGCTGAAGTTTGCAAAATCAGGAGTTGGAACTCCTTACTTTAGCCCCGAGTCCAAACTTTTGTGTTTGTTTTGTAAGAAAAGTCCATGACTACGAAATCTTGATTTCCTAAGTGGCATGTATGAATTCGGGAGTTTGAAGTTGGTTGTTTTTTTTGGGGAGTTCAGCCGGAGCCTGGCACATCAAATACTTTTTAATTTTTTTTAATACTACTTCTCTCTTAACTACCCTTATTTTCCTCCATTTTCATTTATGAACTCCTAATTTTTTAAATGCTCTACCGAATGCAAACTTCAAACTCCTAATTTTTAGTAGAAGTAACTCAAAACAAACACTGGAATTTCAACTCTTCACTCATTTTTATGCAAGACTTCCAACTCCTAAAAAAATACTCCAATGAAACAAACATGCCCTTAGCTAACCCCTGTTATTCCGTCCTGGTTTCATTTGATTTTGTATCAGTTTCTTCTGAATAGCTAACTCTGAATCACAGGTTATCTTGGTAGCCTTGGATTATGGAGATCTTTGAGCCTATTCAACAGATAAATTCAATCCAAGTTTTTAACTACTCAGGTTGTGATGGATTTAGTTAAATCCACTTGCTATTGTAAGCCAATGCTTACAATTCTACTTGATTGCTTAAAATGCTTTGTGTGAGCATCTAAGTCATTTTTTTGTTCTATTTCAAATGATCAGATTGGAGGATAGTTTTTTTGTGGTTACAGTTGTATCTTTGGTTGTAGTCCTTGTTCGCTTACTTGGTTGCTTTTATTTGTCATTTGTATAACTGATCTTAAGAATGAAACTTCAATACTCTGTTCTGCGACCAGTGGGTTATCTTTCACTTCTCTGCAAATGCTCATATCTATGAAGTATTTTAGATAATCACCTTTTAATTTACTCCTGCATGTAGGATCTAACGAGTACCGCTGGTGAAGATGTTGTGTTTGCTATGAACAGTTTCATCAAGCGGCTTTTAGCAGTTTCAGATCCTTCGAAAATGAAGGTTTGTTTATGTATCCATAAATTATGTTTTCTATCTGATGCTTCATTTCATAAGTCTTAAATAAATAAACCTTGTTATTTGGGATTTTTGTTTGTGAAGATTGGCTCTTTTTAGTATGAGGTTGAGGGGGCTGCAGTGTCCCTGCAGCCCCTGGCGCAAAAGTGACCCCATGTGAGGGGACACTGCAGGCCAGGGGCTGCAGGGACACTGCAGCCCCCTTTTGGGCTCTTAGTATATCAGAATGTTTACGCCTTTCCAAGAGGTGAAAGAGTTACTATATTAGGACATGTGTAACACTCTAGTTCAGTTATACCATATTCTCTTTCATTATTTTCTTGTGGCTATTTCCTGTTTTAATTCGCTTTTGTGTTTTGGCTGACACGTATATTATCCGTATTTTCAACAATAATTTTAAACCCGACCCGGACGTCTTTTGGACTATTTTGTATTTAGCCTAAAACTCAAGTTTTATTAATATTATATTCTAATATCCTCAAATCATATTTTAAACAAACTAATATTATGTTATACTTTTATCCATTTAAAATTTTACCAAACTAAATAATTTTACCAAACCAAATATATTTTTAAATCTTTTATTAATCCTGATCCTAACAATCCCTCACCTAATCTCTTCTCTATTAAAAAAAACAAACTAATAAATTCATCTCAATCATCTCTCTCCCTCGATACCTCATCTCCTCCCTCTCTGAGACCCCAGCACCGCCGGCCATCTCCTCGTTGCCGCTACCCTTGTCCCACCTCACAACCGCCGTCACCTTCCTCGATCATCACCCTCATCGTTGCCTTGTTCTTCTCCGCACCACCATCGGCACCCATCTCCTCATCATCTCTCCCTCGACCCCGATCACCACCTTCGAACCCATCTCGCCGGCGAACTCAGACCCCCCTCACACCCAAGCACAACCCTCACCGGCAACTCCATCCTCCACAACCCAACGCCTCGTCTACACCTTATCGACGGCGTTTGCTTCTTCCCTGAGAACCCATCATCGTCATCTCCCACCGCCTTCGTCTTCACCATCGCAGCCCCTCAACCCTCTTCTCCGACAATTCTCCTCGCCACAGCCGTCACATCACCACCGCAACCCTACACCGCCAAACCCATCTCTAAACCCGAGCACTCCTCCTGCACACACACCCTCGACCTCGACTCCAGGCTCTTTCCCCATCGCCGGCGGGTCCTCCTTCTTCCCCGAACCCCAAGCCTCCATCACCGAGCCCCTTGTTCCATTGCCGCGCCTCCATCCGCGCCCCTCGACTTGAACGTCGACCTTAGCCCCATCGACCAGAGCCGAACCCCATCGCAGCAAACCCAGATCGCCGGAGCCGAGCCCAAGTTTATCGAGATCTTTAACCGTGTGCCCTAACATCAAGCTAGGAGTTTGCGTTCCATCGTCGAGTTTTTCCCGTTTCTGAGGCAAGTATTCTTGCTTTTTATTTTTGGTCGATGCAATATCGGTGAATCTTCAATTATATTTTTTAACCTACATTGTTGAAATAAAACTGTATTAGTTTGCAACATCTGCAACAATTGAAGTTCACATTGGGATCTCCCTTTGATAGGATGAATGCTTTAGTTGAGGCTGTCATGGTCAAGACATGCTTTGGATTCAATATTGGCTACAAAGTTGCATTATTCTTAAGAAACTATTTCCTTAGACATGATGGAACTATAACTTCTCTTATAACAGCAATAAAGATTGCATGTATGAAACACGTCTTGTTGGAGCCTCTGAGTCTTTTGGGCATGGGCATTGTTAATGAGAATTACGAGAGCGTATAACTCTGACCCCAAGTGAATCCTAGCTGAGTTTGTGCCTCGCATCTTCGTACATCGTTCTTGCGTGATCCTTATCCTCCAGGCAAGTACTCTTTCTTTATTTTTGGTCGATATACATCAGCATTCCTTTGTGGTTATATTTATATATATATTTCCTGCACTGTTAGAATAAAAGATAAACGTGTTAGTATCTTTTCGTTATATTATACAATCAAGTGAGTATAATTAGCAAATGTGGTTTTAAAAATGAGATTTATTTTAACTACAAATAAAGTTCGAAAGTTGTTAACCTATCTCACATATATGTATTTCTAGTCAGATTGTGATTAATATACCCATATTAAGGTTAACGGTAAAGATAACAATTGTGACTCATACCAGCTGGTACACCACCTTTATGCAGTTACTATTACCTGATAACTATTACCACTGACATGTCTTGATTATTCATTACTCTAGTCTTATTGGGCGAGATCGCTGATAAGGATGCTGAACTACATTACATGACATGACACAATCTATACTGTTTACAAGTTTTATTTCCATACAATTACCATACCACAAGTTCATGTCTTTTCAGCATTCTTAATTAGTGCTCTAGTCATTACCATAGTAGCTGTAAATACGTGGGTGTTGGGGTAATTTGAGTGTGCGTTGTACAACAGGATCTCAGGAGTCCCATGCCGGCAGCTCGTACCGGGCTATAGCGGTCTCATGATTACAGCTCGTACCGGGCTATAGCGGTCTCATGATTACAGCTCGTACCGGGCTATAGCGGTCTCATGATTACAGCTCGTACCGGGCTATAGCGGTCTCATGTTTACAGCTCGTACCGGGCTATAGCGGTCTCTTGTTCATTCCATAGTTGGGCCCGTGTTTCCTAGCCCCTGGGGCACCACTCTTGGGTTAGGAATACTCCTGCAGAGGTTGACGCACACACTCAAGCTTACGATATGATAGTTTACCTTTTAGTGACCAATTAGGTTATGACCTGACCCCCTTACATACATGTTTCATAGTGTTAATGCATCTAATTATTTATGTACTTGTTTTTCTTGCGTACCGGGCTTCACTATTTTCATATATTCATGTTATTATGGTACACACACTTTTTTTTACGTTGAGTACTTGCTGGGGTGTTCTGACATCCCTGAGATTTGCCATCTCAGGTTTAGAGACAAGTTTTCAGGCCGAGCAGGATCAGAGCGACTGTCGGGACTTTGCTGAAGACCAGTAATCGTAGGTTTATTTTCACCCTTTTTAATTAGCTTTTAGCTTGTGCGCCTTTCTGGGACATTAGAACTTTTGTATCTTTCAGATGTTTTCCTTTCAAACCTATTGTATCGGATCTTTTTGCATCAATTATCTAGTGGACCCATTTTTAGTATTCCTTGTGGTTTCATTGCAGTATGATTATCAGTATTATTCTTTTCGATATTGGATTTTATTTTGACAGGTTAATCTAGACAGCCTTATGTGACTATGGAAGGATCTTTCCTTAGCGTAGGTAGCACGGCTGGCCTTTGTCGCTCTCCGCATTCCGGATTTTGGGAAGCGGGGCGTGACAACATGAGAATTTTGACAAGGTCTCAAGTTCATGACATGTAACCAACATAAGTGGAGAGGAGACCAACCTTATTTGATTAGGGGAGGAAGTGGGCTCCACATGGACCCCAACCTTTTAACTCAAAAGGAAAAAGCTAACAGTATGTTTATCACCCAATATTTGGGGTTGGCTACATTTATTCCTTTTAAAGTTTTTAGCAGACAATTTCGACTGTTAAATAGAAACCACCACATCTTTTTTATTAGTCAATTTGTCTTGTTTTGGTCTACCAACAGTCCTGGTTGCCTGGTTAGGGTCATCTCAAGCTTTTTACAGTTAGGGTCTATAGATCAACAGTCGCAAATGGCCCCTGCGTATTTGCGCAGGGTGCTTGCTCAAAGGAAGAATGATTTAACCAAAACTATAAGCGTAGATTCTAAATTGATAATCTACATGACGAAACATAGATATAAAGAAGTCTATGAAAATATTGCATTCATTTATTATATAAAGAAAATTACAGTTGACACACAAATTCATTCCAAAGCAACACAACAAATTTAATCCAAAGATCGACAACATCGCCAAATGTTGGCAATCAAAGAAGAATATAGTCTTCAGATGAAAAAAAATTGAACATTGACCAAGGAAATCATCTCGAACCCTGAATAAAAATACACAAATAATTATTGATATTTGCTTTCTCTTACCGTATATTCCAGCTCCATCTTATCACATAGTTCCAGCTCCCAAGCGCATCCTTGGAAATGTAAATCGATCGGATACGGATATAGATGTTATCATATCCGAATCATAGATACGAATGGTTATTAGAAATAAAAAAATATAATCCATATTTGGTAAAAGTCGGACACGATAACGAAATGAACATTTGGAAAAATACCTAATAAAGTCAAAAATTACTATTTTGATTGTTGGATACAACACGGATATAGGTATTACCATATTGTTGGAATAGTTTAGAGTATATTGTTATTAGGGTACACCGTGTCAAGATGCTTGGGCATCAATTAATTGTAATCCCTATATAAATAGACCATGGGTCACGTAATAAAGTATCTATTTTCTTTTCTCTTTTATCCTTTGACATGGTATCCTAAACCCTAACCCTAATTCTTAAAAAAACCCAGCCATCCCTCGCTTGCGCCTCGCTTCTCCAAGCCTCTCGCCTCGCCTGCGTCTTGCCTCTCGCCTTGTCTGCGTCTTGCCTCGCTTGTCTTGCCTGCGCATGCGTCTGTGCCTCACCTCCAAGAGCCCTCCCTCGCCTCTCCTGCGCCTCGTCTCTCGCCTCCATCCTTGACGCCGTCGCATCGCCTCCAGATTGACGCCTCCAAGTCCCGTGATGACTTGATCTTGAGATGAGTATCTTTCTCTCGCTCTTTATGTGTTACATCTGCACTTTTTATTCCTTACTCTCTTTGCGTGCGACGTTCAATATGACGGACAACAAGATTGATCCTCCTGCTTCCGATTACAAAACCGATCTCCGTGTAACTATCTTGACTCTGTCTGGATCTAATAATTTTTTGGAATGGGCGTACTCCATTGAACGAGCTCTCAAAAGCAGGGTCCTTCATCACCATCTCTTTCAGGAAACTCCACCATTCTTTGATCCGAAGTATTCATCTTGGTCTCAAAATGATAGCAAAGTCTGCACTTGGCTTACAAACTCTATGGAGCACAGCTGTTATCGGGCTATTATGTATCTTCCTACTGCGAAGAAGATGTGGTTCCGTCTCAAATCTCTTTACTCGTCGAAAAATGGCCGTCAACGGTTATAGGATATCTTCAATGAATTCACTACCGCTACTCCAGATGATAATCTACATGCCTTTGGGGCCCGGTTCCGGGGGCTTTAGGAAGAATGGAACATGTATCAATCCATCTCCTCTGATCCAGCTGTTACCAAAAGTCTGTATGAGGCTCTGATTGGGACTTTTTATTTGGCTAAGATGAAGCCTCACTTGGATGGAATTCGTTCGTTTTTTCTCTCTGAGGGCCGTACGCCTATCCTGAATAGTATTCTCACTGCTATTTATCGTGTCAGGCGCTTCAACAGTGGAGGGTCCATCTTCTGCCCTTGTTGCTCATGGCCGTGGCCGAGAATTCCCCTCTGGTCGTGGCCATGCTCCTATTGGTACTCGGGGTCGTGGTGGACGGGGTCACGGACGTGGTAGTTTCTTTTCTTGCTCCCATACAGATCAATTCTGTTGGGAGAAACATGGCTATCCGGATCACTCCTACTGCCCGACAGAGTACGGTTCCTCCATCCACAACAACCCAATACCGGCATTATCATCCCCACAGATCTCTTGTGAAGACTTACATCACCTGTAACATATTTTCTCTCATATCTCTATTGTCAACTTAACCACATCAGGTATATCTTTACTATCTCAGTCAAATTCTTGGGTCCTTGATTTCGGAGCTTCAGACCACATGACCCATACTGCTTCTAACTCTGTTTTTTTTCACTTCGCATAAATTTATTTCCATTGCCAATGGGGATGTCCTTCCTGTTCGTGGTTGTATCAATATTGGTGTGGCATCTTTCTTGCCGCTTAAAAATGTTCTAGTTCCTTCACTTCATACATATCTTTTATCTGTTTGTCGGTTTACCAATGAGTTCAACTGTTCAATAAATTTCTCTTCTAATAACTTTATGATACAGGACAACCGGACGAAAGAGCAATTAGTATAGGTAAAGAAGTTAATGGCCTATACTACTTGAATATGCCACCTTCCGTATTTGCTGTTGTTTGTACCATTTGCCGGTATCAACGTCTTGGATATCCATCTCTTTCTTGTTACGTACCATGTTACATGATTTCTCTTTATCTGATTTTGTATGCGAGTTATGTATTTTGGGGAAACATTTTCGTTCATCTTTTCCTTCAGTTAATAAACGTAGTTTTTCGATATTTGAGTTAGTCCATTCTGATATTTGGGGTCCTTATAAGCATACTTGCATATTTGGCTATAAATATTTTATCACTTTAATTGATGATCACTCTATAATGACATGGCCGTTTATTTTACGTGATCGATCTGAATTACCACGTGTGTTTCAAATATTTATTAATAAAATGGTTAATTAGTTTAATACGTCTATTAAAACTCTAAGAACTGATAATGCAAAAGAATATATGAGTCGTATTTTTCAAACTCTTTGCTAATCCCGTGGGATTATTTATCAAACTTCTTGCTCATACACACCACAACAAAATAACATTGTTGGCGTTGCTCGGTCTATTAGGCTTAACATGTATGTCCCAAAACGCCTTTGAAATTTTGCCTTACTTACTGCATGTTTTTTTATTAATCGCATACCTTCCATGATTCTTCAAAACCAAACATCGTTCTCTATTTTATTTCCCGATCAAGACCTTTTTTCTTTTCCTCCTAAAGTATTTGGATGTGCGTTCATAATCACCGATTAACTCGCGATAAATTGGATTCTAGGTCTGTCAAACATATATTTGTTTATTCTAGGACTTAAAAAGGTTTCGTTTGCCTACTTCCTTATACATCCATTGTCGCAGTCTCTTGCGATGTCACCTTTTTTTGAGGATAAGCCCTTTTATCCCCGGCGGAAAGTCCTCACGTCCTGCCACCGCCGCCACCACTTTCAATACCTCAAGATGACCAATCAATTCAAACCGAATCTACTACTATCGAAATTCCTCATCCTCTTCCAGTTACGCATGTCTATAGTCGTCGACCGAAGCAGCGATAGATTCTACAATAGATATTGAAGCTCTTCCTCCATTTATACAGCCAGAAGCTGACGAGCCTTCACCTCTCTCCTTCTAATGGTTTGCCCGATGACTTACCAATTGCTCTTCGCAAAGGTAAACGAATATGCACTACTTCTCATTCTCTTGCTTCATGTATTCATATCATCGTTTTACTCCAGCTCTATATCAGTTTGCTTCTTCTTTGTCTGCTGATTCCCTTTCCAACTCTATTCAGGAAGTTATGAGTCATCCAGATTAGTATAGGGCTATGATGGAAGAGTTGCAAACACTGACCTTTAATCACACTTGGGATCTGATCATCCTTCCTTCACAGAATAAGGTGGTTGGTTGCCGGTGGGTCTTTGCTATTAAACATAATCCCGATAGCAGTGTATCTCATTTGAAGGCCCGCCTTATTGCCAAAGGTTGTACGCAGCAATACGGGGTTACTTTTTCTCAGGTGGCTAAACTCACCATTGTTCGTGTTTTGATCTCTTTTGCGGTTATCCGCGATTGGCCTCTACATCAGCTAGACGTCAAGAATGCTTTTCTCAATGGCGATCTTTCCGAGACGGTTTATATGAAACAACCTTCTGGTTATCTTGTATGTCATCTTAAAATTTTTATTTATGAGCTAAAACAATCTTCTCGGACATGGTTCGATAAATTCAATATGGTCCTAAAAAAGATAAATTTTACAAAAAACTCGGCAGATCCATATCTTTTTATATATAAACGGAAAGAAGGAACAATTATTCTCCTTATTTATGTTAATGACATAATCATCACCGGAGATGATTCCGAGAGTATATCTAAGGTCAAAATTCATTTGGCTTCACATTTTCACACCAAAGATCTTGGTTATTTACGGTACTTTCTTGGTATAGAGGTATCTCGAAATAAAAGACATTATTTCTATCACAACGGAAGTATACTCTCGATCTATTTAAAAAAACAGGATTTCTTGGCTGTCGCCCTGATACTCACATGGATACAACAATAAAGCTCTCTCGCGTTAGTTCATCTGATGACCAACCACTTTTCGATTCAGGCCGGTATTGATGGTTAGTTGTGAAGCTGATATATCTCACGGTTACTCGCCCATACATATTCTTTGCAGTCAGCATAATGAACCAGTTTATGCAGGCGTCTTTAGTTCTCCATCTTCGGGCCGTTGAGCGCTTTCTCCGCTATTTGAAGCATGCACATGAACAAAGTCTTCTCTATAAACCCCGTTTTAGTCTGTCTCTTGTAGCATATGTGATGCCGATTTTGCTGGATATCTGAATGACCGACGCTCCACGAGTGGATTTTGTGTTTTTTTTACGGGGAACCTAGTTACTTGGCGTAGGAAGAAGCAACATGTTGCATGCTCAGCCGAGGTTGAATATAGGGCTATGGCTTCTGCCGTCTCAGAATTGATGTGACTCTCCAAATTGCTTCTAGATCTCGGTGTTAGTTCTACAACACCAGCTTCCTTGTTCTGTGACAATAAAACTGCAATTCATATTTCAGAGAATCGAGTATTTCACGAACACACAAAACTCATTGAAGTGGATTGCCACTTTATCAGAAAGAAAATTGTTGAAAAGAAAGCCAATCTTCATCATGTTTCTACTCATGCACATATTACAGATATTTTGACGAAATCTCTTCCAAAACTCGCATTCGTTCATCTATTGTCCAAGTTATGTATCACTGATATCTATGCTCCAGCTTGAGGGGGAGTGTTAGAATAGTTTAGAGTATATTGTTATTAGGGTACACCGTATCATGATACTTGAGCATCAAGTAATTGTAATCTCTATATAAAGAGACCATTGGTTATATAATAAAGTATCTATTTTCTCCTCTCTTTTATCCTTTGACACGTATCATTGGTGAATGTTGATACGTATACAGATAGTTATCGAAAATGAAAATCATTATTCATATTTGATAAAAACTGGATACAAATACGGAGTTATCTCCAATTATGTTTATATGCATCTTAATTGCAACATCAAATTCTCTAAGAAATGCAAAATATATATTGATAGAGTTCTTAACGATCCAAGCTATCGTAATTAAAATCCTTTACCGATCGTCTCAATTTCTTCCTTATGAGTTAACACATCTACACGTGCATCGCACATGTAGAATGCTGGTAAATTTATAATGATATGAAGATGAGGATAAATTTAGAAAATAAGTATATAATTTTCAAAGTTTAGATCTTGCTAGAATTTGTATCTTTCTTTCTAGACGTAGATCATTAATAACAAATAAAAAATTTAAATTATTGATAACATTTCCCCTGATCACTTTTTTCAATCTTCAGTTAAATTTGTTCATGTGCATCACAAACAAATTAGGAAATCATCAATAATTTATGTCCACAACAGCCCAAGTTGCCAAAAACATATATATGTGCATGTGATGTGACTGCGAGAGGGTCACCTGGTGCTATTTAATTTGTAAGGGAGGGTCAGATTGGATATTTCAACATAGGGAGGGGGCTTTGATAACTTTGGCTTAAGCCAGCCAATGAGAAAGCACGCGGGACATGAATCTCTACGCGAGAAAGTAAATAGGGGCAAAATTGGAAAGAAAAAGCAGGAAATCGAGCTGCTTAGCGCGTGCGTGTGTATAAAGACCATTATGCCCATCTTGAAACCAGATCATGACCTTTTACAGCCTTTATTTTCTCTCGATCATTTCTTATATGCCACCGTTTTAATCCCCCCCCCCCCCCGGATTACATAGGTAGTTTAACATTATACAGTGATTTTCTAAAATTGGTAAATAATATCATATGATTAGATCAATGTTGTAAAACAAGTTCTCTATTCGGTTTGCCAGCGCCTTGCGCATAAACAAATTATATGATGCGTGATCAGATTACGAAATATAACACAGAAATAGGTTGTTAACATATAAATATCTATAGAAATCCAATAACCAAGAAAGTATATGCCTGTGTGTTTTTTTTTGGGGGGGGGATTAAACTTTATTAAGTAGATATTCAGCTTGCATATCGAGTTGTGGATATCAGATAGGTTGTGTGCATCGTAGACAAGCCTAATTAATTGTTCATTCACCTTCGTATTTCCATATCCAATTATGCGGCCATTCACACATTTAATACTATTCAGTTATTTCAATGCGGACGCAATTGCTAGACAGAAACTTTTAACTGCTAATTAATTGGCCTTGTAAACCTTGTTGTGAACACTGGATTAGATTTTTAAATTGTTTAGGCTAAAAATATCTATATATAGTTCATGAATAGGTTTTGCTGCATATCCCACAATGTTTTGTTGTTATACCTTTGGGTTGAGTTTGATGATATTAATATGTAAAGTCAATGCTTACTATCTATTTGTACTAAATATGCTTGGCAATTGTTCTTCTTCAACCTCTACTTCAAGGATTTGGCCATTTAAGTCAATTCCATGCAACTAGATGCCATATTTTGTGCTGTCATTTTCCAGGGACACTAATTGACGATAATTCTGATGCGTTAATCATCATCAAGGTAATTATCTAGCAGTGTAAAAACATGTTACCATGAAGAAAATGGTGAATGAATGTAAGGTTTTTTGTTTTGTTTTGAGGGGGGGGGGGGGATGTTCAGTAAGTAATTGCCTGTACCTAATATACTTATTTGATATGCGAGGTCTTTGACCTATGGCCATGGAGCATCAATTGCTGCGTTGACAACACAATGCAAGCATGGTGATGTAATATATTTTGGAACATTTAGGCAATAATGTGAGGCTAGGTTTTTTTAATATATTATAAGGTTTTTGAAAAGAACCAAGAGGAAAATAATTTATTGGCATAATAATTCATGAATACATACAACATATATATAGAGAGGACAATAGACCATCTCTCTTATTATAGCCGATATGTGATTAAAGCTAATAACTAATAGCTAATAACTAATTATATTTATAACACTCCCCGCAAGCTGGAGCGTAGATGTCAATCATGCCAAGTTTGGACAGAAGAAAAGTGAAAACCGGTCGAGGAAGAGATTTAATAAGGATATCTGCTAGTTGAGCTGAAGAGGAAATATGTTGGAGTGCAATCACCGTCACCTTGTCACGAATGAAATGACAATCTATTTCGATATGCTTAGACCGTTCATGAAAAAATGGATTCTCAGCAATGTGGATTGTGGCCGTATTATCACAGAAAAGTGTAGTCGAAAGAAAAGAGAGAACTCCAAGATCTTTCAGGAGAGGTAAACCATACCAACTCAGCAACTGTATGCGCCATAAATCTATACTCAGCCTCAGCAGAAGAACGAACCACTACATTCTGCTTCTTGCTCCTCTATGTAATCAAGTTTCTTTTCAAGAATACACAGTATGCACTAGTGAAATAACGATTATCAATAGATCCAGCAAAGTGAGCATCTGCAAAGGCTGTGAGAGACAAAACAGATGGTTTGTAGAGAAGACCCTGTCCAGGAGAACCTTTGATATATATAAGAATATGCTCAACTGCCTTAAGGTGAGAGATCAAAGTATTCTGCATATATTGACTCATTTTGCTAACGGCAAATGCAATATCAGGACGAGTGACAGTGAGGTAAATAAACTTCCCAACCAGACGTCGATATCGTCCTGAGGGAGGGCTCAATCGAGATAGCTTGATCGTGGAATCCATAAGAGTGTCTGTTGGTCTACATCTCAGAAATCTCGTCTCAGATAGAAGATCGAATGCATACTTGCGCTGAGAGAGCTCTAATCTACCAGAATTCCGTGACATTTCAATTCCAAGAAAGTATCCCAATGGTCCTTAGTATGGAAGTGTGAAGCCAAATATTCTTTCATTTTGGAGATGCCGGCAGAATCATCTCCCATAATAATAATATTATCAACATACACCAGCACAATTACCATGCCCTGAGGATGGCTATGTGTAAAGAGATATGTCGGCGCGACAGCGTTTGAAGCCAATCTGTCGTAGAACCGTACTAAACTTTTCAAATCAGGCACGCAGTGACTAAAGATTTATATAGGAGACAAACTATAGACTCCTCCAGTCGCTTAAAACCAGGAGGCTGCTACACGCAAATAATCTCCGAAAGATCTCCATTAAGAAAAATATTCTTCACATCAAGCTGATGAAGTGGCCACACCTTAGAAACAATCAAGAATATAAGAACACGAACCGAGGTCAATTTGGTAACTGGCGAAAAAGTCTCAATATAATCCAAAACTATACGTTGAGTATAGCCTTTGGCCATCAATCGAATTTCGAGACGGTCAATCGTCCCATCTGGATTTTTCTTGACAATAAAGACCTATCGACAGCCGACAGTCTTCTTATCTGAAGACGGAGATACCAATTTCCAAGTCTGATTAGAGCGCAGTGTGACAAACTCCTCTAATATAGCTGCATGCCAACCAGCGTGCTGAAATGCTTCCTAAACAGAGAAAGGAAGAGTGATGGAAGACATGAAAGAAACAAACCGATGAGCAGATGGTGTCAGTCTATGATAAGAAACAGTTAGAAATCGGATGTGCTATGGTATATGAACGCTTACTCTTGCGTAAGGCAATAGGAAAAAAGACCTTCTGAAGGTAGTAGTTGTGGAGAACCAGGAACAGTGGACTGTATCGGAGTACCTGTAGTAGAATCGTTAGGAGTAGAAACGGTGGAAGGGGGTGTGGCTTTTGGGTCACGACGGTGATACATCTGTGGATAGGGGACACGTGCTTAAAACTAGGACGCACAGGTCGAACAGACGAATCAAGCTTCGAGAAAGGTAGATGAGGAACATGGATAGTAGAATTAGGGTCCTTGACAGGTGATGGAAAATATACTTGATCCTCTAAGAAGATTACATCATATGAACTACAAACTTTAGAAGTGATAGGGTCAGAGCAAACATTTCCTTTCTGGGATCATGAGTAACTTACAAACGCCATACGGGTAGCTCGAGAATCAAGTATGTCTACCAGAGAACCTAGAATATGAGAATGACATAGACAATCAAACACTTTAGAAGGAATATGAAAATGCTTATCCTGTGGAAACAAAATAGAGAAAGGGGACTAGTTGTCTAGGATCGGAGAAGGCATGTGATTAATATAAAAACAGACAGTTAAGACCGTAAAATTCCACAATCGTTTAGGGATATGCATATGCTATATAAGAGAACGAGCCAACCCAAGCAAATTTCTGTTCTTCCGTTCAACACATCCCATTTTGCTGAGTATAAGAACATGAAGTTTGATGCAATATACCATGGGTCTGACAAAAGACAGTAAACTCTGTGCTAATATACTCCTTAGTATTATCTGAATGAAGAACTTTTGCGGAAACACCAAATTGATTAGCAATCTCAGTTATGAAGATTTTAAAGGTACAATATAGTTTAAACTTATTACGCAGAAAATACGACCAAGTCATATGTGAATGATCATCGATAAAAGTTAAAAATATTTGTAACCAAACACCAGGAAATTTAAAAGGACCCAAAATATCGGAGTGAACTAACGCAAAAGTTAAATCTTTTTTTTATTAACTGGAGGAAAAGAGGAGCGACGGTGTTTACCAAGAATACATGCTTCACAACTGAATTCTGATGAGTCAAGAGAAAGCAACATGGTACGTAAAGAAGAAAGAGGAGGATGACCAAGTTTTTGATACCATTGGATAGTAGAAACAGTTGCATACGTACCAGGAAGGTGATCAACGTAGTATAGTCCATTCTGTTCATGCCCTCCATCAATCCGCCGCTTCGTCAGAAGGTTCTGTATCATAAAGTGAGATGGATAAAATGTTACAGAGCAGTTAAAATCATTTGTAAGCCGACGAATAGAAAACAAGTTTTGTTTTAAAGATTGCACAATTAAAGCATTTTTAGGTGTAAAAATAAAGTGATAAATCAGTAGAGCCAGAAACATGTGTGGTGTTATCATCAGCCATGGAAATTAAGGTAGTCGGCTGGCAGAAGATGAAGGTCGGTCAGTAGCAACTGGTGTGGATGTCTGGCGAGATGTAAGTGTACCATCAAGGTAGCCATGTTTCTCCCAACACCAGTCTTCGTTATAATTAGTGCCGCCGCAATAAGTACAAGAAAAGCCGGCACAACCATGACCACATCCACGAGAACCACAACCACGATCAGACATAGAGGGACGACTCGTGATGCCGTACGGCCACCAGAGAGAATCAAAATCTATGATGAACGACGCATAAGTAGATCACAAGAGGGAGAATAAGATTGTCCAACACCCAAGCGAGTACAAGCGTAAAGAAATCTTAGCAAGACGATCTAATAGATCATCGTCACTAATCCGAAAGGAGCGGAGACGGTGTGGTGCGGTGAAGGGTGCTATGTTGTGCGGTGAAGGTTGGAGCGTGGTGCGGAGGACTGTTGCGTTGTACGGTGAAGGTGGAGGGCAGAGGAAGGGGCGGCTAGGGATATTAGGGTTTCCTCTTAATTCTTTTCAGAGCTTTGATACCATGAAAAAAATTAAGAGAAAAATAATTTATTGGCATAATAATTCATGAGCACATACTACATCTCTATATATAATGTAAATACCCTTGGTTAGAGGTCCATCCTTCTTTTTTCTCGAAAAATAGAAAAAATAAGAAAAATTCTCACCTTTCAAGCACTCCACATCATCTCTCACCTCTCAACCCCTCCACCTCATCTCTCCCCTTTTTAAAAATAAATAAATAAGACTCTAGAACCCTCCACATTTCTCTCTTTCCTTCTCAAATTTTTTTAAACACGTGCAGTGCACGCGCATAAATTCAAGATTAGAGGTCCACCATTCTTTTTTCTAGAAAAATAGAAAAAAATAAGAAAAATCCTCACCTCTCAAGCCTTCCACATCATCTCTCTCACCTCTCAAGCCCTCCATGTCATCTCTCTCTTCTAAAAATAATTAATTATTTATCCAGAACCTTCCATATCATCTCTCCTAATATATATTTATCTCTTCTTTATATATAATGCAAGTAGGGGTTAGTTAGAAGACCCTCTCCCAAATATTTTTAAGAAGACAAGAAAAAGGGAGAAAATCCTAGATTCATAGACCCTCCACCTCATCCCTCCCATTTTTTAAAATAAATAAGACATTTCTCTCTCCCCCTCTCCTCTCTCTCCCCGCTTCGCGGATTTTTTTAAATTAACACGAGCAACTCACGTGCATAAATTCTAGTATATATAAAGAGAACAATAGACCACATCTTCTATTATAGCCGTTGCAGGACTAAAACTAATAACTAATTATAATCATAACGGTTTTAAAGTCTTTGCTGATCTTAACCTGATTTGATTTGGATCCTTTAATAGAGAGCTTACATTTTACCTACTCTTCTCATAAGTTAGAATTATGTAAAAGCTAAGAAGCATGTCAACTACAATCCAATTCCTTAGAAAGTAAGACAGTCTGAGATAGAGTATTGATTATATAAGAATATAAATAAAATTGAGAATATATAAACAATGACAATAATAAAGAGGGCTTAGAGATACATACATATATACACTTGCACACATGCAAATGTGGACTATATATATATATATATATATATATATGTATATATATATAAAAGATTTAACACATTGTACTTCATCAAAAGCATAGTTATCATATTAACCATGCCATCTAGGGTTGCATTCGGAGCAGATACAGATTGGGTATGACCATTACCGTATCCATGTCCGCTTTTTGGTATTGGATACAAATGCGAATATGAATATAGTTTGGTAAAAAATTATCCATTTTCATATTTGACAAAATCGGATAAAGATACGGATCGGATATGAGATAAACAGATACGGATACGAATCGGATATTGATAAATAAATATTTAAAATATAAAATAAATGAATATGAAATGAAAATATGCATGTAACCGATGTATACTATAAAAAAGTTGAGTACAAATTAAATATGAGTGTTTAAAATATTTGAAACGACTAAATATGCACATAACAAAATATATTAACAAATAATTATACATATTGTCCTAGTTTGTATATTTTAAAATAAAAATAATAAAATAATATGTTAAATAATATTTTTAATGCATAATTTGTAATACATATAAAATAAACAAACTAGTATATTATTTAATTTTAATTTTACTATAAAAATATTGATTACTTAACTATAAAAACATTAGAAATCTAATTTAAAATGCTATATTTAGCTTAATGTGGCTGCGGATATCCGTTTCCGAATTCTTATTCGTATCCGAATTCAGATATCCGGATATCCGAATCCGTATCCGAAATTTTTGAAAAGTTCCGTATCCATATCTGTATCCGACTAGATCCGAAAATATATATCCGTTTCCGAACGGGTCCGAAATTTCATATGCGTATCCGAAAATATCCGGATATCCGAATCCGAATGCAACCCTAATGCCAACAGTGACTAAAACAATGAAGACACTATGAATCATGGTCTTCCATAGTATTCCATTTTACGTTTGGCTTTGTTAAAGACTAATCTGTTTATTAGAGTTAAAAACTGTTATATATTTGTAACTTCTTTCATCCTTGTTAGTTGTGGCCTTCCTTTAATACTAGCGTCGTTGTATATCCTTTGATTGCTTAATGGTGCCCTAAATTGTGACCCATAACTTAATTCCATTTTTTTTAACTTAACAGCATATTAACAAATCCAATGGTAATTCATTTTTTGAGATCAGTAGCATTAAACAATCTTTGGATGGTCAGTCACAATAGCTTATAGTTGCCAGAGTTCCTTTCATAAAAACCGCATATCTTGGTTGTTTATTTCTCGAATTTCGTATTGTATGTGGTAATTGGACCGATGCTCTTACACTAACTTGGTGGCATTCTATTTCTTAGACAGCCTCGACAGAAACAAGTGCCCCAGAACTTGCAAAGTTGCTATATTGGCTGATGATGGTTGGCTACAGTATCCGCAACATTGAAGCGCGATTTGATATGGAAAGAGTTCTTGGCTCTCCTGCAAAGCTTGCCGAGCTCCCACCAGCAGAGAATATATAATAAGTTATTGTTTTGAGGTAATCCATTGATATTAATAAATAAACTTAGAGACACAATTAGAGGAGCCGTCGCTGGGAAGCAATATCGATTTGTGGCTTTTCAATTTTCTTCCCCCCTCTGTTAGGTATTTTTTTCTTTAATTCAAAAAGTTGGATTATTTGATTACAATATTTTCACCATTAATTTACAGTATTCAGGATCGACTCCTTTTAATGCCCAAACGGTTAAAAACTACGATGAAGTCTACAGTCAGTTTGCTTTTGCTTTTGTATCCATAGCTCTCTTCAGATTACTATAAATATTTTTATTACCTTCTGTTCAGCTGTCGTAAACAATCCTGGAAGTGATTTTAAAGCGACATTTTGTTTTGATGAAAATACGCTTGCTTAGTTTGTTTAACCCCGGTGCACCTACAATACTTGGAGAATCTAATGTTAATCTTTTTTTATTGATTTCAGTGGAGTTTGGGGTATGTCAGTTTTGAGTATTGGCTGAAGTTGGGATTCCATTATAAGGAGCTGAGCTTTCGCCGTATGTTTGTGTGCACGCGCGTTCGGAGATAGCGGGGTGGGGGAGGTTGAGCTGCAATTAGGGTTAGAAATGGATTTAAATTAGCTTTGAGATTACCTTACAGGTTTGACGCTTAGTTTTGATATGTGCTAGGGAGGAATAGGTTTATTTAATAATAAATTATCATCGTTATCGTCGTCGTTGTCGTCGTCGTCGTCGTCGTCGTCGTCTTGGTAACAGATGAAAGCACAGGGTGGCTTTTTTGTTAACGAAAAAAGTACGTTTTTGGCAACTTGGTCTACTTCCAGGATGTTGCCAATGACGGTACCGAACCAAATCTATTTAGTAGGATATTTCTGGCCTTTTTATTGTGTCGATGTTAGCCTCTTTACTCTCTTCACCTTTTTAATCGATGTTATAGTATGCATTAGTGTGATGCACTAGTGAGGATTGAATACATTCTAACATCGATTGTTCAGAGATTTTTGGTAAAAAAGAATATTTTTTGTACATTTTTTTTTTTGTGTGAAGGAATTGTTACTTGCACTAATTCTTCAAATGTCTGATATAAATCGGTTAAAATTTTAATCTCAAAACAGTAGATGTATTAATAATAGGTTTAACTTCTGTCTTAGTCTAGCCTCTGTCTTAGTCAACAAGCGCTTCTAAAATTTCATTGTCTTAGTCAAACTTTTGTCTTTATGGCTTAAGTTTATAGATGCATTTAGCTGTGAATAGAAGCTTAATGAAGCAAACGCTTTGATTTTAAACTTAAATGATTAAGACAGCACAGCCAGCATTTTAGAATTTTGAAAAGAATTGTTTTTCCTTATTTTATTTTATTGTTTTTATGACCACAGGACCTTGTATACACATTCAAATACATATATAGAAAACTTAGCTCTGATTTTGTCCTCCTTTTCTTTTCCACATTCACATTGACCATCATCAGAACATCCCTTGTTGTGTACACGCAACCCTTTTAGTAAGGAATAAATTAGAGAAAAAAAAGATGAGAGGAAAGAAATGCTCTTTTTTCTCTTGATATTTGGAGTAACAAATTTGTGAAGTAGAATGGTAGAATTTTGCCTAAATAAATATAGATGAAGCTAGTTATAAGATGACATTATCTATAGTTTAGTTGAAGTGATGAGCCTTCAAAAAAAATTTGTGCTAGCTTTATAATTATTAAGAAAATAAAAGAAAGAAGTTAGTATCACTGACATGTACGCTCCAAGCAAACATGTTTCAAATTTCATGTTCTTAACATATTATATTCTTCTCTCTCATTTTCAAACGGATCGGTGATATAAACGAGTATTTAAACGTCACATGACCTTAAATGATGATATCAGCCAATAGAAAAAAGAAGAAAACAAGAAAGAAAGTTGCCTTTCTACTTATGCAAAGCGCGTACTTAGGTATCAAGCTAGCTACCTCTAAACAAAGGCAAAAAGGATATGTTTGAGGATCCAAGTCCGTTGCTTTGAAAAGCAATATGTTTAGGTCCTTGGTCCAATTTTTTTTATGAAAATCTTTCAAGACCTAAATATTCTTGTGTTTTAATTCCTACGTTACATTTACTATTGTTTTATTCCAATATTGCCATTTCAGGTAAACTATTACATTTACTATAATTATCTTTCAAGGTACTACATTTATATTGAAATAAGTCAAATGTAGTAGATATAGTAATTTTACTAAAACTTATAATAGTTTCATGTCAAATATACAGTATTTTAACACAAACGTAGTACTTTTGTGCAGTACTTTGTAACACAAATGGAGTACTTCTAAAGATTAGTATAGAACTTTAAAAAGTAAATGTGGTACCTTATCTGAAAGGACCGTGTTGGTATAAAACAATAATTAACATACAATAGCGACTAAACTCAAGAATTTTTATATTTAAGAAGTTATTCACGACTTCTTCTGGATAACAAGAAACTTTTCAGAGTCCCTTAATAAAGCATTTTGAGTCAGTCAACTCTCTCTTTATTCCACCTAAGGGCCCCACAACCTACAAGTCAACTTGTCAAGTCGGTCAACATTTGCCCACTTCCCACGACCCACCGAACAAATAAAACACCCGTTCAGCCAATCAAACCCAAACCCAAATCCCCCCCCAAAAAAAAACACACACACAAAAAATGAAAACCCAAATCCAAATCTCATCGTTCCTCCTCCTCCTCCTCACCACCACCACCACCACCAAAGCTGCAGGATTCACCTGCAGCTCCACCGCCACGTGTCGGGCCCTCGCCGGCTACGTCCCCTCGTCCCCCACCACCCTAAAAGCAATCCAATCTCTCTTCCAAGTCTCCCACCTCTCTCTCCTCTCCTCCAACAACCTCCCCTCATCGACCCTGTCGTCCCACCAAATCCCCGGCAACTCGACGTTCCTCATCCCATTCCCATGCAAATGCTCCAACGGCACCGGCCGCTCCGACCACACCCCGATGTACACTGTCGGTATGTATATGTACCGTGTGTGTGTGTGTGTTGTGGCTATTATAGATAGGTTCTGTTCTGACTCGATATGTTTAGTGTCTCTTGCATGCCCACTGAAACTTCAAAGTTATGACAAGTGCCGAGAGATATGGATTTATATTCTAAAATGCTTTAGGCAGTTGGAATGACTTTTATGGGCCTTAACATGGGCTTTTTAGATGCATGTCCACATGTTTTAAATTCTAAAACCTAGATTCTAAGGCCTCATTTGGCAATGAGATAGGGCTTCCAAACCATGGTTTCAAGGGCTCCAAAAGCAGAGTTTTCTAAACCGTGGTATCTGTTTCAAGGGCTCCAAACCCCACTTACTTGAATCCTGAAAAGACTAGAGTTTCGCAAAATTTCAAGCGGCTCTCTATTCTAGAACTTATTTTTAAAAAAAAATCATGGTTTCAAGACTCCGTCGTCAAACAACCTTAAACTCTCGGAAACATCATTTTTATGAAACCGGGGGTTTCACAAAAACCTTGTTGCCAAACTAGGCCTAATAGTGTTACCAATCGGCTTTTATAAAGAGTTGTATAAATTGAGATGATTGGTCTGATAGTGACATGATCGAGTTTCTGAGAATCCTATCAGACGCTTCCGACGTTGGCTTGGATGACATCGCGAGGAATAAATTCGGGCAGTTGGTGGCTTACCAAGATATTGGGGATGCCAACAAGTTGAAAGATGTGAATCTGATAGTGAAAGGGGATAAGCTGTGGATCCCGTTGCCGTGTAGCTGCGACGAGGTGGGTGGGTCGAAGGTGGTGCATTTGGGGCATGTGGTGGCGGCGGGCAGCTCGGTGGCAGGGATTGCGGCGGAGTTTGGGACGACGGAGGCGACGCTGTTGAAGTTGAACGGCATTCAGGATCCTAAAATGCTTTTAGCCGGACAGGTTCTTGATGTGCCTCTCAAAGGTATCCGCATTTTGATTCAAAATTGCAGAAAATCTTCTTAGTTTAAGTTTTCGTTTTCAAAATATATACTGTCTTCTATTATTTTGCTCCAAAATTTCATTTCTAAAATATTTTATTTTCATGTCATATTCGAAACAATGATTTATAATTAATACTTTTATCGTGGGATCATAAGGAAATCGAGAGTTTAGCAAAAACAAAAAGTCTACGGTCGTCACAACAGAGAACAAATTAAGTGAAAGTCTTAAAACAGATGGTTGTGCCAAAACACTCGTTTTCTTTAGGCTGTTGCGGAAAAGAAGGAAAAACAAATCATTTTTGTTCTTGCGCCTTCTAATTCGAAAGCATGTACAATATATTTTACCAATACTGAAGTTTCGTGGATAACTTGACGAACTTTCATGGTTATAGTAACTTAATTTGCAGAACCACGGCAGTATACCGCTAATTTTCGTTTGTTCGGGCAGTTGCAAGCAGCCATAGTAGCCTAAGGCCGAAAACTAATGGAATCAATCTATTAACATTTGTGTAAATTTTATATTTTGGATCTTCAACTACAATATCCGATTTCCAATGACTCTAGAATTTGATCATGTTAACCATAGAATGACTAATTATTAAATTCTAAAATATTTTATTTCTGTGTCACAGCTTGTTCATCATCGATTAGCAGCGAAGCTTTGGACAACAATCTGCTCCTCGCCAACGACAGCTACGCCCTCACCGCCGACAACTGCATCCAATGCAGCTGCAGCAGCACCTCTTACCAGTATGTATCCCGATCCAAACCGATTCAAATTAAACACGGCAATTTTAAAAACTATTATTAGTTCTAGTCCTAAAGAACCAGACCTGCTGCAGGCTTGCCTGCCACCCAATCCAAGGCCTAAACAAATCCACGTGCCCTGTATCAAAATGCGGAGCTCTGTACATCGGAAATTCGACGGGCGCAGGCTGCGACGCCATGACCTGCGCCTATCAAGGCTACACTAATTCCACTGGATTAAAAATCATGAGTAACCTTACCAAACAAAGCTGCAACAGTAAGCACAGCTGATACTACTTTAATTACAGATGTTACACTTAAATATTCTAATCATGTACATGAGGTCTAATGCTTGTTTGGTCTTATGAATGAATGTTAACAGTTGCAGAAACTCCGGTGCCACCACCAGTCGGTGGTCCTCCTCCAGCAGGCGGCAGTTCGCCGTCAGGTGGCAGTTCTGCAGGGAGGTTGGGAATGAATGGGTATCAGATTCAGATCCTGTTTTTGGTTCAGATTGCTTTGTTTTGGTTCAACATATTGGCTTGAGAGATCATATGGGATTAATTGACCATATATGTAGGATGTAGAAGCATTGAATAAAAGTGGACCCCTTAAATTACTGTGTTATTTTGTTATTTGAGGTTTGTTTTTGAGACTGTAGCTTTTGGATATCTGAGATGGCTTGAAAATGTATTTTTTTTTTGCCGAGGCATATGTATGTATGCAGGATTTAGAGGGAAATTATGGTTGTGTTGAAAATTTTGTTATTTTGTTGTGTATTTGAGGCAGTTGAAATTTTTTTTTTCTTATAGAAAAGAATTTGAGTTGTGTATCATGCACGATATGCACGATGTTTGTTACAGCAAGATCAATGGACGATTTCTTAATCTCAGATACCAAAGCTCTAGCAATAGAGCTTTCCTCTTCAATATAAAATAAGTTCTAAACAAACATTTGGGAACGTAGGGTTCTTTTGTACTGTGCATCACTAGGGGTAACTATCAAGGGCCCCCACGTAATGCGTGGGTATGAAGCCAAAATCAAGAAAAATCATATTAATTTAAAAGTTTATGATTATATAATTTGTTAGTCGTAATATCTCATATTTATGAACTGACAAATATATGAAGGTTTAGTTGCATTCGGTATTTTTCTTTAGCTTTTCAATATTTTCTTTTTTCATAAGAAAATCGTGAAGTTATTAAAAATCTCAACAAAAAGAAAATATTCGGTACACATGAGAATCACGAAATTTACAAAAATCCCAAAAAAATGTTTTCTTCAAATCTTTAATATTTTGCACGAACACGAAAATGATGAAATTTAAAAAATCTCAAAACTTTTTGTTTTTTCCGATTTTCCAATATTTTATTTGCTGAAGCATAAGAAAATTATGAAATTTTGAGAAAATAAAATATTTTTCATTTTATTCGGTTTTTCAATATTTTCTATAATATAACACACGAAAATCTCAAAAATTTCTATTTTCTTTCTTTTGTCAATATTATGCATGCTATATAGCGCACGAAAATCATGAAATTTTCAAAAATCTCCAAATTTTCTGGTTTCTATGATTTCTTAATATTTTGCATATAGCACACAACTATCGCAAAATTCAAAAAAACCTCAAAAATTATCTGTTTACTTCAAATTTATAATATTTTGCATGCTGCCACTTGAAAATCGCGTGATTTTCAAAAAATCTCAATTTTTTATGTTATCTTCGGTTTTGTACATGACAAATGAGAGACTCAAAATTATCTGTTTTCTTTAAATTTACATATTTTGCATGCTATCACACACGTAATTTTCAAATATCTTAAATTTTTTTATTACCATCGAATTTCCAGTATTTTGCTTATTATATATAGCACACAAAAGCCGCAAAATTTTTCAGTTTTTCCGATTTTTTAATAATTTGCATAGCAGCATATGAAAATAACAAAAATTTTAACAAAGCTCAAAACTTTCTGTATTATCCAATTCTTAATATATTGCTTGCTTTATCATATGACAATCGTGATGTTTTAAAATATCCTAAATTTTTTTGTTTTCTTTAAATTTCCAAGATTTGGCATGTTGTAGCATATGAAAATCATGAATATTTTTTATTTTCTTTAAATTTTCAATATTTTACACGTTATATCATACGAAAATCAATAAATTTTAAAAATCTCAATATTTTCTGTATTTTTCCGGTTATCAAAATTTTTCTTCTAATATCACACGGAAATCGCTGAATTTTACAAAATCTTTTAAATTTTTTTTTTATGTTTTGCATTTTTTTGTATCCAGGTTTGCAAAACTTATGTTGCAGGTGACTCGCTACTTCAACAGGAGACCGAACAAGGCTTCTTTCGACTGCTGAGGATTGTTTTGTGCCTGACTCCACTCACTATCTTTTTTTTAGCATGAACAGATAAAGATAGGCCATCAAAGAGCACGGTACCAAACAGACACAGCTAAGGAATCGTGCACTCAAAGGAACATGTCATCAACGAGTTTCCAACATTCACTCTCGAGCGGGGAGCGAGTTCAAGACCAAAGAAAAGAAAGCCAGAGCATTATGGCATAAAAAAATCGTGAAATTTTCTGCTTTCTTCGGATTTTTAATTATTTTGCATGCTATATAAAGTATGAAAATTGAAATATTTTCAAATCATAAAATTATCTGCCTTCTTCATATTTCTAACATTTGGCTTGCTATACAAACAAAAAATTGATTCTTTTTTGTTTTTTTCACATTTTTCATATTTTGCGCACGTGGAAAAAAACTCACACTCTAAAAAAGTTATGATTTGCTCCTTTCAATTATTTTGCATGCTATACAGGGTTAGATATAGATGTTCTAGAGGCAATTACTGTAATTGTATTTGGACCTATACGTATAGAACTTTCCTGCTCGAGATGATAGTATGCTATCTGCTTTATTTTTCATGTGTATATGTTTTACTTGATATTACGTGTCGCTAATACATATTGATAAAGCCCTTAAGATTTTTGTTTGACTATCAGAATTATGATAGAGATCATACTAGTGGGGCATGAGTAGTCCATAAGCACATCCTTAAATGTTTCTAATCGTGAGAGTATCGAGACGGGGTATCGGTACTACAAAGTAGACTAATGTATACGTTTCTTGATCCTGACCGGGACGATGGTTGCTCCCACAACCAGTGGTGTTTGACACCGAATATTGTATATGGGTGCTCATTAGAGAATGAGTATATTTACCGCAAAAAACTGAGACGAACTGGGATAGGACGTCTTGTTTGAATTTGGAGGTAGATGCTATTTGGAACATATCCATCCACTTCTCCGAAAACACCAAGTTGATTTATGACACTGTATATCGGAGGTTTGGACAGATGCGGCCGATATAGCGTGACTTATTAGATTCTCTCTCTTTGAGGGTTTTTTGATTGTGGTGATGCTCTTCCTTACAGGCGTAAGCCCCTGCAGTTAATTACGTTATCGCATTGCAATAACAATTTTCATCTGCTTTAGTAGATCATTTCGTGTCATATTATATATATGTTGTTTAATATGATTATCCGTGGATTGTATTCGGAGACTAGTTTATATTATCGCCCATGGGGCGCGGATTAGTTCAAACCCGTATATATATATTATAAATTTGGGGTCGAATTTAGAACTCAAATATCAAGTAAATGAGGTCCATCAGTTCGAAATATATCATTTGAGCGTCGTTAATCATTTTTGAGACTAAGATCAACTCAGAAATATGGTTAAGGCTCGTTAATCTTATTTTGGGTTAAGATCAACTTAACAAATATGGATTAATGGTTTTTAGTTATCTTTGAGACTAACATCACTTAGCTTTATTGATATTTTGATCAATATATCGTAGATGAGAGGCGAAAGTTTTGATACTTAATTTAATTTTAATTAAGTAATGATTCTCGTGTGTCCACTTTTGCTAGGCTATCCCACCATGGTTCATGCATCAAAAGAGTTTGTGTTCATACTTGTATCATGTTGCATCATGTTGGACCATTCTTGAATAAAGATGTGTACACTTGGATTGCTTTGCAAAACTTTTTGAATACTGATCGGTTTTCTGTTCCGGTTGCAGCGTCAGCTCACAAATGTCGTAACCGTGTATTTGAGTGTGTTTCCAGTGTTTTGTCACGAATACCTGTAACCTGTATTTATTGAGCAGACAAGGGTTAATAGTACCGATATATCACAAAATTGATAATGAATTAGCGGTATTGAAATGCAGTTTTTCTTGATGAACAAATACCCCCAAACTTATCTTTTGCTCGTCCCGAGCAAAACAAAATTCTAACGTCACTTTCGTTGGGAACGTGATTGCACTGAGCTCGTGAAACAAGCCATTAAATCTCTAGATGTCCATAGTAGGAGGAGTGTTGTCTCATGTGGGTTTTCAAGCGGATTACACACACAAAATCCCGTCAAACTAGTTTTGCGAAATAACCGTTGATTCTAACTCTAGGGTTCGTATGAAAGTTAGAAATTCTATTATCCTAAATTAGAAATATCGAACCCTTTATTTTTCATAACTTACTTCTTATTTAACTTAAGATTATATACGTCTTTACGTGCGGTGTAAATAGCGCCGTTACGTTTCAAAAGGTTCAATTAGAGTCAACATGTCACGAAATAAAGACCGGATAAAAATTCAAAAAGGATCACACAAGTTTATAAAGAATTAAGATTTTCTCAAGTTTCGTTTTCCAGCCAGGTTTCAAATTCAGAATTTCTATCTTTCTTAACAGGAAACTAGGCCTTATTTTTCACTCCACCTTTTACTTATTTTCGTTTCATACATTCCTTCATGAACATGCAATAGTCTTTATCATAGGATAAAATCTTCATATCTCCGTTAAAAATATTTTTATAAAAACTTGTCTTATGTCAAGATTATTCTCACACAAAGAACCGTTAGGAATTTTAACTTGGAGAGAACACTTGCTTGACTTTGTTTTAATTTGGACTTTCTAGACTTCTTAACGAGCTTTGGGCCAATGTACCTGTCACACCCCCTTCCCAAAATACGGAATACAGGGAGCAACGAAGGCCAACCGTGCTACCTACAGAAAAGAAAGATCCTTCCATAGTCACACAAGACTGTTTAGATTAACCTGTCAAAAATAAAATTCAATACCAAAAGGAATAATACTGATAATCATGCTGCAATGAAACCACAAGGAATACTAAAATTGGGTCCACTAGATAATTGATACAAAAAGATTCGATACAATGGATTCGAAATAAAAACAAGATCCGGAAGATACATAAGTCCTAATGTCTTACAAGGACGCACATGCTAAATACTAACAGAAAAGAAATAAACCTACGGGTTACTGATCTTCGGAAAATTCCTAGTAGCCGCTGTGATCCTGCTCCGCCTGGAAATTTGTCTCTAAATCTGAGATGTCAAATTTCAGGGATGTCAGAACATCCCAGCAAGTACTCAACGTATAAGGTATGTGTATGGTATGATAACATGAATAAGTGAATGTAGTAAAGCCCGTGTGCACAAGTAAAAACAGATATATATAAATAGATACATTACTACTATGAAACAAACAAGTAAAGAGGTTAAGTCATAACCTAACTGGTCACTAAAAGGTAAACTACTCTATCGTAAGCTCGAGTGTGTACGTCAACCTCTGCAGGAGTATTCCTAACCCAAGAGTGGTGCCCCAGGGGCTAGGAAACACGGGCCCAACTGTGGAATGAACAAGCGACCGATATAGCCCGGTACGAGCTGTAAACATGAGACCGATATAGTCCGGTACGAGCTGCCGGCATAGGACTCCTGAGATCCTGTTGTACGAACACACACTCAAACTATCCCAACACCCGCGTATTTATAGCTACTATGGTAATGTCTGGATCAATAATTAAGAATGCTGAAACTCGTGATATGTTAATTGTATAAAAAGGAAACGTGTAAACAATATAGATTGTGTCATGTCATGTAATTCAGCATTCAAATTAGAGATCTTGTTTTAATATGAGTAGCCTGGAACAATGAGTAGTCATGGCATGTCAAGTACAATAGTTATAACATGATAGTGTCCATAAACAAGAATAGCATGTTAAAGTTTCTCAAGTTTGCTGACAATGATAGTCTCAAGTAAAATATTAAATATAGACGATAGGATATGATAAGGTCAAAAAATATGAACAAGACTCAACATAAATATACAAGCATATGTATTTAACATCTGGGCTTATTTATTGGAAAGAATAATAAACTGAAATATGGTCTTAAAGGGTTAATATGATTAAATAGGAATGAAAAATTACAGATGTAAAAAGTGGGTAGTGCTAATAGTATAATTACGAGATAATAGTAAGTAAGATAAAATAAATGACAGATTGACTAGTTATCATGTAAGTGCTAATAATAAGTTTTATAATCATGTGATAATAGAAAATATTAATACAAATTATAGTATCAAAATAATTTATATGACTAGGGTACATAGAGTGCAGCGATATTATAAGAAGTGATAGTATAGAAAGTTTAATTTATATATATAAAATATTAAGCCCAAAGCATTTATTGATTAACAGTAATAATGGTATATTTTTATGATTTAGATTAGGATATAAGTGTTGACATTTTGCATGCTAGTGTATACCTATATTGTTGCAACAGAAACATATAATTACTTATAAAACTCTTTATATATTAAACCACACTTACATGTTAATAGTTATTTTATTACGCTTACACTTTTACAGTTGTTCACTTGATAAAAAGATTAATATGTATACTCTAGATCCTAGGGTTTTCATCATATGTACAAGTACTATAAGATATATTAATAAAGCGGCAAAATATTACAATTTTATTTAAATATTGTAAGTTAATAATTTATTTAGAGAATTGCCGATATTGCATCGACAAAAAAATAAATAAAAGAGTAAGAGTACTTGCCTCAGAGACGGATAAACACGACGACACGAAGAACAACTCCAAGATTTGATTGGTCGGCTAATTTTGACGAAGAAGAAAAATTTGTGATCGGAAAAAGAGAAGTTTGATTTATATGAGAAGGAGGGAGAGATGATAATAATTAGGTTTTTATTTATAGGGAAGAAAGATGTTAAAGATTGGAGAGATTGTTATAATTGGAGAGAAAAATATTCTGATGAGATGAGATTTGGATTTGATTTTATAAAAGAGAGATATGATGGGTTGTTATATATTTCTATAAGATATTAGAAAAGTTGTATAAATACATATTAGTTTGTATATAGTTAGAATAACAGAAAAGTATATGTATATATACATATAAGTATATAGTGAAAATATATGTAGATATGTATATGGTTATGGGTTAATGAAAATAAATATAATTAGTTATATATATATAGGATTTTATGACATCAAACAACTAAAATATATTTTCAGTTAAACTATCATAACAAAATATCTTCAATTATATATGTGTGTGTGTGTGTTTGTAGAAAAATAATTAAAGAGAGAGTAGATTTGAGAAAGAGAATCTGCTGAGAGAAATTAGATTAGATTGGAGAGATCAGGATTTTGTTAAGAAATATATATATAGAAAGAGAGCGGGGATTTGGTGAAATATAATTAGTGATATAGAAAAATATATGTAGATAGAATAGAATATGGGGAGAAAGAAATCTGTTGGAAAAAATATTTGTTTGGAGAGAGAGAATAATATTTGTTTTAAAAGAAGAAAGTTAACAGGTGAAACATATATGGTGATTGGAGAGAGAAAATTGAGTTAGTTTAGGAAAAATATTTATATGGTTAAAAAATTTAACAGGAGCTCTCATGACTTTTCAAAACTAAATATTTTAACTAAATAAATATCGTAAGCCAAAATATCTTATAAATAGAATTTAAAAAAGGATAAAATCTTATGTATATATATTGTTTAAAATATCTTTTGTTTAAACTATGATACTAAAATATAAATATGGTTATAAAATAGTGTTAGACAAATAAATATTTAAATACTAATAATATGCATATTTAACAAACTTGAAAACTATAATTATTTGTAGATATATTGATTAAAAGTATTAAACTCCAAATTATAATAATAAAAATAAAACAAAACCCAATATATCCAAAAGAAAAAGAAAAAGAACGTATGATCGAATTAGGATGTTACAGTACCCAAACCAGTTGGTTTTAGGGTATTAGGCGTAGAGACATCCCGGTGGACTTAATTGCCCAAGTTATTTAGGTCCTAAAACAAAAAAACTTATTTTGGTGTGAAAATCATAATAATTTAATGCGAACGGAGATATAGCCAGTTGTTCAATTATTTTCAAGATAAAAGACGTGTTTGTGTGGATCAGGTGTGTAATCACTCCAATCAAATTCCAGATGGGTTATTCTTTAGAATTAGTTTCTATTAAGACTTCAATAATATCCCTTCATATTCACTTCATTTTATAAACTAATCTTGATATTACTTATTTCATAACAATCATGTTTGATTCTCAAAAAATAGTTTATCAATTTAAAAGTTTTTAAGACATATCAGACTTGTTATCTTATTTTCAAAACTCACGACACGTGTAGTGTAATGCAAAAACGTATATTAGCTACGATTAAACTCAAAAGAGGGTTATCTTTCAGGTTTTCAAAATCTAAAACTAAGATATAGTTGTTCCTATCTCATCAAACAAAACCGTCGGAATTTTGAATCTAAATTCTCCCACTAGCTAATTTGACGCCAAAGTTTTTATGTTTTGAAATTTTCTGATTTTTATGGGTTTTTGAATATGTATGCAAATGCAGAATATACAAATGAATGCAAAAGATAAAGATGCTTACCGAGCACACTCCCAAGCTTAAACTTGACAGTGTCCTCACTGTCATGCTACACCAAGAGGGTCAAAATCATCGGTTTTCTTTCTCTTTCTCTCTCTCTCTATAAAAGAAAAAGAAAACAAAATGTATATACACAAAAAGGGCCCCCCAAACTTAAGTGAAACAGTGTTTCCACTGCCTAAGAGTTGAAGTTTAAAGTCAGGGGGTTAAATCATTAATCTATACAAGGCCTTACACAGACCAAAGGTTAACACCAACCATTCAAAAATTCTATCGTGATTCGTCCAGAGTTGGTGGAAGAATGCGTAGAGAAAAGAAATGAAGGATACGCGAGACCGTGCGTGGACAGAAGTGGTATACGGTCCGGGTATATGAGGAGATGAACGGAAGAGAGAAAGAAACAGAGTGCGAACTTGAGATTGAAAATTTATTGAGTAATTTAGTACAGTCTGTAATGATTTAAAATTGGAGATTTCTAACTGTACCAAATTATCAATACGTTGAGAGAAAGGGTCAAACCTTTCAAGATTCACAAGAAAACATGGGTTCTAACTTAGGGAACCAGATGAAAGAAATGAAATTGATACGGCGTCTTACGGAGTGGAAATGAAGGAGGGAAGTAACTAAGGAATGGTAACAGTTAGAAACTCAGGAGGTTGTTCACAGTCAATGGAAGGGATATGATAAATCGGAAAATCCAACTCATCCAACAAAACGTTTATATCCTTTAAGATATTCTCAAAATTCTCCATAAAATCAAAATCATCCATGCATTCATCCAAATCTTCATCAACAAACTCCAAATGTAAATGGGGTTCAAAAGAAACAGTTAAAGGTTCAGAATGATGTCTACACGGTTCTGAAAGAAAGTGTTGAATTGGTAAGAAAAATTCACCCAAATTTGGGGTTCATCATCGAAATCATCCACAATATCGATATTTACAATCAAGTCAAACGTAAAGTTCTCAAACACCTCAACAAAAACATGGTTTTCAATCGGTTGGATTTCTAGAGTGGAGATGCAGAGATCAAAGGAAGTGATATAGGTTTCACTTGAAAAGGGGCCCTTCACAGATAAATCAAACACTACGTAGTTGCACAACTCATCAAATATTCTATGTTCAAGTGGTGAATCAGTTGGGATACTCGATAGACTTTCGGAACTCGAGTTTTGGAATTCAATTGGGAACGGATAAGTTTGATTTTGAAGGGTAGATTGCGCACTTTCACTGCTCAAATCATCAAATTGCTTTATTGCCACACCATACATGGGAAAATTTTGAGCTGGTTGGGAACTAGTTGCCGGTTCACAAGCTCGTATGAGAGCAGTCATGTATGCATTCAATTCCTCTATTAGTCGGTACGAAGCTACCCGAAATTCTTGTAAAGATTGTTCCAGACTAGATATGGGTTCTGAATGGGTTTCAGTAAAAGTTTTGTCTTTGAAGTACTTTCATCACTAATCACACATGGACCTGCTCAAAAAAGATCAAGATATCAACTTTCAGAGAGAAATCGAAGAAGTAAACAACACAGATATCGAAATTAGATTAAAAATTCGATCTTCTTGCCACAATTCGATTCAAAACCAAAAAAAACATACAAAACTTAGAAAGAGACGGAATTTTTACCACATCGCCACGAGAGATCCCAAGGTGAGCCAAGCCCGAAGCCAATCTGAGTCATCGATCGCGGGTCTCTCTCCAATTGAACTTGATGGAACCATAAACAACAGAGGTTTGATCGGCGTAGACAACCGCAGCTCGCTCGAGGAAACTCAATGGAGTTAGAAGGACATAATTCGCAGAGCAACGAACCGTGCCCTCCATTGATTTCCCTTTTTGAGGAGAGAGAGAGAGAGATGAGGGATTGAAGGCGAAGGAAATGATAGGCTAAGGTGTGATATGAGAGTATGGTGAAAGTGAAGGCGATTTTGTCGAGAATCTTTTTAGAAACAAATTGAGAGAAAAAGGGGACAAAAATGGTTGAAATTAATTCATCAGCAACCACGTTTCAAATTATTTTTTTATGAGGATTTATTGGGGGGGTCATATTTTGTCTCATTTGCATTACTGAAATTAGGCTTTTCATGAAGATTTGGAGGCAAACTTAAGGTTTTCCTGAAGAATTAAGATGAAATTATGGTTTTGGCTTTAGGGATTAGGGATTTTAGATGAGAGTGGTAATTTCGTCATTTTTCATGTGTGCTAGGATGTTTACCGCTGATCGGGTTAGATTTGGACGAAAGTGGCTAATATGGACTAAGCTTTGAGTACTTTAAGTGATTCGAGAAACACGGACGCTAGAAAATATGAAGATGATTTGAGGGGCTTGTATTAAAAAAAAAACTTCTATTCAATTCTTATTGTAGGTCTAGAAAGATCACTTATTATTGTGTTATTTTCGACATTGAGAAGTTAGACATAGCTATTTGTTTATTGAAGATAACAACGGTCTAAAATAGTGTTAATTCAAGAAATTTCTTTATGTAAATTACATAAAAACCAAAAACCCGATAAATCTGAGGTTGTTGTTGCTGAAGCTATATTGAGTGTCGCAACATTTCAAGATCTTGAGTTGGCAACAACTTGAGTGAAGGAGTTAGAGCCCTAAGGATTGATACACATGCACTTTATATTCCTGCTGATTCGAACATAGCCAGTCCATTACCATAGGTAGTGTTGTACCTAGTCAAATAATTAAAGTATAATAAATACTTTATATTAGAATTGAAAAATATTAATACAAATAACAAATGGCAAAAAAAATCATGAAAATATTTTGTGTCCTTATGATAACCAGAGCTTATTAACACTAATTTTATAACAAAATTAAGTGATGAATTTTAAGTTCACCAAATATATTTGAGTTTAATTAAATATTAGAAAATAAACCCGAAACTCTAAAAAGAAGTGAAAATTATTTTTTAGCTTAAGAAAAAAGAACAAAAGTGTGTGAATATTGATCAAAGCTCCCTAGCATCTTAATCCTTTTACAATTAAGTCCTACAGAAAAATAAAATACAAAGCAATAAATACTTCATGAACAAAAAGTCTTGTCGTTAGTTTTTTATGACGCCCTCCATTAATAGTCCTATGATTGCTAAGTCTACAAAAATTTTGCACAATTCATAGAACAAAGTGTTTGACAATAATCAAAATTAAATAGGATGGGGCTAGCACACATTTGATTTAATTACAGACAATGTTGGAAAGAGAGACAGCATAATTTATCTCTTCCAGTTGCATAAGTTAATAGTCGGATTGGACCTTCCTTTAATTTGCTAGTCTCTATTGTTTCAACTTCACTTGCATTTCATTGATAATTCAAATATGTCGCATGTCTCTATTGTTTCAACTTCACTTGCGTTTTCATTGATAATTCAAATATTTATCCTATTATTTGGATGTTTAAACTTTGCTAACCTCACTATGATGGAAATGCTTTCAGATATAAAGATTGTTTTCATATGTTGCAAGTCTCTATTTGATGGAGGTCCTTTTCGGGTCTCCGTCAGATGTTGTCTTCCGTTGATCTTCAGGTGGATTTTGGTGATGATCTTCTATTGCGTGTGGATCTCAATGGGTTTTGATGAGATTGGTGATTTGAGGAGTTTAGCGCAGAGTACCTGCAAAGAAGTCACGGGGTGGATTGGTACCACCGAGGACCCTCCGACGATCAAGTTAGTGCTAGATCCGAGCAGAGTAACAGCTAGGGAGAGTAAAAAATGGCTTCCTTGACCCCTCTGTGATGGGGGTTTATATAGCGGCGGCGGCACACAGCAACAGGCGTGAAAATCTCGCCAGCAGTTACGCTCCCGACGTCACGCCCGCGTAAAGAGCGGATCGTCTATTAATGGGGATCGTGATGGCATGGAACGTGGGACGTTGCTGGCGGAGAATCTGCGCGCGGCTAGATTTGCGGAGTGACGGTTACGCCTGTGAGTGGTGGAGTTGGTCGGTCGGAAGGACCGAGGAAGACGGACTCGGCTGGGGAGCTCGGAGACGAGCAAGAGGGCCGAGAAGTTTTGGTCCTGTGGCAGTTCGGGACGAGCTGAGGGACCGAGGAGGCCAATTTGCAGGGGGCCCCGAGGAGGGCCAGCTTGTGCTTGCAGGTTGGATACAAGGGTGGCCTGGTCGGCCTCTGTGGACTCTTTCTTTTGGGTCTCGGGACATGCCATCTGCCACGTGTCCTGATCTTTCAAATCGCCAATATTGAGCATCATCACTATTGTTTCAACTTCACTTGCATTTTCATTGATAATTCAAATATTGGTCCTATTATTTGGATGTTTACACTTTTGCTAACCTCACCATGATGGAGATGCTTTCAGAAAACATGAACTGTGCTAAAATATAAAGATAGTTTTAATATGTTGCATGTCTCTATTGTTTCAACTTCAATTGCATTTCCATTGATAATTCAAATATTGATCCTATTATTTGGATGTTTAAACTTTGCTAACCTCACCATGATGGAGAATGATTTCAGAAAACATGAACTTTACTGATTAAAAAATAGTTTTGTATGAGAGTAGCGATTAACTTTACTGATTAAAAACATACACATGCTTGTTCTTGTGACTAATGTGGTTAATTGCTTATTAACATTTATTAACACATGACGATTAGTAGCGATTTTTAAAGCAATTTTCCAAAATAACAACATTATAAACTAATCCTAAGGTATTCATACATACATTTAAGAAATATCCCAACTTCAACTCAAGGATACAATATAATATCAATGATTTGTAGAAGGAACAAACCATAATTACCAATAATATTCTTTCAATATTCTATCCTTCACAAATTAGGGACAAATAACTTCAAAAATTTGACAATACTAGATCACAAACCCTAAAAAGTTCAATAAAATCCAGAGAAAAACATAAACATGGCAGGAATAAAAAGTCCGATTCCTTCCGAAAATTATCAAATCCTTCGAACCGACCAAGTCCCAATCCTCTTCCCCAGATCACCAGCAGCAACAGGTTTCTTGCAACTCTCCAAAGCATCAAATTTTCTAATCTCTTTACTGCTCCTCAAAGAAGACCTCAAGCTACTCCCTCGGCTTACCGAAAAATTCACAGGAACCGACTTCCTCACACTCTCGGCTTTCTTCAGATTCCGTTTCTTCGCCAGCTCAACCGCAATCCCGGGATCTTGAGCCACAGTCTCATCAAGCTCAATCTCCAATTTTTTCCTCATAAGCCTCTGGTTTCTTCTTGCAGAGTAAAGCTCATAAAACCTCCCTCTTTCAAACATTGGACTAGTTTTGTTGGGATTTTGCTTGGTACCCAAATCATCATGCTCTTTGAATTCGTCTGTGACCCTTTTTGCCATCTCCATTAGTTCGGAAGAGATCCGTAGATCGCAAGGGAGAGACGATCGAATTGGGATCTTGGTTTTGGGCTTGATTGAAGCTGTAATGAACAAAATGCAATTTTGTAGAATTACACCTAAAGAATTTTTTTTTGTTTGGACAAACGGGATTATTGTACCTGTTGGGGTTTGATCGATAGGGACCGGTCGAATATTGCGGCGAGGGCGAAGGCGGCGAGGAGAAACAGGGAGGGGAGGCTTGCGGTCCATTGGAGGCATGATCTGAATGGAAAGAGAAAGAGAGAGAAAAGATTGAGAAATTTCAAGAAAAAAGATTGAGACGTTTGTTAGGGGATCATACCTTGCTCTATAGAATTGCTTTGGACTTGGGTTTTTTTTCCTCTTTTATTTGCGGGTTTATGATTTCTATATAATTTTTTAGAGTATTGTGTTTATGGAAAGGAGTATACTGATTCAGCCCCTTCTTGATTATCTCTAACGGTCGTATTTTTTGAATTTGGATGTGACCGTTGGAGGCATATTTACCAAAGATGCCACCATTTGTTCTTTATTATGAAGGAATTTAAATAATAAATAGAAGGGTTATTTACTGTTTGCGCGCGCACACCACAACAACATATTGCTATTTACACTGTACCCCCCAATTTATGATATTTACTCCGTATCCCTCGCTATTTTAAGTGTTAACACACACGCACCCCCAACCATGTGCCCAAATTGGAATATTCTTTTAACTCTATTAATGGGTTGATAGAGCCCATCGGGTTAGGGTTTTAAAAAAAACAACTCTCCAAACGCCCCCAAATCTCCACATCGATCCCAATCTAAAAATTAGGGCTCCAAAATTCGAAGATTGGCCATGGAATCAGGTTCTTCTATATCAACTTACTCAAACGACGAAATCGTGGAGTGCTATTGTGGTCTTATTTGTAAGTTTCGAATAAATGGAAAACCCAAAACATATATGGTGAGAAATTTTATGGTTGCTCGTATAAGAATTCAAACGAACCTAGATGTCCTTTCTTGTTGAAGGACGTTCCCAAGTATTTGGAAGACAAGAGAGCTACAACTGCTGCTGCTGCAAAGAGGAAAAAAGAAGATCAAGAGATGAAAGTTGAAGAAACTAACACAAAGCATGAAGAGCTGAAGGGGGAATTAGAACTACTTAAATTTAGAGTAGGCATGAAGGAGGAGAAGAAAATTGAAACTAACGACCATCTGAATTATACGATTCAAGTTTTTGTCACGCCCCGCTTCCCAAAATACGGAAAACGAGTGATGACTAGGCCAGTCATGCTCCTATGGTCAAGGAATAATCCCGCCATAGTCACACTTCGGCTTCTAGCATTACATGGTAATCAGCAAACAAAACACATAAGTAAAGGAAATACATCACTAAATTATTATATCAATTTTCATGTTCACAATTTACAAATAAACAAGAAAAAAGCTACTAACCAAGTTTGAATACAAGGTCTCTTTAGGGAAAGCAGAAAAGAAGAAAGAGGTACTCTCAACTAGATCTCCGCAAGCTCGAACGGTAAATCCGACTCCTGCGCTGGTTCTTCCTCGAGGTATGAGCATGCATACTCAGGTCGTCAGAGCGACGTAATAGCAATATTATAATAATGATATGAAACAGACAAATAAGGTAATAACAGTGGAAGTAAAATGCGGGTAATCACTATATCATTAAATGATGCAAAGTATGATATGTGTCCCTATCAGTCTCTAAGTCATGGTTGAAATCGAGTTGTGAAAAGGAGGATCATATTTAATGAGGGTCTCGTACATACCCGAGACAACGGTCCACACGCCAGAAACATAACCATGTCAGCCGGATCGTTAGATCCTACCTAATATATATAAGAGTCATTGTTCGAATGATCATCCTCTAAATCACGGTCCTCGCTAAATACGATGCTCTTTCCACTTCGATTTCCCCTTTTTCCCCAGGTTTACACTATTGACGAGTATGGTTTAATCGTGTATAAGTATGCACCAATAACACGGTTTTGTCACTGTTCACTGTATTAATCCCTGTCACGAATCATTCACTTTTCCATTGGTGTACTTGACCCTCCTAAACCAATACCGTTCGCGCACGATAATGCATTGTACATTGAATAATAACGCGCACTATCACTATGGGTATGGCGGTTGGATAAGTTATGTACATTTATGCAGTTAACAAGTCATATGTAATATGAACTATTATGCACCTTATAAACTTACAAAAATTGCAGTAAATCATACGTTCAGAATTCAGTGAAACGATACAAATACGGTAACAAGTACACTCTGTCGGAAGTTCAGCGAAATTTGTTTCAGTGCAATCGGACTTCGGGTTTGCAGGTTACAGCCGTTTCAATTTAAGTGCTCGCTGTAGGAAATTCAGTTTCTGAACTGTACGTCCGTTTCGTGGCACGATTTTCACCCAGTTGGGATCAGAATTTAGTGACGCTACAGTTGAATGAAATGTAGGTTTTTCAATAGGGTTTCCAACTCACTAGACTGATTCTCAATCGCGTTCTTACGTCAGAAGTTATGCACTGTTCAACACTAGGGTATCAGTTCTGTTTCTGTTTGGGACTGCTATACGTCCTGTTCTTTTAAAGTGCAGGTTAAATAGTAAATGATGATAAAAAAGGGTGAAATCACTTGAGTTAGTTAGCTAACAGTTTCATCTTCAATAAAGTATAGGGTTCCGCAATACACAAGTTCAGGCAGCAAAGGAGTAAGCACTACGGGATAGAAATCAACAGCCGGAGCTGCTCTGGACTGCAGTCCAGAGCCGCTCTCCGAATCAGTTCTGTCGTGTTTTCAGTATAAGAATAATTCAAATCTTTTATATGGTTCCAGGTCGTCGAGTTGGTTTCGATTTAAGCCATCGAACGCATCATTTCAATGTGTACACAATTAAGTATGATTTTAACAAGTTTCAGGCACGGGAAATATTCAGTTTTAACGGGTGTAGTTGGGGGTGATCGTTCAAGCCAGTGACGATTAAATTTTCCAATCAAATTTCACCACAATGTTCATTGACACACGGGCCAGAGTATATAATCAAGTTTCGTCAGTTTAATGTAAGGTTTTCGTTCGGGTTTTGCATCGAGCACTTATGTCATATAAGTTTTCACGAATTATAAACAAGGAATTAATAGGTTTTAGAAATGTAACAGTAATAACTAGCATGTAGCAAGTAGGGTACTTGCCTGGAGACGCTTTGGCGACGCACGGCAGCGGCAACAGCACGAACGCGCGACGAACGGCACAGTTTGGTTTCACGGCCTCGGCTCGCGTTTCGGGTTCGTCGTCGGAGTTGCCCGGGGATGGCTCGCGATCACTGGAGGCGGAGTGGGGTCCAGTGGATCCCCCGTGAGTGCGCTGGGGTCGACGGTGGTCGGCGGTGGTCGCTCCGGCGATGGGCACAACGGGGGTAGGGATGATGGCAGTGGGTTTGGAGAGAGGGAGTGAGGTAGTGGGATAATGGTGATGCAGAGGATGTAGAGGGTCGACGAGGTGGTGGGGACTCGTCGGCATCGGTGTGCACGTGGTGGCCGAGGTGGTGCAGAGGAGCTCGGCGGTGGGTTGAGAGTGGTGAGGAGGGGTTAGGCGAGGGGAGGTGAAGTTCGGCTTGAGCTCAGAAGAGAGAAGCGAGGGAGTCGCCGAGGTGACAGTCATTGTCGTCATCGTCGGGGTGTAGAGATGGAGACGGGTGATTTTTTTTAAAGAGAAGAGAGGAGTGAGTTGGAGATCGAGAATGAGGAGGGAGAGAGGAGAAAGAGGGACGAGGGTGAGCTTGAGGAGCTCGCGCGGTCGTGGTTGAGTTGAGGGGGAACGTGGGTCGGCGACGCGGGCTTGGACGACGTGGGCACGCACGACATGGGAAACTTGGGGGAGAAAACGAGCGGGAAATGAATGTGGGGAAGAAGAGGAGTGGAGCGGGTCGGGTCGGGTTCCCTGGGTGCGGGTAAGGGTGTTGGGTTAGGGATTGGGCCGGGGATTTTTTATTTGATTTTTAATTATTTTCTTGGGCTGGGCTGAGGAGTGTTGGGCTGAGGAATTATTTATTTAATACTAAATTTTGTTTGGGCTGTGTTTTATTGTTTTGGTAAAAATATATATGTATAGTTTTGTTTTAAAGGTTTAGAAAGATTTAAATACAACAAATCTAGCAACCAATTTCCTACAAAAATTACGAGGAAAAGAAAAGAGAAATATTCGGGGAATTAGGGAAATAGAGAAAGATTTTCATTGATGGAAACGGGGATTTATATCATACCCCCCTTACAAAAATTTCGTCCTCGAAATTTAACAAGGATACAATGAAACAAAAGTACTAAACAAAGAGATGTGGAAAACGTGTATGGATATCTTCCTCCCGCTCCCAGATAGATTCTCCTGGGGAACGACCGCCCCAAGACACTCGGACTAACGGAATGATCTTATTCTTCAGCACTTTCTCTCTACGGTCGAGGATGGTGGTGGGCTGCTCCTCGTAGGATAGGTCAGTACCCAAAGCTAACTCCGAATAGTTCAGAACATGGCTCTCATCCCAAATGTAACGCCGCAACTGAGACACGTGGAAGGTATTGTGCACACCAGCTAGCGATGGAGGCAAGGCAAGTCGATAGGCCACCTCTCCTACTCGCTCTAGCACCTCAAAAGGCCCAATGAAACGGGGACTGAGCTTCCCGCGACCTCCGAACCTGATAACTCCGCGGGTAGGGGAAATCTTCAGGAAAACGTGATCTCCGACTTCAAATTCTAGTGCTCTCCTGCTGGTATCTGCCCAACTCTTCTGTCGATCCTGAGCCGTTTTAATGCGCTGCCTGATCATTTGGACCTTGTCGACGGTATGAACAATGAGCTCGGGACCCAGTAATCTTCGCTCTCCCATATCATCCCAACAAACTGGGGATCGACACTTCCGCCCGTAAAGTGCTTCGAAAGGAGCCATCTGAATGCTAGCCTGATAACTGTTGTTATAAGAAAACTCGACTAGATGCAGATGATCTTCCCAGAAACCCTGAAAATCCAACATGCAGGCTCTCAAAATATCCTCGAGCGTCTGAATCGTACGCTCGGATTGTCCGTCCGTCTACGGGTGATAAGTTGTGCTGAACTTGAGGCGGGTACCTAAACTCTCCTGTAAGCTCCTCCAAAAGTGCGAAACAAATCTGGTGTCCCGATCTGACACAATACTGACCGGGACTCCGTGAAGTCGCACTATCTCCTGCATGTATCTCTCTGCCAGTGACTCTGTCGACTGTCCCACTCGGAAAGGTGAAAAGTGTGCAGCTTTCGTGACGCGGTCGACGATAACCCAAATGGCGTTGTTGCCCCTGGGGCTCCGTGGTAAGCCGTCACGAAATCCACGGTAATGTGCTCCCACTTCCATTCTGGCATCGGAAGCGGTTGTAACAATCCTGCTGTCCTCTGATGTTCCGCCTTCACCTGCTGGCATACCAAGCATCTGGATACGAACCGCGCAATTTCTCGCTTCATCCCGTTCCACCAAAAATGCTGCTTTAGATCTCGATACATCTTTGTACCTCCCGGATGCACAGAATAAGCTGAGCTATGTGCCTCAGCCAGTACCTCTTCTCGAACATCCCCTTTAGGTACGCAGAGTCTGCTACCGAATCTCAGAGAGCCGTCTTCATGTATGATTAAGTCCGTTCTCAGCCCGGCTTCTACTTGCACTCTGAACTTTTGCAATCGGGGATCATCCGCTTGTGCAGCCTTGATGCGATCTACAAGGGAAGACTGCACCTGTAGTTGCCAAAACTGCCTAATTGCGCTCGGTGTAATGACTTCAAGCTCGAGTCTCTGAAAGTCCTCAATAATGCTCCTCTAATCGGTCAACATCATGACCGCTGGTTTGCGACTGAGAGCATCTGGTATAACATTTACTTTCCCAGGGTGATACTGAAGATCCAAGTCGTAATCTGCCATCAGTTCTATCCATCGGCGCTGCCTCATGTTTAGTTCTTTCTGAGTGAAAACGTACTTCAGACTTTTATGATCCGTGTACACCTACACCTTCTCGCCTAATAAATAGTGCCTCCAAATCTTCAATGCAAAAATCATAGCAGCTAACTCCAAGTCATGCGTAGGGAAGTTCCTCTCGTGATTTCTCAGCTGTCGAGAGGCGTAAGAAACCACTCGACCGTGCTGCATCAGAACACAGCCTAATCCCTTCCCTGAGGCATCACTGTGTATCACCAAACCACCGGAATCATCTGGTACTGTAAGAATGGGCACCGTGGTTAACTTCTGCTTCAGTGTATCAAATGCCTGAGTACACTCCTCTGTCCACGCAAACGGTACATCCTTCCGTGTCAGCCTCGTCAACGGTTCAGCGATCCTTGAAAAGTCTTAGACGAACCTCCGATAATATCCTGCCAATCCCAGAAAGCTTCTGATCTCGGCCACTGACTTCTGCGTTGGCCAATCTCTGACCAATTCTATCTTTGCTGGGTCTACTGAGATGCCTTCGCCCAAAATAATGTGTCCCAAGAACTGAACCTTGTCGAGCCAGAATTTACACTTGCTCAATTTCGCATACAGCTTCTCTTCCCGAAGAATTTGTAGAACCGTGCGCAAATGCTCAACATGCTCCTCCCGGGTCTTCGAGTAGACAAGTATGTCGTCGATAAATACAACGACAAACGTGTCCAAGTACTTTGCAAACATCCTGTTCATCAAGTCCATGAATATTGCTGGAGCATTGGTAACACCGAAGGACATCACAAGGAACTCATAGTGTCCGTATCGGGTCCTGAAAGCCGTCTTGCATACATCTTCGGCTGCTACTCTGATCTGATGATAGCCAGAACGGAGATCCAACTTCGAAAATACCTTGGCCCCACTTAACTGATCGAATAAGTCGTCGATGCGCGGAATTGGGTACTTGTTCTTTATTGTGACTTTGTTCAGTTCTCGATAGTCTATACACATCCGCAGCGATCCATCCTTCTTCTTCACTAACAGAACTGGTGCACCCCACGGTGAAATGCTTGGCCGGATAAATCTCTTCTCCAGGAGTTCTTCAATCTGCTTCTTCAATTCTGCCAACTCAACCGGTGCCACTCTGTACGGAGCCTTGGAAACTGGTGTTGTACCCTAAGGGGCAACGACTAGGGTTCGAAAGAAAAGAAACTTATTTTTTTAAGCAATGAGAATTTTCTTCTCCCCAAAGAAGCTCTGATACCATGAAACAAAATTAGGGGGATAAAAATGAGGTTAAGGACTTGAGAACTCCTCCCCTCTTTATATATACTAAACCAAAATATGAAAGACTACAATTTTCCCGATGTGGGAATTTTGTTCTCACATTCTAACATAGCTAATAGTTCTTCTCTACCAATTATTCTATTCTTCCCCTTCTCTTATTCCTTATATGAGGCTGAAGATCAAGTCGTTTCTATTTGCTCTTATCTTATTGGATGCATATTTTTTTATCTTAATTGTAATTACTAATTACTTAGCGACTTAGTGTATTTGCCTTAGTGTTTATCTACTGTGTGATTTATATTTTTTATAGGACGTGCACATTTGATGTTTATTAGGTAAAAAATGATAAATTAAAGTATTAAACATTATAAAAAAAAAGCTTATGTGCCTTACATACTTGGGATGAGGCGCACGTTTTGTGCCTTACATACTTGGGATGAGGCGCACGTTTTGTGCCTTGGGCGCTTTACACCTTTTGCGCTTTACCGCGCCTTGCATATTGACAACACCGTCCTTCGGTGTGTTCAATATTTTGCTTTATATATATATATATATATATATATATATATATATATATATATATATATATATATGACACGAAAATCACGATATCTTCGAAACCAAGGTTCAAGAACTCGGTTTCGGTATCTCGTAATTTTATTAGTTTCGCTGGGTTTCGGCTAGGTTCGCTAATCTCTGTTCGAGTTTCGGTTTCGATAGTAATACAACATATATAAGTGTAGATATATTAAATACTTAAATTTATGGTTCTATATTATAGGACAATGATCTTAGTGTTTAAAAATTCAGTCATGATGCAAAGTATATTGAAATGTGTACTTAGATAAGTATTAATATAAGATTTGAGTTCACTTTTTTGCGGTTTTTTAACAACGAAGGCTTACAATGATCACAACGACAGTAAAAATGGTATAAAAAATAAGTTTTCAGCTGAAACGATATTGTATGTTTGGTTTCGTATCGGTCTCCACCGAAACTGATATGAAACCACCACGTATCAGTGGTTTCGGCCGAAACCTCGAATCTTGTTTAAAACTCATAATTTTTTTGTTTTCTTCAAACTTTCAATATTTTGAAAATTCAAAAAAAATTTGTTTTCAAATTTTTAATATTTTGCATACTATATAGACACGAAAATCATAAAATTTTAAAAGAACTTAATATTTTATGATTTACTCACCCAGTATTTTGCTTGATATAGTCCCAGCTCACGAACTTTATATTTTTTCCTTTTTCAATATTTTGTTTATAACATACGAAAATCGCTAAATTTTATAAAATCTCAATTTTTTTTATTTTCTTGGGTTTCTGCAATATGGCATGTAAATACCAGATGTTTCAGCCGATTGACACATAAATACCTAAGTTTTTTCAAGTAACAGATAAATACCCGTCATTGCCTATAGCATATTAATGACTAACATTGTTAACTGAATCGTGAAATTACCTTTGTGCCCAACCATATAAAGACCTTGATTGCACCAAATTAAAACCCCCAAAATACTCTCCTTTTCCTCCCTTTTTCCTATTCCAAATCCTAAATTTCTTACCGCGAATCTAGAGAACACCATAATCGACAAAATTCGAAGCTTAATCGATAGGGCTAGAAAAGGAATTAGATGAAGATCTAGACATTTAGAGTTGAAGTATTATTTGGATGAATTTTGAGAAAAAAGGATGAAATATGGCTAAGGTTCTCAATTGGCTTTGAGAGGAAAGAGAAGAAATAAATACGGTTAGGGTTGGGACTTTAAGAAGGAGATGAAAAAAGGGGTTAGGGTTCTCAAATTGTTTTGAAAAGAAGAAATGAAAGGAAAAAAAGGGCTAGGATTAGGTTCTTAATTTTATTTTATTTTTGGATTAAAAGGAAATTAAAAGCTCGTTAAAAACCTATATTTATATCGTGGGATCAAATTAGTCATAAAACACCCACATGATCATCCCCATGAGAATCAAAAAGAGAATATTCTAGCAACAAAGCAATAACATGTAGTAAAGTACAAACGGAGATATTGGGTTTTTATCTGTTACTTGAAAAAAGCAGCTATTATTCTGGTCACTTTTTTCCTATAAAATAAACGCATGTGCAAACGAGCATAGGTCGCCAAAAAACGTTCGCCCATTCCTGCCTGCTCGCTTCCGCACACGCCTTGCATTTCTGCACGGTTGGAGTCGGTTTCTCGACGCCTAAGCCATGATTCCGACATTGAGTTGGAGTCAATAGATACAGAGCCTCTAGTGGAATGACTTTTCTTTTAGAAAGGTAAAAGTCCAGAAAAAGTGAAATAAAAAAGATTAGTTTTTCTTAGGTATTTATATGTTAACTGGATGAAACATTGGGAATTTATTTGCCATTTAGCCTTTTTGTATGCATATATAGCTCATGAAAATTATGAAATTTTCAAAAATCTTTTTTTCTTCTATTTTCTCCACTTTATGAGACGGGCAACTCTAGAATTAAAAATGAGTTGCAGGAATATTTAGTTTTAATTCGTTATTTTATTTTTATGTATTTTTCTTTTTTTTTTGAAGGGAAAAGGAAAAAGAAAATGCCAGGTGGCATACCCATCACACCACCCACACCCCAAAAATCCCAAACACAGAAAAAGAAAGATTAAAATTAGAATGAAATTAAAAGTAAGAGGGAAAAAATCAGATAATGGAATCAGTTATTGGCAAGGTTGCATGGACACAAATATACGGATACGGATACGATGCAATTCGATACGGCGACTTGCAAAATCCCAAAATATAGGATACGGAGACACGTCGATATATATAATCTTATAAAGATAAATACAATATCAAAATATTATGACAACATTAAATAAGGTAAAACTAAAAGTCTAACATGTTAAAACGCTAAAAACATACTAAAAATATGTTTATATGCATATGACATGCATAGAACAAATACTATACTTATATGACATATATACAACACGTACGATACATGTCGTGCAAGTGTCTTGTAAATGTCAGTGTTCGATACGTGTCGGACACGGATATGGTAACCCGTTGGAACTGTCCGTGTAATCTACGTTATTGGATTCTCTTACCATTGTCGTTGCGGTTGCAGGTATATATATACCATAGTTAGGTAAAATTAAAATTAAACAGAAAGGAATTAAAAAAAGATCAAAAAAGAAAAAGAAAAAGAAAAAGAAAAAGAAGAGGAGCTAGGAAGAGAAACGGTTACTTAGCATACAAAAATCATGAAATATTCAAAAATCTCAATTTTTTTGTTTTCTTCACTTTCTCAATATTCTGCATGATAAGCCACAAGAAAATCACAAGTTTTTCAAAAAAAATTGTTAAACATTAACATGTTGAACAAGGAAAACCTAACATTATGACAACATTTGAGATTTTACAAGCTATTATGACAACATTAAACGCTAACATGCTATAATGTCAAACTATTATGACAACATTAAACAAGGAAAAACTAACGAGTCTTAACATTTTAAACACTAAAAACATACTAAAAATACATTTATATGCATGTCATGCATAGAATACATACTATACGTATATGGCATATATACAATGCGTCCGATACGTGTCGTGCAAGTTTCTTGTAAGTATCGGTGTCCGATAAGTTTCGGGCATGGATACGACAATCTGTTGGAAGTGTCTGTACAATCTAGGTTATTGGATTTTCTTACCATTGTCGTTGTGGTTGTTGGTATATATATACCGTATTTAGGTAAAATTAAAGGTAGCCAAAAAGAAATTAGAAAGAAAAAGATCAAAAAAGAAAAAGGAAAAGAAGAGGAGCTAGGGAGAGAAATGGGTCACACAAAAATTATAAAATATTTAAAAATCTCAAATTTTTTGTTTTTTTCACTTTTTCAATACTTTGCATGATATGCCATAGAAAAATCGCAATTTTTTCAAAAAATACCATGATTTCCTTTTTTTTATTTTACAATGGAATGATGATATGTGCTTTACACGCAAAGTGAACAAAAAACGAGTACCTCAGCCGCTTCACCTTCCAAGAGCGCTCCACATCTCGCATGCACCCTTAAATTCCATACCCTTGGCATGCGACCAATATCTAGACAAAAACACAGATCAAACGATCTTAAAGGGCGAATGTTCCAATATCAACTAATCTGCAAAAAGCCAGGCATGTTCAAGAGAACCCGAGGAAGAAAGTCGGTTAAAAATATGTTTTTCATAAAAAAAAGAAAATGGAAAGGATACTCATGTAAAGAATCACCTGACTTTCGACAAACCCTTTTTCCCTAAAAGGATCATCAAGAGCCATGTACATCTCTCATATAATCAAAGGCATAAGGGAGCGGTTCTTGGATAACTGTTATAGCCATCAAATAGAATCACGTCCACATTATGAGGATGCCTTAGGAACAAAATTTCATGAATCATGCAGATGAATATTCAGTTGAAATAAGTCTCTCTCGAAGGCCACATCGGGTGCTCGCTCGGGCAAAGACGAGTAAAGTTCCCTCACTGAGATGAAGTTTAGATAATTTGAGTAAAGCATCTTCCCCATAGACCAAGCTTCTCCCCAACTAGTCGCACTGCATCTCTCCTATTAGGGACGATGACTTCACGATCGAGATTCAACATGGTGAGTGATGCGACTTCCTTAAGCATTGGAGTGAGTTCATGGCACCAAATTGAAAGATATGATAGGTTTTATCCAAAAATTGCAAGCCGCGTTTAATACCCTCAATTGACATTTACATTGACCAAACAACGAATACAATGGAATTTCCTATTCAGGAGACGCAATTTGTCCACCCGTCAAGCGCTTTAATATGAGAACGAAGCTCATCACTAAGCCCTTAGGATTTTGAAGAGAAGAAGCCATTGGAGTGAGTTTAGGAAGAAAAGTTTTTGATGATCCTTTTGGGAAAAAGGTGTTCCTCAAAAGTCGTGATTCTCTACGGAGGTATACTTTCTATTTTCTATTTTCTTTTTAATAAAAAGATATTTTTAGCGGATTTGCTTCTGTCACGTCCCGCTTTCCAGAGTACACTAAAATGGGCACGTGATATAGCCAATCATGCTACCTGTGGGTAGGAAGTATCCATCCACAGTCACATTACGGCTGTAGAGATATCAAGAACAAAAATAAAACTATCTAAAACATGTCCATAGTCCAAGATAACATGAGTCAAGAATAATAAAATACGGAAGCGAAAGATCCAATAAAAAATAACTGGAATGTATGTCCCATAATGCAGGCTCACATCAGGAATAAAATGCAGGAAAGAAAAACTAACTACTGTTGACACTCACAGCTCAGCCTGTTGGCTGAAGTACTCCTGCTCGGACTACAATAGCGGTAAGAATCTGGGCCATGCAAAACCCAGACGTCGGCGCGTCATGTCATCAAACAATAACATATAAACAGGGTAACAGGCAATGCAATATAAACATGAATGAAAAGCAGGTGTAACAGTAAGGTAGGTCAAGGCAGTGTAGGGTAGTGTGCATTGAGTAAACTAAACTGTTCTATCAGGTTTTCTATTCTAAAGACTTTGAAACCAAATTGATGAATCATCGATGTAACTCAAAAGTATCCCGTGCATACCCGGGACCACGGTCCAGATTCTCGGGCTGAAACCGAGATATGCCGCAAGGCACTAAAACAGGAAGGTGTACAAATGAATGATGTCAGCAGCATCATTCCAAGGCTGGCCTAGCCTCTAAAACTGATCAGAACAAGTAGCGAACTGTTGAGTTACAAGTCAGGTTTCACCTTTGATTTCCCCATACCGCCAAGTTATATGTGTATGTCAAGTCAGGTATTCCGTAATCAAGAACTAATGCCAACACATGATTAGGTAAGTAGGTTTGTCTGGATAGACAACAGGAACGGTCCGTGAGGACTACATGTCAGGTTTGTTGGCATTAGGCACAAGATCAGGTAACGGGTCAGGTCATGGTACATCAGGTCAAGTCAAGCAGTATACGGTACCATGTCGGGTCAATCAATATGTATGTAGCAAGTCAGGTCAAGATGTAAACGACATCATGGGTGTGCTCATACTCAGTTACATAATCAACCATGGTCATCAACAACATAAATCTAAGCAACGAATTAAACAATAAAGAAGCTTCAATTAATTAGCAGCACAGTTATCAGTTGTGTTTCAGAGGTGATTTCAACATTATAAGAATACAATATGACAGTTATGGCCGTTAAATCATGTTAACAAGTTTAAGAATTTTATGGATGCAATGATATATATATATATATATATATATATATATATATATATATATATATATATATATATATATATATATATATATATATATATATAGGTTCAATGGATGAAATCACAGCTAATACAGGTTAAATGTACACGAGTGTCCGAATAAAGTAAAACTATAGAGAAAGTGCCATAAGCTACGTCAATAGTGAAAGTGTGATTAAAACATGTAAATGTGGTTATTAGGTTTAATACATTAATTGCAAACGGTAGGTTTCAAGCTTGGAAGATAAAATGATATAACACGACATTGAACACGAAAATGGGAAATTATAATACTAAAGTTAAACTGCAGGTTTAGGGTGTTATCAATGTATATGTAAATATTATTTAGCATGTAGCAATGGGTACTTGCCTCGACGGGTCGCGAATCGGGAAAACGGAACGTTAAACGTCGGCGGGGAAAATCTCGCGACGAGCGCACGGTTCACGGAATGAACCCAAACGACGAACAGTAGAACCACACTGGTCAGGGTAACTCGCTGGATCGTCGAGACACGTCTCCGGCACGGCCAGATTCCGGCAAGACACAAAACCAGTGAACAATCAAAAAAATGCAAACAAGAAAGAAAAGAAAATAAAGAAGAAGTGAAGGAGGATAGAGAAGGGAGTGCTCACGAGGATCTGTGGGAAGGTTGTGGTCGCCAATCACGTCGACGGAGCTCCGGCGATCAGCCTACGACGACGGCCACAAAATCTACAGATCAAGAAAACATGAACAGAGAAGAAAGAAGAAGAAAGGAGAAGAGGAGAAGAAAACCACTCACCGAGGGATGCACGAGGCCGGGGGGACGGATCGAGATCGCCGGCGGCGATCCCACGAGGTGCAGACGTGTGCAGGGGGGCGCCGCTTCTCGTGCAGGGTGCTCGGGGAGTTGATGAAGGAGGAAGAAGAGGAAGGAGCTGCGGTGGAGATGACGAGGGCGAGGAGGCCGGCGATGAGGGCGTCGGCGTTGGGGCGAAGACGAGGGAGGACGAGGCGGCTAGGTCTCGCGAGGGTGGGTTCTGGAGAAATAAGGAGGAAGTAGGAGGAGGAATATATATATATATATATATATATATATATATATATATATATATATATATATATATATATAGGGGAGAGAGAGAGAGAGAGAGAGAAACGGGGAGGAGAGAGATCGAGAGGAGAGAGAAACGGGGAGGAGAGAGGAAGAGAGAAGAGAGAGAAAGAGAACGAGAAAAGGAGAGAGAGAAACGAGACGGTGGGCCCCCCCCGGGGTTAAGTGATCACTGATTGGTTGTGGTCAAAATTTAGGAAAGAGAAAAAAAGATTTGTTTGGTAGGAACAGTAAGAAACTTGGATTTTAAAGAAAGAAGGAAAATCTTTTCTGGTGTTAAAGTATTTTCGTTGTTTTAAAATTATTAGAAAATAGGATTTGGCGCCAAAGTAACATATTTCCAAATTGCGTCCGGATCGGGTCCAAAAATTTGAAATTGAAATAAGAAAATTTTAGGCGGGATCCAAAATTTGAAATGAAGTATTTTACAATCAAAAAGTATACCCCCAAAACGGACACACGTACGTGCGCGTAGCCGTCCAAACTCGCTCGTTTCACTGAACGGGACGAGAACACGATGCAAGGACACTACAACAGGGTTAGGGGTGTCAAGCATGCCATGACAAATATTTTTAATTTTATTTTAGAAGCCTTAAATTGTTATATGCAGAAGTGAATTGTCAGGTAAAATTTATACTAGCAACAGTCAATTAGGATCAATGAAATAAATACCATACACCATTCATACGGTAACAGAAACTAGTAGCATTGGGCTCGGTTGTTACATTATACCCAACTACAAAAAGAATTTCGTCCTCGAAATTCCAAGAATACAAAGATAGACGACAAATAACTACAAGAAAAGATGAGGAAACTTCTGCCGGATTTCATCTTCTCGTTTCCAAGTGGACTCTCCATGCGAGCGATTACCCTAAGAAACACGTACAAAAGGGATAACCTTGTTCTTAAGAACCTTTTCCCTTCGATCCACAATTTCAACCGGTCGCTCCTCAAAAGTCAAGTCTTCTCGTACCGTCAGTTCCGAATGATCCAATACATGCGTTTCATCTCGAACATACCTACGGAGTTGAGATACGTGAAACACATCGTGCACATTCGCCAAGGACTGCGGTAACGCCAAACGATACGCTACCTCACCAACACGCTCAAAGATCTCAAAGGGTCCAACAAATCGAGGACTGAGCATTCCTCGACTTCCAAAGCGAATCAGCCCTCTAGTCGGTGATATTTTCAAGAATACCAAATCACCCATGGCGAACTCTAGAGGTCTTCTCGACGTATCTGCCCAACTCTTCTGTCGGTCTTGAGCTTCTTTCATATGATTTCTGATAGTGCTAACTTTCTTAACTGTCTGCACAACCAAATCTGGTCCCAACAATTTTCGTTCACCGACATTGTCCCAACAAAAAGGTGAACGGCATTTACGACCATACAAAGCTTCAAACGGAGCCATCTGGATAGTTGCCTGAAAACTGTTGTTGTAAGAAAACTCCACCAAATGTAGATGATCCTTCCAAGACCCCTTGAAGTCCAACATGCATGCTCTCAACATATCTTCAAGAGTTTGGATTGTTCTCTCCAACTGACCATCAGTTTGAGGATGATAAGCTGTGCTAAACGTCAATCGAGTCCCCAAACTTTCCTGTAAACTCCTCCAGAAGTGTGATAAAAACCGAGTGTCACGATCGGACACGATACTTACCGGTACTCCATGCAATCTTACAATCTCCTGCATGTACCGCTCCGCCAAAGTTTCTGTTGATTGACCAACCCTAAAAGGGATAAAATGGGCTGCCTTGGTCAAACGATCAACAATCACCCACACTGCATTGTTGCCTTTTGGACTCCGCGGTAGAGCTGCCACGAAATCCATGGTTATATGTTCCCACTTCCACTGAGGAATCGGAAGTGGTTGCAATAAACCAGCAACCTTTTGATGTTCAGTCTTAACTTGCTGACACACCAAGCACTTTGCCACAAAGTGAGCAATCTCCCGTTTCATGCCTTCCCACCAGAAATGCTGTCGAATATCTCGGTACATCTTTGTGCCTCCTGGATGTACAGAATAAGCTGAACTGTGTGCCTCCTTCATAAGTTCTTCATGAGTATCTCCCTTTGGTACACACAAACGGCTACCATACCTCAATGAACCATCTTCGTGGATCAATAAATCTGTTCGTAGTCTAGCTTCAACCTGTTCTCGAAACTTTTGCAATCTAGGATCCTGCGATTGCGCTGCTTAATATTCTCGATCAACGATGAATGTACTTGCAGCTGCATCATCTGTCCCGAAGAATGCGGTAGCATAACCTCCAAGTCAAATCTTCGAAAATCTTCAACGAGCTCCTTCTGCGTAGTTAACACCTGAATTGCTGGTAACCGACTAAGCGCATCCGGCACGACATTAACCTTCCCTGGATGGTACTTAAGATCAAGATCGTAGTCAGCCATCAGCTCCAACCATCTACGTTGCCTCATATTAAGCTCCTTCTGCGTGAACACATACTTCAAGCTCTTATGATCCGTGAAAACTTCGACCCTTTCGCCTAAAAGGTAGTGTCTCCAACTCTTCAAAGCGAAAATCACAGCCGCAAGCTCCAAGTCATGAGTTGGGTAATTCTTCTCATGGGTCTTCACCTGTCTTGATGCGTACGCTACAACCTTCCCATGCTGCATCAAAACACATCCCAATCCTTTCCCAGATGCGTCGCTGTGAACCACCAATCCTCCGGAATTGTCTGGCACGGTCAGAATAGGGGCGGTTATCAATTTCTGCTTCAACGTCTCAAAAGCTAACGCACATTTATCCGTCCAAACAAAAGGTACCTCCTTGCGCGTAAGCTTGGTTAACGGCTCCGCCAGACGAGCAAAGTTCTCCACAAATCTTCTATAATACTCGGCGAGTCCAAGAAAACTTCTCATCTCCGCAACATTCTTTGGAATCGGCCAATCTCGAACTGCTGCAATCTTTTCTGGATCGACGGCAATTCCATCGCCAGACACAACATGTCCCAAAAACTTTACTTCCTCCAGCCAAAACTCGCACTTACTCATCTTCGCATATAACTTCTCTTGTCTCAACGTTTCCAGTGCGATCTTCAAATGTTCAGCATGCTCTTCAAAACTCTTCGAGTAAACCAGAATATCGTCAATAAATACCACAATAAACTGGTCCAAGAATGGTGAAAAGATTCGGTTCATCAAGTCCATGAATATCGCCGGTGCATTCGTTACCCCGAAGGGCATTACTAAGTACTCATAATGTCCATTCCGAGTTCGGAACGCCGTCTTGCAAATATCTTCTGCTTTTACTCGGACCTGATGATATCCGGATCGCAAATCCAGCTTTGAGAATACCCTCGCGCCACTAAGCTGCTCAAAAAGTTCTCCAATGCGAGGGATCGGATAATTGTTCTTAATAGTCACCCGGTTTAATTCTCGATAGTCGATGCACATCCTTCTTGTGCCATCTTTCTTCTTTACTAGAAGAACTGGAGCTCCCCATTACTGCTTCGAATCCAACCCTTCTCAAGCAGTTCAGCAACATGTTTCTTGACTTCTTCCAACTCTATTGGTGCCATTGGATAATACGCTTTGGATACTGGCGCTGCACCAGGAATAAGATCAATTGCGAACTCCACGTCTCGCTTCGGCGGTAATCCCGATATATCTTCAAACACGTCCATAAAATCGCGAACAACAGCTGGCTCTTCACTTTTATCAACTTCCATTGATGCAAGAATATTATTTGTCGGCCTAGCCCTAAACTCGACTGGCCCGACAGAACTGCTTCCTCCAGTGAAGCTAAACTCGGGATGTCCGGGAATCTGGAAAATTACTTTCCTTGCCCTACAATCAATGTGATCATGGAAAGTGCCAAAAAAATCCATTCCCAAGACGACTTCGTAGCTGCCCGTATCAATCACCAAGAAATCTGCAAAAAGCTCCCGTCCACACACAACAACTGTACAATCTTTACATTCCCTACTAGCTATGATTTTCCCATTCCCAGTGTGTATGTCCCAGAAACTAGACAGGGTCGTGCAGGTAATCAAGTGTGTAGTTATAAACTTGGATGACATAAAACAATGGGATGCACCAGAATCAAATAACGCTAATGCGGGAAAACCATGAACGAGTAGAATACCTGAAACAACTTCTCCTGACGCCTTAGCTTCTTCAGCTGTCAAGGTACAGGCTCGAGCCTGATTAGGTCCTTGAGTCAGTTGTTTCTGTCCCTGGAACGGTCTCTGCGGAGGCTTCTGAATATCATCCCTCGTACGAAGCTTCGACGGACAAACGCTGACAGCGTGATCTGCCGCTCCATAAACTAAACAGAGTCCCGGCCTCCTTCAACAATCCTTTTGCATGTGGCCAGGTAAATTGCAGTAGTTACAAGTCATGCTCTTTCTTCGATCGATGACAACATGCTTCTTCATGGGTGCTACGCCTCGACGGTCCACTGGAATACCTCTGCGACCTTGAGCTCGGTTTGGTACAAATGCTGGCTTCCTTACCGCAACTGTTGTCTGCTGCAAACTCCCCTTCATCCCAGATAGACTCTGCTGCTCTCGGGCTGCCGCAAGTACTTGTGAGAAAGTGGTCAAACCCAGGGAGACAATATGCCTCTGGATGTCCACATCCAAGCTGCGCATGAACCTCCGTGCCCTGTCTGCATCGTTGGCAACTAAAGGTCCAGCGAATCTACTGAGTCTTGTCCATTCTGCTGCATGCACATCTACGGGTGCTCCATTCTGCTTTAGCCCGATGAACTTCTCTTCCATTTCCTCCCGTGCGGTCCGCGGGAAGAACTTCTCTAGGAAACTCTTTGAAAAATCCGCCCACTTGATCGGCTTGGGCAAGCGGTTCTCCTCCACAAGCCACCATTCTCGGGCGTAGTCCACTAACTGAATGCGTACCACATCAACTCTTTTCTCATCTGGAATCTGTGCCGCAATAAGCAAATTCTCTGTGTCAACTAGCCACTGCTCCGCTGGCAACGGCTTCTCCAAACCAGTAAATGCAGACGGACCCAAATGCCTGAAATCTGCTACGGTCCCTACTCGGTCAACTGGTTTAGCTCCAACATTGTTCACAGACTGCTGAACGATCTGCAAACCTTCCTGAAACGATTCCGCTTGCTGCTGGATCGGCTCGGTCTGTCTCTTTTGATTCTCCAGCATTCCCCTTATCACTCCAAGCATGGCGGCTTCGTCCACACGCCTTTGGTACGTCTTCAAATTCTTATCTGCCATATTCCTGAAATCAAAACACCCAACATTAGCATGATAACAAATTCAAATATAGATCAAGGCTAGAACTCCAAGTTACTTAAATAGAGTACCGCATTGTAACTATGCCGCGGTATCATAGCCATAATTACATAACTCCACCCAAGTCGCCTAAGTCCTAGAGATGACAAGGAATCAGGTTTTCGAGTCGATATGCAAAGGAAGTTTGCAAATCGTAAAAGATATAATCAGGAAGAATGTGATTCAAGAATGGTAAAACGGCAAGGTGGCAGGACATGTTTCCTAAACACGGGTATTCTGGTTCGTGTATTGGGTACAATACCCAACTACAAAAAGAATCAACCCGACTAACCTATGTCTCTGATACTAAAAGAACCATGTCACGCCCCGCTTCCCAGAGTACACTAAAATGGGCACGTGACATAGCCAACCATGCTACCTGTGGGTAGGAAGTATCCATCCACAGTCATATTACGGCTGTAGAAATATCGAGAACAAAAATAAAACTATCTAAAACATGTCCATAATCCAAGATAACATGAGTCAAGAATAATAAAATGCGGAAGCGAAAGATCCAATACAAAATAACTGGAATGTATGTCCCATAATGCAGGCTCACATCAGGAATAAAATGCAGGAAAGAAAAACTAACTACTGTTGACACTCACAGCTCAGCCTGTTGGCTGAAGTACTCCTGCTCGGACTGCAACAGCTGTACAGAATCTGGGCCATGCAAAACCCAGACGTCGGCGCGTCATGTCATCAAGTAATAACATATAAACAGGGTAACAGACAATGCAATATAAACATGAATGAAAAGCAGGTGTAACAGTAAGGTAGGTCAAGGCAGTGTAGGGTAGTGTGCATTGAGTAAACTAAACTGTTCTATCAGAATTTCTATTCTAAAGACTTTGAAACCAAATTGATGAATCATCGATGTAACTCAAAAGTATCCCGTGCATACCCGGGACCACGGTCCAGATTCTCGGACTGAAACCGAGACATGCCACTAGGCACTAAAACAGGAAGGTGTACAGATGAATGATGTCAGCAGCATCATTCTAAGGCTGGCCTAGCCTCTAAAACTGATCAGAACAAGTAGCGAATTGTTGAGTTACAAGTCATGTTTCACCTTTGATTTTCCCATACCCCCAAATTATATGTGTATGTCAAGTCAGATATTCCGTAATCAAGAACTAATGCCAACACAGGATTAGGTAAGCAGGTTTGTCTGGATAGACAACGGGAACGGTCCGTGAGGACTGCATGTCAGATTTGTTGGCATTAGGCACAAGATTAGGTAATGGGTCAGGTCATTGTACATCAGGTCAAGTCAAGCAGTATACGGTACCATGTTGGGTCAATCAATATGTATGTAGCAAGTCAGGTCAAGATGTAAACGACATCATGGGTGTGCTCATACTCAGTTACATAATCAACCATGGTCATCAATAACATAAATCTAAGCAACGAATTAAACAATAAAGAAGCTTCAATTAATTAGCAGCACAATTATCAGTTGTGTTTCAGAGGTGATTTCAACATTATAAGAATACAATATGACAGTTATGGCCGTTAAATCATATTAACAAGTTTAAGAATTTTATGGATGCAATGATATATATATATATATATATATATATATATATATATATATATATATAGGTTCAATGGATGAAATCACAGCTAATACAGGTTAAATGTACACGAGTGTCCGAATGAAGTAAAACTATAGAGAAAGTGTGATTAAAACATGTAAATGTGGTTATTAGGTTTAATACAGTAATTGCAAACGGTAGGTTTCAAGCTTGGAAGATAAAATGATATAACACGACATTGAACACGAAAATGGGAAATTATAATACTAAAGTTAAACTGCAGGTTTAGGGTGTTATCAATGTATATGTAAATATTATTTAGCATGTAGCAAGGGGTACTTTCCTCGACGGGTCGCGAATCGGGAAAACGGAACGTTAAACGTCGGCGGGGAAAATCTCGTGACGGGCGCACGGTTCACGGAATGAACCCAAACGACGAACAGTGGAACCACACAGGTCAGGGTAACTCGCTGGATCGTCGAGACACGTCGCCGGCACGGCCAGATTCCGGCGAGACACAAAACCAGTGAACAATCAAAAAAATGCAAACAAGAAAGAAAAGAAAATAAAGAAGAAGGGAAGGAGGATAGAGAAGGGGGTGCTCACGAGGATCTGTGGGAAGGTTGTGGTCGCCGATCACGTCGACGGAGCTTCGACGGTTAGCCTACGACGACGGTGACAAAATCTACAGATCAAGAAAACATGAACAGAGAAGAAAGGAGAAGAGGAGAAGAAAACCACTCACCAAGGGATGCACGAGGCCGGGGGGACGGATCGAGATCGCCGGCGGTGATCCCATGAGGTGCAGACGTGTGCAGGGGGGCGCCGCTTCTCGTGCAGGATGCTCAGGGAGTTGATGAAGGAGGAAGAAGAGGAAGGAGGTGCGGTGGAGATGACGAGGGCGAGGAGGCCGGCGATGAGGGCGTCGGCGTTGGGGCGAAGACGAGGGTGGGTTCTGGAGAAATAAGGAGGAAGTAGGAGGAGGAATATATATATATATATATATATATATATATATATATATATATATATATATATGGGAGAGAGAGAGAGAGACGGGGAGAGAGAGAGAGAGATAGCGAGAGGAGAGAGATAGATAGGAGGTGAGAGATCGAGAGGAGAGAGAAACGGGGAGGAGAGAGAATCTCGTCGCGACGTGAGGAGAGAGGAAGAGAGAAGAGAGAGAAACGAGACGGTGGGGCCCCCTGGGGTTAAGTGATCACTGATTGGCTGTGGTCAAAATTTAGGAAAGAGAGAAAAATATTTGTTTGGTTGGAACAGTAAGGAACTTGGATTTTAAAGAAAGAAGGAAAATCTTTTCTGGTGTTAAAGTATTTTCGTTGTTTTAAAATTATTAGAAAATAGGATTTGGCGCCAAAGTAACATATTTCCAAATTGCGTCCACTACTACAAATAAGGGTTGCCCCTACGGGTATATGCGTAGGGGCTAAAAAATGCCCCGTAGGTGCAAAGGCCGCAGGTGCAAGTTGAAGCCCTGAACTTTCCCCTACGGGCAAATTATTGCCCCTACGGATATCTGTGTAGGTCCTGCTGCCCCTACGGAGTAATGCGTAGGGTAAAAAAAAGTTATATTATTTATGGTTTTTTTAATATATTGAATGTACCTACGGATATAACCGTAGGGGCATGCTCTAACCCCTACGGATATACGCGTAGGTACCTATCCATAGGGGCCATATATCAGGATTCCTGATATTTAGCCCCTACGGATAACACTGTAGGGGCTAGGCTGTTGGCCCTACGGTTGTCTCCGTAGGGGAACTCCCAACCCCTGGCACTGCGATCAGGTGGAAAATATCAGTTACTGCTGTTATTGTGCCCCTACGGGTTTAGCCGTAGGGGCAACATGTGTACCTACGAATTAATCCATAGGTACACAATATCTGTATTTTTTTTTAAATATTGGGCTGCTAGATTTTTTCCCGCCCTGTGCACAATAATATATACATCAATCAAATATAAAATTAATCATCACACAACATATATCGCAGTATTCATATTCACATCTCACGCATATAATATACAAAAGAAACCAAAAAACTGTATATGATATAAATATAAACCAAAATCAATATCGCCCAAAATGTTTCAAAATGTAGTACAATATGTATCATATAAATAAATACATGTTTCAAAAAATAAGAATCAAAATGCTAGCCTAGCTCGGTCCAGCTCCACCTCTGATAAACGCTAGAATCTTGCGCCTACCCCGTCGCGTCTGGACCTAACATGTGCAATAAGCGTGTAAGAACTCTGTTTTATTCGAATTCTTATCATTATCGAGTTATTTCGAAACCCCATTTGGATATCTAGTTTGGAAAACTGTAGTTTATTTTAATTAGATATGTACATGTATGATTAATAAAACATAAGTCTACAACCAAATAAGCTCAGGCTACGTACTGATATTGGATATGTTGATATCTACAATATGACATGATATTTTACTATTAAGTAGTATACATACCAGTATCTCCTTCAACTCTTGAACGGTGGCCTTCAAGCTCTCCAGTTCCTGCTGGATACGTCGCTCACTGGAGACGGAGGAAGTAACCACCGGGGTGGAGTCCAACCTCATATGGGCCCTGCTAGAGCCCAGTCCTCGGCCTCTCTCCCAACCTCCGTGGTGCCGTCCGTGTGCGGCGTCCAGGACTGGGGTCAGCAGCCTCGAATGCTGCCTTCCCCTTAGCAACTGTCAGAACATTATATTTAGCACATACTGGTCTATAAAATTGACAAGAAATACCAAAATCAACAAATTCAAAGCCTTACCTACAGAGATAGAAGATGTGCTCCTCTGATATCTGCATGTATCAAAATTTGAATAATATTAATTAATTTCAGTACATACATATTAACAAGGTAAACTCGCATATAGCGCTGCTTACACATATGACAGGGAGTGAACAAGCTCTTGTAGATCATCAGGCGCAAATCTAATCTCATCAAGCAGCCCATGATAATGAGTTGGACGACTAAGAGCAAAAGGAATGTGTGTATATTTATGATATAGCATTCTAAATCAATATACATGCCCTATATAATATATAAACATACCTGGAGGAACGGGAGTGGCCTCTGTCCCTGATATGGACGCATCACCAACAACTAGACAATTAAACATTGACAATATAAGTAATTTTGACATAAACAGGCATGGATATCTATAATATTACATTCAAAATGAATATTAGAAAGCGCACCTGCAGTGAGAAGTGATAAAAGTATCACCCAACAAGAGTGTAATTTACAGAATCAGTTGAGACTCTTGAAAGTCATAGAAGAACCTGACCTGCACAAATCTGATGTATGCTTTCCATTGGACACTAATTAAGAAGTCTCTAAAGGGAAAAGCCTATGTGAAAGCCATCATTAGTTCATATCAGAAGATTGATGCTAAAACAGAGAACAAGGAATGTCATTTTCTTCTTCTTCTGCCACATTACTGTCTTCTCCTTCTTTTTCTGCCACATTACTGTCTTCTCCTTCTTATTATGTGCGTGTGCAAATTCAATGACTATATTGAGAATATGGATTAATAGTGGGTAGGAAAAGTATTTCTCAAATGGCTTTTGCGTCTAAAAACCATAAACTACTAAGTAATAGCATACATAATTTTTTTAGTATAAATGTTGTTATTTTAAGTTTTCCCTTATAGAGATATGATCTAACTGCCTTTATAAACTATAAGTGTGCAGAAAATTATGATAAGAAACCATAAGAAAGGGTCGTAGCCATGCATAACCTTGAATCTACATACCAAATCATGTACAAGCATGCAATTATTGTCACCTTGCCGTGGAATATAAAATATCTTGGAAGACTATAAGCGAGGATTTAAATCTTGATAGCTTTTGACTTCAACATATATTTTTCTCAAGTACCATGAAATATACTTCCTCCGTATAAACCGTTTTCAGGAAGATGGATTAATAATGACAAATTATCCATTGTGGCTCACTAGGTTAGCATTTTCTCTTCTATTGACCATCTTACTAATCTGCTTGGTAAATTTATTCGGAACCGGCTGCGAATCATTAAAAGACTGTTGGAGATAGTGCCCTCAGAGTCAATTATTGGATCACAGGCACGTGATTGCAATGATTGAGGGAGGACCTATCCCGGTAGGACAGTCTTACTCGAGATGATAGTATGCTATCTGGTTTATCTTTATCATCGTGTACTGCTTTAGGTGACCTGACATGTCGCTATTACACGTTGATAGAGCCCCTAGGATTCTTGCTTGACGACCAGCAGTATGATGGCGATCATATACGTGGGAGCTGGTAGTCTATAAGCATATCCTTAAAAGGTCCCTAGTCGTAGGAGTTTCGAGACAGGGCATCGATACTCCATTAGTAGACTAGTGTATACAGTCGAGACCCCGACGAGGGGCGGTGGCCGGTCTCACAAGCCACTGGTGTCAGTTGGTTCACCTAAGATGTATACAGGTGCTCATTGGGTTATGAGTACACCGGACAGGACTTGCCGGAAACCTGCTAGTTGGTCTTATACCAGACGTCAGATAGCAGTTCCCAGGTGACATGTGTACAGGTTAGTTCATCGACCTGAGATCGTCATTTGTCTCGTGTGAGTTCCCACTGTGCTTTGATTACTACCCTACCACAGCTCAAAGGAGTCGTGCAAACAGGTTTTAGTTGGGTACAGTCCCGAGCCACATGGAGGCAGTGAGCGGATCTGCAGGGGTTCGTCTCTCCCGGTATTGGGGGTGAGGTCGCGCTGTGTCTAGGAGAGCCATTACACAAAGCCCTCAGCCGAGGCAGGAGATTTACTGGTAGGTATTCCAGTAGTATCTCAGGGTGTTCTGGGCTACGCTCCGACACGACTTGTACCGCTTTTGGGGGTCTGACTTTTACCAACCCCCTAGGCCCACCATGCGATACTCATAGACGAACGGACCGGACTGTACGGATATTGTCACTGACAGGCTCAGTTGGGTGTCGGGGTGAGCTTCCTCATCGACGTCCCATTTGGTCAATACCTGGTGGCCCGTCACGTATTGGCTTATACCTCTGACGTGCTAGTGGTTAAATCCACAGCCAAGGTATTGACGAGTCTTTAGAGTCCACCACACTCAGTTACTCAGCTTTCGGGCGAAACGCTGTAGAGGCCGTATGGAGATATGGCAGGGTTCGATCAGATACGTGCGGTATTGCACGGATCGTGATCGGACAGTTTTTACTAGCCGGCTTTGGCTTAAGCCGGATTCTAGTATTTGATAGTGTAGTTTTGTCTCTTTGCATTTGTGTTCAGTGGGAATACAAATGCGGGCATGTATTTGCAGTAGTGGGGTTTTCCCGTATTTTATTACGGGATCAGTTTTTCTGAAGTTGCCAGTTCGCATTCCGTTCCGGCCGGTTTTTCTTCATTCCTTCTCGGTCGGACTTTCTTGATGGAGGGTGTTAATTGCAAGTTTGCAATTAACATATAGTGGAGGGCTTTCTTGCATATGTTGCATTATGATGAGACTAGCCTCATGATGATATTCTATTTTGGTCATTTCCATTGCTTATCTTATGAGTGGATTTGTGATGAGAGTTGTGATGATGAGGTTTGTATATGGTCACCTTTCTTTTGCTCCTACACTCACCTCCCTTCTTATGGTTGCTATTCTCATTCCTCCACCATTATTCATTCTTCTCACATGATGAAAATTAGAAAAGAAAGAGAGAAGAAAAAGAAAGAGAGAAGAAGAAGAAGAGAGCTTCATAGTTTCCTTCTTGATCTCATTTACTTGCTAGAAAAATGCAAGCACCATTTTTCTAATCCTTGTTTCCTCCAAACATCCATGGCAACTTCAAGAACCCCAAAAGAGACAAGCCTCTACACTATTCTATAGCAAGCCTTGGACGCGTCGGCTAGCCAACTTCGCGCCCGAGTTGCCTCGGTCAAGAGGCGGGAGCCCGTAAAAGATTCCGGCTACGTGGTGCCCTTTCCGACGAGCAAGGAGGTGACGGAGATTCCGCAGGAGATCGAAGTGGAGACGAAGACCGAAGGACATGGATCGCTTGGTATATCTCTCACCCCATCTCTAGTTAGCTAGTATAGGTTAATGGTTTACGATCCGGGTTTTCTTTGTCCGCGGTAGCGCCGGTTTCCGAGCAAGGAAAAATTTTTATTCCGCATTTTGGCCTCAAGTACGTGGCCGGGGCGCTGCCGTGGCGCAATATGGTATCAGAGCCACGCCATTAACCTTACCTAGCTTCGTTTGATATGTTTGCGTTTTCGATCGACCGAAATTTCCAAAAACCGTATTTTTCTAGCACATCAGTTTCTGTCGAAATTTTTTGAAGTCCAAAAATTTTTCAGGTTGTCTCAGAATGATGTGCAGGGAGTTCTAAGAATATTGCAAAATTTTGATAAAACGATTCCTCCGTACGACCGCGGAAGGGCGGCCAAAAGCCCCTTCTGGCCGCGCTTCCGCCGCAGGAGTGTGGGTTCGTTTCATTTTTTTTTTGCAGTGGGCTTATGGGCTGTAATTAGGGGTTTTGGAATATTAAAATTGGGCCCAGGTTTTCTGTGAGTGCTACAGTTTTGTTTGGGGGCCCACTTGTTAATTTTTGGTCAATCGGAAAATTTTAAACACATCTTTCACAGTGTTTACATTATATCTGCGACCGTGAATGTCACTCGATCGGTAAATCCGGTCTAACTGCTATAGCCCGGTTAGACGGATTTGCGAACGTGACTTTCACGTTGATGTTCTATGTTTATGCTGTGATGTTGCGGATCGGTCGTGGGGGATAGCCTGGATGCAATGTTAGTACAGTTTTGTTTTTATGTACATTTGATATTGCAGGGCGAGCGTCCGACATGTGGACTGCCGTCACTGCCTGTTTGTATTATTCTTTTGGGGCACGACCTGGTTGCGGTCGATGTACCCGGTGTATGTATATTTTATTTTCTGTACTAGGATTACCCCGCGGAGGGGTGCACGGATAGCCGGGTTCTAGAGGGCAACGGGCCCGCATCTCATGGCATTGAGATGGAGGGGGCCTCACTCTAGGATTGGCGGGCTATTCGCCGCACTCGTAGGGGGTATAGGTTGACCCAGGAGGGGTGCCCAAGTTGCCGGATTCCGTGAAGTGCTGGGTGGTCCATTCACGGTGCTGAAGGGGGCTGCCTCGCTTCAGGTTTTGGCGGGTGACTTGCCGCGCCCGTAGGGGTCTAGGATTTCATTGCACAGGCTATCCATACGACCAGGGGAACGTCGGGTTTCAGCAGCGGCTCTGTGAAACCCGGGGCTTCCAGATATCTGTATTGTTCTGTGATGCTGTATATTTCTGTGATGTTGCTTTTTATCACGCCTTGAGCGAAAATAATATATTGGTATATATATTAGTAGATGTTGTATATGTTTTACATCCGCGCTAGTCCAGTCCCCGCTCTGCCGTTAGTTAGCTAACCTAACGGGTGATGACGGGACCCAGTGGCGAATGCGGATGGCATATACGTACGTCAGTATATTTTCGTTCTTTGTGGTGTGATCAATTGATGGGACTGCGTTGATTCGGATCAATGCAAGATAAACAAACCTATTCTGATGTTGTTGGAACACTTTTCAAAAAGCTGTTATTGCAAGGACGTTCACTTTTGTTTTGCATAGTGGTATTCATTTGGAATATCCTGCTCCTCAGTCGACGAGGCAAGGGCCGAGATCCCTTCACCGGGAGTGACCCCTTGGACAGAAGTTTGCGTCAGGGCATTAACTTCACTATAGCCGATTACTTTTGCTTTGCATCGTGGTATTCAGTTGGAATATCCTGCATCCCATTCTACGGGGAAAGAGCCGAGATCCCTTCACCGGGAGTGACCTCTTTAGTAAAGGTTTTCGTCACTATATTTTCTAAAAAGTTATCCAGTTCCTTCAACGATATCAAGTTCATTACGTTAAAGGTTTTTCGCCAAAAACCAGCCGTAGCCCTCCGTCATTTCGGATTAGTATTGCATAGTATTCGCGCTACGTTTGTCGTTGCTATTCGCCGAGGCGTAGTGTGCGGTAGCTCTGTAATGCTTTCTGTCGCATGGATAAGTGGATTGGTTAGGACAGTCGTGCGACTTTGTTGATTATTCGTCAAAGGTCGTGCAGGTGGGTTTAACGCAATCAAGATAATGACGGGTTGAACTTGACTGGGACCTTTTGATTTGTTGATTATTCGTCAAGGTCACTTGGGTCCTAGGGGTAAAAAAATCACATCGGGAGTTTCAAAAGAACTGAAACTTGCCAGGCATGCGCATACCTTCTGGAGTGTGGTGACTTGAGTGGATTCCGTCAAGTTATCATGCGATGATAGTTGGATCCCGATTCCCATTGATGAGTTGGTTTACTCCTCGGGTGATCCCGACTAATTCTTCTTTCAGGTTTGGAGGAGAATTTGAGGTACAGTGGGAGGTTTCCTGATTAGATAAATTGGTAACCATTCTGATCTAGGATAGAGTGCACGCTGAGTGTTTCTTTTCTCTCTCTCTTTGGCAGCGACCATTGACCCGACCCTGGACTATGACTCAGTGACCAAGTTGACCGAACCTTCTTAACACTGGCTTTTGGATTGTCAGAGTTGCAGACCTCATTGCCACTCCTACTTTTACCCTTTTCTCCAGGACACCCCGCATTACTGCGAACGTCCACTTCCATTGGACAAAACCATCGTATGGTTATATACGAACTCGAAGGACTTCGAGGATGGTTTCTGGTTCTGGAGAAAAACGAATAGGATTATTCAGTTGTCTTTTCTTTTCACCTTCTCTCATTGCGAGTACTCCTTGGTTTAGGGGATAGTACACCTATTACGCAAATTGGATGGTCTTCTTCCAAACCTTAGGCTGGTGCCGACCGGTAGGGAATGAAGAAAACCAATTAGCATAACGATGGTGTGCAGAAGGTATTAAGTTAAGACAAAGCAAGGGATTAGTAAGAGGGCAAAGTAAATTGCGACTGATATTCACAACCAAACCAAGTATTTCTTCGCCAATCCTAAATCACCTTTGTTTTTCTCCAGGACACTCCGTATCACTACGAAGATCCCAGTTTATTGGATAATCCATCGTATGGTTATATACGAACTCGAAAGGAACTTGTTCCAGTTCGGGGATGGATTCTGGTTCAGGAGAAATAGGAATAAAGTACATTCAGGTGTCTTTTATCTTCACCTTCTCTCGCATTGCGAGTGCTCCTAGGATTAGGACAGTACACCCTTTATGCTTTTTGGATAGTCTTCTTCCAAACCATAGGCTGGTGCCGAACGGTAGGGAAGGAAGAAAACCATTTGGCCTAAAGGGGTGTACAGAAGGTAATGACTAAAGACATAGAAAGGGATTTAGAAAGATGGAAAAGAATTACAAGGTTACATTTGTGAATCTGGATAATGGAAGAGGCATTACTAGGAATACCAGGATACCCCACCGAAACATTTCAATGTTTCAGTTTCACTGTGTACTGTTAAAGGAAAACTGATTTCCCGATTAGACACTTGCTCCAGGGTATGTATTTACCAGGTATGATTCTCACATCTGTATGGTTTTACAGATGATGAGTGGGAGTAATTTATTGGGAATTGGGTGATCATCCTCATTATATCGGGATTCGTAGTAATCGGTGATATTTGAGATCATCTGGGCTGTTTGCCGGTCGGCAAATATTTGGTTTTGAATATCCGCTGTTGTGCACCAATTTCAAATTGATATATCTGTACGTCTATTTTCATAGAGTGAGATATACCTTTTGATATTATGTCGATGACATTTACCTATATCAGTGGATGGTTAGGTAAGGAGCATTAAACAGCGGTGTAATTCTTCTTAACCATAAGTACAGTTTTCAACCTACGACACACAGTGAAAGAGTTGTTAGACTCAGCGGACTTATACAGAGTATTGTATGTTGTCCAGTGTCCATTAGGACAGAGGGGTTGGTCCTCATACTATATTCTGTTTACTTTTAACTTCTCTAGTTCTTAGACATGTGTTTCGTGGAAACACAGGGTCTAAGTTTTGAGGAGTTATAGGTATTTGAATAGAGTAGAGAACCAGGTGTAGCAAATATCGGGATTCTTCAAAGTGATCGAAGATGTAGATACTTGTATATGGTGTTCAGTTGATAGTAATGATAAAGAGAAATTGCTTCTCTTTCAGGTTACTCATAATTGGAAGCATTCCTAAGTTGAGTAACGCTGATCGGCCTCCTTCCATTTAGTTTACATGCACTGGAGATAGCTGCATGATTTGAATCTGGTTCAATTGAATCAGTGCCTCTGGTTCTATATTGGATATAGAACAGTTCATATCTTAACGATGTTAAGGTACGGGGAGTTGTCCGGCTTATGCTTAAAACCAGACACTGGACAACTCAAGGCACGTTTCTGTAATGGCTGTTTGTGGGTTGACCCAGGCTATGACGAGGGTTGACTTTCTACCATCTGGATGAACAATAGCAATATTGTTCTAGACTCGCCACAGTTTTTATTAAAAATGGATTTTATCAGAAAAAGTAGTGGGAGTATGGTAGAACTGGAAGTGATTCCAGAACCGCAAATGATTACTGAAGATTTGATAAGCAACCTAAAGATTCAATCTGGTTTGACATTCCATTGGCCACTCCGCAGATACGGTGGGTAACTTCAGGCACCCGAGAGGTACTCCGGTAGCCTCAAGGACGGTGACAGGGAAGTTCTTGTCTACCCACACTTGCCATTGCTGTTGTTCCAGGCTGCGAGACCCGGCAGGAGGATGAGTATAGCGTCGTTCTAAACTAGCTTTGGAAGTGCACGTCTATATGATTCTGCCAGAGGGTTGTCGTAGTCAGTGGGAGCAGCGGAAGCATTGGTGGACATCAGGCTTATGTCTATTTATAGACTAAAGCAGATGTAGCGGAGATAGATCATCTATTTCTGATGTGACAGTCATAGGTTTGACGTCATCAGAATAAGGGGTGGATCTGTTGAGAAGGTAGTAGGAAGTGATATTCCTATACTACGATCGGTTATACTTTGGTCGTCACACAGTGTTTTCTCCACATAGGACTTGGATATTATATCAGACATACTGGTTACTAGATCTATGGTTTTAGATCTAGATTTGGGTGGTTTCCCAATCTGGGTACCTTGACAGCATTCTATGAGTATTTAGAATGGACGACTCCTGACACGGTAGTGTACCTGCAGTTGATGGAGTCACCCTCTCTAAAGGTGTCTTATAGACTAAAGGGGAGAGGGATACTCATGATTGGCAGATCACTTGCTTAGGCAATTGAGTCAATCATGAGATGTCAAGTACCACACCAGATGTTGTTCTTGCACTAGATGCAATAAGTTGATATTGATCCAATCCTGGAGAAACAGTCGGAAACAGTCTTAGAACATAAGTGGATGTTCTAGGGATATGGTAACGACAGCCTCATTTGGGAGACAGTTATCATTCCAGGCTTCCAAGGTGACATGGACGACAAGGAGGTTGTCAGAGTTATAGTTTTTCCTTCTGACGAGGGGCAGTATTTTGGACAGGTGGTCCAAGGCAATACTGAGGGTGGCCTGGCGCAGGATACTGATTAAGTTCAGTTGACGATACAGTCTAAGAAGTTTGGATTTGGAGTTCATTTATGAGCTAGGTCCCATCAGACATCCAGACATTCTAACACAGGTATTGCTCATTTCGGGAGATGGTTTTCTCCGCGAACTTGAGATATGGAGAGACATAGAAAGAAACTTCTCTGCGGATCCACTCACTGAGGCTATTCCTCGAACATAATAGTTTCGCAAACGAGCTTTGTGAGACTGACTAGTAGAGGAGTTGGGTGTTCGGTATCACACGGGCTGTGAGTATGCGGCATCGCAATAATTAGCCTTGAGTGCAAGTGGGAGATTGTTGGAGATAGTGCCCTCAGAGTCAATTATTGGATCACAGGCACGTGATTGCAATGATTGAGGGAGGACCTATCCCGGTAGGACAGTCTTACTCGAGATGATAGTATGCTATCTGGTTTATCTTTATCATCGTGTACTGCTTTAGGTGACCTGACATGTCGCTATTACACGTTGATAGAGCCCCTAGGATTCTTGCTTGACGACCAGCAGTATGATGGCGATCATATACGTGGGAGCTGGTAGTCTATAAGCATATCCTTAAAAGGTCCCTAGTCGTAGGAGTTTCGAGACAGGGCATCGATACTCCATTAGTAGACTAGTGTATACAGTCGAGACCCCGACGAGGGGCGGTGGCCGGTCTCACAAGCCACTGGTGTCAGTTGGTTCACCTAAGATGTATACAGGTGCTCATTGGGTTATGAGTACACCGGACAGGACTCGCCGGGAACCTGCTAGTTGGTCTTATACCAGACGTCAGATAGCAGTTCCCAGGTGACATGTGTACAGGTTAGTTCATCGACCTGAGATCGTCATTTGTCTCGTGTGAGTTCCCACTGTGTTTTGATTACTACCCTACCACGGCTCAAAGGAGTCGTGCAAACAGGTTTTAGTTGGGTACAGTCCCGAGCCACATGGAGGCAGTGAGCGGATCTGCAGGGGTTCGTCTCTCCCGGTATTGGGGGTGAGGTCGCGCTGTGTCTAGGAGAGCCATTACACAAAGCCCTCGGCCGAGGCCGGAGATTTACTGGTAGGTATTCCAGTAGTATCTCAGGGTGTTCTGGGCTACGCTCCGACACGACTTGTACCGCTTTTGGGGGTCTGACTTTTACCAACCCCCTAGGCCCGCCATGCGATACTCATAGACGAACGGACCGGACTGTACGGATATTGTCACTGACAGGCTCAGTTGGGTGTCGGGGTGAGCTTCCTCATCGACGTCCCATTTGGTCAATACCTGGTGGCCCGTCACGTATTGGCTTATACCTCTGACGTGCTAGTGGTTAAATCCACAGCCAAGGTATTGACGAGTCTTTAGAGTCCACCACACTCAGTTACTCAGCTTTCGGGCGAAACGCTGTAGAGGCCGTATGGAGATATGGCAGGGTTCGATCAGATACGTGCGGTATTGCACGGATCGTGATCGGACAGTTTTTACTAGCCGGCTTTGGCTTAAGCCGGATTCTAGTATTTGATAGTGTAGTTTTGTCTCTTTGCATTTGTGTTCAGTGGGAATACAAATGCGGGCATGTATTTGCAGTAGTGGGGTTTTCCCGTATTTTATTACGGGATCAGTTTTTCTGAAGTTGCCAGTTCGCATTCCGTTCTGGCCGGTTTTTCTTCATTCCTTCTCGGTCGGACTTTCTTGATGGAGGGTGTTAATTGCAAGTTTGCAATTAACATATAGTGGAGGGCTTTCTTGCATATGTTGCATTATGATGAGACTAGCCTCATGATGATATTCTATTTTGGTCATTTCCATTGCTTATCTTATGAGTGGATTTGTGATGAGAGTTGTGATGATGAGGTTTGTATATGGTCACCTTTCTTTTGCTCCTACACTCACCTCCCTTCTTATGGTTGCTATTCTCATTCCTCCACCATTATTCATTCTTCTCACATGATGAAAATTAGAAAAGAAAGAAAGAAGAAAAAGAAAGAGAGAAGAAAAAGAAAGAGAGCTTCATAGTTTCCTTCTTGATCTCATTTACTTGCTAGAAAAATGCAAGCACCATTTTTCTAATCCTTGTTTCCTCCAAACATCCATGGCAACTTCAAGAACCCCAAAAGAGACAAGCCTCTACACTATTCTATAGCAAGCCTTGGACGCGTCGGCTAGCCAACTTCGCGCCCGAGTTGCCTCGGTCAAGAGGCGGGAGCCCGTAAAAGATTCCGGCTACGTGGTGCCCTTTCCGACGAGCGAGGAGGTGACGGAGATTCCGCGGGAGATCTGAGTGGAGACGAAGACCGAAGGACATGGATCGCTTGGTATATCTGTCACCCTATCTCTAGTTAGCTAGTATAGGTTAATGGTTTACGATCCGGGTTTTCTTTGTCCGCGGTAGCGCCGGTTTCCGAGCAAGGAAAAATTTTTATTCCGCATTTTGGCCTCAAGTACGTGGCCGGGGCGCTGCCGTGGCGCAACAAAGACATGCATAAGAAAGAAAGTTAAAATACAGATATATAGCATACCGATACATCGAAACTTCAAAATTGCGATGACAATCCAGAGATATTTATTTCTACACACGTGGTGCGCGTGCGAATGCGTCAGGCATCATGGATAAATATTTCAGAATATGGAAAGTATTATTAGTATAAAGTAATAAAAAATTTTAAACACCTTGGGTAGATATTTTCTTAGTTGATGCAATCATATCATGAGGACTAAATTTAAGCTATTATACATATGCATATGTATTTTTCTAACCTAATATATCACACACACACACACACACACACACACAGAGAGAACACCAGTTTGGTAGAGAAATCAGGTAGCAGGATCCTGAAGAAATGGAGTCCATAGTATTGCTCATCATCATCATCCATGATCCCTTTGATAATATTTTTTCAAAGGGATCATGGATGATGATGATGAGCAATGCTATGGACTCCATTTCTTCAGGGTCCTGCTAGCTGATTTCTCTACCAAACTGGTGTTCTCTCTCTCTGTGTGTGTGTGTGTATGTGATATATTAGGTTAGAAAAATACATATGCATATGTATAATAACTTAAATTTAGTCCTCATGATATGATTGCATCAACTAAGAAAATATCTACCCAAGGTGTTTAAAAGCTTTAATTACTTCATACAAATAATACTTTCCATGTTCTGAAATATTTGTCCATGATGCCTGACGCATTCGCACGCGCACCACGTGTGTAGAAATAAATATCTCTGGATTGTTATCGCAACTTTGAAGTTTCGATGTATCGGTATGCTATATATCTGTATTTTAGCTTTCTTTCTTATGCATGTCTTTTAATAATTCGCAGCCGGTTCCGAATAAATTTACCAAGCAGATTAGTAAGATGGTCAATAGAAGAGAAAATGCTAACCTAGTGAGCCACAATGGATAATTTGTCATTATTAATCCATTTTTCTGAAAATGGTTTATACGGAGGAAGTATATTTCATGGTACTTGAGAAAAATATATGTTGAAGTCAAAAGCTATCAAGATTTAAATGCTCGCTTATAGTCTTCCAAGATATTTTATATTCCAAGGCAAGGTGACAATAAGTGCATGCTTTTGCATTATTTGGTATGTAGATTCAAGGTTATGCATGGCTACGATCCTTTCTTATGGTTTCTTATCATAAATTTCTGCACACTTATAGTTTATAGATGCAGTTAGATCATATCTCTATAAGGGAAAACTTAAAATAACAACCTTTATACTAAAAAAATTATGTATGCTATTACTTAGTAGTTTATGGTTTTTAGACGCAAAAGCCATTTGAGAAATACTTTTCCTACCCACTATTAATCCATATTCTCAATATAGTCATTGAATTTGCACGCGCACATAATAAGAAGGAGAAGACAGTAATGTGGCAGAAGAAGAAGGAGAAGACAGTAATGTGGCAGAAGAAGGAAAAAATGACATTCTTTGTTCTCTGTTTTAGCATCAATCTTCTGATATGAACTAATGATGGCTTTCACATAGGCTTTTCCCTTTAAAGACTTCTTAATTAGTGTCCAATGGAAAGCATACATCAGATTTGTGCAGGTCAGGTTCTTCTATGACTTTCAAGAGTCTCAACTGATTCTGTAAATTACACCCTTGTTGGGTGATACTTTTATCACTTCTCACTGCAGGTGCGCTCTCTAATATCCATTTTGAATATCTATAATATTACATTCAAAATGGATATTAGAGAGCGCACCTGCAGTGAGAAGTGGTAAAAGTATCACCTAACTAGGGTGTAATTTACAGAATCAGTTGAGACTCTTGAAAGTCATAGAAGAACCTGACCTGCACAAATCTGATGTATACTTTCTATTGGACACTAAGAAGTCTCAAAAAGGAAAACCCTATGTGAAAGCCATCATTAGTTCATATCAGAAGATTGATGCTAAAACAGAGAACAAGGAATGTCATTTTTTTCTTCTTCTGCCACATTACTGTCTTCTCCTCCTTCTTCTTCTGCCACATTACTGTCTTCTCCTTCTTATTATGTGCGCGTGCAAATTCAATGACTATATTGAGAATATGGATTAATAGTGGGTAGGAAAAGTATCTCAAATGGCTTTTGCGTCTAAAAACCATAAACTACTAAGTAATAGCATACATAATTTTTTTAGTATAAAGGTTGTTATTTTAAGTGCGCGTGCAAATTCAATGAAAGCGAAAACTCCAGTGACAAACTTAGGTTGCATACGTTGTTGCCAATTCACATACATCCAGTCCATAACCCTGACGTACTCATGTGCCATGTTAGACTGTATCATATAAATTGTAGGTTATGATGACTATATTGAGAAATCTAACAACGGGATGGTTACTGACAAAGGAGAAAATCCGTGTATATGCTTTGTGTGTGCGTTTGTCGTTGAAAAAAATAAATTATCGATAATTAAAGTTAGATTTGAGGATATCCATGTATGAGTTGTATTCTATATATGTGTGTTTCGATTTATGATTTCGCTTAAGTGTAGGGTTGTTTTTACTTAAAGAAGTATCACCATCTACTATATATAAAAAAATATAGCAAACTAGGACTAGAACTCATTTAACATTATCAACTAGTGAGATTTCAATGTCGAAAACTCTCTAAAAAGGAAAATTACTAAAAGGAAAAGACTCTTTGAACAAAACGCATCCACTAGCAATAATATGGAACTGAGACTCGATCAAGATTCTCTGGACTAAAAAATTCCAAGGAATTTGTAACACCCGAGCCCAATGCTACTATTTTCAGTTACTGTTTGAGCATAATGTGGTACTCATTTCATTTAACTTGCTTGTTTGTTGCTTACTGTAAAATTTACCCGGCAAAGTCATTTCTACATATAACAAATTTTGGCATCTAAAATAAAATTGAAAATATTCATCTTGGCCTACTTGACACCCCTAGCCTCGTGGTAGCGTCCGTGCATTGTGTTCTCGTCCAGTTCAGTGAAACGGGCGAGTTTGGACGGCTACGCGCGCGTACATGTGTCCGTTTTGGGGGTATGCTTTTTAATCATAAAACACTTAATTTTAAAATTTGGATCCCGCTTAAAATCCTATTATTTCAATTTTAAACTTTTGGACTCGACCCGGGTGCGATTTGGAAATGTTTTATTTGGCGCCAAAATCCTAAATTTAATATTGTTAAAACCATCGCATATATTTTTCTAACTAACCTGATATCTTACTGTTCATTACCTATCTTTTAAATCTTTAAATTAACCTATATATATATCCTACTGTTCCTTAAAATGTTTTGAATCTTTAATTAATATTTATCCCTAACTAACGATTCCTCTTTAGCCAATCGCGTTCCTTTTAATTCCGTGGGCCCCCACCTGCAGCTCTCTCTCTCTCCACTTTTTCTCTCTCTCTCTCATATATTCTCTCGTACTTCTCTTTATCATTCTTTCTCTTCTTGCTTCATGTCTCGCTTCTCTTTTTTTTTAACTGTTCTTTTGTTGCCGGAATTCCGTCGTGCCGGTGACGCTTCTCGGCGTTCCAGCGAGGTACCCCGACCCGTGTGGTTCCTTTGTTCGTCGTTTGGGTTCATTCCGTGAACCGTGCGCCCGTCGCGAGTTTTCCCCGCCGACGGTTAACGTTCCGTTTTCCCGATTCGCGACCCATCGAGGCAAGTTAATCTTGCTACATGCTATATAATTCATTTTATACCTATTTAAATAAATACCATATCTATAGTTTAAATCTAGTGCCCCATATTTAATTTTATAACGTTTCGATGTTCCATTTGCATCCGTTTATATCATATTAAATCTAGATCATGAAAACTTATCGTGTGACATACTAGATTACATTATACTGCAACCATATCATTTAAAATATATGTCGTCGTAATATTTATTATTATTATCTTTAATTAGTTTATAATCTTCATTTTATAACGTTATACATTTGAAAATCTTATAGTTTACACATGAAAAGTCGTTGAAAAATCGGATATGACAAATCTGAAATTTACTGTACACCTTACCTTATTAAATCCATTATAAATCATAGAAAAATCATTAGTATACATTCTTTAGTTTGTTACGAAGCTAACTCAGAATAATATAACTCTATGAAATATTTACTTGCAAAATAAATTGTTTAAATAACGTAAAATGCAAATGAATATGTCTTTAAACTGCTGTCCAGGCAAATTCCAGCAGCAAACTTTCAACTTCGGATATTTATAACTTTTTGTAGGGACAACCTGAGATGTTTATACTTATAAAAATAAAAACCTTATTGAATTATCTTTGTTTTGGTATAAGACACGTCCCTTTTGGAGAACGTTTGTTATTTTTTAAGCTATTTTACAAATTAGGGTGACGCTGAATTTCTGAACGGAACCTTCTTGTGCATAGTTAATCAATACCACTTTTATAGTTATTAATCGCTTTGAATATGATATCCATATTAATATTATTATATCACATATTGCTTAGTTGTACATCCCACATTACCATTTTATAGTTTTATAACTTTTCGGATACCCGTTTGCATCCATCGCATTTAAAATATATATAATTGCATCCATAGATCACATTACTACATAATAATGTGATATTAACACTCCATGTTTAATAAATTGCATCCTAATTAATATTGGAACTATAAATGTAACCCTAATCGATAACTGTGCATCCATATCCTTGAAATTATATCTATTTGCATATCATATTACATGTTCCAGTTTATTGTTCTGATAGTACTCATGCTTGTTTATTTATACACATGCTTATGTTAGTTTGATTATGAGCACCCACATGACATCTTGTACTTCCTGACATGACCTGTTACACTTCCTACTTGACATGATATGGTACCGTACACTGCTTGACTTGACCTGATGTACCATGACCTGACCCGTTACCTGATCCTGTGTCTAATGCCAACAAACTTGACATGTAGTCCTTACGGACCGTTCCTGTTGTCTATCCAGACAAACCTGCACCTACCTGATCCTGTGTTGGCATTAGTTCTTGATTACGGAATACCTGACTTGAACACATAACCTTGGGGGTATGGGGAAATCAAAATTGTAAACTAAAGTGTAACTTAAAAGGGTATTACTTGATCCGTGGTCTCGGGGGGTAACGGGACAGAGCCATTCGTGACTCTTACATCTTGATCCGTGGTCCCGGGGGGTAACGCGACAGAGCCATTCGTGACTCTTACATCTTGATCCGTGGTCCCGGGGGGTAACGGGACAGAACCACTCTTGGTTCATATATTCCTGATCCGTGGTCCCGGGGGGTAACGGGACATATCCTTTGAGTTACATGGAGGATTACATTAATTGATTTCAAACAAACTTTAGAGTAGACAACCCAGTAGCACAGTTTAGATTGATCATTGCACATCACATACACTGATACACTTCACTGTTATACATCCCTGTTGACTTGTTACTATTTATGATTCATGCCTGCATATCTCGTGTATCCTGTTCATTTATTATTGCTTGATGTTATGACGCGCTGACGTCTGGGTTTTGCATGGCCCAGATCCTCTACCTTTGTTGCAGACTGATCAGGAGTTGTGCCGCTGTTAGATCGAGCGGTAGGGATCATGTCGGTATCCGGTCTTACTTTCCAGGTGTTTATTTGATCTTTTGCTTCCGCATACTATAGCATTTCTTGACTCTTTTACTCTGGCTTATGGACATGTATTAGATAGTTAGTTTACTTTCCTGTTCTTGATATCTCTACAGCCGTAATGTGACTGTGGAAGGATTTTTCCTAACCACAGGTAGCATGGTTGGCTATGTCACATGCCTATTTTAGCGTACTCTGGGAAGCGGGGCGTGACATGGTTATTTTGGTATCAGAGACATAGGATAGTCGGGTTGATTCTTTTGTAGTTGGGTGTTGTACCCAATACACGAATCAGAATACTCGTGTTTAGGAAACATGTCCTGCCACCTTACCGTTTACCATTCTTGAATCACATTCTTCCTGATTATATCTTTTACGATGTGCAAACTTCCTTTGCATATCGACTCGAAACATGATTCCTTGTTATCTCTAGGACTTAGGCGACTTGGGTAGAGTTATGTAATTGTGGCTATTATACCGTGGCATAGTTACAATGCGGCACTCTATTTAAGTATCTTGGAGTTCTAGCCTTGATCTATATTCAGAATCTATCATCATGCTAATGTTGGGTGTTTTGAGTTCAGGAATATGGCCGGTAAGAATTTGAAGATGTACCAAGGCGTGTGGACGAACCCGCCATGCTTGGAGTGATAAGGGGAATGCTGGAGAATCAAAAGAAATAGACCGAGCTGATCCAGCAGCAAGCGGACTCGTTTCAGGAAGGTTTGCAGATCGTTCAGCAGTCTGTGAACAATGTTGGAGCTAAGCCAGTTGATCGAGTAGGGACAGTAGCAGATTTCAGACGTTTGGGTCCGTATACATTTACGGGATTAGAGGAGTCGTTGCCAACAGAGCAGTGGCTAGTTGACACAGAGAATTTTCTTATTGCGGCACAGATTCCAGATGAGAAAGAGTTGATGTGGTACGCATTCAGTTAGTGGATTACGCCCGAGAATTGTGGCTGGTAGAAGAGAACCGTTTGCCCAAGCCGATCAAGTGGGCGGATTTTTCGAAGAGTTTCCTGAAGAAGTTCTTCCTGCGGACTGCACGGGAGGAAATGGAAGAGAAGTTCATCGGACTAAAGCAGAAGGGAGCACCCGTAGATGTGCATGCAGCAGAATGGACGAGACTCAGTAGTTTCGCTGGACCTTTAGTTACCAACGATGCAGACAGGGCACGGAGGTTCATGCGCAGCCTGGACGTGGACATCCAGAGGCAGATTGTCTCCCTGGGTTTGACCACTTTCTTACAAGTACTTGCGGCACCCGAGAGCAGCACAGTTTATCTGGGATGAAGAGGAGTTTTTCTGTCGGGCCAGTCGAGTTTAGGGCTAGGCCGACAAATAATATTCTTGCATCAATGGAAGTGATGAAAGTGAAGAACCGGCTGTTGTTCGTGATTTTATGGACGTGTTTGAAGATATATCGGGTTTACCACCAAAGCGAGACATGGAGTTCGCAATTGATCTTATTCCTGGGGCAGCGCCAGTATCCGAAGCGTATTATCCAATGGCGCCAGTAGAATTGGAAGAAGTAAAGAAATAGGTTGCAGAATTGCTTGAGAAAGGTTGGATTCGAAGTAGTAACTCGCCTTGGGGAGCTCCAGTTCTTCTAGTAAAGAAGAAGGATGGCACAAGAAGGATGTGCATCGACTATCGAGAATTAAACCGGGTGACTATTAAGAACAAGTACCCAATCCCTCGCATTGGCGAACTTTTCGAGCAGCTTAGTGGCGCGAGGGTATTCTCGAAGCTGGATTTGCGATCCGGATATCATCAGGTCCGAGTGAAAACAGAAGATATTTGCAAGACGGCGTTCCGAACTCGGTATGGACATTACGAGTACTTAGTGATGCCTTTCGGAGTAACGAATGCGCCGGCAGTATTCAGGGACTTGATGAACCGAATCTTTTCACCGTTCTTGGACCATTTTATCGTGGTTTTTTTTTTATTCATTGACGATATTCTGGTTTACTCGAAGAGTTTTGAGGAGCATGCTGAGCATTTGAAGATCGCACTGCAGACGTTGAGACAGGAGAAGTTATATGCGAAGATGAGCAAGTGCGAGTTTTGGCTGGAGGAAGTAAAGTTTTGGGGCATGTTGTGTTTGGCGATGGAATTGCCGTCGATCCAGAAAAGGTTGCAGCAGTTCGTGATTGGCCGATTCCAAAGAGTGTTGCGGAGATAAGAAACTTTCTTGGACTACCCGCATACTACAGAAGATTTGTGGAGAACTTTGCTCGTCTGGCAGAGCCGTTAACCAAGCTTACGCGCAAGGAGGTACCTTTTGTATGGACGGATAAGTGTGCGTTAGTTTTTGAGACGTTGAAGCAGAAGTTGATAACCGCCCCTATTCTGACCGTGCCAGACAATTCTGGAGGATTGGTGATTCACAGCGACGCATCTGGGAAAGGATTGGGATGTGTTTTGATGCAGCATGGAAAGGTTGTAGCATACGCATCGAGACAGTTGAAGACCCATGAGAAGAATTACCCAACTCATGATTTGGAACTTGCGGCTGTAACTTTCGCTTTGAAGGTTTGGAGACACTACCTCCTAGGCGAAAGGGTCGAAGTTTTTTTTACTGATCATAAGAGCTTGAAGTATGTGTTCACACAGAAGGAGCTTAATATAAGGCAGCGTAGATGGTTGGAGCTGATGGCTGACTACGATCTTGATCTTAAGTACCATCCGGGGAAGGTTAACGTCGTGCCGGATGCGCTTAGTCGGTTACCAGCAATTCAGGTGTTAACTACGCAGAAGGAGATCGTTGAAGATTTTCGAAGATTTGACTTGGAGGTTGTGCTATCGCATTCTACGGGACAGTTGATGCAGCGGCAGGTACAGTCATCATTGATCGAGAATATTAAAGCAGCACAATCGCAGGACCCTAGACTGCAAAAGTTTCGAGGACAGGTTGAAGCCGGACTACGAACAGATTTATTAATCCCCGAAGATGGTTCGTTGAGGTTTGGTACCCATTTGTGTGTGCCAAAAGGGGATATTCGTGAAGAGCTTATGAAGGAGGCACACAATTCAGCTTATTCTGTACATTCAGGAGGCACAAAGATGTACCGAGATATTCGACAGCATTTCTGGTGGGAGGGCATGAAACGGGAGATTGCTCGCTTTGTGGCAAAGTGCTTGGTGTGTCAGCAAGTTAAGGCTGAACATCAAAGGGTTGCTAGTTTATTGCAACCACTTCCGATTCCTCAGTGGAAGTGGAAACATATAACCATGGATTTCGTGACGGCTTTACCGTGAAGTCCAAAAGGCAACCATGCTATATGGGTGATTGTTGACCGATTGACCAAGGCAGCTCATTTTATTCCTTTTCGGGTTGGTCAATCAACAGAGACTTTGGCAGAGCGGTACATGCAAGAGATTGTAAGATTGCATAGAGTACCGGTGAGCATCGTGTCCTATCGGGACACTCGGTTCTTATCACACTTTTGGCGGAGTCTACAGGAAAGTTTGGGGACTCATTGAAGTTTAGCACAGCTTATCATTTTCAAACTGATGGTCAGTCGGAGAGAACGATCCAAACTCTTGAGGATATGTTGAGAGCATGCATGTTGGACTTCAAGGGATCTTGGGAGGATCATCTACTTTTGGTGGAGTTGTCTTACAACAACAGTTTTCAGGCAACTATTCAGATGGCTCCATTTGAAGCTTTGTATGGTCGTAAATGCCGTTCACCTGTTTGTTGGGACGATGTCGGTGAACGAAGATTATTGGGACCAGATTTGGTTGTGCAGACAGTTGAGAAGGTTAACCCTATCAGAAATCATATGAAGGCAGTACAAGACCGACAGAAGAGTTGGGCAGATACATCAAGAAGACCTCTAGAGTTCACCGTGGGTGATTTGGTATTCTTGAAGATATTACCGACTAGAGGGGTGATTCGTTTTGGAAGTCGAGAAAAGCTTAGTTCTCGATTCTTTGGACCCTTGAGATCGTGGAGCGTGTTGGTAAGGTAGCGTATCGTTTGGTGTTACCGCAGTCCTTGGAAAATGTGCACGATGTGTTTCACGTATCTCAACTCCGTAAGTATGTTCGAGATGAAACACACGTTTTGGATCATTCGGAGCTAACAGTATGAGAAGACTTGACTTTTGAGGAGCGACCGATTAAAATCGTGGATCGAAAGGAAAAGGTTCTTAAGAACAAGGTTATCCCCCTTGTGCTTGTTTCTTGGGGTAATCACTCGCATGGAGAGTCCACTTGGGAACGAGAAGATGAAATCCGGCAGAAATTTCCTCACATTTTCTTGTAGTTATCTATCTTTGTATTCTTGGAATTTCGAGAACGAAATTTTTTTGTAGTTGGGTATAATGTAACACCCGAGCCCAATGCTACTATTTTCAGTTACTGTTTGAGCATAATGTGGTACTCATTTCATTTAACTTGCTTGTTTGTTGCTTACTGTAAAATTTACCCGGCAAAGTCATTTCTACATATAACAAATTTTGGCATCTAAAATAAAATTGAAAATATTCATCTTGGCCTACTTGACACCCCTAGCCTCGTGGTAGCGTCCGTGCATTGTGTTCTCGTCCAGTTCAGTGAAACGGGCGAGTTTGGACGGCTACGCGCGCGTACATGTGTCCGTTTTGGGGGTATGCTTTTTAATCATAAAACACTTAATTTTAAAATTTGGATCCCGCTTAAAATCCTATTATTTCAATTTCAAAATTTTGGACTCGACCCGGGTGCGATTTGGAAATGTTTTATTTGGCGCCAAAATCCTAAATTTAATATTATTAAAACCATCACATATATTTTTCTAACTAACCTGATATCTTACTGTTCATTACCTATCTTTTAAATCTTTAAATTAACCTATATATATATTCTACTGTTCCTTAAAATGTTTTGAATCTTTAATTAATATTTATCCCTAACTAACGATTCCTCTTTAGCCAATCGCGTTCCTTTTAATTCCGTGGGCCCCCACCTGCAGCTCTCTCTCTCTCCACTTTCTCTCTCTCTCTCTCATATATTCTCTCGTACTTCTCTTTATCATTCTTTCTCTTCTTGCTTCATGTCTCGCTTCTCTTTTTTTTTAACTGTTCTTTTGTTGCCGGAATTCCGTCGTGCCGGTGACGCTTCTCGGCGTTCCAGCGAGGTACCCCGACCCGTGTGGTTTCTTTGTTCGTCGTTTGGGTTCATTCCGTGAACCGTGCACCCGTCGCGAGTTTTCCCCGCCGACGGTTAACGTTTCGTTTTCCCGATTCGCGACCCATCGAGGCAAGTTAATCTTGCTACATGCTATATAATTCATTTTATACCTATTTAAATAAATACCATACCTATAATTTAAATCTAGTGCCCCATATTTAATTTTATAACGTTTCGATGTTCCGTTTGCATCCGTTTATATCATATTAAATATAGATCATGAAAACTTATCTTGTGACATACTAGATTACATTATACTGCAACCATATCATTTAAAATATATGTCGTCGTAATATTTATTATTATTATCTTTAATTAGTTTATAATCTTCATTTTATAACGTTATACATTTGAAAATCTTATAGTTTACACATGAAAAGTCGTTGAAAAATCGGATATGACAAATCTGAAATTTACTGTACACCTTACCTTATAAAATTCATTATAAATCATAGAAAAATCATTATTATATATTCTTTAGTTTGTTACGAAGCTAACTCAGAATACTATAACTCTATAAAATATTTACTTGCAAAATAAATTGTTTAAATAACGTAAAATGCAAATGAATATGTCTTTAAACTGTTATCCAGGCAAATTCCAGCAGCAAACTTTCAACTTCGGATGTTTATAACTTTTTGTAGGGACAACCTGAGATGTTTATACTTATAAAAATGAAAACCTTATTGAATTATCTTTGTTTTGGTATAAGACACGTCCCTTTTGGAGAACGTTTGTTATTTTTAAGCTATTTTACAAATTAGGGTGACGCTGAATTTCTGAACGGAACCTTCTTATGCATAGTTAATCAATACCACTTTTACAGTTATTAATCGCTTTGAATATGATATCCATATTAATATTATTATATCACATATTGCTTAGTTGTACATCCCACATTACCATTTTATAGTTTTATAACTTTTCGGATACCCGTTTGCATCCATCGCATTTAAGATACATATAATTGCATCCATAGATCACATTACTACATAATAATGTGATATTAACACTCCATGTTTAAAAAATTGCATCCTAATTAATATTGGAACTATAAATGTAACCCTAATCGATAACTGTGCATCCATATCCTTGAAATTATATCTATTTGCATATCATATTAAATGTTCCAGTTTATTATTCTGATAGTACTCATGCTTGTTTATTTATACACATGCTTATGTTAGTTTGATTATGAGCACCCACATGACATCTTGTGCTTCCTGACATGACCTGTTACACTTCCTACTTGACATGATATGGTACCGTATACTGCTTGACTTGACCTGATGTACCATGACCTGACCCGTTACATGATCCTATGTCTAATGCCAACAAACCTGACATGTAGTCCTTACGGACCGTTCCTGTTGTCTATCCAGACAAACCTGCACCTACCTGATCCTGTGTTGGCATTAGTTCTTGATTACGGAATACCTGACTTGAACACATAACCTTGGGGTATGGGGAAATCAAAAGTGTAAACTAAAGTGTAACTTAAAAGGGTATTACTTGATCCGTGGTCCCGGGGGGTAACGGGACAGAGCCATTCGTGACTCTTACATCTTGATCCGTGGTCCCGGGGGGTAACGGGACAGAACCACTCTTGGTTCATATATTCCTGATCCGTGGTCCCGGGGGGTAACGGGACATATCCTTTAAGTTACATGGAGGATTACATTAATTGATTTCAAACAAACTTTAGAGTAGACAACCCAGTAGCACAGTTTAGATTGATCACTGCATGTCACATACACTGATACACTTCACTGTTATACATCCCTGTTGACTTGTTACTATTTATGATTCATGCCTGCATATCTCGTGTATCCTGTTCATTTATTATTGCTTGATGTTATGACGCGCTGACGTCTGGGTTTTGCATGGCCCAGATCCTCTACCTTTGTTGCAGATTGATCAGGAGTTTTGCCGCTGTTAGATCTAGCGGTAGGGATCATGTCGGTATCCGGTCTTACTTTCCAGGTGTTTATTTGATCTTTTGCTTCCGCATACTATAGCATTTCTTGACTCTTTTACTTTGGCTTATGGACATGTATTAGATAGTTAGTTTACTTTCCTGTTCTTGATATCTCTACAGCCGTAATGTGACTGTGGAAGGATTTTTCCTAACCACAGGTAGCATGGTTGGCTATGTCACATGCCTTTTTTAGCGTACTCTGGGAAGCGGGGCGTGACAGAATTGCTATTTGAATTACGTTAATTTGGAACACGATCGTTGTAAGTTGTACTTTTCCCGACTTGTGTCATGCCCATGAGCACACAAACTTCTCCCCAATCACAAATCCCAGTCCAGATTGGTATTCAAAATTTATTTAATTAGTTTGTGATCCACATCATTGATTCGTTGCTTGAGGCATCAATGTAGGCACAAATATCACTGAAGCAGCCTAAATCACCATATGAACCGGTTATCGGTTTCAATTCCACCAGAATTAGAATTTCATCCGAACAACTTTCACACAGTAATCGGAACCTGGTCAACAAATTTGTCATGCCCGTTGTGGTTTACTTATGTACAGTACTTCCACAAAATACGTGCTGTCATTTCTAAATGGAAGTTTCTCAGTGCCACCATAGTAGCAGAAGATGGAATTGTTTATCGCAACTAGATTATGCTAAGCCTCGGATAGATTAGGCAAACATGATCTAGAAGAATATAATTAGCAGAGGAAAAATATAATAAAACAAAACAAAGCGTAGCAAATAAAATAAAATAAAATAAAGATATAGAAAATAAAAGAGAAATAAGTTTTCGAGAGGAGAGGTGCAAGATATCATGTGCCCCGAAGAAAAGGAAGGCAAAAACAGTGTTGGCATTCATAAGAGTAAAGCTAGACTAACAAGAAGAAACATTACAAATATTACTATGTTTATGAATTATCACAGAAAATCAACCCAGAATCTGCAAGAAAATCAAAAGTATGGCTCAAATATGAGACGGACAAATATCTTTTCCTCTCTTATCTTTTCTTTTTGAAAACAAATACTAGAAGATGTTGACTTTCTGGATAGATAGGAGTGGATATGATAAAAACATGTAAAGGGTGCATGGAAGTGCAAACAGAGACTCTTTGTTGCAACTTTATAGTAAACAGAACAATAACTGGCATATTCAAGTTAAAAGAATTGAAAGAATAATGAACATGGCTTACAAACTTGGGTGAGAACGATGTGACACTCAGAAAAACATCTAAAAGACAAATTCATAAATGCGGTTAGGCCAAAACCGGACTAAATCCTGCCATGCGACTGATATTCCTTGATGTAGAAGTAAATATAACTGTGGCACACACGCACACATGCACACAAAAACTATGGCACAAACAAGTGGAAATATGCAAATTAACATGCACGCATGCAGACATTAAAAGATTAATATAACAGAGATGTCTACTGATGATTTGTAAGATGTTATCGCAGGTAGGACAATTGCCAATTCTATGGCTTGTGGCCACCAGCGACTGCTTTCTCACCACAGTAAAAATAATGAGGGACTATAACATATCATGAATTCGATATGCACCGTGATTTCATAGCATATGTCTATTAACCTATAATGTACAAGTTCTCGGCGTTGATTGCAAAGGTGCATACAGTCTGAACTAGTAAATATACGTAAGTAGGAAAAAGAAGAAACGATTCATAAATATGGTTGGGCCAGAAACAGACTTAGTCACTGGATGACATATAACTGATATTCCTTGATGTATAAGTCAATACACCTTTGATAACAAACTCATTCTTTTTTGGGAGATATATGAATAACCGACTCTGACCCTCAGCATTCCATTGAACACATGGAAATCCATCGTATCTCATATCCAGCCACCTCACTTCACCGATCCTATGATCGCCCTCTGGAGGACGCACAGCCCTAGCCGCAGCCCGAGCCCCAGCCCCAACCCTAGCCCTAGCCACAGCCCAGCCCTAGCCCCAGCCCGCAGCCCCAGCCGCACCCCCAATAAAAAATTTGATAAATTGACCATACCCCGACCCCGACCCCGACCCTAACCCTACCCCGACCCCGAACCCGACCCCACAGCCCAGCCCCTGCCCCAACCCTAACCCTACCCCGACCCCGACCGCGACCGCGACCCCTGCCCAACCCCAACTCGCGCGCCATGAACCCTAAGCCCAAAATAATCCAAAAATTCTTTAATTTACCTCGAGATTTACTCACCTGAACGGCTGCTGGGGCTGGGGCGACGACCTGAACGGCGGTGGCGACGACCTGAACCGCGGTGGCGACGAGAACTGCGATGGCGACGAAACCGGCGGTGGCGACGAGGAGAACAACGTTGGCGACGACGGCGTGGCGATTTGGGGCTTATTTTCGCGCGCGATCGAAAGAGAGAGGAAGTGAGCGTAGGCGATCGATCTGGGATTTTGTTAAATCGATATTTACTTGCCCCTACGGACATACCCGTAGGTCCTTTGTTTGCGGCTCCGTAGGGGCAAACACCAAATTAAGAATTAATATTTTTATTCTTGGACGTCTTTGCCCGTAGGGGCAACCTTTTAGCCCTACGGATTAATTCGTAGGGCCAAGTTATATCTGCCCCTACGGATTCCAATATCCGTAGGGGCAACCCCCTATTTTACTAGTGGTCCAGGTCGGGTCCAAAAATTTGAAATTGAAATAAGAAAATTTTAGGCGAGATCCAAAATTTGAAATGAAGTATTTTACAATCAAAAAGCATACCCCCAAAACGGACACACGTACGTGCGCGTAGCCGTCCAAACTCGCCCGTTTCACTGAACGGGACGAGAACACGATGCAAGGACGCTACAACAGGGTTAGGGGTGTCAAGCATGTCATGACAAACATTTTTAATTTTATTTTAGATGCCTTAAATTGTTATATGCAGAAGTGAATTGTCGGGTAAAATTTATACTAGCAACGGTCAATTAGGATCAATGAAATAAATACCATACACCATTCATACGGTAACAGAAACTAATAGCATTGGGCTAGGTTGTTACAGCTTCTTTCTCGGAGTCTCTTGAACATGCTTGGCCTTTTGCAAATTTGGTTGACGGAACATTTACCCTTTAAGATCTCCCGTCCTGTGTTTTTGTCTGGTTATTGGTCGCGTACTGAGGGTATGGATTTTAAGGGTGTATGCGAGTTATGGAACGCTCTTTCTACTCATGATATCACTTGGAGGTGGAGTGGCTGAGGCACTCATCATTTTTTGTTGACTTTACGGGTAAAGTACATGGAAATCATGAAATTTTGTCTTCTTCGATTTTCTAATATTTTACTTACTTATACTTTTGGTTAACTTCTGAGCATTAAGGAAACAAAACGTTATATGAAATAAAACTAGAAAAGGTCGTTGATTGCTACTATGATCCTAACATAAAAAAGAAATCTGGTTCGAGTGACCGAGACTCTAGGTAGCTGGGAACACCCTGGTAACACCCGAAAATCATAAAACTTTTAAAAATCTCAAGTTCTTTTGGTTTCTTCAAATCTCTAATACTTTTCAGACGATAATCGCGAAATTTTCAAAAATCTCATTTCGTTATCAATATTTTGCTTCTTAGCATACGAAAATCTTCAAAAATCTATTGCATTTTCTATTTTCTTTTGCGTTTCCATAATTTTTGTTTGCTATAACACACGATAGTCGCGAACTTTTTAAAATACTCGATATTTTCTGTTTTCTTCTGGTTTTCTATATTTTACACGCTATAGCATAAGAAAATCTTAATTTCTTTTGTTTTCTTTCTTCTTTTTTCAAAATTATGCAATGTAAGCACACAAAAATCTTGAAAATTTAAAAAATCTCAAATTTACTATTTTCTTCAAAAAAATTCATTATTTACTTGCTTGAAAATAGCACATTTTCAAAAAAAATCAAAACTTACTATTTTTCTATTTATATTTTTTGCTATACCAAACAAAAAATCATGAAACTTTTAACTCAAAAATTTTATGTTTTTAAAAAAAAATTCAATATTGCACTTGCTATATAGCACATAAAGATTGTGAAATTTTCAATATTTTGCAGTAAAACCTAGTTAGGGAGAGAAAAAAATAGAAAGATTTTAAAGAAGGGTACTGATCTGAATTTTTCCACCAAAAATGATAAATATCAAGTATGGAGCCAATAAAAAGTTTTCTATGAAACAACTGTAGTAAGAGAATTAAATTGGGGCTAGATAACAATTTTTTCACTAAAGTCCAAACTAGATAAGGAAATGTTAAGAGGAATATTCTCCTATATAGATTTATATATTATATAGATAGATAGATAGATGGGTTACAACTCACAAGGGGATGAGAAACACCCATGGATGTAAATTTGCATGATAGTAAACCCTTTTTCCTCCTTTTAGAGGTAGGCTTTGATGGGTCCGGATGCTCATTCTTTTGAGATAAAATTTGATATGATATCCTTTAAAAGAAGATTTTGATGAGTTCCCCTTTATCCATGTTTGAGATGGAGACCTTGTATGGGCTCTACTATCTTAGCTGTGCCAACAGGTTCTCTGTCTTTGTTGCTTTTCTTAGTTCCATTTACTCAGATTTTAATACGTCTATCCTTTTCTAACGTTCATTTAAGCTTAGGGTTAGTGTGGTATGAAGATGAAGAAGACGGAGAAAGAAGGATAATTGGGTCTATAGATTAGAAATGGGTAGATGAGGGGTTAAAAGTGTTTGAGAAAAATGTTATATGTGCTCATGGATATGTTGTATGTGGCATTTCCCAGGGATAAGAGTTGACAGGAGGTAGCAAGTCGTAATTTATGAAAATTATTAAGGTATTTAATTGAAGATCATCTCCTTGCCTGGAATTTATCCGAAAAATGGTTGAAACTTAATTGTATGCATTAAGCCTTTTGACTCTTTGAGTATGTGTACTAGATATCAAGTTTAATGTCTTTTGGCTTTAAATCAAAAGGGCATTTCGTAGAAAGATATGTATGCATGTACGCTGTTAGGCTACTCGTCTTTTAAATGATGATTAAGAAACAACAACTATTAAAGGGCCCAATAGCTGTTGCTTTTCAACTTCTGAAATATAGCAATATATCATTCTTTTCATGTGCAGTGATCGTGGCAATGGTCCCTTACATCTTTCATATCCATGGATCTAATAACCTCTCTCTCTCTCTTCACATTATCAACATATCTTTACATCTAATCACCTCTCTATCTCTCTTCAAATCATTGAAATCGGAAAATTATGAGATTTTGAATCCATCAAGATTTCAAGTCTAATTTTTTTCTTTTTTAAAAGATAAAAAGTACCATCGAGTTTGTTTGTGTTATCGTCAGCATATGTTGTCAACGGATCGATCTAACAAAATGCATAAATTAAATCGGAGGGCATGAAACCATGATATCGTTTTGTTCTTCAATTGGAGAATTGAGTTTAACATTTTGTGACAATCATGATTTGAAATCGATGCTCAATTAGATACACAACATTTACAATTTGAATTGTCTACTAATATTGAGAGAGATTGATAATGAAAGAAATTTTAGATTGTAATAGTTTGGTTATGGTAGAGCCATGACCAATTATATTTTCCCCATTTTGCTTCCATAAAAAAACAATGGTGGAGAGAAGGAGAAAGAGATATTTTATTGAATGACATGTTACAACGGTTAAAGTTATCAATCGGACGCCTTCTTAATTTTTTATCGAATGACACTCAACCGTTGGATGAAATCAAAGGGTCCATAAACTTCCAATGGACTCTCCTTTGCCTCATCAGCAATGGAGAGGATCCGTTGCGTACTCCATGAAAATCTTATTGGACTAATGCATTTTCCTTTTCTTTGAATTTCCTCTGAGGGGATTTTTTTTAAAATAAACAAAGTCCAAGTGTTAACTATGCATTCCCATACAATAAAATGTGGCTAAACCACACCAAACTGCCCTTAACTATCGCTTTCTCTCTCACTAAACTACTATAAATTTAAAAAAAAACAGCCAAGTCTCTTAATTCTGGTTATAAAAGATTTTTCCCCCACAAAAATACCCTTAACTGTGGCAACGGATGGGAGCTTGCTTTATAAATTTTAAGGCAGTTCGAAGAAAAACTCCGACAGTTAAGGATAGCCTTCTGTAATTTAGCCTATAAAATACATACTACTGCTTCTAATTTCAATTTGTTAATCATATATCAAAATCCCATGTGCAGGCTCAAGCTGCAGGTCGTGGAGGCGGTAGAGGTGTTACGCCCCCAGTCAGGAGGTAGCCATCTTCTAGTGAAGCCAAATTTTGCTTAGAGATCGCATGTGCATCATTTTCCATAAGTCCTTTCGGTGTTAACAGAGGCCGCAAGTGTTGATTTCTTTATTTGGTGTAAAATGAGAAGTTAATTTGTTTTTAACCTAACTTTTATCAGTTTACGATTTGTACTATATCTAAATGTGCAATTTAATGATTATTGTAAGAGAATGCGAAATTGGAAGTTGATGATTTGCCGCCTTTACTAATATGATTGCATGGTTTAATTAGCGACCTTGTCATGTTGAGTTCTATCGCTGATTCTTAAATCATGTGCTCATTGCCTTGGTATTTGTTGGTCCAGCAATCTCTCCATGTTTTCAAGCCAAAGTTAAGGATATGCTGCTATACAACTTCAGATTATTACTCTGTGCACAACATAATTGTTAGTTTCTAGTCCAATGAATGGATATATGAATATGATACCGTTCTTCTTTGTGATTAATATTCTTTTTATTTTTGTTTGCCAAATTATTTGTGCTTATGGTAAACAACAATTCTTCATCCTAAATTTTTGTGCTCATGGTAGGAATTATTGTGCGACGGGATTTTCATTGGTCATATTCATGTGTTTTTCATGTCACTTCAAATTATTTAATGATCTTATTTGTGTTGAGAAAAGCTACAATGTGGAATTTTGCATGATTAGGCTGATAAATATTTGTTTCTTTTCGTTTTTGGATAACAGGTCATAACTTGCATGGGGTTTAAACCTCGTACTAATGGACTTGCTAGCATGTTATCATATTCCTAGCAAGTGCTTTTTCAATATTTTGCATGCCATAATAGTAATTAGAAATCATAAAATTTTTAATGTTTTGTATGCATTGCACACAATAGTCGTGAAAATTTTCAAATTTTTAATATTTTGCATGCAAACGATTATTTTTTTTAAATTCAAAAAATTTCTGTTTTTTTCCTATAAATTTTCAATATTTTGCATGAGCACATGAAAATTGTGAAATTTTTTAAAACTTCAATATTCAACAATTCTCTTCCCCTTATCTTCTGGGGAATCATGGGAAGACTTAGACTTCTTTACTTTCTGTGTGGAAGATTCAGGTTTCTGGTCTTGAGGATGCAATTGCATATTCAACACCTCAACTGATTTCTCTACCTTCCTTTAGGGGTTAAGCACCATCTATCCTCCATTCCACCAGAAAAGCATCCTCACCTAGGGCTAACCTTCTTGCCTCGTACTCTCTTTGCATCCAACTCTAGAACACCCAACAATCTTTGGGAGGGTTGTCTACTTTTATATTTTATTCGGTATTTTTTGTTTTCTACATGACGTGAAAATCGCGAAATTTTCAAAAATCTTAATATTTTCTTTATTTGTTTGATATAAGGCACAGGAAAATAACAAAATTTTCATAATCCGTTTACTACTTTTCACACGAAAATTTTCGTGAATATCAAAATTTCATTTTTTCTTCAAAATTTTAATATTGTACGTGCAGTAAATAGCGAATTTCAGACACCCCTCGATCAGCTAGGTGGAGCCCATATTCCTATCTCTTTCTCCCTCATAACTCATGAACACATGTAACCGAAACACTGTAGAATAATTTCCTTCATTGACGTGATCAAACGTTCAACAGAGCTTAATAATTAGCCTGACAATAGTGCCATCCAGGATTACTATTACCAAGCAAAACAGTGATTGCCAGCTTCAGCTCAAAACGGAGACAACTATGAGCTTGCTAATTAGCGACCAAGGTTAGCTGCGATAACCCCGTAACTTCACAGTAAACAGCACACATGCAGATTATCAACAAATCAAAAGTACATCATATCAATACCGTACCTTTAAAGAGTTTGGAAACACATATAAAGAGACTTTCTATCCTCTTAAAGCTTGTGAGTTGGTTTTTATGTAAATTGTACATCAAGCGGTCACAACTCGCGCAAAGGTTGTATATATATCATCCTGTTACAAAGAATACAAAATGCACATGTGAATCACCTTATAAATTGCCGAATTCATTTGTCCCTTGAGTGGTGGGTTAGTGTGATAAATGATGCAAGCTCCGGCTCCACAATTTATCTCCCGCACCCTGCCAAAAATGACTGATGTAACATAAACACCACCCTTAGAAGACTTATGAAAACGAGAATCTCGAGAAGATGGAAGTTGGCGTGGATGAAGCATCAGCCGAAGGAGGAGCTGGACTCGAAACGCCATTTGGTGAGCGGTATGCTTGTTGGCATTTTCTGATCTGTAGAATAATTGCTTATATTAGTAGAAGACGATGTACGAGGATAGTGCTTGCTAAAACCTTTATTCACCGAGGAGACAACCCTATAGAACTAACATATTATATAGCTGACTCAAATTTGGGAAAAAAGCTTGTTGTTGTTGTTGAAAATCCTTTATACTCTTCATAATTCCCGAACTTGGATGGACACAGGTCAGGTTAGGCAACAAGACCAACTCAAACTTCTATCCCTCCTAACCAATACCTTGGAGTTCGTAAATTAACGATAGAGACATTTTGGTATTCAACAGGTGACTAAGGCTGAGGTAAGAGTCTTGCATTACTATTTTATGAGGCAAGGGATAATTTTTTTAGTTATGGATAGAATGCAACAATAGAATCTTTAATAACAAGTTTAAAAATATCGATTAAGGCTACATTTGTTTTGAGGACAGGGAATGAAATGATCCCAAAAGAGGGTGAAACTTATGATCCAACCGGCACCATCCAGGACTTTTGACGAAGAGGCTCGGAATATTGATGAGACACATGATGTTGATGAGGATGATAGGGATGATGATCGGGGTGTTAGTACTCATCTGCTGGAAGCCACTTAGGACTTGCTTTATTTCGCGACTTATCATGGGGTTATTGTTATTCCATCTGTTTGCTTCTGGCTATGGCTTTGTATTATGAGAACTTGATGTTGCAAGACTCGAGTTTCCTTGTTTTTTTTTTGGGGTTCTTTTTCCTGTTTCCTACTAGTTTCGTTAAACTGCCTATTTAATGAAACCCCGGAGTAGTTATCCAACCCTTTCTTAGCGCCCCACACCCCCCCCCCCCCCCACAAAAAAAAATGCTGTTGCAACTCACACAATTTTTTTAGGTTTATCGCTTTGACTATACAATTAATTAATGTTTGGATGAGGAGCTAACAAGTGCTGCAACCTGAATGAGGTTTTTCCAGGTTAACCATCCCAGTACTAACCCCACTGAAGCATGCTTAAATAAGTTTTTTTTAATGGTTCAACCCTCAAAATCACTCGTTACATATAGTTTTTCATTTCATGGACACCATTTTACACCAGGCACATCTCTCATGGGGTCATGACACACTCCATTCATTAGAATCTGACATACCCGCCTCACTTCACAAAGCCATGTCAGGTTTTAAAGATTATTCTCAGAGTTCAAAAGGCGGCCCCCACCATGCCCATGTATGGTGAGATAATTTGCTCCATGTGGTGTAGCTCGACATACTTCTAGCCAATGTTGTGAACCAAGGTTTAATATGCCGATTAATCGGTGCTTAAATGTGTTTGGCAAGCCATAGCCTAAAATATATAGTTTAAATTGACAAATGGCTTCACATCTCTATGTGGGTACCTATGAAGCATGGATATGGACACCGACTCGGACTCAGACACGGGACTCGGCAAGTTTGTAAAAAGGAGGGCACGAGGACACTGCTACATTATTTATCTATATATTTAATTATATATATAACAAAATATAGTAAACCATAAGAAGAAAAATGCGTTAATACAACCTTAAAAGAATAATAAAATAAAAAGTGCTTAACTTAATTCAAAACCGCGAGTTTTTTTTAGCACAAACAATTACATATATAAAACTAAGAGTAAAACAATCCATAAGAGTATAACCAAACAAAATATTAACCATTTTTAATTGGAGCTGACTTTCATTTACCCGACGTCATTTGCATCAATATAGACATTTACTTTTTCTAGTTGTGCTCTGTCATGAAAGAGATTTAACCTCCTAAACTATGTAGCGGTGGACATTTACTCTTTCTAGTAGTCTGTCATGAAAGGCATTTAACCCCCTATACTATCTAGAAGTGTCGCACACGTCCAATATGATCGAACACGACCCAAGTGTGTCCGCGGATTGTCTAATACGTGTTGTTGTGTCGGACACGGACACAACAAGTAACTAGAAGTGTCCGTGCTTGCTTCCTAGGCGGGTACGTATATATATAATCAAGGGATATTTATGAAAAATCACCGTGTGATTTCACACTTTTACGGGGAAAAACCCATATGGTTTACTTTTTGACGAGAAACGCCCACTCCATTAGTGAAAAATTCTCATTGTGGTTTCGAAAAAAAACCAATACTAGCAATTTTTTGGGATATTCTTGAACCATATCGATATATGACATGTAAATGACTTTGTAAAGGTATTTTTATATTCAAAATACCCTACTCATCTTCCAGATTCGAAAAGCTGCTTTTTTGGTTGGTACTTTGGTATGTTGTCATAAGAAGGATGAGAAAGGTATTTTGAGTATAAAAATACTTTTACAAGTCATGTGCATTTCATATATGGGTATGGTTCAAGAATATCGCAAAACATTATCAGTATTGATTTTTTTCCGAAATCATATGGGGGGATTTTCACTAATGGAGCAACCCACAGGGGTTTCTCGTCAAAACATAGACCACATGGAGGTTTTTCGTAAAAGTGTGAAACCACACGGTGGTTTTTGGTAAATATCCCTATAATCAAACGCATATGCACTATGCATAATCTATCCATATCAAAACTTAACATCCTCTTAAGAAAGACTTGGTTCTTTTCATTTCTTTTTCCTGTGAGAGTGTGCATGTGTGCAAATCTCTGTCTGCTAAATTTCGTGTAATCAATGTCTGGCATCATGCGCTGCCAGACCGAATAGTGATGAATTCTTGTATTACAACATTGTTTTTAGTTGGTGTTGGCTTTCATTTTTTTGTAACATCCCAAAAGAAGAATTCACAGGTCACCAATCCTATTACCGCTCAACTCAAGGCAAAATACCCTTCTTTGAAACTAATACCAGGGTTGTTAAAAATGCAAGCAGCATATAATTGTGAGTTTGTTGAAATTATTTTACGTCAGACATGGCAGTCTGATAATGACGCATAAGGTTGATCTACTTGCAAATTGCAACAAAGAGGTTGTTGCATCAAGCACACCAACTGAATCAATTAACTTATAAAAGGTTAACTTTCTCCTCAAAGATAGAAGAGCGAAGTTTGACAAATGGTAACTATGTGCTCGCACATGCACAATATCTAACAACTAGCACTGAATGGAGGAAAAAGCAAAAAAGATGCATATTGATCAGGAAATAGGGTTAAAAGGACTTCTTATTTATGATGTTCTCGTAGTAACTATTCACTGTCAGACCTGGTTTATCCCCTGTGATAAATAATACCCAGTTTCACTCAGCCAGTACTCTAGAGGGCAAACAAAGCATAATCTATTATAAATAAGAGGACGAGGGAAAAGGTTACAGGTTTTACCTCTTCTGGGCTAAACTGTAATAATGTTCCGACCACAGGCAGCAACGCCTCTACTTCGCCTGTTAAATAAATTGTTATCATTTAATCCTTCCATACAAAATTATCTTATAAAACCATATAAAGTTCAAAGAAGGGAAATTAAGTTCACAAGAAAAATAAATGTGAAAGCCAAGGAATATAATTTGAACAGTACCTGTCTCAAGTAGTTTCAAAATCACATTTTTAAGATATGTCATATCTATCCCTTCACGCTTTTGTGACCTCTCCATGTTTCGAAGTTCAGCCTTTAGCATGGCTTCCTACAATAGTTTTGGGTTAGTGAATTAATAACAGGACATCATAGCATTTAGAATTCTAGCCAAGATATTATATGACAATTTCAGGCAACATTTTCACCTGGAAAGAAGAAACAGAAGATGGAAAACAAGAAAAAAGAAATTTTTGCCACATAACATAAAATAAGTATAAAAAAATTGACTGCACCCGCAAGATTTTCTAGACTAAACTTATCCAGAATTAGATATTCACAAAAATGAAATTCTATTTTCAGATTCCTATAATCTCTATTCTTCGAAAATAATTTCTACCTGTTGACCGTGTAGTCGATTTTCACGTTCAAGCTCCTCGATCTCATCCTGACAAAGGTAAGCCATTATACAAGTGAAACAAAAGGAAAAAGGAAAAAGATATAATACTTGTCAATTAGTGGAATATGGGAAATTACTTGGAGAGCTAATATGTGCCTTTGTGATTGAGCAAGTTCTTCCTCTCTCTGAGCTTGTTGTCTAGCCAGAAGCTGAAATAAAAATCATAATTATAAATGTCAGAGACCCATGTATACTTTAAAAGCAGTAGGGTTAGCTCATGTTTTTATATGCATTGTCGTCGTTGCAGCATCAGATAGTTCGAAATTTTAGGTGTGCGGCCTTCAAGAAATATAAAATTGGCCTATTCATTTTGTAGAGCAGATATATAATCATGGAGGACACTTTTTTAAAATTAGGCAATTTTTAAAAAATATTAACAAAAAATGGGCCACTTTCAAAAGTTATTTCAAAAGTAGACCACTTTTGGCCACGTAGGTGCCACGTCGACACCAGCTCAGTGTTGGCGCTAACATGTTTTTAAATTTTTTTTTATAGGGATGCCGTTGTGAACTGTGCCCAATACTTTTTTGTATAGGGCGCAGTTTGTAACTGTGCTGTGTACATTTTTGAAACATTGAGAGAGGATCAGAGAGAGAGGGGATCGATCAGAGAGAGTGAGCGGATCAGAGAGAGAGATGGGAAATCGAGAGGAGAGAGACAGAGATCGAGAGGAGTGAGATGATTTGAGAGAGAGAGAGATGAGAGTATGAGATGTGAGCGACAGATCGGGAGTAGAGCGAGAAAGAGAGATCGCGAAGAGAGAGAACCAGAGAGAGATGAGAGAACGAGGAGAGAGACAGATCGGGAGTAGAGCGAGAAAGAGAGATCGCGAAGAGAGAGAACCAGAGAGAGATGAGAGAACGAGGAGAGAGACAGATCGACAGAGAGATCGAGAAGAGAGAGAACCAGAGAGAGATGAGAGAACGAGAAATGGGGCGCAATTCACAACTGCGCCCCTATAAAAAAAAATTAAAAACACATCAGCGCCAATGCTGAACTAGTGCCGACGTGGCGCCTACATGGCCAGAAGTGGCCTACTTTTGAAATAACTTTTGAAAGTGACCTATTTTTGTTAATATTTAAAAATTTAAGCCTAATGCAAAAATTGTCCTATAATCATTCTATGTATGTGTTACTACACTCATAACCTTGACTGCAAGTCCATAAAACTAAAAGAAAATGGAGCGTATGGGCTTGATAAAGCTTTTTCGCCAAATACAAACATAATTATACCTCAAATACAAAACCATACAAGTCCCTATTTTGTTGCTGGCTCTTGCAAATCATATTCCGAAATCATTATCGTCTAAATTGTTAGCTTTCCCTACACCAAATCACTTCCACCATAATCTTATTTGACATCATCACTTCTTTTGTGAACCTCCTGCCTTAACCACCGCGTCCTTATATAAGCCAAAAAGATATAAATCAAGGTGTACTAAAAAATACACTTAATTCAAATCTTCTGTGATATTAGTTTAAATCTTACTTTTGAAGCTAGGACCATCTCCAAGGTGTCTTCATAATTGCGGTGAAAGATATACAGAACCGGTTTACTTAAACTGGATAACGAACATGATGCATGCTCTGCGATTGCTATGATTTCACGAACTAATGTGCGCTCTCATCGTAGGGCTCATCACCCTTTCCATTTTGTATATTCTGTTGATCCAGATTTGAGAGGAGAGATCATTCTCTTGAATTGCCGGAACTGGAATGTCTTAAGAGTATTATTGGTAGTATTTTAGTAAACTATGTATTTTGTTGGAGCACATGAAATCCCCTTTCTCTCTTATTCTTTCAATTGGAACATCCGTTAAATAGATGATTATGATAGGGGTGTATCTTTGTCAATGCTCTCTTGCACCCCTCTTCATTGATGACTTATGGATTTCAATGATCCTATTATTTGGTTTTGATGATAGTTTAAACATGAATAGTTTATTTAGTGTCACTTGCTTATCTTGCTTTACCTTATTGACACTGAACTTGTATACATTTGATATTTACTTTGCATATCCTATATCTTTTATATATCGAGTAGTATATCGATATCGACATACTTTACTTGTGCTATATCCTTTGATATCGATATATTATTCACTCGTTATTTTGATTTTCATAATATGAATGTGTTTTTGATATTCACAATATGAATATGTATATACATGTGTTCTATATCTTGGTCTTTATATATCATGTATATATATTGTATATCAATATCTTATGCTTTGAGTTTGTTTTATATCTTGATACTGATATATTTTCATAGTTTGTGAATATCGGAACATATACTTGTGTTTAATTTAGTGTTTACTTCATAACGCTTTATATGATATGCTTGGTCGTGTTTGAGATTGGTTTTCAGGATATTTTCACGACACAAGCATACAATGGAGGAGGGAGAAATTGAGCGTAAACGACATATCTAATGAAAGTTGGAGGATACGGACAAGTGCTTCTCAATTTGTCAAGATCAAGCTACAAATAGCTAAGAAGTGATGCAACCCGAACTGTCAAATCTTGTCCGATTCGCATGTTCCACAAACCAAATCGAAGATCTCGCAAAATCGTCTGGGTCAAATATACTGCAGCATTATATTGACGTCTCTTGGAATCGCGAAATTCCATCGTTTAGTGCCCCGAAATCGCGCATCTCAAATGAGGATTGCACCAAGAAGCCAAGTCCTAGTTTGATGAGCTATGAGTCGAAATCAAATTGAAGATTCATCAATCAACGCTTGTGAGTGACGTGTCCAAATTTGAAGTTATGAAGCTATGAAGCCAAGTTCAAGCACACGTCAAAGTTCGAGAGCTCGAGACGACAAAGATTCAAGGATTTGAAGAATTTTTGATACCGATATAAGAATCTTTGAAGTACTCTATAGAATATGGGTTATATCAATTAGATCTCTTGAACGCTCATACACGCTTGCACAAACGTTTTACATTTTATGAACTTTGGGGTTTTCGATTTAAAATTGATTTCATCACAAAACACAAGTTACTGAGTTTTTACACTTCAGATGTCTGTCCCCATATGCTTCAGACGTCTGTCGTCTTTCTGTGTGTTTACAAAACCCCCAAATTGATGAAATATCAGTTTTCATGCGTTTTGCTTGTTCAGACGTCTGTTTTTCTTTGTGTTTTTATATGGCCTATTTTTATGAAATACAGACCTCTGTTTGTTCTCTGTGCTTTCATTAGAATGGATTTCTTTTAAGAACCAAACATCTGAAGGTATAGGCAACAAATAACTGCAGTTCAATTTTTTTTGAAAATCACTTCTTCATACGTTTGTCCAATATTCTTCAGGCGTCTGTTTATTTTCTGTACTTTCTTTGGCATCTTTGAGAACCCACGACAGACGTCTAAACTTATATTCGACAGACGTTTGCAATAGAAATTTTTGAAAATACAGCTGTTGGGTTTTATTTTGTTAAAGTTTCAGATATCTGTTCTATTGTTCTTCATACGTCTATTCTTACTGAAACAATGCTGATTAGATTTATAACGGCTAGTTTTTTGTGTGGGGGTTATAAAAGAGTTTTGGTTGGTTTTTTAAGTTTTAATCACTCAATATTTCAGGTGCTATTATTCCTAAGTGATCAAGAGCCAAAAATCTCATTTCTTGTGATTGTTCAAAAAAGTTTTTCATTTTGTTTATCTATTCACTCCCACACACAAAATCAAGAGCTTCAAATTGATTATCCAAACTTTGTAGAGTATTAGAAGTAAGTTTGAGAGAAACTCTATTAAAGAGTATTGTACTTCAATTGTAAGGACTCTTGAGTGCAAGAGTTCCATTGTGAAGAGAAGAGATGCTCAAGTGTGAGCATGTGGATTTGTAGAGAGAATGGTGACGGGCTTTGGAAGAGAAGTGTGGTTCGTAATGGCGAACGTGTGGTCTTTTGAGAAGACATGTTTGGTTTAGTCTCCACCAGAAATGGGAGTGTGTTGCTTGCGGGCAACGTGTTTATCTCCAAGAGAAAAACGTGAATTAGTGGAACGGGCTCGTGCGCCTAAAGAAAGTGAACTAGGAATCTCCTGAACCACTATAAAAGACTCGTGTTTGCGTTTCATATCTCTTGTTTGCTATTAGTTTAGAAATTGCATGCTTGTTCCCTACTTGCTCTTTATGCTCATTGCTTATACTTGATATTGCTTTTGCTTGCTATATGTTCTTGTTTCACAGTTGTGGTATTGCTTAGCTATTTCTCCATTGGTATATCATTTATCTAAGTTTACAATTGTGATTTCTATTTTCAAGTGTAGAATTTTTAATTTGAGCATATCGCAGCTTATTCCTATTCAACCCCCCCCCTCTAGGAATAATTTGTGTTAACTTCCGCGGTTTTTCATTCATGGCATAATTATATATGTTTCTGCAGCTGCAAAGTGAACTACGCACTGCTCTTAGGGGTTTCTACATTTTCCTAGTAAAGTGCATAAACTCTTGTTACTGAAAGGTAATAATTGAATGGATGGTTAATCATTCCCAGAGTTTTGAAGAGTAGGCTAATTGTCCTGCCTATGGTAGGTCTCTATGGATCACCCACGGATACTCTCTTTGGAGGGCACATAGTTTCCAATTGGATGAATGATTACAAATCAATCGCCTATCTATTTAGTACAGCAACTTGCTACTATTTTTTCAATTGAGGATGACTCTAGCATTAGTGGAATTACCAACCAGATTCCGAATACACGGCAAAGGATTTAGACAAACCCATCCATATTTGGCCTTAGTATCAAGATCCGTCAAATGGTCCAAGTCAATGCTGCTTTACCACAAACCAGAATATGTAAGTCTCAGGTCCAAGTCTTGATGTAAGTACAGATATAATGAATGAAAAAATAACATGCACAAAAAAGTGGGGGGGAAATCCTCAATAGATATAATGCTCGTTCACTCATGAAATAGCCTGTACAAGTTCACATCCATGTGTTATAATACTTTCACCGTACTTTTCGGCTTGCATTTGCATGTCAGATGAAGCATTGAAGTCGGCATAAAGTCAAATATCATAATCTTTCTAGCACATACACCAAAAAGATTTTCGCAAAAGCATTGGAAGATAAAACTTAAGTTCATGGTAATTCTAAAGAATATACACAAATTGTGAGGTGACATCTAAATATATTCGACTGTCCAATAAATTTGTAAAACATATTTGCCATGAACATAGTACAGAATTTGATGGATACCAGAATTTGTTGCTCTGCTGCTTCTATGTCAATTATTTGGGCATCCTGATTCAGGGAGGCTGTAAAATCCAGATCACATGATATAGCATCAGCAAAGCTAACACATCAATGAAATGATTGAATACAATGTGAACTGCGAGTTAGAAAAGAAGAACCATTCGTAGAAATTTACCTAAGTTCTGGTTTCCATTGTAGTAACCCTGAAATTTTTTAACTTGTTAGTAAGGAGAGAAACTTTTAGTATAGAAACTAATCAAATAAAAAAATTGGAACATTAAACTACAGAGTAGGTATTATGCAACTGAGATTAAAAGTAAATCTCAAAAAAAAAAAAAAAAACTTATCCTGTCCCAAATCTGCAGGAGAAGAAGAATAGAAATTTGATGAACAAAGAACTGCAGAAGGATTCTAATCCAGTACATATAGTGCAATAATGCAATCTAATGCCAAGGTGGTATATGCTAATCATTAAATCATGTAATAGTTAAGGTCATTAAAATCATAAGCTAGAAAGAAGGATTAAGTAAAGGCTTTCATCTTTTGAATTTATGCTAACTAGTAATATGTCTAAAAATGCTAGTTGGTGAGGACAATTAGTCACCAAAAAGATTGGCAAAACTAATGTAAAATTCCATGTCATAGTTAATGTTCTAGTATGCTTTGTTGAGTATTTCACTTAAATATAGTAACACCTGTTAAGAATAGTTCATTTGTTAGTAAAATATTTTCATCCTCAAAGGTACAACACCAAGGTCAGTAAATTATGCCACCGAAGAAACCTCCAATAATTGTACACAATCACACTTGCGTCCACTTTAATAAGAAGTTGTTCACTTAAACATCACTTCAATAATTCCTTTTTCAGCTCCAAAGTCTTTCTGCTGTCTAAAATTGGACAATTGCTTGTATGTTACTAACATTGGCAACCGTTTTGGGCTCAGACAAATATATGGAAGGTCGTAATAGTTGTTGGAGATAGTGCCCTCATAGTCAATTATTGGATCGCAGGTACGTGATTGCAATGATTGCGGAGGACCTATCCCGGTAGGACAGTCTTACTCGAGATGATAGTATGCTATCTGGTTTGCCTTTATCAGTCGTGTACATGTTCAGGTGACTGATTGCATGTTACACTTTGATAGAGCCCTTAGGATCTTGCTTTACTACCAACAGTATGATGACGATCATATACGTGAGAGTTGGGTAGTTTATATGCATATCCTTAATTGTGGTCCCTAGTCGTGGGAGTTTCGAGACAGGGCATCGATACTCCGGAGTAGACTAGTGTGTACAGTCGAGACCCCGACGAGAGGCGGTGGCCGGTCTCACAAGCCACTGGTGTCAGTAGGATCACCTAAGATGTATACAGGTGCTCATTGGGTTATGAGTACACCGGACAGGACTCGCCGGGAATCTGCTAGTTAGTATTATATCTACCGTCAGATAGCAGTTCCCTGGTGACATGTGTACAGGTTAGTTCATCGACCTGAGGTCGTCATTTGTCTCGTGTGTGTTCCCACTGTGCTTTGATTTCTACCCTACCACGGCTCAAAGGAGTCGTGCAAACAGGTAGCTTTTGGGTACAGTCCCGAGCCATATGGAGGCACGTGAGCGGATCGGCAGGGGATTCGTCTCTCCCGGTATTTGGGGCGAGGTCGTGCTGTGTCTAGAAGAGCCATTACACAAATCCATGGCCATGGTAGGAGATTTACTGGTAGGTACTCCAGTAGTATCTCAGGGTGTATTGAGGCTTCACTCCGACACGACTTATACTGCTATTGGGGGTCTGACGTTGCTAGCCCCCTAGGCAGATATGCGATACTCATTGACGAACGGACCGGACTGTATATACATTGTCACTGTTAGGCTCAGTAGGGTTTTCGGAGGAGTTCGCTCATCGGTCTCCCTTGAGTTCGCTCCTCGGCCACCCTTGAGGTCAGTCCATGGGCAGCCGTTACGCATTGCTAGTGCCGCTGACGGTTTGTGGTTAAACCCACTGCCAGGGTGCTGACGAGTCATTAGAGTCCCCCACAGACAGTTTCCCAAGTTCGGGCGAAACGTTGTAGAGGCCGTATGGTTTTATGGCAGGGTTCGGAAAATGCACGTGCGTTTACGCACGTGTCAGTTTTCGGACAGATGATACTGGTCGGCTTTGGTTTAAGCCGGATCCGAGTATTATATTGAGTAGGTATAATATCTTTGTCTCAGTTGCATTTATATTCGGTCGTAATATAAATGCGGGTATATTTATACAGTTTCGAGGTTATCCTGAAAGTCGTTTCAGGATCACTTTTGGAAGTTGCCAGTTTCCAGTTTTCTATCAGCCGTCTTTTAACATTTGGTTAAAGGCGGATTTATCTTTTCTTGGATGAGAGTGAGTCGAGCTTCTAGAAGGTTCTAGAATTTGTGACTAAGCTTTGTGACTCATGCTTTGATTTCATTACTTTCTTGTTTTGCTTAAGATCTTTAAGCAAGATATTTGTAAGTGTTCACATATGATATTTATCATATGGTCACCCCCCTCTACTACGGTCACCTCCCTCCTTCATATATATGATAAGCCTCCTCTCTCTCTCATACTCTCTCACTTGAGTTTCAATTTGGTAGAAAAAGATTATGATAGGTTTTATCGGTGTATGGAATTTCACAGTCCATTTCATTCTATCACCCGATTTCCACGGCAACTTCATTAACCGATCGTCCACGGATTTGGACGAAGTGAGACAAAGTCATCTACTCATTTTCTACATCAATCTTGGTCGTCTCTTTTAGCAAACTTGACGATCGAGTTGCCTCGAGTCAGAGGCGGGAGCCCGTTTAAAGAACCGATCATGTGGTGCCACCTCGACGAGGAGATCGGAGATCGACGAGATCGGAGAAGCCGCAACGGAGCGTGGGATGATGGTTGAAGAACGAAGGACTCGGATCGTTCGGTATAACATTCCTACACTCTTTACAGTTTGTTAGTTTAGCAATAATGGCAGATCCGGGTTAAAGTATACGATAGCGCCAAGTTTAAAAGTTTTTGTTCCGCATTTGGCGTCTGTAGACTGCCGGGGCGCTAACGTAGACTTACAGTGGTATCAGAGCCTCACCATTTTGCTATACTAACTTGTGCTAACACGTTTAAAATATCGATCCGACCGGAAATCGAAAATTGCAAAAATCACAAAATTCAAGCCCGACAGTTTCTGTTAAATTTAAACGGTCTCAAAATTTATTTCTAGATGTCTTAAAAATCCGTGCAGGGAATTCTAAGAACCACGACCAAATTTGGGATCGTGATCCCTCCAGACCGCCGCGGAAGGGCGGCCAAACCCATGGTTTGGCCGCGCAACCGCGGCCACGTGGGGAGCACGTGCTCCCAAATTTTGACAGTGGGTTCTTTGATTGATTTTGGGGTTTTTGGAATATAAAGTTTTGGCCCAGATTTTGTTACTGTTCACCAGTAAGCAGTGGGGCCCACTTTTTGATATTTGGTCTTTGGTCGATCGAAATTTAAACACGTTAGTTTACAGTGCTTACATTATATCTCCGACCGGGAATGTCATTTGATCGGTAAACCGCGTTTAACTGCTATAGTTCTTTTAGACGGGTTTGCGAACGTGACATTCGCGTTGATGTTCTGTGTTGTGCTGTAATGTTGCGGATTTGTCGTGGTGGATAGCAGTGTGCAATGGTAGTACAGTTTGAGTTTATTTGTACATTTGATATTGCGGGGCGAGCGTCCAACTTGTGGACAGCCGTCACTGCCTGTTGTATAATATTATTTTGGGGCACGACCAGGTTGCGGTCGATGTACCTATTGTACTATTTTTCATTACTGTACTAGGTTTTACCCCGCGACGGAGTGCACGGATAGCCGGGTTCGGGAAAGCAACGGGTCCGCATCTCATGGCTTTGAGAGGCAGAGGGGCCCCACTTCAGAATTGGCAGACTATTCGCCGCACTCGTAGGGGGTACAGGTTGACCCAAGGAGGGGTGCTCAATTTACCGGATTCCGTGAAGTGCCGGGTGTTCCATTCACTATGCAGTGGGGACTACCTCGCTTCAGGTTTTGGCGGGTAACTTGCCGCACCCGTAGGGGTCTAGGTTTCATTGCACAGGCTATCCACACGACAGGGGAACGTCGAGTTTCAGCAGCGGCTCTGTGAAACTCGGGGATCCCAGATTATCTGTATTGTTCTGTGATGCTTATTACTTTTCTGTAATGTTGCATACTATCACGCCTGGAGCGATTATGTATATTGGTTTATATACTATTAGATGTTGTATATGTTTTACACCCGCGCTAGTCCAGCCCCCGCTCTGTCGTTAGTTAAGTAACCTAACGAGTGATGACGGGACCCAGTGACGAATGCGGATGGCATATACGTACATTTTATTTTCGTTCTTTTCTGGTGTGATTGATTGATGGGACTGCGTTGATTCTGATCAATGCAAAGTAAAACAAACCAATTTACAGTTGTTGGAACTAATTTAAAAAGTGTTATTGCAAAGACGTTTCCTTTTGTTATGCATAGCGGTATTCAGTGGAATATCCTGCACCTCATTCGACGGGGCAAGGGCTGATATCCCTTCACCGGGACTGACCCCTTGGGCAGAAGTTTGCGTCAGGGTAATAACTTTACTATAGTCGATTACAAGTTGCTTTGCATAGCGGTATTCAGTGGAATATCCTGCACCTCATTCCACGAGGAAAGAGCCGAGATCCCTTTACCGGGAGTGACCTCTTTAGCAAAAGGTTTTCGCCACTATATTTTAAAAAGCTATCAGGTTCCTTCAGCGATATCAAGTTCACTACGCTAAAGGTTTTTCGCCAAAAACCAGCCATAGCCCTCCGTCACTTCTTTTGGGTATTCAGTAGTATTCAAGCTATGTATTTTGACCTAACGCCAAGGCATAGTGTTTGGTAGCTGCTGGGTATTCAATTGTTGCATAGATAGATGAGTTGGTTTGGGACAGCCGTTCTGCCATTTTGACCTAACGCCAAGGGCATGTGCGGGTGGGTTCAAATTAACAAGATAGTGATGGGTAGAACTTGGCATGTGACTTATGACATTTTGACCTAACGCCAAGGTTATAAGAGCATGGGGCAAAAATAATATCAGGAGTTTCTAAAGAAACTGAAATTTGCCGAGTATGCGCATACCTTCTGGAGTATGAGTAACGTGGATGCATTCCATCACGTTATCATGCGATGAGAGTTGGATCCTGATTCCCACTGATGAGTTGGTTTACTCTTCGGGTGATCCCGATTGATTCTTCTTTAGGTTTGGAGGAGAATTTGACAGGACAGTGGGAGGTTTCCGGATTAGATAAAGTGATGACCATTCTGATCTAGGTTAGAGTGCACGCAGAGTGTTTCTTTTCTCTCTCTCTCTTTGGCAGCGACCTTTGACCGACCCTAGACTATGACTCAGTGACCAGGTTGACCGAACCTTCTTAAAATACTGGCTTTTGGATTGCCTAAGTTGCATAAGTCATTGCCACTCCTTCTTTTACCCTTTGAATTTCTCAGAACACCCGTATTACTACGGATATCCACTTCCATTGGATAGAGCCATCGTATGGTTATATACGAACTCGAAGGGACTTCTTCGGGGATGGATCCAGGTTCAGGAGAAATAGAATTGGTTTATGCAGTTGTCTTTTATTATCACCTTCTCTCAGGTTGCGAGAGCTCCTTGGTTTAGGAGAGTACACCTATTACGCCTATTGGATAGTCTTATTCCAAACCATAGGCTGGTGCCGAAAGGTAGGGAATGAAGAAAACCAATTAGCCTAAGTAGGGTGTGCAGAAGGTAATATGTAAAGACAAAATAAAGGGATTAGAAAGAGGGCAAAGTAAATTGCGACTGATATCATTCACGACCAAAACCGCGTACTTCATCGCCGCTCCTATTTCACCTTTAAAAAGAATAAGGTATTATTCAGTTGTCTTTTATCGTCACCTTCTCTCGAGATGCGAGTACTCCTTGGTTTAGGAGGGTACACCTATTATGCTTACTGGATAGTCTTCTTCCAAACCATAGGCTGGTGCCGAACGGTAGGGAAGGAAGAAAACCATTTAGCCTAACGATGGTGTACAGAAGGTAACGACTAAAGACAAATAAAGGGATTTGGAGAGAGGGCAATAAAATATACGGTTGAAGTCATGAATTGGATTATGGAAGAGGCATTACTATGAATACCAGGATACCCCTACGAAACATTTTCATGTTTCAGTGCATTGTTAAAGGAAAAACTGTTTTCCCGATTAGACACTTACTCCAAGGGTATGTATTTACCAGATTTCATTCTCATATCTGTATGGTTTTACAGATGATGAGTGGGAGTAAGATATTGGGAATTAGGTGATTATCCTCATTATATCGGAATTCGTTGTAATTGGTGATAGTTGAGGAAATCGCCAAGGTACAGTTTTCCACCTACAACGCACAGGTTTTGAGTTGTACAACTCAGCGGACTTATACAGAGTATTGTATGTTGTCCAGTGTCCATCAGGACAAAGGGGTAGGTCCTCGTACTATGTTCTGTTTACTTATAACTTCTCTAGTATTTAGACGAGTGTTTCGTAGAAATACAAGGTCTAAGTTTTGAGAAGTTGTGGGTATAAGAATAAAGTAGAGAACCAGGTATCACAAGTATCGGGATTCTTCAAAGAGATCGAAGATGTAGATCCTTATGATTGGTATTCAGATGATAGTGATGGTTTTGAGAAACGTGTTTCTCTTTCAGGTTACTCATAATTGGATGGATTCCTAAATTGAGTAATGCTGATTAGCCTCTTTCCATTAAGTTGATATGCACTGGAGACAGCTGCATGGATTGAACATGGTTCCAATTAAATTAGTGCCAAAGTTTCTATATTGGATATAGAATAGTTCGTACCTTAAAAGAAATTAAGGAACGGGGAGTTGTCCAGCTTATGATTAAAACCAGACACTGGATAACTCAGAGCACGTTTCTGTAATGGCTGTTTGTGGGTTGACCCTGGCTATGACGAGGGTTGATATTCTACCATTTAGAAGATCAATAGTGATATTGTTCTTGACTCGCCACAGTTTTAGTAAAATGGATCTTTTTCAGAAAACAGTAGTGGGAGTATGGTAGAACTGGAAGTGATTCCAGAACCGCGAACGATTACGGAAAAATTTAATAGGACCTATACATTCAATCAGGTTTGACATTCCAATAGCCACTCCGCAGGTATGGTAGGTAACCTCAGACGCCCGAGAGGTACTTCGGTAGCCTCAGAGACGGTGACAGGGAGGTTCTTATCTACCAAGACTTGACACTACTGTTGTTCCAGGATATGAGACCCGGTTGGAGGGTTGTCATAGTCAGTGGGAGCATCGGAAGCATAGTGGGCAAGTAGCTTATATCTATTTATAGACTTGAGCAGTTATAGCGGAGATAGATCATCTAATTTTGATGTGACAGTCATGGGTTTGACTTCAATCAGAATAGGGGATGGATCAGTTAAGAAGGTAGTAGGGTGTGATGTCATGGTATCTGGATGACATACACAGAGTAGGAAGTAAAATTCCTATACTACGATCGGTTGTACTGTGGTCGTCACACAGTTGTTCCTCCAGACAGGATATGGATATAATATTTGACATTCTGGTTTCTAGATCTATGGTTTTAGATCTGGATTTGGGTAGTTTCCCAATGTGGGTACTTTGACAGATATTCTAATGGTTTTTGGAATAGTTGACTCCTAGCATGGTGGTGTACCTGCAGGTGATGGAGTCACCCTCTCTAAAGGTGTCTTACAGACTAAAGGGGAGAGGGAAGTGCATGATTGGCAGATCACTTGCTTAGGCAATTGAGTCAATCATGAGATGTCAAGTACCACACCAAATGTTGGTTTTGCACTAGATGCAATAAGTTTGTATTAATCCAATCCTGGAGAAACATAAGGAAGCAGTTTTAGAACATAGGTACATGTTCTACGGATTTGATGACGGCAGCCTCCTTCGGGAGACGGTTATCATTCCAAGCTTCAAAGGTGACATGGATGACAGAGTGACTGTCAGAGTTTTAGTTTTTCCCTCTGACGAAGAGGGACAGTATTATGGACAGGTGGTCCAAGAGGATACTGTGGGAAGCAAGGTGCCCGATACTGATTAGGTTCAGTGATCGATACAGTCTAAGAAGTTTAGATATGGCGTTCATTTATGAACTAAGGTCCCATCAGATATCCAGACATGTTCTAAGACATGTATTACTCAATTCGGGAGATGGCTTTCTCCGCGAACTTGAGATTAAGAGAGATATAGAAAGATACTTCTAGGCGGATCCACTCACTGAGGCTATTTCTCGAACACAATAGTTTTACAAACGGGCTTTGTGAAACTGATTAGTAGAGGAGTTGGATGTTCGGTTTCACACGGGCTGTGAGTAGTCGACATCGCAATATTAGCCTAGAGTGCAAGTGGGAGATTGTTGGAGATAGTGCCCTCATAGTCAATTATTGGATCGCAGGTACGTGATTGCAATGATTGCGGAGGACCTATCCCGGTAGGACAGTCTTACTCGAGATGATAGTATGCTATCTGGTTTGCCTTTATCAGTCGTGTACATGTTCAGGTGACTGATTGCATGTTACACTTTGATAGAGCCCTTAGGATCTTGCTTTACTACCAACAGTATGATGGCGATCATATACGTGAGAGTTGGGTAGTTTATATGCATATCCTTAATTGTGGTCCCTAGTCGTGGGAGTTTCGAGACAGGGCATCGATACTCCGGAGTAGACTAGTGTGTACAGTCGAGACCCCGACGAGGGGCGGTGGCCGGTCTCACAAGCCACTGGTGTCAGTAGGATCACCTAAGATGTATACAGGTGCTCATTGGGTTATGAGTACACCGGACAGGACTCGCCGGGAATCTGCTAGTTAGTATTATATCTACCGTCAGATAGCAGTTCCCTGGTGACATGTGTACAGGTTAGCTCATCGACCTGAGGTCGTCATTTGTCTCGTGTGTGTTCCCACTGTGCTTTGATTTCTACCCTACCACGGCTCAAAGGAGTCGTGCAAACAGGTAGCTTTTGGGTACAGTCCCGAGCCATATGGAGGCACGTGAGCGGATCGGCAGGGGATTCGTCTCTCCTGGTATTTGGGGCGAGGTCGTGCTGTGTCTAGGAGAGCCATTACACAAATCCATGGCCATGGTAGGAGATTTACTGGTAGGTACTCCAGTAGTATCTCAGGGTGTATTGAGGCTTCACTCCGACACGACTTATACTGCTATTGGGGGTCTGACGTTGCTAGCCCCCTAGGCAGATATGCGATACTCATTGACGAACGGACCGGACTGTATATACATTGTCACTGTTAGGCTCAGTAGGATTTTCGGAGGAGTTCGCTCATCGGTCTCCCTTGAGTTCGCTCCTCGGCCACCCTTGAGGTCAGTCCATGGGCAGCCGTTACGCATTGCTAGTGCCGCTGACGGTTTGTGGTTAAACCCACTGCCAGGGTGCTGACGAGTCATTAGAGTCCCCCACAGACAGTTTCCCAAGTTCGGGCGAAACGTTGTAGAGGCCGTATGGTTTTATGGCAGGGTTCGGAAAATGCACGTGCGTTTACGCACGTGTCAGTTTTCGGACAGATGATACTGGTCGGCTTTGGTTTAAGCCGGATCCGAGTATTATATTGAGTAGGTATAATATCTTTGTCTCAGTTGCATTTATATTCGGTCGTAATATAAATGCGGGTATATTTATACAGTTTCGGGGTTATCCTGAAAGTCGTTTCAGGATCACTTTTGGAAGTTGCCAGTTTCCAGTTTTCTATCAGCCGTCTTTTAACATTTGGTTAAAGGCGGATTTATCTTTTCTTGGATGAGAGTGAGTCGAGCTTCTAGAAGGTTCTAGAAGGTTCTAGAATTTGTGACTAAGTTTTGTGACTCATGCTTTGATTTCATTACTTTCTTGTTTTGCTTAAGATCTTTAAGCCGATATTTGTAAGTGTTCACATATGATATTTATCATATGGTCACCCCCCTCTACTACGGTCACCTCCCTCCTTCATATATATGATAAGCCTCCTCTCTCTCTCATACTCTCTCACTTGAGTTTCAATTTGGTAGAAAAAGATTATGATAGGTTTTATCGGTGTATGGAATTTCACAGTCCATTTCATTCCATCATCCGATTTCCACGGCAACTTCATTAACCGATCGTCCACGGATTTGGACGAAGTGAGACAAAGTCATCTACTCATTCTCTACATCAATCTTGGTCGTCTCTTTTAGCAAACTTGACGATCGAGTTGCCTCGAGTCAGAGGCGGGAGCCCGTTTAAAGAACCGATCATGTGGTGCCACCTCGACGAGGAGATCGGAGATCGACGAGATCGGAGCAGCCGCAACGGAGCGTGGGATGATGGTTGAAGAACGAAGGACTCGGATCGTTCGGTATAACATTCCTACACTCTTTACAGTTTGTTAGTTTAGCAATAATGGCAGATCCGGGTTAAAGTATACGATAGCGCCAAGTTTAAAAGTTTTTGTTCCGCATTTGGCGTCTGTAGACTGCCGGGACGCTAACGTAGACTTACAATAGTTGCATACACTTGCTAAGAAAGTCAAACCATTTTAAGTTAGTCTTGGTTTATATTTGTAAACCTCGGTTATTCCTTATGTATAGCACTTATCACCAAGCATTCTGAAATGCAACGTTTGTGGGTTGGACCACTTGTGAGAAGGAAGAACCAAATAAACAAAACGGGGACTAGGTCTTTTTGTTAACCAAAAGTAACAAAAGCTTGTAATATTTCTGACCGAAAGTTTATAAACTTGCACTTAATTTCAAAATTGTTTTCATAAAGACTCAAGTTTCATTATATTTTAAGAAGGGCCTTTTTACTAAAAAGCCCCTCCATACTTCGCTAGTTACTAAAAATCCCCCACATGCTTCATATTTACTTAAAAGATCCCCATACATTTAAATTGCACTAACAAAAACCTTAACAGGCCAAAAAAGAGATTTTTTAGCATCTTCCTAACATGCCAAAAAAGAGATTTTTTAGCATCTTCCATTACTCAGTTAGGAGGTTAGCGGTGAGCATCGGGCTAGGGTTTTAGAACACCCCAGCCCCTCTTCTCTCATTTTTTTTAACTTTTCCTCCAAATTGGCTTTAGGATTAGGTTTCGATCAATGATCTCTCAAATTGATAATGAAAACCGGCTTGTCTTTCTTAACCTTCTCCAGCAACGAGCTTGTCGAATGTCGTTGTCCCTTCAATAGCAAACTTCGAGTTAGTGGCCAAGCTCGATCTTTAGTTGTGCTGAATCCCAATTTTCGATTAAGCGAGGATTTGGGTCCCTTTTTTTTGGGAAAAAGACCTACCTAAATATCTAAAAGGTAAGAAAGCGGCTCAAGCTTAAGTTCCAGCTCCATCTCCATCTCCCTAATGGTACGCTAACTTTGGATAGAAAACTAATGAGGAGGTCTTTTTAGTGCACTTTAAATGTATGAGGGTCTTTTAAGTAAATACGAAGTATTTGGGGTGGTTTAGTAATTAGCGAAGTATGGAGCGGCATTTTAGTAAAAAGCCCTTTAAGAAAATAAATATAGGAATATGCCCCATTTATATTTATGCCTTAAAGTTCATCATAATTCCATATAGCAAATATATCATCTTTTTTCCTTCTTTTAGATAATTAGATTTCTCCATAGTCTATGAGAATTTGGAGGATGCCAATTGATCATTTAGAACTTTAGCAATCCCCTCTTTTGTCAAAGTTTTCTGAACCAGGAATTTTGCACTAATTGGGAGAGGGTTGACATTACGTCAACAATCGATCGTACAATTTTGTCGATCTTTGCTTCATAGTCGACCCCATTTTTATGGGACAAGCCTTAGATGATGATGATTATAAGAAATAAATATCATTAATCACTATGCTTTAAGTTTTCACTATCATCAGTTTATTTGCACAAAGTGTGTAAAAGAATTACATGATTATTGGATGCATTTCTAATCAATACCCACCACCATATACAAATAAAATTTACAAGGAAATATCAAATACAGCATCATATATCATATAGTTAGAACTTCGGAAGCGAAAGTGTAATAAATTGACATACAGATGGTCTTGACTCCAATGAGCGATGAAGATTTTTATTATCCTCCAGGAGTTTGGCAATCTCCTTTTCTTTCTCTTCAATTGTTCTATCCGCGATATCACGAAAGACATCATGTTCTTCCTAGAAGTTAATTGATGTGGTTAAATTCAAGTTAGATCGAACCAGAATTTAAAAGAGAATTGCAAGATACCTTCAATTTTCTATATTGGCGATTAAGATCTTCCAAGTCCTTTTGTAGGCTATTGTTTGCGTGGCCAGTGTCCTGAGCCTCTAATGTGCCATATTTCACTACAAGTATAAAACATGAATAACTTTACATCTTTCAAAAAACACAAAAGGAGAAGGAAATATACATGCTGTTTTAATTTGTAAAGATTACATTTCCAGTTTTCTTCTATACTATCCAAGTTCTTTTGCCATGCTTCCTTCTCAAACAAGTAGTGAGCATTAGCAGAGCTGAGCTTCATAGTTAATTTTCTTATCTGTTGCTCAGCGTCATTTAGAGCTGCATCCCTGAAAACAAGAATGGCAGAAAGAGGGTGGTTATTCCTGAATATTTGCAGTGTTAATCAGAATGCAGAATGTAACAGCTGCTAGTCCTTCCAATTAGACAAAGAACATAAAATTGCGCTGTGATAAATACTAGCAAATAACTGCCATCAATCCATTTAATTCAAAACCAACAAGACTTGTCGGCAACCACAAATGAGAGACCTGAGAATCACAACCGAGAAAGAGATCTCTGGTTTTGAATAAGGTTTGTAGTTCCATATTTTTCAATCTAATTCCACTCAAATGGCTGAAGTTTATTGGGGTCTGAATTGGAAAGCCTTTACATGGTGGAACTGAAACTTGAAACTTCCCGAGTTCTTGCACAAGAGCATAGAACTTGGATATTTTTTTGCTCTGCTAATTTTTTTTTACCTTCCTGCAAGTTCTTTATCATGCTTCATTAATGCATCTTGAAGATCTTGAATGGCCTTATCTTTTTCTGCTAATGCAACAACCAATTCTCTTTCAGCTTCCTGAAGTAAATAAATAGCAAAAATTATCCCTTAAATGAATTCAAACTTCTTGTTGAACAGTTGAAGTTGAGAAAACCTATATACATTGAGTGCCTCCTCCTGAGCTTTAAATAGCTCTGAATTTTTAGCTGCAGAAATTTCCGCCTCCTTCTTCTGGAGAAGTGCATGAGCACGGTCCTTGTATGCTAAAAATTCGCATTTTAAATCCTTGATCTGCAATGGAAAACAGTGAGAAAAATTTTCTATCTAAGAAATATATTCTTTGTAAAGTTGGAAGCATTCTCTGCCATAAAAGGAATAAACTATGTTCTAATTATCATACAAGGACAACCTCTAAATTTTGAGGTCAATGAACAGGTACTTTATGAGATATCTTCCCTATTACCCCTGTCTGCCTTTTCCATGGGATTTCAAGTGTTGGAGGGTCGAGGTCATTGATTGAAAAAGCTCATGCAAAGGCTGAACTTGGAAGTTTAATATGCTCCATTTTTTCATAGTCAAGTGTTGGGGAATCCTATAAGCTGCTATAGTGACTAGGTTTTTACAAGAATATGAATATTAAGGAATATAACAAAGTAAACAAATATAAACAACAATCTTCATTTACCAGAATTGACAGGGACAAGGAGGTGAATATTTTCTTATTTTAAAATAATTGCCACTCAAGTAAGAATATAGATACGGATTATTGAAATTCACAAGGTAATAGATGTGTAGGGAAAGTTCAAATCTAATGGGAATTGAAATCTCTGTGCTTAGAGTTCCACCCTTCATTTGACTACCATCATCAGGTGCTGACATCAAAATAGGATTACCTTTACTAACCTAGCAGTGATGGAAGCAAATCTAAGCATGTGTAGAATAAAGGTAAGGTTTCTCCCAAAATAAAAATCAGTATAAATAAAACAGCAAGTACTTTCTTGGATGAGAGATCATTGGCCTAAGTTTCCTTTTTTCTCCAGAGGAAAAACCAGAACTTCTAGAATTGCACGTTTGCGAACAAAATTTTCAACCAAAATCTTTGGTTCAGAAACATGAAAGATTAGTCTTTCCTTTTGAAAAGAGTAGAAACTGAGCGAGTCTCGTTTTTTTTTTATAAAAAATCTATAATTAGAAGCTCCCCCACTGGTCTTATCCTCTATGGACCCTTTTACTTTAATGGCGATAATAAAGTCTACAATCGATACTTTAGCCAAAAATAAATAAAATCTACATTGTTTTAAAGCACTTCCATGATTTTTTGCACAAAAAAAAATCCTCAGGGCAACCCCTACTTATCCAAATATACCCTAAAAGGCATCCAAGATGATGTAAAGGAAGACATATATTATATGAACTGGTTGAAGATTGTTCGGTTGCAAAAAATTAGGTTTATTCAGAATGCTTAAATCAACTACAAAGTTCTAACATAAATTTGAGCACTTGAATTTTATAGAGTATTAGAGGAATTAAGCTATTGTTTACATTAAGAAATATTACTGGGGCAAAGGCAACCTTAATTGTAAGAGAGAGAATTTGGAGGAGCTTTAAAGAGGAAGAACCAATGGTCTCAAGCTCAAATTTTGGAGTGTATGTACCCCTGCTAAATTAAAGAAAATGTAAAACTTTCCATTCTTGCTGTGGGTGTAAGAGAATCAAAAGAGTCAAATGGCAGATGAAAAGGTTTCTGGCTCAGGAATTAACAAGAATGCAGAATATTAGGCATGCTTCCATTACATGATGATATTAGCAGTATAAATGGTTGAAAGTATGACCAATTTCATGTTCAGCAAACATTGATATATTGTGCAAATGATATATATCAACCACCATGCTCGAAAATAAAATGCCGTGTAATTGGAAGTTGAAAGCATGAACATCAAGCCTCAAAATAATTAATAATTAAACACTTTTCTGGTGAAACTGATCTACATTGAAAGTACTTTAGCAAAGTATATTCCAATCCAATGAACTTTCTTACCCGAGTGGTGATACATACATGTTCAGGATCTCACTTTTAGCAGTGATGTAGCACTTATTAGAAAACATCAGATGAATTCATACGTACACAGGGTTGAACTAAAGTATAGTTACTAGTGTGGATATCCACGATCAAATCATGGTGAAGTATACAAATCAATTTCTGAAATGTAGTTTAAAAACTATTTTCAGGGAAATCGTCCTATTGAGCTTTTGCCTTACATCTGTCATCTGTGCTTGAGAAGGATTTTTTCTATAGCAAATGTATCATCTTCCCCAGCTTATAGACTTCTTTGCCAGTCTATGAGAATCTGAAGGACGCCTTTAGGAATGGAAAGTACCTCTCTACATTCTGTTGTTTTCTTGACCAAGTGTTTGGCACTAGTTAACTGATAATTGACTTCAAGGCTTCAAGCAGACAGAAAATGGTAAAACTTTGTCTAATCTTTCAGGGAGTCTTGCCTCAACCGATTTCATCTTGTTCGAAATATTTTTTCAAGATGAATTTAAGAATTATTTAACATGTAATTTCTACATTTAGATAATTCAATATAAAGTTGGGTACATGCACTATGCAGGCTTTGAGCAATCAGATCAGTCAATAGGTTCAAGGGAAATCATAATTTAGATAAAAGTTTTAACCAAGAAAACATGCTAGGAACTCCTTACCCAAAGTCTACTTATAATATCTTTACATATTTTTGACTTCTCTCTGAAAAGATTGAAATTTCATCTGCAGGTTGCCTAATATACACTGTAATTTCTTTTGAATTAACGAGGTATTATGATAATATACAAACCTTTGAACCTGAATAAGAACAATCCCTTGAAAAGTTCAGCAAATGCAGATAAAAGATCGATCAAAGATAATAGGAAACCACACAAGACCAGTAGAGTAGAATAATATCAAGTAGCAGACAAGAATATATGCATATCTATGGGCTTGAATAGGGAGAGGTCAAGCAAAAGAAAAAAGATATTACACTTTCATCAGACAAACAATCATACACCGAGATGGGATTTACATTAAACTACTGTAGTCAATCAAGAAGTAGCAAGGAGAGAAACTAATACCTCGTTTTTCACAGTCACAAGTTCAGCATCCCGTGTACTTAACAATTGTCTTTGCGTAGATAATTCCAATTCCAATTGACCTGTACATAATCAAAAGCAGCATAACATACATGATCATCCATCGGTGTAAACAATCAATGAAATTACCCAGAACCTAAGAAAATTTACTTCTCATTTTAGCAGCTTCAATCTCTGATCGCAGACAAGCACTTTCAGACGCCTCCAGTTTAGCTCGTAAGGCCTGATAAGCTGCTTCCCAGTTCTGTTTTTCTTCTTCCTGTAGGATGAACAGAAACCATAAAATTAAATACGCAAAATAGGAAAAATAAATCAAGCATAAAAAATTGAGTTCTCGGTAGTTTGATTGACAAAATTGAGCCCTAGTGAGCCTGGAGGAATGAATGTGGCTTTAGATCCAAGTGCATGAGCATAGATGGTGTGCTCTACATAGGACTGGATATAATAACCCTAAAAAGATACACCAATTTGACTGCAAATTTTGAACCTGGATATAAATATGAAACCAAATCTTTGATGCATTAGGTCTGAACAGCAACAACGAATGTCTCTGCTATCCTATAATTCATTGGCTCCTATCCTGAACAGCAACAACGAATGTCTCTGCTATCCTATAATTCATTGGCTCCTATCCATGCTTTTTCCTCTTTTATTTTCTTCCTTCCTCTTCTTATTGGGGTGGGGTGGGGTTGGTTTTTCCTTCTTTTTTTTCTCTCTCTTTGTGTGTGTGTGCGTGTGTGTGTGGGGGGGGGGGGGGGGTTGACAAACAATCCCCGCTTATGATGGCCTAAGAATCAGAATTTCTTAACAGCTTTACAAACCCAATGTTTCTTTCAAGAAAAGATCCTTCTCCCTTAATGAAGTGCCTGTCACCCTCTCTTACCAATTATTTATTGGCTAGAAATTTTCTGCCAATCCAAAGGATTGAAAGCCAGTCATAGAATTTGGTCAATCTAGTCATGGATCCTTCTGAACTTGGAGCTGTTTTCCACAGCATACTCCATTTTGATGAATACGGGCTTAAGATGAAGACAGAAATGACAGCAATAAATGATTTGAGACACATAAAACATATATCTAGAGAAGGAGACAGAAAAAAAGAAGAATAGATGAGGACCTTCAAGGAAATCGAATCTCATAGATCGCCAATCCTTTGGATTGGCGATGTAGAACATAATTCATGGAAAGATAATTCTGCGATGTAGAACATAATTCATGGAAATCATGCAAATAGCCAGCAGTTAGGCATTGAAAAAAATTATAAAAATTGTCCAACCCTTAAATGCTCCCAACTGATGGATAATTCTGGATCAAAATAAACAAAGCAGAGTCACCAGAGTCATATTATCGATGATCAAACAATGGCAAACAAAAGTGGAGACCTAAAATCCGATAATAATACGCAAGGCTAAGAATAGCTTGAAGTAAAATTGTTTTGGTTCATAAGACAACTAAAGATGAGATGCACAAGCATAGAAGTGAATGCAAACCGGATTCTAGACGTCGTCGCATGCATAGTTGCAGAACTCATAGTTAAAAATGACTACCAATCAATACCTGTTTATGGTATTGTGGACATGTAAAGAAAGCACAAGCAGGTCAGGTATGGTGAGGTGCTGAGAACTTGCAGGGGCCAAGCAAATGGAGTAAAGCTATAATGCCAGTATTGGATGACAACACCAAATTAGGGAGGCTTATGTATAGCAAAGACGAATTATAAAGAAACCTCCAAATAGAGTAGGAGGCTGTTAGTAATGTTTATGGTCATATTTATCTGAGACAAGACAAATTTTAGATAGAGCAACCTGGGCAAGAATGGCATAGTAGCTAAGCAGCCAGAAAGATGTCGCAAAAGTTATTTACTAAAAATCACTACCACATAAAAACATATATCAGTTTAGAATTAACATGCCATCTTTAGCCATATTTCACAATATTTAAAACAGACTGTACATGGTAATATAAAATGTTAGGAAGTTGGATTCATCTACAACAATATACAACTCTTAGCTTAAACTAGTCTGAAATTAAGGAGCAGGTTAAACAACATAGATCCATGTGAAATCCTCAGATAAATAACAGTTATCAGATGACTTGAACTTATGAATACTACTCCCTCCGTCCCAAATTATAAGTCCTAATAAGAAATAACATAAATTTTAAGAAAATGGTATTAAATATACTAACTAATCGCATTCCTATATTATCTTTCCATTCTTGACCCTCGATAACTTTTGGTGCAACATTTAAGCAATCAATAAATTTCCATGCAATATTCTCTTCTTTCTATTTGTCCCAACATTTAGGAATACCCACCAAAGCATTTAAGACTAAGGACATTATAGGAAATTAACAAATGACTAATACTCTACAATTAGAAAGAGGACATAATTTTGGGACAAAGTAAAAAGGAAATCAGGATCTATAATTTGGGACGGAAGGAGTATATCATATCAATTAAACCCAACATTTGAACTGGTTCCCATCAGTCCAGGTTATTAATATAGAAAAAAGTAAAAGAAAATAGTAGATAAATTTCTTAACCAGACATGCTCATCTCTAAGCTGAATAAGTTCTCCTCTTGCTTCCTCCAAGGCAGCCCCAAGCCTAACAACCTCACCAGTTGAAGCTGCATCCATCTCTGCAATTTTTGAATCCTTCTCATCAAGCAGCATCTGCAAAAATTAAAATTTAATGACTTGTTTGTTTGCCATAAAGTGTCATGTCTATTTATACTTTATACCAAGTCTCCAAGGTCATTTTACATTTAAGTTAAATGGCTAGGAAGAAAATAACAGTTTGGAATCAGTGATTTTCAAGATGACAGAGAGAAGAGATGGAAACCGTCATCTGAATAAGATCATACACCACAAACATATGTTGGATATGTATGTCCTAGAGGCCTTTATTGTATAGGATGCTAGGGGTATGTATGTACAGGACAATCTTGCTCGATATGATAGTATGTTGTTTGATTTGTTTTTATCTTAATATGTGTATATGTTTTACTTGTTATTACGTATCGCTAATACATGTTGATAAAGCCCGTAGTATTATTGCTTGACTACCAGCGTTAAGATGGCGACCATACATGTGGGGGCTGAGTAGTCCATAAACACATCCTTAAAAGTCTCTCGTCGTGTGAGTATCGAGACTGGATATCGATATTCCAGAGTAGACTGGTGTATACATTTCTAGACCCCGACGAGGGACGATTGTTGGTCCCACAGCCATTGGTGTATGGCGCCCAAGATTATATACAGGTGCTCACTGGGGATGAGTACACTAGACGAACTCACCGAGAACTTTTAGATGGTATTATACCTATTGTTAGATAGCAGTTCTCAGGTGACATGAGTACAGACTAGTCTTTGACCTGAGATTGTCATTCGTCTCGTATGAGTTCCAACTGTACTTAGATTGCTACCCTACCACGACTGTACTGAGACATGCAAACATATTTTAGTTTGGTACAGTCCCGAACCACATGGAGGCAGTGAGCGATTGCTAGGAATTCGTTTCACTCGGTATAGGGAGTTGATGTCGCATTGTGTTCGGTTGGCCAGCACCATAAGACCTTGGCCAAGGCAGATGAAATTTACTAGTGGTTAGATCAATAGTTTCTGTTCTGAGCCATATCGGCATGAATTATTGGGTTATTAGGGTCTGACGTTTACCACCCCTAGACCCGATATGTAATACTTTTAGACGAAAAGACCGGACTATAAGAAGATTGTCACAGATAGGCTCAGTACGGCTTCGGATGAGTTTGCTCGTCGGCCTTCCTTTTGATAGATACCTAAGTAGTCGTTACGTACAGTTAGTGCCGATAATGTACTTGTGGTTATGAATTTATCCAGTAACTCATTGCCAGCGTACTGTCGAGTCTTTAGAGTTCCACACAAAGGGTTTACCTGGTTCAGACGAAACGATGTAGAGTCCGTATATTGATACGTGCAGAGTCTCGATTAAACACGTGTACTAGATATACGCACTATAATCGGACGGTTTGATAATACTAGCCGACTTAGGATTAAGCCGAATTATTAAATCATTTATTGATTTAATAATTTACATATATATATATATATTCTAGTATTATGTTCGTTGTATTTTCTATCTCTTTTGATGTTCGTATTTTAATACGAATACGGGTATGTATATACGGTTTTATGTATTCTTATATTTGTACAAGAATACTTCTAAAAGAGGACACCTCATTATAGGATTTTCTATTTATTAGAAAATGGAAGTGAGATGGAGGGATGGGATGGCTTAAAGAATGGTGAGAGGTATGGCCATATAATTTTTTTTATTCATTTGTGTTTACTATAAAAATATAGCTACCATATTTTATAGTAAATGATTTTTGAAAATGAAATAATATAGCTAACTCCCCTCATATCTATTCTCATTCTTAGGTCAACATTCTCTCTCCTATTATGAGCTCCTTCTTCTTCATCTCTTGCCCTCTCATTAGTTGAGAATCCAAGGGATTAAGAGATAGATTGATACTACAAGCACTCTCTACATCTCTAGTCATCTCAACCTAGCACTTTGCGATCGCTAGTTGCTTCATAGGTTGAAGTAGAAGCTTGGACTACAATTGTCGGGTGGATCATCTTCGACACTAGAAGGCCAACGTTCAAGTTTGATCGAGGATCACTAGGAGCTCAAAGAGGAAGTGTTTGAAGAGCCGAAGGTCACGAACCTTTAGGTATAAACACTTACTGATCATACTCGTAAGTGAGGATTCCCCCTATCACGGAACGCAGTAGATGACGTGTCACTTATGTATGCCAACTAGATTCCTGGAGGCTACTAAACTGGAATAAGGGAACATTCCTAGATACCTCGCCTCCGAGACTCCATCCGTCGAATAGGCTCTGACCTCTCGGGGACTCCCCTGGGTGCATCCCTTCTTCGACCAACCACCGGTCAATAGCTCGTCTCCGAGCTATCCTAGAGCCAAGCTTCCTCAGCATCCATGCCACCCCGACCAATTCGGGACCGGTAGAACAAAGCCCGAGCTTTCTCGGATTGAACTTCCTCAACTTCCCTTTATCGAGCTTCCTCGTAATGGCTCTGCATCTCCCGCCACGACGGAGTCAACCACCCCACGTCCCGCATCTCACACGAGCATATCTCGCCATTAATGCGAACATGACGCGTGGGATGAACTAACGGTGAGGATCTCGCAACGGCTCGCTCTATGCGACCCCTATATAAAACCCTCTTCCAAACGATTCAAGTAACTCAACGTAATCCAATACGCCGCTACTCTGCCTAAATATTCTCCGGTTCTAACTTGATCGTCGGAGGGTCCTACGGTGGTTTCCACCCCGGGACTTCTTTTGCAGGTAGCTCGGCGACAACAACGACCAACAACCCATTGAGATCCATACTCTCTCTATCACGGCCTTTCATCTCGCTCGCCACCAGATCGATGGAGGATAACATCTGAGGGAGATTCCAACCTTTATTAATTGGCACCGTCTGTAGGAAACGGAAAACTTTTCCATCAAAAAGTCGATCCGCCATCAACACAATAACGAGCGAACACCGCAACGAAGATCCCAGCACGAGCCACCGTCGATCGACTCCGACGACGGGCAGGCGATCCCCCATCGCGCACCTTGCAACAGGGACAGGAGCGGTTCCGCTCCATCCGTTCCCGACGTCGTCGAAGTCCTAGTCGCTCGATCAACCGATTAGCAGCGGTGGTGGACGCGATCGCTCGCGTCCAAGCCACCGGCCTTCAAACCACCATTCCTGCACCCAGAATGATGGCGGACAGGAGACAGTGACGGCCCATCACACACAACCCGGGATAAATGCCCCAACCGGTGCTCCGATCAACCTTAACATTGCGGAATATCGACGTGCCGACTCCGGCAGTCGAAACACCGTACGAGGAAGGGCTCACGTGCTGTCGGGCGCAAGGAGGAATCGAGATTCCCCGGCTCAATGGGCACCAAACAGTCCATCACCTCGGTCCCAAGATCAACCGAGCTACCGCTTCAACGCTCACCGAGCTCCCTCGCACTCCGAGGTAACATCGTTCAGTTCGCCTGATTACGGGAAAGACCGACGTCGCCTCGACCATCGAAACCACGTGCATGGCACTCATGGGGGGAGCCATGGAGGCTTCATGGCGAAGATATGAGGAACGTCATAGATCAGAGCAGAAGCCATTCCGTCGCCCATGCATGAAGCGAGTACAACAGAGACTCCGACCAGGGAGAATCCTCAGGGTAGAAACGAATCGATGTCCTCAGGAAGAAGATCGAGGACATGCAGCTCGTCACCCGCCAATCTGGTGGATCGGTAAAATATTCCTCGGACTTTCTCACGAAGCCCTTCACCGAGCAGTTGCTGAAAGCACGTGTCTCTTTCCAGAACAAGCCGCCCAAAGTAACTCTGTTCAACGGTAAGTCCGACCCGAAGGATCACCTGGAGTCGTTTACCGTGTCCATGAGCTATCGGGATAACTTGGACGCCGCTCAGTGCTGAGCATTCCCCACCGCCCTCATCCGAGCAGGGCGAGATTGGTTCTACGGCCTGACTCCAAGCTCGATTTCAATCTTCGACGAATTGGCCACGCAGGTCTTCATCCACTTCGTCGGCAACGACGACAGAAAAATTAGGTTGACTACCTGCTCACCATCAAGAGTGAGGATATGGAGTCTTTTAAGGGCTATATTATCCGGTTCTACAATGCTCTCCTGGAGGTACCCGAGCACTGGGACGAGAAAGTCATAATCGTCCTGGGGTCTGGTCTTAGGCACAAAGAGTGGCTCCGCACTTTTGCATTGGCGCAACCCAAGTCCATGGCCGAGATAAAGGTTTGGACCAAGCGAGAAATCCAACTTGAGTCCGAGGTCATCGCTCATCTCCACCAAGGAGACCGAACAGACCGAAAGAAAATGGACCACGAAGAAAAGAAGAAGCATGATCGTCCGAAACCTTATTCTCTGAGATTTCACGATCACACGCCTCTGAACGTCTTGAAAGCCGAGCTGTTAGAAGAAGCGAAGGGCGAGAGATTATTCAAGTTGCCACTGATGAGGCAAAAGCCCGGTAAACAACTTCGTGGCCCATTTTGCGCCTATCATCAGACGCAAGGGCACCCGACCGAGAATTATAAACAGCTGCGCGACTACATTTTAGAGCTGATCCGCTCCGGCTACCTGGCGAAATACCTGCGAGACAAACGTAAGGCGGATAGAGAGCAGGCCGAGCAACAACCCGCAGGAGAGCAGACGATCGGACAGTTCATAGTCGTCTCCATTGGCTCGAGTCCGAGCAAGGAGGACACTCGTCGTATCCGGCCAATCATGACCTTAGATGCTCCCCTCCAAGAAGAGTAAGAAGGTTACCCAATCACCTTCACCTACGAAGACCTACATGACATATCTGTCCCGCACAATGATCCCCTGATGATCACGGCCCCGGTGAACAGGTACGAAGTCAGGAGAATCCTCGTCGACTCAGGAAGTTCGGCGGATAACCTATTCTACAACTGCATTCAGTGTATGGGATTAAACCCGTCCGATCTACAACCGACCTCGCATCTTCTCTCAGGGTTCACCAACCACTCCGTCCAAACTGAGGGGACAATTACTCTTCCTTTCAACATTGGAGAGGCCGGGAGAACCCGAACAATGATGGTGAGCTTTCTCGTTGCACAGGTTCATCTATCATGAAACTCTAAAAAAGTAGTTTTTTAATCATAAAACAGAACGAGTAGAGCGTCCGTTGCTCCACGGCGCAAGCCAGGACATTTGTGAAACCTGACTCCAAAGGTGAAGTCAAGTAAACTCAGGGTGTTCGTACAACATCTTTCTAGGTCGTCCGACCTTAAATGCTCTTCAAGCTCAGATCTCGACCTACCACCTCAAGCTCAAGTTTCCTCTGAATGACGGCGGGATAGGCCGGGTCTATGGAGACCAGCAAATCGACAGGTTATGTCTCACCACGGCAGTTTCTAAAGAAAAAGTTGACATGACCGACGGACCGTGTGATCCCCGGGAATTACTGGATACATGGGATGACAAGAAAGAGATCAGGGGTTCTCCGGTAGAAGCCCTGACCGAGGTTCCCCTCAGCGAGGAGGACAGCAGCCGGACCATCCTAATCGGGTCCCTCCTGACTAGGGAAACAAAAGACAACCTCATACAATTCCTTCAACACAACTCCGAAGTGTTCGCTTGGACCCCCGCAGACATGTCGGGGATCGACCCCAAGGTGATCTCCCATAAGCTCGGGGTTGATTCGAAAGCCCGGACAGTCCGACAGAAGAAAAAAAGCTTCTCGCCTATCAAGCAGAAGACGATTGAGGAAGAAGTGGACAAACCGCTCGCAGTCAACTTGATTAGAGATCTGGACTACTCGGCCTGGTTGGCCAACGTGGTCATGATCAAAAAGACGAGCAAGAAGCGGTGTATGGGCGTTGACTTCACTGATCTGAACAAGGCATGTCCAAAGGACAACCATTCGCTTCCTCGGATAGTTCAGTAAGTGGATAGCTCGGCTGGTCATGAGCTACTAAGTTTTATGGACACATTCTCCGGATATAATCAAATCCGGATGGATCCACCCGACGAGGACCTCACCGCTTTTACCACTAATCGAGGGGTCTACTGCTACAAGGTAATGCTCTTTGGCCTTAAAAATGCAGGGGCAACTTATCAACGGCTAGTGAACAAACAGTTCAAGCCACAAATCGGACGGAACATGGAGGTCTACGTCGACGACATGCTTGTGAAGTCCACCGATCAGCCGGGCATACCATGGACCTCGGTAAAACCTTCGAGGTACTGCGGAAGTACAAAATGAAGCTGAATCCAGCTAAGTGTGCTTTCGGCGTCATGGACGAAAAGTTTCTCGGGTTCATGGTCACCCACCGAGAAATCGAAACAAACCCGGAGAAGATCCAAGCAATCGTCGACATGAGGTCACCCGCGAACAATGTGAAGATCATGCGACTCATGGGCAACGTGGCCGCCCTAAGTAGTTTCATGTCCAGATCTGGGGGAAAATGACTCCCGTTCTACAAAGCCTTGAGAGATCCCGAAGTTCGAATGGACCAAGAAGTGCCAGGTTGCCTTCGCGCGGCTCAAAAAACATATGTCAACACCTTTTCTGCTCATTGACCAGCCGAAAAAGACGAGCTGTTGCTGTATTTGGCCGTTTCCGACCAAGCAGCCAGCTCAGTACTCATCAAAGAGTCCGAAGAAGTGCAAAAGCCGGTCTATTCCGTCAGCCACGTTTTCAAAGACGCAGAGACAAGGTACCCGGCCATCGAAAAGATAGTCCTGACGCTTGTCGCCACCTCCAGGAAGTTCCGACATTATTTCCAAGCCCATACGATCATCGTCCTCACCGACCGACCCCTGGGGAGCATCCTCGGTTCCCCCGAGTCGTTGAGCCGCTTGGAGATGGGAGTTGTCGCAGTTCGATATCCGGTACCGACCAAGGCAAGCCAACAAAGCGCGGACCCTAACCGACTTTGTGGTCGAATGCACCATCCCCAACAAAGATGAAACAACATAGCAGAGTCCGAGTCCAAAAAGCTCGGTGGAAGAAAAGCTTGGTCCGCTTCCGGAGTGGGTACTTTATGTGGATGGTTCCTCCGCCGAACAGGGAAGCGGAGCAGGGCTCGTCATCCGCGGTCCTAACAAAAGCCGAAATAGAGTACTCTCTGTGGCTCGACTTCAAAGCCACGAACAACGTCGCGGAATACGAAGCCCTGTAAGTCGGTCTACGAATTGCCTTAGGAGTGGGGCAAAAGAAAATTAGAGTCTGCGGCGATTCCATATTGGTCGTCGGCCAAGTGACCGGACGTTTCGAAATCCGAGAACCCCTCATGATGAAGTATCTTGCAGAGGTAAAAAGGCTAAGGAAAAACTTCGACGAAGTCCAAGTGGAGTAGATTCCTCGAAGCCTGAACGTCGAAACCGACGCACTGAGCAAACTTTCCTCCTCGTGCTCGGCCAATCACAAAAGGAACATTCTCTTCGAAATCTTGTCACAGCCCAGCGTCGAGGATACGGGGGTGGTCAACAGAGTCTACACGGCTCAAGAAGATACCCCGAACCGGAGAAAGCCCATGGTCGTGTTCCTCAGAGACGAGACACTTCCCGAAGACCGAGCAAAAGCTCAAAAGCTCCGCATTAAAGCTCGTCACTTCGTGTGGAGCCATGACAACTTGTATAATAAGTCCTACATCCAGCCTATGCTCAGAAACGTCTATTTCGACGAAGCTAGGTACGTACTTTAGGAGATACACGAAGGAGTTGGCGGCGCTCACCATGGAGCCCGCAATCTGATCCAGAAGGCAGTACTGTAGGGCTATTATTGGCCGACCATCCATGCCAATGCGGAGAAACTAGTCAGACGATGCAAAGCTTGCTAACACTTTGGCACCGTTCTTCGGCTACCAGCAACCGAGCTAACGCCGCTAAGCTCTTCTTAGCCATTTGCCCAGTGGGGAATGGACATGATCAGCAAACTCCCAACAGGGGCCGGAGGAAACAAATACATCCTCATCATCGTCGACTACTTCACAAAGTGGGTTGAAGCTACGCCGATCAGAAAGCCAGACGTGACATCATTGCTCGGTTCTTGAAGAACATCATTGCTCGGTTCGGAATTCCAAGATGTGTTATCACCGACCACGGAACCAACTTTGAAAACGAAAAAGTTAAGAAGTTCTGCGGCGCGTACCACATACTGATAAAGTTCTATGCGGTTGCCCATTCCCAGTGCAACGGGCAAGCCGATGTAGCTAACTGAAGAATCATCAGGGGACTTAGAGCCCGGATGGAAGGGAGACGAGACGGATGGGTTGAAGAGCTTCCCTGAATACTCTGGGCATTGCGGACTTCAAAGAAAACCCCTACGGGAGAAACCCCGTTCAGCCTGTGCGATGGCACCAGGCCACGGTGCCTACGGAGATCAAACTTCCCAGCTACCGGGTCGAACAATTCGATGATGAAGCCAATGTCCGGGCCTTGTGAAGCAACCTGGACGTCCTGCTAGAAAAAAGAGACCGGGCTCAAATGAAGATGGCCGCATACCAGCAACAGCCCGTCCGGTACTACAATGCTCGGATCAAACACCGAGCGTTCAAGATGGAAGACATAGTCCTCCGCTGCAATGAATTTGAGGACCAAGGGAAGTTGCACAAATTCTTTCCGAAGTGGGACGGCCCATTCCTCGTGACCGAAGTATTGTCCGGAGGAGCTTACCGACTCTAAGATTCCTTGGTGTTAGTGTATATGCCCTAGGGGCCATTATTGTATCATACTAGATTGTATATTACTTAATGGAAGCTTGGGATATTCACAGTTATATATATACAGTCTTGCTAAAAATGGTAGTATGCTACTTGGTTTGAGTCTACTTTAATATGTGCATATGTTTCTTGTAACGTATCACTTATACATATTAGTAGAGCCCATAGGATCTTTGCTTGATTACCAGCGTCGTGATGGCAATCACACTAGTGGGGGCTGGGTAGTCTGTAAGCAACATCCTATACAGGTCCCTGGTCGTTGGATTATCGAGATAGGGCATCGATATTCCGGAGTAGACTAAGTGTATACGCTTCTCATCCCAGCTGGGGAGATGGTCTGTCCCACAGCCATCAGTACGTCGTACTAGAGATAGTATACAGGTGCTCGTTAGGTTACGGGTACACCGGACAGGACTCGCCGTGGAACTGATTGGTTGGTATTATACCCATCGTCAGTTATCAGTTCCCAGGTGACATGAGTACAGCATAGTCCGCAGACTTGACACTGCTGCTTCGCCTCGAGTGTGTCCCACTGTTCTTAGATTGCTACCCTACCACGGCTCAAAGGAGTCGTGCAAACAGGTAGCAGTTGGGTGCAGTCCCGAGCACTTGGAAGCAGTGACAGTTAGATAGGATTTGTCTCTCCCGGTATTGGGAGTTGATATCGCGCTGTGTCAGAGAGCCATTACGCAAAGTCCCTGGCCAGGGCAAGCGAGATATACTGGTAGGTTCCAGTAGCTTCTCAGGGCGTAATGGGCTTCGCTCCAACACGACTTATACAGCTATTAGGGGACTGACGCTTGCCGCCCCCTAGGCTTGATATGCGATAGTCTTAGGCGAACAGACCGGACTGTATGGAGATTGTCACATCAGGCTCAGTGGGAGTTCGGATGATTTACCTCATCGGCCTTCTTATCGACATCTACCTGGGGACCATTACGTACAGCTAGTACCGCTTGCGGTCTGTGGTTAAACCCACTGCCAGCGTAGTGTCGAGTCTTTAGAGTCCCACACAGAGAGTTTCCCTGCTCCAGGCGAAACGATATAGAGGTCGTATGGTTTTACGACAAGCGTTCGGATGCGTACGTGTGTTTTCGCACGTATGACTTTTCGGACAGTTTATACTAGCCGGCTTTGGTTTAAGCCAGATTCTAGTATAAGGTTATTGGATTTATACAGTCTAAAGTTTTTCCGTGTTTTCACGGATTGGAGGGGCGTTCTCGTAATTTGTCGAGAAGGTTCTAGAAGAGTGGTGACATGAGGGGTTGAGGTGGCTTTTTCATGATTACTTTGTGTGACTCATTTATATGATTCATCATATCATTAATGCTTCATTAATGATCTAATGACTCACATGATAAATCACTCTCCTTGATTAAATGAAACATGGTGAATAATCAATTAATTGATATTATTTGATAATTCATTATGTATCATATATTCAAGTGAGAAGGATTTTATGAAATAAGATATTCATTTCTCATCTTCTCCTTCTCTCTCCTCAAGCTCACTCTCTCTTGAAACCCTAACCCTAACCTCTCATGTGTTGAGATCAAGGGTTAGCTAGACTAAAACATCCATAACCTCACTCTATATTCCCTAGGTAGCTTAGATTAGCACCTTAAGCAACCTAGTTATCTCAAGTTTGAGATTTAGCTTGGCGTAGGAGCTTTCGGGTGGATCGTCTATGATTCGAGGAGGCCGTGAAGTTGCCGATGTTCCAAGGAGCCTACGAGGAGTGGAGGACAGCGATGAAGACCCGAAGGACATGTAACGTGAGGTATAACTCCGGTACCGAGTAGTTAAACCTCTAGTATAACGTTAGCAATGGTTTAGATTACGATTCATGCGCTCAAGTCCGTGTTACGAAGCTTTGATAATCGTTTTTCATATATTCCGCCTCCCCGTAAGTTAGTGGGGTGCGTGACATGGACTTACAGTGGTATCAGAGCCAACTAAACCATTACTAGCTTGTTAGCAATTGATTAGAAGTTCGATCGACGAAAAGCACGGAAAAACAAAACCCTATTCCATAACAGTTTCTGTAAATTTTAAAAGTGTCGTAAAATTTTTTTGACATACCTTAAAATTCACAGCAGGGAATTATAAGAAATCTGGGAAAATTCGAGGAGGCAACTCGACAAAACGGCCGCGTTTCCGCGGCAACAGAGAGCTTTTGCCGCGGAACCGCCGCCGAGTCAACGCCGAGTTGACTCGGAGTTTCACAGTAATTCATGATTTTGGGTTTTTTGTTTTCCTGTATATACTGTTTCTGCCCAGGTTGCCTCTGTGATGATTTGCTTTTAGGGTAGACACGGATATAGGTAATCGATCGATGTTCTAAACTATTTGCTAATTGGATCTTTATCTGTAATGTTTAATGTGTTCGTAAACCTCCCCTAACTGCTAGTATGTCGGTTAGCAGGGGGTTGCACATTTCTGTAATGGATTTTATCTGTTTGTGTATATAAACTGTATTGGACTGTTGTGGTGAAGAGCCGGGTTTTGTGATGGGTTATTGTATTAATTCATTCGATGTAATTGTAATAAGTTGTAATATTATTTTGCGGGGCACAACCAGGTTGCGGTTGTAGCCACCGTTGTATTATTTCTTTTTACTGTTTTTGCTCCTAGGATAGACCCAAGGTGGGGTGCACAAACTACCGGGTATTTTGAAGTGTTGAGGCAGACCGCTTTACTTCTGGTACTTGGCGGGTAGTTTGCCGTACCCGTAGGGGTCTGGGGTGGGGTAATGGCTATTCATCACAACTGTGTAATCCGTCTTTCCTTGCAGGCTCAAAAGAAACGCGGATTACTTGCATATCCAATAAAGTTTATCTGTGATCTGGAATGCTTATTATTGCGTCTGACGAATGTACAATATCTATATATAAATAGCTATTAGACGTCACTTATGTTTTACACCCGCGCTAGCCCAGCCCCCGCTCTGTCGTTAGTTAAGTAACCTAACGGGTGATGACGGGACCCCGTGGCGAATGCGGATGGCATAAGAGGACGTGGTATTTTCGTTGTTTTCTGCAATGATAAGATTAAATGATGGGACGCATTATTATAATGCAAAGAAAATAAACCAAAGTTTAATCGTTGGAACAAATTTAAAAGAAACCACTCGGTTATTTTAAAAGAGCAGAATTTTTAATTGCGGAGCTTTAGCCACTCCTTTTAAAAAGTATCAGGTTCCTTCGATTATATCAAGTTCACTACGTTCACGGTTTTGCCAAAACCAGTCGTAGCCCTCCGTCATTTCAGTTAAATATTCAGTAGTATTCAAGCTATGTATTTTGACCTTCGCCAAGGCATAGTGATTGGTAGCTGCTGGATATTTATCTGTAGCATAGATAGATGCGTTGGTTTGGGACAGTCGTACTACTATTTTGGCCTTCGTCAAGGGTATGTACGGATGGGTTCAAATTAACCTGGATAATGACGGGTAGAACTTGACATGTGACTTATGGTATGTTGGCCTTCGTCAAGGTCATAAGAGCATGGGGCAGAAATCCACATTGGGAATTTCAAAAGAAACTGAAATTTGCAGAGAGATGCATACCATTTTGGAGTTTGATGAATGTTGGTAGGATTCCTTCAACATTATCTTACGATGATATTTTGGATCCCGATCCTACTGTGAGTATATGCTACTTATCAGGAGATTCGTCACTTAACGATCAATGCTATAAACCAAGCAGGTGCCAAGAAAGGTGTCAGCGGGGTTACGCCCCCAGAGAAAAGAGGTTATTTAATTAAGGAACTTCGCGAAAGCGTTGGAAAACCTCCCTCGAAGTATCGACACTGGCCTGGCTGAACGGTTAAGCAAGTATTGTACGGTGAGAATTGTCCTGGCTAATTCTTCTTTTATGGTTTGAGGAAGGATTCGAGAAACAGTGGGAGCCATCCTGTTTAGATAAATTAAACCACTCTAAACTTGCAAGAGCATCATGCTAATAGTATCTTCTTCTCTCTCTTAAATTGCAGCAACCCTGTGACCACACATAGGTTACATCTAGATAAAAATTTGACTGAATCTGACTTATATGACTGGCAAAAGTCTGTCCAGATGTCCATTGCCTATAACAAGCTGGACCACCCTATTGAGGGACATTCTTATTGTTATGGGATTGGGCATTGGCAGAATGATTGCAGGGCTTTAGAAGCCAGTAGCCAGGATACGAAGCATGTTGTGGCTTCGACTTCGGGTGTGTTTATGATAGAGAACTGTATGTCAGTTAACCCTACTTCCTGGGTATTGGATACCGGATCAGGAACTCACATTTGTAATTCATTACAGGCTCTGAGAAATCGTAGGGTTATCGGGATAGGAGATATGACCCTCACAGTTGCTAACGGAATGAGCATGAACGCTGAATCCGTAGGGGAATAATCATCTTGGAATGACAACTGGGCAGATATTGATTCTGCGTAACTGTTTTTATGTACCAGGTACGACTTGTAATATCATATCCGTACCCTTACTTTCTAAGGAAGGATATGATTTTACTTTTACAAGAGATGTGGTTCACATCCACCTAAATCAAGATTTGATTGGGTCAGGTACATTAGAGAACGGAATATACGTATTAAATCAAGCTCAGATCTTCAGTGTCCAGAACACACTTAAAAGAAAGTCTCCGGAAACAAATCAGGCTTTCTTATGGCATTGTAGACTAGGTCACATCAATGAGAGAAGATTAAAAAGGTTATATAGAGAGGGATACTTGGATCCGTTCGAGTATCAATCTTATGCCACTTGTGAATCTTGTCTCATGGGAAAGATGACAAAGACTCCGCTCACTGGACACGGAGAAAGAGCAAGCGAGCTCTTAAGACTCATACACAGTGATGTGTATGGTCCAATGTCTACACATGCGAGAGGTGGTTATTCCTACTTCATTACTTTTACGGATGATTTCTCTAGGTATGGACATATCTTCTTAATGAAGCATAAATCCGAGGCCTTTGAGAAATTCCAGGAATACAAGAATGAAGTTGAAAAACAAACCGGCAAAAGTATCAAGACACTGAGATCTGATCGAGGTGGTGAATACTTAAGCGCCGAGTTCCTGGGTTACTTAAAAGAGAATGGAATTCTCTCTCAACTTACTCCTCCATACACACCACAACACAATGGTGTATCAGAAAGGAGGAATCGAACTCTATTGGATATGGTTCGTTCCATGATGAGTAAAGCTGAGTTACCGCGATTTTTCTGGGGTTATGCACTAGAATCAGCTGCATATCTTTTGAACAAGGTTCCAACCAAGACTGTGCCTACTACACCATATCAGATGTGGAGTGGGAAGAAACCTAGTCTTAAGTATCTTAAGACATGGGGATGTCCAGCTTTTGTAAAGAAGCAGCATACGGACAAGCTCGAGGCACGCTCAGTAAAATGCAAATTTGTGGGATATCCAAAGAACTCCAAAGGATATTATTTCTATTACACAGAGGAACAAAAAGTCTTTGTTTCTCTTCATGCCTGCTTCTTGGAAACTGAATTTTTGGAAAATCAGAAGAGTGGGAGCGCAATAGAACTGGAAGAAATTCCAGAACCACAAGTTATTACTGAAACCTTGGTAGAACGAGAAGGTTCCGGAGAACAGGACATCCCGACGCCACTCCGCAGGAGTAGTAGGCAATCTCATCCGTCCGAGAGATACTACGGTTTTCTCATAGACGGGGATAGAGAGGATTGCACTATTGATTATGATGAGCCTACTAGCTTCCAGCAAGCCATTCAGAGCGGTGACTCGGTAAAATGGCTAGATGCAATACGGACCGAAATGGAGTCCATGTACACCAACAAAGTATGGATTTTGGACATTGCTCCAGATGGGGTAAAACCCGTAGGATGCAAATGGATCTTCAAAAAGAAGATTGGTGTAGATAGGCAGGTTGAAACCTATAAGGCTAGACTTGTTGCAAAGGGTTTCCGTCAAAGACCTGGTTTGGACTATGACGAAACCTTTTCTCCAGTGGCTATGCTTAAATCTATTCGGGTCCTTCTTGCTATTGCTGCCTTCCACGATTATGAAATCTGGCAGATGGACGTAAAGACGGCCTTTCTAAATGGTAATTTAGAAGAGAGCGTCTATATGGATCAGCCAGAAGGATTCATTCAGAGTGGGAGCAGCGGTAAAGTATGCAAGCTGCTTAAGTCCATTTATGGACTAAAGCAGGCATCGCGGAGTTGGAACATCTGTTTTGATGATGCTGTCAAAGAATTTGACTTTATCAAAAATCCAGATGAACCATGCATATACAGTAAGATTGTTAGGAGAGCTGTAGTATTCCTCGTCTTGTACGTGGATGACATTCTCCTAATAGGAAATGATATTCCTATGTTACAGTCAGTCAAAAGATTCTTGTCACATAAATTCTCCATGAAAGACTTGGGTGATGCCACCTATATTCTGGGGATCCAGATCTATCGTGATAGATCAAAAAGGATATTGGGACTTTCACAGTCCAGGTACATAGACACCATAGTGAAGAGATTCAGTATGGAAAATTCTAAGCGCGGTAACCTACCGGCTTGTCACGGAATCACCCTCTCCAAAGATATGTCTCCCAAGACTGATTTGGAAAGGGATCGCATGTCGATTATACCCTACGCTTCTGCGGTAGGCTCTATAATATATGCGATGTTATGTACCAGACCAGATGTAGCATACGCATTGAGCGTAGTAAGCCGGTATCAAGCAAACCCAGGGAAGAATCACTAGATAGCAGTAAAGAACATTCTCAAGTACCTGAGGAGGACTAAGGAGATGTTCTTGGTATATGGCGGAAAAGACCTTCAGATGGAGGCCTTTGCCGACTCCGGCTTCCAGAGTGACAAAGATGACTCCAAATCCATGTCAGGTTTTGTCTTCACCCTCAATGGAGGGGCGGTCTGTTGGAAGAGTTCCAAACAGGAGACCGTTGCAGACTCAACGATGGAAGCAGAGTACATAGCTGCTTGCGATGCCGCAAAAGAAGCAGTCTGGATGAAGAAGTTCCTCACAGAACTTCAGGTGGTTCCTACCAGTGTTGATCCAATACCTCTGTATTGTGACAACAACGGCGCTATAGCTTTAGCGAAGGAACCCAGGTCCCATCAGAAGTCCAGACACATCTTAAGGCGGTATCACCTGATCAGGGAGATCATAGATCGCCGGGAGATCGAGGTGAAGAGAGTAAAGACGGAGGATAACATTGCTGATCCATTCACAAAGGCCATTCCTCAGACGCAGTTCGAGAGGCTGTTCGAGATGATAGGTCTATGATATGCCAGCTCATGGCCCTAGTGCAAGTGGGAGATTGTTAGTGTATATGCCCTAGGGGCCATTATTGTATCATACTAGATTGTATATTACTTAATGGAAGCTTGGGATATTCACAGTTATATATATACAGTCTTGCTAAAAATGGTAGTATGCTACTTGGTTTGAGTCTACTTTAATATGTGCATATGTTTCTTGTAACGTATCACTTATACATATTAGTAGAGCCCATAGGATCTTTGCTTGATTACCAGCGTCGTGATGGCAATCACACTAGTGGGGGCTGGGTAGTCTGTAAGCAACATCCTATACAGGTCCCTGGTCGTTGGATTATCGAGATAGGGCATCGATATTCCGGAGTAGACTAAGTGTATACGCTTCTCATCCCAGCTGGGGAGATGGTCTGTCCCACAGCCATCAGTACGTCGTACTAGAGATAGTATACAGGTGCTCGTTAGGTTACGGGTACACCGGACAGGACTCGCCGTGGAACTGATTGGTTGGTATTATACCCATCGTCAGTTATCAGTTCCCAGGTGACATGAGTACAGCATAGTCCGCAGACTTGACACTGCTGCTTCGCCTCGAGTGTGTCCCACTGTTCTTAGATTGCTACCCTACCACGGCTCAAAGGAGTCGTGCAAACAGGTAGCAGTTGGGTGCAGTCCCGAGCACTTGGAGGCAGTGACAGTTAGATAGGATTTGTCTCTCCCGGTATTGGGAGTTGATATCGCGCTGTGTCAGAGAGCCATTACGCAAAATCCCTGGCCAGGGCAAGCGAGATATACTGGTAGGTTCCAGTAGCTTCTCAGGGCGTAATGGGCTTCGCTCCAACACGACTTATACAGCTATTAGGGGACTGACGCTTGCCGCCCCCTAGGCTTGATATGCGATAGTCTTAGGCGAACAGACCGGACTGTACGGAGATTGTCACATCAGGCTCAGTGGGAGTTCGGATGATTTACCTCATCGGCCTTCTTATCGACATCTACCTGGGGACCGTTACGTACAGCTAGTACCGCTTGCGGTCTGTGGTTAAACCCACTGCCAGCGTAGTGTCGAGTCTTTAGAGTCCCACACAGAGAGTTTCCCTGCTCCAGACGAAACGATATAGAGGTCGTATGGTTTTACGACAAGCGTTCGGATGCGTACGTGTGTTTTCGCACGTACGACTTTTCGGACAGTTTATACTAGCCGGCTTTGGTTTAAGCCAGATTCTAGTATAAGGTTATTGGATTTATACAGTCTAAAGTTTTTCCGTGTTTTCACGGATTGGAGGGGCGTTCTCGTAATTTGTCGAGAAGGTTCTAGAAGAGTGGTGACATGAGGGGTTGAGGTGGCTTTTTCATGATTACTTTGTGTGACTCATTTATATGATTCATCATATCATTAATGCTTTATTAATGATCTAATGACTCACATGATGAATCACTCTCCTTGATTAAATGAAACATGGTGAATAATCAATTAATTGATATTATTTGATAATTCATTATGTATCATATATTCAAGTGAGAAGGATTTTATGAAATAAGATATTCATTTCTCATCTTCTCCTTCTCTCTCCCCAAGCTCACTCTCTCTTGAAACCCTAACCCTAACCTCTCATGTGTTGAGATCAAGAGTTAGCTAGACTAAAACATCCATAACCTCACTCTATATTCCCTAGGTAGCTTAGATTAGCACCTTAAGCAACCTAGTTATCTCAAGTTTGAGATTTAGCTTGGCGTAGGAGCTTTCGGGTGGATCGTCTATGATTCGAGGAGGCCGTGAAGTTGCCGATGTTCCAAGGAGCCTACGAGGAGTGGAGGACAGCGATGAAGACCCGAAAGACATGTAACGTGAGGTATAACTCCGGTACCGAGTAGTTAAACCTCTAGTATAACGTTAGCAATGGTTTAGATTACGATTCATGCGCTCAAGTCCGTGTTACGAAGCTTTGATAATCGCTTTTCATATATTCCGCCTCCCCGCAAGTTAGTGGGGTGCGTGACATGGACTTACACTTGGGTCGTAATCTTCTGCGACCATTCAATACAAAAAAGCTTAAACTGTATATATGAACTTGTATTCTTTTTAAATAATGAGATTCCTGCTTTTCTGCAATCTGAACTTGTTTCTTCTCGTTTCCGAGCTAAGACCTCACACACGAGGTCGACGGACAACTTCCCGCTCGTCACACTCATTCACGACGGACATTGTTCTGCGGCGCGTACCACATACTGATAAAGTTCTATGCGGTTGCCCATTCCCAGTGCAACGGGCAAGCCGATGTAGCTAACTGAAGAATCATCAGGGGACTTAGAGCCCGGATGGAAGGGAGACGAGGCGGATGGATTGAAGAGCTTCCCTGAATACTCTGGGCATTGCGGACTTCAAAGAAAACCCCTACGGGAGAAACCCCGTTCAGCCTGTGCGATGGCACCAGGCCACGGTGCCTACGGAGATCAAACTTCCCAGCTACCGGGTCGAACAATTCGATGATGAAGCCAATGTCCGGGCCCTGTGAAGCAACCTGGACGTCCTGCTAGAAAAAAGAGACCGGGCTCAAATGAAGATGGCCGCATACCAGCAACAGCCCGTCCGGTACTACAATGCTCGGATCAAACACCGAGCGTTCAAGATGGAAGACATAGTCCTCCGCTGCAATGAATTTGAGGACCAAGGGAAGTTGCACAAATTCTTTCCGAAGTGGGACGGCCCATTCCTCGTGACCGAAGTATTGTCCAGAGGAGCTTACCGACTCTAAGATTCCTTGGGTCGTAATCTTCTGCGACCATTCAATACAAAAAAGCTTAAACTGTATATATGAACTTGTATTCTCTTTAAATAATGAGATTCCTGCTTTTCTGCAATCTGAACTTGTTTCTTCTCGTTTCCGAGCTAAGACCTCACACACGAGGTCGACGGACAACTTCCCGCTCGTCACACTCATTCACGACGGACATTGTTCTGCGGCGCGTACCACATACTGATAAAGTTCTATGCGGTTGCCCATTCCCAGTGCAACGGGCAAGCCGATGTAGCTAACTGAAGAATCATCAGGGGACTTAGAGCCCGGATGGAAGGGAGACGAGGCGGATGGGTTGAAGAGCTTCCCTGAATACTCTGGGCATTGCGGACTTCAAAGAAAACCCCTACGGGAGAAACCCCGTTCAGCCTGTGCGATGGCACCAGGCCACGGTGCCTACGGAGATCAAACTTCCCAGCTACCGGGTCGAACAATTCGATGATGAAGCCAATGTCTGGGCCCTGTGAAGCAACCTGGACGTCCTGCTAGAAAAAAGAGACCGGGCTCAAATGAAGATGGCCGCATACCAGCAACAGCCCGTCCGGTACTACAATGCTCGGATCAAACACCGAGCGTTCAAGATGGAAGACATAGTCCTCCGCTGCAATGAATTTGAGGACCAAGGGAAGTTGCACAAATTCTTTCCGAAATGGGACGGCCCATTCCTCATGACCGAAGTATTGTCCGGAGGAGCTTACCGACTCTAAGAATCCTTGGGTCGTAATCTTCTGCGACCATTCAATACAAAAAAGCTTAAACTGTATATATGAACTTGTATTCTCTTTAAATAATGAGATTCCTGCTTTTCTGCAATCTTAACTTGTTTCTTCTCGTTTCCGAGCTAAGACGTCACACACGAGGTCGACGGACAACTTCCCGCTCATCACACTCATTCACGACAGGTAGATTCCTGTCCGACCTAAACCGTGAATCTAAAGTCCTCACGCGAGTATACTACTGCTTGGTTCGGAGGCCGGCGAACAGCTTCCCGTCCGGCGCACCCATTCACGGTGGGTAGATTCCTACTCAACCTAAGCCGTGAATCTAAAGCCCTCATGCGAGGTCGGCGGACAACTTCCTGCTCGTCGTGTCCATTCACTGCGGGTAGATTGTTGCCCGACCTAAACCATGAATCTTAAGCCTTTCATGAGGCCGGCGGACAGCTTCCTGCTCGTCGCACCCATTCACGGCGGGTAGATTCCTACCCGATCTAAGCCGTGAATCCAAAGCCCTCATGCGAGGTCGGCGGAGAACTTTCTGCTCGTCGTACCCATTCACGACAGGTAGATTCCTGTCCGACCTAAACCGTGAATCTTAAGCCCTCACACGAGACCGGCGGACAGCTTCCTGCTCGTCGCACCCATTCACGATGAGTAGATTTCTACCTGACCTAAACCGTGAATCCAAAGCCATCATGCGTTGCCAGCGGACAGCTTCCTGCCCGTCGCACCCAATCACGGCAAGTAGATTCCTGCCCGACCTAAACCGTGAATCCAAAGTCCTCATGTGAGTAGACTCATGCTCGATTCGGAGGCCTGCGGACAACTTCCTTCCCGGCACACCCATTCACGGCGAGTGGATTCCTACCCGACCTAAGCCTTGAATCTAAAGCCCTCATGCGAGGCCGGCGGACAACTTACTTCTCGTCGCACCCATTCACGGCGGGTAGATTCCTGCCCGACGTAAGCTGTGAATCTTAAGCCCCCGCACGAGGCCCGTGAATCTTAAGCCCCCGCACGAGGCCCGTGAATCTTAAGCTCTCGCACGAAGCCGGCGGACAGCTTCCTGCTCATCGCACCCACTCACGACAGGTAGATTTCTATCCGACCTAAGCCGTGAATCCAAAGCCTCATGCGAGACCGGCAGGCAGCTTCCTGCTCGTCGCACCCAATCACGGCGGGTAGATTCCTGCCCCACCTAAGCCGTGAATCAAAAGTCCTCATGTGAATAGATTCCTGTTCGGTTCAGAGGCACCCATTCACGACAGGTTGATCCATACCTGATCTAAGCCGTGAATCCTAAGTTCTCGCACGAGTAGATTCCCGCTCGGCTCATAAGCACATTCATTTTCAGCCCGACCCGAGCTAATGAATCATAAGTCTTCTAGTCATCTTATCTTATCTCCAAAGGGTGAAAACAGGGGATACCGACCTAATGTTCGCTCTACTCACATTACCTCGTCTCCAGAGGGTGAAGAGGGTACACTGGTCTATCTATATTTAGAAAATAAAAATAAAAATTTTCAAGAACGAAGAAAAGGGTATACCGGTCTATCTACACTTGGAAAATAAAAATAAAATTTTTCAAGAACAAAGCGAGCCCAAATAAAAAAACGCAAACACATTGCAGACGAGCAAAAAGGTCAAACACATTACAGATGAGCAAAAAGTCTTCATTAATTTCAAAATTGAAGTACAAGATATTGTGACCTCCTCAGCTTTACAAAACTGTCCGGAGTCTTACAAAAAAAGAAAACAAAATGAAAAATAAAAAGAGCTGAGGGATTCAGGGCTTCTCCTCGGGGATGACTCGTTCACCAATAGTCGTCGCCGACCTCCTGAGCCTGCTCGGGGGCGACACCCAGGGCCACGACCTTAACGGACTGTGGAGGAGCACCAGCAGTCTCAACGGCGACCGAGCTTCCGTTTCCGCCCCTGGACTCTTCCTCGGGAAGAAAGTACCACGAACGAAGCTCCTTGTCGTCAAGCTCGGGCTGAATCTCCTTGCGGCGTTGTGGGCATTGTGCCACCCTAAGGCCGCGGCGTCGGCTAGGTTGAGGTAGAACTGATCGGATGACTTGTAGTTCTCCACGGCCTTCTTCGCCATCTCCATGGCCCGTGTCGTCGTGTCCTCGGCTACCCGAGCCCGCTGTCCTTTTATCACACCGAACGGCTCATTAATCTCGCCGACTTAGGCATGGAAAGCCTAGTTGGCATTGTCAAGCCTCGTGGCTTTCAGCTCCTCCGAGACCTTCAGCGCCTCAAGAGAGGCAACATTCTCCTTGGGCGCCTTCAGCTCAGCGAGGAGTTGCTCCTCGCGTGAAGAAGCCTCCTCCGCTTTCTTCATCTGCGGGGCGACTTTGTCAACCTCCATGGCGGCCAAGAGAGCGCAGTGCAAGAATACCTACAAGAGGAAACAAAGAGCATTAGTCGGGAATATAACAGAGAAAAAATAAGTTGAAAAAAAATTCAAGTATAATTTTACCAAACTGGACGGCCTCCTGAGCAATAACCGTAACCTGGGCCCGTACGGTTCCTATCGGGATCTTGGCTCCCGCGCTCTTTTCCGCCTCCATCAAGAGGCTGTCAGCGGCGGATAGCCCGGACGGAACCTCATAGTTTAGCCCGCTCTTAAGGGCTTGTTCTCCGGCTGACTCACGCCGACGAGCCGGCTTCTTCTGCCTCTTGACCTGGGGCTCAACGGAGGAAGATATCCCCGACATTGACCGAAGAGCCAAAACCCGGTGTTGCTGCCTCCCACTCCCCTAGACTTCTCTAGGATAAGGACAGGGTAGTTGTCCTCTTGGGGTCGGCGCCCGGACGCTTTCACTCGGCGTGAACCTGGACGAGCTCACGCAGCAGCCCTTCATGGCTCGTGCCTTGTCAGCCAGGGCGACCATAACCTTCGACTAATCCATGGGCTCTACAAAGAAAAACGAGGAGTAATTAGCGACGCTAAAACAACAATAATGTAAAATATGGATTGGACGGCTAAACTAGACTCATCTAGGTATTCCACGGGGCAAAACCATGTCCAACTCAAGACCTGCTCGAAACGCAGGACATCGGTTTTCTGGAGCGGTTCCTACTGAGACACGACCCTCGCTTCTAAGGTGTTCAACAACCGAGCCTTCGGACAGTCTGCCTGGTACCATTCTGTTGGCACCGACCAGTTCTATCCTTCGGGAAGACCGACGAAAAAGAACTCCTTCCACTCATTGATGGAAGAAGGGATGGCCAACACTCCAGACCCAGCCCCCTACCCCTACGCTTCCTAAACGAAAAGTACACCCAGCTCATCTTTGTGAGTCCCGGGGTGATTCTTATAACAGAGGAATGCTCAGAGTCCGAAGTTAAAAGGGATCTCCTCTATTTTTAGCCGGACCAGGAATCCAAGAAGAATCCTCCACGAGTTCGAAGCCAGCTGGCCCGAAGTGAGTTGGAAGAAATTGAAGACTTCGCAAATCTCCGGGGGAAAGGGTTTGACGCATTCCTCTGAAGAACGCTTCCAAGTACAGGGCAATCTCGTTGCCCCGCACTTGGCCCGCCCGTTCATCCTTCTCGGCCAAACAAAACGTATAGCCGGTCGAAATGTGAAAGCGAGCTCAGATATCGGCGAGCCCGCTCACACCGCTCAACACCAAGGCGGTGTCGCGAACGTTCTCAATGTGCACCTTAGGGGCCTTTTTGCCCCCGGCGTTGGGGAACAGAGGAATCACCATCCCTTGAAAGCGAATCCGACACAGCAGAATGGGAGTTTCCTCGGCTTTCAGAAGCCAAGAAAGACGGAGAAGACTCATTAGACTCGGTTTCTAAGGACGATGCCTCCACCGGACTCTACCGTAACTACATTTTCTACGGGTTCAGAGAAAGACGTCTGATCTAATTAAAGAAAAAAAAAGGCTGAAGGTAGCGAAAGAATTGGAGGCTGACCTAAGATTAGGAGCGCCGAGAAATCAGGAAAATAGAAGTGCAATTGAGCAAAAGTATTTGCTTAAGACAGGACACCCCTATTTATACCCTCGGCAAAAATATCTGACGGTCCAGACGACGCCGCGTCGCATCTGATCATTGGCCGCCTTCCTCTCACGCGGATCCGAACAACCGAAGTGATGTCCGTGCTCCAGATGTCGACGCGTGGCACGAGATCGACGGTCGGCCTGTCGCTAAACGATGTCACCATGATGGCACCATCCGTGCAGCGATCCACCGACGTCATCGAGGATACGCACGAAAATTAAGTCGCACGGTAAAACACCACATGGACTCGGAGATCGAGGAGACACAACTGCCAAACACCATGTCGTTTCCGGACAATCCACCGCCAAGAATCCTCGGCACCAAATTGAACAGAGAAGACCAAGTAGACCACTCTTGACCTGACCTATAAATAGATCGGAACGAGAGTGGGGAGCTAATAATGATACTCGTAAGTGGGGAGTCCCCCTATCACGGAACGTAATAAATGACGTGTCACCCATGTGCCAACTAAATTCCCGGGGCTGCTAAACTGGAATAAGAGGACATTTCTCGGTACCTCGCCTTCAAGACTCCGTCCGAGGAATAGGCTCCGACCTCTTGATATCTCCCTTTGGGTGCATTCCTTCTTCGACCAACCACCGGTCAATAGCTCGTCTCTGAGTTATCCTAGAGCTGAGCTTCCTCAGCCTCCTTGCCGTCCCGACCAGCTCAGGACCGGTAGCACAAAGCCCGAGCTTTCTCGAGTTGAGCTTCCTCAACTTCCCTTTACCGAACTTCCTCGTAACGGCTCCGCATCTTCCGCCACGACGAAGTCAACCACCTACGTCCCGCATCTCATGCAAGTGTATCTCGCCACTAATGCGAACGTGACGCGTAGGCAGAACTGACAGCAAGGATTTCGCAACGGCTCACTTTATGTGACCCCTATAAACCCTTCCTCCAAACGATTCAGGTAACTCAATACAATCCAATACGCCGCTACTCTACCCAAATATTCCCCGGTTCTAACTTGATCGTCGGAGGGTCCTATGGTGATTTCTCATCCCGAGACTTCTTTTGCAATTAGCTCGATGACCAACAACCCATTGAGATCCACTCTCTCCAAATCTCAGCCTTTCATCTCGCTCGCTATCAGATCGACGGAGGACAACATTTAAGGGAGATTCCGACCTCCATCACTTACCGAGTAGTTAAACTACTTTGTAGTTAGATAGTTTAGTGTTTGGATTGATCTAGGTTTTAAGTTGCTAGTGCCCTGCTTTTAAAATTTAAAGTTTTTCATTCCGCAAAGACCGCGAGTTAGTGGCAAGGGCACTAGAAACTTCATCATGGTATCAGAGCTACTAGGCAGGGATGCCTATCCATGGGGGTTCTCACTGTGTGACAGTAGTGGCGAAGCGCATGCTCTTACCCACAGGATGCCCCATGCGATTATATGGTCTGGCGGGTTGTAGTCCGTCGCGAATGGACTACGTAAAAAGTAGCTGTTGATGGATCTATGGGCGCCACGGCGAGCTTCCGCCACACTGACTGACCCTTCATGGTATCAGAGCCACCCAAACACAAATTAGTTGTACACGATGCCCACGTTTCGAAATTAAAATTTTTCCGTATTTCAATTCCAAAAACCAACTTTCTGTTCAGTTTTTAAAAGTTTTTTGAAAATTAAAAGAATTGTATTTTTGGATTGGAAATGAAGCTAGAATGCCACCGTATGAAAACGAGCCAAACCAGGCAAGCTCTGGCCGCCCAAGTCGGCCATTTAGCCGTCGTGGGCAGCCAGATCAGGCCTGTTTGTCCTCGTCTTCATATAATGGGTTGGTATTTGGAAATTGGGATTTTTGTAGTAATTCTTTTTGGCCCAGATTTCATTCTCTGTTATCTTTGCTTACAGGATTACGGAAATGTTTTGATTCGGAACTAAAGTATCGTTGATATTTATGATGTTGTATATGTGTTTTAAACGTTGTCTAATTGCTATAGATCGATTAAACGAGGTTGCACATATTTGCTTGTGTTGTTGTGATGTATATCTCTGTGATGGTTTAGACAGATTGTCGATTTGGATAGCCCCTCGTGCGATATTGGTTGTACAGTTTTGTCATTTGTATATTCATTATTGCGGGACAAGCTTCCGACTTGTAGACTGTTGTTTCTGTCTGTTTGTATATTCTATTATTAGGGCTCAATCAGGATATGGTCGATGTCATAATTATGTATTATTTCATTTCTGTACTAGGATAAACCCACGGAGTAGTGCTCGAATAAACCTGCCGGGTTCTAGAGTGTGCTAGGTGGTCGTCTCGCAGTGGTGAGTTCGACCCGCCTCGCTCTAAAATTGGTGGGCTATTCGCCGCACTTAGAGTTTTATGATGACCCACGGTGGAGTGCTCAAGTTACCGGATTCCATGAAGTGTCGGGTGGCCCACTCATGACATTGAGTGCGGGTTGCTTCACTTCTAGAATTGGCGGGTAACTAGCCGCACTCGTAGGGCTCTTGGTTTGATATTGTATGGGCTATATACACGATCCGGGAACGTCGAGTCATTTACGGCTCAAATGAAACACGGGGCTCCTAAATTATCCGCTATTTCATATTGCTTATCGCATGCCTGTGATGTTTATTACATCATGCCTAAGATGACTATATATATATATATGTGTGTGTATGTTTATATGTTTTGCATCCGTGCTAGCCCTGTCCCCATCCTACCGTAAGTTAAGTAATCTTACGGACCCAGGCCCCCGTGGCGAAAGCGGATGGCATATAAAGTATTGTATTTTCGTTGTTTATGGTGTGATAGGAACTTAAATGATAGGACCGCATTAAGTCTGATTAATGCAAAGAAAAATAAACCTGAAAAGATGTCGGAATCAATTTTTCGAAAACTATAGCCGTATTCTTTTATTTGTATAGAGGTGTTCGATTAGAAATATCCCCCACCTCATTCGATGAGGGAAGAGCCTTGATCCGTTCACGGGGATTTCGCTCTTAAGCAAAAGTTTGTGTTACTGTAGATTACTCGGTTTCTTCAAAACCATTTGTTTTAAAGAACGGAGCTTACACCACCCCTTTCAAAACTACTCCTTCAACGATATCAAGTTCATTCCGTTAAAAGTTTTCAAAAAAAACCAGTCGTAACCATCCGTCATATGTAGTACCTAGTATTCATGTTATATTTGTTGGCAAGCGTCAAGGCATAGTGTGCGGTAGTTAAGTGATGCATATCTGTTGCATAGAGATGCGATTGATCGGGACAGTCGCAGAGCTTTGTTAGCAAGCGTCAACGGCTAGTGCGGGAGGATTCGAGTTTATTAAGATAATGACGGGTTGAACTTGACTAGCGGCCTATGATTTGTTGGCAAGTGTCAAGATCATAGGTCGTTAGGGGTAAAAACCATATCGGCGGTTTCAAATATAAGGGAAACTTTCCTGGTGACTAGAGTGGCTTCCATCTAGGTTATCACGCGATGATAATTGGGTTATTCCCACTGATGAGTAGGATTACTCTTAGAAGATATTTTTCACTTCATAATTAGCTAACCTATTAGGTGTCTAGAAAGTGTTAACGGGGTTACGCCTCTGCGGAAACGGGGTTTATTTTAATTAGGTCTGTGCGAGAGCATAGGGAACCTCTCAGAATACCAACACCCACTTAGCTGAACGGTTGGCGAACTTGTAAGGTGTAAAAGATCCCGACTAATTCTCCTATTAAGGTTTGAAAGAAAAATCAAAGAAACAGTGAGAACGGTGAGAGCCATCCTGATTAGATGAATTAATAAACCAATCTAATCTTGCAAGAGTATATGCCAAGTGTTTCTTCTATCTCGAGGTAGCAACAATGTCACGTCTTAATCAAGATAATAAAATGTATGACGTGACCGAACCAGCTTATTACACTGGGCTGGGGAATGTCGGTTCAGCTCTAACTTGCGATAACTATCACGAGTATGGGCAAGGGAAAGGGGAATGGAAGGACTTCCATTTAAACCTAATGAAGGAGAAGCATTCTAGTACATCTTCTTCGGGTGTATTTGTTATTAAAAACTGTTTTTCGGTCAACCCTACTTCCTGGGTACTAGATACCAAATCGGAATCTTATATCTGTAATTTATTGCAGAGACTGATTAAAAGTAGGATGGTTGGACCTGGTGATGTCCCTCAGAGTAGGAAACGGAACACAGGTTGATGATGCTACCGTCGGCGAATATCATCTAGTGTTGCCAAGTGGCAACACTATAATTTTGATCAACTATTACTGTGTACCTTCAATACTCTGCAATATTATATCAGTTTATTTACTAAATAAAAATAGATATAACTTTGTTCTAGATAGAAATATCATGAACATTTAGCTTAATCAGGTACTGGTTGCAGAAGGTACATTATGTAATGGTATTTATGTTCTTAATCAAAACACAATTTTCAATATACAAAACACATGTAAGAGGAAGAGTTCAGATACAAATGAAGCCTACTTATGGCATTGTAGACTTGGTCATATCAATGAGAAAAGATTATCTAAGTTGCATAAAGATAGATATTTGAATACGTTCGAATTTTCATCTTATAAAACTTGTGAGTCTTGTCTCCAAGAAAAGATGACCAAAACACCGTTTATTAGACACGGAAAAAGAGCTACAGAGCTCTTGGAACTCATACACAGTGATATAGATAGTCTAATGTCTATATATGCAAGGGGTGGATTCTCGTACTTCATTACATTCACTGATGATCTCTCTAGGTTCGGATATGTATTCTTGATGAAACATAAATCCGAAACTTTGAGAAATTCAAAGAATATAAAAGCAAAGCAAAGAACCAAACTGGAAAATGTATCAAGATCCTTCGATCTGATCGAGAAGGGAGTACTTAAGTACGAAATTCCGTGACTTTTTAAAAGAGAATGGTATTCTCTCTCAGCTTACTCTTCCGTATACACCATTTATGTCGGAGCGGAGGAATCATACCCTTTTGGATATGGTTCATTATATGATGAGTAATGCTGAGTTATCTGCTTTATTCTGAGGATATGCACTTGAAACAGCTGCATATATATTAAATAGGGCTCCAACCAAATCCGTGCCTACCACTCCACATGATATAGGAGAAGGGAAGAAACCATGCCTTAATTTTATTAAGATATGGGGTTATCATGTTTATGTAAAGAAGCAACATTTGGACAAACTAGAAGCACAATCGGTACTATGCAAGTTTGTGGGATATCCTAAGCATTCGTAAGGATATCTGTTCTACCAAACCGAGAAACAGAAGGTGTCTGTTGCTCGCCGCGCCATCTTTTTAGAGAATGAATTTTTTGTAAAAGAAATTAGTGGAAGCGCGGTAGAACTAGAAGAGATTCTAGAAGCACAAACTACAACTGAAGATTTGGTAAAACCAGAGAATTCAATAGAACCCGACGAACCTCAGCCACTCCGTGGATCTGGAAGGATTTCTCATCCGCCCGAGAGATACTACGGTTTTCTTATAGACGGGGATCGAGAGGATTGCATCTTGAAAAAAAGGTGATCCTACTATTTTTGAGCAGGCCATTTCCAGTAGAGACTCTATGAAATGGCTAGATGTTATGCGATCCGAAATGGAGTCCATGTACACCAACAAAGTTTGGACTTTGGATGTTGCTTCTCTCGGGGTAAAACTCGTTGAATGCAAATGGATATTTACGAAGAAGATTGATGTAGATGGACAAGTTGAAACTTATAAAGCTAGACTTGTTGTGAAAGGTTTTTGTCAAAAACCTGGTATGGACTATAACGAAACATTTTCTCCAGTGGATATGCTCAAATCCATTCGGATCCTACTTGCCATTATTGCCTTCCATGACTATGACATCTGGCAGATGGACGTAAAAACCGCTTTTCTAAATAGAAGTTTAAAAGGGTGTGTTTATATGAATCATCCGGAGATTCATAGACAATAAGAGCAGCGGGAAGGAGTGCAAGTTGCTTAAATCTATTTATGAATTAAAACAGACATCGCGGAGTTGGAACATCTATTTTGATGAAACGGTCAAGGAATTTGATTTCATCCATAACGAGGATAAGCCATGTATTTATAAGAAGATTGTAGGAGGAGCTGTCGTATTCCTCGTCTTATACATCGATGACATTCCCCTGATAGGAAATGATATTCCTATGCTACAATCGGTTAAGTTGTTCTTATCATAAAAGTTCTCCATGAAAGACCTGGGTGATGTCTCCTACGTTCTGGGGATAAAAATCTACAGAGATAGATCCAAAAGAATGTTGGGACTTTCACGGTCAAGATACATAGACACCGTACTAAAAAAGGTTAGTATGGAAGATTACAAGCGCGGTAATATACCCGCTTTGCACGGAATCACTCTCCAAAGAGATATCTCTCAAGACTGATGAGGAGAGGGCTCATATTAGCATTATACCCTATGTTTCAGTGGTAGGGTCTATAATTTATGCGATATTATTTACCAGACTAGATGTAGCTTATGCACTTAGCATGGTAAGCAGGTATCAGTCAAACTCAGGGGAGAAATATTAGACAGCTGTGAAGAACATTCTTAAATATTTGAGAAGGACTAAGAAGTTGTTCTTGGTGTACAGTAATGGAGATCTCCAAATGGAGTTCTTTACCGATTCAAGCTTCCAAAGTGATAAAGATAACATCAACTCTGTCTCGGGTTATGTATTTACCCTCAACGAAGGGACGGCCTGTTGGAAGAGCTCTAAACAAGACACCGTAGCACTCGACGATAGAGGTTGAATACATTGATGCCAACGATATAGCAAAAGAAGCGGTCTAGATGAGAAAGTTCATTACTGAACTTGAGGTGGTTCCGTCTCATGTTAATCCAATACATTTGTATTGCGATAACAATGGGGTTATAGCATTAACGAATGAACCACGGTCCCAACAGCGATCCAGACACATCTTGAGGTGGTATCACCTGATCAGGGCGATCGTAAATTGCCGGGAGATCGAGATCCGGACAGTGGACACAAAATAAAACACTGCTGATCCATTCACAAAAGCCCTCCCTCAAGTATAGTTCGAGTGACTTTTTGAGATGTTGGGTATGCGATACGCCAACAACTAGCCCCAGAGTAGATGTTGGGTACTCGATACGCCAATAACAGACATTAGTGCAAGTGGGAGATTGTTGGATATGTATGCCCTAAAAGCCTTTATTGTATAAGATGCTGAGGGTATATGTACAAGACAATCTTGTTCGATATGATAGTATGATGTTTGGTTTGTCTTTATCTTAACAAGTGTATATGTTTTACTTGTTATTACGTATCGCTAATACATATTGATAAAGCCCGTAGGATTATTGCTTGACTACCAGTGTTATGATGACGATTATACATGTGGGGGCTGGGTAGTCTATAAACACATACTTAAAAGTCCCTGGTCGTGTGAGTATCGACTGGACATCAATATTCCAGAGTAGACTGATGTATACGTTTTTAGACCCCGACGAGGGGCGATGGTTGGTCCCACGGCCATTGGTGTATGGCACCTAAGATTATATACAGGTGCTCACTGAGGATGAGCACACTGACGGACTCGCCGAGAACCTCTAGATGGTATTATACATTTCATCAGATAGCGGTTCTCAGGTGACATGAGTACAGATTAGTCTTTAGACCTGAGATCGTCATTTGTCTCGTGTAAATTCCTATTGTACTTAAATTACTACCCTACCACGGCTCTACTGAGTCGTTCAAACATATTTTAGTTGGGTATAGTCCTGAGCCACATGGAGGCATTGAGCGATTGTTATGGATTCGTCTCTCCCGGTATAGGAAGTCGATGTCACACTGTGTTCGGTTGACCAGCACCATAAGACCTTGGCCAAGACAGATGAGATTTACCAATAGTTAAATCAGCGATTTCTCGAATTGGTCATGAGCCATATCGGCATGAATTATCGGGTTATTAAGGTCTGACGTCGTTGAATATAGTGCCCTCAAAGCAATTATTGCAATTGCATGTAGGCGATTATGATAATTGAGGGGGACCTATACATTTAGAACAGTCTTACTCGAAATGATAGTATGATATCTGGTTTGTCTTTATTATTGATGTGTATACGTTTTACTTGTCATTACGTATAGCTAATACATAATGATGAAGCCCGTAAGATTCTTTCTTGACTACCAGTATTATGATGACGATCATACACGTGAGAGCTGGGTAGTCTATAAACACATTCTTTAATGTCCCTAGTCAAGGGAATATCGAGTCTAGGCATCGATATTCCGGAGTAGACTAGTGTATACGTTTCTAGACCCCGACGAGGGACGATGGCCGGTCTCACAAGCCATTGGTGTTGTGTCACCTAAGATAGTATACAAGTGCTCACTGGAGGTGAGTACACTGGACGAACTCACCGAGAACTTCTAGATGGTATTATATATATCGTCATATAGAAGTTCTCTAGTGGCATGAGTACATGTTAGTCTTTTGACCTGAGATCGTCATTTGTCTCGTATGGGTTCCCACTGTACTTAGATTACTATCCTACCACGACTCAAATGAATCGTGCAAACAGGTTTTAGTTTGGTACAGTCCCGAACCACATGGACGCAGTGCGCGATTGTCGGGGATTCGTCTCTCCTGGTATTAGGAGTCGATATTGCGCTGTGCTCGATTGGCCATCACCTTAAATCCGTGACTACGGTGGATGAGATTTACTGATAGAAGTTTAGTAGTTTCTCGATTGGTGATGAACTCGACTCCGACACAACTTATCGAGTTATTAGGGGGTCTGACGTTATCCACTCCCTAGACCCGATATGCGATACTCTTAGACGAAGAGACCAGACTGTACGGAGATTATCACATTCAGTCTCGGTAGGGTACAGACGGACTTGATTGTCAACTCCCTTTCGGCATATACCTAGATAGTCGTTACGTGCAGCTAGTGTCACTGAGGTGCTTGTGGTTATGAATTTATCCAGTAACTCACTGCTAACGTATTGTCGAGTCTTTAGAATTCCATATAGAGGATTTTCCCGGTTGATGCGATATAATGTAGATGGCGTATGTTGGTACATACAGGGGTCCGATTAAATACGTGTATGAGCTACACGGATTTTGATCGGACGGTTGATAATACCAACCGGCTTAGGATTAAATCGAATTATTAAATCAAGTATTGCTTTAATAATTTATATACATATTATATATATACTAATATTATTGTTCACTATTCATTTTCTCTCTTGGCTATTCGTATTTTTATATGGATACGCATATATGTATTTCGATACGTATACCGGGTTGTATTCCGTATTTATACGGAATATTTTCTAGGACACCTCATTTGTGTATATTCATTTATGAATATACATAGAAATGGGGTGGAGGGTGAGATGGTTTTGAGCATGGTTGTGGACATGTAGAGCGATGGGCTTCATTTATTTATTACAAAATGTGAGATTTTTATTGCATGGTTGAAAATTATGAGGCCATTCTATTCCCTATTATTCTACCCTTAGCTCATTTTGGTAACATGGCTACTTCTTCATCATTTAGCTCATTCACTCTCTCTTGAGCTTTCTATTTGAGAAAAAATAATAGTGGAAAATTTCATCCCTACTCTCCATTTCTAACAAACTTGGAGCGTCGGTTGCTTCACTAGGTGAAACTGGAGCTTGGATCGGTTCTCTCGGGTGGATCATCTTCGGAAATGACGGTTGTCTCTCAAGTTTGTTCCCGACAGTCTATGAGGAGCTTAGAGAGGTCTTCCGCGATTGAATGGACACGCATCAAATGTTGTAATTCCTAAACTTTGCATGCTTGTTTTCTAATTTAGTGTTTGGAACGATCGCCAAGAATTAGTTTCTAGCGCTCCCCGTAAAATTTTTGTTTTACGATTCCGTATTGGCCGCGGTAGTAACAGCAAGGGCACTAAGAACTTTCAGACGTTTACCACATCTAGACCCGGTATGCGATACTCTTAGACGAAGAGACCAGACTATATGGAGATTATCACATACAGGCTTAGTAGGGGTTCGGATGAGTTTGCTCGTCGGCCTTTCTTTCAACAGATACCTGGATAGCCGTTACGTACAGCCAGTGCCGCTGACGTGCTTGTGGTTATAGATTTATCCAGTAACTCATTGTTATCGTACTGTCGAGTCTTTAGAGTCCCACACAGAGGGTTTTCCTGATTCAGACGAAACGATATAAAGGCCGTATATTGATACGTGCAGGGTCCCGATTAAATATGTGTACTAAATAAACGAACTTTAATCGAACGGTTTGATAATACTAGCCGGCTTAGGATTAAGCCGGATTATTAACTCATTTATTGATTTAATAATTTACATATATATATTCTAGTATTATGTTTGTATTTTCTATCTCTTTTGGTGTTTGTATTTTAATACGAATACGGGTATGTATATACGGTTTTATGTATTTTTGTATTTGTGCAAGAATACTTCTGAAAGAGAACACTTCATTATAGTATTTTCTATTTATTAGAAAATAGAAGTAAGATAGAGGGATGAGGTGGCTCAGAGAATGGTGGGATGTATGGCCATATCATTTCTTTATTCATTTGTGTTTACTATAGAAGTATGGCTGCCATATTTTTCAGTAAATGATTTTTGAAAATGAAATATTATAGCTAACTCCTCTCATATCTATTATCATTCTCATGTCAACATTCTCTCCTATTATGAGCTCCTTCATCTCTTACCCTCTCATGAGTTGAGAATCCAAGAGATTATGAGATAGATTAATACTACAAACATTCTCTGCATCTCTAGTCATCACAACTTAGCACTTTGTGATCACTAGTTGCTTCATAGGTTGAAGTAGGAGTTTGGACTACAATTCTCGGGTGGATCATCTTTAACACTAGAAGGCCAACGTTCAAGCTTGATCAAGGATCCCTATGAGCTTAAGGAGGAGGTGTTTGAAGACCCGAAGGAGACGAACCTTTAGGTATAAACACTTAACCGAGGAGTTAAACTCCTTTATAGTTGGATTGAGCTAAACCCGAAGGAGACGAACCTTTAGCTAATTTAGTGTTTGGATTGAGCTAGGATTTAAGTTGCTGGCGTCATACTTTTAAAATTTAAAGCTTTTCATTCCGCCAAGGTCGCGGATCAGTGGTAAGAGCACTAGGAATCGCATGCTCTTACCTCTAGAGTGCCCCGTGCGGATATATGGTCCGGCGGGTTGTAGCCCACCGTGAGGAGACTATGTAAAAAGTAGCTACTGAGGGATCAATGGGCGCCACGACCAGTTTCCAACAAATGCATCTTCAGTTTTTCGAAGTTGGAAAAATTCAAGTTATGAAGCGGAAGAGAACTATGTTGTGTGTGTGTATGTGCGCGCGTTTGTTTTAATGAATTTAATAATAAAACAAGATGGTTCATTATGTCTGTAGTTTGAAATGCACCATCATGTGCCCATACAAGTCTTAGGAAGTAGGAACACATCCCAACTCAGTGGTTTCCCTTATGTAGATAGCCCCATAGATTTACGAGTCCCTGTAGTAACATTGGCTTTTTGCTCTTCCAGATCAACCCCAGGTGCGTAAGCTACTAACCACACGGCAGGTCATCCTTCCCTCAACAAGCGTAAAAAGTCTAATATTCATCTATTTATATCTCCAAATTTTGTCTTCTTGACTTCAAACCTTTTTTTTTGTGGAATAAGGTGGATAATTAAGCCACCCATTTTAAACCTTATGGTTGCAGTAAAGTAATAAAAGTGCAAGTCTACAAGGTGCCAAGTGATTGAGTCTCTATAGGTCAAATAAGCAGCACGTCTCTCAATTTCCAGTTACTTTCACATTTTTTAAGCCAATTAATTACAATGGTATTCCCATCAAACTAGCATTCTTGTAGTAAATTCAAATGCAATTGTGCACATTTTCACTTCATATTCCTATGAGCATAGCGTTATGTGACAATTTCCTTACAACATCACGGCTAGGCGTTAGGAATTTAATATTTAGTTGTTGGTAGCGAATGCTTTAAGATAACTTAATGTGCTTTTCTCTTTAGCTGTGTAAAGTGTTAACTACAAAGAGCTGGTGGCAATTTAACAACGAGCATTTATACACCAAAGGGGGGAGAAACAAAAGAGCTGTCCTGAAAGCATTGCAATTAGATGAATATATATTTGTTCTTTAGAGTTATAATGTAAAGAAGGTGCATAGAGAAGACAAAAGTTTTCCTATCTTCTGACATTATTAACATTATTCAATTGGTAAACCAATAAAATACATTCAGTATTCTTTTCAAAGACGTGAATGCCCATTGTAGTTTCTAAATTTTGTTCGCATTTTTGTTCCTAAGACCACTAAAAACAGATGCACATTACATCAAGCTGATATATTCTGCTGGTCTGATTTACAGGGAAGTTAGTTACTTGAACATAAAACTGGTCAAATGCAGAAGGAACTATTTAACTGGAAAAAAGGTCATTGCGGCAAGGTTTAAACTCTTGGTATCGGTGACGGTATTGGACAGCCTGTATGGGATCGGAATCATCCATCCTGGATCACAATTTTGGACTTTTTTTATCATTTGAGTGAATGAATGATTAAAAATTAAATAATAGTAAAAATAAATATAAATAATTTGACACGGTTTTAGTAAGGAATGGTGTCTAGAGCATTTTTTTAATGTTGTAAATATAACGATAAGCTTTTTGAAAATTTTATGATTAATGATGCCAAATAAACCGATAACCCACTAATAAGACTACTATCCCATTAATGAACTTATTATTAAAACCCAAATAATAAATTGGTGAATCCGTTAGCAAGGTTTAAAATCTCATTATCAATCTCGGTATCGGAATTCGGATGGGCATTTTGGGGTTGGAATCTCGTATAGGGATTGGTCGACATTTAAACCCATGGATGTGGGTCACCAAGTAAAATCTAGACAAAATACTGGAAAATGATGAAGTTTGATGTGTCATTTAAGCCGCTAATGAGAACATCACATTTAAAGAGCAGATAAAAAGAAACTTGAAGGTTGATCACTAAATCTTTGATTAGAAAGAATCAGACTAACAGTGCAGAGATATTACTCCACAAAATTGTAATAATATCAAAAGAAAGAGAAATTTGTTTAAGGGGATGGAGATTAAAGGATAGCTAGTGAAAGACATGATTGAAAAATAAAAATATGAGGAAGTTAAACCCCACAAGAAGCTGCGAACCAAGGATGGTATCAGTACTTTATGAGTAAAGACACATCTGGTCCAGAAATTTCTTAATGGTTGAAGAATACAAATATAAATTAAAATGACCTTACAGATAATCTAAGAAAAATGAATGGATAGAATTTTGAGCGGGAACAATATTTCTGTGTATTTCTCCTAGACAATCTGAATACGTAATTAAAATTATTAATGAACCAACTTTGCAAGAGCTGCCATTGCTTATTAATTCTGCCTAGAAGGCGAGAAGCAAAAGCCAATCAGAAATTAAATGGAGAAGGAGAACATTAGGTGGGAATAAGATTTAGGCATATTTCTTCTGGAGATTCTGAAATCATATTCAAAAGATAGCATTTGATATATTGCAATTCTGTGGATTTTCCTATTAATAAGAGATTTCATGTTACATACCGATTCAGATTCTAAGGAAAGAGGATGGAACCAATCTTGAAGCTCAGATAAGTACTTTGTCAAATAGGAAACACAACACAGAACAAGTTTTGGCTTATGTGAACTTGTGAAGACAACTCGGGTCATCAAAATTCACTAAATGCATGTAGATGCTTCCAATCCTCGGTGAATTAAAGCAGTGAGACTTGTCCTATTAATGATGGCCCAGTCAACATAAACACATACAAACACTAAGAAATCTATCAAGCAAGGAAGGGAAAGGTGGGGGCTAGGGGAGAGAGAGCATTGAGTAACAACACCCAAGAATATCAACAACTGTGCCAATTTTGAGTAAAGCGTGCTGGAAGGCCAAATTGTTGAATATAATATGCACAACAAACAACAATAGAATAATGATTATACCGATTAATTTTTGCATCAAACCAAAATCATATAGGAAAAAAAAATATTCAAAGCAGATCATTCTGGACTCAGAGATAGGAATCATGTTATAGTTTTAAAGTCTGTTTGATGATGTTTCTGGGTGAACGAAGTGTTTTCGACTTATGTGACTTATCACTTATCAACATCTCTCTAAATCTCAAACGCAGCTGCTTAACAATTTAGAAAGTTACAATATTGGTAGTAGCCTATCTCACCTGCAATGATGATATTGTGGAAATTGCTTTGCTTCTTTCTGATAGTGCATCAGCAAGTTGTGCTTCCAGGTTCTCCAGTTGCTGAAATAAGCATAAAAGTATAGAACTTCATCAGGTAGATAGTTCACTTAGTCAGCGTAAAGTCATGAGAACAAAAAAAATGGTTTCAGGTAATTAAAACTCAATGGTCCAAAAGATTTAATTTTACCTTCTGGTGTTTAGCAGAAAGTTCTGTTATTGATGCTTGCCTTTTCTCTTCCCCGGCATACAGCAAGCCCCGAGTTTCTTCTAACAACTTGACAATGCAAGAGGTAAAATTATATGCTAGTACCACGGTTACTTTTTAAAAATAAAATACAGAAATTGAGAATGGTTAGGACTATTGATGCAACTTTGAACAGAATTTACATGGCAAGAAAGTAATAACATTCAACAAGCTAGCATGCATGACAATGATTTAGAACAAATGTTAGAATGAATAGCATTCAATTTTTAAGTGAAAAATAAAATGGCATATGCTCTATAACTGGATGTAAATTTGAACGCGTTCTATAATATAAGGTTACTCATATGGGGTTAAAGACAGAAAGTCCTGTTACCTTAAGGTGAATATTACAGTAATATTTACATGCTTTCATGAGATAACAATTTCAACAACGCTAATATGATTGGCAAGGGATTTTATGCATAATCATTTTGTCTGTATCACTACAGTGTGTGCAAGGTTTGTTGCATGAAGCATGTGAATATATTGTAAGCAGAAATAGTCAGCATGCTGTTAATTAAAACCTCTTAAGGAACTTAAGAAATCATTAAGCTTTTAAATTACTTTAGAAGATGCAGCATAAATGATAGATCATCCTACATTCCCAGAGTTATAACAAGCGCTAGGCAGTACTGCCCCGTAGGAGTGCCACCCAGGCGCCGACTAGGCCTTTTTTACACCTATTTCAAGTAAATATGCACGTATATGCAAAAAATAACAAAGAAATGCATGAATAATTCACTAATATTCTAATAAAAATATAAGGTTATGAAAATATTACTAAAAACACAGTGAATTTACATGTAACAATGTGGAAAGCGATGTAACATGTATAACAACAGAAGTCGTAACATGTACAACAATATGAAAAATATTACTAAAACACAGTGAATTTACATGTAACAAGCGAGAGCGATGTAACATGTATAACATTACCATGATAATAATTAATAACCATCAAGGTAACAAATAACAAAGTATAAGATGCTTAATAGCCGTTTAATTCCTGTCTAGGCGGGACGATTCACTTAAGTTTTGGGCTAAGTGCTATAGCTGCTTAATTCCACCACCTAGCCCTAAAGTGGAACAGTCTGAGGCCGCTTCTGCCTAAACCGCGTTTTAAAACTATGCACATTCCATAAGTTTTTTAATGAGATCTATGATAATGAAACTAATATTTTCTTGCCACGGAGAGGCAGCATTGAAATTCTCATGATTCTATTAGATACAATTTGGATCATGACTAAAGTTTTGCCAAAAGCAGAAATTAATGGCCATGTATACAAGTTGTTTGGCCTCGGGCCTCCTAAGTAACAATCTTTTTCATCGGAATGAGTGGAAAAGAATCCATGTCACTAGAAAGGAATCAGAGTTATCTGTAATAATTTTGAAAATCATAAGGCCAACTCCACCTTTGAAACTAGTATCTACTGGTAACAAATTTCTGAGCTCTCTATGGATGTGAGTTCTTCAATGAAGATATGTTTCAAACATCAAGCGTTGGTCCATATCACCAGCCAGTTTCATAAATTTAATGAAAGAAAACGAAGAAGAAGACCATTAAATGGAAGAAGAATAGAAAGGATATAAAAAGCATGGCTAATGGTATTTCATGAACTCGTCTAACTGATGAACTAATCAACCTCACACTAAATTAGAAATGACCGGAGGTCCTAGGTCACATCCAACAAACTGATACATTCCATGCCAAGATTTATAATCATAATGTCATATCAACTATCAAGTTGATGTATGACTAACCCAGGTTTCAGCCGAAGAATGCGAACAGAGAACTCTATTTTACACACATAGCTGAAAAAGGGAATAGCCAACTCCACTACTCTTAACACCATATCGATCTTAGGTTCACTACCAAGCAAGCAAGACAAAGATCACTTTGAAAGAGCAGCTGTCGGACTGGAAAGAGTAGATGAATGATATATAGATTGAAAACCCCACTAAAGAACTTAACTTTTTTTTCTTATAAAAAAAATGCCTATGATTGGAAAAGGCAGCAGGAAAACAAATGCTGAAATCAAGTCATTGGAGTTCAGAAAGGTGATGTTGCTTGTTTGCTTGTGCTTATTTCCTACTTGAGTAAAGTGAAGATAGGCTTTCATCCACGAAAAAGGGATGGTCTTGCTTTCTTTAGTTATAGAGTAAGCGCAAGTATAAGTGCTACTTGTTTAGATCCAAGTGATTGAAAAGATTTGAGTTCTCCTTGTTTAGACAGTCATTTTTTTCCTTTTAAAATACAAAACTGATTAGGGAGAGGTTCAGATCCTTGCCAGCGGTGTTGTGGAAAACATAAAGCGTAGCACAGCGGAAGAATAGGGATTAGGCTTTAGCGGGCTTTATCAGGGCTTTAGCAGCAAAAAGCGCCGAAAAGTTTTTAAATATTAAACAAAATTTTATATGATGGAAAAGTTAGATAGAAAGATTTATATACAAAAGATGTAAGAATAATAGAGATGTTTTTCTTTTTTTTGTACTCTATAAAGTCTATATCCAATAAAATAGAAATATATTTCGTAATTTTATGACAACATTAATAAATATGTCATAATATATAGTCTAAAATATTTTTGCATAGATTAGAGAGAACGATAACATTCATTGGTTCTATCATTTAATATGAAAATATGAAAATTTTAATAGATAACCTATTAAACGACGGGTTTGAGCAAGGTTTTAAGCGCATAAATGCAGCCAAAGTAGGATTTCTAGCCGCTAAAGAAGTACAGAGGCTTTAAACCACCACTTTATACAAAAGCGATGCGCTACGTAACCGCTTTCCGCTAAAGCGGGAGCTTTATGGGGCTTTTTACAACAATGCTTGCCAGGATGATCAAGACATTGGAAGGGATTGGTCATTCACGGTAAATCAAAAGCCTTGAACCCCCTACATGCCACACATGACTACATGATAAGGGGACGGGAAAATGCAGTCTACAATGCACAAGTACCCATTGTCTTATCATGCCCAATAGCACCTGTATCTCATCCTGTTACTACCACTGGTCCTAGCTGACAACTAGTATGCCTGTCAAAGAGTTGAACCAGACCTGATTATATTGTTTGCTTCTCTTCGGTCTGGTCCTTTTCTCTCATTCATACTAAATGGCAGAGGCATAGTCAATTACAGTTGCCATTAAGAGTTAATAACTGAAACATTTGATTTATCAATTTTGACTATATATATATATCCTGACATGAGTCCAGAGAGAGTGGTGTTCTAGATATCGTTAGTGAAGGAAGATGGTCGGATAAACTACATCATTTTGGACCCTGACCTTAACTCTATTTGGTAAAATGTCATCGCATGGTACTAGGCCATATATTTTATGTTAGACCGCATTTCCTTCTTTATTACAATATGGACTTCGGTATGGGCTTTTAAGTTTGAACATGGTTTTTGGATCCTTCCATCCATTCTACACGCCCACACTGCTAACTGTTGGGGATCAAAATTTGCACCCTGGTTGACCAAGTCAAAATCAAAGTCAACCCCAAGTAAGCGGGCCCAAGCCCAGCTCAAGTGGGCCCATGCCCAAGTCGAGCCCCGCGGCCAGCCTCCTCCATGCCAAAATAAAAATCATGTAATAAATAATTTTGATGTAATTTTTTTTGCATGAATGTAAGCAAAATGGGCATAAAGGCAATTTTTTGTAAAGTCCATGGCCCGTGTGCAAAATAAATGAACACATGAGGCATGGGATGGGCAAAATGCCATTTTGTAAAGTCCAAGGGACTATATGTAAATTTGTAAGCCTATATAAGACAACATGATAATGAAATAAAAAATAACAATTCATTCTCCTCAAATCTCTAGGGTTTGTGCCTCCATCCTCACTCTCTCAAGTTCTTCCTCTTCCTTTTCATTTTCCAATTAAATCAAGAGTTTGGCTCTCTTTTTTTTAAAATTAAATAAAGTTTTACCATAAACCCACCTCCAGACTCCATCAAGAGAAGAAAAATGATCTCTTTTTTTATCATCCAAGAACTAAATCTTGGAGTTTCAAGAGAACCCATTTTGGGTTTCTTCTCAAAAGAGAAAGGAGAAAATATTTTGGAGTTTAACTCCACAAATAAAATTCTTTTGGAGTTTAACTCTATAATAAAAACCTTTTTTTTTTGGAGTTTAACTCCGACTAAAATTGTTTTGGGAGTTTAACTCCAAATAAAAAATTTTGGAGTTTAACTCCATCACAAAAAAAAGAAGAAAGATCTTTTGGGAGCACCTGCTCCCTCTTACGTGAGGAAGAGAGAGCTCTCGTCAAGTGGGAGCTTTTTCCCTCTCACGTGAAGGGGAGGCTCCCCATTTAGTGGAGTTTAACTCCACACCACATAAAATTCCTTTGGAGTTTAACTCCACATTTAAAATTCATTCGGAGTTTAACTCCACAATAAAATTCTTATTAGGGAGTTTAACTCCACATTAAATCTTTTTGGGAGTTCAAATCATCTTTTTGGAGTTGAACTCCATTTAAAATCTTTTTTTTGAGTTGAACTCCTTTTAAAATTCTCTTGGAGTTTAACTCCACATTTAAAATTCTTTTGAAGTTTAACTCCACAATAAAAATCTTTTTGGAGTCGAACTCTATTTAAAACTCGTTTTGGAGTTTAACTCCACAATAAAAATCTTTTTGGAGTCGAACTCTATTTAAAACTCGTTTTGGAGTTTAACTCCACAATAAAAATCTTTTTGGAGTCGAACTCCATTTAAAAAAATTTTGGAGTTGAACTCCACATTTAAAATTATTTTGGAGTTTAACTCCACAAAAAAAAATTCTTTGAACTCCATGTAAAAAAATCATTAATTAATTAATTTTGAAGCCCCACGTGTGGAGAGGCTCCCATCAAATGGGAGCCTTTCCCTCCCCCTCACGTGAGGTCACGTGAGGGGGAGGGCTCCCATTTAATGGAAGCCCTCACGTGACCCCTCACGTCCCATTAAATGGGCATGAGGGCACGTGAGGGGGAAGGCTCCCATTTAATGGGAGCCCTTTTGCCCCCTCACGTGAGGGCAAATGGGAGCCTCTTCCCCTCCCTCACGTGAGTGGGGGAAGCCCCCTCCCTTTTCTTTTTTTAATTTTTTTTCTTTTTTCTCTTCTTTTCTTTTTTTGAAAAAAGAAAAAAATGATAAATAAATAAAAATAAATTATGAATAATATTAAAATAAAAAAATGTTTCTCTAAATATTTATTTACTTATTTATTTTTGTTATATTTTTTTAATAAAAAATATATATATCATTTTTATAAAAAATATATATATCATTTTTTTATATACAAATGGAACAAAAAAAATGAATACATCTCAATTATAAAATGGGAAAAAAATACACACGCCAACACATCGCATTAGGTTCGCATGACCGGTTTAACCCGTCAATCGGAGGTTCTCTCGCTCTAAAGACGAGGGATAATTAACGGCAGCTTAGTCCGCGGCTGCCGGAGATTCGGATCCCCACAATCAATAAACCCCAGCCTACCCTAGACAGGGGGAATCTGTAGTACGTCTGACAAGCGCGCGTATTCTCATCTCAATGGGGTGACGAAAAACACCCTACACTAACAGCTCAAAACTTTATTCTAACAAATACACTTCTGTTTATTCAGACAAACAGAACAGGAAAATAGGATTTGTTAAATTCAATGCAAAATATTAAACAATGCATGGCTTTGAAGATGGAAAGGTTACAAAGACAATGAGTGGATCTTGCAAAAGAGACAAATGTAAAGGTCTTCATGATGATAATGAGTGGCTTTCCAGGGAAAGGATTGACTCGAAAGCAAGTTGGTCAAACTAAGAGAGCTGCTGGACGGTTAACCAAGTGTAGGCAACTTGCAGCTTCATCATCAAAGCTACACTTATGAAGAATAAAAATGAGTAGAGGAAGAAGTACAGCTATTTTTAATGAATAATTCTTTAGGAGGTTCTTCAATTTGAAAGGTATAATTAGGATTTATACTCTTGGCGCTTTTTATTTTTTAACCTTCGATGGGATCGCCATACCATAAGTCACACAATTTGATCTTAATATGTGATCTGATTTGAAATTTCTTAAGTACAATTACTTTGTTGTCTCGTTGGTCATTCATTTCTGATAGTGCCATAGTGGTGTTGTGTTGCACACAACTTAGTATTTGTTTATAATGGGATGGATATAACTTAGAATTGTGTAGCACAAATGAAATATATAGTTGTTTCTTTGTCGTATGTACATTAAATCCCATGTCTCTTTCATTACGGTGAACACTGCCTACTATCAGCTACAAAAAATAAATAAATAAATAAAATGAAACCTTGGTCCTCATCGCTACAAGCTCTGCATCAGGAACACAACAAGAATGTACAAGTTATGTGAAGCTATTGGAACTAGACTGTATGTCACAAAACGCTTACACATAACTACATTTTCTTGCATAGATCTCTTAGACCAAATCCACAAAACCAGTTAACTAACAGATCAAGATATCACATTATGGTTCCAATACTTTGCAATAGTAGGTCCCGTAGACTGGATCAAGGATCCAGGTATGGATACAAGGGGATCAATCCATATAGAGCCCTATGGTCAATGTAGGCATTCCAATCAAAAAATGAATAAGTATCAAGGAAAATAGAATGATGATCATTAATGGCCAAAGGAAAACATTCATTGCAACCTTGAGAATATGGAAGGAACCTACAAGAAGAAAAACAGATTTGCTACCAAAACTGCAGTGTAGAATGACATGCACAAAAAAGCAAGTAGAGACCTGTTAAGCAACAAAGAGTCTGAAGGGGGATAATGTGGTGATATTCTATATTATAACCATTAAGTCTTGCCAAATCTCTGGCAAAAAAAAAGTCTCGCCGCCATGACCATCTTTTTGCCAATAGTTTGAACTTTTTCTTCCCATGTTGAGGCCCTTAAGTTGTAATGGAAATTCAAAATATCCAAATTCCTATATATTCGGATACAGATAATTAAATGATCTCTGTTTATTAGCGGAGTGGACTGAGTGGATTAGGATAATTCTGTATCTGCTTTATTAAACATCTTACATCATGAATATAGGACATCAATTAGGCATGTAGTCACTGACTTTAGCTTAATCACAATTACATATTAAGAAATAATTACTTGTTAGATTCATATTCAGTTGATGTTTGGACAAATCTTTGGCAAAAAATATGTTTCGACAATCTATTTCCACATGGTGTTGAATACCGATAATGGTCTTAACAATCACATTCAGATACGATAACAAAATATCCACTCGAATTGCACCCACTCCCACATAGCCAGCCCAAGGATATCTTGGGTTTCCTCTTTCTTGACCATGGACAAACATCGATACCCTCCTATAATTCAAGCATATTTAAACATTCCTATTGGCTTAATATTATCTCATAAATACCCACAAATTTGTCTACGAAAGAAAGATATGTGCATGTACTTTAATGTTCCTAATCCTTAATTCATCATAGCAGTCTCACACTCTCATCCTTGCAAGCACAATGAGTAACTTGGTGGGCCTAAATTCCACCTAAAATCGCAGCGTAAAGAGCATGTTCAATCATATCATTGCCTAGAAGATCCTTTGGCTTGTGCTACATTTCTAAACATTAGTTCGAATATCATCATCAATATCAGCGTTCTTAAGTAGAAGGCCAGACTATGTTAAGATAGGCACAATCTAGGATAAATAAATAGATGGTTGGGCTAATATAGGAAGCTTAGCAACAAAAAAGTAAGTATACAAGGCATTGTTCTTAATAAAGATATATTGTGTATCAGAACTCAAATATGTTGTTGCTTTAATCTATGCATATAGGGAACAATTACTAATCTTGTGCATATATGGATCAATTACTAATCTCAAGCCGTATGAAATAATTATGCTAACATTTCAACCAATAGATAGAATAGTGTTGTTAGGGCTTATGCTTATAGATTCAATTTAACTTAATAAAATTAGCATAGTTAGGGATTAGTGGTACTGTTTACCCTCTTTAAATACCTTCAACGGGTTAACGTTTAAAACATGTAGAGTTTGAACAAAACAAAAGTTTTGAAAGCTTGACCATGAGGTCTGGGTTCGAGACTTTCAGTAAACGCAAGCACAAAATGTTAATATACCCTATTGTCTTAGGCTATGTCGGGACGGGATACCTTATTAGGTTGCTCAAAATCACATTACACACAGAGTGGGGGAGAGATACCATAAAAAATGCACTTGCAAGCGGAGATAACATAAAAATTCATTATATTAAGAATAGTAATGCTACATTGGTTTTTGGGCACAATTCAGATTACAACATACAAAAATCTTACATTGTGCAAAAGAAAGGGATTAAATACTCAAAAATACAGATTATTTGAGTAAATAATCGATATGTGGGGGTTTAATGCCAATTTTGACATTAACAGAGCATAGGCGGGTACCCTGAGTGGGACCCAGCCTAGCTAAGCATGGGCGGATACCCTAAGCGGGACCCAGCCATATGCAAAGTGAAGCGGGACCCTTGTTTAAGGTTTCCACACACAACTTGTCAAGCAGATACCCTATTTTGGGGTGTCCGCTCGAGCAAAGTGAGGGCGGATACTTCATTTGAAGTATCCGAAGTTGTTTTTTAACACAAGAATATGGCATTTGTAGCCATTTTCTGTTGTTTTGAGTTGGAATAACTTTTTGTGTTACATCCAAGGCTTTATTACGAACATAAGGGTATGTATTATGTTCAAAACTTGTGAGAGAAGAGAACATCGAATTTCTTTCATGTTCTGTTTTAGGAAAATAGGGTTTCTTCCTATTTTCAATTCTTGTATGCAAAAAATAGAGTTTCCTCTTTTTTCAGATTTTGTCCTATGGAAAATAGGGTTTCCCCTATTTTCAGTTCATGTGAGAAGATAGGGTTTTTCTCATTTTCAAGTTTGAGATGTAGAGTTTCCCCTGTGTCTACAATCCAGAGTGACAGAATTTCCTATGTCACAATTCATATGCAAGAACATAGAATTATCTCTATATTCCAAGTTCTTCTGTCTTTTGGAACATGGAAAATTCCATGTTCTTTGTCCAAAATCAGAAAGCTGGCCACAGGGAACACATTTGTGTTGAGAACTTATTTAAGTTCTTCAAATGGTCCTCTTACCCCATGAAAAGAGATCAAGAAGAGGAGGAAGAAGGATCGAAGAACTTTGCTCCAAGTTCTTACCTTGTAATTCTTTCTTCAATTGATCATGTACATATCTTTTTTTGCCCCCCCCCCCCCGAAGTGATACTTAAAGGGGGTGGCAATAGTTATTAAATTGTTCCCATGTTTTGGGGGGAATGGCCCCCATTACCCCTAGAAAATGGGCTAGAGACCTATTCAGATACCTCATTTTGAGGTATGCACCGCTGCTTCAGCTGGAGTGGTTGGAAGCGGATACCCCATATGGGGTATCCAATATGGGGGTACCAGACATAGGGTATCCGCCCATGTCAAACTAAGTTGCATACTTAGTTTCTTAGGGGAGATTTCTTTGAGAGTCGATATTTTTGACTTCAACAGGTACCAACCATTGTAGAAGAACAAAATTGTGTGAAAATTACAATGATGTATTTTGCCAACAAAGAAACCCCCAGCATATATACACCAGTGATGTAGAACAAAATAAATGCATCTCCAGGTTTCAGAAGTAAATTTACTATATAAACATGAATCGCTAATTTTATAGAAGGAAATCATTTCAATCAACCTATAATAAAAAGAATTTCAACATGTTCAGTACCTGTTCCTTCTCAACAAAGGATTGCTGCAGTTGTTCAAAAGCATTCTGTTTTGCTTCCAAAGAACGACGCAACTCATCGACGGTATCCAAAAGTCTAAGGCGTAAAGTAACAAATTATTAGATTGAAGGTCAAAAAAAAGTTGTAACAGAAAATAGAATACATAGCATCATCATTAGCTACCAAAAACATATTTTGAATTAAGTATTAGATTACTGAATTGTATTTTTTTAAAGTTCCATAATATATTGTGTAATTTAATCAAGAATTCTTTAACTTAATATTCTTAGATAGAATCTTCACCTTGTCTCTAGTAGCAATAACATATAAACATTTAATATCGTCATATTCATGTTTGTAGGCTAGCATGCCAGATGACTTTAAACTTGTAAATGTTGTGTTGTCAGCGGTGCAGGGTATGCCCAGAAAACCATCCAGCATATCATGAAAAATGCCTGAGCATAACATATTGTTTAATAGAAATTAATATTGGAGAGTTGGTATATCAACCACCCAGTATTATTGAACCTTAGGTTCATTCAAGGTGTTAACTATTAACCAGAGGAAAACAATGGCACAAATAGGAAAATACATCATTCACCTAAAACCCCACAGCCTATATAGTATAGATGAGCAGCATATATTGAACAGCTTCTGCCATGTTAGGTGCCCAGATAGACAATCAGAAGGTCACTTCAGAGCAATGGGCTTAGAAAAGGCAGATCCACTGACTTAGGTAATAGTAAGCCAACTAGGTTCAACAGCCATAATTCCGTAAATAATTTTATGGTGCTGTTGAGCTTAAAACCAGATTGCAGATAAACAAGGGTTGCAGTGGGATTTTTCTTATAAAAGTAATGTATTTCTCTTTTGGTTACATGCATTATATCTAGTACTAGTCCAAAGTAAGCTAACCCTCCAATTATTGATCTTGGGGTCTTATGGGGTTTTATAAGTGGTCATATTTCTCAAACCCAGTTGCTTCTTTTATCTCCTGCTCCTTTTTTAGTCACCAAGGGTGTTTATGGGGTATACCTGGAGGGAATGTATGGAAAAAATATTGAAAAATTATGGTATATCATATGCCGCCTAATGTTCACTGTGATGGCTAAAGAATGTTCAAGGACATTTGTTTGTACAGTTCTTCATGACATGCTTGCATTTGAATGTAAATTGATTTAGCCAGACATTGGTTATTCATCAGTTTATGTCATTCCACTATAAATGCCGTTATGTTGATCTAAATGTTTTACCCTTGAAACATCTCTTTATCATGTAGCAGATACACATTCAAAGGAGCATGTCATCATCCTTATATAAGAGTTTTGTTTTTTCAGGACCCTGTTAAAACATTATATTGGTTTGACTTAAATCTCATAAGCAGGTTGGATATTTGTTTCAGCTGTGGGAATTGGCTATATTTTCACTTCACTCAATCCCTGTAATAAACTCTTAGGACGTATAGCTGAGGTAAAGTTAAAATGGTCTTTGTTACTCAGCTAGTTTTCCTATGCTACGGAAATTATTTCAGTATCATTTATTTGTTGATTTTCTGGCTAGCTGTCACATATTTGACACTATACTTTTTATGTTGCTATGATGCTAGTGTCCTCAATCAATACTTTTTATCTGAGGCCTTGATCAACCTAGAATTCCATCATTTTGATATTGTTTTTCCTCAGTTTGACTCCCAGCTGTGGTCTGTCATGTTTGTGTGTGTTGCATTCATAAATTCATATTTTCACTAGGTATATTTTGCTTTGAATGCAGTAACTGCTGGCTGGTGTTTATTGTATGCAGGTGCTAACTGGAGTGGAGCAAAAGGTTTGCAGTGGAGCTGATTTGAAGCCCTTCCTCATAGTTTTGCTGCTTCTTTCTGGATCTTCTGATATTTTTTCCTTTTTTTTTCTTTTTTCGTTTCTTCTTCTTCTACTACTAGTTTCTTTTCTTTTCCTCTGTTTTTAGAGGGTTCTTATTTATGTATAGAGATTGTGGATGTTTGTCTTGCTACAGCTTATTTTTTGTTTTAATGAAAATCATGAATCTGGCTGGCTATATCCCAGCTTTCTCTATAACAAAAAGGGTTGCAGTGTGATGCCAAACTGGAGGAAAGCGGAGGGATGCCTACATCTATAGCTGCAAGTTGTATGAGCTTTGGATCCATAAATAGCGCAAAGTGAACCAATCATGCTATATTCAGACTAAAGGAACCAATATTGGTGTGTCGAGCATTTGGAAGCATCATGTCAACTTAATGTTAATGGACAAGTGTATGGTCTCTGTTGAGATTAAAATTTACACCCCATTGTCCAAAAATCAAAGTCAAACCGCGGACAAGTAGACCCAAGCCAAAGCAAACGGACCCTACTGTCGAACTCGAGCCAGGCCCACGCCCAAACTCAAGCCGGGCCCACGCCCGAACCGAAGTCCAAGCAGGTGGACCCAAGCCCAGACCGGCCCCATGCCAAGAAAGTACAACAAACAAATGTAATATTTAAATAAATATGCAAAATGTGAAATAAATAGGTAAAAAGCCAAATTTTTGTAACGACCATGGCTCATGTGCAAAAATAAATAAGCACATGAGTATGGGATAGGCAAAATACCATTATGTAAAGCCCTAAGGGCTATGTGCAAATTTGTAAGCCTATATAAGGCAACATTATAAAAAAAAGAAAAACAACTTGATTCCTCTCATATCTTCTAGGGTTTTGTGCCTCCTTCTTCAAAATTCAAAACATTCTTCTTCTTTCTTTTTTAAATTAAATCAAGAGTTCAACTTTCGTTTTCTCAAAAATAAATAGTTTTTCACCATAAAACTATTGAAGGGGAGTCCAAATCTCCCGTCAAATCTCTAGAAGAAGAGATTTTAAATCTCACCGACCTTCTCCAAAATCGAAAAAAGGAGGAAAAAAGAAACACATCTCAAAAGAACTCATTTTGGGGAAGTCCAAGCCTTGAAGAAGAAGAAAAGAGGTCTCTTTTCATCATTCAAGATCTAAATTCTTTGGGAATTTTATTCAAAATCAATTTTTGAGGAGCTCGACTCCAAGATTCAAATCCTCAAAGGAATTTAACCCCAAATTCAGATCTTTTAGAAGTTTAATTCCAAATTCAAATCTTTTGGGAGTTTAACTCCAAATCCATATCCAATTTCTGTTCCGGGGTTCAACTCCAAACCCAGGGGGGTTTAACCCTTCTTCTGCGGGTGCTCCGCAGGCGTCTAGCGGGCGCGTGTCGCTCACGTGCCCCGCTGGCGCCCATCGGACATGTGAGTTTTGTTCAGGAGTTCAACTCTACGCTCAGGGGCTTAACCCTTATTCCGCAGGTCCACCGCAGGCGCCCAACGGACACGTGCCGCTCACATGATCCGCTGGCGACCAGCGGGCACATGCCGCTGGAGCCCAATAGCCACGTGCCGCTCACTCACCATGATGGCGCCAGTGGGCACATGTTGCACATGCCTCCCACGGACGCCCCCACTCATCCTTTTTTTTTAAAAAGGAAAATATATAATAAAATACACGTTCCACACTCAAAACACGTATCCCGTTAGAAAAAAATTCTAACGGGGCGTTGCCCTGCACCCCGTAAAGGGGCTGTTAACCCCCTTGACCACCAGCCTGATATCCGGATAGCGGGACCCCCGTAAACTCTGCGAGGCCCCCGATATGTCTAAAACACCTTCAAAACACAACACGCGCATACTGCACATTGAGTTCGCATGAACTGCTTGATCTGTTAATCGGAGATTCGCTCGCTCCCAAGAGTGAGGTAATTAACGGCAGTTTAGCCCGCGGCTGCCGATCCCCACAATAAATAAACCCCAGCCTATCCTAGGCAGGAGGAATCTGTATATGCCTGGTAAGCACGCGCACATTCCTATCTCAATAGAATGACGGAAAACACTCTGCAGATTCTGGCACGTCCGATGGGACCTATCATTCCTCCCATATTTTGGGTTAAATGTCCATGCGAACTCAATCAACATATATATCGATTGCATATACTGAAATTATGCATCTTTATACAGGATAACATCTTTTCAACCGCAATTCGCAAATTCAACAAGAATGACTCCTGGAACCAGTTTGATCTCTGAGGCAACTCCGATCCCGTATGTAGTCAAGATCAATACTCGTGTAGTTCTCCCCGCAGGTATCAGTCAGCAATGGAAGGAATCGTCCCGGCAATTTGGTTCTGTTATCATTTACCCTGCCGAAAGCGCTCATTTGGCAGAGACCCAGGCAAACCAAGTGGCCAAGCCGACCTCAAAGGGCAGAAGGCAAAACGTTGTGATCGTCGTAGCACCACAACCCAAACGTAAGACGGTGTCCGAATGACTCTCTGGCGCTCTAACTGGAGGCAAGATTTCCGAAACAAAGGAAATGAGCAAACATCTACAAGTGCATAGTTAGACATATCTCTAAGGCTCTCCATCACTCGGCCTACGACGAATTCCCAAAGAGCAGAAGCCCGCTAAGTGCTCAAGACGGAAAAACTAAGGCAGAAACGGCTTAGTTATAGAGCCAACAAAAGGGCCAGCGCTCCAGCCAAGTTAAATTTTGTGAAGTTCCAAAGCCCGGCCTGCTCCGTGACCACAACCGTATCAGCCGTGAAAATCCGCAATTCTTTCGAACCCTTAAAGTTGGTCCAGAAGAACGCGATGTCCGCCAAGATTAAGAGGACCGCAATTCAAAATGTGCTACAAAGGGATGTGTCCAAGCCCCAGCACAAAAGGTGTGACACCCTCTTTTCAAAAGTCTACCAAGCACTTAGCGCCGCGCGAAAGTTGCGGAGCAAAACGAGTAAAGAAGCGCCAGCGTCACCCGAGAACCAGGCCAGGCAAACCGCTTTCGGTCGATTCTCCGTTTCCGAAGCAGAAGGGCCATGACAGTGGTCCGCGAAATCAGCTGCCAATGATAAAAAGATGGTTGGATATGTGGTCCACACTGTCTACATAGCAGGCAAATGCGGTAAGAGCAAGGATAAGGCCACCACATCTCAAATCCAATCTGGTTTGAATGTGGCTGTCACTTCCCAAGACCAGCCTCTTTTGGAAGATAATGAAAACCATTCCGGTGAGGCTGATAAGCAGAGAGATCTCTCGGTTCATAAGAAGTCGGGCTCGGAAAGCGAAGAGTAGTCAATCTTCCGTCTCAAGACCGCAGAGCAGCAACTTCGCCAAGAGCTCCAGAAGCAGCTCAGAAACAAAGACAAGGAGGTGGCCAAGCTCTACTCAAAAATTGACGAATTGACAAACATCGTCTTACGGCTAACGGCTCAAATTGCCTCGCAGCCGCCCAATCAAGCGCAGAGCTTTACTCATGCACCGGGAAACGGTGACTCGAAGCAGCGACGCCTATTCCCTCAAATCCAAAGGTGGGTGAGCCGCATGAAAGTCGGCCACATTCTGCCTCAAGAAATGTCTTGATTACAGATGACAGCCGCCCGCCAACGCAGGATCAGATCATGGATTTGATCACCAACAAAATCAAAACATTGGTGGCCGAGGCCGAGACGCGGAAAGAGGTCGGCAGCAATGGAAGACCATACCCTGCACAATACGATCTTGTGGAGTTTTCCGGTGGCTACGTCGATGGGATGGGAAATGCAAACCGGCACATTGCCCAATTTAAAGCTTCATGCATGAATACTGAGGGTAATGATGCGCTCCTTTTCCGTCAGTTTGTTAATAGCTTGACCGATATTGCTTTCGATTAGTATGCAAGCATACTGGATGACTCAATCACGATGTTCGCTCAAATAAAATCCATGTTCGAGCAAAGGTTCATGAGTGTCAGCGATAAAATCACCATTGCAGATCTTGCAAGGACTGAGCCAAAGAACAACGAAAGCAATACGGATTTTATAGTCCATTGACGCAATCAATCTGTCAAATGTGAGCCGCCGTTGAAACAAGACCAATCCGTCAGTCTTCTTATAAAAAATCTGAACAACTGGATGAAACATTTCTTGTGCACCGCAGGCCTCAAAACATTCCAAGAGCTGACCAAGAAGGTTCAAATGTTGAAACGCTCAAAGTCCGAGTCCACTCAAGCCAATTCACAAACATAACCGAGACATCGGAGTGACGACAACCGGAAAGGCGAAAGTTCCAACAGCGTTGATTCTCTCAATAAGCAGAAAGCGAGCGGAGCGAAGACTAACAAATCCTGAAAGCCAACTTTGGAGGAAAGGAGAAATAGGGTCTACTCTTTCAGAAGAGAGAAGGTCAACAAAACATTCAAAGATGCTCTGAAGAATGTCATGCGGCTACCATAACCAAAAAGGCTAAGTAAAGTGGACAGGGCTAATCATCCCAATTATTGTCCATACCACCGAGTGTTGAGATACACTATTGATGATTGTTGCATTTTAAAGGATTGGGTCGAGAAACGATACAAGACAGGAGAAATCTCATTGTCCCCTAGCGTGTTGATAAACAATCAAGCCGCAACTGCTAATTTTACACAAACAGAGACCGAGGTATTTCGGGAACTGACCGCTCTCAATTGTTAACCCTTCCCTGAAAAAGGCAAACCACAGCGACAATCCAAAGGTCCAGCGAGTAACATTGACAATGAGAGGGCAACGGACGGATACGCAGTCCATACAGTCTATATGGTCAGACCTGAAAAAACAAACACTCCTACGCTTCACAGCCATGGTGATGATATGGTTGACGTTGCCTAATAGTGGCTCGATTCAGATAATGATGAGAACCCTGCTCAAGCTGCTAAGCAAAAAGAACCTATGGTTCTTGGAGAATCAAGCTCAGGCGATGAGAATAGCCCAGTCATCGTCCCAAAACTACAAAACTAAGTATTATTCTAATGGCTTCGAGAGCAATTTCAGGACAGTGATAAGGAGTTAGCCAAGATCCGTTCCAAAGTCGACGATCTGGCAAATGTTGTGGCAAATCTCGCAACCCGAGTCCTTCAAGTGCAATCACAACAAAATTAAAATTTGGTCCATGAACCAGGAATTGATATCCCAAAGCAGCCAACAGATATTCCCTCCAGTCTAAGAGCGGAGTACCTTCATGAAAGTCGACGGCCGCTAGCCCCCATAAAAGTCATTATGTATGACTGTGACCAGTTGACACGGGACATAATCAAGGGAAAGTCAACAGATCCCGAAACTCTGCAGGAATCACTTTAAAGAGTTCAGATATTGAAACATGCAGGTCCCGAATCTCTTCCAAACTTCCAATGTCCGGAGAACAACCACAAATGTGGGCCTCGTAAGTACACTGAATCCTCTAATGCATCTGTCGACCAAAATAGGCGAGGAACATGCAAGCCTAATGCCGACCAGTCTCGAAAACCAGTGTTGGGAGGGAGAGAAGAATAGCCCCAGGAAGAGAAATTGAATAAGGTCTATTCTTTTAGAAGGGATAGAGTCCGTAAAATATTCAAGGACGCACTGAGAAATGGTATGCAATTTGCCTAAATCAAAAAGACCACATGAAGCAAACATGAGTGATGATCCCTTGTACTGCCCGTATCACTGAATGGTGAGCCATATCATTGAAAACTGCTTTGATTGCAAGAATTGGATTGAAAAACAATACGAGGGAGTGGTCTCATTGGCCAAAGGCGTGTTAGCAGAAAACCAAGCTACGATCGTCTGCTCCATTCAAACGAAGACTAAAACCCTCTGGGGGCAGATGACCAATCGCCCGCTCCAGAAAATGACACGGTCCACCACAATTTCTACGGGGCATACGTACACGTCTCTCCAAAAAGACAGAGAGCGTTGAAGTACCGCGAGATCAAAGTCCAAGGATTTTGAATAAGCACACAAAGTCGACCCCTTAAGTCATTAAACTGGAAGCAGACGACCCCTACGTCGTTAAACTGGGAACAAACAACCCCTAAGTCGTTAAACGGGAAGTGTAAAAAATGTGTAAATAAATAAATAAAAGGCCGGAATGATGGGACAACCGTGAATAAATAGCCGAAATGATAGGGCAATCGCGACCTTCGTAGTAAGAAAACATGAAATGATAGAGTAATCACGGTAAAAAAAACCCCAAAGGCGAATGAAGGGTCACTCCTGGTACCATTCCAGTGTTAGCAATACAGACGCCAACAAAATTTCAAATCACCAAATATCCCAATGGCGAATGATGAGTCGCTCCTGGTACCATTCCAGTGTTAGCGATGCAGACGCCAACAAAATTTCAAATACCCGAATATCCCAACGTCAAAAAATGAGTCGCTCCTGGTACCATTCCAGTGCAGCGATGCAGACACTGACAAACTTCCAAATCCCGTAAATTCTCCCAGCCCTACGGCCAGTACCCGAATTGACTACCGTATACAATCCACGGGCTTAAATAATCCAATCACACCCATGTCCCACCGCAATCACTAGCCATGCAGCCGGTCTCCGCCCTTGGAATTATGCTCTATTTGAGAAGACCCACTCATGTGTCCTCACGATACATGAGGAGAACGACACTTACGGAATCCTTACGACTCGCAAGAAAAACACATCTTCGTGGGATCCTTACGACTCATAAGGTAAAAGCATACTTGGGGATCTTCACGACTCCTAAAGAGAAAATACACCTACGAGATCCTCTTGACTCATAGGAAGAAAACACTTCTATGAAACCCTTACGGCTCATAAAATTGAAAAGCCTTAGACGACAGTGACCTGAACCTATCTTTCAAACCGTCGCTCCTCACCGTCGCTCCCCAACAAGCAAAGACAAATGATGAATTGCTCCTAGCACCTGTGCTCCAGTGTTAGCAGCGATGCCGGCTCCAACCCCAAAATTCCAAGCCTTCAATACCAAGGGACTCTTAAGTCGTTAAACTGGGAACAGATGACCCCTAAGTCGTTAAACTGAGAACGAAGAGAATCCCCTCACGGCAAATGATGCTTCGCTCCTGGTACCATATCCCAATGCAGCGATACTGATGTCAAACAAAATTCCAAATCCCACACCGTAATGCCTCAAATTCAAAGGTCCCGCCAAATAAGGTAGGAATCGGACAAATTAAACTAAAGTCTCACCCGGAAGTGTTTCCAAGCTCAAAAGTCCTGTCGGACAGATTGGAACCTCCCAAAACAAAACAAATCAACTAATTCCAACAACGATCTCTATATCAAAAACGGTGACTCCATTTCGGGGACACGTCAAACACACTCCGTCCCGGGAAAACGTCAAACAGTGGCACTCCGTCTCGGAAAAACGACAGACACTCCGCCTCGAGGATACGTCATACGCTGACACTCCGTCTTTGGGAAAACGTCAAACAGTGACACTTCGTCTCGAGGAAACGTCAAACAGACACTCCGCCTCAGGGATACGTCATACACCGACACTCCGTCTTAGGGAAACGTCAAACACTTCGTGCCGGGATACGTCAAACAGCAGACACTCCGTCTCGGAGATACGTCAAGTATCGACGATCCATATCGTAAAAAGGGCAGTGTCAGCCTCCTAAAAGCGGAACCAAATTAAGTTAACCTCCACACGAAAGAATATCCATCAATTTCATGCACACGACCCATATATGTAGTGTGCATTCATTAACGGGGGGCATTTTGTTGGGGTTAAAATTTACACCTCATTGACCAAAAGTCAAAATCAAAGTCAATCAAACCGCGGATAAGTAGGCTCAAACCAAACCAAACGGACCCCACGCCCGAACCCAAGCCGGGCTCACGTCGAACCCAAGTCAAAGCAGGTGGGCCCAAGCGCAGACCGGCCCCATGCCATGAAAGTACAACAAATAAATGTAATATTTAAATAAATGTGAAATAAATTGGCAAAAAGCCAAATTTTTGTAAAGAACATGAGTCGTGTGCAAAAAGAAATAAGCACATAAGCATGGGATTGGCAAAATGCCATTTTGTAAAATCCAAGAAGCTATGTGTAAATTTGTAAGCCTATATAAGACAGTATTATAAAGAAATGAAAAACAACTTGATTCCTCTCGTATCTTCTAGGATTTTGTGCCTCCTTCAAGGTTCAAAACCTTCCTTCGCTTTCTTTTTTGAATTAAATTAAGAGTTTTAACTCTCGTTTTCTCAAAAAGAAATAGTTTTCACCGTAAAACCATTGAAGGGGAGTCCAAATATTCCGTCAAATCCAGAGAAGATTTTAAATCTCATCACCCTTCTTCTCCATGATCCAGAAAAAAGAGGAAGGAAACTCATCTTAAAATAACCCATTTTGGGAAAGTCCAAGACTTGAAGAAGAAAATAGGACCTCTTTTCATCATCCAAGATTTAAATCCTTTGGGAGTTTTACTCCAAATCAATTTTTAAGGAGCTCAACTCCAAGATTCAAATTCTCAAAAGAGTTTAACCCCAAATCCAGATTTTTTTGGAGTTTAACTCCAAATTCAAATCTTTTGAGAGTTTTAACTCCAAATCCATATCCAATTTCTATTTAGAAGTTCAACTCCAAGCCCAGAGGCTTATCCCTTCTTCGGCCGGCCATATGACCCGTTGGCGCCCAGCGGCCACGTGCCGCTCACGCGCCACGCTGGAGCCAGTGGGCACATTTTGCACATGCCCCCCACGATCGCCCCACTTGTCTTTTTTTTAAAAAAGGAAAATATATAATAAAACACACGTTCCACACTCAAAACACTTCTCCCGTTAGAAAAAAAATTCTATCGGGACGCTGTCCCGCATCCTGCAAGGGGGCTGCTAGCCTCTCCGACCCCCAACCCGCTATCCGTATAACGGGACCCTCGTAAACTCTACGAGGCCCCCGATACGTCCAAAACACATTCAAAACACAACACGTGCATACTGCACATTGAATTCGCATGATCTGCTTGACCTGTTAATCGGAGGTTCCCTCACTCCCAAAAGTAGGGTAATTAACGGCAGTTTAGTCCGCGGCTGCCGAAGATTCGGATCCTCACAATCAATAAACCTCAGCCTACCCTAAGCATAGGGGATCTGTATACACCTAACAAACGCGGGCATTCCTGTCTCAATAAGATGACAAAAAACACTCTACAACCTCAAAATGAAATGGGGAATCGCACACATATAAAACTCAATAGACAAAACTAAAATGTTTCGATACTGTGTATATGTTAGAATATATATTAAGACTTTCTCAGTTTCTCCCGACTTCCTTAATTTCTTTTACTATATTATTCATAGCTTTGCGATTTTCTTTTTTACTTTCTAGATGTAATATTTAATAGTCAATTACAATAATTCTTTAATTATGGACCTACCTGGTACCATATTTAAAACTTATATATAGTACATGACAGCTTTCAAAAGTTGCTTGCTTTACCACTAAGAAGGAAAAATTCAATAAACTCTTGATAGTGACAGCAAATGACTTGCAATGACAGATTACTTGTTGTTTGCTGTCCGTAACTGCTGCCTTTCAGCATCCATAGATCTCAAAGCTTCGTTAGCTTGTTGACGAGTTCGTTCTAGTTCCTGTTGTGTTGTTGCTTGCTGAGTTGATGCCTGTTCAGCTTTCAGATTTACATCATTCATGCGAGCTTCTAGATCATCTTTTTCCTGAAAATGACTTAGATTTGATCAAGTGTGTAAAAGTGAATGTTTACCAAAAATAAAATAAGGCAATGAAGCACATATTCTAGAAAGATCTAAATATGGTATATGCAAAATTTAATGGAGTAATTAAAATATCATATGCCGCCAAATTCTACAATTCTAGCTGATAATGTGTTGTCTAATATCCAGTTGAGCACCCGATACGGTCAATGGGCTCACGGAAGTACTATTTGGACTTGGTCATGAAACGACCCTAAATTTCGTATACTCTTTTGTAAATATCGTCATTAATAAATATCGTTTTCCTTTTGAGTAATTGTTATATTTAAAATACTTGATAAATAGGTTGAGACGGCTCAACAATATTTGAGCCGGCTCAACAATCGTTTGGAAAGTTGTCTCATTCACTGTCTGCATAAGACGGCTCAAGAAATCTTGAACCGGCTCATGCCCACCCTTGACTCAAACCGTTCCAGTTTTGGGCCCACTCGTTTTCAGCCCAAGAAACGAGTCGTTTAGTGTCGTGATTGTTTATTCATCTTCCAAAACCGCCATCTCATTTCTGAAACCCCCAACTCTTTATTTCCATCATCAATTTTCAATTAATGGCCTTTACTTTCTTTAATTCCTTGTACTATTGAAATTTCTTCATTTTTTGTGGCTGCCCAACACCTAATTTCTCCTCTGAAAAATACTCTCCAAAATCCTATTTAAAGAATCTCCCAAGACCAATCAAAGATTCCTCCTCATAGACGTCGGAGTACCGATCCAATTCTTCTTTTTCTTGGTAAACGGCGGTTCAGTTGTTAGACTGAATCGCAACGCGAGTAAGTGCTCTTCACATCATCTCCTTGATCTCTCTCTCTCTTCTACACCTCCTCTCTCCTTTCCTTGTTGTGCTCCTCTTCGAAATCATTGTTCTCGCTTTGTTATAGATCCCCATGAGATGTAGTTTTTATATGCGTAAAATCGATTATGTATGAATTTGTTTAAACATAAATATTATACTTATGCAAACATATGATCCCATATTGTTTTCCAATGCTAATATCAACATTTACATGTTGTAGATCAAAATAAACAAAGTAATAACGTTACGAAATAAATACAAATCAATATTGTATTTTATCGTTTGAATACTTGAAATTTTAACCCGATTGTCTGAACGAAAGGGCTTTAAGTCGACTCAAAAGAACATGAGCCGTCTCAGAGGGTGAATACCTAATATCATATTTGGACTTGAGCCAGCTCATGTTTGGACTTGAGCCGTCTCAAGCCATGGTTGAGCCGGCTCAACATAACATTGAGTCGTCTCATGGTAACAGAGAGAAAACATGACAACTCAGAGACTGTTGAGCCGTCTTAAATCTTATTGAGCCGTCTCAAGACTTGTGGCGAGCCGTCTTAAGGACATTTTGAGCCATCTTACACCCAGAAATCCAAATTATGAATTTAGATGACTTGTGAGCCGCCTCAAGCAACTTTGAGCCGTCTCAAACTGATATCCAAACTGAATCAATATCTGACATGTGATTTAATCTAATATACATCTACATTGCTTGTTGTATTACACCATACATGTCTCATCTCATGCTATATACTCTTTATTGCTGAACCTACATGTCTTAAGTGAACAAATCTAGTGCATGCTCCACTCAACTCAACTCGAACCATGAATATCATTCGATATGAATACTTGATACTTTACATGAATACTTGACACTCAACATGAACTCAATTTGAAACATGAACTTGTGCTCTCTTATATATTCATGGTTTCGAGAGTTAAGATTTGTGACATTAATTATAAATTAAAATACGCGGGGTGTTGGGGTAGTTTGAGTGTAAATCTAATAAAATCTCATGAGTCCCCTTAGAACACGAATCAAGGAATACTAACGCAATTTGCAATCATGAAGGCCCATATTTTCTTGCCCCTGAATTATAGCATGTGGGTTTGTGAATACTTCAATGACGATTGAACTTCCATTACTAACACTTAATTCGGGCACGTGTTTCCTTACCCCTGGATTACAGACTTGGGTTTGAGAAAACTTCTGAGATTGGTTGACATTCACACTTGAACTGTCGTTAAATTAGATGACCTTGTAGAGACCTTTTAGGACACATTGACACTCACTTCATGTTCACCAATATATACTTGTTACACATTTATTTTGACCAACACATCTATACTATATTGCCATGCTCATGTATCATATAGTTGCCATTTACATTCTCATGTTACACTTGTTCATATATCATGATTGCTATTCATGCTATATTATATGCCGTATTGTACTTTATTATAATATTCACACCTTTTTGGGAGACTTACACGAGCGCAAGTTCGCTGACGGGCATTCCACCCTGTTTCTTCTTTCCTTGGAATGTTCGCCAGGTGACTTAGGAACGGAGGAAGAATCGTCAGAAGAAAAGTACAATCAACTTGCATCACAAGCAGACGATAGTTTCATTTCAGCATTTTCATTTTTGTATGCATCTTTGTTAAGGCTTATTTCTATCATCTTTTTTTGTATTCATACATCTTGTTGTCAGTTTAAACTCTGTGAAACTTTGAATGTAACAAGTAGTTGGAATTTTCATTATCTTACAATTTCTTGTCATATTTTTATATCACTCATACATGGTTAACGTATTCGTTTCGAGAAAAGCCCTTCTCGGAATAAATACGTCGCGGGCTGATCACGTGACCGTTCCCGCTCTTTTGGGAAGCAGGGCATGACAGTCCAATTAGGCCAGTCTCGTTTATTGGCATGGGCAACAAATAGATGAGAGGTAAACCAGAATTTGAGAGCTGCGTAGTCTTTTATGTGAGATTAAGGGCTTCCATCCAAGGAGAGAGCTGAAATCTCTTATGAAAGCAAGGGTTTGGACGTTCCTTCGCTGTGGTGAGTACAAGGGAGGGAGGGATGATTGATGAAGGACTGAAGCGAGAGGCGTGCCAGTTGTAGTGTTCTATTCTCCTCCATTATAGTGAAAATCCATCTGTCCGGTCGACGTAGATTGGGTTTGATTAAACTACATAATCCATTGTTCTTATGTATATTATTTGTCCTGTGTGATAGGATGTGTGTGAGGGGTTTACCATTTCCAGCATCTTACCTACCCATATCATGCAATATTAATCATTTGGCAAGCTGCCTTATTGGTTAGGCTGGCACAAACTTAATGCAACGGTGAGGAACAAGCAGATCAATGCGCAAAGAGTATATCAGGAAGATGGTGTGAGAAGATTCATTAGTAAATAATGGTGTGTTTAAATTAAGGGTAAATTGTCAAAATAAAACCAAGCACTTTTTCCCGCTGTCAAAAACCCCCGACCTCGAAGTGGTAGTCAAAACCCCCTAGAAAATTTTCCTGCAGTATCTAAATAGTGGCCTACTATATCTAACCAATTCATACAAACTATTTAGATATCACAGGAAACGGTTTAGATATCACAAATAACTGCTTATATATCGCTGGCTACTACTTAGATATCGCAGGAAACTAGATAAATCAGGAAACTACTAGATATCACATGTTAGAGGGTTTTTTCAACTAAAAACTTTTTTAGGGGAGTTTTGACTACAATTTTGAGGCCAGATGGTTTTTGACAGCGGGAAAAAGTACTTGGTTTTTTTTTTTGACAATTTACCCTTAAATTAATTGATGTTACATAAATTAAGTTTTTTTAATGCATTTTGTAGGTCATTTTGTACGTGTGTTACTTGACCACATGTTACAGGCATGTAGTCTCCAAAGAGAGAGAATCCAGGATCAAAACTTTCAAGAACCTGGTATGGATGTTCTGCATCTAGCAATATGTTTGATTGTATATGCATGTTACAAGTGATCAGATTATACCCTGGACTCACCAATCAACATGATGAAAAAGGCTGGTGTTAACTGATACAGATAGGTTTGGCACCCTTATATCGAAACACCAACATAGTGTCAACGTCCTCAAATCCGATTTGTGTGTATTGTCATCAGGTGTTCCGTGTTCAAGTGGATCACGCACGAGAAAACATATTGATAAGACTCTTCTTACTAATTATACCGTGTATATTCATAAATTTTCAATATATATATACACACACACAAAGGCATGTTAATGGGAAGGTCTACTTGTATATAGACTAAGAATTAAGATGAACCATCTAAGGTGGAAAATGCAGTAGACAATACAGGAAATGCCAAAAGAAAATTACCAAATACTTTCAGGCTGCATTGAATAGGATAGAACTTGCAAAATCTTTAGACAGCAGACATTATTGTTTGTTGTACTTGTGGTGAGATTCCAAACTTGGTGTAATTATTTTTCCATGTCTTTCACGTCGTGCAGTTCATGGTCCACGCAAAGAGGTCATGGTTATAAGTTTACAACATCACTCTCATGCTGCTGACTTACAGATGGCACTCTCATGCTGTGGCATTACTAGCAGCAATCTCACATTGTTGTTTCTCATCAACATGGATGGGGATTCAGTGACGAAAAATATGAAGAAAGCAAGTTCAACATGTCCATAAGTTGTGACAAGATACGATAAAGGCTCTCTGGCTGTCGAGTATTTATCAATGCAGACGAGGTTTGTGTCATTAGCTAACCCCAAAAAATAAGAAAGCGAGAACTTGTTAATTCCTTCTAAAGGATTTGTTAGCAACAAAAGATTTATTAGTAAAAATTTCCACCCTCCTTGTAACTCCTTCCCCATATTGAAGCTATCCACTTGACCAATTACACTCCTATCGTATAATCTTCAGCCAATCAACATCAAGAAAAGAAAGAGAATTATTAGTCCTCTTTGACATCTAAAACTCACGGACGAATACTCTGTAGACCATAATAATGCTTGGTGGATGCAATGTTCACCCTGTATCAAACCTAAGTCAAGGTTCTCACCTACATCGCTTGGACGCTCTCTGATTTCTAGTTTAACATGTTACTGGATCCATCAATGACCTCTATTCCTTGAACCCTTGGTTCCTCTTTGCTAATGACTTGAGACCAGCACCGAGATTATAACGAGAGATGGTATTGTGATGAACTTTAACACATTGTCTGCATCATATCCCGTCCCAATGGCATGATACAATCATGGGAATTCCCTTTAACATGCTTTAACTAATCCATAGATGACATGATCTTTTGATATAATGAGCTTTCACAAAGATAGTGCAGCTTGTAGAAGATTGTCAACAGAGTAGTACTTCAGTTACTCGATGCTTTTTGTTTGCATAACAAGTCCATATTACTCTTGAAGCAAAGCTCCTCAATGCATCCTTGAGCAAAATTAATTGGAGTCCTAAATGGAAGGATACTTTAATTCAAAGTATTATCTTTTAGGGAAATACAGACAGATAGACATAACCATACTTCCAGGCATATGAAATGAATGAGAACCTTTTGCTATTTGTCACATTAAATTTAAGGCAACCCACTTCTTCAGGGACTGCCACCAAAGGCCTGAAATATTGTAATGGATTTGTAGGGCCATGATGTTCAACAAGCATGCATGCGTAGAAATACAAGCATTTAAATGCAAACAAAATGAAACGTGAAACACAAGGGTTTAATAAGCAATAAAAATAAACATGAATGGCCTGAAATAAGCAGTATTCACCTTTTGTATCTCTTGAATACGTTGTTTTGCGCGTTTGTGAAGCCTTCCAAATTTGGTATCCAGCTCAACATATTTATCATCACGCTCTTTTATCTCTTGTTCCATTTTCGCTTGAACTGTAAAGGTTAAACTATACAATGGTTTAAAAATTCCAAAAAGAAAAAATAAAGGTGATGAGGCATAACAAAATATTGTTATAAGAACTGTATTGAATGGAGGAAGTAGTAAAACTAGCATGTATAGTTCCATCAAGAGAAAGAGGTAAAACAAAAAAAATTCAGAAATCCCTCTTCAATAAAGGATTGAGAAGGAAATAAGATGAAGGCAGTGGCCTTTGATTGTCTTCGTTTATTGTACGTACACAATGAACTTAATATAATTTAATTACCCGTCGGGGTACTTTTCAGGTTTAAACACATCTTTTCTAATTCCGATTTTTTTTGTATCATTAATACTAATTGGAAACGATCTATTTAGTTCTCATTCAAATTGCATACTTATTTTTTATGTATACGTCCAATCCCAATCCAATAAAGATGATACTAATAACATAAAAGAAAAAGACCAACCAAGCAACGCCCACGTCTTATTCTTATAAAATGTAAATTTCATTTGTTTGAATATTATGGACTATTCCACCACACAACTATCATGAGTATATGACTGTTGCAAGCAAAATGCCAAAGATGTTTTATAACCCTTGAAAGTGGAAGAACTCAAGTTTCTGATGAATTATGATAGCAAGCCCATGTATTGACATGTAGAAACAGTTTTACCTCAACAAAACAAAATGGCATCAATATAAATATGCCTATTAACTAGACAACCATAACAGCTTTTCGTTTCTCTATCAAATATGCAATTCTTGGATCTTGGCCAGACGCTCTAAGAAATGGCTAATATAGACTTACAAATAAACTTAGTTCACAAATCTAACTTTGAAAAGGGTTTTTTCTTTTAACCCCCACAAAACTATCATATACTGAAGTCACTATTTACATGGAAAACCCTCAAAACTTTTAAGTTGCTCTGTTTAGACCCCAACGAACTAAAATGGCATCTTTATATAAAATTTCTTTTAAAACTGCTAAAAATGGTCTAATTAGAGTATTAATGTGAAATTCAGGGAAATACAAGAGAAATTATGCAATTTTAGGATTATTAGAGAGATAAGATTAATACAAAGAACATAAGGGTGTTTTGAAGGTAAATAATGGGTAATTTGAGAGGGATTAAGAGAATTTAGGATTATTAAACATAAAATATAAAATGAAAAAGAGATTATTGGTGTTGGAGGTTGAAGATGAATCATTGAAGGTGAAATTTTATGGTTTAGGGTTTTCGTGGTCGAAGAAGAGAGATTTGAAGAATGGGGTTTTATGGTATTGGGACTGGAAGATGAGAATTTAAAGGTAGAATTTTGGGGCCTTATAGAAGAAGGAATTGAAGAATGTTGTTGAGTCCTAAGATTTTGGGTGTGAAAAATTAGAAATTGAAGATGAAATTTGAAGAATGTTTGTTGGGTTTATAGCTCCAAATGTGGAGGATGAGAAATTGAAGATGGAATTTAGAAACAAAAAAATGTCGGCTTTTAGAATTATGGAGGTAGAAGATGAGGAACTGAAGATAGATTTTGAAAAATATGATGGGTTTTAGGATTTTGGATATGGCATATGAGGAATCGAAAGATGTTATTGGGTTTTAAGATTTTGAATATGGAAGATGAGGGTTCAAAGTGAAAATTAAGTTTTAGGGTTTTGAATGTAAAAAATAAGAGATTTTGAAAAATGATCGTTGGATTTTTAAATTTTATTTTATTTCCTTGTTCTTAACATACTATTTTAAACATACAAATTTTATTTTGTCATAATTAAGCAGGTTAAATGTCTTTTTTATTTCTTTGTTCTTATTTTTAAATTTTATTTATAGATACCAATACTTATATTTAGTATAATAATAATTTGATTGCTATGTATTATCATTATTTAGTGATTATCATGAATAGCATGATCGGAACCGGAGCTTTCTAAAATAAAATGTTATTTGTAGTGTTAACTAAACATAAATGTTTATTTTGAACTAATAACTTTATCAATAACTAGAATATGATGTGTTACCAGATGTTTTAGTACAGTTTCAGTTTTCAGTTCTAATTTAGTTCCGGTGATTCTAAAATACCATAAAAACCTCGGTTCCACAAAAGCTCTATAAAAATGTTCAAAGGTTGATTTTGTGTCAGAAAATGAGCTTTGCTCTTCTGGACGCTGGGCGCTCCCGTGGTTCGCGAGAAGGAAAAAGTCCCAGAAGCGGAAGCTGAATCAGTTGCAGGCTATAATGTAGAATATGCGCGGGATGCGATCCTTAATAGTTCACTGTTGGCGGAAGCCAATGTCCCGGGGTCCCGGGGACTCATTCTGACTTAAACAAGGGGTGGGTCTTTACCAACTTAAAAATCCGACGATAACGGGAAGAAGGTCAGGGCACTCTTCATTCTTCATTCGAAACTCATGAATGTCGGGTCGAGGGTTTCCGCCTTGTTATCAAAAAGGTACACCATGACGGTTTGGTTAGGCTTTCTTTCATTTCCGAATTTGCTTGCGAAAAGTCCTTGCATTAGTATGAGTTTGTTCCTTGACTAATAGGCCTTTAGAATGAAAAGGCCCTCATACTTGCATGTCGATTGCCAGACATGGCTCCATCTCAAATTAAGACTCTTCCCTTCAAAATGAGATGATAAAAGTCAACAACAATAGACATATCAACCCCTTTACTAGGCAACTTAATTCCGGTTAATAATAGATTGTTCATCAAAATGCTCTCAATATAAATGTATAATATATTCATGGATCCATAGAGTAATGCAAAAAAGAGTCAAACATTGTTACAGAGCCCAAGATACCAATATTCTTGATTCAACTACCATCTTAATACATATACCAAACTACTGACATTGGCCTAATTTGGCAACACAGTCCTTGAAACATAGTTTCCTTGTTAAATTAAAATAAGGATTTGTTTCAAAGCATTCAAACCCGGTTTCTGAAATTGAACTATACCTAACTTCAATATGTTGTTCGGCAACGCAATTTGAGGCTTCACTCATTGAAACATTGCAAAATTTCAAGAGAATGGAGTTTTTAAAATCATAGGTTTGATGACTTCGAGTTCTCACAATTTTTGCTTTGAGAACTTTATTTCATGCCCAAACTGCATTGTTTTAACTTTTTGAGTTTGGCCTCCAAATTCAATGAAAGAAGGGTATTGAGTATTGTAACTATGTTGCCAAACTATGTCTCACTCACTTATGTATATATGTGACGTGCGCCACAAGAAATTTTGCCAGTTGCTCCTTTGTTGCATAAGTCTAAAGTATAAAGTATTTGCCAAAAAGAGACAGGGGCCTACATACTTTTTAATTGGCTTATAAGGTAAGGTAATTTTGAAAAGCTCTCTCTCGGTAATCTGGGAAGGCTCTCTCTCTCATGTTTACCCTTGCTAGGAGCCTAAGATGCTAAGAGTTGGTCGCTACCACAAGGAGGGTTTCCTCAAGTTCACCGCCAGTCATAAATCATAGAAAATATCTCGTTTTTATTGAAACATCTCAATTTTGATCATGCTTTATTGCTCGCCCATTACAATGGAAGTGGGCGATGCACAACATACCTAGCAACGGGTGGATAACTTTGTCTACATTACTTGAGTGAATGCACCGTGCTTCCACATAATGTCAAAATATAATCAAAATATAAGGGCTTTAAATTTTTCTATTTGTCTTTAATGATACGTCAGACCTCTAAAGGGCACAAAACGTAAGACACTTCCGAGGATGCTACTAACTACTAAGCATTGAAGACTCAGCTACATATGCTTATGGTGTGGGAGTATGGCTTATTCCAAAATCATGCATAAGTGCAAGAAACTTTAGATGAACATGAACTGATGTGAACGAGTGAAAGCCTCATTGGTGCTCGTATGCATAAGTTATGACATGTGTAGTCTAAACTTATTGAGCAGTGGATTTGCTCACCCTTTATTTTTAAGAATTTTTTACAGATATGCTTAGAGATATTTGGACGACTTAACAAGTCATTACTTGAGGGCTATTTAGCTGAACGTAGAAAGTTCTATTTCAGATTTTAATATATGTAATCAGAAAATCGGTGTACTATGGATTAGGTTATGTAAAGAATTGATATTATGGTTTTAGGCCTTGCAATTTCTAAGAATTGGAATTGCAGCCGTGACACGCATTAAATTGCTGAAATTTATATATGTGGATTTGGGGCATGACATAAAGTGGTCCACATATATAAATTTCAGCAATTTAATTAGTGATCTCCAAGCATATCTGTAAAAATTATTAAAATAAAGGGTGAGCAAACCATGGCTCGGTAAGTTGTTAAAAGCACTTGTCAAAGAAAATTTAACTATCACGGTGTTTATCGTGTATTCACATGTTTCCTCCAAAGCAGTAATATTAATGTTGTATTTTGTATTACTGTACTATTGCCTCTGATCTTCATCACTTCCCCATCGACCCACAACAAACACTCTCAAGCCCCAAACAACTAGAGATTTTACATAGGGTTGACAAGACCCCAATTGCATGATCTATAACTGATAGTTGTTCAAGCTGCTAAGTAACCAATCAAGTTTTGTGGCAAAGTCTGTCACTCATTTACACCTGCCCAGAAATTTGGCATAATTCAAAGGATTGATGTCGAGTTGGTAGTGGTGTCCCTAGAGTTTAGTCAAATTTCAATATAACCCCAAATATAGGATCGTGTACCATAAACCTCAAAAGAGAGAAAAAAATTACTTAGACGGCGATGAAGGCAGCCAAGATTAATGTCTTGAAAGTATTCAACGAATGGGAAAGTTCAATAAAACATATCAATGTACCGTCAAGAATCAAACTTTAGAATGTATACTGATCACAGGTGATGCATATGTACAACAATGGGCAAAAACAACAACTAACCTTCGACAAGTTGACCCGAAAGCTGTTGAACCTTTGCATCAGCCTCAGTGTACGACACTCTAAGATGCTCCAGAGCATTTTCCGCCGCCTTCTGCGTCTCCTTTTGCTCCTGAATCTCCCTACTCAAGCTCTCTATCTTTTTATAAAGACTATCGACTTCGTCACTTCCATTTTCTCCATTCGAAGCCTCTACCAATCTAACTCCCTCATGTTTCACACCCCCAATTTTGGCTTTCAAGTAATCGTTCTCGAATCCGGGCTCCATAACCATTTGCGCGAGCTGTTCTTGAGATTCATCAGGATTCCCAATCCCATTAGGAACGCCATTCTCCACATCTAACTTGGGATTCGCATCGATTATAGATTCAGATGTTTGTTTTGAATCATTTTCGTTTAGGGTTTCTGGTGTAGTATCAAAACTCTCTTCTTGATTCGAGATGGCGGTGGTTTCGTCGGCCATTATTTCAATCTGTTGGAGAAACGCAAGAAATTGTCAGATTGGATCGAGATCTTGGGATTTGATTTGCAATTGCAACAATAATTATCACAAATTATTGGGGTGGAAATATCAGTGAAAGAAAATAGAGATCTGAAAGAAGACTGACCTGATTAGGGCAATTAACTATAATTTTTTAATTAATTTATTCATCAAAATTTTTGGATCTTTGGAAGGGGGAAATCGAAGATGGGATCTCCTTCGTCAATAAAATGAAGATGGAAATCATGGGAGTTTAGAATGCTGGTTAGGGGAATTTCCATCTCGAGTAATTACACTAAGATACCCTCAACTATCATGGTTCATCACTAATATACAAGTTTTTTATCACAGTAAAATACTTTAACTTATGATTTTTACTGGATTTTTTTCATTAAAATACCCGTAAAAAGTAGCGCTTAATGTTATAAAATAACTTTTAAGGTATTTGAATGAAAGACACAATAGTTGTGGGTATATTAGTGTAATTTACCCATTCTGTCTTTCAATCTCTAAAATTTCATGAAAAGTTACGATACATTGAATCAACTAATATATTCAGGGTCGAGCTTGTTTGACTAATAGATCGAACTTCAACTGAAGGTGTTCAGAACTAGCTTATTATTCGGTTCAATTACACACACAATCCTTAGAAAATAATATAATGAAAATCAAAATGTTTTTTTTAACTCATTGTGATCCCATAAAAGTGATAACTCGTTTCTCATAAGCTAATAAGCCGATAACCGCTTTCATATTCGGGTTTGGTAGGCAAGGTTAGTTCGGGGTCAAACTAAACTTGATTTAAGTTTGTTTCTGAAATCCAATATTGAGCTAAATTTGAACTTAGAAAATTAGACGAAATCAACACGCGAAATAAATATAAACAAGCTATATGTCACGCCCCGCTTTCCAAAATACAGAAATATGGAGAGTAATGAAGGTCGGTCGTACTACCTACGGTGAGAAAAGATCCTTTCAAAGCCATATAAAAACTGTCTAGTTAAATCTGTCAAGATAATGTCCAAAACAGAATAAACAACACTGATAATCATGCGGCAACGAAACCACAAAGAATACCAGCAATAAGTTCATAAGATAAAAATATACAAAAATAAGGTTATGATACAATAGGTTCAAAATAAGACAAGATCCGAAAAATACGCATAATTCCTAGTGTCCCTCAAGGGAGTACATGCTAAATGCTAACTGAAAAGAAATAAATCTACGGATTACTGGTCTTCTGCAAACTCCTGATAAGCGCACCGATCCTGCTCTGCCAGAAAACATGTCTCTAAACCTGAGATGGCAAGTCTCGGAGATGTCAAAATATCCCAACAAGTACTCAACGCAAAAGTGTGTGTATGTGGTGTGATAGCATGAATGTGTGGGTGTTGTGAAACCCGTATGCGTATGTTTATATATATATGGATATAGTAATGATATGAAACAGACATGTAAACAGGTCGAGTCGTCAAGCCATATCCTATCTGGTCACTAAAAGGGTAATCTATCCTATCGTGAGTCCGGGTATGTACGTCAATCTCTGCAGGAGTATTCCCAACCCAAGGATAAGGCCTTAGGGGTAAGGAAACACAGGCCCAACTATAGAATAAACAAGCGACCGATATAGCACGGTACGAGCTACAGTAACTGTAACGACTCTGAAATCTATGTACAAATGTAACTTATTCAATATATAGAAAGGGTATTTCAGACTGATTAGGAGTTATAAGTTATTTTTGTTCAATAAAAGTAAGAAGCAACTTGTAGCTCACTGGTAAAGCCTCTCTACTGTTGTGACATAGCCTGTGTGTTTGAATCCCATCAATCGGGATAAATGAGGAGTAAACACCGAGTAAAACAAGTGGCACGAATCTCAAGACAAATCGACAATATCTGACCGCCCATTTCATCAATTTTCCCGCCACCGACGGTCCAAGTAGCTCCGTTTGCTTCCGTGCTTTGCCCATGAGTTCCTTCAACTCCCCTCTACTCCCCTGCACTGTTTGATTTTTCTGCAATCAAACATAGACCTTTCAAATCCCTAATCAACACCAACTTTAATTCTTTTATTCAAAATTTTAATTCCCATACTCTAAATTCTTCACTATAAATACCACCACATGCCCTAGCCCTCCCTCATTCTGAAAATTCTATCCAAAATTCCCAAAATTCTCTAAGTGCGGGTGGAGTCAAGTAGAGTTAGCAACCAAGTTCTTTTCGTTGAAGATCGGAGTTGTTCTCGGAGCTACCGCGACGCCACGACAACTTTTCCCTCTTCCTTGCTCTTTTCTTGACACTCTAAAACCGTAAGTCCCTTCTCTCTCTATTTCTATTCATCTCAAATCGCATTCCAAAATCATACCGACAAAGTAGAGTTAACCGTAAAAATCACTTCTTTTATATGTTTTTTATCATTCTCGATAAGTCAAGATGCCACATAAGCACCCTAATAACACTTTAAATCAATATACACATCAATTGTCTTTTTGTGTAACCAAAATTCCATGTGAAATAATCATAAAATGAATTTTTCAGAAAAATACCATGAACTTTAGTATAACCGTTATTTCGATAATTAGCATATATACCTTTAGGAAAAATTCACGGGGTAACGACCTACCCCACACGCACACTTTTGGTTCATAGCACTAGATTTAGATATATGGCTAATTTAAAAGAATGAGTTTTTCATTAAAATACCACAGTTTTACAAAAGGGTTTCTTTTAATCGATATTTTTGAATTCTTGGCAATTGCGCCTCTACTGTTGGATATAGTGCCTTCAAAGCAATTATTACGATTGCAAGTAGCTGATTATGATAATTTAGGGAGGACCTATATGGGTATAACAGTCTTACTCGAGATAATAGTATTTTATCCGGTTTATCTTCATCATTGATGAAGCCCGTAGGATTGTTTCTTGACAACCAGCATTATGATAGCAATCATATATGTGGGAGCTGGGTTGTCCATAAGCACATCCTTAAATGTCCCTAGTCGTGGGAGTATCGAGACCGGGCATCGATATTCCGGAGTAGACTAGTGTATACGCTTCTAGACCCCGACGAGGAGCAGTGGCCGGTCTCACAAGACATTGGTGTTGTGTCACCTAAGATAGTATGCAGGTGCTCACTGGAGGTGGGTACACTGGACGGACTCGTCGAGAACTTCTAGATGGTATTATCTCTATCGTCAGATGGAAGTTCTCAGGTGGCATGAGCACAGGTTAGTCCTTTGACCTGAGATCGTCATTTTGTCTCGTGTGAGTTCCCACTGTACTTTGATTACTACCCTACCACGGCTCAAAGGAGTCGTGCAAACAGGTTTTAGTTGGATACAGTCCCGAGCCACATGGAGACAGCGGTCGATTGTTAGGGATTCGTCTCTCCTGGTATTAAGAGTCGATGTCGCGCTGTATTCAGTTGGCTATCACCAAAAATACATGGCCACGGTGGATGAGATTTACTGATAGTTGATCGGTAGTATCTATGTTGGTGATGAACTTGACTCGGACACGACTTATCGGGTTAGTAGGGTCTGACGTTATCCACCCCTTAGATCCGATATGCGATACTCTTTGACGAAGAGACCGGGCTATATGGAGATTGTCACATTCAGGCTCAGTAGGGTAAAGACTTACTTGATTGTCGACCCCCCTTTCGACAAGTACCCGGGTAGCCGTTACGCACAGCTAGTGCCGCTGACGTGCTTGTGGTTAAACCTACTGCCGGCGTATTGTCGAGTCTTTAGAGTCCCACACAGAGGGTTTTCCCGGTTCAGGCGATAGATGTAGGAGCCGTACGTTGATACATGCAGGGGTCCGATTAAATACGTGTACGGGATACACGGATTTTAATCGGACGGTTGATAATACTAGCCGGCTTAGAATTAAGACGGATTATTAAATAAGGATTTGATTTAATAATTTATATATGTATTTTGATACATATATTTTAGTATTATTGTTCACTATTCATTTTCTCTCTTTGGTGCTATCCGTATTTTCATACGGATACGCGTATATGTAGCGATACATATACCAGGTGAAGTATTCCGTATTTATACAGGAATGCTTCTAGAAGAAGGACACCTTATGTTTGTTTTTCTTTTTAGAAAAATAAATGGGAAAATGAGGTGGAGGTGGGGTGGCATGAGAATGTAGAGTGGTATAGCTTAAAGTGATCATTTGTGTGCATTTATTGGTGCACTATTGCATCATGGTTATGATATATGTAACCATTCCTTTTCATTTGGACTAAATGATTTTTCCATCGCATACCTTATGCTCATGGTTGCACCATCATCCTCTCCTCCTCCTCTTCCTTCTCTTGGTCTTATGTGCTTGGGATAAAAAGAGAGAGAAATTAAGTGAAGTATTCCTACATTGCCGACCATCCACACCTGGTAAGTCTGGATAATCGGTAAGAACCTCCTCCGGTTTCGTTTGGGTGGATTGTATTCGGCGAGGGCAGTCGATTTTCAAGCGCAATCCCGGCGGCTACGAGCTTGGAGGGGTCTTCCACAATTGGGTGGACACGCGATAAAGCTTGTAGTTCTCAACTCTTATATTTCTAGTTAGCTAGTTTAGGTTTTTGGATCGTATCTTGGGTTTTACGGGTGTTTGGTGCTCGCATAAATTTTTGTTTTCGGTTCCGCTTTAGCCACGGTTCTGTGGCGTGGGTACCGAAACCCAACATGGTATCAGAGCCACTACATAAAACTTAACTAGTTAGTTTGCACTTACTTAGAGTTTTGATCGACGGATTTTCCGAATCGCATTTCCAAATCCATGCCCGCTGTTCGAATTTAAAAGTTGTTCGAAAAATTGTTCAGGTTGCATTAAAATTATGTGCAAGCAAAACCAGATACCAGAAAAAAAAATTTGGGCACATGAGCCCGAAATTCGACCGCGGAACCGCCGCCGAATGTGCCATTTGGCCACGGTTCAGTGGTCAAATTTTGGCCGTTGTGCCCTAAATTTTTTCTGGTGCTATGGAAATGTGATTTTGGGGATATTTAGTTTTGGCCCAGATTTGTTTGAGTACTGGTTTGTACTTGGGGCCAATGCGGAAAGTTTTAATCGATCGAAATTTTGAATTCGTGGTTTTCAGTGCATTTGGTAGTTTCTGCGACCGTGAATATCATAGCACGGTATAATCCGACTGGTTGCTATATGTACAATCAGACGGGTTTACGAACATGATATTCGCGTTGATGTTCTGTGTTGCACTGATATTATGGATGGATTGTCGTGATAGATATCGTTGTGTGCAATGTTAGATGTACAGTTCAGATTCATTTGTATATTCATTATTGCAGGGCGAGCGTCCGACATGTGGACTGCCGTTTCTGCCAATTTGTATATTCTTTTATTGGGGCACAACCGGGTTGATGTCGATGTCTCCATTGTATGTATCTTTCTTTTCTATACTAAGATTACCCCGCAGAGGAGTGCTCGAATAGCCAGGTTCTAGATGGCAACGGGTCCACATCTCATGGCGTTGAGACCGGAGGGGCCTTACTCTAGAATTGGCGGACTATTCGCCACACTCGTAGGGGGTATAGGTTGACCCACGGAGGGGTGCTCAAGTTACCGGATTTCATGAAGTGTTGGGTGGACCATTCACTTTGTTGATCGGGATTGTCTCACTTCCAGAATTGGCGGGTAACTTGCCGCACTCATAGGGGTCTATGTTCTTCATTGCACTGGCTATCCATACGACCGGGGAACGTCGCGTCTCATTTATGGCTCAGATGAAACGCGTGGCTCGTAGACTATCCACTGTTCCATATTGTTGTTCGCATGCCTGTGATGATTTTTATCTGCCTGAGATGACTATTATCTGCCTGCGATGTTGACACACACACACACACACACACACATATATATATATATATGAGAATAATGGAGGAAAAAGGCCATAGGAGGGGATTTCCTCCTATGGCGTCGAAAAAGTACGCCCTCCTTCATTTTTTCCGACGATCGGCACCGATCATCTTTATCGTTATCATCTAAGATGTGAGTACACCAAATTTTATGTGATTCTACAACTTTTTCACCGTTGATTTAGCAATGTAAAAAGTTTTGTTGTCGGTAAACCGTTAATTTTGAACCCACTAAATCAACGGTGAAAAAGTTGTAGAATCACATGAAATTTGGTGTACCTATAAGTCTACGGCAGCATCCCGGCCGTCAATCTGACGCCAAACGCGGAACAAAAACTTTTATAACTGGCGCTATCGCATACTATAACCCGGATCTTACCATTAACGCTAAACTAACTAACTGTAAAGAGTTAGAAAGGCTATACCGAACAATCCGGTCCTTCGGTCTTTAGCCTCATCCCACGCTCCTCGCGGCAACTCCGATCTCATGTCTCCTCCTCGAGGTGGCACCACATCTACGGATGTTTAAACGGGTTCCCGCCTCTATACCGAGGCAACTCGGTCATCAAGTCTGCTTAAAGAGATGACCAAGATGAAGTAGAGAACGAGTAGAATACTTTGTCTCAAACACCCTAGGGTTCTCATCACATGAGAGGGTTAGGGTGGAGGTAGAAGAAGATGCTATGGATTGAAAATGGTGAACTCAAGAAAACTAGTGAGCATAAGAAAAACTAAGCTCATCAACTCTTTTTTTCTTCTCACTTGTGTTTAGATATATCATGGTTGAGCAAGAAAAATATCTCATGAAAATATCCATCAAATATCTAAACCCAAATCCAAAACACATTAATTCTATCATGACTCACTTAGTGACTCATTAGCATGAGTCACTAAGGAACATGGTAGAAGAAATGAGTCACTAATCATGAGTCACCATTTCCAAAAACCCTTTTAACCATTTAAACCAAAATGATTAACCAAAAGAAATGCATCTTCTAAAATATTCTCGTAACGGATTACGAAAATACCCCTCACCTGTATATACATACCTGTATCCGTATTCCGACCGAATACGAATACGAGAGACTAAAATATTCCGACTCAATATAATACATGGATCAGGCTTAAACCAAAGCCCACCAGTATTATCTGCCCGAAATATGACACATGCGCAAACGCACGTGCATTTTCCGAACCCTGCCATAAAACCATACGGCCTCTACAACGTTTCGCCCGAACTCGGGAAACTATCTGTAGGGGACTTTAATGACTCATCAGTACCCTGGCAGTGGGTTTAACCACAAGCACGTCAGCGGCACTAGCAGTGCGTAACGGCTGCCCATGTACTGACCTTAAGGGAAACCGATGAGCGAACTCATCCTTGAACCCTACTGAGCCTAACAGTGACAATATACATACAGTCCAGTCCGTTCGTCTATGAGTATCGCATATCGGGCCTAGGGGGCTGGTAACGTCAGACCCCCAATAGCGGTATAAGTCGTGTCGGAGTGTAGCTCAGAACACCCTGAGATACTACCGGAGTACCTACCAGTAAATCTCCTGCCTCGGCCGAGGGCTTTGTGTAATGGCTCTCCTAGACACACCGCGATCTCACCCCCAATACCGGGAGAGACGAATCCCCTGCCGATCCTCTCACTTGCCTCCATGTGGCTCGGGACTGTACCCAAAAAAGACCTATTTGTACGACTCCTTTGAGCCGTGGTAGGGTAGAAATCAAAGCACAGTGGGAACTCACACGAGACAAATGACGACCTCAGGTCGATGAACTAACCTGTACACATGTCACCAGGGAACTGCTATCTGACGCTAGGTATAAATACCAACTAGCAGGTTCCCGGCGAGTCCTGTCCAGTATACTCATAACCCAATGAGCACCTGTATACATCTTAGGTGATCCAACTGACACCGGTGGCTTGTGAGACCGGCCACCTCCCCTCGTCGGGGTCTCGACTGTATGCACTAGTCTACTCCGGAGTATCGATGCCCTGTCTCGAAACTCCCACGACTGGGGACTACTATTAAGGATGTGCTTATAGACTACCCAACTCTCACGTATATGATCGCCATCATACTGTTGGTAGTCAAGTAAGATCCTAAGGGCTCTATCAACGTGTAATAGTGATCAGTCACCTGAACCTGTACACGACTGATAAAGGCAAACCAGATAGCATACTATCATCTCGAGTAAGACTGTGCTACCGGTATAGGTCCTCCTCAATCGTTGCAATCACGTACCTGTGATCCAATAATTGACTTTGAGGGCCTATGGTTTGGAAGAAGACTATCCAGTAAGCATAATAGGTGTACTCTCCTAAACCAAGGAGTACTCGCAACCTGAGAGAAGGTGATGATAAAAGACAACTGAATAATACCTTATTCTATTTCTCCCGAATTGGGGAAAAAAGCAAAGGTGAAGTAGGAGTAGCGATGAAGTACGCGGTTTGATCGTGAATGATAGCAGTCGCAATTTACTTTGCCCTCTTTCTAATCTCTTTATTTTGTCATTACTTATTACCTTCTGTACACCCTACTTAGGCTAATTGGTTTTCTTCATTCCCTACCTTTCGACACCTGCCTATGGTTTGGAAGAAGACTATCCAATAAGCGTAACAGGTGTACTCTCCTAAACCAAGGAGCCCTCGCAACCTGAGAGAAAGTGATGATAAAAGACAACTGAATAAACCAATTCAATTTCTCCTGAACCTGGATCCATCCTCGAAGAAGTCCCTTCGAGTTCGTATATAACCATACGATGAATCTATCCAATGGAAGTGGATGTTCGTAGTGATACGAGGTGTTCTGAGAAATGCAAAGGGTAAAAGAAGGAGCGGCAATGACTTATGCAACTTAGGACAATCCAAAAGCCAGTATTTTAAGAAGGTTCGGTCAATTTGGTCACTGAGTCATAGTCTAGGGTCGGTCAAAGGTTGCTGCCAAAGAGAGAGAGAAAAGAAACACTCTACGTGCATTCTTACCTAGATCAGAATGGTTATCACTTTATCTAATCAGGAAACCTCCCACTGTACTATCAAATTCTCCTCCAAACCTGAAAGAAGAATCAATCGGGATCACCCGAAGAGTAAACCAACTCATCAGTGGGAATCGGGATCCAACTCTCATCGCGTGATAACATGAAGGTATCCACTCACGTTATCACACTCCAGAAGGTATGCGCATGCCTGGCAAGTTTCAGTTTCTTTAGAAACTCCCGATATAATTTTTGCCCCATGCTCTTATGACCTTGACGTAGGCCAAAATGCCATAAGTCACATGCCAAGTTCTACCCATCATTATCTTGTCAATTTGAACCCACCCGTACATGCCCCTGACGTGGGCCAAATGGCAGAACAATTGTCCCAAACCAACTCATCTATCTATGCAACAGATGAATACCCAGCAGCTACCAAACACTATGCCTTGGCGTAGGTCGAAATACATAGCTTGAATACTACTGAATACCCAAATGAAATGACGGAGGGCTACGGCTGGTTTTTGGCAAAAAACCCTTAACGTAATGAACTTGATCTCGCTGAAGAAACCTGATAGCCTTTTATAAAATATAGTGGCGAAAACCTTCGCTAAAGAGGTCACTCCCGGTGAAGGGATCTCGGCTCTTTCCTCGTGGAATGAGGTGCCGGATATTCCAACTGAATAACGCGATGCAAAGCAACATGTAATCGACTATAGTGAAGTTATTACCCTGATGCAAACTTCTGCCCAAAGGGTCACGCCCGGTGAAGGGATCTCGGCCCTTGCCTCGTCGAACGAGGTGCATGATATTTCAACTGAATACCACTGTGCAAAACAAAAGAAAACGTCTTTGTAATAACACTTTTTAAAACTGTCCAAACAGGTTTGTTTTCCTTTGCATTGATCAAAATCAACGCAGTCCCATCAATTAATCACTCCAGAAAAGAATGAAAATAAAATGTACGTATATGCCATCCACATTCGTCACTGGGTCCCGTCATCACCCGTTAAATTACTTAACTAATGACAGAGCGGGGACTGGACTAGCGCGGGTGTAAAACATATACAACATCTACTAGTATATATACCAATATACAATAATCGCTCCAGGCGTGATAAGATGCAACATTACAGAAAAAAGTAATAAGCATCACAGAACAATACAGATAATCTGGGATCTCCGGATTTCACAGAGCCGCTACTGAAACCCGGCGTTCCCCTGGTCGTGTGGATAGCCTGTGCAATGAAACCTAAACCCCTACGGGTGCGGCAAGTCACCCGCCAAAACCTGAAGCGGGGCAGCCCCTACAGCAAAATGAATGGACCACCCTGCACTTCACGGAATCCGGTAACTTGAGCACCCCTCCTTGGGTCAACCTGTACCCTCTACGAGTGCGGCGAATAGTCTGTCAATTCTAGAGTGAGGCCCCTCTGCCTCTCAAAGCCACGAGATGCGGACCCGTTGCCCTCCAGAACCCGACTATCCGTGCACTCCGTCGCGGGGTAAACCTAGTACAAAAATGAAAATATGTACAACGGGTACATCGACCTCAGCCCGGTCGTGCCCCAAAAGAATATTATACAAACAGACAGTGACGACAGTCCGCATGTTGGACGCTCGCCCCGCATTATCAAATGTACAAATAAATCCAAACTGCAATACCATTGCACATAGCTATCCACCACGACAAATCCGCAACATCACAGCACAACACAGAACATCAACGCGAATGTCACGTTCGCAAATCCGTCTAAAAGGACTATAGCAATTAGACGTAATTTACTGCTCGAATGACATTCACGGTCGGAGATATAATGTAAGTACTGTAAACTAACAAGTTTAAAATTTCGATCGACAAAACTTCCCGAAGTGGGCCCCACGTACATCTGCAGTACACAAACAAAATCTGGGCCCAAAAGAAATATTCCAGAAACCACAATTTTCTATGCAGGAGGTTACTGTAGAAAAATGGTAGTTTGATGCTCCAAACCTGCGGCGGAACCGCGGCCAAACCTTGGTTTGTGCGGCGGTTTCGCGGCAGTACTGTAGAGTCAGTCGACCAAATTTCACCAGAATTCTTAAAAAAGCCTGATCGATTTTCTGAGATGCACAAAATGATTTTTAGTCCAGTTTTTAAAATCGACAGAAACTTTACATAGAAAAATGTGGTTTTCGAAATTTCTTCCGATCGATATTTTAAACGCGTTAGAACAAGTTAGTAAACGTTAATGGCGTGGATCTGATACCATGTAAGTCTACGGTAGCGCCCCGGCCGTCAATTTGACGCCAAACGCGGAATAAAAACTTTTATAACGGGCGCTATCGCATACCATAACCCGGATCTTGCCATTAACGCTAAACTAACTAACTATAAAGAGGTAGAAAGGCTATACCGAACGATCCGAGTCCTTCGGTTTTTAGCCATCATCCCACGCTCATCGCGGCAACTCCGATCTCCTGTCTCCTCCTCGAGGTGGCACCACATCTACGGATCTTTAAACGGTCTCCCGCCTCTATAATGAGGCAACTCGGTCATCAAGTCTGCCAAAAGAGATGACCAAGATGAAGTAGAGAACGAGTAGAATACTTTGTCTCAAACACTCTAGGGTTCTTATCACATGAGAGGGTTAGGGTGGACGTAGAAGAAGATGCTATGGATTGAAAATGGTGAACTCAAGAAAACTAGTGAGCATAAGAAAAACTAAGCTCATCAACTTTTTTTTTCTTCTCACTTGTGTTTAGATATATCATGGTTGAGCAAGAAAAATATCTCATGAAAATATCCATCAAATATCTAAACCCAAATCCAAAACACATTAATTCTATCATGACTCACTTAGTGACTCATTAGCATGAGTCACTAAGGAACATGGTAGAAGAAATGAGTCACTAATCATGAGTCACCATTTCCAAAAACCCTTTTAACCATTTAAACAAAAATGATTAACCAAAAAAAATGCATCTTCTAAAATATTCTCGTAACGGATTACGAAAATACCCCTCACCTGTATATACATACCTGTATCCGTATTCCGACCGAATACGAATACGAGAGACTAAAATATTCCGACTCAATATAATATATGGATCCGGCTTAAACCAAAGCCCACCAGTATTATCTGCCCGAAATATGACACGTGCGCAAACACACGTGTATTTTCCAAACCCTGCCATAAAACCATACGGCCTCTACAACGTTTCGCCCGAACTTGGGAAACTATCTGTGGGGGACTCTAATGACTCATCAGTACCCTGGCAGTGGGTTTAACTACAAGCACGTCAGTGGCACTAGCAGTGCGTAACGGCTGCCCATGTACTGACCTCAAGAAAAGCCGATGAGCGAACTCATCCTGAAACCCTACTGAGCCTAACAGTGACAATATACATATAGTCCGGTCCGTTCGTTTATGAGTATCGCATATCGGGCCTAGGGGGCTGGTAACGTCAGACCCCTAATAGCGGTATAAGTCGTGTCGGAGTATAGCCCAGAACACCCTGAGATACTACCGGAGTACCTACCAGTAAATCTCCTGCCTCGGCCGAGGGCTTTGTGTAATGGCTCTCCTAGGCACAGCGCGATCTCCCTCCCAATACCGGGAGAGACGAATCCCCTGCCGATCCGCTCACTTGCCTCCATGTGGCTCGGGACTGTACCCAAAAAAGACCTATTTGCACGACTCCTTTGAGCCGTGGTAGGGTAGAAATCAAAGCACAGTGGGAACTCACACGAGACAAATGACGACCTCAGGTCGATGAACTAACCTGTACACATGTCACCAGGGAACTGCTATCTGACGCTAGGTATAAATACCAACTAGCAGGTTCCCGGCGAGTCCTGTCCGATGTACTCATAACCCAATGAGCACCTGTATACATCTTAGGTGATCCAACTGACACCAGTGGCTTGTGAGACCGGCCACCGCCCCTCATCGGGGTCTCGACTGTATACACTAGTCTACTCTGGAGTATCGATGCCCTGTCTCGAAACTCCCACGACCAGGGACCACTATTAAGGATGTGCTTATAGACTACCCAACTCTCACGTATATGATCGCCATCATACTATTGGTAGTCAAGCAAGATCCTAAGGGCTCTATTAACGTGTAATAGTGATTAGTCACCTGAACATGTACACGACTGATAAAGGCAAACCAGATAGCATACTATCATCTCGAGTAAGACTGTGCTATCGGTATAGGTCCTCCTCAATCATTGCAATCACGTACCTACGATCCAATAATTGACTTTGAGGGCACTATATCCAACAGTACCTACATCTTATATGATAACGATGAAGATGATGGGTGCCGATCGTCGGAAAAAATGATGGAGGGCGTACTTTTTCAACACCATAGGAGGAAATTCCTTCCTATGGCATCTTTCTTCCATTATTCGCTCTCTCTCTCTCTCTCTCTCTCTCTATATATATATATATATAGTAAATACTTCTATATGTTTTGCATCCGCGCTAGTCCTGCACCCACTCTACCGGTAGTTAAGTAACCTAACGGTGCATGACGGGGCCCCGTGGCGAATGTGAATAGCATATAAAAGCATGTTATTTTGGTTATTTCTTCTGTGGCTTGGAAACTTAAAATGATGGAAACGCATTATCTAAATAATGTAAGGAAAAATAAACCTAAATGATGTTGTCGGAATCAATTTTAAAACTACTCGGTTTTCTTCAAAACTCATAGTCATATTCTTTTGCTTTGCATAAAGGTATTCGGTTAGGAATATCCCGCACCTCATTCTATGAGGGAAGAGCCTTGATCCCTTCGCGGGAAGTTCGCTCTTAAGCAAAGGTTTATGTTACTGGTTTTAAAAAGCGGAGCTTAAACCACTCCATTTCAAAGCCACTCGAGTTCCTTCAACGATATCAAGTTCATTACGTTAAAGGTTTTTCGCCAAAAACCAGCCGTAGCTCTCCGTCGTTTCAGATTGGCATTACTTAATATTTGTGCTGCGTTTGTTGACCTAGTCAAGGTATAGTGTACGGTAGCTGAGTGGTGCTTTTCTGTGCATTGTAATGCGATTGGTTAGGACAGTCGTGCGACCTTGTTGACCTAGTCAAGGGCACGTATGGGTGGGTTTAATGCAATCAAGAAAATGACGGGTTGAACTTGACTAGCGGTTTATGGTTTGTTGACCTAATCAAGGTCATAAGCCGTTAAGGGCAAAAACCATATCGGGGGTTTCAAATATACGGGAAACTTGCCAGGCATGCGCATACCTTCTGGAGTGTGGTGACTTGAGTAGATTTTGTCAGGTCATCACATGATGATAGTTGGGTCCCGATTCCCACCGATGAGTATGTATTACTCCCCGAGAGGTTTTTCACTTCACAATTAGTTAACCTATTAGGTGTCTAGAAAGTGTTAACGAGATTACGCCGCTGCGGAAACGGGGTTATTAATTTGGTCCGTGCGAAAGCACGGGGGACCTCCCTCGGAGTACCAACGCTGGCCTGGCTGAACGGTTAGCGAACTTGTAAAGTGTAAATGATCCCGACTGGTTTTCCTTTTAGGGTTTGAAGGAGAATTCGAAGAAACAGTGGGAGCCATCCTAATTAAATAAAATGAAAACCAATCTAATCTTAATAGAGTGCACGCTTAGTGTTTCTTTTCTCTCTCTCTCTGGTACAGCGACCCATGATTTACCTAAAAAACTCATGAACCTAATTGACCGAACCTTTTTATAGAGTTTGGCTTTGGCTTGTCTTGATTTGCGACAAAATCGCATATGTCCCTGCTACTCCTACTTTACTCTTTGCATTTCTTCAGAACACGTCGTATCACTGCGATGATCCATATTGTTTGGAACGGTCATCGTATAGTTACATACGAACTCAAAGAAGTTACTTCAGTCGAGAATGGCCACAGGTTCTGGATAGATTGAATAGGATTATTCGGTTGTCTCTTCCCTTTACCTTCTCTCAGATTGCGAGACTCCTTGTATTAGGAGAGTACACATGTTACGCTTATTGGATAGTCTTCTTCCAAACCTTGGGCTGGTGCCGAAAGGTAGGGAAGGAAGAAAATCAATTAGCCTAAGTGCGATGTACAGAAGGTAAGATGTAGAGACATATAAAGGGATTGAAATGAGGGCAAAGGAAATTGCGACCACTGTCATGAATCTGGATAATGGAAAAGGCATTACTAGAAATACCTAGCCACCTCCTATGAAACATTTTAATGTTTCAGTTTTTCTGTATACTTGTAAAAGAGAACTGTTTTCCCAATTAATTCTAACTCCAGAGTATGTATTTACCGGACATGGATCTCACATCTGTACGGTGTTACAGATGATGAGTAGGAGTAGAATATTGGAAAAGGGGAAATTTGATCCCCAATATCGGAATTCGTTGCAATTGGTAGTATTGGATTAAATCGCCTAGCTTTGCTTAATGGCAAATATTTGGTTTCGAATAACCGTTGTTGTGTACAAAATTTTAAAATGAAATATATGTACCTTTATCTTATAAAGTGAGATATATATTTTGAAAATTGTGTTATAAACATTTACTTTTATTAGTTGAGAATAAGGTAAGGTGCATTGAATAACGGAGTAAGACATTCTCGATCAAAATACAGTTTTCAATTTACAAAACACGGAATTTGAGTTAGTATACTCTTGGGACTTATACAAGAAAATGTATGTTGTTCGGTGTCCTTCGGAATAAGGGGTTGGTACTCTTACTTCATTCAGGTTTACCTATGAATTCTCTGATTTTAGACACGCATTCGTTGTAATGCAAGATCCAATGATCGTGAGAAGTTTATAGGTATAAGAATAAAGTAAAGAACCATATGTTGGAAGTATCAGGATTCTTCGAAGTGATCGAAAATGTAGATACTTATGCTAAGTATTCCATCAAAGTAATATTGAGAACATGATTGTCTCCCAGGTTACTCATCCGTGAGTGTGCTCCATGATGTGTAATGTTGTATTAGCCTTTTTCCATTAGGTGATGTGCACTGGAAACAGTTGCATGACTTTTGAATCTGATTCCATTTAAATTAGTACCTTGATTCTATATGGATATAGAATGGTTATATATCTTGAGGTTGTTAAGATATGGAGTTATCCGGTTTCTATTTGAAAGGAGAATCCAGACAAATTCAAGGCACGATTCGGTAATGGCGGTTTGTGGATTATCCCAAGCATTCGCTAGGATTTTGTTTTTACCATTTTCAAGATCAATGGTTACATTGTTCTTGACTCGCTACCTTTTTATAAAATGAATCTTTTTGCAAAAGAAACTAGTGGGAGTATGGTAGAAATGGAAGTGATTCTAGAACCACAAACGATTACCGAAATTTAGTAGAACCTGAAGATTCAATTAAACTTAAAAAACCATTAGCCACTCCGGAGATATTAGTAGGTGACCTCGGCCATCCGAGAGATACTTCGGTTTTCTTATAGACGGTGACAGGGAGGTCAGTATCATGGTGAGATGGCCCTACTAGTTATCAGCAGGTCATGGGAGGTGGTAACTTCCAGGTGACCAGATGCTTCGTATTCAAGATGGACTCCACACACTTCAGCAAATTATGGATTTTGGACTTTACTAGATGCTCCTGAAGGGGTAAAACCCATTAGGAGCAAGTAGATCTTTTGAGATCTGTGCAAGTGGAAAGGTATTAACCTAATAAGGCTAGACTTGTTGCAAAGAGTTTTCATCAAATACCCATTATGGATTGTGATGAGACTTTTACTTCAGTGTCTATGCCGAAGTCCATACGGATATAACTTGGAACTGTTGTTTCACCTACTTGTTATCAGTAGGTTATAGGAAGTGGTAATTTCCAGGTGACCGGATATTTCATACCCAAGATGGACTCCACACACTTTAGCAAATCATGGATTTTGGACTTTGCTGGGTCCTCCTAAAGGGGTAAAACCCACTAAGAGCAAGTAGATCTTTCGAGATCTGTGCAGGTAGAAATGTACTAACCTAATAAGGCTAGATTTGTTGTAAAGAGTTTTCATCAAATACCCGTTATGGATTGTGATGTGACTTTTACTTCAGTGTCTACGTTGAAGTCCATATGGATATGATTTAGCGCTGATGCGGTTCATGGCTATGATATCTGGCGGGTGGGTCGCTATAACGTCTTTTTAAATGGGAATTTGGAGGTGCGCATGTATATGACTATGCCATAGGGTTATCGTAGTCAGTGGGAGCAGCGGAAGATGTGCAAGTTGCTTATGTCTATTCATAGACTGAAGCATGGATAGCGGAGACGGATCATTTGTTTTGATGTGACAGTCAAGGTGATTGACTTCATCAAAATAATAGATGAACCTAGTAAGAAAGATGTAGGGAGTACTATCCTGGAATTTGGATGACATACTCCAAATAGGAAGTGATGTTCCTATACTACAATCGATCAAATTTTGGTTGGCACATAATGTTTTCTCCACGTTGGATATTGATAGTATATCGGGAATTCTGGTGACTAGATCTAGATTTGGGATGTTTCCCAAATTGGGTACTTAAACAATATTCTAAAAGTATTTTAGAATGGACGACTCCTGGCATGGTAGTGTACCGGCAGGTGATGGAGTCATCCTCCCTAAAGAGATGTCTTTTGGACCAATGAAGAGAGGGACTGGTATGAATGACATATTATTTGCTTAGGCAATTGAGTCAATCATGCAATGTCTTGTACAAAACCAGATGGATAATATATCAGGGATTCTGGTTTTAGATATAGATTTGGGAAGTTTCCCAATCGGGTACTTGGACTTCATTCTAAAAGTATTTTAGAATGGACGACTCCCGGCGTGGTGGTGTACCCACAGATGATGGAGCCACCCTCTCTAAAAGGGATGTTTTCTAGACTGATGTAGAGAGGGGCTGGCATGAATGACATATCATTTGCTTAGGCAATTGAATCAATCATGCAATGTCTTGTATAACACTAGATACTGCTTATACACTTGCAGTAGCAAGCAGATATTAATCCAATCCTGGAGAAATATTGGGAAGCAGTAAAAAACATAAGATGATGTTCTTGGTATAAGATAACGGCAGCCTCCTGTGGGAGGCGGTTATCGGTTCAGGCTTCCAAAGTGACCTGGATGACAGAGATGCTGTCAGAGTTTTGAGTTTAGCCTCTTCTGAAGATCAGTGTATTGGATAGTGTTCCAATAGGGATACTGAGGTAATCATGGTGCAGGATGCTGGTTATGACTCAACAGAGAATACAGCTCAAGAAGTTTGTTGGATAGGAGTTGTTCGTTGATGAACTTGGTCCCATCAAGTATCCAGACAAATTCTTGAGGCGGGGTATCGCTCAGTTTAGGAGATTGTTGATCTCCACAAAGTTGAGATATAGAGATATGAAGTTGGAATATTGTAGCGGATCCACTCACTGAAACTATTTCTCAGACAAATTAAGTTTCACAAGTATAGTTTGCGAAACTGATTAGTAGAGAAGTTGGGTATTCAGTAGCACACGAGCTGTGGGTACGCGATACCGCAATAATTGGCCTTAAGTGCAAGTGGGAGATTGTTGGATATAGTGCCCTCAAAGCAATTATTATGATTGCAAGTAGGTGATTATGATAATTGAGGGAGGACCTATACAGGTATAATAGTCTTACTCGAGATAATAGTATGCTATCTGGTTTATCTTCATCGTTGATGAAGCCCGTACGATTGTTGCTTGACAACCAACATTATGATGACGATCATATATGTGAGAGCTGGGTTGTCCATAAGCATATCCTTAAATGTCTCTAGGCGTGGAAGTATCGAGACTGGGCATCGATATTCCGGAGTAGACTAGTGTATACGCTTCTAGACCCGACGAGGGGCGGTGGCCGGACTCACAAGCCATTGGTGTTTTGTCACCTAAGATAGTATACAGGTGCTCACTGGAGGTGGGTACACTGGACGGACTCATCGAGAACTTCAAGATGGGATTATATCTATCCTCAGATGGAAATTCTCAGGTGGCATAAGTACAGGTTAGTCTTTTGACCTGAGATCGTCATTTGTCTCGTGTGAGTTCATATTGTACTTTGATTACTACCCTACCACGGCTCAAAGGGGTCGTGCTAACAGGTTTTAGTTGGATACAGTCCCGAGCCACATGGAGGCAGTGGTCGATTGTCAAGGATTCGTCTCTCCTGGTATTAGGATTCGATGTCGCGCTGTGTTCAGTTAGCTATCACCAGAAATCCATGGCCACGGTGGATGTGTTAGTGATATATGCCCTAGAGTCCATTATTGTATAGTACTAGATTGTATATTACATTTTGGAAGCTTGGGATATACACAGATATAATAACAGTCTTGCTCAATATGGTAGTATGCTACTTGGTTTGATTCTATCTTAATATGTGTATATGTTTCTTTTAGCATATCGCTAATACATATTGATAGAGCCCTTATGATCTTTGCTTGACTACCAACGTTATGATGGCAGTGTAAGTCCATGCTACCCTTCCCCGGTTCTTACGGGGTTGCGGAAGTGGTGAAAAACGATTTTCAAGAGGGTGGTAACATGGACTACCAATACGGATCTTTGTTAAACTACTAACTAACAACCTAACAAGAGTTTACCTACTCGGTTAGGGGGCTATACCTTTCTTGAACTCCTTCGTCTTCGACTCCTCCCGGTGTACGGATCGGCCTTACCTCGTCGTCTTCTTGCGCCGAAGATGGATCCACCCGAAAGCTTCTACCTTTGGCTTCTTCTTCGAACTTTGAAGAAACTAGATCACTTGGCTTGCTAGGCCTTGTGAACTAGAATGAGTAGAGGAATGTTTTGGTGTCTTTTTATCTCTAAGGCAATGAGTCTCAACACATGAGAATGGTTTGCCTTTAACTAGAGAGAGCAAGAGGAAGAGGGAGAGCTTGAGAATGAGAGAGCTCAAGAGAGAGAAAGCAAATGAAAGAATGAGCCATACTCATCTCATTCTCACCTCTCATAATCCAAAAGCCATCATAACAAAAATAGTAATCAAGTATTGTGTGATGGTTTAAGTCAAAATGGCTATATCATTTCATGCACTCATTTTGCATAAATAAACAAGCAATCAAAAGTCTTTGATTGGAATGATAGCCATTGTCATGATGATGGTCAACTAGTCCAACCTAGTCAACAAAGTCAACCCCTCAACAACCATGTCACTATAATACTTAATTAATATAAATGTTAATAATATTTCTTATTCTCATTAGGGTTAAGCAAAAGTCAATGGTCAACGGTCAACTGTCAACAACCCCAATGAGAATCCTCTGCCTCTGTCTCTCTGTCATCTGTGCATACACACCCGCATCCGCGTTCCGAGGAACACGAATACAAACGAGATAAAACCAATCCCAAAACGTACACTAGGATCTGGCTTAAACCAAAGCCCGCTAGTGTTAACTGTCCGGACACTGTACGTGCACAAGTGCACGAATGTGACCGAACCCTGTCGAAATACCATGCGACCTGTCGCAAAACCATGCGACCCCTACTCTTTTGCCTAAAGGCGAATAGCTTTCTGTGTGGGACTCTAAAGACTCGACACTACGCTGGCAGTGGGTTTAACCACAGACCGCAAGCGGCACTAGCTGTGCATAACATAAATCTTTTGTCCCTCTTCGCAATAGAAGAAATATCCCTTGGAGTTCTTTGGATATCCCACAAACTCGCACTGTACTGAGCGTGCCTCGAGCTTGTCCGCATGCTGCTTTTGACAAAAGCTGGACATCCCCATGTCTTAATATGGTTAAGATAGGGTCTCTTCCCACACCACATCTCATATGGTGTAGTAGGCACAGTCTTAGTTGGAACTCGGTTCAAAAGGTATGCAGCTGATTCTAGTGCATATCCCCAGAATGATCGCGGTAACTCAGCGTTACTCATCATGGACCGTACCATATCCAATAGGGTTCGGTTCCGTCTCTCCGATACACCGTTATGTTGCGGAGTGTATGGAGGAGTAAGCTGAGAGAGAATTCCATTCTCTTTTAAATAGTCCAGGAACTCGGCACTTAAGTATTCACCACCTCGATCCGATCTTAGAATCTTGATACTTTTGCCGGTTTGATTTTCTACTTCATTCTTATATTCATGGAATTTTCCAAAGGTTTCGGACTTATGTTTCATTAAGAAGACATAACCGTACCTTGAAAAGTCATCCGTAAAAGTAATGAAGTAAGAATAACAGCTTCGCGCATGTGTAGACATTGGACCGCACACGTCGCTGTGTACGAGTCCCAAGAGCTCGCTCGCTCTTACTCCATGTCCAGTGAACGGAGTCTTTGTCATCTTTCCTTTGAGACCGGATTGACAAGTGTCATACGATTGATATTCGAACGGATTCAAATATCCTTCTGCATGTAACTTCGTCAACCTTCTCTCATTGATGTGACCCGGTCTACAATACCATAAGAAAGTCTGATTTATTTCCGGAGACTTTCTTTTGTGTGTATTCTGGACATTGAAAATCTGTGGTTGGTTTAATACGTATATACCATTGCTTAATGTACCTGACCCAATCAGAACTTGATTAAGGTGAATGTTTACAACATTACTTACAAACGCAAATTCATAACCTTCTTTAGAAGTCAAAGATACAGAAATGATATTACAAGTTGCGTTGGGTACAAAATAGCAATTACGCAAAACCAAAACATGTCCATCTGACATTCCCAGGTGATAGTCCCCCACGGCCTTAGCATACATGCTAGCTCTGTTTGCAACTTTGAGGGTCATGTCACCTGCCTTCAAAACCCTACGGTTTCTCAACGCCTGCAAAGAATTACAGATATGAGATCCTGATCCGGTATCCAATACCCAGGAAGTAGAGTTTATTGATAGACAGTTTTCAATAACATACACACCTGAAGCTGAAGCCGCAACTTGCTTCAGATCCTGTGTTCTGGCCTTCCAAGCCCTGCAATCTTTCTTCCAGTGTCCACTCTTATGACAGAAAAAGCATTCTTCCTTATCCACAAGCTTCCCTACTTTCTTTGTTGCTTTTGCCTTTTCCTTCGTATCCGCTTTACTAATACCGCCCCTTGGTTTGGCGGGGGCTTTCTTCTTCTTTCCCTTGGCTTTCGCCTTGGACCTAGAAGAGGAAGATCCTCCTACAAACAAAGTGGTTGTTTCCCTACCTTTCTGTAGGGTGCCCTCTGCGCTCCTCAGCATGTTGAGGAGTTCTGAAAGTTCAACTTCCTTTTCTTGCAAGTTGAAGTTCAGGATAAACTGGGCGTAAGTGGAAGGAAGGGACTGGAGAATCAAGTCCGTATAGAGCTCATTCTCCAATGTGGTCCCAAGGTCCGCGAGCTCCTCTATGTAGCTAATCATCTTAAGCACGTGTTCCGCTACCGATGATCCGACGGCCAATCTTGTCGAAAACAACTTCTTCGACACTTCGTATCTGGCGATACGAGATTGCTCTCCATACAGTTCTTTTGTATGGAGAAATATGGATTCGAGGTCCATATTCTCGTACCTCCTCTGATGTTCGTTGTCCATAGAGGCAAGCACGAGGAACTTGGCCTTCGCGCAGTCGATTTCCCAGGTTTTATGGATTTCCTTATCCGCAACGCTGGTTTTGGGACGTGGGACAGGGGGAGCTTTGGTGGTAAGAAGATACCCCAACTTGTCATAAGTGATTGCCATTTTGACATTCCTGAGCCAATCTTTGTAGTTTGGTCCTGTCAGTATGTTGTTATCTAGTAATAACTTAAGTCCGGTCATGTCGATTGGTCGCTGCAATTAGGAGAGAGAGAAGAAACACTTTAGCATGATGCTCTTGCAAGTTTAGAGTGGTTTTTAGTTTGTCTAAACAGGATGGCTCCCACTGTCTCTCGAATCCCTCCCCAAACCATAAAGGAAGAATTAGTTAGGATCAATCTCACCGTACAATACTTGCTTAACCGTTCGGCCAGGCTGGTGTCGGTACTTCGAGGGAGGTTTTCCAACGCTTTCGCGAAGTTCCTTAATTAAATAACCTCTTTTCCATGTGGGCGTAGCCCCGCTAACACCTTTCTAGACACCTACTTGGTTTATAGCATTGATCGTTAAGTGAGAAATTTCCCGAGGAGTAGCATATACTCACAGTAGGATCGGGATCCAAATATCATTGCGTGACAAAACTGAAGGAATCCTACTAGAATCATCACACTCCAAATGGTATGCAACACTAGCAAGTTTCAGTTCTTTTGAAACTCCCGATGTGGATTTTTGCCCCATGCTCTTATGACCTTGACTTTGGCCAACAAATCATAAGTCACATGTCAAGTTCTACCCGTCATTCTCCAGGTTAATTTGAGCCCACCCGCACATACCCTTGACTTTGGCCAACAAGGTAGAACGACTGCCCCAAACCAACACATCTATCTATGCTGCACATGAATACCTAATAGCTACCAATCACTATGCCTTGACTTTGGCCAACAAACATAGCTTGAATACTATTGACCATCCATGTGAAACGACGGAGGGCTACGAATGGTTTTGGCGAAACCGTGAACGTAGTGAACTTGATATAATCGATGGAACGAGATAGCTTTTAAAAGGAGTGGCTTAAGCTCCGCGTTTAAAAGTTATTTTGAAAAGAAACCGAGTGGTTTTTGAAAGTGTTCCAACGACTTTTACATGGTTTATTTTTCTTGCATTAGTTCTTTTAATGCGTGTTTTTCTTGCATTAGTACTTTTAATGCGTCCCATCATTTAATCCTACAATTGCAGAAAACAACCAAAATATGACGTACGCTTATGCCATTCGCATTCGCCACGGGGCCCCGTCGTTACCCGTTGGGTTACTTAACTAACGAAAGAGCGGGGGCTGGGCTAGCGCGGCTGCAAAACATAAGCAATGCCCAAATAATATCATATATAGATATACTGCAATGATAGCCATTTCAGATCACAGATGAACACATTGGATATACTAGGAATCCACAATTCGTACGAGCCTGTAACGAAAAGAGGATTACACGGTCGCGGTGAATAGCCAAACCCCACCCTAGACCCCTACGGGTGCGGCAAACTACTCGCCAAGTACCCGAAGCGAAGAAACCTCCCTCAACTCGTGAGTAGGCCACTCGGCACTTCGAGATACCCGGTAGTTTGTGCACCCCACCATGGGTCTATCCTAGGAGCAAAAACAGTAAAAAGAAATTATACAATGACGGCTACAACCCCGACCCGGTTGTGCGGCCATATAAATAATATTACATCAATTTACAAATTTACATGAATTGAAAGAAAAGAAAACTCTCGTCTCACAACCCTCGGCTATTCACCCGCGACAATCCAATGAATTCATATACACATACCATCAATATTACAGATCACAGATTTGTATAACCCCCACTAATCGACATATAGCGATTAGCAGACGTTCAATACAAATAACACATCACAGATATATACCCGTTAGCCTTAGTCTTTAGAAGTTTGATAAAAATACGAATTTTCAAGCCCCAAAAACAAATTTTTCTTTCTGGAAAATCTGGGTTGAAAAGACATATTGTAAAAATCCCAAAATACCCCCAGAAACACACTGCAAGAAACAGTTTCCCCAACCGAGTCAACTCGGCCGCAGAACCGCGGCGGGAGCATGCTCCCGCCGCGTTTCCGCGGTGCTTTGACCGATTCAGTGGACGCAATTTCTTGGGTGTTTAACAAAAAGCCTGAGCCGATTTTTAAGATAAGATTTATCATTTTTTGGACAGAAAAAAATTCGGCAGAAACTTCATTTTCCGGGTTCGTTTCGCGACTTTTTCTTTGATCGAACTTCTACTTACTTTGCTAACATGTTAGATAGTGTTTAACTAGGCTCTGATACCACTGTAAGTGTATGCTACCCTTCCCCGGTTCTTACGGGGTTGCGGAAGTGGTGAAAAACGATTTTCAAGAGGGTGGTAACATGGACTACCAATACAGATCTTTGTTAAACTACTAACTAACAACCTAACAAGAGTTTACCTACTCGGTTAGGAGGCTATACCTTTCTTGAACTCCTTCGTCTTCGACTCCTCCCGGTGTACGGATCGGCCTCACCTCGTCGTCTTCTTGCGCCGAAGATGGATCCACCCGAAAGCTTCTACCTTTGGCTTCTTCTTCGAACTTTGAAGAAACTAGATCACTTGGCTTGCTAGGCCTTGTGAACTAGAATGAGTAGAGGAATGTTTTGGTGTTGTTTACCCCAATCAGAGCAAAGCTCTGATCAAATTCCGAGACGGGAGATGAAGCAACGCTTCATCTTCCCCCAATCAGAGCAAAGCTCTGCTTTGAAAATTTAAACTTTAATAAAAGAAGCAACGCTTCAGCTAGCCTGCGCTCTGCGCTGCACGCCACGTGGCAGCGCAGTTGCGCTGCGCTGCGCGACACGTGTCAGCGCAGTTGCGCCAGCGCTGTGCGCTGCGTGACACGTATTACGCGCTGGGGCATTTACGCCTAACAGAATTAAGATTCTAAAGAAATCTTTCTGTTCTTATTAAAAACAAGAAGATTGTCTTCTGTAAAACAGAAGCCCTTGGATCAAGGATCCAACGGTGGGGAAAATTCCCCAAATCACTCAGAGAATGATCTCTTTAACAAACTTTAACTAATTTATGGGCACTATAAAAAGGACCCTAGACCTCAATTCAAAGACATCAACATTCTTGAAAAATCAAGAACTTCAAACAGAGAGAACTCTGAAGAAATTTCAAGAAAAAGGTAAGAAAAACCCCTTTAAGATAGAAGAATTTCTTTTAATAGATCATTGATCTAAGAACAAGATCAATGATCTTCAATAAAAAACAAATAAAAATAGTGCTTTGCACTTGTGAACCATTGGTTCTCTGAGATCAAGAAAAACAAGGAATAAACTTGTTTTCCTTGATCTAAATTAGATCAAGAAATCAAACAGTGCTGTGCACTTTTTTATGAACCATTGGTTCTGGAATCTTAAAGATTCTCAAGATTATTGGAATAGTACCTTGCACTTGCAGAAACTGCACTGTTGCGCTCCTGGGTTGGCGCAAGCCACCAGAGAGCGCCACGTGTCAACATCTGAATCACTTGCGCTGTGCGCTTCAAGAAAGAGCCTTGCTCTATGAAATTGGCGCGACTCACCAGAGTGCGCCACGTGTCAGCAGCGCAAGCGTAGCGCACTGCGCCTGCAAGACGCGTGTCATCACTACAAGCGCTTGCGCTCTTTGATTGGCACAAAGCGCCTGAAAAATGCAATGCATTTCTTTTGTTAAAGGGCCAGGCCCAAGTCAAAAAGACCTTGCAGGCCAAAATAAATTGCATAGCAATAAAAAGGGACAGAGCCCAAGTAAAATTGATGCTCTGCATCATTTATAAATGGGCAGAGCCCAAAACAAATTGATGCTCTGCATCCTTTATGGATAGAGCCCAAATAAAAATAAAAAGAAATGCAATGCAAAAACAAATAAAAATGATGAGTATTTTCCCAACTGGACTTAGCCCAATCATGGCTGTAAGTCCTCAAATTAAATTGACTGAGCACGACTGCTCTCTTAAATCAATTTACATCCGGTTCGAGAGTACATCTCTGAACTCCTTTGACTCCTATCGTTGTAATCCTTCAACGACGTCAGAGAGGTGACGGGTCCCGACAACCACACTTCAACACGGACTGTGGGGTCCTTAAACTCATGGACTTAAGCATCCTTAAACTAAAACACGGACTGTGGGGTCCTTAAACCTGCGGACTTATGCGTCCTTAAACTAAAACACGGACTGTGGGGTCCTTAAACCCGCGGACTTATGCGTCCTTAAACTAAATCACGGACTGTGGGGTCCTTAAACCCACGGACTTAAGCGTCCTTAAACTACCTATGGACCCCCATGTCCCTAAACTGGAATATGGACCGAAACGTCCTTAAACTAATATTGGACCGAAACGTCCTTAAACTAATATCGGACCGAAACGTCTTTAAACTAATATCGGACCGAGACGTCCCTAAACTAATATTGGACCGAGACGTCCTTAAACTAATGATGGACCATCACGTCCCTAAACTGGAATATGGACCGAAGCGTCCTTAAACTAATATCGGACCGAAACGTGCTTAAACTAATATCGGACCGAGACGTTCCTAAACTAATATTGGACCGAAACGTCCTTAAACTAATGATGGACCATCACGTCCTTAAACTGGCGATGGACCGAAACATCCTTAAACTAATGTTGGACCGAAACGTCCTTAAACTAATGATGGACCATCACGTCCCTAAACTGGCGATGGACCGAAACGTCCTTAAACTAATGTTGGACCATCACGTCCTTAAACTGGAACATAGACCACCACGTCCTTAAACTGGAATACGGACCACCACGTCTCTAAACTGGAACATAGACCACCACGTCCCTAAACTGGCAATGGACCGCAACGTCCTTAAACTACCTATGGACCACTACGTCCCTAAACTGGAACAATAGCGCCTCCAAATGCTCTTTTGCCGGATCTAAACGGTCCCGTTTAAGTCGATCTTAGCCCCAAACACGGCTAACGTATCCTTAAACATTCAAATGAACTATTAAACTCCAAATCAACTTTGGTTCAAGGGTACATCTCTGAACTCCTCTGACACATGTCGTTGTAATCCTTCAACGACGTCAGAGAGGTGACGAGTCCCGACGGCCATATATTAAATGGATCACCACGTTAAGTTGATCTTAGTCTCAAACAGGACTAACGTATCCTTAACGAACTTTTAAGTTGATCTTAGTCTCAATACGACTAACGTATCCTTAAACTAAAAAAAAACACCAAACCCAAATCTAAGTAAATACGGATTTGGACTAATCCACGTCCTACGGGCGACGACATTACTCAGTCTTCGTATACAATCCACGGGCAACCACAAACAAAACAAACACCCACGACGCGAAGTGAAATTCTGGAGAAGGAGAAAGTTGTTACCGCGATGCGGTAGCGTAATTAACTGCAGGGGCTTGCGCCTGCAGGGAAGAGCGTCCCCACAATCAAAAACCCTTCACCCCGAGGGGGAATCTGACGAAGTCTGCTACATCGACCGCATCCGTCTAAACCTCCGATACACGGTGCCATAAATCAACTTGGCATCTTCGGAGAGGTAGACGGATAAAATCATATAGCATCTGCCCCGAATCTCAGGCAAGACGTCCTCGCGTCGTCGGCCGCCGTTCGGAGGGGAACATGTGTCTTTTTATCTCTAAGGCAATGAGTCTCAACACATGAGAATGGTTTGCCTTTAGCAAGAGAGAGCAAGAGGAAGAGGGAGAGCTTGAGAATGAGAGAGCTCAAGAGAGAGAAAGCAAATGAAAGAATGAGCCATACTCATCTCATTCTCACCTCTCATAATCCAAAAGCCATCATAACAAAAATAGTAATCAAGTATTGTGTGATGGTTTAAGTCAAAATGGCTATATCATTTCATGCACTCATTTTGCATAAATAAACAAGCAAGCAAAAGTCTTTGCCATGGAATGATAGCCATTGTCATGATGATGGTCAACTAGTCCAACCTAGCCAACAAAGTCAACAAGTCAACAAAGTCAACCCCTCAACAACCATGTCACTATAATACTTAATTAATATAAATGTTAATAATATTTCTTATTCTCATTAGGGTTAAGCAAAAGTCAATGGTCAACGGTCAACTGTCAACAACCCCAATGAGAATCCTCTGCCTCTGTCTCTCTGTCATCTGTGCATACACACCCGCATCCGCGTTCCGAGGAACACGAATACAAACGAGATAAAACCAATCCCAAAACGTACACTAGGATCTGGCTTAAACCAAAGCCCGCTAGTGTTAACTGTCCGGACACTGTACGTGCACAAGTGCACGGATGTGACCGAACCCTGTCGCAATACCATGCGACCTGTCGCAAAACCATGCGACCCCTACTCTTTTGCCTAAAGGCGAATAGCTTTCTGTGTGGGACTCTAAAGACTCGACACTACGCTGGCAGTGGGTTTAACCACAGACCGCAAGCGGCACTAGCTGTGCGTAACGGTCCCCAGGTAGATGCCGACAAGAAGACTGACGAGGTGAAACCCATCTGAACTCCTACTGAGTCTGAATGTGACAGTCTCCGTACAGTCCGGTCTGTTCGTCTGATACATCGCATGGCGGGCCTAGGGGCGGTAAACGTCAGTCCCCTAATAGCGGTACAAGTCGTGCCGGAGTGAAGCCCAGAACACCCTGAGATAACACTGGAAACCTACCAGTATATCTCGCTTGCCCTGGCCAGGGACTACTCGTATAATGGCTCTCCTAGACACAACACGATGTCAACCCCCAATACCGGGAGAGACGAATCCTGTCTAACCGTCACTGCTTCCAAGTGCTTCGGGACTGCACCCAAAAACTACCTGTTTGCATGACTCCTTTGAGCCGTGGTAGGGTAGTAATCAAAGTACAGTGGGAACACACTCGAGGCGAAGTGACAGTGTCAAGTCAGCGGACTAAGCTGTACTCATGTCACCTGGGAACTAATAACTGACGATAGGTATAATACCAACCAATCAGTTCCCGACGAGTCCTGTCCAGTGTACTCGTAACCCAACGAGCACCAGCATACTATCTCAAGTACGACGTACTGACGGCTGTGGGACAGACCGTCTCCCATACTGGGATGAGAAGCGCATACGCTAGTCTACTCCGGAGTATCGATGCCCTGTCTCGATAGTCCTGCAACTAGGGACCTGCATAAGGATGTGCTTATAGATTACCCAGCCCCCACTAGTGTGACTGCCATCACAACGCTGGTAATCAAGCAAAGATCCTAAGGGCTCCACTAATGTGTATAGGTGATATACTAAAATAAACACATGTACACATTGAAGTAGAAACAAACCAAGTAGCATACTGCTATATTGAGCAAGATTGTTTATACAAGGTGAATATCCCAAGCTTCCATTAAGTAATATACAAACTAGTATGATACAATAATGGTCTCTAGGGCATATACACTAACAGGCAATCACACTGGTGGGGGCTGTGTAGTCTATAAGCACATATTTATACCTGTCCCTAGTCGTAGGATTATCGAGACAGGGCATCGATACTTCATACTAGACTAGTGTATATGCTTCTCATCCCAGCAGGAAAAATGGCATGTCCCACAGCCATTGGTATGCCTACCGAAGATAGTATGCAGGTGCTCATTGTGATATGAGTTACACTGGACGGACTCGATGAGAACTGCTGGTTGGTATTATACATATCGTCGGTTAGCAGTTCTCGGGTGGCATGAGTACAGGTTAGTCTATTGACCTGACATCACTATTCATTTCCAGTGTGTTCCCACTGTACTTAGATTACTATCCTACCACGGCTCAAATGAGGCGTGCAAACAGGTAGTAATTGGGTGCAGTCCCAAAGCACTTGGAAGCAGTAGGGGTTAGACAGGACTCGTCTCTCCCAGTATTTAGAGTTGATATCGTGCTATGTTCGGATAACCATTACACAAAGTCCCTGGCCAGGGCAAGCGAGATTTACTGGTAGGTACACCAGTAGTTTCTCAGGGTGTATAGGGCTCTACACCGGCATGGCTTATTACGCTATTAAGGGTCTGACAGTTACCACCCTCTAGGCCCGATATGTGATACTCTTAGACGAACAGACCGGACTATACGGAGATTGTCACAGATAGGCTCAGTAGGAGTTCGGATGAGTTTTCTTATCGGTCTTCTTATCGACAGATACCTGGGTAGCCGTTACGTACAGTTAGTGCCACTGACGGACTTGTGGTTAAACCCATTGCCACCGTACTGTCGAGTCTTTAGAGTCCCACACAGAGGTGTTGGGGTAAAAATTTACACCCCGATTGACTAAGTCAAAATCAAAGTCAACCCCAAGCCAAGTGGGCCCAAACCCAGGTCAAGTGGGCTAATGCCCGGGTCGAGCCTGAACATGAAGCGGCTGGCCTCCCCAATGCCAAAATAAAAAAAAATTTAATAAATAATTTTGGTGTATTTCTTTTATTTTATTTTATGAATAAATGTAAAAAAATGGGCATAAAGCCAAATTTTGTAAAACCCATGGCTCATGTGCAAAAGAAATGAGCACATGAGGTATGGGATGGGCAAAATGCCATTTTGTAAAGCCCAATGTGCTATATGTAAAGTGTATAGCCTATAAAGGTAAAGATGATGAAAATATCTCAACAACTTTTTCTCTCTCTCAAAAATTAGGGTCTGTGCCTCCTTCTCCTTCCTCAAGGTTCTAAAACGTTCTTCCCCTTTTGAATTAAATGAAGAGTTTTACTTTTCTTTTTCCAAAAATAAATAGTTTTTCACCACAAAACCCACAAAGGGGAGCTCAGATCTTCCATTAGATCTAAAAAATGGGAGATTTTTAAATCTCACCCCATTTCTCCAAGATCCGGCCAACCGAGAGGAAGAAGAAGGAGACCCATCTCTAGAAATCCCATCTTGGGAAGATCCAGGGCCAAAGGGGAGAGAAACAAAGGGGGCCCCTTTGATCATTTCTATAGATTTTTAGGAGTTCAACTCCATAAATTAATCTCTTTTTAGGAGTTTAACTCCAGAAGTCAAATCGGGAGCACAGCTCCCAGTGCAAGGATAAAGTCTTTTTTCCTGCTAACGCCCAGCGCCTGCGTGCCAAGCACATGGGGCGCTGGCGCCCAAGCACCCAGCGCCCACGTACCGGGCACGTGAGGCGCTCACGCCAAAGCGCCCAGCGCCCGCGTGCTAGGCACGTGAGGCGCTGGCGCTCACGCGTCCTTTGGACGCCATTTCCCCCTCATTTTATATACACTTCACACTAAAAATACCTCCCCCGTTAGAAAAAAATTTCTAACGGGGCGTTGCCCTGCACCCCGTAAGGGGGCTGCTCGCCCCCTTGACCCCCAGCCCGCTATCCGGGTAGTGGGACCCCCATAAAAACTCTGCGGGGCCCCGGATATATCCAAAACTCCTTCAAAACACAACACTGTACGTTGAGTTCGTATGACCTGTTTGACCCGTCAATCGGAGGTTCTCTCGCTCCAAAGGCGAGGGGTAATTAACGACAGCTTAGTCCGCGGCTGCCGGAGATTCATATCCCCACAATCAATAAACCCCAGCCTACCCTAGGCAGGGGAAATCTGTAATGCGCCTTACAAGCGCGCGCGTATTCTCATCTCAATGGGGTGACGAAAAACACCCTACAGATTCTGGCATGCCCGATGAGACCTGTCTCTCCTCCCATATCTCGGGTCAAGTGTTCATGCGAACTCATTTAACATATATGCCAATGTTTGTACTGAAATAATTTTTTTTCCGTGCAGCAATCAACTTTCAACGACGATGTCTTCTAAGATGAATTCAGCTTCCGACGCGACCCCGATCTCGTACGTGGTCAAGATCAATGCCCGCGTGGTTCTCCCTGCCAGTCTCAGCCGGCAATGGGAGGAGCCACCCGTCAATTTGGTTCTGTCATCATCTACCCTGCTGGAAGCGCTCATCTGGCGGAGGTCACGGCAAACCAAGTGGGCAAACCGACCTCAAGGGGCAGGAGGCCGAACGTTGTAGTCGCCAAAGCATCCCACTCCAAATGCAAATCTGTATTCGAACGGCTCTCCACTGTTCCAACTGGGAGAAAGGCCGTCAACACCAATGGGGCCACAAAGCAGCTCCAGCAAGCTTAGATGGTGCCCTTGACAATCGCGCGAATGGGCATCTTCTCTGGCCTCTCTGTCAATCGGTCTACGGCGTCTTCTCGAAGAGCCAAATTCTGCCAAGTGCTAAAACCAGAAAAGTTAAGGCAGAAGCGGCTCCGGTATCGAGCCAACAGGAGGGCCAAGACTTCAGCCATGTGGAATCTTGTGAGGTTACAAGAGCAGGGTTACTCCGCGACGACGGCTGAGTCGGCTGTAAAAATCAGTAATTCCTTCGAACCTCTGAAGTGGGTTCAGAAAAATACCATGACTGCTAGAATCAAGAAGACAACGGTCCGAACGTTGCTACAAAGAGACGTGTCCCAGCCCTGACAGAGAAAGTACGACACCGTCTCTTCAAGTGTCTATCAGGCGCTCTGTGCCGCGCAAAAACAGCGGGGCAAAACCAAAAAGGAATCATCAGCACCATTCAAGAATTTGGCCAGGCCAGCCGCCTTTAGTCGACTGCCCGTTACCGAAACAGGAGGGTCAAGACAGCGGTCCGCAAAATCAGCTGCCAATAATGAAAAGACAGCTGGATATGTTGTCCACACGGTCTATATGGCATGCACGCGCCCCAGTGACAACCTTCACAGCAAATGCAAGGATGGGGCCACCATATCCCAAGCCCAATCTGGCTTGAATGTGGTTGCCGCTTGCTAAGAACATCCGCCTCTGCTGGATGATGAAAACCCTCTCGATGAGGATGATAGGCAGAAAGACCCCTTAGTCCATGTAAAGTCAAGCTCGGACAGCGAGGAAGAGTTGACTTTCTGCCCCAGGACCGCGGAGCAAGAGCTGCTTCAAGAGCTTAGAAAACAGCTCAGGAGCAAAGATAAAGAGATGGCCAAGCTCTATTCGAAAATTGACGACCCAACGAACGTTGTGATGCAGCTTGCGACTCAAATTGCTCGAGCCCCTCCCAATCAAGCACAAGTCTCTACTCATGAGCCGGGTGATGACAACCCGAAGTAGCCGATGCCTGTCTCTTTGGGTCCAAGATTGGTCGAGCCGCACGAAAGCCGGCCACATTCCGCTTCTGGGGACGTCTTTGCCCCAGATAGCATTATCCCGCTAACACAAGATCGGATAATGGATTTGGCACCAGCAAGGTTAAAACATTGGTGGCCGAAGCCGAAGCTCAGAAAGAAATTGGCAGTAGTGGGCGGCCACATCCCGCACAGTACAATCTGATCGAGTTCCCGAGCGGCAACGTCATTCCTAAATTCGGAAGGTTTGACGGGACGGGAAACGCAAATCAGCACGTCGCCCACTTTAAAGCGTCGTGCGGAAATACATGGGGCAATGATGCGCTTCTTCTTCGTCAGTTTGTCAATAGCCTGACCGGTGTTGCTTTCGACTGGTACGCAAGCATACCAGATGGGTCCGTCATTACTTTTGCCCAAATGGAGTCTCTGTTTCGGCAAAGATTCATAAGCGTCAGTGACAAAATCTCCATCGCTGACCTTGTGAGAACCAAGCCGGGGAAAAATGAAAGCAACACGGACTTTATTGCCCAATGGCACAATCTCACGGTCAAGTGCGAACTGCCGCTGGAGCAGGACCAGTCCGTCAGCCTTCTCATTGGGAACCTCGGCAATTGGATGGTCCCATTCTTGTGTACAGCAGGCCTCAAGACGTTTCAGGAGCTAACCAAGAAAGTCCAAATGCTGGAACACTCGACGCAAGAGTCTACTCTGGACTCTCAGAGAGACAAGACTTGGAAAAGCAAGCGGGACGACAACCGTAGAAGCGGGAATTCCAGCAGTACCAATGTATTCAATGCGTCCGACAATGAAGACAAGCGAAAGACACGCGATTCCAAAACCAACCGGTCTCGAAGGACATTGCTAGGAGGAGAAGGGCCTTCCTTAGAGGAGAAAAAGAACAAGGTTTACTCTTTCAGAAGGGACAAGGTCCGCAAGATATTTAAAGATGCCTCGAACAATGGTCTACTATTGCCGGAGTCGAAAAGACTTCAAGAAGCAAAAATGACCGACAATCCCCTGTATTGCCCGTACCACCGAGTAGTGAGCCATGCGATCGAGGATTGCTATATCTTCAAATACTGGGTCGAGAAGCAGTACAAGGATGGAGAGATCGAGCTATCCAAGAGTGTATTGGTGAATAATCAAGTTGCAACCACCAACTTTATACAGACAGAAGCTGAAGCCTTCTGGGAGCAGACAGCTGAACCCGCTGTCCTGAGAAATGAAACTGACTCGCCGCAGCCTCCGTGGAGTAGCACATATCTAATAAGACGAAGAAGATGCTAAAGTTACTTCGGAAAGAACCCAGAACAGAATGGGAAGGGCAGAAGAAGCCTACCATTCCAGCTGCCAATTCGGCTCCATCAGGCTCAAAATCCAAAAAGCTCAAGAAGAAGAAAAGTGCAGCTCGATGCGAAAAAGAGTCTATAGGGAGATCGACCATTCAAAAATATATCGATTCCCTCGAAGACTATGAACAGAAGGAAAGAACTCTTATTCAATTGAAGGAGTTCCTCCCTATAGAAGCGGCTGAAATTCTGGAGGAGTTAAAAAAAGACTCCAATGAAGAGATCCCTATAGTGACCTGCTACGCCATCCATCTTGGTAGCGACTCTGAGGTGGAGCTCTATTTTCCCGAAGAGGGCGAGGAGCTCGCCGCAAGGGCCAACCAAATCCAGCTCAGAAGCGGCAGGGCTCTACCGCCGAATCAGGGCAACGCCCCAAAAGGGAAGGAAAAACAAGTCGCTAATGAATAAGATGGTGGAGAGCCGGCTCATGAAAATCCGAGTCTTTCTTCGGTGGACTACAATGTCTTGGCTCATCTCCGAAAGCTCCCGTCTCTCCTGAGCATCTACGATGCCTTGGTCCTAACTAAAGAGCTTAGAGATGTTCTCATTCACGCTCTACAAAACTCCGAGCGGTATCAGGCTCACTTTGCGAAAATCAATATGAAAGAAGCCCAGTACGCTCTGCATGCCACCACAATCACGTTTAAGGATGAAGACTTGCAACTGGGAACAGCTGAGCATAATCGGCCGCTTTACGTGACAGGGTACAATGATGGAGACCGGATTAATCGCATATTGATTAATCCAGGGTCTTCAGTGAATATCATGAACTTGCAAACTCTGAAGAGTTTGTTAATGGACGTCCGACACCTGTCAAGGGAAAGGATTGTCATTCAAGGCTTCAAGCAAAATTGCCAGCAAGTTCTGGGATCCATAGCTCTGCCAATCAAATTTGGGGATCTGCAGACCGAAGCTAAGATATACGTGATCGACGCTGACACGTCTTATAAAATTCTCTTGGGGCGGCCGTGGTTCCACGATTACGGCATCATTCCGTCAACTTTCCATCAATGCATGAAGTATACTAAAAATGGCGAAGAAATACGCATTGACGGAGACATCCAGCCGTTCGGTGTGCATGAAGTCCGATATGAGCATTCTCGGTACTTTATGAACCACCAAAATGCTAAGCTACAACTGACCGAGGAGAGAGCAACCCCAAGACTCAAAAGCAAATCTGAGCCGTCTGTCACTTTCAAAAGCAAAAACGCCCAAGTGCGCCCGCGTTTCGGTAGTGACACTGATGAGTCCGACGCTGAAAGTCCGTCCTTCCGTAAAACTCGCTCTCGTTTCGGTAGCGATATGGACGAATCTGATACTGAAGGCCCATCTAGAAGCAAAGTCCGCCCTTATCTTGGCAGCGACACTGAAGAGTCGGAGGAAAAGGACCCGCCTTGCAACAGCTGTACAGATTAGACCCCCATGCAACAAGAAAAACTACGAGAGACCTTCGAAATTGCAGAAGGGTCCCTAGCCATCATAAGGGTGCCGGAGCGGATGTGCAAAGAGCTCGATGCATTGTCAGTCTCTACCGTGGACCAGTTGAAAACTTTCTACGTTCCCGGGAGGAAAAGTGGACAGAAGGACATCCTGTTTTATGGGTCAAACCCTGTTGTGCACCCGGACGATTTGTCTGTCGCGTGTCTTCCCTATGAGAGAGGCATAAGAGCCGTCCTCAATCCCAGATACTATGCACCCGAGATGCGGGAATATTTCAAAAGGTGTGGATGTCGGTTATATCAAATGGAGTCCGAAGCAAAGTTTTATGAAGGGCTATGGTATCCGCCTCAGGTCCGAGCACTCATCGATGGAAGAATTCCAGATAGACGGGGCATAGGTTTCATCCAGCCTAATTCTAAGCCATGCTATATGATCCATGTTGGTGAAGCCAGCGAAAGGTCAAATGATGACGACGAGATAGCCGAGCCAGAAGAAGCTCCTCAAGAGCTCGAAGATGGCAGACAAGCAAGCTTCGATGAGCTAACCGAGATCGATTTGGGAACGCTTGATAACCCAAGACCGACCTACATCAACTCACTCTTGTCAGAGAAAATGAAGGAGCGGATAATCGCCTTGCTACATAAGTTCGCTGGCTGCTTCGCATGGACATACAAAGAAATGCCCGGCCTCTCCCCTGAAGTGGCAGTGCATAAGCTGGCTATATCTTCTGATGCCAAGCCAGTCAAACAAGCTCCTCGAAGAATGAGAAGGGAACTGGAAGAAAAGGTCATCGAGGAAACTAAGAAACTTATCGATGCTGGTTTCATCCGGGAAGAGAAATACGCAGACTGGATCGCATGCATTGTCCCAGTAAAGAAGAAAAATGAGCAGATCCGGGTTTGTGTCGATTTCAGGGACCTTAACAAGGCATGCCCTAAAGATGATTTCCCGCTTCTGGTCATGGAAATGATGGTCGATGACACCTCAAATTACGAGCTGTTCACCTTCATGGACGGTTCATCTGGGTACAATCAGATAAAAATGTCGCATGAGGATGAGAAGCATACAGCATTTCGAACCCCGATCGGCATATGCTGTTACAAAGTGATGCCGTTCGGACTGAAGAACGCAGGTGCTACATATCAAAGGGAAATGACTAATATCTTTGATGACCTAATCCATAAAGTCGTTGAATGCTATGTTGATGATCTGGTTGTCAAGACTAAAGCCAAGGCCGATCACATCTAAGATCTTAGAACCGTTTTCACCCGATTGAGGGAAAATGATCTGAAGATGAATCCTCTAAAGTGTGCTTTTGGCGTGTCATCAGGAAAATTCCTAGGCTTTATAGTCCGACATCGGGGGATCGAAGTTGACCCATCCAAGATAAAGGCCATCATGGAGATGCCCCCTCCAAAGAGTCTGACGCAGCTAAGATCCTTTCAAGGCAAGCTCGCTTACATACGAAGGTTCATCTCGAACCTATCGGGGAGATGTAGGCCCTTTTCAAAACTCATGAGGAAAGGAGCTCCTTTTGCCTGGGATGCCGAATGTCAAGAAGCGTTCGAAAGTATCAAATGATACCTGTCACACCCTCCAGTGCTTGCTGCTCCTATCCCAAATAAACCGTTGATTCTCTATACTGCCGCGCTGGATGAGTCACTCGGTGCGCTCCTTGCCCAGAACAAAGAGGAGGGAAAAGAAAATGCCCTCTACTACCTCAGTCGAACTCTAGTCGGGGCAGAACACAACTATTCCCCGATCGAAAAGCAATGCCTTGCTCTGATATTCACTGTGAAGAAGCAGATGCACTATATGCTCGCTCATCGGGTTATGCTGATCTCCAAGGTCGACTCGCTCAAACACTTAATGACCAAAGTAAGCCTCGCCGGCAGAATGGCAAGATGGGCTGTCATGCTGCTTGATTTTGACATAGTTTATACTCCTCAGAAAGGAATAAAAGGGCAAGCCCTCGCCGATTTCCTCGCTGCTTATCCTATACCAGAAGGGTCGCCGCTAAATTGTGAATTACCCGATGAATAAGTGCTGCACCTCGAGGATAGCGAGCCATGTTGGGAGCTTTACTTCGAAGGAGCCTCATCAGTAAGGACCTCCAGTAAATCAAGTGTCCCAGAGATAAAAGTAGGGATAGGATTGGTGTTCATCACGCCGTCGATGGGAACCCTACGGCGTTCTTTTGCTCTCACCGAGACTCGCACAAACAACGAGGCTGAGTACGAGGCTCTAATAGCTGATCTGGAGCTCGCTATAGAAATAGAAATCTTCGGCTACGAGTCTACGGTGATTCCCAGCTTGTTGTCAACCAAGTAAGTGGCGAATATAAGATATACAAACCCGAGTTAGCTCGGTACAGAAGCTGGGTGGTGGAGCTTATGAAACAGTTCACCCATATTGAGCTGATGAGAGTTCGTAGGGCGTTGAATAGAAAAGCTGACGTACTCGCTCGCTTAGCCAAGGAGCTGGCTGATCCTGACGTGGACGAAATTCTGATCACAGTCAGAAGCCGGCAAATTCTACCCCCAGTCTCTCTACAAGAAGAGAAAAGCGCGGAACAGAAGAGCGGTCCCGCCGAAGAAGCTTCGATCGTTCAAGACGAGCTCGATTGGAGAGAGCCCTTCATAGGGTACTCCGATACGACAAGCTGCCCGAAGGAAAATCTGCGAGGATTCAATTGAAGAAGAGAGCTTTTCGATACGTGTTTGTAAATAATACGCTATACCGCAGATCATATGACCAACTCTGGCTCAGATGTCTGTCATCGGCCGAAGCCCAGAAAGTCATGAAAGAAGTTCACTCGGGCGTCTGCGGAGCTCACCAATCCGACCCCAAAATACGGCTTCAAATCAAACGGCTTGGATATTACTGGCCTACAATGATAAGAGATTGTGAAGAGCATGCAAAGAAGTGTCATATCTGCCAAATTCACGGTGATTTCATTCACAAGCATCCCAATCCGCTGCATCCTACGGTGGCGTCATGGCCCTTCGAAGTTTGGGGCACCGACATAGTTGGTCCAATTGATCCCCCATCATCTAAAGGCCACCGGTTCGTATTGGTCGCAACTGACTATTTCTCTAGATGGGCTGAAGCTGTCCCGCTAAAAGAAGTCAAGACAGAAGATATTCTGACGTTCTTCCAGCATAATGTTCTATACCGCTTTGGTACACCAAGAAGAATCATTTCTGACAACGGGCCTTCTTTCAAGAGCTTCAAAATCTCAAGGTTTGCTACTCAGCACAAGATAGACTGGAGATATTCCTTCATTTATAATCCAAGAGCCAACGGGCTAGCTGAAGCCTTCAATAAGACTCTATGCAAGCTCCTGAGGAAAAATGCTTCAGCCAACAAGAAAGACTGGAATCTCAAACTTCACAAGGCATTGTGGGCATATCGTACCACGCATCGTACTCCAACTCGGTCCACTCCATACTCATTGCTCTTCGGAGTGGAGGCGATCCTCCCCCTCGAAGTTGAAGTTCCAAGCTTAAGAATGGTCGTTCAGCACGAGTTGACGGAGGAGGAAAACGTGCTCCTTTGGCTCGAAGTGCTCGACGCCCTCGAAGAAAAGAGACTTGCAGTACAGCAAAATCTGGAGCTGTACCGAGCCTAAATGTCACGGGCCTATGACAAGATGACCCATCTCCGCGCTTTCAAGAAAGGCGAATTGGTGTTGGTTCTAAAAAGACCGATCATCCCCAATCGACATGCCAAGTGAAAATCCGAGCCAAACTGAGAAGGACCATACGTCATAGAGAAAGTGTTTGATGGAGGATCCTACCAGCTGATAAATGCCGAGGGAGAAAGGCCTATGCCACCTATCAATGGCCGATATCTCAAGAAATACTACGCGCGAGTGCTCCAAGTTGTAGGCGAATTGAGCACACCGGCCCTACGGTCTGGGTCATACATCCTGTAAAACCGTATACAATCCACGGCCATAAACGACCCATATCTCTCCCAAGTCCTACCGGCGAGACTACATTTAAAGTTCTACCAGCAATGAAGATTCGCCAAAAAAAGGGGTATGTCCATAAGCAAAACGGGCACGGATAAAAACCCGAAAGGGCTCCGTGAATAAAAACAGCAGGACTGTCGGCGAGTTTGTGAAAACCTAAAAGAGCGCAAACTCGTAAAAAAAGATGATATACACTCGCAAAGTCCTCTCGACCTTGTGAGGAGAATATCCCCGCGTGAGATCCTTACGACTCACAAAGTAGCAACACACTTAGGAATCCTCACGATTCCTAAGGAGAACATACACCTATGAGATCCTCTAGACTCGTAGGGAGAAAATTATTTTATGAGACCCTTACGGCTCATAAAATTGAAACGCCTTAGGTGATAAGGATCTAAACCTGTCTTCTGAGCCATCGCTTCACAACGGGCAACGAAAAATGATGAGTCGCTCCTGGCATTTCGCTTCAGTGTTAGCGGTGCTTATGCCGAACAAAAACCTAAATCCTAAGTTTTTCCAACGGCGAATGATGAGTCGCTCCTGATATTATATTCCAGTGCAGCGATGCAGAAGCCAACCAAAATCCAATCTCCCGAAATTCTCCCAGCCCTACGGTTGGTCCCTAAGTTGACTACCGTATACAATCCACGGGCTCAAATAATCCTCATCATACCCATGCCCGACCGCAATCATCAGTTACGCGGCTGGTCTCCACCCTTGAAATTATGCTCCATTTAGGAAGACCCACTCATGTGTCCTCACGATACATGAGGAGAACAAACTTACGGGATCCTCACGACTCGTAAGAAAACACCTTCGTGGGATCCTTACGACCCACAAAGAAAAAACACACTTGGGAGTCCCCACGACTCCTAAGGAGAAAGTACACCTACGAGATCCTTTCGACTCGTAGGGATAAAATGCTTTTATGGGATCCTTACGGCTCATAAAATTGAAAAACTTTAGGTGATAGGGACCTAAACCTGTCTCCGAAGCCATCGCTCCTCAATAGGAAAAAGCAAATGATGAATTGCTCCTGGCATATGTGCTTCAATGTTAGCAACGCTGATGCCTACCCTAACCCCAAAATTCCAAACTCCAACCCAATAGACCCCTAAGTCTTTAAACTGGGAACAGATGACCCCTAAGTCGTTAAACTGGGAACAGATGACCCCTAAGTTGTTAAACTAGGAACGAGGGAAATCCCCTCACAGCAAATGATGATTCGCTCCTCGTGCCATATTCCAGTGCAGCGGTGCTGATGCCAAACCAAAACCAAAATCCCCAAATCCTGTCATGGCGGATGGTGATTCGCTCCTTGTACCATATTCCAGTGTAGCGGTGCTGATGTCAACCCAAATCACATCAAATCGACAAAACAACCAATGACCTCCCTGGCAGAATCAAGCTCCACCTCGGAAACGAGTCAACTTCATCCCTGACACCGCAAGAAGCGGAGCAAGTCAAATCCAGCACCGACCGTCCACATTGCAAAAAGGGCAGCATCAACCGTCCAAGTCGTTAAAAGGGCAGCACCGACCGTCCAAGTCGCTAAAATGGCAGCACCGACCGTCCACGTCGCAAAAAGGGCAGCATCGACCGTCCACGTCGCTAAAAGGGCACCACCAACCGTCCGCGTCGCTAAAAGGGCAGCACTGACCGTCCAAGTCGCAAAAAGGGCAGCACCGACCTTCTAAGTCGCAAAAAGGGCAGCACCGACCGTCCAAGTCGCAAAAAGGGCAGCACCGACCATCCACGTCGCAAAAAGGGCAGCACCGACCGTCCACGTCGTAAAAAGGGCAGCACCGACCGTCCACGTCGCAAAAAGGGCAGCACCGACCGTCCAAGTTGCAAAAAGGGCAGCAACGACCGTCCACGTCGCTAAAAGGGCAGCACCGATCGTCCACGTCGCAAAAAGGGCAGCAACGACCTCCACGTCATCAAAACGGGAACCAAATTAAATCAACCTCCACGCGAAAGAAGATCCATCAATTTCATGCATACAACCCACATATGTGGTGTGCATTTATTGATGGGGGCAATTTGTTGGGGTAAAAATTTACACCCCGGTTGACTAAGTCAAAATCAAAGTCAACCCCAAGCCAAGTGGGCCCAAGCCCAGGTCAAGTGGGCTAATGTCCGAGTCGAGCCCGAACATGAAGCGGCCGGCCTCCCCCATGCCAAAATAATTTTTGTTTAATAAATAATTTTGGTGTATTGCTTTTATTTTATTTTATGAATAAATGTAAGAAAAATGGGCATAAAGCCAAATTTTGTAAAACCCGTGGCTCATATGCAAAAGAAATGAGCACAAGAGGCATGGGATGTGCAAAATGCCATTTTGTAAAGCCCAATGTGCTATATGTAAAGTGTACAAAGATGATGAAAATATCTCAACAACTTTTTCTCTCTCTCAAAAATTAGGGTACGTGCCTCATTCTCCTACCTCAAGGTTCTAAAACCTTCTTCCCTTTTGAATCAAATCAAGAGTTTTACTCTTCTTTTTCCAAAATTAAATAGTTTTTCACCACAAAACCCACAAAGGGGAGCTCAGATCTTCCATTAGATCTTAAAAAGGGGAGATTTTTAAATCTCACCCCCTTTCTCCAAGATCCGGCCAACCGAGAGGAATAAGAAGGAGACCCATCTCCAGAAATACCATCTTGGGAAGATCCAGAGTCAAAGGGGAGAGAAACAAAGGGACCCCCTTTAATCATTTCTAAAGATTTCTAGGAGTTTAACTCCATTCAAGATCTGTTGGAGTTCAACTCCATAAATTAATCTCTTTTTGGCAGTTTAACTCCAGAAGTCAAATCGGGAGCACAGCTCCCAGTGCAGGGACAGAGTCTCTTTTCTTGCTGAGGCCCAGCGCCCGCGTGCCAAGCACGTAGGGTGCTGGCGCCCGCGTGTCACGCACGTGGGGCCCAGGCGCCCAGCGCCCACGTGTCGGGCACGTGAGGTGCTTGCGCCCAAGCGCCCAGCGCCCGCGTGCTAGGCACGTGAGGCGCTGGCGCTCACGCGTTCTTTGGACGCCATTTCCCCCCTCATTTTATATACACTCCACACTAAAAATACCTCACCCGTTAGAAAAAATTTCTAACGGGGCGCTGACCCGCACCCCGCAAGGGGGCTGCTAGCCCCCTTGACCCCCAACCAGCTATCCGGATAGCGGGACCCCCGTTAAAACTCTGCGGGGCCCCCGATATATCCAAAACCCCTTCAAAACACAACACTGCACATTGAATTCGCATGACCTGTTTGACCCGTCAATCAGAGGTTCTCTTGCTCCAAAGGCGAAGGGTAATTAACGGCAGCTTAGTCCGAGGCTGCCAGAAATTCAGATCCCCACAATCAATAAACTCCAGTCTACCCTAGGCAGGGGGAATCTGTAATGCGCCTGACAAGCGCGCACGTATTCCCATCTCAATGGGGTGACGAAAAACACCCTACAAGAAGGTTTCCCTGCTTCAGGCGAAACAATGTAGAAGCCGTATGGTTTTACGGCAGGGTTCCGATCATATACGTGTACTGGCTACACGAATGTTGTTCGGACGGATAATACTAGTGGGCTTTGGTTTAAGCCGGATTCTAGTATTATATTATCAGATTATTATTATCTCATTGTATTCATATTTTTCGGAATACGATTATGAGTATGTATATACGGTGAGGGCATTGATTGATCTTAAATTTCGTGTCGTGTTTGGAAAATGTAAAATATATCACAATCAAAGAAATTTGTAAACCGCAATCCATAACGGTGTCGATGTAGGTTCGTTAGCGAGTGCGGATCGTCCACAGGGAAAGTGTGATCCGTTCGTAATTGATTTAGATGAATTGAAAATTAAAGAGAAAAGAAAAGACAATTCAATTCAAGATTTATAAAAGTGAATTTCAAGAATTATCAAAAATCTAATATCAAGAAAACATTAAAATCAAGAATTAAGAATTGATGATTTCCAATCGAATTAGGTTTCAAGAATCGAAGTGAGGCTCGTAGGAATCGATTGAATCTATAGATGTGATGAAAACTAATGATTATGTTTTTTTATCCATTAATGAATTGATACTAGATCGATGACGGTCAATCGAGGTTTAAGGATATCTTGAAGGAACTAGGGTTTCTTCATCTCATCCTTTGTCCTTTGAATGAATCTCATTCAAAAGCTAGCCTCTAGTAGATTGAATTACCGATCTTTGATCTCTAGTTACGAGCAAAAACATTCAATTAAGTATTTCGCTCGAAACTAGATTGTCGATGATTCAATTTACAAGAGTTTACAAAACTTATAGGAATTAAGAATCGTTTCAAGATTTGTAACATCATCATCTATTGATTCTCTCGACTCCTTCACGAGCGGAGTTTTTACTCAAGCATCATATCAAAGAACACAATCAAGAATCGAGATCTAATCATGATGCAAGAATGTAAAGAAAGCAAGATAAAGAATTTCACCTTTTATTTATCAACAATTTTGTTACAATTCTCTCAAGATCTACAATGGGGAAAGAACTAGATCGTCGATTTGGCTTCGCACGTCTTCGTGAGTCGCGGATCGTCTTGGACCACTTGCTCGGATGAAGATCGGCTTCGCTCCTAAAAGGTTGATGGTTTCTTACTTGAATTGTACTCGGAGATCTTGAATTTGGCTTTGGTGATTGGATTAGGGTTAGGGTTACAAGTTGTGTCACTCAACTTGTATTAGGAATTGATGGAGAGATCAACAACCTTTTTTATGAACAACTAATGAATGAACTAATGAACAACCCAAAACCCTAGATCTAGGTTTCCTTTTATAACCATCTTAACCCTAGATCTAGAATTCAAATTTCAAATTTCCCTCCAAAAGTTTGTTAGAGAGAGGCTTCTAGAAGAAATTTGTTGGAGGGAATATTCTAGAATAAGGTATATTCTAGGGCTAGGTTGTTAGGCCGAGCCTTCTGGATGAAGCCACGTGTTTTTCTGGAGTCCTCTGGAAGCTAAGTCCGTTACAAGAACCACGTGGAGAAAATCTGAGGAGATGACGTCATCATAGCGCCGTGGATCCGCGGCGGGAAGCACCTATGGGCCGCGGATCCACGGCCCAATGGAGGCTTTAATGTATGGAATTTCTGGACTGTTCTGGCTGACTTTGTGGCACTTTTATAATATGTGGAATCTCGTTTTGCTTTCTTGATTTTTGCCAGATCTCAAGTCTTGGACTTGGCGTATTTATCTCAGCACTTTTCACAGTTTCGGCTTTTCTCCTGGAATTTCCTGCACAGATTCTCGAGACAAGTGTTGCGCTATACAAAGATGATGCATGCAATGATAAACACTCAATTTCCCTCAAAAATGTCGGTTATAATATATAACACATGTTATTTGGTATTTTACAGATGTTTTGCTAATATGTGCTATACTTATACCGAACACCTTTAGATGAGTGCAAATGGTAGGGAAATTGACGTGTTAAAAATGCAATATTTTCGACTGATCAGGCATTCTTATAATTTTACAAGAGATGATTCTAGAAGGGGACACCTCATTATTTGGATTTATCTATTTTGGAAATAGATTAATAAGGTGGAAAATGGAGATATTTGTGGCATGGTGAAGCATGGCTTGTTTTCATTTGTTTATTTGTTTGAATTCACTATTCAAGCATGGTTGATATTTTCAATTGAAAAATTGCTTGATGGGGGTAAGGGAATGAGCCTTCCTTCACAAGCCAAGACTAAGCTCATTTGTGTTTTCCTTTTCTCTCTCCATTTTTTCTCTCCTTCTTTCTCAAGACCTAAAACCCTCACATGAGTTGTGAATCATTAGGTCACTTGAGATTAAATACTCCAATAAACACTCTATATCTTCTATGCTACCTAGATTAGCGAACTAAGTACCTTAGTTATCTCGGTTTAAATGTTGGAGCTTGAAGCATAGACTCTCGGGTGGATCATCTTCGACACAAGGAGGTCGGCGATCAAACGCGATCCGGATCTTCGAGGAGCTCAAGCTAAGGACGAGAAGAAGACCCGAAGGACTAGAATCAATGAGGTATAACACTATCATAGTAGTTAAAAACATCCAAGTAGTATAGCTAGTTAAGATTTCCGTAAAGATCCTGTAGATAGGCCGGTGTTGCAAAGTCAAGAAAATCGTTTTTTTGTAAATTCCGCCTCCCCACAAGTGCGTGGGGTGTGCGACATCGACTTACAAGATGATATTTACTGATAGTTGATCAGTAGTACTCTGTTGGTGATGAGCTTGACTCAGAAACGACTTATCGGGTTAGTAGGGATATGACGTTATCCACCCCGTATACCCGATATGCGATACTCTTTGACGAAGAGTTGGTAGGGTAAGGACGTACTTGATTGTCGACCCCTCTTTCGACAAGTACCTGGGTAGCCGTTACGCACAGCCAGTAGTGCTGACGTGCTTGTGGTTAAACCCACTGCCAGCGTATTTTCGTGTTTTTTAAGTCTCATACAGAGAGTTTTCCCTGTTTAGGCGATAGATGTAGGAGTCGTACGTCGGTACGTGCAGGGGTCCGATTAAATGTGTACGGGATACACGGATTTTAATCGGATGGTTGATAATACTAGCCGGCTTAGGATTAAGTCGGATTATTAAATCAGGATTTGATTTAATAACCTATATATGTATTTTGATACATTTATTTTAGTATTATTGTTCACTATTCATTTTCTCTCTTTGGTGCTATCCGTATTTTCATACGGATACGCGTATATGTAGCGATATATATACCAGGTGAAGTATTCCGTATTTATACGGGAATGCTTCTAGAAGAATGACACCTCATATTTGTTTTTCTTTTTAGAAAAATAAATAGGAAAATGAGGTGGAGGTGAGGTGGCATGAGAATGTAGAGAGGTATGGCTTAAAGTGATCATTTGTGTGCATTTATTGGTGCACTGTTGTATCATGGTTGTGATATATGTTGCCATTCCTTTTCATTTAGACTAGATAATTTTTTTCATCTCATGCCTTATGCTCATGGTTGAACCATCATCCTCTCCTCCTCTTCTTCCTTTTCTTGCTCTCATGTGCTTGAGATAAAAAGAGAAAAAATTTAGTGAAGTATTCCTACATCACCGACCATCGACACCTAGCAAGTCTGGATCATCGGTCAGAGCCTCTTCCGGTTTCCCTCAAATGGATCGTCTTCGGCGATGGTGGTTGATTTTCAAGCGCAATCCCGGCGGCTACGAGCTTGGAGGGGTCTTCCACAATTGGGTGGACGCACGACAAAAGTTATAGTTTTTCAACCCTTATATTTCTATTTAGCTAGTTTAGGTTTTTGAATCGTATCTTGTGTTTTACGGGTGTTTGGTGCTCGCATAAATTTTTGTTTTCACTTCCGCTTTGGCCGCGGTTCCGCGGTGCAGGCACCGAAACCCAACATCTATGACCCTCGTTAGCGGACCCGCTAATAGATGGTGCGGATTATCGCACATCCTTAGGATAGTAAAGCGATGCAGAGCTCCTCACGGAGAATTCGGTCTCGAAAAGAAATAAAAATACGGTTTTTAAGAAATAAGAATTTTCTAAACAATACTAAACTTTGGAGAATTTATATAAAACTATGAATCCGTATTTTCAATAAAAAAAATTGTAAAAGTATATTTTTAAAATGAAAGATTAAAGTTTTAAATGAAAATATCATCAAATTTCAAAAGAAGTAGTTTTTATTAAAATACCATAAACTTTTAAAATCTAGGTTTTATCATTAAAATACCACTAAAATTAAAATACATGTTCATAAAAACTCTAAATATTATAAATAATCTTCAAGATTTATTTTTAAATAATATTAAAGTATTTTTTATAAAAAACCCCTCGAGAAAAGAAAATAATATGAATGCAATGTAAACAACAATAATACATAAGGACTTTAGATTAATATAGGTTTAAGCGGTATCAATTCTCTTGAGCCCCGGAGAGACGGAGAAAGTAGGTGCTTGCCTATTCATGTTAGACAACTTAACTGAGTTATCCATGACAATTGTTTTGGAAAAAGACACAAATCATGTCGTTCATGTACAGCAGTTGTCCGATTACTCCCGAACTTAAGAAATTAAAGAGCTAAATCATTTCATAAAATACCGACTCTAACCTGAATCCAAACACAAGCCAGAATCTGAAATCAAACACAAACTTGAATACTTGATCATGAACCTGAACACTCGAATTCAAATATCAAACTCAAATTTGAATACTTGACTCGACTTGAACGAACCATGGATATAACTTGACATGAATCATACATGAATACTTGAATACACGATTACATCTTGAACATGAACTTGCACTTTTATATTCATAGATTCGACCAAGACCTATAATCTTAATCTATACAATACAATACGCGGGGATAAAGGGGTAGATTGGTACGAAACGTATATCGTAGCAAGAGAGGTTACTTTAAAAGATGCCTACATGAATTCACGTGTCATTGTCCCGTGGGTTATAACAGGGCCTAATACTATATGTTACCATAGTCGACGGGGTAAGATGGACTCCTCTCGTATACATGAATACTTTTTTTTATCAAACTACAAATAACCACGTTAGAATAACCATTTTATACCTGTGAATGATCATATACAACTTTACATGTCCACTGTTCATTTGCTTTATATTCACATTATATACTATCTTCTCTTGTTTCTTTTGGGACTTACCGAGTGCTAGTTCGCTAACGACATTCCTTCCTGTTTCCTTCCTTTGGAATGTTCATCAGGAGGACCGAACCCTAAGGACATAGGGCGAAGCCAGAAGGATTTGGACCGGTTTGCTACTCAGCCAGACTACTAGCTTCTTCCTGCATGTACTTACTTTCATTATGCCATTATTTAGGCATTTGCATTATTATTGTATCCTTTATTTCCAGACAGTTTTATGTGAGGTTGAATATAAATAAAGTTGCTGTTTTATTTTATTACTCTTATTACTCTTGCACATTGTTAAGTTGCTTAATTACGCTTAACGTATTTTCATAGTTAATACGTTGCGGGCTTACTACGTCACCATTTTCGTCTTTTGGGAAGCGGGGCGTGACGGTAACAAGCGATTGATATAGCCCGGTACGAGCTACCGGCGTGGGACTCCGGAGATCCTGTTGTACGAACGCACACTCAAACTATCCCAACACCCTGCATATTCATATCTAATATGGTAATAACCGAATTACTAATTAAGAATGCTGAGTAGATTGGAACTTATAATATCATGTTAATTGTATAGAAAGAAAACTTGTAAACAGTATAGGTTGTGTCATGACATGTAATTCAGTATTCTAATTTGAGATCTCGTTTTTAAATAAGTGGACTGGAGTAATGAATCATCATGGCATGTCAAGTTCGGTCGTTATCATGTAATAGTGTCCATGAACAGTAATAACATGTAAGGATTATTCTAGTATGTCAATAGCACTCGGTATATTGATATACAATAAAGTGTTGAAAATAACATGACATCTATACTATCATATTAACTAATTATATTTTCCTAGTCTCTAAATGGCTAGTATACATATATGTTAAAGATCGCTTAATAATTTTCAAACATTATTTGTATTTAATTGTATTTCCTTATAGATCCATGCTTAATCTATTTCCGTCAATTTTACTTGCAATTATTAACTTGTATACAAGATATCTATGATTTCGTATTATTGAGATTTATAAAGTTGCGACTAACACGGTTTTATTTCAACAATGTAGGTTAAGGATATACTTGGAGAATTGCCGATATTGCATCGACCAAAAGCGCAAAAATACTTGTCTCGAGACGAATAAAACCCAACGACACGGTGCAAAAACATAAGCTTTGATGCTTGGCTAGGATTTGAGTTGCGCCCGGGTCCAAGTTGCTGCGATGGAGTCGAGGTGGAGGCAATGGTGGTAGGAAGATTGTAACAACCTAGTTCACTTATACCAATTCAGTTTCCGTATTTGATTATCTGTGGTATTTTCTTGATTTATCGTGTTTGGGTGCGAATGGTATTTTACATTTTACTTTGCGTTCGACTCGAACCGCTTGCTTGAGTTTGTTTGATTTATATTTATGGATTATCCTGATTTGTTACGTAGACCGGTACACTTTCATGTTTGGTACATACTGGCATTTCATCTGACATCGCATGTTTTACATATAACATTCTAGATCACGTAAAATAAATTAAAATTGCCTTTCATAGCCTGCATGATACCCCTAACCCCGTGGTAGCGTCCGCGCATCGTGTTCTCATCCCGTTCAGTGAAACAGACGTGTTTGGATGGCTACGCGCACGTACGTGCGTCCGTTCTTGGGGGTACGCATTTTAGTTACCTATTCATTCTTTTTAAAATTTGGAAGTCGCATTTAATTTTCGTATTTTAAATCTAAATTTTTGGACCCGTCTCGGACGCGTTTTGGAATATTTTTGTATCCGCCTAAATTCAAATTTATTGATTTTATTTTAAACTTTTCCTTTAAAATTTCGTTAACAGAACAATCCTTTTGGTTTTAAAAAAAATATAAAATCTTTTAAATTTTTGTTAACCAATCCCCTTTTCTCTCTCTTCCTTTCTTTTTCTCTCTCTCAGCCAATCAAATTATTTCCCTTATTGCACCGGCCCCACTCAAAATCTCTCTTTCTTTCTTTTCTCTCTCCTTCTCTCTCCCCACCACAGTCTCTCTCTCTCTCCTCTTTCTCTCTCCTCTCGCGCTTTCTCTCACTCCTTTCACGAACACTGTGTGTTCCTCGAGTCGGGTCACCGCGGCCACGATATGGTCACCTCCCTTCTTATTTTCTCCCTTCTTCTCTATTTTAAACCCCGAGCTCGCCACGAGAAACCCTCGCAGACTCCGCCTCCTCCTCAAACCCTAACTCCTCAACCCTCGTCTCCATCCTCTTCTCCTCCTCATCTCCATCTTCTTCCTGCTTCTTTCTCTTCCTTCCTCCATATCCCGAGCACCCTGCAACCCCTGCACACCCATCTCAACCTACAGAACCCTCACCTCGTCGCCGTTCCCTCACCTCCGATGACCCCAGCTTCACACCCCCATCATCATCATCTCCTCCTCGCCTACTCCTTCATCCTTCCTCCTCCACCATCTTCCTTTCTTCTTCCCGAGCAATACCCTGCACTCATTGAACCCACCTGCACCACTTCACTTCACCGCCGACCACCTCACTCATCGCCATCTCCTTCTTCCACCTCTTCTCTCCCTCTCCTCTATGCTTCTTCCTCACCAACCTTGCACCCCATCAGAAAACACCCCAGCCATCAAACCGACCCAAAACCCTAACCTAACCCCAAAAACAGAACCCTAGATCACCGAAGCTCAGTTTCGCCGCCGTTGACACCATCTCATCCAGGTGCACCTACAACCCCAGTGAGCAACCCTTCCCTCTTCCTTTCTTCCTCTTCTTCCCCTTTCTTTCCTTTCTTTTCTTTTCTTTTCTTTGATTCTTGATTTCTGTGTTCCGTAGTTCGCCGGAGCCGGGATCGACGCCGACGATCCAGACGACCCAGAGGAAGTGCCTTGCCTGCGTGATCACTCTCGTGCGTTGCTTGGACCCGTTCCGTGTGCCGTGCGTGCGTCGCGACATTTCGCCGACGTCGGGCGTACCGTGCATATCCGTTTCACGTTCCGTCTAGGCAAGTAAAACTTGCTACATGCTATTGTATTATTATATACTTATTCGACTGCATATTGTATCGGTAGATTGAATTTAATGCCGCATGTTCCATATTAACATTTCGATGTCCATTATATCATTTTAGATTTATAGCTCGAAACATACCATGTTGCATTTAGTTTTACTATACATAGTACCAACATCCATATTTAAATCATAATAACACTTATTTGCATAGCCCATAGTACCCCTTTTATAGTTTATACCCTATCGGACGACCGTTTACATACAACTAGCCTAATTTATATTCAATTGCATCTCTAGATTATTTAGTACATATTAACATAATTTTAACATCCATATTTGTTATACTGTATTCAAGTAATGTTGAAAACTATCCCCTTAACCCAAATCGATAACCGTGCATCCATATGCTTTAATCTGTATCTATTTGCATACTACATTACAATGTTCCATTTTATTGTTCCATTAGTACCCCATGCTTGTTTTATATACCCATGCTTATGTTAGTTTTATTATGAGCACCCACATGACATTTTGTGCACCCCTGACATGACTTGTTATACCTACTACTTGACACGACATGGTACCGTGCAACTCTTGACACGACATGATACCTATGTACTGCTTGACTTGACCTGATATTCCATTGCTTTACCTGTTACCTGATCTTGTTACTAATGCCAACAAACCTGACCTGTTGTCCCTACGGACATTTCCCGTTGTCTATCCAGACAAACCTGTACCTGCCTGATCCTGTGTTGGCATTAGCTCCAGATTATTTAATACCTGACTTGAACACATATAACTTGGGGGTATGGGGAAATCAATGATGAAACCTGACTTGTAACTCGACAGTTCGCTACCTTTACCGATCAGTTTTAGAGGCTATGCCAGCCTTGGGATGATGCTGCTGACATCATCCATCGTTATCCACTACCTTTTTAGAGGCTAGGCCAGCCTTGGGATGATACTGCAGACATCATTCATCATTACCCCTTTTCCTTTAGTGCCTAGCGGCATGTCTCGGTTTCAGCCCGAGAATCATCACCGTGATCCCGGCCACGCACGGGACACTATTGAGTTACATCGATGATTCATCAAATTGATTTCAAAGACTTGAGAGTAGTTAACCCAATAGACCAGTTTAGATTACTCACTGCACACTACCTTTCACTGCCCTGATTTATATTGCTGTTATACTTGCTTTACCATTTATGATCATACTTGCATACCTCGCTACCCTGTTTTTATATTATTGCTTGATGTTATGACGCACTGACGTCTGGGTTTTGCATGGCCCAGATCCTCTACCTTTGTCATAGGCCGATTAGGAGTACTGCCGCTGCTAGACCGAGCAGTGGGGATCCTGTCGGTATCCAGTCTCACTTTCCAGGTGTTTATTTGATCTTTTGCTTCCGCATATTATATTATTTCTTGACTCATTTATTCTGGTTTATGGACATGTACTAGATAGTTTAGTTACTTTCATGTTCTTGATATCTCTACAGCCGTAATGTGACTGTGGAAGGATTTTTCCTATCCACATGTAGCATGGTTGGCTATGTCACGTGCCTATCTTAGCATACTCTGGGAAGCGGGGCGTGACAAAGATGGGGCTCTGCAAAGGCGAGGGGATGAACTCGGTTGGTTGAGAGATGGAAGAAGGGGAAGGAAGTGGCCGGAGTTGAGGGTTGAAGAGGGACCTGTGATGGTGTTGCGATAGTGCGGGCTGAAGCGTCGATGAAGATGGGCTGCGGTGAGAGGCACGTGGAGGCTAGGGCTTCTATGTGAAGGAGAAAAAGATTAGGGTAGCTACGGCAAGGTGAGGGGGCTGATGGTGGCGCGGCGATGGTCGGAGTTGTGGGAAAAGATGGCCTCGCGAAGAAGGAGAAGGTGTTAGCGATATTGATGTCTGGGCGATAGTAGTGGACAAGGAGTGTTGCGACAATGGGTGCTGGAGCTGCTTGAGGGGTGATGATGATGAGGAAGATGAAGGTCTCAGCTATGGAGATGAAGACGATGACGATAGGTCAAGAGGTGAAGCTTTGGGAGGAGTCGGCGGCGCATGTAAGGTTTCGGCAATTGCTGGATTTAGTGGTGGTGAGAGGGTTAGCTGAAGTAGGGTTTGGTTTTTTTTATAAGAAGAAGAGAAATATCGTGATGTGTTGTTTTTACAGTGAAGAGAGAGAAAGATATGTTTTGTTGAGAGATACACACACGTACAGAGAGAATAACGGAGGAAAAAGGATTTTCTTTGTGGCCACAAAAAAATACAAACTCCACCATTTTTTCCGACGATCGGCATCCATCATCATCATCGTTATCATCTAAGATGTACATACACCAAATTTCATGTGATTCCACCGCAAATGAAATTTGGTGTATCCACATCTTAAATGATAAATATGGAGGTGATGTATGCCGATCGTCGAAAAAAATATGGAGTATGCATTTTTCCGACGTCAGAGAAGGAAATTCCCTCCTACGGCGCCTTTTCTCCATTACGCTCATATATATATATGAGAATAATGGAGGAAAGATGCCATAGGAGGGAATTTCCTCCTATTGCGTCCAAAAAGTACACTCTCCATCGTGTTTTCCGACGATCGGCACCCATCATCTTCATCGTTATCATCTAAGATATGGGTACACCAAATTTCATGTGATTTTACCACTACTACAAATAAGGGTTGCCCCTACGGATTTAGCCGTAGGTGCAAACCACTGCCCCTACAGATGTATCCGTAGGGGCACGAAAAAACCCTGTAGGTACAATCGCCGTAGGTGCAAGTCGAAGCCTTGAACTTGCCCCTACGGACTAAAAATTGCCTCTACGGACTAAAAATTGCCTCTACAGATATATCTGTAGGTCCCGTTTTCCCCACGGATTAGGCCGTAGGGACAAAAAATTTATTTTATTTACGGTTTTATAAAATGGATTAGGTGTCCCGACGGACTTATTCGTAGGGCCAAGTAGTTGTCCCTACGGATAAGTGCGTAGGTACATATCCGTAGGGGCAACATATCAGGAAACCTGATATTTTGCCCCTACGGATACCTGTGTAGGGGCATTTTGTTGCCCCTACGGATATATCCGTAGGGGCAAGCTTAACCCCTAATACTGAGATCATAGGGGCAAAATATCAGGTATCCTGATATTTTGCCCTTACGGATAAATCTGTAGGTACATAGTTGGGCCCTACGGATTAATCCGTAGGGGCAATGAAGGGCCCTACGGTTAAATCCGTAGGTACATATTATCAGGGTTTTTTTTTAAAAAGGGCTACCTATTTTTTTCTCGCCCTGTGCACAATAATATATACATCGATCATATATAAAATTAATCATCACGCAGAACATATATCGCAGTATTCATAATCGCATCTCACGCATAAAATACACAAAAGAAACCAAAAAGCAGAATATGATATCAATATAAACACGCAAACACCACCAATATCAATATCGTCCAAAATGTAGTACAATATGTATCATATAAATAAATACATGTTTAAAATATAAGAATCAAAAAGCTACCCTAGCTCGGTCCAGCTCCACCTCTGATAAAAGCTAGAATCTGGCGCGCCTGCTCCCCGGTCAATAAATCATACAATGCGGAGCGTGCGAGAGTCTGAGCGGGCTGTGGAGCTGGCGATGTGGTCTGCGCAGCCGCCGTCGAGGTAGTGGCTTGCGGAGCCGCGGCTGCGGGAGTCTGAGCGGGCGGTGGAGCTATAGGAGCTGTCTGCGGAACCGCAGCCGATGTAGTGGCTTGCGGAGCCGCAGCCGAAGGAGATGCATGTGGAGGCTCGGCCGATGTACCCTGTCGCGTCTGGACCTAACGTGTGTAATAAGCGAGTAAGAACTGTGTATTATTCGAATTCATTTCATTATCAAGTTATTTCGAAACCCCATTTGGATATCTAGTTTGAAAACCGTAGTTTATTTTAATTAGATATGTATGTATGATTAATCAAAGCTAAGTCTACAACCAAATAAGCTCAGGCTACGTACTAATATTGGATAAGCTAAGTCTACAACCAAATAAGCTCAGGCTACGTACTAATATTGGATATGTTGATATCTATAATATGACATGATATTTTACTATTAAGTAGTATACATATCAGCATCTCCTTCAACTCCTGAACGGTGGCCTTCAAGCTCTCCAGTTCCTGCTGGACACGTCGCTCACTGGAGACGGAGGAAGTAACCGCCGGGGTGAAGTCCAACCTCATATGCGCCCTGCTAGGGCCCAGTCCCCGGCCTCTCTCCTAACCTCCGTGGTGCCCTCCGTGTGCGGCGTCCAGGACTGGGGTCAGCAGCATCGGATCGCTCTGTCCGGTAAAATCAATCCCCGATGCCTCGGCCTGCTCAACTACCCGCTCCTACACCCACATTAACCAGTAAAATATAAGTATATCATTTAAATTTGAACCTTCCAAAACTAAAATTTCAAAAAGGTGTTGAATAAATATTAACACTTACGCAATACTCCTGGGTAGCGACGTCGGGGTATCGAAGCTCGCCCGTGGAGGGATCTGTCGAGGTGCCGTGGACGACAAGATATGCGGACAGCATGCTCGGTGTACCACCTTGCGCTAGGGTCTGAGCTGTCTGCAATATTAGAAAATAACTCTTAATATTAGATATATTAGAAAATAACTCTTAATATTGCATTATATCACAAAGGCCGGTCTATTGTAATTTACCGATAACTCTATGGCTCGAGTAATATTCCTCGAGCCACCTGTATAAGTGGGGCGACCCCTCTTTGCCGACTTCCTATTCTCTATATTTTGAGCGGCCTGTTTCTGCACAACACATTCACATTTAGTTTTCTAATTAAGGAACACAAAAAAATAAAATATATACTAAACAATGAATTACATTTAAAATACATACCTGTTTGCGTTGAGAGTCGAAATATTCGCACAATAGAGGCCATGTCTCTACGTCGACTCTCGCAAAGGCCGGAGTAGATAGGAGGGCCGCTCTCTCTGCCACAGGGGTCGCCATCCACAGAGAGTGACAGTCGGCCTTCAGCTCATTCCTGTTGTATCAGACCTTGGTTTGCATGTTCTTCATCAGGCCATTGTACAGAGCATGAAGGTCGAGCACCCTCCCAGGGTGATCAGGGTCGGGTACAGGCTGAAAATCGTAATCCAACTGAAAATACAAAAAAACATTGTTATTAGATTGCTAGTGTTAATAATAAATATATTGGATAAATCAAATGAAAATATATATTAATACCCGAGCCTGAACAAAGAAGAGGGCGAATGAGCGTCGGTGCTGGTCGCCCCACTCAACGTGAAGTGGATAGTTCTTCACGAGCAGGCTCTCATCCCCCATATACCGGTCGAACCTCTCGGCATGAGGACCGGTATAGCGATAATCAAGGGTAAAAAAGAAGGGGAATGCTGCCTTCCCCCTAGCTCTGTCAGGCCTCAGCCTATGGGACTGATTCGGGCCTCGAGTCCCCTTCTGGGGATGGGGAGGCCCTGCGCCTGCAAGAAATATCAAGACAATCAATATTAAGACAAAGTTGTATTAAGAAATCAAGGTTAAACGAAAATTGAAGTGTGATATATACCTCCGGTGACTAAAGCATGAGCTTGGGCCCGGGCAGCAGCACGAGCGGGACGATAGTTCCTCCGGTGAGGAACAGCCGGTGTCCCGGATGCGGACGCATCCCCTCCAACTAGAAAATAAACATTGACGCTAAATTTCTATGAAGTTCATATTTATTCTATAGAGGATATGTAAAATGAATAAATATTTTATATTTATTCATACTAACCTACAAACGATGCGGAGGGTACGGAAGTGGCAGGAGTGGCCCCTGCGTTAGATGTGGACGCACCACCTATAATTAGACAATTAAAAATAGATTATATAAGTAAATGCAAAAAGAATGTGTAGATCAATAATATAACAATCTAAATCAATATGCATGCACTATATGATATATAAACATACCTGGAGGAGCGGGAGTGGCCTCTGTCCCTGATGTGGACGCATCACCAACAACTAGACAATCAAACATTGACAATATAAGTAATTTTGACATGAACAGGCATGAATATCTATAATATTACATTCAAAATAGATATGCGTGCCTGGAGGTGTGGCAAAGTCCACACGGAAGGAGGCATCCGAAGGGGTCTCCGATCTGGGTGCAAGACCGGCCCTCTGAAGCTCCCTAAGCAGCTCTCCGGGAGGCAGAACCGCTCTGCCTCTGCCTCTGCCTCTGCCGGTGCCGCGGCTGGAGCTCCTGCCACTCCTCGCTGCTCCCGTCATCGTCATCAAATCTAGATAAACGGTTTGTGGACGCATTAGAAAATCATTACAAGTATTGACTATATATGTATAGATCGTAAAATGTGAAGTAATAATATAACATTACTGATAACCTTTTTCGTTTCGTGGGCGCATTATACATATCTACTTGGATTTCATCATCGATGTCATTTCTAACCCACGTAACTTCATGATCGGCCGAAGACAACCCGTCCTTCAAAACAGACGGTCGGAGCACTCTAAGCCTTCTCTCTTCTTCATCCTCATCGCTGTTCTTGAATTCTGGGACATCGTAGACATCCCTGGGTTTCCAACGGCATATGACACTCCATCCCGGATGCTTCAAACACTGTGAGTAGTATACTTGGAACGCTTGGTTCGGAAAGATAAACGGATCTTCCTGACCGTAAAATCGAAATGTGTTCACACTGGTCAATCCATATTCATCTTTCCAAGTCCCAAGATTGCTTCTCCACTTATCCGTATCGGTTCGCGTATCGTACCAAGTACACTGGAATATATAAAAGGGTTCTGATCGTCCGGGATAGTGGATGCCGAATATACAATTTAAGTACCCATAATAAATCACACCGTCCGATCCTACCGTCGCAATCCCACTATTCTGAGTGGTTCTAAATGTTTCTATGTCCTTAACTTCGAATTTGTATCCAAGGATACCAAATCCTTTATAATATACAACCTCCATACTAGGAAATTGAGCTAAACATCTTGAATCACTCTCAAATGATGCAGACAAGTTCGGATCGAGGATCTAACAAAACAAGTTTTACGACAAATACATAACGATATAAGTTTAGATTAAAACTGATAGCAGTAAAATGTTATTCGAATAGCTTACATGATCTGTGACCTAATCACAAAAATTATCCTGATGATATTTTTCCAATCGTTCTTTGTTCCAATCAGGATGCCCCTCACGTACCTCGTTAAAATGAATTCTGTTTTCGACAAATAATGGTGACATTAATATTATATCATTTCATACACACACAAACACAAATATAACAATTAATCCAAAAAAACTTACTCTCTAATTTGTTCAAGACATGCACAATTAAGCAAGATAAACCGGTATATCTTGTTGATAAACATAGTGTCTACCTTCTTATAATCGGTTTTAACATATGGCCCGTCTTGAATTCTTCGAGGCCGGTTAAGTCTCGTCACAATGTTCTCGTCCAGATAGCGGGAACAAAATGTGGTTGCTTCATCAAGAAGATAACCTTGCATGATAGAACCTTCTGGTCGATTTTTATTGCGTATATACTTTTTAAGAGTATAAAGATACCTAAAGAAAATATGTTGAATAAATAAATACGGGCATACAGGACAACAATAATTTTAAAAATTACGCGAAATGAAATATTACACGTACCTCTCGACGGGATCATCCATCGATATTGTACCGGTCCGGCTAACTTAGCTTCAGTTGCAAGATGATCCGTCAAGTGTATTATGATATCAAAGAATGACGGTGGGAAAATACGCTCAAACTTGCAAAGTATCAACGCAATAGAATTTTCTAGTTTATCCAGTGTCACAACCTCCAGTGTTTTAGCACACAACTCTCTGAAAAAACAACATAGGTCGTTGATTACTAGACCAACCGATTCGGGAAGAGAAGTCCTGAGGGCTAATGGAAGAAGGTGCTCCACGATAATATGGTGATCATGACTTTTCAGCCCATCGATCTTGCCTTTCACAATTTTTATTTTCTTGCTGAATGATCCTGAGAAACCTGTGGGAACTTTCAAATCATGCAACACCTGCAGGAATCTTTTCTTCTCCGGTTGTGACATATGATAAGCGGCATTGGGAAGTACAAACTTGCCTGGTTTACCCGCTACCGGTCTAGGGTGAAATTCACTTCTTATTCCCCACTCCTATAGATCCATCCGAGCATTCAGGTTGTCTTTCGATTTCTCGACTTTACAAAGAAGCAAGTTGAGTATGTGCTCTGATACTCTCTTCTCTATATACATGACGTCCAGACAATGACGCACTAAATTTGTTGACCAGTACGGAAACTCGAAGAAAATGCTTAACTTGTTCCAAAATGGTGGTTTGACCTGTTTCGTCGGATCCATCCCGAAGGTCACATTATTGTAACCATCCCATTGAGCAGTCACGTCCTCTCCGGACAATGGGGCTGGAGGTCCAAGAACCTCCTGATGACCATCAAAGTGAACAGTGTCTAACCTGTAGGGGTGATCTAAAGGCAGGAAACGTCGATGGCCGCAATAACAAACCTTCCTGCTAAAATTCAAGAATTTCGATGTTGTGTGTCGATGGCAATGAGGACACGCTTTGTGACCATGTACGGACCAACCTGATAGCATCCCATACGCAGGAAAGTCATTAATTGTCCATATTAAAGCCGCACGCGGTATGAAGGTTGTATTTGTGTTTGCATCATATGTCTCTACACCATCAATGAACAAAGATTTTAACTCCTCGATCAGAGGTCGGAGATAGACGTCGATATTGTTTCCCGGTGAGTTTGGTCCGTCGATAAGAAGAGGCATCATAAAGTATGATTGTTCCATAGCCAACCAAGGCGACAGATTATAAATTATCATTACAATGGGCCATGTGCTGTGACTTCCAGCCATATAGTTGAATGGGCAGAAGCCATCACTAGCCAGTCCGAGCCGGACATTGCGAGGATCGCTACTGAATATTGCGTGCCTCCTATCGAAATCCTTCCATGCCGGTGAATCTCTTGGATGGCTCATTTTTCCATCTTCACTTGGAGGAGCACGGTGATGCCAAATCATTGCCTCGGCTGTTTTCTTGCACCTGAATAGCCTCTATAGCCTCTGTGTTATGGAAAAGTATCGTGCTATCTTGATAGGTATATCAGGCTTCTTATCAGAATCTTTCGGCTTATACCTGGCCTCTCCGCATATTGGACACTCTTTCAAATGTGAAATCTCTTTCCGGTACAACACGCAGTTTTTAGGACATGCTTGAATCTTCTCGCACTTTAGACCTAAATCAGACATCATCTTCTGGGCTCCGTACCAGCTGTCGGGCACGTTATTTCCCGGGGGCATAGAATCTTTCAAGAACGAAAGAAGTATTGTGAATGACTTGTTGCTCCATCCATTTAGGCACTTAATCTGGAAAAGTTGGACGAATCATGAGAGGGTGGAATACTTTGCATTCTCATAAATTGGTTTTCTTGCATCATTCATGAAATTTTCATATTTATCCGCACGCGGTCCTTGACCGGAAGCAATGTCATCTTCGGTATGAATAGATTCACCTAGGGCAGCCTCTACCATATCCTCCATTTCTTCTGATGGAAATAAATTACCGTCTTCTCCTTCTGCCGTATTACCGTCTTCTCCTTCTTCTCCTGCCGCATTATCATGCTCTCCTTCTTCTTCTGCCGCATTACTGCGTTCTTCTCCTTCCCCGTGATATTTCCAAGTTGTATAAAGTCTAGTAAACCCATATTTTATGATATGAAGCTCTGCCAATTCTACCTTCTGCCAGTACTTATTACCACATCTATCGCACGGGCAGAGAATCTTCTCTATCACGATCTTATTATGTGCGCGTGCAAATTCAATAAAAGCAGCAACTCCTGCGACAAACTTAGGTTGCATACGTTGTTGCCAATCCACATACACCCAGTCCTTAACTCTGACGTACTCATGAGCCATGTTAGACTGTATAACATATAAATTGTAGGTTATGGTGACTATATTGAGAAATCTAAGAACGGGATAGTTACCGACAAAGGAGAAAATCCGTGTATATGTTTTGTGTGTGCGTTTGTCATTGAAAAGAATAAATTATCGAACGTATGTTAACCGATAGACGGGGACTAAGTGGCGCTTTTAGTTTCATATATGAGTATCGATGAGAATACGAAGGTTTCATATTATCATCGAGTACCATATATTGGTTTTAACTTCAACATCTTGAATCACTCTCTAATGATGCGTTTGTTGTGTATTCTTGTTGTGTGTGTGTGTTTCGGCTGTCGGGGGTAAGGCTTCTATCCCATTAAGAATGTATAGAGCGAACACCCATTCGCTTGTGCTTTCAACCGTTTCGAGTAAATTTCGGCAGCACCTCCCTGCTGTTCTCCGAGTACACTGTAATAGAATAGATAATCATTTCAAAGCTGTGAAACAACGTTGAAATGAACATATAATCTATCTTTGTATACGGAGAACCAGCGGAAAGGTACCGACGAAATATCTCGAAATGGATGAAAACACAAGTGAATGAAGGTGTTTGCTTTATACATTCCTAACTTGTCCACACGGGACAAATCTATCGGTTATCATACGATTGAATCTTCTCGTCACATAGACTATACGACGGTTGTTAGTATCGAGCTATACCGTCCGATATTTAACAAGCTTCGTATAGTTCTATGTCACGACGAACATCGAACGTATGTTAACCGATAGACGGGGACTAAGTGGCGCTTTTATTTTCATATATGAGTATCGATGAGAATACGAAGGTTTCATATTATCATCGAGTACCATATATTGGTTTTAACTTCAACATCTTGAATCACTCTCTAATGATGCGTTTGTTGTGTATTCTTGTTGTGTGTGTGTGTTTCGGCTGTCGGGGGTAAGGCTTCTATCCCATTAAGAATGTATAGAGCGAACACCCATTCGCTTGTGCTTTCAACCGTTTGGAGTAAATTTCGGCAGCACCTCCCCGCTGTTCTCCGAGTACACTGTAATAGAATAGATAATCATTTCAAATCTGTGAAACAACGTTGAAATGAACATCTAATCTATCTTTGTACACGGAGAACCAGCGGAAAGGTACCGACGAAATATCTCGAAACGGATGAAAACACAAGTGAATGAAGGTGTTTACTTTATACATTCCTAACTTGTCCACACGGGACAAATCTATCGGTTATCATACGATTGAATCTTCTCGTCACATAGACTATACGACGGTTGTTAGTATCGAGCTATACCGTCCGATATTTAACAACCTTTGTATAGTTCTATGTCACGACGAACATCGAACGTATGTTAACCGATAGACGGGGACTAAGTGGCGCTTTTAGTTTCATATATGAGTATCGATGAGAATATGAAGATTTCATATTATCATCGAGTATCATATATTGGTTTTAACTTCAACATCTTGAATCGCTCTCTAATGATGCGTTTGTTGTGTATTCTTGTTGTATGTGTAACATGATTTTAAACTTATGAAATAATACTTGCTTGGTTACTTGCAAATTGCAACTTAAGAATAAGATATATGAAGAATTGAGCATTAAAGAACTAAGATGCATTAGACTTGAGATTGAGATACATACCTTCAACATAGAAAAGAAATCAATAAACAAGATGAATATAATATAAATTCATAATTAATGCTACATGACACGGGTCTCAGATCAAAATTAGTGTTGAAAGTTTGATTTCCAAAAGTATCTGACACAAAAGCTAATATGTGTGTGTGTGTTATACATGCATGAATGAGGGAACATATAATGAACCATTTAGGCAAATTTTGTGATGCACAATTCAAACATGACGGAGAAATATATAACTAGAGCCATTTACGGCTAAAAACAAATTATGCATGTCCCTAAACTAACAGATAGAAAAAGAAATTTGTGAATTTAGGCGGTCAACGGAAGTTTTACATGATGACATTGTCACACTAATGCCGCTCGGTTTCTCAAGTAGAGAGCTTTGGTCGATAAATTCTCCAATCAATTATGGATAGAAATGTAAAGTGGAAAATCTATCCAAAATCTAGAAAGAAAGGCACAACTGCGTAATCTAACTTAGCTAATCGTTGGTAGCAAAAGGAAGATGCAATTTCATACTGCTTAGATATGCCCATCAATGGAATAAGAAACAAACAAATCCAACAAACAAATAAGCTCATATCTACAATATATGCAAGCAAGCGAACAAAAGTAGGAATCAACATGGATAACTCATTGCAAGCGTAGCGCAATAATCAGGGTTGATTGCACAAACCCCCTTTATAGTTTACCATGCAAGACAACAGTTATGCGCCCCCCAGCCGAACCCCAACCCTAACCCCAACCCCAACCCAACCGCAACCGCAGCACCAACCCCAGCCCCAACCCCAACCCCAACCCCAACCCCACCCCAACCGCAACCCCAACAGTTATGCGCCCCCCAGCTGAACCCCAACCCTAACCCTAACCCCAACCCCAACCCCAACCCAACCGCAACCCCAGCACCAGCACCAGCCTCGGCCCTAACCCTAACCCTAACCCCAACCCCAACCGCAACCCTAGCCGAACCCCAACCGCAACCCCAACCCCTAAAATAATCAAAAATCTCTTTAATTGAAGATTTAATTACTTACCTGTTCGGTGGATCGGCGACGAGGAAGAACGGCGACGAGATCGGGAATGACAGAGAGAGAATGACAACGAGATCGGTGAGATCGGCGACGCGGCGACGAGAAAAGGCGATTTGCGAGGTTTCGCGGGCTCGATCGAGAGGAGGATAATCAGCGCGTAGGGAAATTATGTTTCTTTTCTATTAAATCCATATTTAGATGCCTCTACGGATTTGTCCGTAGGTCCTTGGTTTACGGCTCCGTAGGGGCAAACAACAAATTAAGATTTAATATTTTTACGTTGGTGTATCTTGGACCGTAGGGGCAACCGTCTGACCCTACGGACTAATCCGTAGGGCCAAAATAAATCTGCCCCTACGGATTTAAATATCCGTAGGGCAACCCCCTATTTTAGTAGTGTACAACTTTTGCACCGTTGAATTAGTGGGTTCAAAATTAATGGTTTACCGACAATAGAACTTTTTACATTGCTAAATCAACGGCGAAAAAGTTGTAGAATCACATGAAATTTGGCGTACCCACATCTTAGATGATAACGATGAAGATGATGGATTCCGATCGTCGGAAAACACAACGAAGGGCGTACTTTTTCGACGCCATAGGAGGAAATTCCCTCTTACGGGCTCTTTCCTCTCTAGAGAGAGAGGGGGACACATGGGGTATGATGATAATATGATTGGGTTTTAAAGAGCTCGGTTGTTTAAGAAAATAAAGGGAAGAAAGAGATATATATTTGTTTAAGGAAAGAGAGAGAGATAGAGCTTGTGTTTGTTTTATTAGGATATAATTGATATATATAAGATATTAGAAAAGTTATATATAAATATATTAGTTTGTATATAATTAGGATAATAGGAAAGTATATGTATATACATATATTAATATATAGTAAAAAATATATGTAGGTATATATATGGTTATTAGTTCGTTAAAATAAATATAATTAGTTGTTAAAAGAATACACACGCGCGCGAGAATAATGGAGGAAAGAGGCCATAAGAGGGAATTTCCTTCTATGGCGTTGAAAAAATACACCCTCCCTCATTTTTTTCCGATAATTGGCAAACATCATCTTCGTCTTTATCATCTAAGATGTGGGTACATCAAATTTCATGTGATTCTACAATTTTTCACCGATGATTTAGTGGGTTCAAAATTAACGGTTTACCGACAACATAACTTTTTACTTTTCTAAATCAACGGTGAAAAAGTTGTAGAATCGCAAGAAATTTGGTGTAATGTTCATATCAGAATTTTGCATTATTATATTCCCCAATCTTAATCATATTATAAATAAATAGGTACTTTTGATCCATATCTGCTAAATAGTTGCAGGTTACAGGTTCTTAGAACAATACAGTGAAATTCATGAAAAGATGTTACAAAAGTGAGACTACGACCAACAAAAGATGAATCTGTATGATGCCGCCTATCGGTTCAAGGAACAAATGAAGATCAGTAAACAGTCCCATGCACAAGACAGTTAAAGGGCAGCACAAGATACAAGACTTCAAAGCGAAGCTTACGGTAAAAGTCCACAAATTCTGCACTGTTGGAAATCTGAAAGAAAGTAGAAAATATTCTGAAGAACCAAGTGAAGAAAACAGAAGAAAAATGCAACATAAAGCAACCCTGAAGAAATCAGACAGAGAACCCCCAAGATGGCCGCGGTTCCGCGGTCTTGCTGTGCACGTGTCGGTGCAAATTGTCGGTGGGTATCGGTGCGTTGACCCGGCTTTCTTAGGGTAGTCTTGTAATTTCAGATGTGGATCAGATATAAACCCTAGGATTTCTCCTATCTATAAAAAGGAAATCCGAGTGCCACTTTTGAGTGTCTCTTTTGGGTGCCTCTTTTGAGATGCCTCTTTTAATTTCTAGATTAAATTTTAATTTCCTTGTAATCGTCAAGAGGTCATCAATAAAGGTATTTTTATTTTTTATCGTGCATTCTTTTATATGAATTTATTTCCTGAATTTTTATCTGTCTTTTATTATCTGCAATTTAGATAGTCTTTTAAAATTATAAAAATGAATCTTATCATAACTTCCCTAATGAGTGAGTAATTCCTCACTTGTTAGGATTAGGATTGGGAAGGTTTGAGAGAAGTAAATCTCTCTCTCCTTTCTTTACCCATATAATTTTTATAATAGGACTCTATTTAAATTAACCACACACCACTCACTACGGCACCCTATCCTACAAGATAGCGGTGATTCCCTAGTTAGATCGGTTGTGGTTGATTTAAATAGAGATTAGGGCTAAAAGTTAAGAAAGGACGGACAAGGACCAAAAGGAAGAAACTAAGTTTCTTCCTAGTCGTGCTAATCCCCTTTGTTGACTATTACCCTAACACCTATATTCTTCACTAGGGTATTGAAAGCAGTGGGTAGAATCTCTTTTCCAAACTAACATAATCCTAACCCTAGCAAGACTTTTAATCAATTTAATCTCATTCTTAGATCGTAAAACAAAACCCGACTTGATCGGATTAACTCGTTAGAACATAAAGAAAAGGAATCCATCTCCCTGTGGACCGACCCGTACTCAACCGGCTAGCTACCAAGTGACACCGTTATTGATTGCGGTATATTCTTAATTTTGATTTCAAGGCGCACACGCGTACTAAATCTCCAACAATCAAATGGCGCCGTTGCCAGGGAGACGGTAGTCTCTTTCTTTGTGTAATTTCGGGTTAAAAAAAATTAAAAATTATAAAAATTGAAAAATTTTAAAACAAAAACAAAAAAAAATAATAAAAATAAAAATAAAAATCATCTTATTATTTTTGAAGGGTTTTTGTGCGAATTGTGCAGGAAAGGAAGACGGACTGATTCAGATCTAGAGCAAGCACAGCGAACAAAGAAACAGAAGATCTAAACAGACAGAGGAGAACCACAACAGAAAACAGAAAAATTTTGGAGATCTGAACCAATTGTTCCACGGCGGAACCGCGGCACAAGTGCAGGTTTGACCGCGTTCAACCGCTGACGTCAGCAATCCATTTTGCTCTCTAAGCATTCCATTTCTCCTCTATAACCCCGTGAACTCCACTGGAAATTTTTCCTGCAGGGTTCTTTACGCAAAATTCTTTATCCTATCCAATAAATTGTTTTTGTGCAGGATTCTTTGCGCTGCCAAATAAAAAAAAATTGCAAGTGTTTTAGATTTTTGGGTGTGTTAACTGCTTTGCATAATTAATACGGAATTTAAGGGGATATAACACCAATCAAGATTGGGTGGGGAATTTCACTACCCTTCCTAAGACCCCAAAAATCACAAAAAAGCATATGCATCAACCATTGAGCTAATTAAAAAATATCTAGACTCAGCTAACTAAAGACTGTCGTGCTCATTAGGACAGAGGAAGGTTGTCGGCATTCAGTCGTTTATCTAAACCTGACTTTGTGGTGCCTAAGCTAGACAAGTGAGAAAGGTAACCTTAAAAGGTCTGTCTCACGGTGATTCGTGAGCGGAACCCTCCTTTCTTCATTTGTGCTTACCTGGCCACAATTGGCGGTGAAGAGGCGATTTGAGGGCTATCTCACAATTTGTCACTTTGGACCAGTTAGGAGCAGTCTAGTTGACTTAGGAAACCCTAGCTCTAGGCTTGATTGTGCATGCTTAAATTGTGCCGTAAGTCCGTACACATTCTTGCAAAAACTCTTTCTAAAAAAAACATTTTCAAAAATTTCAAAACTTCAAAAACAAACAATTTTTTTTATAAAAAAAAATAAAAAAATTCACATTCTTTTCCTTTCTTTCCTCACATCATGGGTATCCCACCTCGCAAAACTCTTGCCGAACTTTGGTACCCTCAACCAGACATTACTTCCTACGCTCATTGTTTTGGTCGCATTTCGGACTACCCCTCCATGCCCAAAATTTCTTTGAAAGATCGAATAGACGCGTCTAGGGCATCCAGTTGGACTCCGCAATCCACCTTGTATCAACCATTTCAACTTTCACCACCTTCTTACGTTGATACTACTTTTTCGAGTCCTGTTGTAACCCCGAAACCCATGTCTATTGCCGAATATATTGAACAATCTCGTAACCGATCTTTCACTCCTTTCACCACTGCGAATTCTTTGGATCAACAATTCCATTCACCTTCTTATCCAAATGTTGATCCTATTCCTGTCCAACCATTCAATTCCTACCAGTCCTACCCGACTTTTGCACCTTCCCTAGACATTGCTTCTACACAGCCATGTGGAAGTTTCATGTATCCAAACAACTTTGAATTTTTTACTGAAACCCCCTCACAACCCATGTCTAGTCTGGAACAGTCGTTGGAAGATTTTATGGCAGCGTCAAGACAACAGATGATGGATTTGAATGCATCCATGGCCGCCCTTACACAACTTAGTGACCCGGTAACTAGTTTCCAACTAGCTCCAATTTTTCCAATGTATGATGAGGCGGTTGGACAGATTGAGAATTTGAGTGGAGAGAGTGAGCTGTGCACCCTTCCAAATCAAACCTACCCATCCCCAATTGAATCCCTCAACTCCGATTTTGAATGTCTATCAAGTGTTCCAAATGATTCACTAGTTGAAGATAAAACGTTTAATGAGTTGTGCGACTTTGTAGTGTCTGATTTACCTGATTGTGAAGGGTCCCTTTCGAGTGAAACCATCACCAATCCTTTTGACCTCTACACCTCCACTCTAGAACCTGAATTGATTGATATCCATGCTTTTGATGAGGTGCCTGAGAAATTTAATTTTCACTTGATCGAGAATATTGACGCTGGGAATATTTAGGATGATGAACCCACAGATTTGGATGAGTTTCTCTCTCCAAGTCATCATCCCGAGACATTAAATGTTTCTCCCAAACTTCATATGCATCTTGATTTTGATGAGAATTGCATGGATAAGCTAAATATTGAGGAAAGTATTGAGAAAATTATTGAGGATGAAGCAATTTTACTTGAGGAGTCAGATTTTCCAATTCATTCTATTCCTTTCATTGATTGCGCACACCCTCCTGAATGTTTAACCGATACCCTTCCTCAATCACTTCCTTCCATCCTCGTTCCGATTGCGCAAGAAAACGTTACACTTTCATTTTCAATGTCTGGTTTACAAAGTTCGACGTACCCATGTTTTCTCACGAATCTTGAGGGGTTTGACCTCATTTCTCAGTGGGTTGATAGATTAGCATAATCGCTTTTTACACATCGGTCATTACAAATTGTGCTAATTTATACACTCAATTTCCACCCTCAAGTTCGTATTCCACTACTTTCTCCCACTTTCTCTAATTCTTCTTCTATTCTTCCGATAATTTCAGTGAGTGTTGATGAATCACAATCCGATAATTCAAGTTTGATCATTCCAGAAAGCCAACTTGATTTGGATACTTTTGAAAATGAGGTAGATGAGTTTTTCGAGTCTCCCACCTCTATAATTTCTGACAAATCAAGTATGATAAATTCTAGCACAAAACTTACCGACAGCAAAATGTTCAATTACATCGATGAGAGTTTTGAAGAACTTTTTGCTGACGAACTTGCATTCCTAAACAACATGGATTTTGTGATTAATCAACCTCCACCTATAGAAGTCGAACCACTACAATTTCTTCTTCCCTTCCGCCATTCTTCTCCTCCACTGAGACCATATACTGCTTCTATCTCCACACGGTCTTGTGTGTTTCTCATTTCTTTTCTCTACACTCCATTCTTTCACCAACCACACCATTATAACGATAAATTTTTTGAATGGTTGGTGCTAACCTTTGGCCTGTGTAAGGCCTTGTATAGCTTGATACTGTGTTTTTCTCCTCCCTAACTCTGAACTTTAACGCTTAAACAGTGGAAACACTGTTTTACTTAAGTTTGGGGGGGGGGGGAACATTTTTGTGTATATATATTTTGTTTTCTTTTTTCTGTTAAATAATAAATAAATAAATAAAACAAACAGGGGAGTACCGGCAATTTTGACCCTTTTGGTGTAGCTTGACAGTGAAGGCACTGTCAAGTTTAAGTTTGGGGGTGTGCTCGGTAAGCTTTCTTCCTTCGCATTCATATGTATATTTTTGCATTTGCATACTTATTTTAAAACCCATAAAAATTGAAAAATTATAAAAATTGAAAAGTTCAATTTTGGCCATATTTGACTTAAGTTCAACATGACGGTTAACTAGTTAGGAAAAACTAGATCCTAAACTTAGTAAATTAAAAACCCTAAAAATAACCTTTCTTAAATTTTAACTATAGAAAATATATGTCATTGCAGTTTATTTAGAAATAGGCAAATTTTGAGTTCAATTCTTTAGGAAAATTAAAATAAGGGAAGAGTATTGAAATCTTTATTTGAAGTGTAAGTTTGAAAAATAATTCCTAACCTTAAGTCTAAATTCTGAAAATATACACCCTACAACTTGCACAAACACGCATATTGAAACTTGGAATAGTAGAGGATACCTTGAAATGCTCTTGTCTAAATCCTTAGTATGAAAGAAAATAAAATAAAAGTACAAGTGTGAATAAAGAGATATAAAAAAATGAACACAGGTTTTCTAATTACTTGAGGCTGCAGAAATAAAAAAAAATATATAGCGAGGGTGCTTTATCACCTAGTGCCTTAGACCAACTGGTTTGGGAGTCACTGCTAAAGCCTTAGGTATTACAAGACGAGGAATTACGACTTAATGCGCGAACCATTTTGTAATCGGTCGTTAGTATCTCAAGAAGTATTAACAGTCGCATGAAGGATATGTGAGCAATTTAATCTAAAAATTCACCAACTAAAAGTATTTTGGACGATGGACAAGAGTATGATAGCTAGAATTGAATTTCCAAGTGTAAGGGGTGATACGTACACACATGTAGGGGTATATGATTGGGGTTTGGATGAGAGATAGGAATGAAAGATAGGGCTTATACCTTCAGTAGAAATGATAAAAATTCCTAAGTTGAGATGGAACCTTAGAAGGAAAATTCAAAAGATGCTGAAAGCTTAATAAATTTGCAGAACATATACGATCTTAACTTAAATGATAAGTGAGCGTGAAAAATATGGGTTGATGATTTCTAAGTTGACGATAATAGAATTTCTGATTAGAATACTGAATTGGAGAATTAGAGTCGATAGCCTAATTGATTGGATTTTGTGGGTGGTATCCGCTGAAAGACCTCAGGAGACAAAACTCCTCCTACTAGGGACACCTAGAGTTTTAACGGCTTGTTGCACGAGCTCGGTGCAATCGCGATTCCCTGCGAAAGTGAGGTTAGGATTTTTCGAGAATAAAATTGGTTTTGCTCGGGATGAGCAAAAGATAAGTTTGGGGGTATTTGTTCATATCAGAATTTTGCATTATTATATTCCCCAATCTTAATCATATTACAAATAAATAGGTGCTTTTGATCCATATCTGCTAAATAGTTGCAGGTTACAGGTTCTCAGAACAATACAGTGAAATTCATGAAAAGACTTTACAAAAGTGAGACTACGACCAACAAAAGATAAATCCGTATGATGCCGCCTAACAGTTCAAGGAACAAATGAAGATCAGTAAACAGTTCCATGCACAAGACAATTCAAGGGCAGTACAAGATACAAGACTTCAAAGCGAAGCTTACAGTAAAAGTCCACAAATTCTGCACTGTTGGAAATCTGGAAGAAAGTAGAAAAGATTCTGAAGAACCAAGTGAAGAAAACAGAAGAAAAGGACAACATAAAGCAACCCTGAAGAAATCAGACAGAGAACCCCTAAGATGGCCGCGGTTCCGCGGCCTTGCTGTGCACATGTCAGTGCAAATTGTCGGTGGGTGACAGTGGGTTGACCCGGCTTTCTTAGGGTAGTCTTGTAATTTCAGATGTGGATCAGATGTAAACCCTAGGGTTTCTCCTATCTATAAATAGGAAACCCGAGTGCCTCTTTTAAGTGCCTCTTTTGGGTGCCTCTTTTGAGATGCCTCTTTTAATTTCTAGATTAAATTTTAATTTCCTTGTAATCGTCAAGAGGTCATCAATAAAGGTATTTTTATTTTTTATCGTGCATTCTTTTATATGAATTTAATTCCTGAATTTTTATCTGTCTTTTATTATCTGCAATTTAGATAGTCTTTTAAAATTATAAAAATGAATCTTATCATAACTTTCCTAATGAGTGAGTAATTTCTCACTTGTTAGGATTAGAATTGGGAAGGTTTGAGAGAAGTAAATCTCTCCCTCTCCTTTCTTTGCCCATATAATTTTTATAATAGGACTCTATTTAAATTAACCACACACCGCTCACTATGGCACCATATCCTACAAGATAGCGGTGATTCCCTAGTTAGATCGGTTGTGATTGATTTAAATAGAGCTTAGGGCTAAGAGTTAAGAAAGGACGGACAAGGACTAAAAGGAAGAAACTAAGTTTCTTCCTAGTCGTGCTAATCCCTTTTGTTGACTATTACCCTAACACCTATATTCTTCACTAGGGTATTGAAAGCAGTGGGTAGAATCCCTTTTCCAAACTAACCTAATCCTAACCCTAGCAAGACTTTTAATCAATTTAATCTCATTCTTAGATCGTAAAACAAAACCCGACTTGATCGGATTAACTCATTAGAACATAAAGAAAAGGAATCTATCTCCCTGTGAACCGACCGGTACTCAACCGGCAAGCTACCAAGCGACACCGTTATTGATTGCGGTATATTCTTAATTTTGATTTCAAAGTGCCCACGCGTACTAAATCTCCAACAATCATGTAACCATGTCTTAGATGATAACGATGAAGATGATGGATACCAATCGTTGGAAAAAATGAGGGAGGGTGTAATTTTTCGACACGAAATTCCCTCTGATGGCCTCTTTCCTCCATTATTCTCTATATATACACACAAAAATATATAAAGATTATCACAGCCAAATATTGACTATAACATATTTATGGTTACAAAATCTAATATTTATAATATATATCATGAATTACTAAAAGTAGGATATCACTATATTAGCAACAAAATAAATACTTATATTATTTATTTAACAAACTTGTAAAACCATGCCATAATTTATTATGAAAAATATCATATACTTAATTATTTTATTCTAAAATAAATATTAAACTCCAAATATATAAAAATAATATTTTTTTTAACTTAATACTGCTATTACACTGTACCAAGGTTCTAGGGTGTTACACTCTATGAAAGGTCGTCCTTTCAAGATCGTTATTTAGCAAAATCAAAGCAACCACACACGGGCAGCTGACATCCTTATGAAAACTTATCTGAGACTACCCCTTGTACAATTTGAGAGCGTAGGTTTAGGTTCGGCCTCAATGGGAAAATGGCAAGTGATATACAAACATGAACGAATTAGTCTGGTGCAGAGCACATCACTTTAGCACTAAATATGATCCTTTTCCTAAGGCTTATTTATTGAAAACTCCCACGGGTTTGGACCATTTTAACAAAACTTTAATCAACTTTAAAACTATTAAGAAACTATCATGATTTGGCGGTCAACGTTACTGTTCATATCAAACGACCATTTCCCCTTTCATAATATAATAAATAAATTATAAAATATATTTTAAATAATTTTAATAATTATTAAATAATTAATTAATTCTTTTTGGGGGAACGGAGCCAGAGGCGAGGGCGGCGCCGGTGGGAGGAAGGGAGGTCGAACCGGGGAACGGAAGGGACGGCGTCAACGGGTACCTCAAGATGAAGAAGAATATGAAGATCCTGGTGATGTCTATCATGGTGATGTTGATGATGATGATGATGTGGAGGCAAAGGATGGGGGTTTTTGGGGGAGTGCAGCGGGTAGAGGAAGCGCCGGCGCCGGCGACGAGAAGAAGATGCAAATGATGAAGAAGTTGATGGTGATGATGATGAGGGGGCAGAGGGTGCGGTTGAGAGGGAGCGCAGGGAGCGGCGCCGAGACAAGAAAGAAGAAAAAGATGAAAAAGAAGAAGATGAAGATGCCGATGGTGGTGATGATGTGGGTGGAAAGGGTGGGGGTTGAGGAAGGCCGGGGTGATGCCGGCGGCGCCTGCAACGATGCTATTTTTTTATTTTAAATTTTATATAGAAATTAGGTTTAGGTTAAAAGAGGGGTAATTTGGAAATCTTTAAATTTTTTCGCTGATGTGGCAACTTGATTGACATTAGTTTCTGGATAGTTTCAAAAGTAATAGGAGTTTTATTAAAATCATCCAAACATGTTAAGAGTTTTCAGTAAATAATTTTCCTATTACGGTTTTCAGTAAATAATTTTCCTATTATCAAATAACAGCACACAATGCTCATCCTTGCTACAAGCACCACAAAAGAATGTCCTCTGTTTACATATCGAGTATGTCCTCAGTAAATTTTAAGAATATTTTTTAGATAGGAGTACTTACATATCAAGTATGTCCTCTGTAAATTTTAAGAAATTTTTTAAGATAGGAGTACTTCATTTTACATGCGTCGCACACCAGGGCTTGACCTTGTCAACAAAATAACAACTTCAACCGTGAAATGGCAGATGTAACATTAAAGCTGAATAAAGTTGACAAAACTATAAACACGTCTATTTTATGGCAACAAAAATTGCAAGCGAAAAACAAAAAACATACATATAGGAAATGCAGCATTTCTATTGCAGCAAAAACCAAATAGCCTACATTCATGTACCTTGATAAATTGATAAGCGCTGTTACAAGATAATGACATATATAAGTTACATGACCTTTTCATGAGCATTGCAGTAAAGGTATTCCCCACAAATAACAATGGTGGTGCTGATACCTTCACCTGTGATAAAAGAATGCCTTCTATATAAGTTGAGTCCACTCTTTATTCAGCATTTGTTTCCGTGAGGACGAATACCTGTTGGGAGTGCAAAAAGTTAATAACACCACAATCAGTAAAGACTTATTACACGTTGTTGCACTCCCAATAACTTTGTTTACAATTAAAGGCTTGTTCTTGAAATTTCCAGTGCGAAAAGTTAACATCTCACCAACCAGTTGAGACTTATTTGTCGCCATTGCATTCCCGTATAATAAAAGGCTTGTTAATATTCACTCTCATGAATATATCGGTCATGCCATTGCATTCCCGTATAATAATGGGCATGTTAACATTCACTCTCATGAATATATCGCTCATCCAGTGTGTACCATGAGAATGTATGCCAAATGTTTATATATATGGAGTGTTGTAAAAGGTAAAAAGACATGGATCAATGAATGGTGTGTTTCCACGAGTCCCAAACACTATAAGAAATACTTACGGTGGTGCATACAAATGACAGAAGGTAAGAAGACATTGATCAAATGGTGCGTTGTCATGTGTCCTGCCATTATTGGAAATTCCTGCAGTGGTGGTGCGTCGTATTACACCCCCCCTCTCTCTCTATATATATAGGGAGGGTTCGCGTTTTTAAAAACACGAACCTGAATGAAGGCCGTTGAATCTTCTTTTTTTTAATAAACGGTTAAAGTTAATCCAGCTTAATAAATCATTAATAAATAGAAGTTAAATATTCTACTCCTTGATTTTAGAAGGAAAAAAATCAAAAGAAACATCAAATCCTTTAGTATTAACCGTTGATTAAAAAGGATTTAATTACCTACACAATATTTGGAAGTAGAATATTTACTTTCCATTTATTAACAATTTATTAAGCCGAGTTAATTTTAACCGTTGATTAAATCACATGATCCAACGGCCCTTATTCAGGTTCGCGTTTTTAAAAACGCGAACCCGCCCTATAAGATATCTCTCTCTCTCTCTCTCTCTCTCTATATATATATATATATATATATATATATTGTCGGAAAACCGTTCATTTTGGTATCATTCGATGCATAGGTAAAAAGTGTCCAAACGGCATAAAATTTGGTATGCACATATATTGAAACATGAAGATCAAGATGAACGTTGACGATCAATCTGAAAAAAATTCTATCATGTTGTTTTTGCATACGGTGTAACCAAGTTACACCCAGGGAGTAAATTAGCCACTCTCATAGCTGGCTTCGCTAAACATCAACAATCCACAGTTTTTTTCCGACGATCGGCACCGTCCATCAAGATCTTTATTATGTAAGATGTAGTTGCACCAAATTTCATGTGATTCTAACATCATTTCACCGCTGATTTAATGATGTAAAAAGAGGACAAATAGTACAAATGTTGTATTATCGGAAAACCGTTAATTTTGCACCCACTAAATCAATGGTGAAATGGTGTTGAATCACATGAAATTTGGTGTATGTACATCATATAGACAATGAAGAGGAAGATGTTAGGCGTCGATCGTTGAAAGAAAAGATGGAGGGTTGGTTTTTTTCGATACCACAGAAGGAAATTCCCTCCTAAAGGCCTTTGCCCTCCATTACTCTCTTGTTAATATGACGATACATATTGATGCTTAAAAATTATGCAAGCATAATATTTTAGCGTGATATTTGTATCATAGCTGTTTTATGTTTTATATTTTATAGCATGAAACGTCCCATGTGCTCAATCCTAAACTATGTTGTGAATTCTCACATCTAAGAAACTTCCCCTGATAATTTTTATTACCTATATTATATAACCCACCAACCCGATTATAGCATAGAATGAATTGTTTTCTACTGAGAAATCATAAAATGTGGACATTCTTGGCAATTTGAGGGGGGGGGGGACTGACCATTGACTCTTTCTCCAGTAGAACAAAAATTTGTATGCTCAAACAAGTCTTTCGCAGCATCTGCAGTTCGATAGAATGCGGTATATCATATAACAAATCACATTGAAGTCAAATGAAAAACCTGTGATAATTGATTCTGCATTCTGGATCTAAAATAAACATTTTGTGGATAAGATTCAAACCATGTTTCATGGTTAGTGATGGATCTTTTTCCTCTACACGTCCAACTATTTTTGCCGGGTTTCCTGCAACCATGCTTTAGAACATAGAAATAGAAGTGTGTCAAACCAATCCAGTCCATCAATGTCTCATGCAATTAATCAAGGTGTTCAAGAGAACATAAAATCATATGAGAGAGAAGGGAACAAAAGGGAAAATGATTTAGGACAATTCAAGTTAACGATGCAGCCATAAAATGATGGGGTTAACAATGATCTAAGAAAGCATTTACTGCTAACGCAGACCAATTAAAATAATTAGTGAATTGTGTTAATTATATCTTCCTCAATCTTAGTATTTTTTCTGTCTAGAAAGTTCTTTTATCATATCAAAGATGAATGGTTAAATCAAGAAAATATTTTCTCTGTTATGAGACATCATTCTACACAACCAACTCTGTTGGGAGGGAAAAGCTTTTATATGACATTCTTATTAGAATTAAAATCCGTTGTAATTCATCATGATTATGAAAGCATTAGCTTTTGTAGTCATCCACAAATGAAAATTGAGAACATAAGCTTTAGTGATATATGTGAGCATGCCATCATGGAGAACTTTTCCAAGATTTATAAATATTAATTAAAAGGGTGAAACACTTTAGTCTTGCTATTTACTTATAGCATGCCTTAACGTCCATCAACAATCACATCATTTTCTATCCACAAGATATTTCCATTTGTGATAATTTGGACAGGGTGAACTATATAGAATCCGCCAAGTTTCCTCCAAACGTTTCCCAAGTTATCAATTTACCCTCCTATCATTTTTGTCATCACTCAACCCCCTCTTCCGTAGCATCGACTAAGTTGGTTAACTTGGAAAACTTTGCTAACTTGGAATTGTAACATTGTATCCTCGTCCACTATTATAACGGATGAATATAGGCAAGGGTAACACTTTTAGAGTAAAGCCCTAGAGATAGAAGTGAGATGCTGAATCCCATTTAATATAGGAATGGGATCCCATTGACTCAAATGAGCATGTTGGGGAACAAGGACATAAACGCTGCTTCTGCCACTACTGCTTCATACTATGTTTCTCAATACTAATCATATTATTAGGTGTTGGTTTGATTGGGTAACAATCCATCCATCAGCTTTAGTTGTACAGTTGGAGAGAGGAAAGAAGAGAAACAAATTGGCAGTAGAAATGGTAGCACCATAGCAAGGGTCCAGGGAGGGAGTTTTCCAGCCTTTGAGCTAAATAGCAAAAAGTTTGTTCTAAATCGAATAGGGGAAGTAAAGTATGCATGAATAGGCAATAAATAAAACACTTGAGATGCTTTTTAAGTATCATTGCTTATCTCTCCACTCTCCACTAACCATAATCTGTATCAATCTCATAGATATAGTTTATATAGAGTTGGCATGAGAAATGTCATCATGTTTAACATCTCAATACATAAGAGAGATGTCTCTTTACGAAATAGTGATCAAGGCTCAATGAAGATTGCAGTCTTACTTTTTAGCTATAAATTATTTTTCCCAGTGTTGTTTTATTTTATTTTTTGGTGTTGAAACATGTTTGCATGTTTTTTAATTGTTTTGTAATTTTGGAAAGTTTTAGAGTTAGTTTCAAATATGAATTGATACAGTATATAAAGTGACCATGCCTTGTCTTTAATGTTATATTATAATGGGTTATGGTTTCGATTTAAAAGTAGTATTTTTTCCATAGCGAGATGTCGTTAAAATGGAATGTGATTTGGTTTTGATAGGATCATGATTTCCCTTGATTGGAGCGTAATTCTCTATTCTTCATCATGTTACCTTAGTATATAATTGCTATCTCTATAAACCCCATCTATTTCAGCTGCCACTTTCAAGGACTTGCAGCCGCAAATACCAAGTGGCAACTATTCAGCCTGCAAGAAAACTTTGACTACTGACCCTTCATCTATATGAAATTCTAATATTTTTCGAGTAAACGAACTCTATTCCGGTGCATTAAAAGCAGCTGAAGGATGCTTTCTTCAGGTTCTAGCATAGAACAGTCAAGATTTGCCACTTCTCTTCAGTTTCCAGTGAAGAGCACCAAGCAAACACAAACAACAAATGCCAGTTCAGATAGTGAACCTAAACCAGTTTCAGTCCAGATTCGTAATGATTTTGGCCCAAGTTCAATCCAAATTCATTGTATGTAGCCCAGGCCTATTCTGGACAGCCACCGAGTTTTGAATAAGAGCTTGCGTAATGGGTTCTTGGTATTTTGTCCAAGTAATAAACATAAGAATATTGAATAAAATATAGAACTTTGGCGATTGTATAAAGATTCATCCGGTGTTGAAAAATGCGTTATGTGTGGCCGCATATGCGAATACGCCCCTTCAGCGCATGAAAACGAGTGATTTTCTTGGTATATGCAATAAAAAAGTTTGCCTTGATGCATAGAAATTGTTATGCGGCAGCATATTACCTTATGCGGCCACATAAAGTGTATAGAAACTTAAGTTTGAGTTATGTTATGTAACGGGTATGGATTTTTTATTATACCCGTATCCAAAACCCAAATCCAATAACTTGAGTATATTTACAAAACCTCTCCGAAAGCCAAATAAATTATTTCTACTTACTCCTCCGATGAAAACTTCGCCAAGACTTTGCCCTTTTAGGCCTCAACAAAAAGGCAAGTTTTTTCTTCAATTTTCATGTTTATTTTTATAGAAATAATGAAACTTCGTGTATTTTGACCTTTTTCTCAACAAAAAATTGATTATTGAATAATTCAATAGTATTCATTACATTAAAATTATAGACACTTTGTATTTTGAACAGAGGTTTAGCATTTTTTCTATATTTATTTTATTTTTTTATCATTAATTTTATTTTTTGGATTCTTTAATTTAATTAATGCAAATCGCATATGTGACGCATAATCACTTATGAGCTATGCGGTCCTTGGACGCATGAAAACGCATATCGCATCTCATAACATTGGATTCATCTATGGAGAGGAGGATCTGATGCCTTTAAAATATCGTTTAATCGAACTACACTCAGGTAAGCCTTTGTCACATGATATTGTTCATAGTTTGTTTCAGAAATCACTTGTTATCATCATGTTTAGAATTTTACACCTTTTAACGTTGAATATATTTCTTACAATATGCTTAAACATAATGTAGAGTAAGGTAAGGATCTCACATAAACTTTATCTGTTTTCATCATATTCATATTACATGTGGCACTTCGTATCATCTTAGGGCCATATTCAAAGGGGTTATTTATTTATTAGGATTTAAGTATTGGCTTAATCAGGAATCAAGGATAAGTTTAGATTTGTGTCGTTCATTCATTGCTTAAATTCATTACTTGCATGTCAGGCTTAATAGTTTCTTGCAACAATTTGGTACAAAAGCTCTCAGGTCGGAGATGTTATATAGTCGAAAAAGTCTAGGGATAGCAATCAACAAGCTAATTTTGAAGATCACGTAGATTATCATCATGACCATGACAGTGTTTTAGATAACAATCCACACTATGATTATTCACACAAGCAGCATATGGTCGTTCATAGGATCACCATTTAATCAGGATCGAATTGGTCGTAGGGATAAGACCAGTGGGCCCGACGGTACTGAAAATCATGGTTGCAACAACACTCATAGCATCTTGGACCATTCACTGTCTACCATCTTGGACCATTCACCATCTAGGGACACCAAAACATAACTTACAGTTAAAGATAACACTACGTGAATTTTCGGGCAGATCATGACTTGTCTTGAACTAGGATAGAAGCTGGAGACCAAACTTGAGAAGCCTGGTAAAGAGACTTCAAGCATCACTAATGATATCTCTAGCAAATCCCCAGAGGTCTTCGCAGTAGTCGTGATGCTTTTAGCGAGTCGCAGGCACTCTATAGTTAGTGACCCTGTTATATGTATTGGGCAGTCTTAGAGTTTATTGCTCAGGTCCCGTGATCTTGTCCAATGTAAATTTCCAGACATGACACTGTATTTTGATAATCGAGTCTAGAGTGCCTTCTAAGCCTGACTTTGTAGTGTTATTAGCAGAGTCGTGTCCATGTCATCTGGCATATGGATAGATTTTAATTCAAGGATAGATTTTAATTAGTGTCGTGTGAATGTCCAAGACATCTAGAATGATCGTTAAGTCGTGTCTTCTATCTACAAGGCATTAGCTCAACGAGTATACATAATTTGCACCATTTAGATGTTTACTGGCTTGGTGCAAATGTTGTTTGATTCGGTGCACATTGAGATTATAGCAATAATCTCCCCTTTTTTCATGGTTGTATTCTCGTTCTTGTTCTGGTTATGTTATAGGTCATGTTCTACATGATTCAAAAGTGCTAGCTAAGCTAACAGAAGCTTTGTTAGACAACTGGATCAGCATTACTCACAATATCAACCCTTACAAGATGCAGGGAGTATATAAGCGAGATGAAGGGAATGAGATGGGTGCCCAAAAGAAGAAGATTAGAAGAATGCTAGAGTTTGGATCTGAGACTAGCTAGGGGAGGGACCATAAGATACATAAATTAGTGTTGGAAAAAAACCTGTACTTAAGAATTTAATTTTCTTTCTAAAGGACAAGGACTGGTTATACTATTTTAACGAGACATGTGATGTATTCATTCAAACAATGACAATATGCTAACATCGTTTATGATTGAAGTAAATGGATGACTATGTATGACCAAATGTTTTCTCCAAGCAAGTTAAGATAAACGGTTACTAACCTGTGGGGAGGTATATCCTTTAAAACAAGGGAACCAGAAGCAACCATAGCACCTTCACCAATTGCAATGTTACCAAGAACTGTAACACCAGCTCCGATAAGGGCACCATGTCCAATTTTAGGGTGTCTATCTCCTGTTTCCTTTCCAGTGCCTCCTAATGTAATACCCTGAAATCAAATATACACAAATATACTTTGTTTCATACCATTGAGCCCTATAATTTTGCATGATTACATGTTCTGACAGGCACATTTTATACAGAATGGACACTAATATAGCACACAAATCACTTTGTACATGGATGATGAATCAGCTATTGTAACGAGATTTCTTACAGGAGATAAAGAGAATAGAAAAGGATACCGCTAAAAAAGAACAAAAGACAGTGACAAGAATGCAGGAAAGCACAGATTTATATCACAAACCACTGTATTTTTCTTCACCATCACTATTGTTGCTGCCACTACACAGTTCCTGGTTCACTTGCTCTTAAACTAGAGTGCAATAGATCAATACTCATCATGTGAAAGCATATTTATTGAAAAATTCATAAAAATCCATAATTCTATATAAGCTCAAAATTGATCAGATATATTACAAACCACAATCTCACTTACAATACCATGCAGTTTAGAACCTAGATATTACACAAAAGCTTGTAATAAGAACTCAACATAATCCACAACTAATAGCATTTACAGCCGTGCTACCGAACTGCTACCAATGCGTACGCAAATTAATGCTGCTTATCTGAAATACAATGGTGCTCAGAGCACTTAATTATAAGCAATTCATGACGTTGCACCAGTAGAATTGACTCTCATTATTCACCGTCCTAATACTATTGATAAAGGTATAAAAAGATGATAAACAAAATTCAATTGATGATCATTGTAACATGATCAGTTCCATCATGAAGCCATCCGAGTCAACCATCTAATACCTATTAGTTCTTCGACACCCTGCAAACACTTCTCTAAAACTTATATAAAATTTTATATTTTATTTTCTGATTTAGAAGATTTTTGGACCCTTCCAGACTTCCCTTGGATGCATGTTTACATTTCTCAGATACTTTATCAAACTCAGTACACACCGAGATACATGACTACTTTTAATTCTATATTGAACTCTATATTTTAGTGGAAAAATGTCCTAAGATTGACTCAGAAAATTGTCAGAAATCAGGAGTGTGTCTATGTAAAATTGAATTGCATTCAGACATTAAATTATTCATATAAAGTTCAAGAGTAAATATTATTATTGCAAACTCATAAAAATACTAATATGTTGATTTGGCGCTCGCTCACACACATGCACGCTATTAAATCATTACAAAAAACGTTTAAACATTTGAATATCATGTCTGTGTATATATAACTAGGTATTCTTGTGTGTGTATTATGCGCTCTCTCCTTTCATATTTATATTTACACATCCACATGAACACACATATTCTATTTTGATGTAGTCATCTGTCCATGTCCTACTTATTTATTTCTCCTATGACTTGTACACGTCCTAGATCTGTTTACATGCTTCTTAGCCAATGACTAAACTAAATAGATACCTCACAGCAATCAAATATATAGATAGAAATTAAAGATTAATTTTTCAGAACTCTATCAAACGTTTAAAAAACATAAACAAGGTCAAGCCTTAAATTTTCTTCTAGTTAGTCACTGTGGTTCAGAACCACTGATTCATTTCTATAATATTTTGTATGTTCCAATCTCAAGTCAGAGACAAGGCTCGTCAGTCCAATAGAACCCATAAACAGTTGTTTGTTTACCTCATTACAATCACATAAACAGATGGTGAATAAAGATCCATTGGATGCCAATAATTTTCAGCACTCTATTTAACATTTCAAAAACGTAAACAAGATCAAGCCTTGAATTCTCTAATAGTTATAGCCGCCACGGTTCAGAACCACTATATCATTTCCCTAATATTTTGTTTGTTTAAATCCCAACTTACAGACAAGGATCATTAGTTCAATAGATGTATAACCAGTTTGAGTTATTAAATTCAATGTAATGGTGCCCACCAACAGAAATTAACAGCAAAAATCAATCACCTAAAACCTATCGGGGCGGCTTCAACAAATTAACCACCAAATTATCTACCACATCATGCGAATAAGTGAAAGAAGAAAACTTGCCTGCATCAAAGAAACCCTGTTCCCTACTACAGCTGTTTCACCAATTACTAGACCTGTTCCATGATCTAACAATATCCCTTCTCCAATTTTTGCTGCTGTATAATATTCATGACAATGTGTCAGAACAACATAATTATACAAATATACAATGGCATCGTCATTTTATATTCTGTCAGGTTAGAACAAAAAGAAAAGGATGTTCTGTCAGTTCAGGAGAGAGTAAACAAAATAGAGAATATATAACGTGTGATGCTCTGTACTTGAAAAAATGTCGTCTGTGCCAAATCATGCTATATATGAGAAATATAATAACACATCTTTCTTTACTCGATTAATCATTTCATATCAAGAGTTCTGACAGTGCAGAAAAAACTGGAAAGTCCAGAAAGTTTGATCTAGTATTCAAAACGATGAACCCACATGAAATTGAGGTAAAAACTATTCATGGCATCTGTGAAGCAGTAGCATAGTATATAGGATTAGATTGACGATATGCAGTGTACAAATTTGAAAAAATAGTATATGCAGAGCTCCTCCCTGACAACTCAGCACAAGACAAGCAAGTTCATTCAATTGAACTCAATCAAACAACCATCCATTCCAATAAACTTCCATACCTAAGCTCTAAAACTGCACAAAACTCCAGCAAGTCTGAAACCACAGATCTGGCTTCTTCCTAGGCGTTCAAGATTCAACCAAATGGGTCACTGCTCATGGTCGGCCTAGCATCTATTGTCTCTCCATTTATGGCAACATTATTGGTCACTATTTACATATGAAACTCGCATAATCCTATCGGCCAGGTTTACTAGCAGCTTAAATGCTTGATAGAGCTCAAATCACCACTCTTTCAAGTCTTGCCTTAGGACCACTGAACCAAACACACATACATTTATCTGCTACATGAGAATTAAGAGAATTGCCATTTTCCTATTCCACTGATGCGAGTGTCGCTATAGCATGGGGTAAAGCTTTTAGCCCTATAGAAATAGGTCTGAGAATCAAACTACGTTTTCACCACAGAGCCCCCCCCCCCCCCCCCACCCCAAACACCCACCAAAAAAACCACCCGAAATGTTACCTTTTTGAACTAAACATATTTCTAGCAAGCCGTAAACACATGTATCCATGTCCGTATCATATAGAAGTCAATGTATCAATAAAACAAACACTTCAATATTACTCTAATTACTCCTATTCCATCCTTATGGCTTATGGCTTTATCCATGACATGTAGTTGTAGGCAAAAAGTGTTGGTTTCATGATTAGAGAATGAAAACAATTGAAAGAATGATAGAGATCTTGACAGAGGCCAATAAGACTATCATATGGTGATTACTATACTATCAATTTTGCCAACAATTTCATGTCTAAATCACATGAGTTCCTGGCACCCATTCTATGGGTGTCATATGCATAAAAAATAAATTTAAGATACATAACAAGATCAACCATTCATGCTCAAAAGAAAAGTGAACCAAGTTTAGATAAACTATAATAAATCGACTAATGTAATATGATTCTGTATAAAAGGGTATATGTAATTACCAAATGCATAAGTAGTCATTCATTACAGAATTCAGATGAATATTCCATGAAATAAGAACATCCATAGAGATAAATATCCACTAATACGATCTTTTTTAACTACAAAATAATGGTTAGGCAATAGAATAGATATTTACCCGGGTGTATATCAACAGCAAAAACCTACAGAAAGACCAAAAAGAAACTACTTCAAATAGAGAATATATACTTTAAAGTGATAGTAACCACTGAAGAACGTTTAATCACCTCACTAATTCGACTTTGTAATGCCAAAGCTAATACTTTACGCCCTTGATTCCACAACGCATGGGCAACACGATATGACTGCAAAGAATGGTACCCCTGAGGGAATGCATGCAAGCATTAAACATTATATTATTATTACACTTGTTTTTTTTATATGGAAATGATAGAATTACTAGATAGTAGAAAATTGTAGTTCATAAACCCCATACTCAAATACACACCATTGTGAATGTGTCCAGTCAGCCTTAGCATATTTACAGCTTAGAGTTGAATATAGTTACCGTATAAAATATCTTTCATATTTCTCTTATCCTAGCCCACAACCACCCAACCCAAAGTCTACTATCGTCCATTGCTTCTTTCACATATATATTGACACTGAGTATAAGCCAATTCACATCAGATTGACACATGGTTAGAGGACTTTGTAAATCTTGTGGAGCCTTGTCAAAGCCAAAACCATTCCGACGGAAAAAGGCTTCGATGGTGATGAAACTCAATTGGAGATGCAGGTAATTGAAAAGAAAGAAAAAAGCACACCAAGATAGTTTTCCAAACGAGGGAAAAGGAATTTAACACTCGTCGCTTTTTATGTCGACACGAATTAAGCCCTGATTGGGTATGGAGTTTACTTTTAAGTGGAGGTTGATGGTATGCAAACTCTAGTTTGCAAGGTCCTACCTCCATTTAAAAACTTGACTTTCATGGGTGTTTGGCTTTGGAGATTTCTAAACTCCAAAATATTGTTTTGGAGTTATCTAAACGCCAAAATGGGTGTTTTCTTCACAAATTTTGGAGTTTAGAAAACTTAAGCTGGATTGGAGTTTAGTAAACTCCGATTATCTCCACTTTGGAGTTTACATGACCAGAGTTTTCTAAACTTCAAAATGAGATCCAAACATGGCATAATTAAGATTTTGGAGTTGCATTTAAATAACTTCATGAAACAAACAAGGCCAAAAGCATACCTTAAGGTACAAAAGCGCCCAACTATATGACGAACAAGCAGGATCTCTTGCATTTAAATAACTTCATGAAACAAACAAGGCCAAAAGCATACCTTAAGGTACAAAAGCGCCCAACTATATGACGAACAAGCAGGATCTCTATCTTTAAACGCCTGCACACGAAAACTAATCAAACTAATCAGTAAACATGCATTCCCAGGGTCAAACAGAGGTGAAATCAAAGTGCTCAAAATGGTAACAGAATCACCTGAACATCTAGTCGAATTGCACGTTGAATGCCTCTATCGTTCAAAATCACGTTATCAAATATGTCCATCAGCTGCGTCGCCAGCAGCGTCGGATTCTGCAACCTATTCGCCAACACAAACGCCAAAGCTTTCTCCAAACAATCATGCGACAACACACTGGCGTACAAATAGCTACTCAAAATCGGCTCTTTCTCAGCCTAAATAAACATTTAAGTAAAAAGATAAGAAATTAAACCAAAACATCCCAACTTTTTTCGAAATCAAAGAAAAAATGGGAAGAATCGACGACCTCTGACTTGGCCTCAGCTCGAATCGAATCCCAAATGGGGTCCGCTGACGCTTCGAAATCGGAGATGACCTTCTTCGAGCTCGAATTTAGGTTTAAGTTCCCCATTGCGTAGATTGGGAAGATGCACTCTGATAGCCACTTGGATTTCACCTCGTCGCCTTCCCCCAATTCTTGAAGGACCACGCACCCGCACGACATCTCGGAACCCTAGAACTCGATCTCGCCAAAATTCTAGGGTTTCAAATTTCTAGAGAGAAAGAGAGCGATTGTTGCAACGAGATTTTAAACCGACACAGGAAGCAAGAGACGACAAAGCGAGAAGAAGAACTGCAAACGCAGCCGGCGTGGAATTACAGTCTTGCCCCTGGCCTTTAAGCGGTGGGCCACGTGATTGAGCGGCGATAGAGGGCAGCCCAAAATAGATAACGATGCAACAGCGAGCGAATTGTGGCCCTTCATTTGAGGGCACATAAGGACAAAATCGGAAAAGCAGATGTGGGACAATTATTGGGCGTATTTGGGCCCACAGTGTTTGATACTTGAAAGCCTAGAGGGATCAAAATACCTACAATTGAAAAGGTCCCACTTTCTATTTGTCGTTTTATTGGACCTAAAGCACATAATCAATAACAGCACTGTACCGGTGTGATGTCATATAGTTCATGTATTTTATTTCTGTTTTAATGCTCAACCAAAGATAACGATATTTGGATAATGGTTGCAGTATTACAGAAAATAAGAGTATATTAGTCATTCAATATAAATGAAGAAGTTAGTTATCAAATAAAACTCGGAGATGGAAACTCCCATAAAGCCTGAGAAGGAGAGATTGCAAACAAATGGAGGTAACAAACAGTTTATTTCAGATGTTCTTTATGCTCCGGAGCTAATGGCAAATTTACCTTGTGTTGGACAGTTAATGCAAAAAGAATATCTAGCAAACCTAATGAAAGATGAACATATCACACATTAGTGCTGAAAAAAGAACCTGGAGTTGAGGCGTAGTGATGTCTCCGGTGTTGCAGGCGTCGAGTCAGTCGACTCACTGGAACTGTTCTCTCGTCGCACTGCCGTTCTTCTCCATTGCTCAATTGCTAAGACAAATCGAAGCATCAGTTGATATTTTTTATATTAAACTCTCAAAATCTATGGTTTCTTTTATATTATACAACCCTGTATAATGCATGTTCTTAAAAAACAAATCAAATCTTGTAGCCGATTTTTTGAAAGGGTTTCATGTGAAGATGGAGTTAGCAAGGCTTTCGTGTGGAGCATCAAAGGCTTTGTCGGTTGGCGACCAAACGTGATCCAAAGCACTTGTTGCTTAGCCGGAGTATAGATGGCCAACACGCTACAAAGCCCGTATCTCCTTGTTGTAGTTTTATCTGTGGTTTGCAAGTTTTGTGTCTATGGCAGATTATAGGATGTTTTGCTCACTAGAAATTTTTTGTTTGTTGATTTATCGGTCTCCCTGGTAGATTTCCATCCAAGCTTGGATAAATACCTTTCTCTTCGCTCTTCAATACCTTTTTTAATCGTTCTTTTAGGGATTTTGATATGCTCATCTGATGGGATTCAGCGAATCCATTTGCTTTACTGGATTAACTGAATCTTAAATATACCGGGCCCCGCAGTTTATTTATTTTACGGTCTGGATTAACTGAATTTTAAATGGATGGCTGGATGAGGTCGCTGAATCCCATCAGAGGAGCTTCACTGTAACACCCTAGTTCATTTCTATTTTGAATATTTTTTATTTATGTTATTTTCCTGATTTATTGTGTTTTGGGTGCGAATAGTGTATTTGACATTTGTATTTGCATCCGACCTGACCCGCTTGCTGGAAACCAGTCTTTATTCTTGTTTATATTTTATCCCGGCTTGTTTTGCGGATCCGTGCATTTTCATTTTTTTATATACTGCATACGGGCATTATATCTAGCATCTGCATTTTTTTAATATAACATTTAAAGTCATATAAAATATTTTAAAAATATTTAGTATGGCATGCATCTTACCCCTGACCCTGTGGTAGCATCCACGCATCTTGTTCTCGTCCCGTTCAGTGAAACAGACTCATTCGGATGGCTACGTGCACGTGCGTGCATCCGTTCTGGGGGGTATGCATTTTCGTTACCCGGATATCCTGTTTTAATATTGGTCGACACGTATATTTTCCGTATTTTAAAACTAGATTTTTAGACCCGGCCCGGACGTGTTTTGGAGTATTTTTGTATTAGCCAAAATCTCAAATATAATCAATATAATATATTCTTTACTATTTAGTCTTAATATAGATTATATATTTTTAACTAAAAATATTTTTCTATTTCCTAAATCTTAACACCTCTCTCTCTCCCCTCTGCACAGTATAATATATATATATATATATATATATATATATATATATATATAATATGAAACGAAGCCACAGTTCCTCTCTCTCTTCATCTTCTCAAATTTTTTTCCTTTCCCGCCTCCTTACGAAACCCATGTCCTTGCCCTCGTCCCCGTCATCGCCTCCACCGTCACTTCGCCATCTCCCCGACCTCGTCCCTCTCCGACACCACCTCCATCACCTCCTTCATCCCTACACCCGAGCACCTGCATCACCCAACCCAAGAACCCAAACCGACGCCCATACTATTACCTCGCTGTCGACCTCTTCACCCCGTTGCCTGCACCCCGATCTTCTCCTCTCATCCTCCTCAACCACCCCACCTCTCTCTTCTCCCTCTCCTCACCGCCTAACCCATAACCCTCGCCTGCAAACCCGAGAACCCCTGCACGTACGACCCCATGAACACTGCAACCCTCGCCGCGCCCTCACGTCACGGGAGCTCCAACCCCGCCGACCTCACGCCCTTATCACCATGACCTACTCCCTCTTCCTCTCCCTCCAACCCGACATCCCTGCAAGCCCGACCCCAAGAAGCCAAGAAACCCCCGATGCCTTGCCGTAAACCTCGTCGTCGACGGCCCATCGTCGACGTCACCCCCTCGCCTTCTCCTATAACCCAGAGCCGAAACCATAGAACCCTCCAGCCTTCTTCTCCTTTCTTCTTCTTCCTTTTCTTTTCTTTACTTTCTTAGATTCTTGTTTCCCGGTGATCGCTGGAGCTGTGCCGCCGCCGACGATCCGAGCAACCCAGTGGACGTCCCCAGCCAGCGTGGTCACGTTCTTGCTTTGCCTAGTCCTATCCTGTGCGCGCATGTGAATATTGCGAAGTTTACCCGACGCCGGACGTGCTGTACGCATCCGTCGTGAGATCCGATCATGCAAGTTTATCTTGCTACATGCTATACTACTATATCTTGCACCCATGTGAATAATAACATTACATATTGTTTAGTTATCCATCCCACATTACCATTTTACTATTTTACTGTTTTCGGATACCCGTGTGCATCCATACCGTTATTTACATATCTAGTCGCATGCAAGTTCATCTTGCTACATGCTATGTATCTTATTTTGCATCCATATGAATAAAATATCATATGTTGATTGCATTGTACACCCATATTAATATTTTACAGTTTTCGGATACCCGTATGCATCAATATCATTTATCATATATGTAGCTACATTTACAGATCATATTAATTCATGTTACTGTTGTATTAACACCCCATGCTTGATAATGTGCATCCAACATAGTAATAGAGTTGTAGATGTAATCCCTGATAGATATTTGTGCATCCGTGTTTTACTGTGCATCCGTACTTTTATCGTGCATCCGTACTTGCTACAGTTTTATTATGAGCATCCGTTTGATACCTGCGCACTACCTGTCATGACCTGGTACACCACTACTTGACCTGTTACCTGATCCTGTTTCTAATACCGACAATCCTGACATGTTGTCCCGACGGACGTATCCTGTTGTCTGCATAGACAAACATGTACCTGCTTAATCCTGTGTTGGCATTAGCTCCGGTTTATCAATACCTGACTTGAACACATAACCTTGGGGGTATGGGGAAATCAAAGGTGGAACCGAGTGTAACTTAAAAAGGGTATTACTTGATCCGTGGTCCCCGGGGGTAACGGGACAGAATCATTCGTGATTCTTCTTGATCCGTGGTCCCGGGTGGTAACGGGACAGAACCATTCTTGGTTCACATATCTTGATCCATGGTCCCGGGGGGTAACGGGACATATTCTTTGAGTTACATGAGGAGTACATCAATTGATTTCTAATAACTTTAGAATAGATAACCCAGTAGCACAGTTTAGATTATTTACCGCACTTCACCCGCACGTATACACTTCACTGTTTCATACCCGTGTTACTTGTTATACACTCACTACTGTTCGTACTCATGCCTGCATATCTCGTGTATCCTGTTCATTTATTATTGTTTGATATTATGACGCACTGACGTCTGGGTTTTGCATAGCCCAGATCCTTTATCTCTTTCGCAGGCTGATCAGGAGTATTTCAGCCGACAGGCCGAGCAGTGAGGATCCTGTTAGTATTTAGCTTTGTTTAGTTTAGTTTTCTTTCAGCATTTTCATTTCCTGATGTGAGCCTGTATTTGGGACGTACTTTCCTGATGTTATTGTTTTTTTTTTTTGAATATATTGCTTCCGCATATATTATTTCTTAACTCGTTTATTCTGGCATATGGACATGTACTAGATAGTTTATTTTTATTTTATTGTTCTTGATATCTTATAGACAGCCGTAATGTGATTATGGAGGGATGTTTCCTAACCACAGGTGGCATGGTTGGCTCTGTCACGTGCCGATCTTAGCGCACTCTGGGACGCGGGGCGTGACATTCACTGAATCCCATCAGAGGAGCAGATCTGAATCCTTCTTTCAGAATTACAACACTGATGCACTACCTAGCCGGAGCTCGTCCAAGTTATAATTATTAGTCTCATGGTCCCTCCTTGTCACAAATCATTCCCGAACACGGACGTTATTGTCCGCTCTGATCAAAACCATGTGGTTTTGTCTTTTGGTATGAACCGGATCCGAGAAGGGGCCACTCCCCGTTCTTCACCATTGCTCAATTCTCAGACAAATCGAAACATCGTTGATATTTTTTCTTTGTTAAACCCTCAAAATCATTGTGTTTTTTTTATATTATACAACCTTATATAACACATGTTCTTAAAAAACAAATCAAATATTGTAGCTGATTTTTTGAAAAGCTTTCATGTGAAGATGGAGTTAGCATCGAAGGCTTTCGTGTGGATCATCTTCGGCAAAGTCGGTTGGCGACCAACCGCGATCTTAAGCACTTGGAGCTTAGTCGGAGTCTAAGAAGAGGTGTCCAACACGCTGCAAAGGTTGTATCTCCTTGTTCTAGCTCTATCTGTGGTTTGCAAGGTTTGTGTCCATGGTAGATTCTAGGGTTAAGATGTTTTGCTCACTAGAAATTTTTTATTTGTCGATTTATTGGTCTTCCTGGGTAGATTTCCATCCAAGCTTGGATAAATACCTTTCTTTCTACTCTTCAATGCCTTTTTTAATCGTTCTTTCAAGGATTTTGATATGCTCATCTGATGTGATTCAGCGAATCCATTTGCTTTACTAGATTAAATGAATCTTAAATATATCGGGCCCAACAGTTTATTCGTTTTACAGCCTGGATTAACTGAATCTTCAATGGATAGCTGATGGGTAGTTGAATCCCATCAGAGGAGCAAATCTGAATCCTTCTTTCAGAATTCCAACACTAATGCACTTTAATTACCTACTCGGAGCTCGCCTAAGCTGTAATTATTAGTCTCATAGTCCCTCATTGTCACGATCCACCCCCAAACACAGACGGTATTATCCATTCTGACCGAAACCGTATGGGTTTGTTCCTTGGAATAAACCGGACTCGAGAATAGGCCATTTCCCAGGAGGCCACCCATCCCAGAATTTCCTCAGCTCGAGCACGCTTAACTACGAAGAAACTCCGGACTTCTGGTTCACCCAAAAGGGGCCCCCATGTTATAGGAGTGGTATCATTTCATTTATAGTTCTGATCGTACCCACTTTTGTCCACTTTGGTCGAAACCGTACGGTTTGTCCATTGGAGCAAACCAGACTCGAGAAGAGGTCTTCCCAGGAGGTCACCCATCCTTAAATTTCCCTAGCTTGAACACGCTTTAGCGCAGAGTTCTTCAAACTGCAGAACTCTGATTCACCCAAAAGGCGTCTCCGTGTTATAGGAGTGGTATCATTCCATTTATAGTTTTGATGTTCTACGGTGGGTCCCCGTGTGTATCCATATCGGTTAACATCCCCATTTCGATACCGGATAACACCTCGCTTCGCACAGGATGGATGGTATATATCCCAACTTCACTTGGGGTATTACATTGCCCCCCACTTTGTTCCTAATGGTATACATTCCAGTGTATTACATTTCCCCCCATTTTGTTCTGGTTCACCCAAAAGGTATCTCTGTGTTGTAGGAGTGGTATCGTTCCATTTATAATTTTGATGTTCTACAGTAAATCCCCGTGTGTAACCATATCAGTTAACATCCGCACCTCGATACCGGATAACACCTCACTTCTCATGGGGTGAGTAGTATACATCCCAACTCCACCTGGGGCATTACATTGCCCCTCTATTTTGTTCTCGATACCAGATAACACCTCACACTTCTCACGGGATGGATGGTATACATCCCAACTCCACGTGGGGTATTACATTCCCCCTACTTTAGAACAATGGTCCGTCCTTGAACCACAGACCTATTCCGAAACCGCACAGTTTTGTTTCTTGGAATGAACCAGACCCGAGAATGGGCCATTTCTTGGGGTGGGTTGTAACACCCTAGTTCGTTATACATGCTCGATTTGATTATTCCATTTATTTTGTGGCCAATTCTTGATTTTATTCGTTTTTGGGTGCGGATAGTGTTTTGATATCTGTGCTTAGTATCTGACCTGACCTGCATACTTGAAACCCGTCTTGATTCCAGTTTATGATTTATCCCTGCTAGTACGGAGGATCCGTGCACTCGCATGTTCTATATCTTGTATACCTACTGTTTCCCCCAATCAGAGCAAAGCTCTGTTCAAATTTCAAATTTTGAAATGAAGCAGCGCTTCATAACAATGCCAGCGCTGAGAGTCAAAGACACTGAGGCAGCGCTCACATGCAAAGCATATGAGCGCTAGCGCTAAGAGCGCTGCAGCGCACCACGTGTAAAGCACGTAAGCACTAGCGCTAAGTGTGCTGCACTCTAAGCAGCGCATCACGTGCAAAGCACGAGAGCGCTAGCGCTGGAACTAAATGTTCTCAACCGTTGGATCAAAGATCCAATGAACATGATTAAAAATTATCAGTTGACCAGAATAAAATTCTGTTAAGAAAACATTTTTCAGAATCTTTCCAAACAAAAAGATTTTGCTCTGTAAATCAGAGCACCGTCGGATCAATGGTCCAATGGTGATTAAAAATCACTAAAATACAGAATATATTCTGTGTGGGGAAAGATTTCCCAATCTTGTTAAAAACAAGAAGATTGCCTTCTGTAAATCAGAAGCCCTAGGATCAAAGATCCAACGGTGGGGAAATTCCCAAATCAATTAGAGAAAAGATCCCTTCAACTGATTAAATAAATCAGCTTGCCCTAAATAAATCTGTGCTCCTCACGTGTGCGCTATATCACAGAAGCGCTTTGCGCTCATAGACTGGCGCTAGCGCCAAGCGCACCACGCGCTCCTCACGTGTGCGCCACTTAACAAACGGAGTTTTGTGCTTATTAACTGGCGCTGGCGACAAGCACGCCATGTGTTCCTCACGCGTGCGCTGATAGAACATAAACTGTTCTTTAAATAAAGCCCTAGAGCTATGATGAATGCTCAACATTCAATAAAAGGCAGAAAGGCTGCCAGAACCCAAATCAATGCTCAGCATTGTCAAATGTTTAACATTTTAACTGAGTGGGCCGAGCCCAAGTTGGACATAAACCCCTCATTCAGATTAATTAAGCCCATATGCTCATAAATCTCAGATCTTAGTCCTAATTGGACTACAGATCTCCCAACCAAAATTGGTTCAAGAGTACATCTCTGCATTCCTCTGATATGTGTCGTTGTAATCCTTCAACGTCTTCAGAGAGGTGACGGGTCCCGACAACTAGACGTTCCATGGACTGTGGGGTCCTTAAACCCATGGACTATGATGTCCTTAACCTTGGACTGTGGGGTCCTTAAACCCATAGACTATGATGTCCTTAACCTTGGACTGTGGGGTCCTTAAACCCATAGACTATGATGTCCTTAACCTTAGACCGTAATATCCCTAAACTAATCGACCGCAAAGTCCCTAAACTAAAACAATAGAGTTCAAATGCTCTTTTGTTGGATCTAAATGATCCTGTTAAGTAGATCTTAGTCTAAAATTAGACTAACGTATCCTTAATAAATGGTTAAGTTGATCTTAGTCTAAAATTAGACTAACGTATCCTTAAAAAATGTTTAAATTGATCTTAGTCTCAAATGAGACCAACGCATCCTTAAACCCAACCCCAAACCCAAATCTAAGAAAATACGGATTTGGACTAATCCACGCCCTACGGGCGACAACATAAATTAGTCTCCGTATACAATCCACGGGCAACCAAAAACAAAACAAACACACACGACACGAAGTGACCATCTGGAGAAGGAGAAAGTGGTTACCGCGATGCGGTAGCGTAATTAACTGCAGGGGCTTGCATTTGCAGGGAAGAGCGTCCCCACAATAAAAAAACCCCTCAAATGAGGGAGAATTTGACGAAGTCTGCTACATCGACCGCATCCGTCTAAACCTTCGATACACGGTGCCATAAATCAACTTGGCATCTTCGGAGAAGTGGATGGATAAAACTAAATAGCATCTGCCCCCAAATTCAGGCCTGATGTCCCGACGTCCCGATCGTGTCTTTCGGCGGAGAACAGATTCTGGCACGCCCGATGGGACTTTTTCCTCTTTCCACTCCACACTTCGTATGTCGTGTTTTGCGAAAAAATCGCGGTTTGCTATGGTTGTCCCTGGATTCGAGGTACTAAGATTTAGTGTCTTGCTCCGTGCAGAAAACAGAAGATCAATGGCTTCAAACTGCACTAACTGCAACAACTCCCACTCCGTCCTCGCTGGAGGAGTAACCTACGGGCCCCAAGCGGCCTCCCTTTTTGCAATGCCGGTGGAACAAGTGACCCAAGCCACCACTGGGCTATTCTTCGGGACTATGATCCTACCAACAAGCTTCAACGTTCAAATGCCTTCACAGGAAGCTGCGAAGAAGTCGGTCTTTGATCGGCTTACAACCACCACGGCCCCTCTCAGCGGGTCGTCCAACTCCACTGCCTCGATCTTCGACAGGCTGGGTCAAAGCTCAAGTGGACCCGCAAAGAGGCTCGCAATACCAGAAGACACTCCAACTCCTGCTACAGTTGAGGTTGTCCAAGTTGCTCTCCCTACTCGAAGGTCGGCTTTCGACAGGTTGACCATTTCTTTTCAGCAGACGTCTGTCTTTGACAGGCCGGTGCCAACAACAGACTCTCATCAGAACATGGGGCATGGAAAAGCTGATTCATCAATGGAGGTGGTCCCGGCCACTCGCCATGCTCGCCGTCGCCACTGGCGCCGAGTGAGGAAGGCTGGGGGCAGCTCTCCTTCCGGACTAACTCCGCCAGCTCCAACGGTGGAAGTTGATGCTGCTGTTCTAACTGGGAACGGGTTTGAACTACTTAACAGGGTGCGCAGGAATTCGCCAACCGCCGTGCTGAAAAAGTCTCCTCTGCCTGTTGAAAAGATCACAAAGGTGAAGCCGGAGCATCCCCCTCAGTGGCTGTCCTCCAAAATTTACAAAGTCTGGCGACAGGTCCAAGACTCCGTGATTGATCAAGACTACCCCCGTCGATAGAAAAAGATTAAAGTTCGGCAAGAAGGGGATCGCCCTGTCAAGCCACAGAAGGTGTCATCTGTTTGGATGCCCACTGCAACGGATCCCTCAACTTCGACCGCCCACAAAAGAAGGAGGCCGGAGAAGATCCCTGCGTCCTTAGCAAATCGCAAGGACACTGAATCTAAACGCCCCAAGTCTGGGGGCACGGTGGTGCATACTGTTTATCTGGCTTCCGGAAAAGAGGATATCCATATCTCTACGGGCCACCGACCACTTACACGGTCTGTGACTAAGGCTTAGGAGCAACAACAACAAAAGTTCCAAGAAATGCTGACAGACATGGCTGCACTCACTGGACCAAAAGCAGGCCCGGAGACATCTTCGGAGCAGCGTCATGAGCAGGAAACGGATGCCGAATTCCTTCGGAGAATGCTTGAGAAGAAGGACAAAGAGGCTGCGGAACAAGCGGCCAACATAAAACAAATGGCCCTTTTATTCTAAGATATGGTGGGCCTGATGATCCAGTCGGACCCTCCAGCCGAAGATCCTCCAGTAATAATTGAAGATAATAGAGGAGAGATATCAAATCCTCTGCCGGCTCTGTCAGCAGCCAAGGAGGAGACCATCTCCAAATCCATGCTCGATGATTATATAACTCAACAAATACGAGCTCATCAAGCGAATAAAGCAACCGACCAAGTCGTCAGAACTGGGCGACCATATCCAGGATGGTATGATCAGATAAAGTACCCGCCAGGATACACAATTCCTAAATTACATATGTACAAGGGGACAGGCAATCCCCACCAACATGTCGCTCAGTTCAGGGCTCTCTGCGGCAACACTGGAGGGGATGATAAGCTACTGCTTCGCCAATTCGTCGGCATCTTGGCGGAGACGGCGTTCGAATGGTACTCAGAGCTTCCCAACGACTCCGTCAAATCTTTTACGGAGATAGAATTGCTGTTCACCCAACGTTTTGCCGGCGCTAGTGAGCGCACCCCGATCACCGTATTAATTAACGCCAGAGTGAAATCAGGTGAAACATGGGTTCTGTACGCGATACGGTGGCGAAACTTATGGTTGAAGTGCGAACAACGCATCGAAGAAGCGCCCGTGGTAGGCATGTTCGTAGGTACTCTTGATCTGCAGGCGACCATATCCCAATTCATGATGTTCTTCAAGCCAACCACCTTCCAGGCCGTAATTGACAAGCTGGCCCAAATGGACCAGATGGGCCATAAGCCGTCCTCGTCGAAAACTGAGTTTCGAAACGAAAGGGGTAAAGAGAAAGCTATCTTCGTCGCCAACGCTCAACAACAACCGAGTGGCCCGAGACCGGTTGTTCGCCAAAGCAACAAGCGGCAATCCCTCGATGAGAAGTTGAGACGTCCTTACTCGTTTCCCCAGGATAAAACAAGGAAACGTTTGAATTGGAAATGCGTAATGGGCTCGTCACTCTACTGGAGTCGAGACACCCACCGCGACCGAATGACGTCAACGATCCTAATTACTGCCCCTACCACCGAGTATTGGGCCATCCGATTGAAGACTGCTACGTCTGCAAAAACTGGGTTGAAGACCAATACCAACAGGGCAAGTTCGCGCTATCTGAAAACTGAAAGGTGAATCTACCACAATAGCACACTCCTAAAAGGGTGGACACACCGGGGGCATCATGCTCTTTTATAGAAGAAGCTCCATAGGAGGTTGCTCTTTCAGCCAAGATGAAAAGAATGCTCATGCCCGGCAATCAGGTAGAAAAGCCCGCTAGAGCCTGAGATCATTGAGGGAATGCTAAAACCGCGCCCGACGCCAAGAATTGGTAGCGATGGTCAAAACGCTCAGGCCCAGCCGTTAAAGTCTTCTAAGAAGAAGAAGAAGCCCGTGAAGCCTGATGACAAGTGCACGGAATTGCAAAAGCATATTGACGCGCTGGAGGAATACAACCAAGACCGCGAACCCCGGTCAAACTCCAAGAATTTCTCAACTATATCCTGGAGGGCGGAGATAGCGATGATGATGAGGGAGATAACTCGTCACAGGAACCAGAAGATTATATGGAAAGTTGCCACATGATCTATCATTCGTCGCTAAATAACAAGGAAGCTCACTCGGCATCAGAAGTTAATGTAGAGAAGCTGGGGACAGGATCAATGCTAAAATCCTTGGAACTGTCAGACGAGATGATTGACATGCTACTGAACGAAGCCCGTCAGAAGAGCAAAGCTGATCGAGAATGCCAAATAGCCCTATTCGAAGGGGCCAGGCGTCGGTGTCAAGTTGGAGAAGTCGTGATAGGGATAGGTCACAAAACACTCCAACCATATCAAATCACACCCTAAATAGGTGTATTCCACATCAGCGTCATGTATCCCGTCACGTGACAAATGCACGTGCATACAGAATAAACAATGGACCGAAAAGTCCGTAAACTACAAATTTGCCTCAAATATGGCAACGATGGACTGCAATGTCCTAAAACTTGCAATGGACCGAAACGTCCTTAAACTACTACAAAAACGCAGCATCCTTGGGCTGACGTAAAAAAAATTGTACGTCCAAAAGCGAGATGGGCACGGATGAAAACCCAAAAGGGCTCTGTGAGTAAAAACAGCAGGACTACTGGCGAGTTTGTGAAAACCCGAAAGGGCGCAATCTCGTTAAAAGACACTTGCAAGGTCCTCTCGACCTTGTAAGGAGAAAATACTTGCGTGAGATCCTTACGACTCATAAGGAAGCAACACACTTAGGGATCCCCACGATTCCTAAGGAGAAGTTACACTTACAAGATCCTCACGACCCGTAAGGAGAACCTTCTTATGAGACCCTCACGGCTCATAGGATTCAAAAGTCTTAAGTTACAGGGATCTGAACCTGTTCTTAAGCCATCAACTTTCCCAGATGGCCCTACAAACGGTTCAATATTGATCCCTGTATACAATCCACGGGCACGAATAAACATTTCCCTGACAAAGTCCCACCAGCGACTAGGGATATGTTCACACGGTGAACGACCCTTGTAAGTCTTTTTGACTTATAAGGAGAAAACACTCTTGTAAGATCCTGGCGACTTATAAGAGAACATACACTTAAGAATCTTCACGATTCCTAAGGAGAAAACGCACTTACGAGATCCTCACGACTCGTAGGGAGAAACACCTTTATGAGACCCTTACAGCTCATGAAGTCTAAAAGCCTTAGTCGATAGGATCCTAACCCTGTTTGCTAAGGTACCTTTGTTCGACATCAACAGATGCAAATGATGATTCGCTCCTGGCAATGTCCCAGTGGTAGCGATGCCGATACCTAAATCGGTATCAAATCCCAAGTCCTTTCACGGCAAATGATGATTCGCTCCTGGCAATATTCCAGTCGCAGCGATGCTGATACTAAGACTGTCACCAGATTCCAAGTTCCATACTTGCGATAAAAATCAGCGAGCCAAAAATGCATATGAAATAGCCGAAATGATGGGGCAACTTGCAAAAAAATCAGCAAGTAAAAATATATATGCATACAAAAATAGCCGAAATGATTGGGCAACTCGCAATAAAAAGCAGTGAGTAAAAAACAAAATTAGCCGAAATGATTGGACACCGCGAAAAATAGCCGAAATGATTGGGCAATCGCGACTTTCGAGATATAAAAATCTGAAATGATAGAGCATCGTGGAAAGAAATAAAAAAAATGATGAAAGAATGAAACTTTTGCCCTATAGGCAGTTCATACTGACCCCTGTATACAATCCATGGGCATAAACGAAAAGGGAACCACATGTCCCCCACCAGATCCTGTCAAAAGGGAAAGTCATATCTCAACAATAACATCTGCATCCCAGAAAATCAACAACGGCGTTCCTTCTTATGCCAGCAGGGCACGGAAGCGACACAACGAAACGGAGCAATGGCAAAGTCCCTAGTTCCAAATCTTAACAGTAACATCTACAGCCTAAAAATCAGCAATGGTGATCCTCCTAATTCCAACAGGATTCGGACACAACATCACCAAATGGAGCCACGGCAAAATCCCTAGTTCCAAGATTCTAGACAACCTAGAGTCAACCAATGACCTCCCCGCCGGATCAACGCCCCGTCTCGAAAACAAGTCAACCAACCCTAGCGTCCTTGGCAAAAACCTCGATTCAGGAAAATTAGCGTCCTTGACGAGAGTATTTCGATTCACGTTGACCCGCAGAGAAATTAGTGTCTCTGCAGGAATCTCTCGATTCGTCTCAACCCCAGGGAAATCAGTGTCCTTGGCAAAAAAACCTCGATTTAGGGAAATTAGCGTCCTCGACGAGAGCATCTCGATTCGCGTCGACCCACAGAGAAATCGGTATCTTTGCAGGAATATCTTGATTCGTCTCAACCCCAAGGAAATCAGTGTCCTTGGCAAAAAACCTCGATTCAGGGAAATTAGCGTCCTTGACGAGAGCATCTCGATTCGCGTTGACCCGCAGAAAAATCAGTGTCTTTGCAGAAATATCTCGATTCGTCTCAACCCTAAGGAAATCAGCGTCCTTGGCAAAAAATATTGATTCAGGGAAATTAGCGTCCTTGACGAGAGCATCTCGATTCGCATCGACCTGCAAAGAAATCAGCGTCTTTGCATGAATACCTCGATTCGTCTCAACTCCGAGGAAATCAGTGTCCTTGGCAAAAAACCTCGATTCAGGAAAATCAGCGTCCTTGACGAGAGCATCTCGATTCCCGTCGACCCGCAGAGAAATCAGTGTCTCTGCAGGAATATACGACGTCAGCAAAACAGAGCCATGGTAAAGTCCCTAGTTCTAAGTCTCGACGGCCATATTTACAGCCTAGAGATCATCAACGACGTTCTTCCTCATTTCAGCAGGATACGGACGCGACATCTACCAAACGGAGCCATGGCAAAGTCCCTAGTTCCAGATTTCGACGGCGACATCTATTGCCTAGAGATCATTAACGGCGTTCCTCCTCATTCCAGCACGATACGGACACGACATCCACCAAACGGAGCCATGGCAAAGTCCCTAGTTCCAGATTTCGACGACGATATCTACAGCCTAGAGATCATCAACGGCGTTCCTCCTCATTCCAGCAGGGTTCAGACGCAACAATCAATCACGGAGCCATGGCAAAATCCCTAGTTCCAAGACTCTACGGTTCACAGACAACCTAGAGATCATCTCGACATCCGTCTCATTACAATAGACGCAACGTCAGCAAAGCGGAGCCGTGGAAAAGTTCCCAGTTCCAGGACTCGGCGGTGCACAGACAACCGAGAGTCAACCTCTGACCCCGTACGGCCAAAGTCAGTCATGACCCCGTATGGCTAAAGCCAACCCCTCCTGGTCCCGTAGAACACGGCTAAAGTCAATCTTGACCCCGTGGGGAACAGCCAGAGCAAATCCTGGTCTTGTAGAACACGGCTAAAGTCAATCTTGACCCTGTGGGGAACAGCCAGAGCAAATCCTGGTCCCGTAGAACACGGCTAAAGTCAATCCTGACCCCGTGGGAAACGGCCAGAGCAACCTCTAACCCCGTATGGCTAAAGTCAATCCTGACTCCATATGGCCAAAGTCAACCCCTTCTGGCCCCGTAGAACACGGCCAAAGTCAATTCTGACTCCGTGGGAAACAGCCAGAGTAAACCCTCGAACTCCCCATCAAAGCAATGCTTTGACTCAGGAGCAGGTCAACTCATTAACCACTTACAAGTCCTCTCGACTTGTAAGGAGAAAATTCTCTTATGAGATCCTTACGACTCTCAAGAGAAAACGCACCTAGGAATCCTCGCGATTCCTAAGGAGAAATCATACCTGCGAGATCCTCTTGACTCGTAGGGAGAAAAGTCTTTATGAGACCCTCACGGCTCATAAAGTTGAAAGGTCTTAGGTGGCAGATTCTAACCCTGTCTCCCAAGCCATCATTGCCTCGCAGAGAGGTCAAGGTATATTTTCTACAGGCCACACTCTCCTAAGTCAAACATCAACAAGAAAGGAAAGAACCACTTACAAATCCTCTCGACTTGTAAGGAAGAAAACTCTCTCGTGAGATCCTTACGACTCTCAAAGGAAAAGCACACTTAGGAATCCTCAAGATTTCTAAGGAGAAAAAACACCTACGAGATCCTCTCGACTTGTAGGGAGAAAAATCTTTATGGGATCCTCACGGCTCATAAATTTGAAAAGTCTTGGGTAGCAGACCTGAACCTGCTTCCTATGCCATCGCTACCCTACAAAGAGTGCATGTAACCCCCGAGTTCATTTATACCAATTCAAGTTTCCGTATTTACTTACCCATGGTCCGTTCTTGGTTTATCGTGTTTGGGTCGAATGGTGGTTACTTGGTGCATTGCATTCGACCCGACCCGCTTGCTTGGACTTGGTTGATTTATATTTATAGTTTATCTTGACTCATTGCTTTGATACGTGCATCTAGTATAAACTGCATATTGGCATTTCATCTGGCATCGCATATTTTAACATATAACTTTTAGTCACTTAAAATACATTGCATAGACTGCTTAATACCCCTAACCCTGTGGTAGCGTCCTTGCATCGCGTCCTCGTTCCGTTCGGTGAAACGGGCGTGGTTGGATGGCTACGCGCACGTACGTGCGTCCGTTCTTGGGGGTATACTTTTTCATTACACAGTCCTTCATTTTAATTTTTGGAACCTGCTAATAATTTTCATATTTTAGATTCAAAATTTTGGACCCGACCCGGGCGCTGTTCTGAAATATTTTTACATCCCGCTAAAATTCAATTGTTTAAATTCTAAAATTAATATCTAAAAATCTTTCAGTTCATTCTATTTATTAAAAACGATTTTAAAACTCTTTTAAATTTTTCCTCATACCGCGCTGATTTTCCCTAAAATCTTTCCCCTAATTTTCTTTCCACCAATCACAATCTTCCTTTCTAACCCCTGGGCCCCACGAGCTCTCTCTTTCCTCCCCCTCTCTTCCTTTTTCTTTTCTCTCTCTCTCTCTTCTTCTCTCACCCCCGCTAGCGTCCAATCTTCTTTCTCCTCCCTCTCTCTCTCCTCCCGCTCTTTCCCTATCTCTCTCTTCTCGCGTCTCTCTCTCTCTCCTCTCGCGGTAGGCATTGATCTCGTCACCGCCTCTCCCCCTATCGTCACCTTCCTTCTCTTCTCCTTCCTAATTCTCTTCGCCACCTCCACGAGAAAACCCTACCCTCGCCGTCGCCGCGCTTCGCAGTCGCCGTCTCCACCTTAGACCTCGTCTCTCCTCCCTCGCCTCCTCATCCCTCTCGATCGCCTCCATTTCTTCTTCTACCCCCAACACCCGAGCCCATCTCCATCGAAGCCAAGACCATCGTCGACGTCGCCCTCGTCGTCAAGCACCCAACATCATCCTCATCGGCTCCTAACCCCGCAGTCACAACCACTTTCGATCACCGCCTCCTTCGACCCCATCTTGTCTTCATCGCCACCATCTTCATCGTCACAGCAAACCCTTGCCGATTCCCTAAACCCATGCCGGCGACTCTACCTTCTTCTTCTCCGTCCATCATCTTCTTCAACCTAGGAAACCATCCATGGCACCTTCATGTTCCATGTCTTCCTCTTCATTCACCAACCCACCACCAGCAGCCTCGCCTTCAAGCCCGGCCATCACCATCACCAACCCATCCAACCCCGACGCACCCAAGAAACCCTCTATCCTCGCCGTTACCCATCGTCGACGACTGCCCATCGTCGCCGTCGCCATTCCCTTAAGATGGCTTTTACCGATACCGGCCGCTTCTTGCTCTAAGGTTAATGCGAGTACTAGTTTTAATCCGGATCTATCTTTCTGGCCTTGTGATCCTTTATATTCTTCTGACCTATGGATCTTTGATTGCTGCAATGGCCTTGTTCTTTGTAATTTCATCAACATGCTTGAGACCTTCACGTGAGTTTATGTTTGCAATCCAATTATGGAGTTGTGGACTATTCATTCCTTTACCAGCGATCATTTTCTTGCCTCTGGATCTTCGTTCTGACAAGGTTCGATTTTACACGCGGGGTGTTCGACATAATGCCCCAATGGAGTTTCCGTCGTTTTCTCACATTCTTGCCGCGTGCCGTGCATCTGTGGATCCCCGAGGCAAGTGAAACTTGCTACATGCTATGTGATCTATTTATACTTATTTGAATGCATATTAAACCTGTAGTTTAAATATAATACCATAGTCTCCATTTTCTTAACATCCCGATGTCGCGTCATAACATTTTAATTTATAGCCCGGGACATACCATGTTGCATTTAGTGTTACTATACAAAGTATCCACATTCATACTTAAATCATATAACCATTATTTGCATAGCCACAGTACTCTTTTTATATGGTATACCCTGTTGGACGACCGTTTGCATGTTCCTAACCTGGTTTACATTCGATTGCATTTCGATTATTTTAGTACATATTAACACGATTTTAATATTTATATTTGCTTTACTGCATTCATGTAATGTGGAAACCATCCCGTAAACTCAAACTGATAACCGTACATCTAAGTAGTTTAATCTGCACCTATTTACATATCATGTTACTGTGCCCGTTTATTGTTCTGATAGTACCATGCTTGTTTATTCATAACCATGATTACGCTAGTCGATTATGAGCATCCATATGTTATCTTGTACACCCTGATGTGATTTGCTACACATATTACTTGACCTGACATGGTACCGTACACTCTTGACATGACATGACATCTAAATACACTACTCGACTTGACCTGATGTACCATGGCTTTACCTGTTACCTGATCTTGGGTCTAATGCCAACAAACCTGACATGTAGTCCTTATGGACCGTTCCTGTTGTCTATCCAGACAAACCTGCACTTGCCTGATCCTGTGTTGGCATTAGCTCCAGATTACCTGAATACCTGACTTGACACATATAACTTGGGGGTATGGGGAAATCAATGATGAAATCCTGACTTGTAACTCGACAGTTGCTTGCTTATACTGATCAGTTTTGAGGCTAGGCCCGCCTCGTGACGATGCTGCTGACATCGTTGGTCTTTTCCCTTTTTCCCTTTTGTGCCTAGCGGTACGTCTCGGTTTCAGCCCGAGAGTCTTAGACCGTGGTCCCGGGCATGCACGGGATACTATTGAGTTACATCGATGATTCATCAAATTGATTTCAAAGACTTGAGAGTAGATAACCCAATAGACCAGTTTAGTTTTACTCATTGCACACTACCCTTCACTGCCTCGATTTATATTGCTGTTACACCTGCTTTATCATTCATGATTATATTTGCATTGCCTGTTACCATGTTTATATTTTATTGCTTGATGTTATGACGCGCTGACATCTGGGTTTTGCATGGCCCAGATTCTTCTACCTTGTTGCAGACTGGGCAGGAGTATTGCCGCTGTTAGACTGAGCGGTGAAGTTCTTGTCGGTATGTAGTCTTACTTTCCAGGTTTCATTATTGTATTTTGCTTCCACATATCATTACTTCTTGAATCTTTCATTCTAGCTCATGGACATGTACTAGATAGTTTGGTTTACTTTCCTGTTCTTGATATCTCTACAGCCGTAATGTGACTGTGGAGGGATTTTTCCTATCCACAGGTAGCATAGTTGGCTATGTCACGTGCCCAGCTTAGCATACTCTGGGAAGCGGGGCGTAACAGTGCAAGATGCATTGTTCTCATCTACATATCACCTTTGCCGAAATTACATGCTAGAAAAATGGAGGTGCTACTCAAGAACGCGCAAACTGCTTCGCGCCAAGTCAAAACAAAAGGCATAACCTACAGGTATCAACCGCATACCATGCAAGACAATAAAGAGAACATTCGATTCACATTCAGTTAAGCATTCAGAGCGCGCCCATTCATGTATATATGAAAAGGTTTAACGTAGAAAATAAAAGAACGAAAACGCAAAATTTTCCATTCATACTTCAGAAAATTCTTACATTGATGAAAACAGTAAACAAAAGCATCATTAAAATGTTTACAATGGTAAGACATCAAATCCAGGACATGGATTAAGAAATTCAAAAGTAAGGCCATCTAAAATGTTTCCGGCCTCTCTGATCATTCTCGTATGCTTTCTCTCACGTTCGCAAGTGTCAGGATCTTCACTGATGTGCTCCGTCCTTCGATAAGCAGCGAGTATCGTCGTCTGCTGGAAAACATGATGCAGAATGTCAATGAGGTTATCTCGCCGTTTTCTCGAGATCAGGCCCGTCAGATACACTGAGTGCACCTTATCTTCAACATCATCCAGTGCATTAAGCGGCATAGCTTCATAAAATCCAGGAAGTGCTTCCCAAATTGCTCCCCTATAATCTTCAAGAAAGCGGAGCGACGAAAGAGTAGTCGGCCGATGTGTGCATTGTAACGATTCATAATTTCGGCACATTGGGCGTTTGTGAACTCCTGGTTTTGGCAACGGCTCTGTACGCGAATGTCCTCATAGGAAATGATTTCGTTAAGGCAGTACAGATGAGCGGCCATAGCACTTGAAAATGAAAATCAGTGAGAGTTTAGCGGACAGACTGATCAAGACACGGAGATTTAGACAACTCTTGATATTCGCATGAAGAAAATAAGTGCTGACTAAAACACCCAACAGATTTAAATTTGTGCAATTAAGAGGGAAATCCTCAAAGGATTCTCATTTAATGAGGATCCCTCGGGCCAAGGAGTAAATCTCCCATTAAGAGCAATGCTCTGCAACAGACAGACAGCTGTCATAATTAATCATGAGAGGAATAAAATTCCCCCCAAAATTTCTAAAAGAGCAATGCTCTGTAAGGAAGATGAAACAATCCATCAAGAAACCCTAAGAAGCAAAGTTTCTATAGAGTAAAAACTCCTAGATCTTCAAGATCTGTGAATAAACCCTTAAATTCTTCATGCATTATATTCCAGTTCATGGGTTAAAATCACCCTAAAGAGGTTACATCTTGGAAATGAGCATCGCTCTGTTAATAGGTAAACCCCTAAAGATATATTTTTAGATTTATGATCTAAGGAGAGCAAAGCTCTGTTAAAAAGTTCAATTTTTTACCTAAATTGGGCGGAGTTTTGACTCTTAAGAAATTTCTTAAAGGTAAGAGCTATGCTCTGAAAGAGAAATAATTCTCAGAAGAAAAAGTGAGAAGATGAACAGAGATCATCTCAAAGGGCCAAGGGTCCTATTTATAGACACCGAGAGCCGTTTCAACTTCTAAGTTGATCTAAGGGCGCAGATACTGCCACCGTTGCACTCACGTGTGGGCCACATGAGCGCAACGGTGGGGGGGCATTTATTTCCCTCAATCAGAACAAAAATCTGTTCAAATTTCAAATTTTGAAATGAAGCAGCGCTTTATAACAGCGCCAGAGCTGAGAGTCAAAAACTCTGAGGCAGCGCACACGTGCAAAGCACATGAGCGCTAGCGCTAAGAGCGCTGCAGCGCACCACGTGCAAAGCGCGTAAGCGCTAGCGCTAAATGCGCTGCACTCTAAGCAGCGCATCACATGCAAAGCACGAGAGTGCTAGCGCTGGAACTAAATATTCCCAACCGTTGGATCAAAGATCCAACGAACATGATTAAAAATCATCAGTTGACCAGAATAAAATTTTGTTAAGAAAACATTCTTCAGAATCTTTCCAAACAAAAAGATTTTGCTCTGTAAATCAGAGCACCGTCGGATCAATGATCCAATGGTGATTAAAAATCACTAAAATACAGAATATATTCTGTGTGGGGAAAGATTTCCCAATCTTGTTAAAATCAAGAAGATTGCCTTCTGTAAATCAGAAGCCCTAGGATCAAAGATCCAACGGTGGGGAAATTCCCAAATCAATTAGAGAAAAAATCCCTTCAACTGATTAAACAAATCGGCTTGCCCTATATAAAGGCCCCAAGACTTCAAGTCTCATAGAGAGGAACCCCCTATAAACTTTGAGAAATCTCAGAAAGAAGAGCAAGCTCTCGGTAGAAGAAGAACTTTTCTTCAAGGTAAAAAAAAACAGAGATAAGAAAAATCTCATTAAAGAAGAAGAACATAATTCTTCTCACAGATCATAGATCTATAAGATTAAGGTCTTTTTATAAAAGATATCATGAACATCTCATTATAAAAAGGGGGGAGAATAATTCAATTCTCTTAGGATCACAGATCCATAAAGGCAAAGCCTTTCACCACAATAAGAGATTGAAACATCTCCTATAAAATAAGAACTTTGTTCTTAGAACCTTGAGACAAAGTCTCTTATAAACGAGAATTTATTTTTCAGATCATAAAACTGATCAGAAGCGCTTCTGCGTTCTTGGACTGGCGCATAGTGCCAAGCACACCACGTGCCCCTCATGTGTACGCCATTAGATAAATAGTGTTTTGTGCTCATAAACCGGCGCTTTGCGCTCATAGACTGGCGCTAGCGCCAAGCGCGCTACGTGCTCCTCACGTGTGCGCTATATCACAGAAGCGCTTTGCGCTCATTAACTGGCGCTAGCACCAAGCGCGCTACGTGCTCCTCACGTGTGCGCTATATCACAGAAGCGCTTTGCGCTCATTAACTGGCGCTAGCGCCAAGTGCGCCATGTGCTCCTCACGTGTGCGTTATATCACAGAAGCGCTTTGCGCTCATAGACTAGTGCTAGCGCCAAGTGCACCACGTGCTCCTCATGTGTACGCCACTTAACAAACGGCGCTTTGCGCTCATTAACTGGCGCTAGCGCCAAGAGCGCCACGTATTCCTCACGCGTGCGCTGATAAAACATAAACTGTTATTTAAATAAAGCCCTAGAGCTATGATGAATGCTTAGCATTCAAAAAGGCAGAAAAGCTGTCAGAACCCAAATCAATGCTCAACATTGTCAAATGTTTAACATTTTAACTGAGTGGGCCGAGCCCAAGTTGGCCATAAACCCCTCATTCAGATTAATTGAGCCCATATGCTCATAAATCTCAGATCTTAGTCCCAATTGGACTACATATCTCCAACCAAAATTGGTTCAAGAGTACATCTCTGCATTCCTCTGATATGTGTCGTTGTAATCCTTCAACGTCTTCAGAGAGGTGACGGGTCCCGACAACCAGACATTCCATGGACTGTGGGGTCCTTAAACTCATGGACTATGATGTCCTTAACCTTGTACTGTGGGGTCCTTAAATCCATGGACTATGATGTCCTTAACCTTGGACTGTGGGGTCCTTAAACCCATAGACTATGATGTTCTTAACCTTAGACCGTAATGTCCCTAAACTAATCGACCGCAAAGTCCCTAAACTAAAACAATAGAGTTCAAATGCTCTTTTGTTGGATCTAAATGATCATGTTAAGTAGATCTTAGTCTAAAATTAGACTAACGTATCCTTAATAAACGGTTAAGTTGATCTTAGTCTAAAATTAGACTAACGTATCCTTAAAAAAATGTTTAAATTGATCTTAGTCTCAAATGAGACTAACGCATCCTTAAACCCAACCCCAAACCCAAATCTAAGAAAATACGGATTTGGACTAATCCACGCCCTACGGGCGACAACATAAATTAGTCTCCGTATACAATCCACGGGCAACCAAAAAACAAACAAACACACACGACACGAAGTGACTATTTGGAGAAGGAGAAAGTGGTTACCGCGATGCGGTAGCGTAATTAACTGCAGGGGCTTGCATTTGCAGGGAAGAGCGTCCCCACAATAAAAAAAACCCCTCAAATGAGGGAGAATCTGACGAAGTCTGCTACATCGGCCTCATCCGTCTAAACCTTCGATACACGGTGCCATAAATCAACTTTGCATCTTCGGAAAGGTGGACAGATAAAACCAAATAGCATCTGCCCCCAAATTCAGTCCCGACGTCCCGGTCGCGTCTTTCGGCGGAGAACACCTGCATTATATCGGGCATCTGCATTTTTTTAAATAATACAATTATAATCAAATAATATATTTTAAAAATATCTAGTATGGCCTGCATTATACCCCTAACCCTATGATGGCATCCGTACTTCTTGTTCTCGTTCCGTTTAGTGAAAGAGACTCGTTTGGATCGTTACGTGCACGCTACGTGTATCCGTTCTTGGGGTTATGCATTTCCGTTATCCGGATATCGTATTTTGGTTTTGGTTGATACGTATATTATCCGTATTTTCAAATCATAATTTTAGACCCAATCCGGGCATGTTTTGGACTATTTTTGTATTAGCCAAAATCTCAAATATAATCAATATTATATCCTTACGATTTTAAAGTGTTAATATATATTTCTAAATATATATTTTTACTTTAAATCCTAACTAAAAACACACAAATCTCTCTCTTTATATATATATTCTATATATTTTTTTACCCTATTATTTTTCTCCACGTCCTCTCTCTTTCTCTCCTCACTTCTTCTTCGTTTCCCGCCTCTGCCTCCGAACCCACGCGGTTGACTCGTCGCCATTGCCACCACCGCCGACCCTCACCCTCGCCCTCGTCCTCCTCTCGTCTCCCCGACCTCGTTTCTCTCCTCCTCTACCTCCTCCCAACACCACAACCACCGTCACCTTCACCGATCCCTGACCTCAAGAAACCCGAACCCAACTCAAGAACGCACCGTCACCTCCGATCTCATGCCGTCGACCTCCCTCACCACCTCCTCGACCTCCTCTCCCCGCTCACCTCTATCTCCTCGTTCTCCGTAGCAAACCCTGCACAACCCACAGCCCAGCCTCGCCTGCACACCCTCGTCTCCGTCGCTTTGCCGTCGCCGATGTCTCCTTCACACCCTCGTCGACAACACACCCTCACCTCTCTCTCTCTCTCCTCTGCCGCCTAACCCAAGAAAACCCACTCCTCACAAAATCCCTCACAGGACCCTACAAGAACCCGCAGCCCGTTGCCTCGCCGCCGACCCTCGTCATCGCCGACCCATCGTCGATATCCCCCTAGCCTCGCCTCTGTCCCTAAACCCTAAACCCAGTGCACCAGCCCCTTCTTCTTCTTCTTCTTCTCTTTTCTTTCTTGGTTTCTTGATTCTGGTCATCACCGGTCACCGACGATCCGGGCAACTCAGTAGACGTCCCCAGCTAGCGCGGTCACGTTCTTGCATAGCTTGGTCCTGTTCTGTACGCGCGTGTGTGCATCGCGGCGTTTACCCGACGTCAGGCGCAGCGTACGCACCCCGTCGTGATTAGGCAAGTATTCTTGCTTTACTTTTGGTCGATGTACATCGGCATTCCTTCGTGTGTATATGTATGTGTGTGTGTGTGTGTGTGTATTTCCTGCCCTGTTAGAATAAAAGAGAAATGTGTTAGTACATATTTTTCGTTATATCATACAAAAATATATATAGGTAAACTTTTATGCAACAAGTAAGAATAATTAGCAAGCGTGATTTTAAATGAGATTTATTTTAACTACAAATAAAGTTCAAAAGTTGTTAACCTATCTCACATTTATATATTTCTAGCCAGATTGTGATTAGTATATCCATATTAAGGTTAACGGTAAAGATAACAATTGTGACTCATACCAGCTTGTACATCGTCTTCATATAGTTACTATTACCAGATAACTATTACATTTGACAAGTTATGAATATTTAATACTCTAGTCTTTATGAACGAGATCGCTGATTAGGATATTGAACTACATGACATGACACACAACTATTTACCAGTTTCATTTTTATACAATTACCATATCATAAGTTCCAGTCTTTTCAGCATTCTTAATTAGTGCTCTAGTCATTACCAAAGTGGCTATAAATACGCGGGTGTTGGGGTAGTTTGAGTGTGCGTTCGTATAACAGGATCTCAGGAGTCCCATGCCGGCATCTCGTACCGGGCTATATCAGTCGCATGTTATTACAGCTCGTACCGGGCTATATCGGTCGCTTGTTCATTCCACAGTTGGGTCCGTGTTTCCTAGCTTCTGGGGCACTACTCTTGGGTTAGGAATACTCCTGCAGAGGTTGACGCACACACTCGAACTTACGATAGAATAGTTTACCTTTTAGTGACTGGTAGGATGTGACTTGACCTGTTTACATGCCTGTTTCACAGTTTTAATGCATATGTATTTACATCTATTTCTACTTGCGTACACGGGCTTCACTACATTCATATATTCATGTTATCATACCATACACACACCTTATACGTTGAGTACTTGTTGGGATGTTCTGACATCTCTGAGATTTGTCATCTCAGCTTTAGAGACAGATTTTCAGGCTGAGCAGTATCGAAGCGGCTATCAGGACTTTACCGAAGATCAGTAACCCGCAGGTTTATTTCCTTTCAGCTAGTATTTAGTATGTGCGACCTTATGGGACATTAGGACTTTTGTATCTTTTCAGATTTTGTTTTCCTTTTGAATCTATTGTATCGGGTATTTATTTGCATCAATTATCTAGTGGATCCGATTTTTTAGTATTCCTTGTGGTTTCGTTGCAGAATGATTATCAGTATTATCTCTTTTGGTATTGGATTTTATTTTTGACAGGTTAATCTAGGCAGCCTTATATGACTATGGAAGGATATTTCCTTACCGTAGGTAGCACGGCTGGCCTTCGTCGCTCTCTATATTCCGTATTTTGGGAAGTGAGGCGTCACATGGGTGGTATACATCTATAACGACTCTGAATTTACTGTACGGAATTTTCCAGTTTAATATACAGAAATGAGTTATACAGCCTGAGATTAAGTTATAAGTCAATTTTGTTCAATAACAACAAGGAAAAAACTTATTGCTCACTGGTAAAGCCTTTGCACTTCTGTGACGTAGCCTGTGTGTTCGAATCCCATTAGACACATTATTTTTTCTGAATTTTTAAAAAACTTTTTGGAAGCCCAAAAGTTTATACGTTCAATATATAAAAATGAAAAGTCAGAAAAATCAAACATGTGGAAACTGGTTTAAACAGAGATATGTACACGTGGCCAGAATCCAGAGCACCAAAACCCTAGATCGACTGGCCAAATGCCCCTCTAGGGCGACATCGACGGTCCAACAGTGGCCAATAAGGCCCGGGCTTTGCACACTCGACTCTTGGCCTACTCCTAACTCCCCTGCACTGTTTGATTTCCCTGCAATCAAACAGAGCCCCTTCAATTCACAATTTATCATCTTTTTAATATATTTAATTCACCATTTTAATTCCAAAACCCTAATTCTCCACTATAAATACTAACCCATGCCCTAGCCCTTAATCATTCTGAAAATTCTAGCCAAAATTTTCAAAATTTCTTAAATACAAGTGGAGTAAAAGAGGAGTTAGCAAGCTATCAACTTCCGACGAGGATCGAAGCAAATTTCGGCGATCCCGCGACACCACGACGACAACAATCTATTCTCTTAGCTCTTCTTAATATAACCAAGTGTAAGTCCCTATCAATCTCTCTTCTTATTCTTTGAAATTCCATTTCAAATCATATATCGGTAAGTGGAGTTAATACCGATATATTTTTCAAAACCCTAGAAAACTCTTTCTCTTTAATATTTTTTCAATCTAACTTGTACCCATCACTTGTAACCTTAAACCATAATGTTTAGAATAAAATTTTAATCAAGAGTATCATGTAAAATAACTTTAATTTAAGTTTTTCGTTTAAATATCATGAACTTCAAACATCACCTCTTTTAGTATTTTGTTAATACTTTACCTTTAGAAAACTTCACGGGGTAATGACCTACCCCTCATATACACACATGGTTCCATAGCACGATACAACTTTTGTGTGAATTTTTGTTACGAATACATTATTACAAGAAATACCATTTACTATAAAACCGCTTTTCTTTTAAATTATATTTTTAAATTTCTTTGCAAATATACCTCTACAACCCTTTTTAGGGGACCACTATTAGATGGTGCGGATTATCGCACATCCTTAAGCTAGTAGAACGAGATGCAGACTTTCTCACGGAGCATGCGGTCTCGAAAGGTTTTAAATACGGTTTTTAAGAAAAATGCATTTTTTCTACCTAAATAAAATTAATTTTTAATAATTATATAAAAATTACAAATCCATATATTTTCAAAATATAATAAACTTACATTTTTTAAAATGAAAGAATTATAAGTTTCACCAAAATACCATCAAGATATCAACAAAATACAAGTTTTACAATAAAATACCATGAACTTTACAAGCTATGTAATTATCACTAAAATACCTCAAATCCTTAAAATTCACATCCATGAAAACCCTAAATAATATAAATAACTTCTCGAGGTTTATTTTTAATTTTATTAAAAATATTTTTCATAAAACCCCCTCGAGTTATATAAAACAATATTTAAGGAATTTAGTAAATATAGATTTAAGCGGGATCAATTCTCTTGAGCCCCAGGGAGCCGGAGAAAATGAGTGCTTGCCTATTTAAGGTAGAAAACTTAACGGGGTTATCAATGGTAATTGTCTTGGAAAAAGACACAAATCCTGCCGTCCATGTGCAGCAGTTACCGATGAATCCCGAACCTAATTCAGTATCTAAATCAGTTACAAGTATCCGACTCAAGTCTGAGTCTAACTCAAATTTAAATACAAACTTAAATACAAACTTCAATCAGAGTCCAATTCAAATATGAATCCAAAGTCTAACATGAATGCTTGAACTTGAACCTGAACACGTGTATTCAAACATCAATACCAAACATGGATACTTGACTTGACTTGACCGAACCATGATTATACTTGGCATGACTACACAATTACATCCTGAACCTGACTACTTGAACAACTTGTACCCATGGTTTCGGCAAGACTTGTAAATATAACATATACAATACATTACGCGGGGATAACGGGGTAGATTGGTACGGAATGTATTAACGTAGCACGAGATGGTCACTTAAAAGATACCTATACGAACTCTCGTGCCGTTGTCCCGTGGGTTTTGATGGGGCCTTGTACTATATGTTACCATAGTCTACGGGGTAAGATGGACTCCTCTCGTATACAAAAATACCTTATGTGCCAAGTTACAAATAACTACATTAGAATAACAATCATAACCGTATAACTTACCAGTTTCATTTCTTATTACTTGTTTTATTCCATTCTTTCTTTTGGGACTTACCGAGCGCTAGTTCGTTGACGACATTCCTGTCTATTTTTTCATTGGAATGTTCGTCAGGAGGACCGGTCATTGAAGAGATCGAGCTGAGCCAGGAGGACTTAGACCAGTTCACTGTCCAGCCGGACTTGTAGCTCATCTTGTACTTATTTCAGTTTGTATGCCACTGTTTAAGTATTGCTTTATATCATTGTATCTTTCTTTTTCAAAGCAATTTTATTGTAAAGATGAATGCTAATAAAAGTTGCTGTTTATTTTATATCTCTTGTCATTTTTGTGCATTTTATATATATATTGCTTAATTACGCTTAAAGTATTTATTTCTTAGTAAATACGTTGCGGCCAGCCACGTCACCGATTCCGTACATTAAGAAGCGGGGCGTGACAACATCCCAACCCTACCTGGGGTACTACATTGCCCTACTTTGTTCTTGATACCGGATAATACTTCACTTCTCACGGGGTAGGTGGTATACATCCCAACTCCATCCAGGGTATTATATTCCCCCCACTTTAGAAAAACGGTTCGTTCTCGTACTACAGACCTGCTCCGAAACCGCACGGTTTTGTTCCTTGGAATGAACCAGACTTGAGAAGGGACCATTTCTCGGGGGGGGTATGCATCCCAACTCCACCTGGGTTTATAACAATGGTTCGTCCTCGAACCAAAGACCTGCTCCAAAATTGCACGGTTTTGTTTCTTAGAATGAACCAGATTTGAGAAGGGGTCATTTCTCAGGATGGGTGATATACATCCTAACTCCACCTGGGGTATTACATTGTCCCCCACTTTGTTCTCGATACCGGATAACACCTCACTTCTCAACCAAAGACCTACTCCGAAGCCGCACGGTTTTGTCCTTTGAAATGAACCAGAGAAGGGTACATCCCAACTCCACCTGGGGTATTACATTACCACCCACTTTGTTCTCGATACCGGATAACACCTCACTTCTCACGAGATAGGTGGTATACATACCAACTCCACCTAGGGTATTACATTCCCCCCACTTTAGAACAATGGTTCGTCTTCGTGGTATACATCCCAACTCCACCTGGGGTATTACATTGCCCCCCACTTTGTCCTCGATACTGAATAACACCTCACTTCTCAACCACAGACCTACTCCGAAGCCGCACGGTTTTCTTCCTTGTGGTATATATCCCAACTCCACCCAGGGTATTGCATTGCCCCCCACTTTGTCCTCGATACCGGATAACACCCCACCTAGGGTATTACATTCTCCGCACTTTAGAACAATGGTTCGTCCTCGTGGTATACATCCCAACTCCACCTGGGGTATTACATTGCCCCCTACTTTGTCCTCGATACCGGATAATACCCACTTCTCAACCACAGAGCTACTCCGAAGCCGCACGGTTTTGTCCTCGTGGTATACATCCCACCTAGGGTATTACATTCCCCCCACTTTAGAACAACGGTTCGTCCTCGTGGTATACATCCCAACTCTACCTGGGGCATTACATTGCCCCCCACTTGTCCTCGATACTGGATAACACCTCATTTCTCAACCACAGACCTACTTCGAAGCCGCACGGTTTTCGTCTTCGTGGTATACATCCCAACTCCATCTGGGGTATTATATTGCCCCTCACTTTGTCCTTGATACCGGATAACACCCCACTTCTCAACTACAGACCTACTCCGAAGCTGCCTGGTTTTGTCCCTTGGAATGAACCAGACTCGAGAAAGGGGCCATTTCCCTGGTAGTCACCCATCCCAGAATTTCACGAGATCGGACAGCTTAACTCCACCTCACTTCTCAACTACAGACCTACTCTGAAGCCGCACGGTTTTCGTCCTCGTGGTATACATCCCAACTCCACCTGGGGTATTACATTGCCCCCCACTCTGTCCTAGATACCGGATAACACCCCACTTCTCAACCACAGACCTACTCCGAAGCCGCACGGTTTTGTCTCTTGGAATGAACCAGACTCGAGAAGGGTCCATTTCCCTGGAAGTCACCCATCCCAGAAATTCCCGAGATCGAGCACGCTTAACTCCACCTAGGGTATTACATTCCCCCAATTTAGAACAATGGTTCGTCCTCATGGTATAATACATCCCAACTCCGCCTAGGGTATTACATTACCCCCCACTTTGTCCTCGATATCGGATAACACTCCACTTCTCAACCACAGACCTGCTCCGAAGCTGCCCGGTTTTGTCCCTTGGAATGAACCAAACCCGAGAAGGGGCCATTTCCCTGGAAGTCACCCATCCCAAAATTTCACGAGATCGAGCACGCTTAACTCCACCTCACTTCTCAACCACAGACCTACTCCGAAGCCGCACGGTTTTCGTCCTCGTGGTATACATCCCAACCCCACCTGGGGTATTACATTGCCCCTACTTTGTCCTCGATATCGGATAACATCCCACTTCTCAACCACATACCTACTCCGAAGCCGCACGGTTTTGTCTCTTGGAATGAACCAGACTCGAGAAGGGTCCATTTCCCTGGAAGTCACCTATCCTAGAATTTCCCGAGATCGAGCACGCTTAACTCTACCTAGGGTATTACATTTCCCCCACTTTAGAATAATGGTTCGTCCTCATAGTATAATACATCCCAACTCCACCTGGGGTATTACATTGCCCCCCACTTTGTCCTCGATACCGGATAACACTCCACTTCTCAACCACAGACCTACTCCGAAGCCGCACGGTTTTGTCCTTTGGAATGAACCAGATTCGAGAAGGGGCCATTTCCCTGGAAGTCACCCATCCCAGAATTTCATGAGATCGAGCACGCTTAACCACGGAGTTTTTCAAGTTTGAAAAACTCCGGAGTTCCGGTTCACCCAAAAGGCACCTACGTGTTATAGGAGTGGTATCAATCCATTTATAGTTCTGATCGTGCTCTCTTCCGGAATGGAATTCGATACTCCCCATTATTCTACAGTGGATCCCCGTGTGTGTTTGTATCGGTTACATTCCCATTTCGATACCAGATAACACCCAACTTCTCACAGGGTAGATGGTATACATCCCAACTCCACCTTGGGAGTTACACTTCTTGAGGATACAAGATGATTTATTCATGAAAGAGGGATAGAGTCCTCAACTCCACCTGGGAGATACAAGATGATTTATTCATGAAAGAGGGATAGTGAATAAAAGAGGGACAGAGTCCCAACTCCCCAACTCCACCTGGGGGATACAAGATGATTTATTCATGAAAGAGGGATAGTGAATAAAAGAGGGACAGAGTCCCAACTCCCCAACTCCACCTGGAGGATACAAGATGATTAATTCATGAAAGGGGGATAGAGTCCCCAACTCCACCTGGGGCATACACGATGATTTATTCATAAAAGAGGGATAGAGTAAATAAATTGTGATAGGGTTAAAGGTAGATTAGGAATTTAACATTCGAGTTAATTAATTATCGTTTAACAACTTTTTATGAAATTAATATAAATAATAGTAGCATTCTTCCTGGCTTGTGTAATTTTTATATGATATATCGAGGATTTTCTTATTGTGTGGTGTAGAACTTATATTTTGTGGTTGCATTTATGTGAAGGAGAATAAATATGTTGTCTTGCCATAAATAAAATCACAAGATATTACTTCAAACACTTATGGTTTATCTCGATGCACATGTGTTTTGTCTTATAAATAATTTATTTTATTGAGTAGGATGTCTTGCCACGCTTTTTTCCTTCCAAAAAACAACTTTTTGTTTTTTCTCAAGGGCATGTGTTACAGCAATTTCCTTTTTAATTTACTTTATAAAATATAATTTATTTAAATGTGACAACAAACAATCCTTCATGTTCATTAACATACGAACTGCAATAGAACCACAAAGTAATGCCGCAATGGACGTACGGGTATGGCATTTTAAAAGGCTTCAGCGTCTGGTAGAAAATATTTGTATCATTTTTCCTCTCGAAAAACACAACAATCCCATGGATTTCTGGCATTCTTGTACAACCTCACATGTCCTCAGCCTTCACCTTCAAGAGCCTCCAAAATCACATTTACAAAGAAGATTTCACAAAATTCCTCGTAACAATATACGACGACAAACTTGCATATAGAAGAAACCTGAAATAAAGAATGTTTATTTACCACTTAGCTGTGGCACATATAATGTCAACTTTACACGTTTCAACACTCAACTTAATGATAAAGAAACCCTGATCACATAACTCAGCAAGAAAATAGACCGGACGACAGATTTTTAAAATAAAAGATTGCTCACAACAACAAAAGAACACTTAACTACAGGATTATGCAACTTCAGTTGCCCAAATTTTGCAACTTTTGTTGCAACACTCATTATCAATCAATTGCTCAAATTATATGTACCCACTTCTTTAAGTTAGCCATCAAAACTCCAAAAAGCGCTTCTAGAGCCTATTATTTATCTAGCAAGAACAAAGCAGGTTCAGCTTTTGCAGCACATCCGAATTTAAAAGTACTGTATTTTTTTTGCACCCCGGTGAGCTTCCCGCTTCCAGCCTTCTGATGAAAATTCACCATCATCCTTGAACATTCCCTGCAATTTAAAGTTTTCGATTAATAATCTAAATAACATTTAGAAGGGAAAAAAGTAGGGAAGAACTTACAGAAGTTGATCCTCTGTGTATGCAGTGTAAAACTCACTGGTCTTCGTCCATTGCTTGAATCCTTTAAGACTGCAATGAGCAGTGTATATGGCAGCCGCAGCCAACAACGACGGCTTGAACTTCAACATTTGATATTTGACTAGAGAAAGTTCAATGATGAAGTAGGAAAGCAGTTCTAGCTGAAAAAAGAAAAGTAAAATGAGAACTCCATCAAAAGGTTGTCAATATTCTTTTTGCAACCATGTAGGATTTACCGATAAGCAGATAAGATTTAAGAACTTTGGCATTAACCATCAATCATAATGTCATGTAAAATGAGAACTTCATCAAAAGGTTGTCAATATTCTTTTGCTAAATTTCACTATAACCATGTAGGATTTAACGAGAAATGTCAACTCCATAATTTACATTGGTATTAACCGTCATGTAAAATGAAAAAATGAAAACCCCGTCAAAAAGATATCAACATTCTTTTTGCTAAATTTCACTTAAATACCATGAAGGATTTGATGACAAATATCAACTCAGTTAAATACAGATAACATCTATGAATTTTGGCATTTACCAACAGTAAAAAATTGTCCAAATGTCATGTACACAACAGTATTGTTGACGTCCGTTACTTTTTCCGACAAATTTTATTAATATATCATGTAAGATTTTTTGATATATATCAATTCAGTAAAATACAGATAAAACAAAGAACTTTGACGTAGTAAATTAGCCAAATTTCCCTACACTATTCTTCTCTCTCAAAACCCTACCATAACTATATTTTCACTTGGTAACTCCTCAATCTAAAACCAGCATTAAAGCATTAATATGTTCAAGTTCCTAGGAAAAAAACCTTTGAAAAAGGTTCTTTGTTCTGCTGCGTATAAATTAAATAATAACGCTATGTACATAAAAAGTTAATAATATATACCTTCTTGTCAGAATCAGCTGCCTTCAGGAACCTCCTCATAAAAACAAATGGAGTTGGCACTGACATGTTAAACTTCAAAGTGTTCAGCATTAATTTCTCCTGGTAGCATAAAATTATACACAAATGGCTCGTAAGTTAATTATTTATTTAAAAAGATTACAATAGAAGGGTAAAGAACGAAAACTCACCATAGTTAGAACTTCTTCTCTTGTGTAAGCTCGGTCAGATATTAATATTAGATCCTCAACTACTGGAACTGATACTTCCTCGTACTTGCAAGCCAAAAGCATAGCTGTTACCCCAACTAATTGAAGCTTCTTTCTAACAACTGTTTGATTGGATAGAAATCGGTCTATGATGTTGATAGTGAGATATAGTGTCTCATCCATAAGCTCAAATTTGTAATGAACCTGAAATATAGTTTTTTTTTACAAATGTCTTCATAAATTGAACAAGCACTTTTCAATGGATACAAATGTTGAAAAAAAAATACACTGTACCTCTATCAGCCAATCTATGAGAATAGCTCGCATCTTTTCATTTATGTCAAACTGGGTGGACATGTAATTAGGGTCGACACAGCCAGTGACCTGCATGAATTTGAATAATATAGATAAAACTTAATTTAAAAAACATTGATTGGCTTTGAAGCTACAGTAATGGTTTAGTTATATTCTGAATGGAAATAGCATCGATTTAAACAAACACAATATTAGGTCATAAATTGAATATGACAATCCCTATTCTTTCAACATTATCACAACTTAACCTATAACTCATGGGCCAGTTGGGTATGGCATGGGTGTGCGGGATGGGAGGTCTCGTGTTCAAGCCTCCACAATCCCTATTCTTTCAACATTATCACAACTTAAATAGCATCGATTTAAAAAACATTTCCCCTTCCCCCTTTCTTTCTTTAATTAAATACGCACGCCCATGTTCGATCCTGGGCCCACGTAAGAGTGTGTGTCATGGACCCCCTAGGCTAGCCAGGGGTGCTCAGTTGTCAAAAAAAACACTATCACAACTTATTAAATGTAGAAAAAATTGAGATCGCCATATTAATTGAAACTTTCATTTCAAAGTGAGAGGTCACTAGTTCAATTCCTCTTTAGAGGGTTGCATCCAAAAAAATAACAAGTCAACACAACCATTAAACTTCTAAACTATGTCACGACAAAAATTTACCAAAACCGGTTCTGTATGCACTAATAAACCTTCAAGTATCTTATGTTATGCTATTGACTTTTCTGTATGCACAAAACAATGCTGCAAAACAGAGATCAAATCTTTATTCCAGGAATCGCAAACAGCCACTTGAGGAGGGTAAATTATTTAATGCCCAGGAAAAAAGAGTCAGAAGAAGTTAAACTATAGACCGGTGTACCAAAATTGTTGATTTTAGCCAATAAATTGAAAACTGTTGGGGAAAAAACAGCAATTAAATTGTTGGATCTCATCTTTATTGAATTCGCCAAAACATATGAATTGATGGTGAATAGAAGTGGAAATTAGATGCAAAACAGCTACTTTTCTCCAAATCAATTGGCGTTTGTGGTAAATGGTTTATATTTGCTTTTGGAAAAATTCAAAGTTTATGGGAAATCACTGGATCACAATTTTCTTGTACGATATGCAAATGACGGTCCCTTATATGGGAAATACAATCTAATCGGCATTTCTAAATAATGAACAGCACAAAGGAAGATTTGATCTTTTCTCTTCATGCCTGAAGGCCTATGGATGAAAATGGCTTAGATCGAATTAAATGGAGATGTGACGGAAGTGGTACTTCGTAGTCAAATATACGACAAGAAGCTTTTATTCCAAACTTTTGGGTCAGCTAATTTATGAAAAATTAAACGATGGAGGCATCAAATCAGCTACTGCAGAAGTCATCAAGAACGTTAAGGCTTTCGTCTTATCAAATTTAAAAAAACCAAAAGATTGTCCCTTGTGTGGAAAACAAAAGAATGGCTGTGATTTCAATAACTATACACAGGAGTTACTGAAATACAAATTCCAGATTAGCGAGTATCCTGAATTTGAATGTATCATGGTTAATTTGTAAGCAACTAGGGTGAACTAAGAATTGTGGCATCAACCTATTAATTACTCTATTCTGCCTCTTAGTTCACTACATATTTTGTTCTATATCACTAAGTAATCTCTAATTAAAAAGTGAGGGTTTTCACTCTTCTTTCCCCCATAAAAAAACAATGAATAACATGGCAAATTCTAAATTGCTTTAAAAAAAAGCTTCTAGAAGGTCAAATCCAAACTAGGCAAATTCTAAACGCCTAGTTATTACCGATACATATAGATTTGGATATCATTCTAAAACTAAACATATAATTAAAGAGATCAAATTCAACTGCATTTATTAGCATTAAAACACGGATGGACTATTTGAAGGTCAAATCCAAACAATGGATAAGCAAAAGAGAAAAGAGTTCCTAAGCAACTCTCTCTAAGCAACTTACTACGTAACATGACTAAAGTGACTAAAGAGTGAGGAGCCCATCCCTTGAGTGGTCCCCACCCCTTCCCTCTATTGCATAGGGAATTGATTAGGGGAGTTGCTTAGGGCCCCTAAGCTCTAAGCAAAAAAAATGTAACAACATAATGTTTGATGACAAAATTACTTAACTCCGATGGTATAGTACAAACATCTTCAACAAATAACAGGAGGTTTGATGATACCTGATTGTTCATATTTGTAATACCAAGTTCAAATTTCTGTTGGATTGTTATTTAGATGTTCTAATATCATTTCATCATAGCATTTTAAGCATCCTAATATAAGCATTAAAGCACAACAATGAGCAAAAATAGAAACAAAAGGTTGGACTTTACCTCGACTCGTTTATAGTATTTGTATATATCATCAACAAACTCAGCAACTGCCAAGGGATTTTTCAAATCGCATCTGTCAATATCCACTGCACTCTCCACAACTAGATCCTCCATCACGACCTCCTCCACAAGCTCACAGTCCTCCTAAAACACAGAAAGTAGCATTCCATCAATGAAGACTGACACTGAATCAAAATACAAATAAATTCAACAAACCGTTTCTTCCGATTCGTCGCCCATCGGGAAGTCCACATCAATGACATCAAATTTATTCGAACTTTCCGGCATTGACGAGATGTTTGGTTTCTTCTGCTTCTCACTAGCTTCCTAAAAAAATTTTAAAACAAAAAAATAATCCGAGATTCAACTTTCTTAGGAAATCAATCAAACAGATAGAGGTCATAAGAGAAAATCAGTACCTCATTACAAGGTTGTGATTTGTTTGCTAAGGAAGCAGCAAATTTCCTAAAAACATCAATTAGGAATAAATATACCCACAATTTTTACAAGAATTTTTCTCTAAAAATAAATAATGCTTATTTCAAACCTTGTCATAGGCCGCCGGGCTTCCAAGGCCTGATTCTTGTCTCCAACCACATTCTTTCTGTACAAAATCAGAAATTAATAGATATGTAAAATAAAATAAAAACAAAGATAACAAATTTATCAAAAAGATTCATAGAATCTACCCTGCTAATTGCCTCTTAGTAGTTACCGCAGAAGGATAAGGTGGAACCCCAACCAAATTCCTTATCTCCTTCAATGCTCTCCTATTCCCCATCTCTGCACCAAAAATTTTATAAAAAAACACAGATAAAAAAAGACCCGATTTTTAACGTAACCTCAAAAAAAGATCAATTCTTGAAGTGATCCCGCTTCAAATTACACAATTCTCAATCAATACCTCTCAAATTCACAGGCTGTGACACTCCTCGGTTCTCGTCAGCTCCTGCCATGATCCTCAACGACTCAATAACCCACGGAAAGAATCGAAAGAATCAATCAAAACCCTTAAAAATCCCACACTTGAGCAGAGACCAACAAAAAGAAGAGAGAGAGAGGAGCGAAAAATTTTTTTTGAGAGAGAAAGAAACTGGGGATGAGAGGAGCGGATATATGTCAGAATGAACTTAACGGCTAGTGAATGACATCCGTTCGATCGAGCTCGGTGAGATCTGGCCGTTGGTTCGGTGTCCTAACGGTTATCTCTGCCATGTGCTTTCAAAAATTTTGAGCATCGTGCATTCACTTAATGGGGGTGAAGTATTGGGTCAGTTTTTTTTAAATTAAAGTATTAATGGCTTTATCCTTGTCCCTTTGATTACAGCCGTTGGATTTTGAATTGGGGCAAGGTTTGTGCACGTACGGAATGACACAAGTTTTTGACCTGCAGGGGAAAGTTCATTGGATCTCAAGGCCAATTCGGATGAGCGGTGTGAAACAATGGTTTTGAGACCATGGTTTTATAACCAAATCATATATTAGACATGTTCAGAAAAGCAGTGTGAAACCATGGTTTTGTAACTATGAGATTTTTGGATTACCTAAACCATAGTTTTGTAACCATGATTTAGAGAAAAAATTGTTAAAAAATTAAAAATTAAAAATTATTAAAAATTTACCTCCAGTCCTTTCAATTTTAAAAAAATAACAAAAGGTGGCTTCCTTTTCTTCCCCGCTGCTCCAATGAGCGGTGGGAATCGCTTGCTGCTCCCTCATTCGGAAAGAGCGGCGAAGCGTTGAGCGGCTGCTGTCGCTCAACACTCACCCTTATTTGGTTTGTGTCCGTTGAGAGAATATAGGAAGAGTTTGGTGATAATTGCACATTAAGAGTGTGTTTCTTTTTGAGATCGAGTAGGGTTTGTGCATATGTTTGAATATATGGTTGGATTTTGCAAGATTTTTGGCTAGTTTGGTTCGATTGTGGTTCATTTTCTTTGGGCATGAAGGAAAATAGTAAGTGATGGAGGTTATGATTGTTGGATATAGTGCCCTCAGAGTCAATTATTGGATCACAGGCACGTGATTGCAATGATTGAGGAAGGACCTATGCCGGTAGGACAGTCTTACTCGAGATGATAGTATGCTATCTGGTTTATCTTTATCATCGTGTACTGTTTTAGGTGACCCTACAGGTCACTATTGCACGTTGATAGAGCCCTTAGGATTTTTGCCTGACTACCAGCAGTATGAGGGCGATCATATAAGTGGGAGCTGGGGTCTATAAGCAAATCCTTAAAAGGTCCCTAGTCGTGGGAGTTTCGAGACATGGTATCGATACTCCAGAATAGACTAGTGTATACAGTCGAGACCCCGACGAGGGGCGGTGGCCGGTCTCACAAGCCACTGGTGTCAGTCGGTTCACCTAAGATGTATACATGTGCTCATTGGGTTATGAGTACACCGGACAGGACTCGCCGGGAACCTGCTAGTTGGGATTATACCTGATGTCAGATAGCAGTTATCTGGTGACATGTGTACAGGTTAGTTCATCGACCTGAGATTGTCATTTGTCTCGTGTGAGTTCCCACTGTGCTTTGATTACTACCCTACCACGCTCAAAGGAGACGTGCAAACAGGTTTTAGTTGGGTACAGTCCCGAGCCACATGGAGGCAGTGAGCGGATCTGCAGGGGTTCGTCTCTCCCGGTATTGGGGGTGAGGTCGCGCTATGTCTAGGAGAGCCAGTACATGAAAAGTCCTTGGCCAAGGCAGGAGATTTACTGGTAGGTATTCCAGTAGTATCTCAGGGTGTTCTGGGCTGATCTCCGATATGACTTGTACCACTATTGGGGGTCTGACTTTTACCAACCCCCTAGGCCCGCCATGCGATGCTCATAAACGAACGGACCAGACTGTACGGATATTGTCACTGACAGGCTCAGTAGGGTGTCAGGATGAGTTCGCTCATCGACGTCCCTTTTGGTCAATAGCTGGTGGCCCGTCACGTATGGCTAATACCTCTGACGTGCTAGTGGTTAAATCCACAACCATAGTATTGACGAGTCTTTAGAGTCCACCATATACAGTTACTCAGGTTTCGGGCGAAACGCTGTAGAGGCCGTATGGAGATATGGCAGGGTTCGATCAGATACGTGCGGTATTGCACGGATCGTGATCGGACGGTTTTTACTAGCCGGCTTTGGCTTAAGCCGGATCCTAGTATTAGATAGTGTAGTTTTGTCTCTTTGCATTTGTGTTCAGTGGGAATACAAATGCGGGCATGTATATGCAGTAGTGGGGTTTTCCTGTAATTTATTACGGGATCAGTTTTCTGAAGTTGCCAGTTTGCATTCCTTTCCGGCCGGTTTTCCTTTGTTCTTTCGCGGCCGGACTTTCCGTTGGAGGGGGTTATTTGCAAGTTTGCAAATAACTTATTTGTGGAGGGGTTTATTGCATTATGTGGCTTCTATCATCATGAGATTCCTTTTGAATCAATCATAGCTTTTATTGTGATGGTGTTGTGAAAGGTTTTGATTTGGAAATTGATGTGAGCCTTTTTCCTTAATACCACTCTCATTCTTTTCCTTCTTGAATGATTCCCTTTTTCCCCACTTGGAAAATGAGAGGCCGGCCACATTATATGTGGGAGAGAGAGAGGTTCATTTGATGGGTGATTTTTCTCATCTCATTCTTTGAAAAATTGAGAGCTCCATTTCTTTCTCAAAAGTTCATTCTCCATAGTTCTTTTCTCCTCCACATCCATGGCAACTTCACTATCCCAAAGAGACATGTTTTCTGCACTAGTCTACAGCAAATCTTGGACGCGTCGGCTAGCCAACTTCGCGCCCGAGTTGCCTCGGTCCAGAGGTGGGAGCCCGTAAAAGAATTTGGCTACGTGGTGCCCTTTCCGACGAGGAGGTGACAAACAAGATTCCGAGGGAGATCGGAGTGGAGACGAAGACCGAAGGACACGGATCGCTTGGTATAACTCTCTACCCATCTTTTAGTATGCTAGTAGCTAGGTTAATGGCCCGATCCGGGATAGAAGTGCGCGGTGGTGCCGGTTTGCAAGTTCGCAAAGTTTTTCATTTCCGCGTTTTCCGGCGTCGGATCGACGGCCGGGGCGCCGCCGTGCACTTACAGTGATCTCTCTCAAATGTTGTCCTCCATCGATCTGGTGCGAACAGTTTTGTGCGGCTGAGATTTGATTTGAGAGTTAAGTGTGTGGATCTCAATGGGTTGGTATTGACGCCGAGCTATCTGCAAAGGAAGTCCCGGGATGGGTGATCACCGTAGGACCCTGTCACGACCCAAAATATTAGCTTGTGACCAACACTTAAATCACGCAACGTCTAAAGGCGTAACGTAATCCAAGTAAGCTGAAATCCAGAAATCTAAACCTTTTAAAGAAATAAAAGAGGTGCGGTTTTGAAATAGGTATAATGAAGAAAAGTGTTTTCTTAATGCAAAGAAAATGGAACATGAAAAATGCAAGTTTATCTTACTAGTTGTAAAACATGTTCTTCTTTTAAAAATTTGGGCAGCACCTCCTTTGTATATTTTGATCCAAAACTACAAATACATGATAATATAAAAGGCATCCCCAAGAGGGAGCTAGCTCTTCGTCAAACGGCGAATTCACAACCATGCAAGACAGTGATATAAATATACGATGCCCAACGGCGAAGATCAACACAGAAACTAAAGAATAAAGCAAGACATCAAACCCACAAGCGAACATATAACCCATCGCTCAAGTCTCGCAACTACAAGTCTCACTATGTCTTACTATTTATATAAATACTAGTTTTGATTGATGGAGTTGACTAGATATATGAATAATAAATACAAGTGTGGGCACGATACAAATGTCCCACCTACCAAAGCAAATCACCTGAATGTAAGCTGTGTGCCGACGATGCCGCTACCGATCCATGCGGTCAACCTGCAAGAACTGTGGCACAACGGGAGTGAGTAGAAAACATCAACATATAGAAATCGAATAAACAACGATTCCTAGGTCAACTATATCATGAAGGTAATACTATGATATCTAGGGTGACCGTATGTGTAAATATGTGCCAACAATAATGAATGTCTATATGCATGTGGATAACATCCAACAACATAATAAATGCATGTATGCATGTGGATCTTGTCCACTCGAAATATCATAAAAACATATGCATGTAAATATATGAGGATATCAAAGAATGTGTGTCCATCAATGACACATCAATCATGGAATCTGAGTGTCCAACACCGGCACTCAAAAACATCATAAAACCCGTGTCCAGTATCGACACGAAATATATATATATATATATCCCAATATCTCAATATCTCAGGCTCCGGCTATCCGGACTGGCCTATATCATCAAATCCTCAATATCTCAGGCTCCGGCTATCCGGACTGGCCTATACTCCGATCGGTATCCTCCGGATATCCGTCGAGTCACAATAAAATCACCGGTCGGTAGTGCTCCCCTGCCAGGCTCAACGCCATCATCTGCGACCATGTTGTCCCGGGGTATCGCACCAGGTTCACCATGCACCCGCAGACGGTTCCTCTTCCTGCTCGAATCGGGTGTATGATATCGCTCAAGAGCCAAGAAAACTCATGGTGGACTATACAAATATCATATCAAGAGAAAACGGGTTTTTAAAACAATACATACTTTCTTTTTGAAATAACCACGGTCCTCAAATCAAGAAATCTCATGAAAACAGTATATCTCAATGCATATAATCATAAAGCATGATGTATGCGACATATAACAGAAATATAAGCATATCCGTATAATGCAACATGGAACAGTAATATGCACATATTAATGGAAAACCGCTCTTTTAAATGAATCCAGTTTTAAAATGTATCATGCGGTTCCCCATTTCTCCAAAGTCGAATGCAACATCGTATAAAGGTGTATATGTAACTATAGCGAGTAAATTATGCAAAGAGTCATATCATGATGTAGCAATTCTACTGTGTAGTTACATGACAATTATCGATGATGAAGTGTGTGAGCCGGCCAATCTGTATAAGTGTGACATACGCATCATCGATAATGGTGTAAGTGTACTATCACAGGTATATGAAATGCAATGGGAATGGCATGAAAGTAGCATAAAGTAAATCGTCAGCTAAAAGCTATAAGGTATACGTATCTAACATGACCGAGTCGGTGAATCTATTAATCAGCATCCTCTAGTCAAGGGTGTGGATCAATCATCATAAACTCATCACGTATGATAAATCATCGTACAACGGCATTAAACAATTTAGGATCCTAACAACCTATAAGACAATGAGGGTACGGACCTAACGTCTCGTACGGCTTATCATTCAAGATTCACAACATTTTATATCCCTATATGTCTATGTCCCCAGGTCACATCCATGACATACTCATATCAGGGACCGTCAAAGGTATCAATCTCTCTTATTGACTCGCATCCGTATACTGACATATCAATCAAGTCAAATTATAAGTACATTCTACCTTAATTTTCCATAACCCTAAGCTTTCATCTCATATCATCTCTAACTATCTTTTTAACCATATCCCTAGTTTCCTAGTCTAGGTTTCTACGACTGTATCCTATAGATCGGTTTCCATTTAATAATTTGCGGAGGTGCTATACGCCATCCATCCGACTTTCCCCGTAGATATAGATCTACTCACCTTGATCCTTGCTTGCCGAAGTCGATGATGTCATGCTCCATTGTCTCGGAATCCATGCGAAGGTACCTACAATATCAACACATATCGCAATGCTTATTAATATCTAGTTCGGAAAACCAATACGGCACACGGTTCGTCCATAGGTTAGAACCTATAGCCCACGCATGTAAAACAATCAAACAAATCATTGTTGTTGACGTACAAACGCCCAACAACCAAAATACAATATCTATATCAAAACCCAAGTTCATAATTCGCAAAAAACCGAAAACTGCATCTAAGGAAAACCACTTCCAGATTCCACCCTAGGCCAAACTAAGGGATTTTGCACATGGGGTTAGTCTAGATATCACAAAGCAAGGCTACACACCAAAAATCACAACTTTTCCTCCTGATGTGGCCACAATTTGCGGCCACCATGAATATATCTGCGGCCAGAAAATGAAGGGAGGGGCTCAGGTTTCCATGGGTGATTCATGGTTGCCTGCACGTCTCACTGTCAAGGGAACTTTATTTACAAAGGTCTCGGGTCATCCCAGATCTCTAAATACCATCACTAAATCCACAAAAACCCGATATAGACAAATCTAAAGTTCGTATTCCGGGTTCTAAACTCAGTTCCAGGTCTAGAATTTGATCTCTAAGGTCTTGTACAGCCACTACACATCACCAATTCCCCATAATTTCCCAAACCCTTATCTTGGGATTTCTAAGATCACAATTCCAAACAAAATCAATCTCTAAACTACATTAGAATGCAATGAAACTAGAAACTAAACTAAAGAAAATGAATTATACCTCATGGATGTAGCCAAGCAAAACCCTAGCTCCCCAAAGTCCTCAAAATCCAACATTGATGGGTCCAAAGTGTATAGGATGAAGAGGGGATTAACTTTAATGAAAGGGGTTTAGGGTTTTGATGAAGCTTTGGAGATGGATCTTGGGGTAGAGGTGGAGGGAGGTGAGGTTGAGGGATATGAAGAAGAAAACAATGGGGGAGGAAAGAATGTGGCTGCCCTCTCTCTCTCTCTCCTCTCTTATTCTTACCCTTACTCAACTATTTACCCTTTTTCATTTTCTTTTCTTTTAAATTTTAAAACCAAAACACATAATACCGCAAAACAACATAAGAAATAACATGTAATCAAATGCGACATGACACGGTGCAATAACCATGGAAAACTGTATAAACACGGATTTGGCTTAATCGCGATTAGCAGTGCACTAATCGAGTTTTTATTTAAACTACATAAAATAAATTTTAAAAATGCCAAATCCGATAAATATATATTTAAATGGATAACTCATTTTAATCTCCAATTATTTCACAATTATTGATATATATTTATACCCTTTTACGGAAACCCCAATTTCGCAAATCGGGCAGTTTTCGCAAAATATATTATTTTAATATTAATTTCCAAAAATAATATTTTATATTTTCTGAAATATTACAGACCCTCCGACGATCAAGTTAGTACCGTGGAATAAGAGCCGAGTAGCGGCGTATTGAAATGAATTCCAGTTACCCGAGTCGTTTGAAAGAGGGGTTTATATAGTGGTCGCGTGGAGCGAGCCGACGCGAGATTCTCGTCGTCAGTTACGCCTCCTCGCTACGCCCTCGTTGATGACGGGATTTGCTCATTAATGTGGGGAACGCGCCCGCGTGGGGCGCAGAATGTGGGGCGGCGGAATCTCATTTTGGCGAGATACGCGGAGTCGTTGCGGAGGCGCTTGGGGTCCACGCGAAGCCGAGGAAGCTCGGCCTGCCAGATGGCTCGGGGACGAGCCGGGAGACCAAGGAAGCTGAGACCTGCAACAGCTCGGAGACGAGCAAAGGGGGCATAAGCTCAGCTGCTGGATTGCTCGAGGGCAAGAAGTGGGGGCGTAAGCTTGGAGACGAGGTCCGATATAACGACCCTAAATTTTCTGTACAAAATTTTTCTTCTTAAAATACTGAAAGGAGTTTGCAAGTCTGAGCACAATTTAAAAGTTATTCTTGTTTAAGAATGGCAGGAAATAGCTTGTAGCTCATTGGTAAAGTCTTGCACTGCTGTGACGTAGCCCTTGTATTCGAATCCCATCAGCCATATATTATTTTACCTGATTTTTCTTTTAAACTTTTTGGAAACCCAAAAGTTTACACGTGCAATACACGTAAAAATGAAAAGTCTAGAAAATCAAACATGTGCTAAATATTATATGAACTGAAAGGGACACATGGCAGAGATCCAACGGTCCCCACCTCAAGTTTGGCCGGCGCAGACGGTTGAACCGTAGGTAATGGTCCCCGTGCTCTCAAGACCTTTTGGCCTACCCCACTACCCCTGTTCTATTTTATTTCTCTGCAAATTAACAGAGACTTAATTTTCATCATAAATCCAATTTTTAATGCATTTTAATTCAATTTTTCAATTCCAAAACCCTAATTCCACACTATAAATACAACTCCATACTCCAGCCCTCCTCATTCTGAAATCTATTGCCAAAATTCTCAAAACTTTTCTAAGTCTACGAAGACTACAAATGGAGTTAGCTCTAGGTCAAATTCCGGCGAGTATTTGAGACGTTTCCGGTGATCCTGCGACTCCACGAAGGCTACTACCCTCATCCTCTACCTCCCCTCTCTCCTTTAAACTTGTAAGTCCCATATCTCTTGTCGGGACCCGGTTCTTACTCACGAAACAAAGTGCCATACGGAACAAAGTGCTACGCCAAGTATCATGTTTAAGTGGGCGGGGCCACCTCTTGAATCCGTGGGGGCCACCTCTTGAGTCCGTGGGACCCACGGTAGAACAATGGGGAATTTTCGGAATACATTTCGAAAGAGGGCAGATCTGTACTATAAATGGAATGATACCACTCTTCAATACAGAGACGCCTTTTAAGTGAACCGGCACTATAGGAGCTTGAGAACTCCGTAATTAAGTGTGCTCGAGCCAGGAAAGTTCTGGGATGTGTGACCTCCTGGGAAGTGGCCCCTGGTCGGGTCCGGTTCGCCCCGAAGGACAAAACCGTGCGGTTTTGGTCAGAGCGGACAATACTCTTTGTATTGGGGGTAGGGCATGACATCTCTTATTCTCTTTCTACTATAAAACTTCTCTTTTTCAAAACATGTCGGTAAGTGGAGTTATACCGACATTTGTTTTTAAAACCTTTGAAAACCACAATTCTTCTTAAGAATCACTTGTACTCATGTATATACCTTACTTGCAATCAATTAACTAATGTTTAGAAACTAATTTCACTCTAAAACTCCATGTTAAATAACTTTAATTAAGCTTTTACGTTTAAATACCATGAAGTTTATATACGACATCTTTTAATTATTTTTGCTTAGCATACCTTTAGAAAACCTCACGAGGTAATGACTTACCTCTCACATACACACATCTTGATATAGCACGATTCTCTTGAACAATATTTTTGTGGCAAAATACGACTTTTCATCAAAATACCTTAAACTATTTAAACCCCGGATTTCTTTAAATCGTGTTACTTAATTCTTTGCGATTATGCCTCTACAACCCATTTTGGGGAACTCGGTTTGGATGGTGCGGATTATCGCATATTCTCGAGACTAGTAGGGTGAGATGCAGACCTCCTCACGGAGCATACGATCTCGATAGAATTTTAATACAATTTTAAAGAAAACGAGGATTTCTATTTAATAATAAAAAATTATTTTTAATAATTATATAAATATTATCAAACCACATATTTTTAAGACATTATTAAATTCCATGTTTTCTAAACAAAATAAAAGAATTACAAGTTTCATGAAAATACCATCAAGAATCAATATAAGTCAAACTTTACACTAAAATACCTTGAACTATTCAAGTTTCACTAATATACTTCATTCTTTAAAAATTTACATCCATGAAACCCTAAATAACACAAATAAATACTTGAGGTTTATTTTGAAAGTATACTAAAAATATTTTTCATAAAAATCCCTCAAGTTATATTAAATTACAATAAGAATCTTAGTAAATATATGTTTAAGCGGGACCAATTTTCTTAAGTCTCAGGGAGCCGGAGAAAGTGGGTGCTTGTCTATTTAAGGTAGAAAACTAAAACGGGGTTATCAATGATAATTGTCTTGAAAAAAGACACAAATCCTGCCGTCAATATGCAGCAGTTACCGATAACACCAAAATCTAATTCAAGATCCAAATCTGTTTAAGTGTTTGACTTAATCCGAGTCTCAGTCTAATCTGAATACAATTCAAATATGAATCCAATTTTAACTCCAATTCAATATGAATCCAATATACCAAACATGAACACTTGAACTTGAACATGAATAACAGAACAATATCAACATGACTTGACTTGACCGAACCATGGCTATATCTTGAACTTGACTACATGACTACCGTTTACATCCTGAATCAGTTTACATGAACAACTTATACCATGGTCTCGGCAAGTCTGATAACTATAAATCAATACAATACACACTACGGGGTTTTAATGGGGTAGATTGGTACAGAAGGTATTAAAAGTGGCACGATGATGGTCACTAAAAGACGTAGATTAACATCCGTGTCGTTGTCCCGTGGGTATTGATGAGGCCTTGTACTACGGGTTACCATAGTCTACGGGGAAAGTTGGACTCCTCTCGTATACACTGATACTTTCTGTACCAAGGTACAAACAACTACGTTAGTATAATAAATATAAACCTGTACAATTTATCAGTTCTATTCTCTTTACTTGTCTATTCTACTCTTTCTTTTGGGACTTACCGAGGGCTAGTTCGCTGACGACATTCCTGTCTCTTCTTTCTTTAGAATGTTCGTCAGGAGGACCCGACTCTCAGGAGACCGAGCCCAGTCAGGACGATTTGGAGCAGTTCATAGAGGAGCCAGACTTTTAGGCTTTTACTTGTACTTATTTTCTTTTTAGTTCATATGCAACTGTTTAGGCATCGCTTTCTATCATTTTACTTTCCTTTTCAGTTGTATGAAAGGAATGAATGTTCATAAAAGTTGCTGTTATTATTACATCTCTTGTTATTCTTGTGTTTTCATTTATATTGCTTATTTATGCTTAACGTGTTTACTTCCGAGTAAATACGCCGCGTGCCTCGTCATGTCTCCTTCCTTGTACACTGGGAAGCGGGGCGTGAAATCCAAGGAAAGTCCCCAATGTAACACATTGATTCTACCTCCGCAGCCCTCAGGTGCCTAGCGAGCTTACGTGGATGACACGTCATCCGCTACGTGTCGTGATCTGAGAAATTCCCACTTATGAGCATCATCATTAGCCCCCCACTCTCATTTTGACCTATTTATGGGTCGGGCCGAGAGTGGTCTGTTTGGTTTTCTTTGCTCAGCTTGGTGCCGAGAATTCTTCGTGGTGGATTGTCCGGGAACGACATGGTGTTTGACAGTTGCGTCTTTTCGATCTTCGAGTCCACCCGGCGTCTCACCGTGCGCCTTAATTTTCGCGCGTATCCACGATGACGTCAGTGGATCACCGAAAGGGCGACGCCATAATGGAAACGTCGCTTCGTCTGTTCGGGCTAGTTATCGACCGAACGCGAGTTTTATTTACTTGGGCCATATTAGGAGTTTGCCTACTTCGGGTATGAACGCCGGGTAGAAGCCTTCATGCTAATTTAATGCGAAGCTTAAGGATCCATCGTTGAGGCCGAGCAAGAAGATATCTGGCGGCCTTGTGATAAGGGCTTTTGGATCCACAGCACTGTTGGGTAGGAAGCTTCCACGGTGGACGGGCAGAGAAAGAAGCTACCCACTGTGGATGTGCTGAGCAGGAAGCTGCCCGGCGGCCTCATGATGAGGGCTTTGGATTCACAGTATTGTTGGGCAGGAAGTTACCCATTGTGGATGAGCCAAGCAGGAAGCTACCCAGCCGCCTCGTGATGAGGGCTTTAGATCCACGTCTTCATTGGGCAGGAAGCTACCCACGGTGGATGGGCCGAGCAGGAAGCTACCCGGCCACCTCGTAATGAGGGCTTTGGATCCACACTTTTGTAGGGCAGGAAGCTACCCGTTGTGTATGGACCGAGCAGGAATCTACTCGGTAGCCTTTTGATGATGGCTTTGGATCCACACCTTTGTTGGGAAGGAAGCTACCTACGGTGGATAGGCCGAGCAAGAAGCTACCCGGCCGTCTCATGATGAGGGTTTTGGATCCACGTCTTCATTGGGCATGAAGCTAGCCACTATGGATAGGCTGAGTAGGAAGTTGCCCGGCGGCCTCATGATGTGGGCTTTGGATCCACACCTTTGTAGGACAGGAAGCTACCCGTTGTGGATGGATCGAGCAGGAATCTGCTCGGTGGCCTCTTGAAGAGGGCTTTGGATCCACACCTTTGTTGGGCAGGAAGCTACCCGTTGTGGATGGACCTAGCAGGAATCTCCTCGGTGGCCTCGCGATGAGGGCTTTGGATCCACACCTTTTAGGGCAGGAAGCTACCCGTTGTGGATGGACCGAGCATGAATCTACTCGGTGGCCTCTTGATGAGGGCTTTGGATCCATACCTTTGTAGGACAGGAAGCTACCCGTTGTGGATGGACCGAGCAGGAATTTACTCGGTGGCCTCACGATGAGGGCTTTGGATCCATATCTTCGTTGGGCAGGAAGCTACCTATTGTGGATAGGCCGAGCATGAAGCTGCCAGGTGGCCTCGTGATGAGGGCTTTGGATCCACAGTATTGTTAGGAAGGAAGCTACCCACTGTGGATGAGCCGAGCAGGAAGCTACCCAGCCGTCTCATGATGAGGGCTTTAGATCCACGTCTTCGTTGGGCAGGAAGCTACCCACGGTGGATGGGCCGAGCAGGAAGTTGCCCGGCAACCTCGTGACGAGGGCTTTGGATCCACACCTTTGTAGGGTGTAACGACTCTTTTTTATTATACAAAAAAATATTTCAAGTTAATGTACAGAATGGAGTTTGCAAGCTTGAGTATACTTAAAATGTTGTTTTTATTTAAGAACAGCAAGAACTATCTTGTAACTCATTGGTAAAGTCTTACACTTCTGTGACATAGTCCCTGTGATCGAATCCCATTAGCCATATATATTTTTACTAATTTTTCTTTTAAACTCTTTGGAAGTCCAAAAGTTTACACGTGCAATACACGTAAAATGAAAAGTCACAGAAAATCAAATATGTGCAAATTAGAGTTAACACTAGCTAGGACACGTGGCAAGAATCCAAGCCCTCACCTTACACACGTGGCCGGCGATATCGGCCAAATCCCTGGCGCCGACGGTCCCCCTGTGGGGAATAGCCCCCGTGTTTTTCCCACTAAACCTATTGGCCTACCCCACTACCTATGTTCTGTTTATTTTTCCTGCAATTATCGAGAGAATTAAAATTTAGCTTTAAACCCAATTTTTAATGCTTTTTAATTCTTTCTTCAATTCCAAAACTCTAATTTTACACTATAAATATAACCTCATACCCTAGCCCTTCTGAAATCTATTGCCAAAATTCTCAAAAAAATTCTAAGTCTAAGAAGAGTGCAGTTAGCCCTAGGTTAAATTCCGGCGAGAATTCGGGACGTTTCCAGCGACCGCGCGACTCTACGCGACTCCACGAAGGCTACTACCCTTATCCTCTACCTCCCCTCTCTTCTTTAAATTTGTAAGCCCCATCTTCCCTCTTCTCTTTCTACCATAAAATTCTTCTTTTCAAAACTTGTCGGTAAGTGGAGTTATACCGATATTCGATTCTATAATCTTTAAAATTACAATTTCTTCTTAAGAATCACTTGTACTCATGTATATACCTTACTTGTAATCATTTAACTAATGTTTAGAAACCAATTTCACTCTAAAACTCCATGTTAAATAACTTTAATTAAGCTTTTATGTTTTAATACCATGAAATTTACATACGACATCTTTTAATTATTTTGCTTAGCATACCTTTAGAAAACCTCACGAGATAATGACCTACCTCTCACATACACACATTTTGATATAACACGATTCTCTTGAACAATATTTTTGTGGTAAAATACGTTTTTTCATCAAAATACCTTAAACTATTAAAAACCCGAATTTCTTTAAATTGTGTTATTTATTTCTTTGCGATTATACCTCTACAATCCATTTTGGGGAACCCGGTTTGGATGGTGCGGATTATCGCACATCCTCGGGACTAGTAGAGCGAGATGCGAACCTTCTTATAGAGCATACGATCTCGAAAGAATTTCAATACGATTTTTAAGAAAAACGAGATTTTCTACTTAATAAATAAAATTAATTTTTAATAATTATATAAATATTATCAAATTATATATTTTTAATATATAATAAAATTCCATGTTTTCTAGAAAATAAAAGAATTACAAGTTTCATGAAAATACCATCAAGAATCAATACAAGTCAAACTTTATACTAAAATATCTTGAACTATTCAAATTTCACTAATATACTTCATCCTTTAAAAATTTACATCCATGAAAACCTAAATAACATAAATAAATACTTGAGGTTTATTTTGAAAGTATACTAAAAATATTTTTTCATAAAAACCCTTCAAGTTATATAAAATTACATTAATGACCCTAGTAAATATAGGTTTAAGCGGGACCAGGGAGCCGGAGAAAATGGGTGCTTGTCTATTTAAAGTAGAAAACTAAAATGGAGTTATCAATGGTAATTGTCTTGGAAAAAGACACAAATCTTGCCGTCCATATACAGCAGTTACCGATAATTCCCAAACTTAATTCAGGATCCAATTCTGTTTAAAGTGTCTGACTCAAGTCCGAGTCTAAATCAATTTAAACACAATACAACTATGAATCCAAGTCAACATGAATCTAAACATGAATACTAGAACAATATCAAACATGCAACATAACTTGACTTGACCGAACCATGGCTATAGTTTCAACTTGACTACATGACTACCGTTTACATCCTGAATCAGTTTACATGAACAACTTATACCATGGTCTCGGCAAGTCTGATAACTGCAAATCAATACAATCAATACAATATACACTACGGGGTTTTAACGGGGTAGATTCGTACGGAATGCGTTAAAAGTGGCACGATGATGGTCATTAAAAGATACCTACATGAACATCCTGCGCCGTTGTCCCCTAGGTTTTGACAGGACCTTGTACTTACATGTTACCTTAGTCCACAGAGTAAGTTGGACTCCTCTTGTATACACTGATACATTCTGTACCAAGCTACAAACAACTACGTTGCATAATAAACATATACTTTACCTATTCTATTCTCTCTACCTATCTATTACATTCTATCTTTTGGTACTTACCGAGCGCTAGTTCGCTGACGACATTCCTGTCTCTTCTTTAGAATGTTGTCAGGATGACCCGACTCTCAGGAGATCGAGCCCAGCTATGACGACTTGGAGCAGTTTACAGAGGAGGCAGACTTTTAGGCGTTACTTGTACTATTTTCTTTTCAGTTCATATGCTATTGTTTAGGCATTGCTTTCTATCATTGTACTTTACTTTTCAGTTGTATGTAAAGAATGATTATCAATATAAAGTTGTTTTATTACATCTCTTGTCATTCTTGTGCTTTACATTTATATTGCTTATTTACGCTTAACGTGTTTACTTCTGAGTAAATACGTCGCGGCTCGCCACGTCTCCTTCCCCGTACACTTGGAAGAGGGGCGTGACAGATTTTGTTGGTGGCCCATGCATGTCAGTTCTGCATGGAAACCTAAGCAATATATCACAAGAATGATAAGAATCAGCAACTATACATTGTTTACATTTCAATTCCTTAAATCTATCCTAACCCTAATTTTTCTCTCAAGGTTATGGATTCTCCTAACAACACGAGTACGAACGTGAATGGAAACACTCCACATCCTTTACCACCACCACCTACTGTAGCAGCTCCTATCAATGAGCAGACAATATTGCTTGAGGCAATCAAGAGCCTCTTGGAGGGTCAGCAGCAGCATACTGCTATTCTCTTATACTGCCCTGAGACCGAGGCACCCGGAGTGAAGCAATTCCGAGCATTGCACCCTAAGAACTTTTCTGGGAAAGAGAGCCCCCTAGAGGCAGAGGAATGTGCTCAGTCTATTGAAGATGACCTGGCAGCAGCATAAGTGCCAGAGATTTCTTGGACGAGAGTTGCGAAGTTGCAACTAACTGACAACGTCAGAGTATGGTGGAAGGCCGAAGAAAGCCGACTCACCCAGTCGATTAAATGGAAGGCATTTCGCGACATGTTCGACGCGAAATATTTTCCCGAGACTGCCCGTTTTGACATGGAGCAGCAATTCATCCACCTGCAACAAGGTTCAATGTGGAACAAAACAGTGGATGAATACGATACTGAGTTCGCCATGCTTAGCAGGTAAGATATGTCTCAATATTCAATTTCCTAATATCACATATTACACTGCTAACACAAGGTCGTAACAGGTTCGCGGCACACCTCATCCCGACTGCTGAGATCCGGGCAAGAAGATTTCAGTAAGGGTTGAATCCGGAGATCCAAGCTGCTCTAGCTACAGAGGATTTCCTAACCCACGATCTTGCTCTGAAGGCTGCCCGAAGATATGAGGCAGTTGTAAAGTAGAAGGGCAGACCTCAGACTGCCAATGTGAAGCGCCCTGCTACTCAGATGGTAGGAGGAGCCTCTTCCAGACCACCTTTTGAATCCAGGAGACCGGGAGTACCATTTAACCGGCCCGGTCTAGACTTTTGCTTCTATTGCAAAAGGAATTGACACCTGGCGAAGGACTGCAGGTGTGCTAACCACCTATGCTTAGTTTGTGGTGCATCCACTCACGCCATTGGAGATTGTCCCCATTGTCTCACCCCAGCTCCTACACCCCGACCAACACTCACCTTTCCGCAGCGGCCAGCTATCCAGGCCTGCACCTCGTCTTGTTCTCCCAGCTCCACCTCCTCGTGGACTTCCTGCACAGCCTACTCGTCAGTTCCATCAGGCACAGAGGAACATGCCTCAAGGACAGAGGAACGGACAGAGGAATGTGCCTCCGGCAAGAAGGAATGTACTTAGGCGTCAGGCTTTCACAATGACTGTGGAAGAAACTGAAGCCACTGGCCAAGTCATCACTGGTAACTTCCAATCTTTCAAACCTTTTCAATCCTTGTATACATCAATATATTTTTCTTTTCCTATACCTAAACATATCCCACAACTTAGGTACAATCTTAGTAGCCTCCCTACCTGCCTTAGCACTCTTCAACACTGGAGCATCACATTGATATATGTCGCAACGGTTCTTCCGAACTCATGCAATTCTAGTTAAACCGCCCGTATCCAGCTAGAATGACAGTTCAGGTAACGACGTTCTAAAGACAACTCTGGGATACGATCTGTGTCCAGTGGTCGTCTGCCGCAGAGAATTTTATGCGGACTTCAAGGTGCTGGATATACTGAACTTCGACGTAGTCTTGGGAATATACTGGCTAGGAACTTTCTTCGCTACCATCGACTATCGTCAAAGGAGGGTGGTGTTCGAGATACCAGATTATTCGGTATTTTATTTCAAGAGTGGAGACCGTACCCTGAAACCTAGCACCTACAAGGCTAAACCAAGGAAGGTAGTGATTGCAACAATACAAGCGGAAGAAGATAAGCCAGAGATAGTTCAAGAGTTTGACGATATATTCCCTGAAGACATCTCAGGTTTGCCTCCTGATCGAGCTCTTGAATTCAGTATTGACTTAGTACCTGGTGCACAACCGGTGATCAAAGCACCATATTGCTTAAGTCCAGAAGGATTGAAAGAGATCCGTACTCAATTGGATGAACTTTTGAAGAAAGGATGGATTCGTCCCAGTACTTCAAGTTGGGGATCTCCAGTTTTGCTCATGAAGAAGAAAGAAGGTTCATACAGAATGTGTATAGACTACTGAGTTTTGAACGAAGTGACGATAAAGAACAAGTATCTACTACCGCGCATCGACGATCTGTTCGATCAGCTAAGTGGGCCTTGTGTTTTCAGAAAACTAGATCTTCGTTCAGGTTATCATCAGGTGAAGGTCAAAGAGTCTGATATTCTGAAGACGGCATTCAGGACTCACTATGGTCATTATGAGTTTCTCGTGATGCCATTTGGAGTGACCAATGCACCAGCTATTTTCATGAATCTGATGAACCGGGTTTTCCGAGAGTATCTAAATAGGTTTGTTGTTATTTTCATCGACGACATTCTGGTGAATTCAAAGAATCAGAAAGAGCACGCTGAGCATTTGTGGATTGTCCTGGAGAAATTACGACAATATCAACTTTATGCCAAGTACAACAAGTGCGAAATTTGGCTAGATCAAGTCGGATTTCTCGGACACATTGTTTCGGGCGAAGGAATCTCAGTAGATCCAGCTAAGCTATCAGCCATCAGCGAATGGCCGACACCAAAGACGGTGATGGATATTCGAAGTTTCTTGGGATTAGCAGGATACTACCGAAGATTCATAGAAGGCTTTTCAAAGATTGAAATACCCCTGACCAAGCTTACACGTAAAGATGAAGCATTCGTGTGGTCAGAAGCATGTGAACAGGCTTTTGTAGAACTCAAGTTAAGATTGACATCAACACCTATTCTCGTAATACCGGATCAATCTGGAGGTTTCGTTGTGCATTGCGATGCATCCGGTAAGGGATTATGATGTTTTCTATACCAGCTGGAAAGGTTGTAGCTTTTGCATCAAGACAGCTGAAGATTCATGTGCGCAACTATCCAACACATGACTTGGATTTGGCGGCTGTTATCTTTGCACTTAAGATTTAGCGCCATTATCTGCTTAGAGACCGAGTGGACATATACACTGACCACAAGAGTCTGAAGTATGTGTTTACTTAGAATGAGTTGAATATGCGGCAGAGAAGATGGCTAGAACTTTTGGCGGACTTCGACATCAACCTACAATATCATCCAGGGAAGGTGAATGTAGTTCCTGATGCACTTAGTCGCTAGCCTCTATCAATGAATCTCACCGCATAATGGAAGCTTCAACAGGAATTGCACGGGATGGATATAGAAGTGGTTATGCCAGGTAACACTTCCTATTTGATGAACTTACAAGTTCAGTCTACTGTCAATCAGATCAAAGTAGCTCAAGTAAATGATACCAAGTTGCAAAAGATCCGAGAACAAGTAGAAAGTGGACTGTGAACAGACTTCATCATCCACGAAGACGGATGTTTGAGATATGAAAGCAGGTTGTGTGTACCAGAAGGATCTGTTCGGGAAGAGTTGATGAAAGAAGCTCACATCTCTCCTTACTCAGTACACCCTGGTGGTACAAAAATGTACAAAAATTTACGGAAACATTACTGGTGGCATGGAATGAAGCGTGAAGTGGCCAGAAGCATAGCTAAGTGCTTAGTGTGTCAGTAAGTAAAGGCTGAACATCACAGAACTGCTGGTTTACTTCAACCGTTACCTATCCCAGAATGGAAATGGCAGCACATCACCATGGACTTCGTGACTACACTTCCTCGCACCACGAAAGGTAACAATGCGGTATGGATTATTGTGGATCGATTCACCAAGTCGGCTCACTTCATCCCATTTAGAGTTGGCCAATCTACCGAGACGTTAGCAAAGAAGTACATGGAGGTAAGTCTGAATCTAAGTAAGATTTAGCACTTCATAATGTACTATTTCTGATACCCATGAACTCATACAGGAGATCGTGAGATTACATGGAGTACCGGTTTGCATCGTCTCCGATCGTGACACCAGATTCCGATCGCAGTTTTGGCAGAGTCTGCAAGCTAGCCTGGGAACGAGTCTGAACTTCAGCACAGTTTATCATCCACAAACAAATGGACAGTCTGAGCGGACAATTCAGATTCTAGAAGACATGCTACGAGCTTGTATGTTAGACTTCGGAGGATCGTGGGAAGATCACCTACATCTTGTGGAGTTTTCATACAACAACAGGTACCATGTGAGTATTGGCATGGCACCTTTTGCAGCGCTCTATGGAAGAAAGTGTCGTTCACCACTAAGTTGAGACGACATCAGAGATAGGGAACTCCTTGGACCAGAGATGATCGTAGCAACTGTGGACATAGTTCGCACGATCAGGGAAAGAATGCGCATAGCCCAAGACAGACAGAAACACTGGGCTGATGCAAAGCGTCGACACCTGGAGTTCCAACCGGAAGATCATGTGTTTTTGAAGATCTCTCCAAACTGTGGAGTAATTCTCTTTGGCAACAGGGGTAAGCTCAGTACGAGATATATTGGACCGTTCGACATACTCGAACGAGTTGGAGAAGTGGCATATCGTTTGACACTACCACCATCATTGGAAGGAATGCACAACGTGTTCCACATATCTCAGCTTCGAAGATATGTGAGCGACCCCAGCCACATTCTTGATCACTCCGAGCTCACTGTACAGACAGACCTATCCTGTGAGCAACAACCCGTTGAGATCCTGGATAGAAAGGTGAAGACACTACGGAACAAGGAAGTAAACTAGATCCGAGTGATGTGGAGAAAAGATTCACCAGGAGAATCAACGTGGGAACGTGAGGATAACATGCGTGCAAGATACCCTTACTTGTTTGTAAATTAGTCCTTATATAATTGTAAATTTCGATGACGAAATTTTTATAAGGAGGGTAGAATGTAACGACTCTGTTTTATTATACAAAAATATTTCAAGTTAATATACAGAATGGAGTTTGCAAGCTTGAGTATACTTTAAATGTTGTTTTTATTTAAGAACAGCAAGAAATAACTTGTAGCTCATTGGTAAAGCCTTGCACTGCTGCGATATAGCCTCTGTGTTCGAATCCCATCAGCCACATATATTTTTACTGATTTTTCTTTTAAACTTTTTGGAAGCCCAAAAGTTAACACGTGCAATACACGTAAAATGAAAAGTCACAGAAAATCAAATATGTGCAAATTAGAGTTAACACCAGCTAGAACACGTGGCAAGAATCCAAGCCCTCACCTCACACACGTGGCTGGTGAGATCGACCAAATCCCCGGCACCGACGGCCCCCCCGTGGGGAATAGCCCTCGTGTTTTGCCCACTAAACCCCTTGGCCTACCCCACTACCCCTGTTCTGTTTATTTTTCCTGCAATTATCCAGAGAATTAAAATTTAGCTTTAAACCCAATTTTTAATGCTTTTTAATTCTTTCTTCAATTCTAAAACCCTAATTTCATACTATAAATACAAGCTCACACCCTAGGTCAAATTCCGGCGAGGATTCGAGACGTTTCCGGCGACCCCGCGACTCCACGAAAGCTACTACCCTCATCCTCTACCTCCCCTCTCTCCTTTAAACTTGTAAGTCCCATCTTCCCTCTTCTCTTTCTACCATAAAATTCTTCTTTTCAAAACTTGTCGGTAAGTGGAGTTATACCGACATTCGATTCTATAATCTTTAAAATTACAATTTTTTCTTAAGAATCATTTGTACTCATGTATATACCTTACTTGTAATCATTTAACTAATATTTGGAAACCAATTTCACTCAAAACTCCATGTTAAATAACTTTAATTAAGCTTTTACGTTTTAATACCATGAAGTTTACATACGACATCTTTTAATTATTTTGCTTAGCATACCTTTAGAAAACCTCACGAGGTAATGACCTACCTCTCACATACACACATCTTGACATAGCACGATTCACTTGAACAATATTTTTGTGGTAAAATATGACTTTTCATTAAAATATCTTAAACTATTAAAAACCCGGATTTCTTTAAATTGTGTTACTTATTTCTTTGTGATTATGCCTCTACAACCCATTTTGGGGAACTCGGTTTGGATGGTACGGATTATCGCACATTCTCGGGACTAGTAGAGTGAGATGCAGACCTCCTCACGGAGCATACGATCTCGAAAGAATTTTAATACGATTTTTAAGAAAAACGAGATTTTCTACTTAATAAATAAAATTAATTTTAATAATTATATAAATGTTATCAAATTATATATTTTTAATATATAATAAAATTCCATGTTTTCTAGAAAATAAAAAAATTACAAGTTTCATGAAAATACCATCAAGAATTAATACAAGTCAAAATTTACACTAAAATACCTTGAACTATTCAAGTTTTACTAATATACTTCATTCTTTAAAAATTTACATCCATGAAAACTTAAATAACATAAATAAATACTTGAGATTTATTTTGAAAGTATACTAAAAATATTTTTTCATAAAACCCCCTCAAGTTATATAAAATTACATTAGGGATCCTAGTAAATATAGATTTAAGCGGGACCAATTCTCTTGAGCCTCAAGGAGCCGGAGAAAGTGGGTGCTTGCCTATTTAAGGTAGAAAACTAAAATGGAGTTATCAATGAGAATTGTTTTGAAAAAAGACACAAATCCTGCCGTCCATGTGCAACAGTTACCCATAATTCCCAAACCTAATTCAGAATCTAATTCTGTTTAAAGTGTCTGACTTAAGTCTGGGTCTAAATCAATCTGAACCCAATATAAATATGAATCCAAGTCAACATGAATCTAAATATGAATACTTGAACATGAATACCGGAACAATATCAAACATACAACATAACTTGACTTGACCAAACCATGGCTATATCTTGAACTTGACTACATGACTACCATTTACATCCTGAATCAGTTTACATGAACAACTTATACCATGGTCTCGGTAAGTATGATAACTACAAATCAATACAATCAATACAATATACACTACAGGGTTTTAACGGGGTAGATTGGTACGGAATGTGTTAAAAGTGGCATGATGATGGTCACTAAAAGACACCTACATGAACATCTTGTGCCGTTGTCCCGTGGGTTTTGACGGGGTCTTGTACTTATATATTATCTTAGTCCACGGAGCAAGTTGGACTCCTCTCGTATACACTGATATATTCTGTACCAAGCTACAAACAACCATTTTAGCATAATAAATACATACGTTACCTATTCTATTTTCTCTACCTATCTATTACATTCTGTCTTTTGGGACTTACCGAGCGCTAGTTCGCTGACGATATTCCCGTCTCTTCTTTCTTTGGAATGTTGTCAGGAGGACCCGAATCTCAGAAGATCGAGCCCATCCAGGACGACTTGGAGCAGTTTACAGAGGAGACAGACTTTTAGGCTTTACTTGTACTATTTTCTTTTCAGTTCATATGCCATTATTTAGGTATCGCTTTTTATCATTGTACTTTACTTTTTAATTGTATGTAAAGAATGATTATCAATAAAAAGTTGTTGTTTTATGACATCTCTTGTCATTCTTGTGCTTTACATTTATATTGCTTATTTACGCTTAACGTGTTTACTTCTGAGTAAATACGTCACAGCCCACCACGTCTCTTTCCCTGTACACTGGGAAGCGGGGCGTGACCTAGGGTAGGAAGCTACCTGTTGTGGATGGACCGAGCAGGAATCTGCTCAGTGGCCTCTTGATGAGGGCTTCGGATCTACACCTTTGTAGGGCAGGAAGCTACCCGTTTGTGGATGGATCGAGCAAGAATCTCCTCGGTGGCCTCGCAATGAGAGCTTTGGATCCACACCTTTGTAGGGCAGGAAGCTACCCGTTATGGATGGACTGAGCAGAAATCTACTCGGTGGCCTCTTGATGAGAGCTTTGGATATACACCCTTGTAGGGCAGAAAGCTACACGCTGTGGATGGACCGAGCAGGAAACTGCTCGTCTGCCTCACGATGAGGGCTTTAGATCCACATTTTTGTTGGGCAGGAAGCTACCCACTATGGATGGACCGAGCAGGAATCTGCCCTGTGGCCTCGTGATGAAGCCTTTAGTCGGTTGCCTATAGGCACATCCGAGCTTCGTTTACTTGAGTGAAGGGATGGTCTTTGCTTGATGGACATGATATTATCCGCCGGACAGTTTAAACTCTCCTGAGTTGAATGACCGGATTCGGTGGGTGTCCTTGTTTCTCGGACTTGGGCCAGTCGATGACGGCCATGATCTGCCCGACCATCAGCTCTCCAGCTTCAAGTTGATCGGCTTGCCCCCTATCTGCTTGACGTTTTTCTCGTAGGTATTTTGCCAAGTGACCGGAGCGGATCGGCTCCTCGATGTAATCGCGTAGCTGTTTACAATCCTCGGTCGGATGTCCTTGCGTCTGATGATAGGCACAATACGGGCCTCGGAGCCTGTAATAACCGATATCTGATGTACGAGATATTTCTTTTTTTTTAAACCTTCTTTTAATAATCCCCTAAGTATTTTTCCTGGAGACCATACTTTTAATAAAATATTTTCCTAACCGATTATTTCTAAGTCATATTCTCAAAACCAACATCTTTTAACTTACTATTTTCCTATTTAATCTAAACCCTAACTCTAACTATTTTATACCCAAATCCCTTACCCAATTTCTAAACCCTATTCTTAAAAACCCCAAACCCTAATTAAAAGCCAGCCCATGAGCCTCACCTAACAGACCTGGCCCGACCTACCCAGACCCGACCTGAACTACCCGACCCGTCCTCCCTATCTCCCTCCTCTTCTCCTCCTCCTCTTTTCCCACCTTTCTCGTGTTGGCTATAGTGCCTTCAAGGTAATTATCATAGTCGCAGGCAGGTGATTATGATGATTGAGGGAGGACTTATACCGGTAGAACAGTCTTACTCGAGATGATAATATGCTATATGGTTTCTCTTTATCATCATGTACAACATTAGGTGGAATTACAGATCACTATTACATGTTGATAGAGCCCATAGGATTCTTGCTTGACTATCAGTATTATGATGGCAATCATATACGTGGGAGCTGGGTAGTCTATAAGCACATCCTTAAATGTCCCTATTCGTAGGAGTTTCGAGACTGGGCATCGATACTCCAGAGTAGACTAGTGTATACTGATCGAGACCCCGACGAGGGGCGGTGGCCGGTCTCATAAGCCATTGGTGTCAGTTTGTTCACCTAAGATGTATACAGGTGCTCATTGGGTTATGAGTACATCGGACGGACTCGTCGGGAACATGCTAGTTGGTATTATACCTATTGTCATATAGCAGTTCCCAGGTGACATGTGTACATGTTAGTCTATCGACCTAAGATCATCATTTGTCTCATGTGAGTTCCCACTGTACTTTGATTACTACCCTACCACGGCTCAAAGGAGTCGTGCAAACAGGTTTTAGTTGGGTACAGTCCCGAGCCACATGGAGGCAGTGAGCGGATCGTCAGGGGATTCGTCTTTCCCGGTATTGGGGGTTGATGTCGCGTTGTGCATGGGTGGCCATCACCAGAAATCCTTGGCCAAGGCAGTCGAGAATTACTGATTTGGATCAGTAGTTTCTCAGTAGGTGATGGGCTTCATACCGACACAAAATATCGCGTTATTGACTTTATCCACCTCCCTAGACTCGATATGCAATATTCATGGACGAACAGACCGGACTGTACGGATATTGTCACTGTCAGGCTCAGTAGAGGTTTCAGGATGAGTTTGCTCGTCGGCCTCCCTTTTGCTAAATACCTGGGTAGCTGTTACGTACTGCTAGTGCTGCCGACATGCTTGTGGTTAAACCCACTACCAGCGTATTGACGAGTCTTTAGAGTCCCACACAGAGGGTTTCCCTGTTTCGGGCGAAACGATGTAGAGGCCGTATGGTTTTACGGCAGGGTTCGATCACATACGTGTACTTGTGCACGGATGATGTTCGGACGGATAATACTAGTTGGCATTGTTTTAAGCCGGAACCTAATATTATATTGTTGGATTATTTTCGTCTCATTATATTCGTATTCTTCGGAATACGGATGCGGGTATGTATATACGGATGACGGGTATTCTTATAATTTCTTACAAGATTACTTTTAGAAGATTACACCTCATTATGATTTAGACCTTTTTGGATTAAAAGGTTATTGAGGTGTAGGATGAGGTGTGTTCAGTTGTAAATATTGCACTTTGGTATGATTATTTTCCTTACATTTCTTAAATATTTAAAGGTGTTTATTATAAATATAGAACATATTTGGATTTATCTGCAAAATACTATTTACCATATGTTTATATATTATTATTAACATTATGAAGGAAAATATAGGCATTTTATATTTATATAATATTTTGGTAATTGAAAATATGCATATCATATCAAATATTCTAATCACAATTCTTAAAAGATATAATATCATACAAATGGTTAGAATAATATTTCAAAATATATGCATAATATTTTAGTAATTAAAAGATGCATAGCATATCAAATATTCTTAATCATGTTTCTTAAAGATTTATTATCATATAAAGTGAATAGCATATTAAATATTCTTAATCAGTTTCTTAAAGATGTATTACCATATAAAGTAATTAAGATACTCTCTTTAATTTAATAAATATTACTAACATTATTCATGGAGATTTTGTGCAGATTTAGCTCAGGTCAAGAGATCAAGATATTTAAAATGTCAGGATAAAAAATCTGCCAATAAAATCATAAGATCTGAAAACATGGAAAGTGGATCTTTATTGCAAGTCTAAACCTATGAGATCTACGATTTCTAATTTGAAGGCTATATAAAGGACCGATGGATAAAATTAAAACTCATCACCTTTACCACAAAGCAAATCACCGTAAAAGAACAAGTGATCCACGACAGGTCCACGATTCGATGTGATAGGACGACGTGGAAATCGACGGAGCATCTACTTCCTACGGGGCAGAGATCGAGAGCAACTTCTTCCTCTTATAATCTAAATTCGTACGATTTGTACTTATGAAGTTGATTAATAAAAGTAGATCATTTTGTTTAATTATTTATTTTCTGTATTATTTCTGCATTATGATTTCTTTAACTATCCTTTTTTATTCTATTCCCAACATGCGCGAGTAATTCTCCGCTTGTTAGGGTTCGTAGGATTAGGCTAGATCAATGGATGATTAAAATCTTTTAACTCTTTTTACGTCCTATAAAGTTTATAAAATTTATCAAAAAAATTGTTAACATCCTAATCGGGCGCGCTATCAATTCATTCGTAATCACGACTGCGATCTGAGATTAGATTAACAATTGTTTTGGTAAAGGCTAGACATGAACGGTGATCCATGTAAAGATAGGGGTTAAGAGTGGGAACCCTATTCCCTCCGAAAACCCTAAATCTACATGCATCACCGTCGATCTAGTTTTAAATCTATTAAAGGATAAAATGAGTAATTTTTAATTAATCATCCATGACTACTTAATCTTAACGAACCCTACAAGCCTTTTTCTTATATAATTTACATCTGCAATTAATTTAGATCTTAAATAAACTATTCTCCTTTCTTCTTTTATTTTATTCAACTCGTCTAAAGTAAGATTAAAAGTTCCACGCATCCCTGCGGACGACCCGTACTCATTTCGGCTAGTTACAAGCAACACCATTATTGATTGCGGTTATTCTACAAACACTTTTTCACATCAATCAAATGGCGCCGTTGCCGGGGATACGTGCGTAATTTTCTTTTCTTACTATTCGTGTTGAAATTCGATCTAAATCATAAAATAAACAAAACTGCAAATTATGTATTTAACGATTATTGTATGAATTTTGCAAGGAGATATGGAGTCACGGATTTGAAGAAACAGAGATTCAGAGAATTCATCAAGATCCTGAGGTACAAGGGAGGCCACGTAGCAAAAATCTTTAAAAGATCCTTCAGATTGGCAGCGGAAACGCGACACAAAGAGCAAATTGGCGGCGGATCCGCGGTTCATTTGGGGATCTAGGGCTGCAAACTTCTTTGGTATCTTTTCTATATCTTTCTCTCTCCTCTGAAAAATCCAATAATATATTTTCTGCAGGATTCTTTGCAAAATATCGCCGCTCAAAAATCTTTTTGCAAGTTTTGTTTTTGCATATTTTAATACGGACTTTAAGGGAAAAGACCAAAATTCAGATTAGGTAGGAATTTTATCACCCTTCCTAGGCCCCGCAAATCACAAAACAAGCATATGCATCAACCCTACATTAATTTAAAAAATATCTAGACAAGACTTTAAGGATTGTCTCGCTCAATAAGGACAGAGGAAGGTCATGAGTAATCTAACTTTTGTGGTGCCTAGACAAGTATGTCTAAGGCAAGTGGTTATTTAATTAGGCCCACTATTTTCGGTGATTCGTATAGAGGATACCTCCTACTTACCTGGCACTTACCTGGCCACAAGAGTAGTAAAGAGGTGGTAGAGGATTGATCATGCGGCTTGTCCTTTGGAAGTCTAGGAGCGGTCTAGAGACTTGACCTAGGCGACCTTAGTTCTATGGTTGTTTGTGCATTTTTGTGTGATTTGTTTCAAGTCCCACTTTTTCAAAAACAAACCAATTTTTAAATAACACACACGCTGCCACTTATACTAAACCCGCTTAGTGCATGCTCGGCTGAATACGGGATTCTAGTGCCCATCTTGTCCTCGTTTCGGCTATCGACTCCGAAGTCGGTGCTTCTTCATCTTCTTTTTTCCCTCCACCCACGACATCTTCCGAAATGGACGGATCTCCATCGGGATTGAACGATACCACTCTGCCACCACCCGCAGGTGTGCAGAACCCACCGCGCATCTCTCCCCAAGAGAGATGCTATCCTATACGTGGTCCCCTTTCTACTTGTCTATCCATTCCACCAGCCAACGGGGATAATTTTGAAATTAAACTCCACTTCATCAACCTGTTACCTAAATTTCATGGGCTCGAGTCTGAAGACGCGTACGTTTTTATCACTAAATTCAAAAACGTATGCGCAATGATGGGTACATCACAACTTTCAGTGGATGCTATGTGCTTGTGTCTTCTACCATTCACTTTGTGCGACTTGGAAGAAAAATGGATTTATAATACTGTTGCACACTCTATTACCAATTGGGATGAATTCGTGATAGCATTCTTTAAGAAATTTTACCCAAATCATAAGACCGCCCGTGTTCGGAGCGAAATCAACCAGTTTACCCAGCTCCCCAATGAACTATTTTGGAAGTGCTTTGAACGGTTCATGGATCTGCTTGTCCAATGTCCTCATCATGGAATACATAGATGGGATCTGTGCCGAGTTATATATGAGGGCATTAATCCAGCAACAAAGCAGATGCTTGAAACCATGTGTCAATGCAATTTCATGTCCAAAGACGATGGTGAACCCTGGAAATACCTGGAAGATCTTGCTGAAAACACTTTGTAATGAGAAAGTGTTAGACCACCTTCATCTAGGGGAGGTATCTATCAGCTCGATGTTTCCATCGCAGTAAAAGCCGAAATGGCAGCGATACAAAAGAAACTCGACGCTATAGAGAGCAAATTCTCATCAGTCTCCCTAAACCAGGTTACGCTTCCCAAAACCATATGTGGTTGCTGTTCCGACCCATCACATTTGACGGAAGAATGTCCTATGAATGCACCGTTTCAAGGTCAAGAACACACCAATGTTACTTTTCAGCAGCGACCTAGAAACGATCCTTATTCTTCCATATACAATCAGGGGTGGAGGAATCATCCTAACTTTGCTTGGAACCAAAACCAAACTAAAAATCAAAACCAGTTCCAAAGCAATTATCAAAGACCTCCTCCACAGCAACAGCAACCACCACAACAGAGTTAGCACCCCTTTCAATCACAAAATTTTCAAAATCCGGCCAACAATTTTGTACCTTCTAATAATTCTTTCCTAACGACCGGTACTGATAACTCCTCTTCACTCGCACAAACTTTGGATTTGTTTGTGAAACATTCCATCCAAATGTCGGCTGATATGAGGTCTTCTATTGATACCATAAAGAAAGACTCCGCCTCCCACAGTGAGAGTATTAAATCAATAGAAGCCCAAATTGCACAGTTGAATGACGCGATGAGTGCGATAGAAAAAGTGAAACTTCCATCTCAACCCCTACCGAATCCTGGCCACTCACAAAATCATAATGTGAATGCCGTTACTACGTTGAGATCGGGAAGAGTGCTGGATAACCGAGTGGGTGAAAGTTGATGACATTAGTGATACCAATGATACCCCGGCTTTTACTTCTTCCCCTAATTCGTCCAGTCTCCCACCTACTTCCGAGCCTATTCTACATTTCCCACTAGGTTCGAACCCTCCTCTGAGTCTCCCTAAAACGATTCCCACTCCAATTTTGGGATCCATTCCATCCCCACAATCTTCTCCAATATTGGACCCAACCCTTATTGATAAAGCACCTTATCCAAACAGGTTAAGGGGCAACAAACCAAGTCCACAAATGGAGAAGATTGTGGAAATTTTTAAGCAAGTTAACATAAACATTCCTTTCCTAGATGCTATTCAAAAAGTTCCGTCTTATACGAAAGTCCTAAAGGACTTGTATACTAGAAAGAGAAAAGTTCAAGTACCTAAAAAAGTTTTCCTTGCGATTAATGTGAGCACTGCTTTTACACAGCAACTACCCAAAAATCGAAAGGACCCTGGAAGTCCTACAATTTCTATTTCTATCAGGGGTAAAAATATCAATCGTGCTCTACTCGATTTAGGTGCTAGTGTTAACTTGCTTCCGTATTCTGTTTATGAGCAATTAGGGATCGGAGAGTTAAAACATGCGCATTGCACTCTTCAGATGGCCGATCGATCTATCACCCAACCTAGGAGTGAGCTAGAGAATGTGTTAATCAAAGTCGATGAATTTATATTTCCTGTGGACTTTATCGTTATAGATACACAACCTGTAGCGAACCCATGAAACCAAATTCCGGTGATTTTAGGTCGACCTTTTCTTGCGACTTCCAACGCAATAATCAATTGTCGGAACGGCTCTGTGACTCTATCCTTCGAGAAGATGTCAATTGAGCTTAACATTTACAAGTTGGGAAGTGAACCCACCGAACCCTATGCTCATCTGTGTTCTGTCGAAACAATAGATTTCGACAGTAGCGAAATTGAAGACCTTCACGATACTGATCTCGACTCCGCTATTACGTTGTTGTCCGGGTCAACATCTAACGCTAAATATGAACCTTTTATGGAGTCCGAGTATCATCCCATTCTTTCCGATAAGATTATTATCCGGGATATCGATGAAAATTTTGAAGAAATTTTCGCCGAAGAACTCGCATTCTTAGAAGACATGGGCGTTGTGATGAATCAACTCCAACTCAAAGAAGTTGAACCGTCACATCTTCTTCTTATCAAGAATGAGAATACGAGTAATCCATCATCATTGTTTCGTCTCTACAAACCGAGACGTAAACATTTTCCATTACACCTCTTATCTCCTCCCCACTTCTTCACGTCAATAGACGACATGTGTTAGTTATATGTATGCCCTAGAGGCCATTACTGTACATACGATGTATATTGTAATGGATGCTTGGACATATATAGGGAGGACTTTCTTGCTCGACATGATAGTATGCTATCTGGTTGTACTTTATCTTAACATGTACTCAGATTGTCTCTATGTTACATGTTGATAAAGCCCTTAGGATATGTACTCGACTACTGGGACTATGATGAGATCATACTAGTGGGGCCACGGTAGTCAACGAGTACATCCTATAACTGTTCCTAGTCGAGGGTGTATCGAGACAGGGCATCGATGCACCAGAGTAGACTAGCGTATACGCATCTTGACCCATATGATGGGCGATGGATGATCCCATATCCATCGGTGTTTGACATCAAGGATGGTGTACGGGTGCTCAGTAGAGACTGGGTATACTGGACGGACTCGCCGAGAACTCCCAGATGGTATTATACCTCACGTCAGATGGCAGTTCTCCGGTGACACTGGTACAGAGTAGTCTGTTGACCCGAGATCGTCATAGAGTCTTGTGTGATTCCCACTGTGCTTTGATTTCCATCATACCACGTTCTTGAGGGCGTGCAAAAAGGTGGCTTTTGGGTACAGTCCCGAATCACATGGAGGCAATGAGCGATAGGAGGGGATTCGTCTCTCCCGGTATTGGGAGTTGATGTTGTGCTGTGTTCGATTGGCTATAACCGGAAATCCCTGGCTAGGGTTGCTGAGATTTACTGGTAAGTGTTATCAGTAGTTTCTCGAACTGTTATAGACCTTATATCGACACGACTTATCGAGCTACTGGGGTCTGATGTTTACCACCCCTAGGCGAGATATGCAACATATCAGACGACGAGACCGGACTGTACGGGAGTGTTACTGTTTGGATTCACAGGAGAATGTACAGGCTTGCTTGTTGATCTTCTGAGCGCTCAATACCTGGGTAGCTGTTACGTTTAGCTGACCGCTTGCAGCTTGTGGGTGTTTGATATGATCATCACCTACTGCCGGCGTATTGACGATTCTTTAGAGTCCTACACAGAGGTTTCTTGACTCAGGCAAAACGGAGTAGGAGCACATATGTGATATGTGCGGGACCGAGGATAATGCGGTATGTGATATCGTATTGTATTCTCGCGATATTTGATATCAGCCGGGTCATCGGATCAAGAGTTGATTCGATGAATCGGTACGGATAAATATTAGTCGGTTATATGCGATATAGCCGGATTGTCGGATCAAGTGTTGATTCGATAATTTAATGTATAATAATATATATGATATATTAAATGACATTAACTAATATTAGCTCACTAAAAGATTCTTTTTCTCACTCGGGTAATACATTGATATATATGCGATATATGTTAATTATATTATTTTATTTGGTTACAATAAATATTATATATGTGATATATAATATTGTAACATGATAAATAATGCAACATGTTTAGTAGAGATTAAACATGATTAGGGTTTGGATTAGGGTTAAGCTTTCTAGATGTTTCTAGAAGGTTTTCTTTTTGTCATGATAAAGATATTTACAAGTGACTCATGCTTTAACCCAACCCAAACCCTAACCCTAGTTAATTCTCTTCAAAGGTTTACTTGACCATGGTTTCATAATTCATCATATTATTCTTTTCCTATTCATCACAAAAGGATGCTTATCATGTTCATCTTCTTCTTCCTTCATTCTTTTCATGGAAAAAATCTTTCTTGATTTTTTCCAAGTGATGAATAATTGTGAGAAAAATATAAATAAAGAGAGCAAAAATCCTACTTCATCATCCTCATCTTCCCTTGCCATTTAGATGAGGGTGTTCACATCATTTCATGAGTGTTAGCTTGTGTTAACAAAACTTCGAGGTAGATCATCTTAGTATCGAAGATCGGAAGCAAAGGTTACATCTTTTTCTTCGTGGAACCTCTCGAGAGTCCGGAACCCGATGATCGCAGCGAAGGGACCACAACACGGAGCATATGAAGTGAAGGACCGGATCTACAAAGGTTGTAATCCCTCTCACTTAGTGTTAAACTGTTTAGCATGTTAGTTTTCGCCTAATCTCTAGTTTAAAGATCCGTATTCGGGTTGTTCGGCACGGCTAAATTTTTAATCGGGCATGGTTGATGCCTCGTAGAACCTTGTGTGCGTGCATAGCAACCCTACAGTGGTATCAGAGCCAAGCTAGAGCTTTAGGCGAAGTCTGAACGAAGTTTAAAGTCCGATCGAACCCGGAAAACCCGATATACCCTAGTTTCTGGAAATTTTTTCAAAACTGTGATTTTTTCATATTAAAAATATGCAGAAAATTAAGCAGGGTCTAATATGAATTACTGCAAAATACGGGGGCCTAATTCAATTAAACCACCGCGGAACCGCGGCACGAGCCTGGCATGTGCGGCGGTTCCGCGGTCGTACGGTCTCCTATTGCATTGATATTTGCACAGTAATTCCTATTTTCTGGTGCTGAGTTCTCTGGGAATTTTTAATATCTATTCAACTGTTGAATTATCTGGGTTGTATTGGGGACTTAAAGATTCAATCGGATTTTATAACTTTGTTTAGTTTGTCCGGATAATTTTAGAAACTGTTAAAAAGTTCGAACGGATATCAATAACTTACTTTTTCCCCTGTCGGAAATTTTTTCAAAAGTTGGAATTTTTCTCGTGTTTAAGAACGTTCTAAGTCATGCAAGTAACACGGTGGACCCTCTAGAAGACAACAAACCTTAAATCGATTATGTGACCGTCTTGAACTGCCTTTTGAACTTTAGGGTTTGGGGCAGTACGGCGTGCCACATGTGAGGCGTTGGCTTGACCCTTCTACGGCTGGACCATTGCTATCGAGGCATGTAATGGATGTTTTTAAACTGTTTTCAAGTGTTGAGATATATTGGGAAAATCTTGGGTGTTTGATGATTCGATCGGAAAGTTTAACTTTTTCTATTTATCTGGAATGTGATACAATATTTGGAATCCACAGGTAGTTATGAGATAACTAATTTGAATATTATAAACATAGCAGTTTAGTCTCAGATGATCGGTTGCCACGGAATTTTGATGTGATCAAAAGTCCGTCGCAATCACGTAGCGTACGCGGATACTCGCCGGGTAAACTTAATAGACAGCCATGCCCCATAGCCCCGACCAAGTGACTGTAGGAGAACCCCGTCGCCGAAAGCATCCGTTCGGGTGTTCGCGGCAGCGGTGTTCCGCCTTAGTGCACTTCGTCGACGGCATCTGGGGGTGCGGCCGTCTACTAAAGTTTGCGACGAGCATTCGATCAGGACGTCGGGAATCTTGTTGAATTGCCCGACTTGATATTGAAAAGAGTTTTCGATAATGAGACTAAAATGCGGGGTTTATAATTGTTAGGCATGTGATTTCTAAGGAATTCATTTGGTTAGGCATACGATGTCTAAAGAGGTTGCGGATTCCAACTGTTGTAGTTTTACACTTTCTTTTCTGTGACCGTAAGCGTAGTATGTGGTGTATCGCCGGCTTCGTTGCTATACATCAACGACAATCGGGATACGCATACTTGCTTACGTTGATGTTATGAGATATTATGTGTTGCTGTGATATGTTGTATTGGATCGTCGCGTTTTGAATAGCCGGGGGTTTTATGTGAGATGAGAGTTTTTCTTTTTCATTCATGTAAAATTCATTTGTATGTAATATTCTTTTATTGGGTCACTTCCAGGTAGCGGAAGATGTCACCGTTGTATATTATTTACTTTTCCGCATTAGGTAGACCCAAGGCGGGGAGCACAAGTAACCGAGTTCTAGGGTCCAGTGGGAGACCATCTCGAGGAGTCGAGACCGGGTCTCCTAACCCTAGAATTGGCAGTGTTACTTGCCGCTCTCGTAGGGGTCTAGGGATGTGGGTTTGGCTATTCATCGCGACCGTGGAATCCGTGTTTTATACAGGCTCGTATTGAAAACACGGACGTCCTAGTATATCCAATATTTCATATATGTTCTTCTGCTGCAATGTTCTGTGATGAGATTATATTACTGCCTGTGACGAATGTTTATATTATATATATGAGATATATGTTATATTGCAGATTTCGTTTCAAAAGAGATGCTTGTGAAGCATAATAAAATGGGACTTCATTAAAGAGATTAATGAAACTAAAAGAAACCTAAGATGTTGTAGAAACTTGTTTATAAAAACTGGTAGCTCTAGTTCTTGCTTTGCATAGCGGTGTTCCTTGTAGAACATCCAGCACCTTATTCGATAAGGAAAGGACCGAGATCCCTTCACCGGGAGTGACTCCTTTAGTAATAACTGGCAAATGTTATAACCCTCGGTTTGTCTTTTGATTGCTTCTATAGTTTCTGCTTTGCACAGTGATATATATGATATATCCCGCACCTTATTCGATGAGGAAAGGGCCGACGATCCCTTCACCGGGAGTGACCCCTTTAGCAAAACTAGAAAAGCCTAAAAAACACTCCATTTAAAATCACTCGATTTTACAACGATATCAAGTTCATTACGCAAAGGGTTTTCTTAAAAACCTAGCGTAGCCCTCCGTCATTTTAGGAAGTAGAGTACTTAGTATTCGTGCTGCGTATGTCGACTTTAGTTGAGGCGTAGTGTACGGTAGCTAAGTGATGTCTTCCTACACAGCATATGATGCGATTAGTTAGGACATTCATGTGATTATGTCGACCATAGTTGAGGGTCATGTAGGGTGGGTCTGATTAATCATGAAATGACGGGTAGAACTTGACTAGTGCTTATGATATGTTGACCTTAGTTAAGGTCATAAGTGCTAGGGGTAAAATATTATCGGGAATTTCAAGTGTTGAAATTTGCAATGAGATTGTATACCTTCTATGAGATAGTTGGATCCCGATACCCGCTGCGAGTAAGAGTTACTCCTGGGAGAGTTTTACACATTACAATTAGCCGATCAAGTAGGTGTCTAGAAAGGTGTTAACGGGGTTACGCCTCTGGGAAAACGAGGTTTACATTAATTAGGTTCGTGCGAGAGCACGGGGGACCTCCCTCAAAGTACCGACACTGGCCTGGCTGAAAGATTGGCGAACTTGTAGCGTGTAATTAATCCCGGCTAGTCTTTCCTTTTAGGGTTTGAAGGAAGATTTGATTAAAACAGTGGGAGACATCCTGATTAGATATATTTAATAACCAATCTAATCTTGCAAGAGCATACGCTGAGTGTTTTCTTCTCTCTCTCTCCAGGTAGCGACCATATCACGCCTTAATCAAGATAATAAAATGGATATATTGACCGAACCCGCTTGTTATACTGAGCCGGGGAACATTGGTCCCGCTCCAAACTTATAACTGTTATAAGATAGAGCAGGAAATTGGGGAATACCAGATTTCCCATGCCGCCCAAACGAAGAAAGTGCATGTTGATGCATCATCTTCGGGTGTGTTCATTACACAGAACTGTTTCTCAGTATCCTTTACGTCCTGGGTATGTGATACCGAATCAGGATCCCGTATATGTAATCTGTTACATGGGCTACAGATAGGTAGAGAACTGAGAAAGGGTGATAAGTTTCATGAGACAGAAAACGGTGCAAGTGTTGCAGCCAAGTCTGTTGGTCACTATCACCCTGTATTACCAGAATACATTGATTCTGAACGGATGTTATTAGATACCGAACCTGATATACAACATCATATCTTTTTCTTTATTAGTAAAGAAAGGATATAATTTTGTATAGTTGGATAATGTTTTGAACATTTCCTATATCAATAGTTGATCGGTTCAGGCACGTTATCTAAAAGCATTGACGTTCTAAATCAAACTACGGTTCTTTAGTATACGGAACACACACAAGAGGAAGAGTTCAGAAATGAACGAATCCTTCTTGAGGCATTGTAGACTAGGTCACATCAATGCGACCCGACTAGCTGAAGTTACATTAAGATGCATATTTAAATTTGTTTGAATTTACATCTTGTGAAACTTGCCAGTCATGTCACAAAGATAAGATGACCACAGATCTGTTTATTGGAAACAGAGAAAGAGTTAGTGAACTCTTGGGATTGATACATGTTGATGTATGAAGGTCCCCTGTCTACACATGCCAGGACCGGTTCTTTGTACTTCATTATATTCATTGATGATCTTTCAAGATTCAGACATATGTTCCAGTTGAAACACAAGTCCGAACCTTTTGAGATATTCACGGAATATAAGTTAGAAGTAGAGAACCAAAATACGGGTATAAGTATTATGTCCTTTGATGAGATCAAGGAGGAGAATACTTGAGTACGGAATTCCTGGACTATTCTAAAGGAGAATGAGATTCTCTCTCAGCATTACTCCTCCGTATACACCACAGCACGTCGGTGTATCGGGACGGAGCAATAGCACCCTATGTGATATGGTGTGCTCTATGATGAGTACTACTGAGTTTCCTATTTCCTTTAGGGAGTTATGCACTTGTGAAGTTGCATACCTATTGAATAGGGTTCAAATCAAATCAGCTGCCTACCACTTCATATGTGATATGGAAAGGGAAGAGCCCATATCTTAAGTTTGTTAAGATTTTGGGTTGTCCGGCCTATGTCTAAAAGCAAAATCCGGACAAGCTCGAGGCAAGGTCTATTATGTAGAACTGGAAATGTTCCAGCTATACAAACTGCAGCTGATGATTTGGTAGAACCAAATGATTCAATAGTAACCAACGAACCTCGGCCTCTCCGCCGATCTAGTAGGGTTCCTCACCCACCTGAGAGATACTTCGGTTTCTCTATAACAGTGGGAGCGAGGATTGCATCATAAGATGATGACCCAACTAGTTTCGAGCTGGCCATCAGGAGTGGGACTCTGTAAGAATGGCTGGATGCTTATCGATCTGAGATGGAATCCTTATACACCAACAAAGTATGGACTTTGGTTGCTTTATCTGAAGGGTTAAATCCCCATCGGGAGCGAGTATATCTTGAGAAGATTACTTGGTGTACATGGAAAAGTTGAGACTTTCAAAGATATGCTTAAGTCCATCCAAATCCTACTTGCCACGGCTACATACCATGACTACGATATCTGGTGGTTGGGTGTCATGACTGCTTTTCTAAATGATGTTTTAGAAAAGAGCGTCTGTAAGTACACAGCCAGAGGGCTTCGTAGACAGTGGGAGCAGCGGAAACGTGTGCAAGATGCTTTATAGGATAAAGCAGGCATCGCGGAGTTGGAACATCTGTTTTGATGTGGTAGTCAAAGAGTTTGACTTCATCAAAATGGTAGATGAACCTTGTATATACAAAAAGGTAGTAGAGAGTATGGTGGTGATCCTCGTAGAGTACGTGGATGACATACTCTTGATAGGGAAGGAATTTCCTATGCTACGCTTGGTCAATTTCCGCTTATCACAAGGATTCTCCATATAGGATCAAAGTGATACCTCCTAAATCCTGGGTTTTGGATCTATGAGATAGATCTAATTGGATGTTAGGATACTCACTAGATGTAGTGAGATGGTATCAATTGATCCTGGAGAGAATCACTGGAAAGGTTCCAAAGTGATAAGGTCGACTGAATGTCAGTCGCAGGCATTGTCTTTACCCTCAGTTGAGGGACGGTATGTTGGAAGAGTTCCAAGCTAGATACCGTGACATACTAGACGATTAAAGGCAAGATACATCGTTACCAAGGATACTACCAAAGAGGCAGTCTGGATATATATATAAGTTCATAAGATGAACTTCGTTCCTACCATTGTGTGACAATGGGGTTGTGGCTTTAGCCAAGGAACTACCGTCCCATCAGAAATCCAGATATAATTCTTAGGCAGTATCACCTGATCATGGAGATGGTTGATCTCCAGGGAGATCGAGGTTAGGAGAGTAGATACAGAGGACAATAGCGCGGATCCACTCACAAAGGCCTTTTTCCCAGTAGAGACTTTTATGGGATGGTTGAGTATGAGATACTTCAACCGCAGCTAATTGTTGGGTATGCGATACCATAACAGATGGTCCTAGTGCAAGTGGGAGATTGTTAATTATATGTATGCCCTAGAGGCCATTACTGTACATACGATGTATATTGTAATGGATGCTTGGACATATATAGGGAGGACTTTCTTGCTCGACATGATAGTATGCTATCTGGTTGTACTTTATCTTAACATGTACTCAGACTGTCTCTATGTTACATGTTGATAAAGCCCTTAGGATATGTACTCGACTACTGGGACTATGATGAGATCATACTAGTGGGGCCACGGTAGTCAACGAGTACATCCTATAACTGTTCCTAGTCGAGGGTGTATCGAGACAGGGCATCGATGCACCAGAGTAGACTAGCGTATACGCATCTTGACCCATATGATGGGCGATGGATGATCCCATATCCATCGGTGTTTGACATCAAGGATGGTGTACGGGTGCTCAGTAGAGACTGGGTACACTGGACGGACTCGCCGAGAACTCCCAGATGGTATTATACCTCACGTCAGATGGCAGTTCTCCGGTGACACTGGTACAGAGTAGTCTGTTGACCCGAGATCGTCATAGAGTCTTGTATGATTCCCACTGTGCTTTGATTTCCATCATACCACGTTCTTGAGGGCGTGCAAAAAGGTGGCTTTTGGGTACAGTCCCGAATCACATGGAGGCAATGAGCGATAGGAGGGGATTCGTCTCTCCCGGTATTGGGAGTTGATGTTGTGCTGTGTTCGATTGGCTATAACCGGAAATCCCTGGCCAGGGTTGCTGAGATTTACTGGTAAGTGTTATCAGTAGTTTATCGAACTGTTATAGACCTTATATCGACACGACTTATCGAGCTACTGGGGTCTGACGTTTACCACCCCTAGGCGAGATATGCAACATATCAGACGACGAGACCGGACTGTACGGGAGTGTTACTGTTTGGATTCACAGGAGAATGTACAGGCTTGCTTGTTGATCTTCTGAGCGCTCAATACCTGGGTAGCTGTTACGTTTAGCTGACCGCTTGCAGCTTGTGGGTGTTTGATATGATCATCACCTACTGCCGGCGTATTGACGATTCTTTAGAGTCCTACACAGAGGTTTCTTGACTCAGGCAAAACGGAGTAGGAGCACATATGTGATATGTGCGGGACCGAGGATAATGCGGTATGTGATATCGTATTGTATTCTCGCGATATTTGATATCAGCCGGGTCATCGGATCAAGAGTTGATTCGATGAATCGGTACGGATAAATATTAGTCGGTTATATGCGATATAGCCGGATTGTCGGATCAAGTGTTGATTCGATAATTTAATGTATAATAATATATATGATATATTAAATGACATTAACTAATATTAGCTCACTAAAAGATTCTTTTTCTCACTCGGGTAATACATTGATATATATGCGATATATGTTAATTGTATTATTTTATTTGGTTACAATAAATATTATATATGTGATATATAATATTGTAACATGATAAATAATGCAACATGTTTAGTAGAGATTAAACATGATTAGGGTTTGGATTAGGGTTAAGCTTTCTAGATGTTTCTAGAAGGTTTTCTTTTTGTCATGATAAAGATATTTACAAGTGACTCATGCTTTAACCCAACCCAAACCCTAACCCTAGTTAATTCTCTACAAAGGTTTACTTGACCATGGTTGCATAATTCATCATATTATTCTTTTCCTATTCATCACAAAAGGATGCTTATCATGTTCATCTTCTTCTTCCTTCATTCTTTTCATGGAAAAAATCTTTCTTGATTTTTTCCAAGTGATGAATAATTGTGAGAAAAATATAAATAAAGAGAGCAAAAATCCTACTTCATCATCCTCATCTTCCCTTACCATTTAGATGAGGGTGTTCACATCATTTCATGAGTGTTAGCTTGTGTTAACGAAACTTCGAGGTAGATCATCTTAGTATCGAAGATCGGAAGCAAAGGTTGCATCTTTTTCTTCGTGGAACCTCTCGAGAGTCCGGAACCCGATGATCGCAGCGAAGGGACCACAACACGGAGCATATGAAGTGAAGGACTGGATCTACAAAGGTTGTAATTCCTCTCACTTAGTGTTAAACTGTTTAGCATGTTAGTTTTCGCCTAGTCTCTAGTTTAAAGATCCGTATTCGGGTTGTTCGGCACGGCTAAATTTTTAATCGGGCATGGTTGATGCCTCGTAGACCCTTGTATGCGTGCATAGCAACCCTACAACATGTTCTTCCACCAACCTTGGTGCTTCATCGATAAATTTTTTGAATGGTTGGTGTTGACTTTTGGTCTTTGTAAGGCTTTACTTTGACCAATAACTTTAACCCCCCTCATAATTTTAAATACTTAATATTATTTTACTCAAGTTTGGGGAAGAATATTTTGGCTCTTAAAAGAAATTTTTTACAAAATTACGAGCCAAAAATAATTTTGGGGGAGAATTTCACTTTCATTATTTCTTGTCCCCTTTAATAACTTTTCCCCCCAAGTCTATAGATTTTGATATTTAAAAGATGACAACAGTGAGGACACTGCTGCAAATAGGTTTGAGGAGGTTTGTGCTTATTTACGCGTTACTTTGCATTATACTATATATAAGCACAAAATTTTTTTGATAATGAAAGTTAGAAAGTGCAAATTTACATATGAAAAATATAAATAGTTGAGAAAAGCAAGAAAGTTAGATGTTTTCTTAAACAAAACTAGTAATAAGTAGTTATGAGCTGTTGTCCCAAGGGTTAGTAAGATGAAGGAAGTCACTAATCTGAGAATAAAAATAAGTCTGTAAAATAGTCCCTATTCGTGAGGCCAAATAACTGAATGTTGATATTCTACTATACACACTTACACACATCTTGAAACTTGGGATAGTAGAGGATACCTTGAAATGCTCTTGTCTAAAAACCTTAGTATAAAGGAAAAAAAAAGTATAAGTGGTGAAGAAAGAAAAAAAATGAACACTGGTTTTGTAATTGCTTAAGACAGCATAAAAAAATATAGCGAGGGTGCTTTATCACCTAGTGCCTTAGACCAACTGGTTTGGGAGCCACTGCTAAGCTTTAGGTGTTGTGAAATGAGGAATTAAGCCTAAATGCGCGAGCACATTTTGTAATCGGTTGGTTAGTACCTCAAGAAGTATTAACGGTCACATGAAGAATTTGTGAGCAATTTTATCGAAAATATTCACTAACTATAAAGTACTGTGGAAGATGTACAAGAGTATGATAGCTTGAATTGAATTCTCTAAGTGTAGGGATGTCCTTTACACACACGTAGGGGTATATGATCGATGTTTGGATAAAAGATAGGGAGGAAGAATAAAGGCGATGTTTTATCGAGAGATGATATAATTTCTAACATCTTTTCACGGCCATTAAGATATGGCTCATGGCAACTGAAAAGCTAGCATAGTTGGAAACTCTTATTTTCAAGTTCTTTCTTTATTAATTCATAACTTTGTATGTAACTTTCACCATATTCTTTTTATTATGGGATTTTGTGGGTGCAATCCGCTGAAAACCCTCAGGAGACTACACTCATCCTACTAGGGACACCTAGAGGTTTAACGGTTTGTTGTGCGTGCTCAGTGCAATCGTGTTTGCCTACGAAAGTGTGCTACTTGTTCCCAGATTAAAAATCAGGAGAAGCTTCAGAAGAGGCATCACGTGCTCACACGTGACCAGTTGTCACGTGTTGGCACGTGACGTTTAAAGCAGCGGCAAAAAGCACATTCAAGAAAAAGCTCCAGAAAAGGCATCACGTGCTCACACGTGACCAGTTGTCACGTGTTGTCACGTGATGGTTAAGCAGCGACCAGAGAACATAGCGCAGAAGAAGAGAAGCCCATTCCGGGGGTCACGTGCCTACACGTGACCAGGGGTCACATGCCTACACGTGACCAGGGGTCATGTGGCCACACGTGACCGGCTTTAAAAGCCTTATTCTTTAACATAATTAAATTCTGAGGAGAGATCATTCAAATCTTTCCAAAATGGAGAAGAATTATCTAAAACCATTGGATTAAAAATCTAAAGGTGATTAAATATCACCAATTTATGGAAAAATCTTGGACTTGGAAAGATTTCCCCCCTAAATCTAACCGAGATAACAAAAGGATATCTTTGGATTTAAAATTCAATGGTGAATAAAATTCACTTAACGATCTAAAAGCTGAAAATAAATCAAATCTCTCAATGAGAGATTTACTAAGCAGATTGATTCTCTTCCTTCTCCTATAAATAGAAGCCAAGAAAAGAAGAGAGGGGACTTTTTTGAGACCTTTGGACCTTTTCTTTTGATACACACAGAGAGAGAGATATAGAGCTTTTGATTCTCTGCAAAAGGAAAACCTTAGGTAAGAAAAGAAAATGGAGGCTTCAAAGGAGAATTAAATTCTCAAAAGAGTTTAACTCTTATATAAAGAAAAGAACTTAGTTCTTTCTCTGGTTGAGGATCTGCAAAGTACACATCTTCCTGTGAATTGAGAATTTAATTCTCATTAGGTTGAGATCCTGCCATGCAGATCTAAAACACAGAGGAGGAACTGAGTTTAAAGAATTTAATTCTTACAAAATGATAGGAATTCAATTCCTTTGAGATAAAATTAGGGTTTAACCCTATGTTATAGGAATTCAATTCCTTCAAAATGAACAGAACTAGGGTTTAACCCTAATCGAGAACATAATTCTCTCAAACTCACAGGAATTTAATTCCTTTAAGAAAGGAAATTAGGGTTTAACCCTATTTAAGAATATAATTCTTCAGAAGAAAACAGGAATTTAATTCCTCTAAAGTTTAGGGTTTAGCCCTATGAAGAAATTAATCCTTAAAAAGATGAACAGATCTTTACAACATGCAGAGTCACGTGCTACCACGTGACCCCTGCAAAGATCCACAGAAAGGAATTATGAAGTAAACACCTCACGTGTTACCACGTGACTCCTGCGAAAGAGAACTTTGAGGCAACGCCTCACGTGCCCCACGTGATCTCTAAAGCACACAAAAGAAAAAGAAACAGAAAAGAGCTCTAGGGCGCCCTCACGTGTCGACACGTGACCCCTAATGAACATTCTAACAGATCAAAGCGCAAGCCCCCATCACGTGCCCACACGTGATGGCTTTAAGAACTAAAAGTGTTAAACACTTATCTGTAGAACAAAATAAAGAGAAGAAGGGCGCTCTCACGTGTTACCGCGTGACCCCTCTTGCCTTAGTGTTCAACACTAAATTGAAACTTCTGTATCCAGTGTTTAATACTGATTTGCCTTAGTGTTAAACACTAATTTGGAATCTTTATTCCCAGTGTTTAACACTGATTTGCTTATTGTTTAACACTAATTTGAAAACTCTGTTCCCAGTGTTCAACACTGATTATCTTTTAGTGTTTAACACTAACTTGTCAATCTTATTCCCAGTGTTCAACACTGTTGGTCTCTAGTGTTTAACACTAGCCTTAGCTCAATTGGCAAAGTTTCCAGAGGCAAAGCCTCTCCTTCAATGAACCAACAGAGGGCCAATATCCCAAACATGACTGGACTTAGCCCAAGCTGGCCATAAGTCCTCAATTCAAACTTAATTGGGCCAATAGGCTCATAATATAATAATTGATCTAAGTTTCCAAATTAGGCTACAGATCATTTAATCCACCTTGGTTTAAGGGTACATCTCTTCACTCCTTTGATACTTGTCGTTGTAATTCCTCAACGTCTTCAAAGAGGTGACGGGTCCCGATAACCACATATATTGATACGGACTGTGGGGTCCTTAAACTCATGGACTGTGAGGTCCTTAACCTTGACCGTAATGTCTTAAAACTAATATCGGACTGTGGAGTCCTTAAATCCAGGGACTACGACGTCCTTAACCTTGACCGGAATGTCTTAAAACTAACAACGGACTATGATGTCCTTAACTTTGACCGTAATGTCTTAAAACTAATATCGGACAGTGGAGTCCTTAAATCCACGGACTACGACGTCCTTAACCTCGACCGGAATGTCTTAAAACTAACAACGGACTATGACGTTCTTAACCTTGACCGTGATGTCTTAAAACTAACATCGGACTGTGGAGTCCTTAAATCCACGGACTACGACGTCCTTACCCTTGACCGCAACGTCTTAAAACTAACACTGGACCGCAATGTCCTTAAACTACCTATTGACCGCAACGTCACTAAACTAAACAACAGGACTCCCCTAATCGCTCCCTTGTCGGATCTAAACGATCCCGTTAAGTTGATCTTAGTCTAAAATTAGACTAACGCATCCTTAACAAACGTTTAAGTCGATCTTAGTCTCAAACGCGGCTAACGTATCCTTAAACACAACCCCTAAACCCAAATCTAAGAAAGATACGGATTTGGACTAGTCCACGCCCTACGGGCGACGACATAACTCAGTCTCCGTATACAATCCACGGGCAACCGAACACAAAACAAACACCCACGACACGAAGTGACCACATGGAGAAGGAGAAAGTTGTTACTGCGATGCGGTAGCGTAATTAACTGCAGGGGCTTGCGCCTGCAGGGAAGAGCGTCCCCACAATCAAAAACCCCTCAAGCAAGGGGGAATCTGACGAAGTCTGCTACATCGGACGCATCCGTTTAAACTTTCGATACATGGTACCATAAATCAACTTGGCATCTTCGGAGAGGTGGACGGATAGCACCAATTAGCATCTGCCCCGAATTTCAGGCAAGACGTCCATCGCGCCGTCTTTCGGAGGGGAACAGATTCTGGCACGCCCGGTGGGACCTTTTCCTCTTTCCACTCCACACTTCGTGTGTCGTGATTCGCGAACCAATCGCGGTTTGCTAATGGTTGCCCTTGCGTTTTGAAGTACTAAGACTTGGTGTTTCGTTTGCTGCAGAAAGCAAAAGGATCAATGGCTGACAACTGCTCGAACTGCTCCAACTGCAAATGCAACCGACGCTCCGCCTCACCAGGAGGTGTAGCATATGGACCGCAGGCTGCTTCCCTATTCACTATGCCTGTGGAGCAAGTGACTCAAGCTACCACCGGTTTATTCTTTGGGACCATGTTCCCGCCGGTGAATATTAACATCCTAATGCCCGTACCGGAAGCGTCAAAGAAGTCGGTCTTTGATCGACTTGCTACTCCCACAGCCCCTCTCAGCGGGTCGTCCAACTCCCCGGTCTTCACCAGACTGAGCCTGAACTCCAAAAGGCCCGCCAAAAAACCCGTGATACCTGAGAAAGCCATCCCAAAGAGGACAGCTGCTCCCGAAGTCGTCAATGCGGCTTCTTCTCCCAGAGGGTTGGTCTTTACAAGACTGACTGCTCCCATTCCCGCTCCCGCTCAGAAATCTGTAGTTTCTCAACGAACGTCAGTCTTCAAGAGGCTGACACCGGCAACAGCCCCTCCCCAGAACAGGGGGCAAGAAGAAGCCGTCGCTGAATCAATCCCAACAACCCGTCATGCCCGATGTCGCCACTGGCGCCGGATAAGGAAGACTGGGGGAAACTCCCCCTCCGGACTAACTCCACCAACTCTAACGGTGGAAATTGAGGCTGCTGTTCCAACCAGGAATAGCTTCGAGCTGCTGAACAGGGTACGCAGAAATTCGCCAACTTCGGTTCTCAAAAGATCCCCTCCACCTTCGGAGAACGTTACAGAAGCGAAGCCGGAATAGCTTCCTCAACGGCTGTCCTCCAAAATTTATAAACTCTGGCGGAAGGTTCAAGAATCGGTAATTGACCAAGATCACTCTCGTCAACCTAAAAAGGCGAAAGTGCAGGGAGAAAAGAACCGCCACGTCAAACAACAAAGGATGAAAACCGCTTGGGTGCCCGCTGCAACGGCTCCCTCCACGTCGACTACTCAAAGAGAAGAAGGCCGGATAGAGTCCCCACTCCTTCAGCAAATATCAAGGACAATAAGCCTAAACGCCCTAAGTCTGGGGGCATGATGGTGCATACGGTATATATGGCGCTGGGAAAAGAAGACAGCCGTGCATCCACGGGTCATAGACCGCTTACACGGTCAGTGACCAAAGCTCAGGAGCAACAGCAGAAGCTCCAGGAAATGATGAACGCGATGGACGCACTCACTGGGCCGAAAGAAAGCCACAAAGCATCATCTGATCAATGCCAGGAGTAAGAAACTGACGCTGAATTCCTTCGCAGGATATTGGAGAAGAAGGATAAAGAGGCTGCCGAACAAGCAGCCAATATACAATGAATGGCCCTCCTGTTCCAGGACATGGTGGGAATGATGATCCAACAAGATTCTCCTGCTGAAGATCCTCCAATCGTTCTTGAAGACGACAGGGGAGAGACGTCAAATCCTCCACCCGCTCTATCAACAGCCAAAGAGGAAACAATCTCCAAAGCTGACCTAGATGAATATATGGCTCAGCAGATACGGGTTCACCAGGCGACTGAGGCAGCTGGTCAAGTTGTCAGAACCGAGCGACCATATCCGAGCTGGTATGACCAGATCAAGTACCCGCCGGGCTATACAATACCGAAATTTCATGTCTATAAGGGGACGGGCAATCCCCATCAGCATGTTGCCCAGTTCAGGGCGCTTTGCGGCAACACTGGCGGCGACGATAAGCTCTTGCTTCGCCAGTTCGTCGGTAGCTTGTCAGAAACGGCTTTCGAGTGGTACTCTGAGCTCCCAAATGACTTTATTAAAACATTTGCGGAGATGGAGCTGCTGTTTACCCAACGTTTCGCAAGTGCCAGCGAACGTACTCCAATAACGGAATTAATTAATGCCAGGGTGAAACCAGGTGAGACGTGGGTCCAGTACGCTATACGCTGGCGAAACTTATGGTCGAAATGCGAACAACGCATCGAGGAGACGCCCGCGATGGGCATGTTCGTGGGTACCCTAGATCCTCATGCAACTATCTCGCAGTTCATGATGTTTTTTAAGCCCACCACGTTCCAGGCTTTGATCGACAAGTTGGCCCAGATGGACCAGATGGGTCACAGACCCTCTCCTCCGAAGCCAGAACCTCGGAATGACAAGGGTAAAGGGAAGGCAACCTTTATTGCGAATGCTCAGCAGCAACCCAGTGCCCCAAAGTTGGCGGATCAGCTGGAAGAAAGACGGCGGTATTACAATGAGAAAATGAAGCGCCCCTACTCATTCCCGCGGGATAAGACGAAGAGGCTATTCGAGCTAGCAACGCGCAATAGGCTTATCAACTTGCCAAACCCAAGGCGACCGCCGCAACCCAGTGAGGTGAATAATCCCAACTACTGCCCTTACCATCAAACGGTAAGCCATCCGATTGAAGATTGCTTCGTCTTCAAAGGATGGATTGAAGATCAATACTTACAGGGCAAGTTTGCGCTGTCCGAAAAGTGGAAGGTGAACCCGCCACAACCTCACACTGCTAAGAAGATGGACACATCGGAGGCAACTTGTTCTTTCATTGAAGAAGCTCTATGGGAAATCGTGCTTTCAGCAAAAACCAAAAGAATGCTGAACGAGCTCCAAACATGCCCGACAGTTAGGTGGAAGAACCCGCTGGAACCCCAGATCATTGAAGGGATGCTGAAGCCACGCCCAACTCCGAAGATCAGTGGCGATGGCCCGAGCACTCACAACCAGCCGTCGAAATCTTCAAAGAAAAAGAAGAAGAAAGCTAAGAAGCCCGTGAAGCCTGGCAACAAGCGCACAGACTTACAAAAGCAGATTGACGTGCTGGAAGAGTACAATCAAAAGGCACAGACTCCCATCACACTCCAAGAGTTCCTCAACCACGTCTTTCAAGAGGAAGATGAGGGGGAGAGTTCGTCGGATGAATCCGAGGGATATGTGGTGATTGATGATAATTTCTGTGATTGTAATAAATCGAATCAAATAGTAAAGAAATCACAACCAAAAATTATTTGACCGCAATCAACTACGGTGTCGGATTGTAGTTAGTATGTGAGTGCGGATCGTCCACAGGGAAAGTGTAATCGTTCGTCTTTTGAATTAGATGAATTGAAACTTTAAAGAAAGAAAACAAAACAATTCATGATTTATATTTGAGGTTCAAGAAAGAGAAAAAAACTAGATCTAAGAAAGCATTAAAAGATAGAATCAAGAATTGATCGTTTGTTGATTTTTCCAAACCAAATCTCAAGAATCGAAATGAGGCTCGTAGGAATCGATCGGATCTATAGATGTGATGTAATCTTACAATTACGTATTCTTATCCTTCGATGAATTGATACTAGATCGATGATCATCGATGAGAATTAGGGATTTCTTGTGAAACTAGGGTTTCATCTTATTCCTTGTTCTTTCGTCGATGTCATTCACATTCTAGCCTCTAGTAAATTCAAGAAACGATCGTTGATCCCTAATTTCGAGCGATCACAATCAAGAAAGCATCGCTACGAAACTAGGTCATCGATTCTTGAACTTGCTAGGGTTTACAAAACTCGTAGGACTTAAAAATAGTATTAGAATTTGTTACATCATCATTCTACAATCGTCTCGACTCCTTAACGAGCGGAGTTTTACTCGAACATCACAACAAGAGCAACAATTACAAATTGAGATCTAATCATGATGCAAGAATTAAAAGAAAGCAAGATTAACGAATTTCACCTTTTATTTATATCAACAATTTCGTTATAATCACTCAAGAACTACAAGAGGAAGAACTTGATCGTCAACTTGGCTTCGCTCGTCTCCGTGGATCGCGGATCGGTTTGGATCACTTGCCCGATTGAAGATCGGCTCGGCTCCTAAAAGGTTGAAGGCTTCTCGCTTGATTTGGTACTCAAGATCTTGGATTTAGAGTGGAATTAGGGTTAGGGTTTCGCACAAGCTTTTTCACGAAACTTGTGGAAGAAGATGATGTAGAAGCATTCACTAAAGAATATTAAAGAACTAATGGTCCTAATGATGAACAACCTCAACCCTTAGATCTAGGCTCTATTTATAGATAACTAACCCTAGATCTAGGATTTCAAATTCTAAGTTTCCCTCCAAAAGTTTGTTGAGGGAATTCAAATTTCCCTCCAAAAGTTAGTTAGGGGAGAAGGTTCTAGATGTAATTAGTTATAGGAGGAGCTTCTAGAATAGGATTAATTAGGAGCTTAATTTAGGATTAGCCTTCTTAATCTTCATTTCTGATCTGGCAGTAGCTTAGAGAGAGTTCTGGACTTTGAAGTATCAGAGAGGACTGTGGGACCAGAGAAAGGAATTGTGCCCAAACTTGGACGGCTGACGTGGCAGAACCGCGGCGCTTCCGCCGCAGATAAGGGGTTTAGGCCGCGGAAGGGCGGCAACTTTGGGGCTTTAGAGCTTGGGCTTTCTGGTGATTGTTGGGCCTGAGTTGTGGGCCTTCTTCTGATGTACTGAATTATCTAATTCCTTCTGCACTGCTACCAGATCTGAAATGATTTAGTTGGCGTATTGTTTGATCAGCTTCTTTTGATTTTCTTCCGTATTTTCCTGCACAGACTCAAGACAAGTGTTGCGCAAATACAGAAATGATGCGATGCCATGAAATGCGGTTAATTTCCTTTAAAGTGTCGGTTTAAAAGTCTAACACATGCAATCTCATAATTTGTGACAGATTTGTTAATATGTAGAATATGAATGCCGAACACTTCTAAGTGTATGCAAATGTTAAGGAAATTGCCGGCTAAAATATACAATATTTTCGACTGATCAAATACCCCCAAACTTAATTTCGATCGTCTCGAGCGAATGTTTTATTAAAAAGAGAAAGAGAAAATAAAGAAAGAGAAAAACTAACTAGCACACTTTCGTAGGCAACACGATTGCACCGAGCATGTGCAACAAGCCTTTAAACCTCTAGGTGTCCCTAGTAGGAGGAGTGTTGTCTCCTGAGGGTTTTCAGCGGATTGCACCCACAAAATCCACTAATAAAAGTAAGATCATGAATATTACATTTAAAGACAAGAATTGTAAAAGAAAGACTTTGAAAATTAGGGTTTCCAACTAAGCTAGCTTTTCGGTTGTCATGAGCCCTATCTTAATGGTCATGAAAAGATGTTAGAAATCACGTCTTCCCTCAATAAAACATCGTCTTATTCTTCATTCCTATCTTTCTTCCAAACATCGATCATATCACCCTGCGTGTGTGTAAAGACATCCCTACACCCGGAGAATTCAATTCAAGCTATCATACTCTTGCCCATCAACCTCAGTACATTTTTTTTTTGATGAGCTCACACACTTTCATGCGACCGTTAATACTTCTTGAGGTACTAAACGACCGATTACTAATGTGCTTGCTAACTTGGTGTATTTTCCTAGTCTTGCACCACCTTAGGTATAGCAGTGACTCCCAGACCAGTTGACCTTGGGGCACTAGGTGAAGAAGCAGCCTTTTGCTATATATTTTTCTTGCCCTTGGTGATAACAAAACCAGTATCCATTTTTCTCACCACTTTAAAACATATTTTTCTTTTCATACTTTTGGCTTTAAGACAAGAGCATTTCAAGGTATCCTCTACTATCCCAGGCTTTAAGATGTGTGTAAGTGCGAATAGCAGGGTAGCAACGTTCAAAATGTTTGGCTTCCAGAATAGAAACTATTTTTTTAGACTTATTTTTATCCTCAGATTAGTGACGTCCTTCATCTTACTAACCCTTGGGACAACGGCTCATAACTACTTATTACTAGTTCGTATAAGAAAACTTCTAATTTTCTTAGTTTTCTTAAATTTTTCTAATCTCATGGATGTAATTGGTCACTATCTAAACTTTCATTATCTTATTTATGTACAAAAAATATTTTTATAATTTTGAATTTTTTTTTAAAATTTTTATGGTTTTCGAAAAAATTGTTTTGTGCTTATGCAATGTATGATGCAAATGATGCGAAAATAAGCACAAACCTCCCCCAAACTTGTTTTCAACAGTGTCCTCACTGTTGCCTTCTGCTAAATCTCGAAAAACCTGTAAACTTGGGAGGAATTTATTAGTGGGGGCAAAATATTTAAGTGAAGAACCTCCCTCAAACTTATTTTTGGCTCAAAATTTTGTAAAAATTCTTTTTAGGAGCCAGAAAAAAAAATATCCCCCCCCCAAACTTGAGTTATGCAATGTTAATCTTTGAAAATCACAAGTGGGGGTCAAAAATCATTGGTCGATGCCAAGCTTTGCAAAGACCGAAGGTTAATACCAACCATTCGAAAATTTTATCAATGCAGTGCTCTGGTTGGTGGAAGAAGAAGTGGGGAAAAGGTAAGTGGTGGAAGAGAATGTGTGTGCGTCTCATCTTGGAGAGACGATGCAGTGAATGTGATGGATTACTCGCATTCTTTTTACAAGTCAAAAGAAGGGATGGAGGTTCAATTTCATTGATTGGGAGATGATTCATCTCAACACCCGTGTCATTCAAAAATGCGAGCTCATCAGCGAAGATTTCCTCAAAAGTTCCATTAATACCCCGATGAATAATGTCATCACAAAGTACGGGATGATCTACAGACTCTAAAAGCAGTTCATAATCGGTGTTAATTGTTGACCCGGACATCTCGGTGGAAGAGTCCGTATGTGTATGATACATAGTTGGGTCAAACAATAACGTATGAAAAGAGTCTAGATCGATATCAGGAGGATCATCAAATTCGCTGCTGTCGACATCCATTAAGTCGACAGAACATGCCTGAGCAATAGGTTCGGAGGGTACACTTCCCAACTTGTAAATGTTCAGCTCTATTGACCTATTCCCGAAAGATAGGGTCATAGAACCGTTACGACAGTTGATAATAGCATTGGAAGTGGCCAAAAAGGGGCGACCTAAAATCACCGGAATTTGATTCCATGGGTTCGCTACAGGCTGTGTATCAATTACAATAAAATCTACCGGGAATATAAATTCTCCGATTTTTATTAACACATCCTCCAGTTCACCCCTAGGTTTGGTGATTGATCGGTCAGCCATTTGGAGAGTGCAATTGGTTGGCTTCAACTCTCCGATCCCTAATTGCTCATAAACTGAGAAAGGAAGCAAGTTAACACTAGCGCCAAGATCTAATAGAGCACGGTTAATGTGTTTTTCCCCAATAGAAACGGAAATAGTAGGATATCCTGGATCTTTACGTTTCCTCGGTAATTGTTGGGGGAAAGCCGTGTCCATTGTCTTTTCTATGAAAATCTTCTTTGGCACTGGATTCTTCCTCTTCCTAGTGCACAAGTTCTTAAGAGTTTTCGCATAAGACGGAACTTGTTGGATAGCATCTAGGAGAGGGATGTTGGTGTTTACTTGCTTAAAAATGTTCATAATCTTCTCCATATGTGGACTCGGTGTGTTAGCCCTTACCCGATTAGGATAAGGTGCTTTAGCAATAAGCGATGGGTCCATCATAGGAGAAGAAAGTGTGTGTGGAACCGATCCCGGAATAGAAGTGGGGATCGTCCGTGGAGAGGTAAAAGAGGTGGGCTGTAATGGCGAGCCTTTTGGGAAATGAAGAATAGGCTCGGAAGAAAATGGTAGGGTAGAAGAACTGGGGTAAGAAGTGTGTGGAAAGGTCTCAGCCGGGGTGTTATTGATTGATTTATCAGTATCATCAAACTCTTCCCCAACGTGATGGTCAAGCACTCTTCCAGATCTCAACGTGATCTCATCCACATGATGTGAATAGCCAGAATTAGGTAAAGGTTGAGCTGGAAGTTTCCCTTTCTCTCGTGCACTCATTTCGGCTTTTAGTTGTGCAATTTTTTCTTCCATCGATTTAATGTTTTCATTTTGAGAGATAATGATCTTCATTACATTCTCGACGGAAGATTGCAAACTTGCCGTCCCTTGGATGGATTGTTTCATGAAAGTATCCAAGGTTTGTGCTAGTGCAGAGGTATTATCTGTACCGGTCAATTGCAAAAAATTTTCATGTGGTGAAAAAGTGTTGGCCGGATTTTGGAAATTTTGTTCTTGGAAGGGGTGCTGACTCAATAGAAGTTGTGGCTGCTGTTGTGGTGGAGGGGCCCCTTGGAAATTGTTTTGGTTTGGAACCGTGTTTTGAAATTGGGATTGGTTCCAAGCAAAGTTAGGGTGATTCCTCCAACCCTGATCATATGTGGAGGAAGATGGATCGTTTCTAGGTCTTTGAAATGAGGCATTGGTATGCTCAGGACCTTGAAACGGACATTCTTCCGTCAAGTGAGACGGATCAGAACAACAACCACATACAGTTTTGGAGAGTGATATTTGACTTAGGGCGGCAGCTAAAAATTTATTTTCCATAGCGTCAAATTTCTTGTGTAAAGCTGAAATTTCAGCTCTAATTCCTATGGAAATATTATTGCCATCCCTAGATGATTGACTCACACCCTCCCACTGTAAAGATTTTTCAGCGAAATCTTTTAGAAAGTTCCAGGCTTCCCTATCATCTTTGGTCATAAAATTGCCTTGACACATGGATTCAAGGGTCTGTCTTGTGTATGGAGTAATGCCCTCATAAATGATTCGGCACAGTTCCCATCTCGGGATGCCGTGATGTGGACATTGGACTAACAGATCCTTGAAGCGGTCAAGACATTTTGAAAATGTTTCATTTGGAAGCTGGGTGAATTGATAGATTTCGCTACGGACTCGAGCTGTCTTTTGATGTGGGTAGAATTTCTTAAGGAATGCTTTGACGAATTCGTCCCAATTTGAAATGGAATGTGCGGTAGTGTTATATAGCCACTTCTCGGTTAAATCGCACAAAGTGAATGGGAGAAGACGAAGACGGAAGCATCCACAGACAACTGTGAGGTACCCATCATTGCGCATACATTTTCAAATTTCGTGATAAACACGTATGCGTCTTCAGACTCGAGACCGTGAAATTTTGGTAAAAGGTTGATGTATTGGGGTTTTATTTGAAAATTTTCCCCGTTGGCTGGTGGTGTGGAAAGACAGGTGGAAAGTGGGCCTCGTGTTGGATAGCACCTCTCTTGAAGAGAGATGCGAGGTGGAATCTGCGCACCAACGGACGGCGGCAGAGTAGTGGAAAAGAAGTTCGATGGAGGTGGATCCATCGATGTGGGTGTGGTGGTGGGTAAAGAAAGGTAAATGTAGAAATACCGACTTTTGGGTCGATGAGGGAAACGCGGACTAACGGGCACTAGACACCCGTGTCCAGCCTATCTTGCACTAAAAAGGGTTAGTACAAGTGGCAGCGTGAATTTATAATTAGGGGAAATGATATGAATGTGGTGTCTGTTTTGAAAAAATGATGCGGATTTTGAAAAATATGATGCAACAAAACAAATGCAACACACAAAACCCTAAAGTCTAGGGGTCACCTAGGTCAAACTCTAGACCGCTCCTAACTGCCAAAAGACAAGTCGCAGGATAGAATCCTCCACTGCCTCTTTGTCCCCCTGTGGCCGGATAAGTGCCAGGTAAGTGGGAAGGAACCACCACTACAGTGGGCCTAATTAATAACCACTAGCCTTAGACACACTCGCCTTAGGCACCACAGAAAAACTCGGATAAGCAATGAATTACCCACGGCCTTCTCTTGTCCTAATTGAGCGCGACGGTCCTTAGAGTCATCTCTAGATATTTTTTAATTAATGAGGGTAAATGCGGATGCAAGTTTTGTGATTTTCGGGGCCTAGGAAGGGTAATGAAATCCCCACCTAATTTGGATTTGGTCGTGCCCCTTAAATTTCCGTATTAATATGCAACAACCACAAGAATCAAAAACACGCACAAATTTATTATTGCTTTGCGGCGCTGCGATTTATTTGCAAAGAATCCTGCACAAAATATTAGTTGGAGCAGAGAAAGGAGAAGATAAGAAAGTGAGGAGTTACCAGAGAAAGTTTGGTGCAGAGAAGAGATAGGTCAGCCGCGGAAGCGCCGCAGGTAAGGCTATTAGGCCGCGGATGGGCGGTGGTAAGTTGGGATCAGTGCACAGAAATTTGTGCACAAGCTCCTGTTCACCTACACAGCTCTCTGGAATGCTCAGAAATTTTTTTCTCCAGCTCCAATGATTCCAGATTTTCTCGCAACAAATCACAACACACGTATTAGTGTTTGCACGAATTTAGATCTAAAAATTATGATGAAATAAATTGTTCAACTCAAATTTCAAAAATACGAACTATTAGCGCACTATCCCCGGCAACGGCGCCATTTGATTGATGATAATTTCTGTGATTGTAATAAATCGAATAAAATAGTAAAGAAATCACAACCAAAAATTATTTGACTGCAATCAACTACGGTGTCGGATTGTAGTTAGTATGTGAGTGCGGATCGTCCACAGGGAAAGTGTAATCGTTCGTCTTTTGAATTAGATGAATTGAAACTTTAAAGAAAGAAAACAAAACAATTCATGATTTATATTTGAGGTTCAAGAAAGAGAAAAAAACTAGATCTAAGAAAGCATTAAAAGATAGAATCAAGAATTGATCGTTTGTTGATTTTTCCAAACCAAATCTCAAGAATCGAAATGAGGCTCGTAGGAATCGATCGGATCTATAGATGTGATGTAATCTTACAATTACGTATTCTTATCCTTCGATGAATTGATACTAGATCGATGATCATCGATGAGAATTAGGGATTTCTTGTGAAACTAGGGTTTCATCTTATCCCTTGTTCTTTCGTCGATGTCATTCACATTCTAGCCTCTAGTAAATTCAAGAAACGATCGTTGATCCCTAATTTCGAGCGATCACAATCAAGAAAGCATCGCTACGAAACTAGGTCATCGATTCTTGAACTTGCTAGGGTTTACAAAACTCGTAGGACTTAAAAATAGTATTAGAATTTGTTACATCGTCATTCTACAACCGTCTCGACTCCTTAACGAGCGGAGTTTTACTCGAACATCACAACAAGAGCAACAATTACAAATTGAGATCTAATCATGATGCAAGAATTAAAAGAAAGCAAGATTAACGAATTTCACCTTTTATTTATATCAACAATTTCGTTACAATCACTCAAGAACTACAAGAGGAAGAACTTGATCGTCAACTTGGCTTCGCTCGTCTCCGTGGATTGCGGATCGGCTTGGATCACTTGCCCGATTGAAGATCGGCTCGGCTCCTAAAAGGTTGAAGGCTTCTCGCTTGATTTGGTACTCAAGATCTTGGATTTAGAGTGGAATTAGGGTTAGGGTTTCGCACAAGCTTTTTCACGAAACTTGTGGAAGAAGATGATGTAGAAGCATTCACTAAAGAATATTAAAGAACTAATGGTCCTAATGATGAACAACCTCAACCCTTAGATCTAGGCTCTATTTATAGATAACTAACCCTAGATCTAGGATTTCAAATTCTAAGTTTCCCTCCAAAAGTTTGTTGAGGGAATTCAAATTTCCCTCCAAAAGTTAGTTAGGGGAGAAGGTTCTAGATGTAATTAGTTAGGAGGAGCTTCTAGAATAGGATTAATTAGGAGCTTAATTTAGGATTAGCCTTCTTAATCTTCATTTCTGATCTGGCAGTAGCTTCGAGAGAGTTCTGGACTTTGAAGTATCAGAGAGGACTGTGGGACCAGAGAAAGGAATTGTGCCCAAACTTGGACGGCTGACGTGGCAGAACCGCGGCGCTTCCGCCGCAGATAAGGGGTTTAGGCCGCGGAAGGGCGGCAACTTTGGGCTTTAGAGCTTGGGCTTTCTGGTGATTGTTGGTCCTGAGTTGTGGGCCTTCTTCTGATGTACTGAATTATCTAATTCCTTCTGCACTGCTACCAGATCTGAAATGATTTAGTTGGCGTATTGTTTGATCAGCTTCTTTTGATTTTCTTCCGTATTTTCCTGCACAGACTCAAGACAAGTGTTGCGCAAATACAGAAATGATGCGATGCCATGAAATGCGGTTAATTTCCTTTAAAGTGTCGGTTTAAAAGTCTAACACATGCAATCTCATATTTTGTGACAGATTTGTTAATATGTAGAATATGAATGCCGAACACTTCTAAGTGTATGCAAATGTTAAGGAAATTGCCGGCTAAAATATACAATATTTTCGACTGATCATGTGGCGAGTTGTCATGTGATCTCCCACTCGTTTATGAACGATGAAAAAACTCCTGGCATTGAGAAACTGGAGGCACAGCCTGAACCAGAACTTGTGTGGCCAACAGACGAAATGATCGACGCCTTTCTAGACGAGATTCGTTTGAAAAGTAAAGCCGACCAGGAGCGTGAGATGGCCGCATCAGAAGGAGCCAAACGTTGGCGATTAAACGAAAGAGTCGAAGCACTCCCGCCAGATCGAGAGGCACCCGACGCGGATAAAAACATATTCAAGACGAGGAAAAGATTTGCCAAAGCCATGTCAATGGGAATGAAACTACCACCCTCGGAAGAAAACACGCTCAATAGGGCGGAGAGGCACCCTAATTACTGCTCGTATCATCGGAAAATTTCACACCCCACTGAGGAGTGCGACGCTTTTAAGACATGGTGGCAGGGATATGTTGCTCATCGGCAACATTTTAAGCGAATGAAGCGCAGTACTCGTCAGGAGCAGAGAAGTACGACCGAAGGATACAAAAGAACTACCGGTAACTGTTACACAGTCAACGTCGGGGGATCGCAAGTGCTCACATTCGGGAGCGATTCTGACGAGGAGCTGGCTCTTAGCCCACTCTTTAAAGAGTCCACCTCGGGAAAAGAGGAAGAACCAGAAGCCTGCGAAAACATTCAGCTGCGCAATCGCACGCTTCCGAAAAAGAATCTCGGACCCGCAATAAGAAAAGATAAGGGAAAGGAGAAGGTCGCTGAGGATATCACCTTAGATGACCAAGTTATGAAAGAGATGATTGCCAAGGATTCGCCTAAGAAGAGTAGGGTGGACTACAACATCCTAGCGCATCTGAGAAAGCTACCCTAGCAGCTCAGCATTCTTGATGCCCTTTTACTATCAAAAGAGACGAGAGATTCGTTAATCAAGGCACTACAGGAGCAGGAACAATTCCAAGCTTTCCTGGCCGAAGAAAAGATGAAGGATGAACTGGAAGAAGTGCACACGGCCGATATCACTTTCGGTGACGAAGACCTGCTCCTTGGGACGTGCGACCACAACCGTCCCCTATACGTCTCTGGATATTGCCACGATATAAAGATAGGCAAAATCTTGGTTGACAATGGGTCTTCCATTAATCTCCTCAACGTGCGGGTGTTAAAGGAAATTTGCATGAGCGTCCAGCACCTTGCTCGGGACAAGATCACCGTCTCCGGGTTCGACTCCCAATCATCAAGAACTCTTAGGTCTGTGATATTGACGCTACGCTTTGGGCTACTCGTCACGGACATTAAGTTTCACATCATAGATGCCAAGACATGTTACAATGCTCTGCTCGGCCGACCTTGGTTACACGAGTACAACATCATCCCTTCTACACAACATCAGTGTATGAAGTATTTCAAGGATGGTCTCGAGTATACCGTAACAGGTGAGCTAAACCCATTCTCCGTGAACGAAGTCCGTAAATACGAAGATGCAAAGTACTTTTTGCCAGATTTCGAGGACACAGAGAGGTGTCACAAACCGGAGAACAAAACCGCTATCACCATCCCTGTTTTCGGGAGTGATACTGAAGAAGAAGAAGAGATAGTTTACTCTGGGCCGTCTCGACGCAACGGCCCGGGGCCGTCCGCCCCCATATTGATCTTCGGAAGTGACTCGGAAGATGAGGTTAACGTTGTGTTCTCCAGTCGGTAGCCAATACAAGAATTCCTTGGTGATGATCAGAATTTGCAAATCACCATGATCCCGCCGGAGCACTACAAAGATCTCGACGCGCTTGGAGCTCACAACGTGCAAGACCTGCAGACGTTTTACGTCCCTCCCAAGCGAAAAGACGATCCTATTCTATCGGTCCTCGGAAATAAGAGTGGAGAAAGAGATCTGGCATAGTGCGGATTCTACTCTCGACAAGCTTCAACCCATCCGTTTGCCCAGATATTACACAAACGGATTGAAAAGGCTATTGAAGCGCCAAGGGATACCCTTAAAATAGACTACTCGACTAGCTTGATTCTATAATAGGATTTGGGATGTTCCTGGGACTCAGCGCAAATTGCCTAATGGGAGAATGGAAACACTTGGTCTTGGATACGTGAGAGCCGGAAAATGGGAATGGGTCTACGGTAGCTACGCCATATATAACTTCGATGAAGAAGAGGACTCTCTGTCAGGAAATGCCAACCCCTCATCGGAACTAGATCCCGCGATCGAAGTGCCGAGTCCATCGTTTGAAGAACGAATGGACAAGCTTATCAGGAAAGCGGGTCAAATAGCCCGAGACGACCATAATCGCGAGATGGCCATCTACGAGAGAGCCAGGACGCAACGTCTTTTTCAACAGGCTGCAGAAGACAAAAATACTCCTCCTTGTCAACATGCTGTGCAAAAGGCCCGACGCAGAGGTAGAAGCAAGTCAAAAAGCAGAAAAGGAGGTCAACAACGACAACGCAGGATCAAAGAGCCATGTGATCGGGTATTGCGCGGTCCGGATTTGTCCCTCATAAAAAAGATGAGTCAGGCATACTCTTTTCCTCAGAATAAAACACGGAAGATACTTGACCTCGCTTTAAAACATCGAATGATTACACTTCCGGAGTCTAAACACCCTGAGCAAGCTAACGAGGTCTCTCATCTGGGATATTGCTCTTATCACCGAGTCATAGGACACCCTATCGAAGACCGCTTCACCTTTAAGAACTGGGTCGAAGACCAATACCAGCAAGGCAGATTTGCTCTATCCGACAGCTAGAGGGTAACGCCGCCACAAAAGCACGAACCCAAAACCACAAGAGCAGAACCAGATCCATATCGGTCTTGGAATGATCATATACCTGACCCAATCAGAACTTGATTTAGGTGGATGTGTACCACATCGCTTACAAAAGTGAAATCATATCCTTCTTTAGAAAGTAAGGATACAGATATGATATTACAAGTCGCACCTGGTACATAAAAACAGTTACGCAGAATCAATATCTGCCCAGTTGTCAGTCCAAGATGATATTCCCTTACAGATTCAGCGTACATGCTCATTCCGTTAGCAACCCTGAGAGTCATATCACCTATCTTGATAACCCTACGGTTTCTCAGAGCCTGTAACGAATTACAGATATGAGATCCTGATCCGGTATCCAATACCCAGGAGGTAGGGTTAACTGACATACAGTTCTCAATCATAAACACACTCGAAGACGAAGCCACAACATGCTTCGAATCCTGGCTACTGGCTTTACAAGCCCTGCAATCTTTCTGCCAATGTTCATTTCCGTAACAATAGGAACATCTCTTTTTTACTACATCCAGTCCCGAAACTTCTGCCCTTCCCTTTCCTTCTTCCTCCCTGGTTTCCTTCAGGGTAGAAGGTAGAGACTGTAGAACCAAGTCAGTATCTGACCCGTTCTTCAACGTGGTCTTCAAGTCCGTGAGCTCAGAATAGCTGGTCTCTGTAAGGACGTTGCCCCGTACAGATGACCCGATAGCCAACCTCACTGGAAGCAATTCGTTCGAGGTCTCATATCTTGCGATACGAGATTGCTCTCCATATAAATCTTTGTTATGGAAGAAGATAGAAACTAAGTCCATCTTCTCGTGCTGCCTCTGGTATGCACCATCAACTGAGGCTAACATGAGGCACTTGGCTTTCGCACATTCCTTTTCTGATGTCTTGCGGATATGAATATCCATGACAGGGGAAACTGGACCTGAGACAGCATGGGTTGGATCAGTCAAGAGGTGTCCCAGCTTGTCATGGGAAACGGACATCTGGATAGACCTTTGCCAGTTATAACAGTCAGATTCAGTCATTTTATTATCTAGATGTAACCTATGTCTGGTCACTGGGTCGCTGCAATTAAGAGAGAGAGAAGAAAACACTTTAGCATGATGCTCTTGCAAGTTTAGATTGGTTTTTAATTTATCTAAACAGGATGGCTCCCACTGTCTCTCGAATCCCTCCTCAAACCATAAAGGAAGAATTAGTCGGGATCAATCTCACCGTACAATACTTGCTTAACCGTTCAGCCAGGCTGGTGTCGGTACTTCGAGGGAGGATTTCCTACGCTTTCACGAAGTTCCTTAATTAAGTAACCTTTTTTCCCTGTGGGCGTAGCCCCGCTAACACCTTTCTAGACACCTACTTGGTTTATAGCATTGATCGTTATGAGAGAAAGTTCCCGAGGAGTAGCATATACTCACAGCAGGATCGGGATCCAAATATTATCGTGTGATAAAACCGAAGGAATCCTACCAGAATCATCACACTCCAAATGGTATGCAGCACTAGCAAGTTTCAGTTTCTTTAGAAACTCCCGATGTGGATTTTTGCCCCATGCTCTTATGACCTTGACGAAGGTCAACAAATCATAAGTCACATGTCAAGTTCTACCCGTCATTGTCCAGGTTAATTTGAACCCACCCGTATATACCCTTGAAGAAGGTCAACAAGGTAATACGACTGTCCCAAACCAACGCATCTACCTATGCTACATATAAACACCCAACAGCTACCAATCACTATGCCTTGACGAAGGTCAACAAACATAGCTTGAATACTATTGAATATTCATACGAAACGACGGAGGGCTACTAATGGTTTTGGCGAAACCGTGAACGTAGTGAACTTGATATAATCGAAAGAACCTTGATAGCTTTTAAAAGGAGTGGTTTAAGCTCCGCATTTAAAAGTTGGTTTTGAAAAGAACCGAGTGGTTTTGAAAGTGTTCCAATGACTTTTACTAAGGTGCTTGGTGTGCTAAACCTAGGACCTTAGAAAGAGTAGAGAGTATTTTTGAGGGTTTTATCTCAAGCTCAAATGGTTCTCAACTCATGAGAGGGGAGAGCTAGAGAGAGAGGAAGAGGAGGAGAGAGAATGAAAATGATGGAACGAGAAGAATAATCCAACTTCTCACATATATGTGAATTATGAAAAATAGATAATTAGCTAAAGATAATTGTGATGGTTAATCAAGAAATAACCATTATCATTTCACATTAAATGCTTTTGCAAGGATCAAAGAGCATCTTTCATATGGAATGATGATGGTCAACTTGTCAACCTAGGTCAACAAGTCAAGTATAGTCAAATGGTCAACAACCTTAACCATGCACAATTATAATTAACTAATATTATTAATCATATTTCATACATAAACATTAGGGTTAAGAAAATGACAATGGTCATCAACCCTAATGAAAGTCCTCTGCCTCTGTCTCAGTCAACTGTGTATACACACCCGTATCCGCGATCCGAGGAACACGAATACAAAGAGATAAAACCAATCCCAAAACATATACTAGGATCTGGTTTAAACCAAAGCCCGCTAGTATAAGCTGTCCGGACACCAAACGTGCACAAGTGCGCGGATGTGAACGAACCCTGTCGCAAAACCATGCGACCTCTACTCATTTTGCCTAAAGGCGAATAACCCTCTGTGTGGGACTCTAAAGACTCGACACTACACTGGCAGTGGGTTTAACCACAGACCGCAAGCGGCACTAGCTGTACGTAACGGTCCCCAGGTAGATGCTGATAAGAAGACTGACGAGGTAAACCCATCTGAACTCCTACTGAACCTGAATGTGACAGTCTCCGTACAGTCCGGTCTGTTCGTCTAAGAACATCGCATGGCGGGCCTAGGGGGCGGTAAACGTCAGTCCCCTACTAGCGGTATAAGTCGTGTCGGAGTGTAGCCCAGAACACCTGAGATAACACTTTAAACCTACCAGTCTATCTCGCTTGCCCTGGCCAGGGACTTTGTGCAATAGCTCTCCTAGACACAGCGCGATATCAACCCCCAATACCGGGAGAGACGAATCCTGTCTAACCGTCACTGCCTCCAAGTGCTTCGGGACTGCACCCAAAAACTACCTGTTTGCACGACTCCTTTGAGCCGTGGTAGGGTAGTAATCAAAGTACAGTGGGAACACACTCGAGACGAAGTGACAGTGTCAAGTCAACGGACTAAGCTGTACTCATGTCACCTGGGAACTGATAACCGACGATAGGTATAATACCAACCAACAGTTCCCGATGAGTCCTGTCCAGTGTACTCGTAACCTAACGAACACTCGCATACTATCTTAAGTACGACGTACTAACGGCTGTGGGACAGACCGTCTCCCAAGCTGGGATAAGAAGCGCATACGTTAGTCTACTCAGGAGTATCGATGCCCTGTCTCGATAGTCCTGCGACTAGGGACCTGCATAAGGATGTGCTTATAGATTACCCAGCCCTCACGAGTGTGACTGCCATCATAACGCTGGTAATCAAGCAAAGATCCTAAGGGCTCCACTAATGTGTAAAGGCGATATGCTAAAAGAAACACATGCACACATTAAAGCAGAAACAAACCAAGTAGCATACTACTATTTTGTGCAAGATTGTCAATACAAGGTGAATATCCCAAGCTTCCATCAAGTAATATACATACTAGTATGATACAGTAATGCCTCTAGGGTATATACACTAACAATCTCCCACTTGCACTAAGGCCATGTACTGGCGTATCGAAGACCTATCATCTCGATCAGCCGCTCGAACTGAGTCTGGGGTATGGCCTTCGTGAATGGATCTGCAGTGTTATCTTCCGAATTTACTCTCTTCACCTCGATCTCCTGGCGATCTGCGATCTCCCTGATCAGGTGGTACCGCCTCAAAATGTGCCTGGACTTCTGATGGGACCTGGGTTCCTTCGCTAAAGCTATAGCTCCGTTGTTGTCACAATACAACGGTATTGGATCAACAATGGTAGGAACCACCTGAAGTTCCGTGAGGAACTTCTTCATCCAGACAGCTTCCTTTGCGGCATTGCAAGTAGCTATGTACTCCGCTTCCATAGTTGAGTCAGCAACGGTTTCCTGCTTGGAACTCTTCCAGCAATCCATTGAGGGTAAAGACATAACCTGACATGGACTTAGAGTCATCCTTGTCACTCTGGAAGCTGGAGTCAGCAAAGGCCTCGATCTGGAGGTCTTTTCCGCCATACACCAAGAACATCTCCTTAGTCCTTCTCAGGTACTTGAGAATGTTCTTTACTGCTATCCAGTGTTTCTCCCTGGGTCCGACTGATACCGGCTTACAACGCTCAATGCGTATGCTACATCTGGTCTGGTACATAACATCGCATACATTATAGAGCCAACCGCAGATGCGTAGGGTATAGATGACATGCGAGCCCTTTCCAAATCAGTCTTGGGAGACATCTCTTTAGAGAGGATGATTCCGTGACAAGCCGGTAGATTACCGCGCTTGGAATCTTCCATACTGAACCGTTTCAGTATGGTGTCGATGTACCTGGACTGTGAAAGTCCCAACATCCTTTTAGATCTATCACGATAGATCTGGATCCCCAGAATGTAGTTGGCATCGCCCAGGTCCTTCATGGAGAACCTCTGTGACAAGAACCCTTTGACTGACTGTAGCATAGGAATATCATTTCCTATTAGGAGAATGTCATCGACGTACAAGACGAGGAATACCACAGTTCTCCCTACAATCTTACTGTAAATGCATGGTTCATCTGGGTTTTTGATAAAGTCAAATTCTTTGACAGTATCATCAAAGCAGATGTTCCAACTCCGCGATGCCTGCTTCAGTCCATAGATGGACTTGAGCAACTTGCACACTTTACCGCTGCTCCCACTCTGAATGAATCCCTCCGGCTGATCCATATAGACGCACTCTTCCAAATTTCCATTTAGGAAAGCCATCTTTACGTCCATCTGCCAGATCTCATAATCGTGGAAGGCAGCAATGGCAAGAAGGATCCGAATGGATTTGAGCATAGCCACTGGAGAAAAGGTTTCATCATAGTCCAAACCAGGTCGTTGACGAAAACCCTTTGCTACAAGTCTAGCTTTATAGGTTTCAACCTGCCCATCTACACCAATCTTCTTTCTGAAGATCCATTTGCAGCCTACGGGTTTTACCCCTTCTGGAGCAAAGTCCAAAGTCCAAACTTTGTTGGTGTACATGGACTCCATCTCGGTCCGCATTGCATCCAGCCATTTTACCGAGTCACCGCTCTGAATGGCTTGCTGGAAGCTAGTAGGCTCACCATAGTCTATGGTGCAATCCTCTCTATCCCCGTCTATGAGAAAACCGTAGTATCTCTCGGGCGGATGAGACTGCTTACTACTCCTGCGGAGTGGCGCTGGGATGTCCGGTTCTCCTGAACCTTCTGGTTCTTCCAAGCTTTCAGTAATAGCTTGTGGTTCTGGAATTTCTTCCAGTTCTATTGCGCTCCCACTTATTTGATTTTCTAAAAATTCAGTTTCCAAGAAGTGGGCATGCTGAGAAATAAAAACCTTTTGTTCCTCTGCGGAATAGAAAAGATACCCCCTGGAGTTCTTTGGGTATCCCATAAACTTACACAGTACTGAGCGTGCCTCGAGCTTGTCCGCATGCTGCTTTTTTACAAAAGCTGGACATCCCCATGTCTTAAGATACTTAAGACAGGGTTTCTTCCCACTCCACATCTGATATGGGGTGGTAGGTACAGTCTTGGTTGGAGCCTTGTTCAAGAGATATGCAGCTGTTTCTAGTGCATAACCCCAGAAAGATCGCGACAACTCAGCCTTACTCATCATGGAACGAACCATATCCAATAGGGTTCGATTCCGCCTTTCCGATACACCATTGTGTTGTGGTGTGTATGGAGGAGTAAGCTGAGAGAGAATTTCATTCTCTTTTAAGTAGCCCAGAAACTCGGCACTCAAGTATTCACCACCTTGATCAGATCTCAGTGTCTTGATACTTTTGCCTGTTTGTTTTTCAACTTCATTCTTGTATTCCCGAAATTTCTCAAGGCCTCGGATTTATGCTTCATTAAGAAGATATGTCCATACCTAGAGAAATCATCTATGAAAGTAATGAAGTATGAATAACCACTTCGCGCATGTGTAGACATTGGACCACACACATCACTGTGTATGAGTCCCAAGAGCTCGCTTGCTCTTTCTCCGTGTCCAGTGAACGGAGTCTTTGTCATCTTTCCCATGAGACAAGATTCACAAGTGGCATAAGACTGATACTCGAACGGATTCAAGTATCCCTCTTTATGTAACTTAGTTAACCGTGTCTCATTAATGTGACCCAGTCTACAATACCATAAGAAAGCCTAATTTGTTTCCGGAGACTTATCAGCCTCTTAAGGCGGTGAAAGGCCAGGCCATCGCCGACTTCCTCGCTGAACATCCGATACCTGCCGATTCTCCTCTGAATTGCGAGTTTCCAGACGAACATGCGTTTGATGCGATCGACGGTAGTGATACCCGCTGGGAGCTTTATTTCGATGGAGCATCCTCCATGAAGAAGCGCAAGCAAAGCACCCCTATAATCAAATCGGCGGTAGGCCTCATCTTCGTAACTTCACAGGGAGGGATAATGCTCTTTGCTTTCTCCTTGACAGAGCCGAGGACGAACAATGAGGCCGAATACGAAGCTTTGATAGCAGGCCTCGAGATCGCCATCGACATGGGAATTGAAAACCTCCTTATATACGGAGATTCCCAACTGGTCGTTAGTAAGTAAACGGCGACTACCAGACATGCAAGCCAGAACTGGTGAAGTATGGAGAGAGAGTACAACGACTGCTGACTCAAATCCCTTCCTACACTTTGGAAAACATACCGCGTGCAGAAAATAGCAAGGCGGACGCTTTAGCCAAGCTCGCTAAAGAACTGGCTGATGAGAACCTCGATGACGTTAGGATCGTGGTACAAAGCCGTCGAGTACTTGTCCCTGCAGAAATATCTACGGAGTCATCCAAAGAAAGGGGAGCAATTGAGCAGACGGCCCTGCGAATAAATGACCAAGAAACGGTTGAGGATTGAAGAGAAGTCTTCATAGATTACTTCAAATCCCGTCGAACGCCTGAAGATGCGTCCTCAAGACATCAGCTCATGAAACGAGCTCTGACTTTCGCCTTCGTCAACGATACTTTATACAAGAGGTCATTCGATTCTCTGTGGTTGAGATGCCTGGGACCTGACGAAGCGAAAAGAGTCGTTCAAGAAGTTCACGACAGACTCTACGGTTCTCACCAAGCCGACCCGAAGATGAAGTTGAAGATTAAACGGATGGGCTATTATTGGCCAATGATGATCCAGGACCGCCCCGAGTATGCGAAACAATGCCACTCGTGCCAAATCCATGGGGACTTTATCCATCAGCACCCAAATCCACTACATCCAACGGTGGCTAGTTGGTCGTTCGAAATGTGGGGGACTGACGTAATCGGCCCCATCGAACCAGCATCATCCAGGGGACATCGTTTCATCCTGGCGATAACTGATTACTTCTCCAAATGGGAAGAAGAAATACCGCTGAGGGAGGTGAAGACGGAGAATATTCTCTATTTCTTCAAGACACGTCATTTATCGGTTTGAAACTCCGCGACGGATCATTTCCGATAACAGGCCAGCCTACAGAAGCCACAAGATTAGCCGCTTCGCACAACAACACAACATAGACTGGAGATATTCCTCAGTTTATAATCCCCGAGATAACGGTCTAGCTGAGGCTTTCAACAAAACCTTGACAAAGATCGTGAAGAAGACGGTGTCCCGAAACAAAAAGGACTGGCACGAGAGACTGCAAGAAGCTCTCTGGGCATATCGAACTACGTTCAAAACGGCCACGAACACAACGCCATACGCGTTGGTATTCGGTACAGAAGCAGTAGTCCCCCTCGAGATAGAGTTATCCTCTCTACGAGTGGCGGTCCACTACGAGCTGACGGACGAAGAAAATGCTCACCTTCGGCTTGAGGAGCTTGATGCCCTTGATGAGACCCGGCTCATAGCGCAACAAAATCTGGAGGCTTACAAAGCAAAGATGACGCGTTCATACGAAAGATTGACCAGGCCGAGGACGTTCCGCCAAGGCGAACTCGTGCTAATGGTCAAAAGACCTATGATCCCCAATCGCGCCAAACGGGGAAAATTCGAGCCAAACTATGAAGGCCCGTACATCATAGACAAGGTCTACCAGGGTGGAGCGTATCTACTCATGGATATGCACGGTGAAAGACCTTTCAGGCCAGTGAACGGTTGCTTCCTGAAGAAATACTACGCTTAACGGGTCAAGGTCTAGGTCAATGATAGATGACGACGACTGTGTCCGCTCGCTATCTTCTTAAGCCCGAACTCTAGGTAGTAACCAACATCCTTTACAACGGACCGAAACGTCCTTAAACTAAAGGCGGACCGAAACGTCCTTAAACTAACCACGGACCGAAAGGTCCTTAAACTAACGACGGACCGAAACGTCCTTAAACTAACAAAGGACCGAAACGTCCTTAAACTAACAATGGACCACTATGTCCTAAAACTAGCTGTTGACCGAGATGTCGATAAACTACGGTGGATTGCAATATCTCAAAGCCGATATAAAAAAAAATAAAAAAATAAAAAATAAAAACGGTATGTCCATAAGCAAAATGGGCACGGATGAAAACCCGAAAGGGCTCCGTGAGTAAAAACAGTAGAGCTACCGGCGAGTGTTTGTGAAAACCCGAAAGGGCACAACCTCGTTAAAGGGCACTTGCAGGATCCTCACGACCTTGTAAGGAGAAATCACCCGCGTGAGATCCTTACGACTCACAAGGGAGCAACACACTTAGGAGTCCTCACGATTCCTAAGGAGAAATTACACTTGCGAGATCCTCACGACTCGTAAGGAGAACTCTCTTATGGGACTCTCACGGCTCATAAGACTTGAAAGTCTTAAGTTACAGAGACCTGAACCTGTTCTTAAGCAACCCCCACAAACTTCGATATAGCCCTACAAGTGGCTCAATACTGACCCTTGTATACAATCCACGGGCGTGAATAAACATTTCCCTAACCAAGTCCCATCCGTGACTAGGGATATGTTCGTATGGCGAACAACCCTTGTAGGTCCTCTCGACTTATAAGAAGAAAACCCTTTTGTAAGATCCTTACGACTTGCAAGAGGACATGCACTTAGGAATCCTCATGATTCCCAAGGAGGAAACACACCTGCAAGATCCTCACGACTTGTAGGGAGAAATACCTTTGTGAGACCCTTACGGCTCATGAAGTGAAAAGCCTTAGTCGACAGGGACCTTAACCCTGTTTACTAAGCCTCCTTTGTTCAATATCGACAGAGGCAAATGATGATTCGCTCCTGGCAACATCCCAGTTGTAGCGATGCTGATGCCGAAATCGGTATCTAAAATCCAAGCTTGCAGCGAAAAGGCTAGCGAGCCACACATGCATACGAAATAGTCGAAATGATGGGGCAACTTGCAATAAAAAGCAGCAAGTAAAAGTGTATGCATGAAAAATAGCCGAAATGATTGGGCAACTCGCAATAAAAAGCAGCGAGTAAAAATAAAATAAATAGCCGAAATGATTGGACACCGCGAAAAATAGCCGAAATGATTGGGCAATCGCGACCTTCATGATATAAAGCTGAAATGATAGAGCATCGCGGGAAAAGAAATAAAATAAAAATGAAATTTACGCCCTACAGGTGATGTTACATCTATCCCTGCATACAATCCAAGGGCGCAAACGAAGAAGGAATCATACTCCCCCTTAGGTTTCATCAAAAGAAGAAGCCAAATCTCGACGGGTCACAAGTGACCTAGAGATCATCTCAACACTCGTCTCGTAACAACGGACACAACTTCAAGCGAAGCGGAACAGCGGCAACTCCCAGTTCCATGGCTCGAAGATATACAGATCACCAAGAGTCAAACCCTCATCCCGTGAAATGCGGATACAATCAACAAATTCCTGGTCACGTGGAACGCGGATAACGTCACTCTTTGAACCCGTGTGAAGCATCCAGAGCGGAGCCTGGTCCTCGCAGAACACGGCAGTGAACCCGTGGAAAGCATCCAGAGCAAAATTCCTCGTTACGTGGAACGCGGATAACGTCACTCTTTGACCCCGTGGAAAACGTCCAGAGCGGAGCCTGGTCCTCGCAGAACACGGCAGTGAACCCGTGGAAAGCATCCAGAGAAAAATTCCTGGTTACGTGGAACACGGATAACGTCACTCTTTGACCCTGTGGAAAACGTCCAGAGCGGATCCTGGTCCTCGCGGAGCACGGCAGTGAACCCGTATGAAGCATCCAGAGCGGAGCCTGGTCCTCGCAGAACACGGCAGTGAACCCGTGGGAAGCATCCAGAGCAAAATTCCTGGTTACGTGGAACGCGGATAACGTCACTCTTTGACCCCATGGAAAACGTCCAGAGCGGATCTTGGTCCTCGCAGAGCACGGCAGTGAACCCGTGTGAAGCATCCAGAGCGGAGCCTAGTCCTTGCCAAGCACGGCAATGAACCCGTGTGAAGCATCTAGTGCAAAATTCCTGGTCATGTGGAACGCGGATAACGTCACTCTTTGACCCCGCGGAAAACGCCCAGAGCGGAGCCTGATCCTTGCCAAGCACGGCAGTGAACCCGTGTGAAGCATCCAGAGCAAACACCGGACTGTGGAGTCCTTCAAATCCATGGATTATGATGTCCTTAACATCGACCGTAATGTCTTAAAACTAATGATCAACCACCACGATTCTAGACTGATTTTACCTGGGTTAGAGGGTACATCTCTTCACTCCTTTGATGTTTGGCGTTGTAATTCCTCAATGTCTTCAAAGAGGTGACGGGTCCCAGTAACCACACATTTCGCGGACTGTGGAGTCCTTAAATCCACGGAGTATGAGGTCCTTAACCTTGACCGTGATGTCTTAAAACTAACATCGGACTGTGGAGTCCTTAAATCCACGGACTATGAGGTCCTTAACCTTGACCGTGATGTCTTAAAACTAACATTGGACTATGGAGTCCTTAAATCCACGGACTATGACGTCCATAACCTTGACCGTGATGTCTTAAAACTAACATCGGACTGTGGAGTCCTTAAATCCACGGACTATGAAGTCCTTAACCTTGACTGTGATGTTTTAAAACTAACATCGGACTGTGGAGTCCTTAAACCCACGGACTATGATGTCCTTAACCTTGACCGTGATGTCTTAAAACTAACATCGGACTGTGGAGTCCTTAAACCCACGGACTATGAGGTCCTTAACCTTGACCGCGACGTATTTAAACTACGGTAACCTGGAAAACATCCCAAAGCAACCCCTGATCCCGTAATACGGATAAGGGTGACCGCACTCAGCACTTGCGGGTCCTCACGACCTGCAAGGAAGAAAACTCTCTTGTGAGATCCTTACGACTCTCAAGGGAAAACCCGCTTAAGAATCCTCACGATTCTTAAGAAGAACTTACGCCTGCGGGATCCTCTCGACCTGTAGGGAGTAAAACTCTTTATGAGACCCTCACGGCTCATAAAGCCTAAAAGTCTTAGGAGGCAAATCTTAACCCTGAATCCTAAACCATCGCTACCCTGCAAGGAAACCGAGATGAATTGTCCGCAAAACACATTCAATAAAAAGGGGACGCACCACTGAGAAGAAAAATATGTCTTTATTCGTAAACCAAAATGGGTACAAAGTACAATTCATGAAGGAACAAAAAGAAAATACTCTCATTCAGGAGTATGTACAAAAAGAAAAGAAAAGATACAAGTTTTCAAGCCGACGGGCGATTTAGCAATTTCGCTAGCCCATCCTGCTTTTGCTGGGCGACGGCTTCATGATTCAGGATCGCCAGAAGACGGGCCTCCGCCTGAGCCTGCTGGGCCTGATACGAGGCGAGCCGGCCTTCAAGCTCTTTCTCAGTGGCCTTGTGAGCCTCGACCCTTTCACGAGTGAACACGTCAGCTTTATCAAGAGCCACCACCTCTTTGATAGACTCTTGAAGCACCCGCCAGAGTTCATACGCTTTGTTGGCCTTGGCGGTAAGATTAGCTTGAAGCTCGCTCAGCGCCTTAGAAGCCAGCTCCCTCTCTGAGAATTTACGGCCAAGCCTCTTCTCGCATGATGTCATGTTTGCCGCGCACCGTGCTATCAGCCCCCACAACTCTGCCTTTACAGCCACGGCCTCCGAGGAAAGGTAGGAACACTCAAGGGTATACAAGCAAGCCTCCACCTGCCGACAGAACTCCACCCAGACTCGCACCACCTCTTCGCTATGGTAGGTGGCAAGAAAAGGAAGAGAACCGTTAGCTTCAGCGGCAAATGCTTCAGCTGTGGTTGCGCTGCCAGCACGAAGCTCCTCGATCAAGGATGACAAGGAGACAAGGCTTAACTGGGCTAAGCGCTCTGAGGCTCACAAAGCATAGGGACCGGGCGGCATAGCGATACGCGATTCCAGCGCTATGGAGGCCGGCAGAGCTGTTCGGATTTGAAAAATGTCAGTAAAACTCTTAAGCAAAAGAACAAATGGGACTATATTGAAATGTCGCTTACCTACGGTCATGCAAATGGGAGCTGAAGGTTCCCCTGGCCCTTCAACGACCTCCACCTCCTCATCGGCTTCCAAAACTGTAAGAGGCATCAATGTTATTTCGCAGAATAGCAACAATGCCACAATAAAAAAATGGCGAACGGCGCTAACCTTACCCAGAAGAAAGGACGATGCGTTGAGGAAAGATCGTCTGCGGAACTGCCATTTCCAGCAGGCGATGAAACGATTGCCGGGGAGACAAATCAGCGATAGAGGCCGCCAGCCCGCGCAACTCTGAGAAAACAAAAGAGTTCAGACAACAGAAAGATTGCTAATTTAAAATGAAGAAGGCTACCTTCAACACTCCTCCCGTTCTGAGTCAGGGGGATGGCGGCTTCAACGGCCTCCGCCACGATTTCCGGCTCCAGCAAAGGGAGGGTAGTCCCGACCACCTCTCCTCCGGCCTCCGGGCCGCCCGCGGGAAGAGTCATTGGGGCGGCAACCCCCAAAGGAGCAAGCGCTCCGTGATCAGGAACCGTCACTCGAGGCTCTACGGCAAGAGGAATGGCATTGTCAGCCCCCTCCACATCGAGTAAGGCTGCATCGGGAACGTCAACAGGCTCTAGCTGCAACAAGCCCGTAGGGACCTCCCCCATCGCCGAGGACTCTGCACAATCCACACAAGAATAAGAATACATATATACGGGCATAAGCAATCTGAAAAAACTGCGAAGAAGTATAAAAAAAAACATACCAATGCGCAGGGAAGCCCTCAATATGGCTTCTTCAAGCCGATGCTCCTTCTCAAGGAGGCGTGCTCGTCGGGGTTCAAGGGTGGACTCATGGCCGCCGGTCCATAAGAAGAGCGCGTCCGCAGCATCCTCCGAGATGGCCTGCTTCAACGCCCTTTCACCCCACTCCTCCAAGGGGCCGATAAACCGCCGTCGGATCCATGAAGGGTCTTCATAGAAGATCACGGCAGGATAGGGTTTCTTCGGAACCTTTACGTTTTGAGATTCATCTTGAGAACGTCGTATGGCCTCAGCCAATTGTGCGGCCTCCTCGGCAGCCGAGCCTGGGAAAAGAAGACCAGCGTCTGACTCTCGCACGACCAACGACTCATCTGGAAGTATGGGCTCAGACTCCGTTAAAGAATCCAGTAAGTTGGTGGCCACCCTCCTCCGCCTTTTAGACCCAGAACCGGCCGCCGAAGACGACCGTTTCTTTTCCCGTGGAGCCTTGGTGCGGCGGCGGCCCACGTCGCCTTCAACACTCTCATCCCTATTACCCTCGCTTGGTGCCACAACCGAGGATGATACCGCCACTGTCGAGGCCAAGGGGGACGAGGATGCCTCGGGTGGTGGCGCTGTTACCGGAGCCCGTCTACCCCGCGACCGAGTACCCAGGGGCATACCAGATGTTGGAGAAAGATCCACCCTCGACTCCCTCGGAATGAGCGCGGTGCCGGTATCCCTCAGAGGAAAGCGGACCGGAGCGCGCGGTCGCAGCGTAGCTCCCATGGCCAGAACCTGAGTAAGGGCATCATGGCCAAGAAGCACCCTTCTTTCCTAAAGAATAATTGGGTTGACTCGATGGAGATACCAACCCGTGAACGATCCCACGCATCGAGGCATGTGCTCAGCTTCAGGGACCATGAAGTGGGAGTCGGTGTTCAGCCTCACGAAATGATGAGCGGCATCGCGAACGGCATCAAGTGAAGGGACCAGCGCAACTATGAAAGCCTCGAAAGGAACGCCCTGGTCGTATCCAAGCTGCCGGGCGAAGCGATGCGGGTTGTACCGCATGAAAAGAGCTGCACTGTCCTGGTGGAATACCAAATAGCCTGGTCTAATTGCATACAAGTGCACGGCCTCCCGGGGCCTCAAAGAAGGTATGTTGTCTTTTGACCGGTCCCAGAGTTGTTGAACGGGACCTGAGGGAGAAGATAAGACCCGATCATTAAAAACTAGCCCGCCAGCAGTAGTGTAAGGAGAAATCAACGCCCGAATAGCCCCGAATTGAGTCGGGTCAGCGGCAGAAGCATCCACCAATCGCATAAGTCGTGGGAAGGGGTAGGCGTCGTAAAATGCGGGCCTCTGATGCATAGCGAAAGCCCCCAACACGTGCATTTCGATCCAAGACGTGAAGTAATGAAGCGAAAAGTTTACTACATCCACACCAGGAGTAGAGGTATTAGCTGCGGTGCCCAACCCGTGATAAAGATGCGCCAACGCCGGGATGCCGATGGCCAACCGCGTCCCCTCAGCGATACAATGAGCCGAGTAGATAACCGAAGCTCTCATAAAGCGACGATGCATGGGGATGACAAACCAACTGAGCCAGACACCGACAAACCCCACGAAGAACGTCTCCTCATCCATGCCGGGAGATGCAATGGATTCAAAAGACATCGGCGACATAATGGGGATGTAGCACTGTGGTAGATCCGATTTAGTAGTCGGCAGCTTCTTCGAACCAAACCCAAAGGGGTCTTTGATGTTTGCGAACTTCGGAGCTTTCTTCGACAAGACGTCCTCGCGAAGGAAGCAGGCAATGAAGCTCTTAAAAGTAACACCCTACTCCTCAGATTCGGTGAACAATCGGTCGAACATACCTAGCGCCTTGATCAAGCTGTGACGCTTGTGGCGGACGGCGTTCTCAGCAGACAAGCCGTCAACCGGTACAGGCTCGGGATCAAAGACGTACTCGTCAGGAGGCAGCAACTCCTCATACAGTGTACCCCTGATTGGCAATCCCGAGATTTCATAAAATTCTGCCAGAGAGATCGAGACCTCGCGGTCCCCTAAAAGAAAAGTGTTGGTGGGGAGGTTCCATTGGTTCAAGAACGCCTTAACCCACCAGACATGCGGGGATTGGTAGTGGAAGAGCGACGCATACATCGCCTGGTAAAGCCCGACCTTCTGCAGCCGCGCGCGATGGGCGGACAGGATGTAACGAGCCCAGAGGAGGTACCCCGTAGGGTGTCGAGGGGTGAGCCCTATCTTGTAGATTTGTCCCCATGGTTGGGCTTCACCCTGACAAATACGCCACCCCAGAATATCTATAGCTAGGATCGGATGGTTCGGGATACCGTTTGTTGAAGGCTCGAGCCGTCCCGTTGGAGTCCAATTTGGCATCTCCACAGTGAAAACAGTCCTCGGAGGGTCCATCGGCAAGAACGGGAAAGTAGGCTCTGTCGGCACTTCGCAGAGGAAACTCCGGCGACCTCGGATGATATGACTGTACCAAGTTCCCCATAGAAGTAAACTGGCGCAGTTCGGGTCATGAGCCCGGATCATCGCCATCGCCTCCTCATCGGATGGTGATTGAAGAAAAGCGGCCTCCGAACGAGTGAAGGGAAAGCACGGAACAGAAGCCATCGCATCTGAAATCAAATAAAGGAATCTGTCAAAAGCAAAGCCAGCAATATATATATATATATATATATATATATATATATATATATGAAGACAGTTGAAGAAAGCAACATCAGACTCTTTTTATGAGGCCATCAGCTACAAAACACATGGGCCCCACAGAATCAGGTTGACGGCTCGTTAATAATGAGGCCAAGCAATCATAATAGGACAAAGGGGATATCCTCATTAAATAGGCAATGGGTTTCAAGTGGCCCTACACATCCCCCCAAAAGACAAATCTACCTTGGACTCTACAACAAATCAAGCAGGATCGAAGGAATTAAATTCCCACAGAAGACATCATTGCAAGCTTCTTCTTCATTGATTACAGAAGGACATCCTAGGGCAAGAAAACCCTAAGAAGCTTCCATGAGAAGAACTGAGTTCTTCATGGGAATTAAATTCCTTATTAAGAGAAGGGAATTAAATTCCCAGAAATATTTTCTTTAAATGGAATTAAATTCTATAGAATTGAACCGCCACCATCATCTCCCTAAAGATCAAATGAACTCTAAGAGACCTATTGATTCGAAGATTAAGTGGTTTTCCATTTCTTTTTGTTTGTTGACGAATTTGAAGAAAATGTGTTCATATTAAAGGGGTGAAACCCTTGCTATGGATTTAAAATCCAGAAGGACATGAGAGTTCATCGTTCGTTCGAGAGCATTACCTGAAGAAAAGAATTCTTTTTGAACAGAGTTAAACTCTGAAAATTGTTCAAGGCAGAGAACTAAGCTCTGGAAAGGAGAATTAAATTCTCAGAAAGAAAAGTATGCAAGGAGGAAGATGAGAAAAGTGGAGGCTCTTCTGAAAAGACATGGGCATTTATAGGATGGGATGGAAAACGTTTCATCTACCCCACTCCTAAAGAAGATCCGACGGTCACAATAGTGATAGCGTTGCACTCACGTGCAGACACGTGAGAACAACGCTGTGGGGGCATTTGTTCCCTGATTAAAAATCATGAGAAGCTTCAGAAGAGGCATCACGTGCTCACACGTGACCAGTTGTCACGTGTTGGCACGTGACGCTTAAAGCAGCGGCAAAAAGCACATTCAAGAAAAAGCTCCAGAAAAGGCATCACGTGCTCACACGTGACCAGTTGTCACGTGTTGGCACGTGATGGTTAAGCAGCGACCAGAGAACATAGCGCAGAAGAAGAGAAGCCCATTCCGGGGGTCACGTGTCCACACGTGACCAGGGGTCACGTATCCACACGTGACCAGGGGCCACGTGGCCACACGTGACCAGGGGTCACGTGAAGCCTTATTCTTTAACAGAATTAAATTCTGAGGAGAGATCATTCAAATCTTTCTAAAATGGAGAAGAATTATCTAAAACCGTTGGATTAAAAATCTAAAGGTGATTAAATATCACCAATTTATGGAAAAATCTTGGACTTGGAAAGATTTCCCCCCTAAATCTAACCGAGATAACAAAAGGATATCTTTGGATTTAAAATCCAATGGTGAATAAAATTCACTTAACGATCTAAAGGCCCAGATTAATGATGAAGATAAATCAAATCTCTCAATGAATAAATCAAATCTCTCAATGAGAGATTTACTAAGCAGATTGATTCTCTTCCTTCTCCTATAAATAGGAGCCAAGAAAAGAAGAGAGGAGACTTTTTTGAGACCTTTGGACCTTTTCTTTTGATACACAGAGAGAGATATATAGAGCTTTTGATTCTCTGCAAAAGGAAAACCTTAGGTAAGAAAAGAAAAGGGAGGCTTCAAAGGAGAATTAAATTCTCAAAAGAGTGTAACTCTTATATAAAGAAAAGAATTTAGTTCTTTTTCTGGTTGAGGATCTGCAAAGTGCACATCTCCCCATGAATTGAGAATTTAATTCTCATTGGGTTGAGATCCTGCCATGTAGATCTAAAACACAGAGGATGAACTGAGTTTAGAGAATTTAATTCTCACAAAATGATAGGAATTCAATTCCTTTGAGATAAAGTTAGGGTTTAACCCTATGTTATAGGAATTCAATTCCTTCAAAATGAACAGAACTAGGGTTTAACCCTAATCGAGAACATAATTCTCTCAAACTCACAGGAATTTAATTCCCTTAAGAAAGGAAATTAGGGTTTAACCCTATTTAAGAATATAATTCTTCAGAAGAAAACAGGAATTTAATTCCTCTAAAGTTTAGGGTTTAGCCCTATGAAGAAATTAATCCTTAAAAAGATGAACAGATCTTTAAAACATGCAGAGTCACGTGCTACCACGTGACCCCTGCAAAGATCCACAGAAAGGAATTATGAAGTAAACACCTCACGTGTTACCACGTGACTCCTGCGAAAGAGAACTTTGAGGCAACGCCTCACGTGCCCCACGTGATCTCTAAAGCACACAAAAGAAAAAGAAACAGAAAAGAGCTCTAGGGCGCCCTCACGTGTCGACACGTGACCCCTAATGAACATTCTAACAGATCAAAGCGCAAGCCCCCATCACGTGCCCATACGTGATGGCTTTCAGAACTAAAAGTGTTAAACACTTATCTGTAGAACAAAATAAAGAGAAGAAGGGCGCTCTCACGTGTTACCACGTGATCGCTCTTGCCTTAGTGTTCAACACTAAATTGAAACTTCTGTATCCAGTATTTTATACTGATTTGTCTTAGTGTTAAACACTAATTTGGAATCTTTATTCCCAGTGTTTAACACTGATTTGCTTATTGTTTAACACTAATTTGAAAACTCTGTTCCCAGTATTCAACACTGATTATCATTTAGTGTTTAACACTAACTTGTCAATCTTATTCCTAGTGTTCAACACTGTTGGTCTCTAGTGTTTAACATTAGCCTTAGCCCAATTGGCTAAGTTTCCAGAGGCAAAGCCTCTCCTTCAATGAACCAACAGAGGGCCAATATCCCAAACATGACTGGACTTAGCCCAAGCTGGCCATAAGTCCTCAATTCAAACTTAATTGGGCCAATGGGCTCATAATATAATAATTGATCTAAGTTTCCAAATTGGGCTACAGATCATTTAATCCACCTTGGTTTAAGGGTACATCTCTTCACTCCTTTGATACTTGTCGTTGTAATTTCTCAACGTCTTCAAAGAGGTGATGGGTCCCGATAATCACATACATTGATACGGACTGTGGGGTCCTTAAACTCATGGACTATGAGGTCCTTAACCTTGACTGTAATGTCTTAAAACTAACATCGGACTGTGGAGTCCTTAAATCCACGGACTACGACGTCCTTAACCTCGACCGGAATGTCTTAAAACTAACAACGGACTATGATATCCTTAACCTTGACCGTAATGTCTTAAAACTAACATCGGACTGTGGAGTCCTTAAATCCACAGACTACGACGTCTTAACCTCGACCGGAATGTCTTAAAACTAACAACGGGCTATGACGTCCTTAACCTTGACCGTGATGTCTTAAAACTAATATCGGACTGTGGAGTCCTTAAATCCACGGACTACGACGTCCTTAACCTTGACCGCAACGTCTTAAAACTAACACTGGACCGCAATGTCCTTAAACTACCTATTGACCGCAACGTCACTAAACTAAACAACAGGGCTCCCCTAATCGCTCCCTTGTCGGATCTAAACGATCTTGCTAAGTTGATCTTAGTCTAAAATTAGACTAACGCATTTTTAACAAACGTTTAAGTCGATCTTAGTCTCAAATGAGGCTAACGTATCCTTAAACGCAACCCTCAAACCCAAATCTAAGAAAGATACGGATTTGGACTAGTCCACGCCCTACGGGCGACGACATAACTGTAAGGTTCCTAGGCACACTCATGAGGTTCCACAATGCATCAACCATGCCAAAATCAAATTTTTGTGTGCCTAACAACTCTATGCAAGATCGTTAACTAGAGGTAAGACGAAACCACAAGCAAGCAAACTACTTTGCTACTAAGTTAATAGGAATACAACCTTTGTAGATCCGGTCCTTCACTTCTAAAGCTCCGTGTTGACGTCCCTTCGCTGCGATCATCGGGATCCCGGACTCTAGCGATGGTTTCTTCGGAGAAATGAGCGGGCTAGGTCGTTGACTTCGAGGCCGAAGATGATCTACGTCGGGGAGACTCAAACTCAAGCTATTCCTTCACTTGGTCAAGAACTTTGTGAAGAGAACACACTATACAACATGGCAAGTGGTAGAGGATGAAGAAATAGAAAGTGGGTTCACTTTAGATTTTGATTTCTCACTCTTGATCTTCACTTAGAAATTTCAAGCAAGCTTTCTTCTTCTTGAAGAAGAAGAAGAAGAAAGAAAAGAATGAATAATGAATAATAGAAAATGAATAAATCAAGTGAAGTCTATCATCTTGCAACCATGGGTGAGTTAACTTTTGTAGAGAGTAAACTAGAGTTTAGGTTGATGGTTAGGTCAAAAAACAAAACAAAATGGTTAGACTTTTTCAAAGATGCTAAAAAGCTTCATGAAGCTTCAAGCATAAAACAAAGAAAGCCACCATTTTATTTTTGCTAAAAAATAAATAAAAGAAAATAAAATCCAACCATTAACCTAAACATCGTGTAAGTCATACACACACCCAAGTTTGCATGTATCATCAATCATGATACAAACTAGTGCACAAACATATATCATATATACAACTTGTGCACATCAAGTGAGAAAATCAATCTTAAGTGAACAAATACTAGTTAATATAAAGTAATATATCAAATATATAATTATACATTAAATCATTAAATCAATACTTGATTTAATGATCCGGTCATATCGCATATAACCGACTAATATCAAGTGTATCAATGTATCGAATCAACACTTGATTCGGTAACCCGGCAATATCACATATAACCGACCGATGATACAAATCGCGAGAATAGAACACAGTATCACATACTGGTATTATTCTCGGCCCCGCACATATCTCATATGCGCTCCTATTTCGTTTCGCTTGAGCCAGGAAACCCCTGTGTAGGACTCTAAAGACTCGTGAATACGCCGGCAGTAGGTGGCGATCATATCAATCACCCACAAGCCGCAAGCGGTCTGCTAAACGTAACGGCCACCCGGGTATTGAGTGATCAGAAGATCAACAAGCAAGCCTGCTCACACTCCTGTGAATCCAACCAGTAACACTTACCGCACAGTCCGGTCTGTTCGTCTGATATGTCGCATATCTCGCCTAGGGATGGTAAACGTCAGACCCCAGTAGCTTGATAAGTCATGCCGATGTAAGGTCCATAACAAGCGTGAAACTACTGATAACACTTACCAGTAAATCACAGCAACCCTGGCTAGGGATTTCCAGTTATGGCCAGTCGAGCATAGCGCAACATTAACCCCCAATACCGGGAGAGACGAATCCCCTTCTATCGCTCATTGCCTCCATGTGAATCGGGACTGTACCCAAAAACCACATGTTTGCACGACTCAGTAGAGCCATGGTAGGGTGGAAATCAAAGCACAGTGGAAGACACACAAGACTCTAGGACGATCTCGGGTCAACAGACTAAGCTGTACCAGTGTCACCAGAGAACTGCCATCTGACGTGAGGTATAATACCATCTGGGAGTTCTCGGCGAGTCCGTTCAGTGTACCCAGTCACCACTGAGCACCTTCATACCATCTCTGATGTCAAACACCAATGGATATGGGATCATCCATCGCCCATCACATGGATCGAGAAGATATACGCTAGTCTACTCTGGAATATCGATGCCCCGTCTCGATATTTCCACGACCAGGAACATTGAAGGATGTACTCATTGACTACCCAGGCCCCACTAGTATGATCTGCATCATAGTCCTGGAAGTCGAGCACACATCCTAAGGGCTTTATCAACATGCAATAGAGAGATAGCATGTATACATGTTAAGATAAAGAGCAACCAGATAGCGTACTATCATGTCGAGCAAGAAAATCCTACCTATATATGTCCCAGCATCCACTACAATATACATCTCATGTACAGTAATGGCCTCTAGGGCATACATATAACTAACAATCTCCCACTTGCACTAGGGCTATCTGTAGCAGTGGTTGCAGTATCTCATGCTCAACCATCCCATATAAGTCTCTCTCTGAGAAAAGGCCTTTGTGAGTGGATCCGTCGTGTTGTCCTTTGAGTCTACTCTCCTAACCTCGATCACGCTGGAGATCAACTATCTCTATGATCAGGTGATGCTGCCTCAGAATATGTCTGGGTCACTGATGGGACCGGGGTTCCTGGGCCAAAGCCACACTTCCATTGTCTCACAATGGTAGGAACCTAGTTCATCTCATGAACTAATATACACCCAAAACTGCCTCTTTGGTAGTATCTTTGATAGCGATGTCACCAGCCTTTATCGTCTAGTTTGCCACGGTATCTCGCTTGGAACTCTTCCAACATACCGTCCCTCCACTAAGGGTAAAGACAATGCCTGCGACTGACATTTAGTCGTCCTTATCACTCTGGAACTTTTCCAGTGATTCTCCCCAGGATCCATTTATACCATCTTACTACACTTAGTGAGAATCCTAACATCCATTTAGATCTATCTCATAGATCCAAAACCCAGGATATAGGAGATATCAGTTTGATCCTATATGGAGAATCCTTGTGATAAGAGGATATTGACCGTGCGTAGTATAGGAAACTCTTTTCCTATCAAGAGTATGTTGTCCACGTACAATACGAGGATGACCACCTTAATCTCTACTACCTTTTTGTATGTACAAGGTTCATCTACCATTTGATGAAGTCAAACTCTTTGACTACCACATCAAAACAGATGTTCCAACTTCGCGATGCCTGCTTTAATCTGTAAAGCATCTTGCACACGTTTCCGCTGCTCCCACTGTTTACGAAGCCCTCTGGCTGTGTACTTATAGACGTTCTCTTCTAAATCAGTATTTAGAAAAATAGTCATGACACCCAACCACCAGATATCGTAGTCATGGTATGTAGCAATGGCAAGTAGGATCCGGATGGATTTAAGCATAGGTACTGGAAAAGGGTTTTATCATTATCCATGCCTGGTCGATGACTAAAACATTTAACAAGTCTAGCTTTGAAAGTCTTAACTTTTCCATCTACACCAAGTAATCTTCTCAAGATATACTTGCTCCTGATGGGAATTTAACCCTTCAGATATAGCATCCAAAGTCCATACTTTGTTGGTGTACATGGATTCCATCTCAGATCGCTAAGCATCCAGCCATTCTTACAGAGTCCCTACTCTCGATGGACTGCTCGAAACTAGTAGGGTCATCATCTCATGATGCAATCCTCGCTCCCACTGTCATCGAGAAACCGAAGTATCTCTCAGGCGGATGAGGAACCCTACCAGATCGGCGGAGAGGCTGAGGTTCGTCGGGGAGTATTGAATCCTTTGGTTCTGTCAAATCATCAGCTGTAGTTTATACAGCTGGAACCTTTCCAGTTCTACAGAACTGACCTTGCCTCGATCTTGTCCGGATTTTGCTTTTGACATAGGCCGGACAATCCCAAATCTTAATTTACTTAAGAGATGGGCTCTTCCCATACCATATCTCATATGGAGTGGTAGGCAGTGATCTGATTCGAACCTAATTCGATAGGTATGCAGTTTCTTAAGTGCATAACCCCCAAAAGGAAATAGGTAACTCAGTAGTACTCATCATAGAGCACACCATATCCAATATGGTGCGATTGCTCTGCCCCGATACACCTACGTGCTGTGGTGTATACGGAGGAGTAATGCTGAGAGAGAATCTCATTCTCCTTTAGAATAGTCCAAGAATTCCATGCACAAGTATTCTCCTCCCTGATCTTATCATAGGACATAATACTTATACCTGTATTTGGTTCTCTACTTCTAACTTATATTTATTGAATTTCTCAAAAGCTTCAGACATGTGTTTCAACAGGAACATGTGTCCGAATCTTAAGAGATCATCAGTGAATGTAAGGAAGTACAAAGAACCAGTCTTGGCATATGTAGACTGGGGACCTTTATACATCACTATGTATCAGTCCCAAGAGTTCACTAACTCTTTCTCTGTTTCGAGTAAACAGATCTATGTTCATCTTATCTTTGTGACATGACTGGCAAGTTTCACAAGATGTAAATTCAAACTGATTTAAATATGCATCTAAATGTAACTTTAGCTAGTCGGGTCACATTGATATGACCTAGTCTATAATACCTTAAGAAGGATTCGTTCATTTCTGAACTCTTCCTCTTGTGTGTGTTCTGTACGTAAGGAACTGTAGTTTGATTTAGAACGTATATGCTTTTAGATAACGTGCCTGAACCGATCAACTATTGATATAGGAAATGTTCAAAACATTATCCAACAATACAAAATTATATCCTTCTTTAATAAAGAGACTGATATGATGTTGTATATCAGGTTCGGTATCTAATAACATTTGTTCAGAATCATTGTATTTGGAAATACAGGGTGATAGTGACCAACAGACTTGGCTGCAACACTTGCACCGTTTTCTGTCTCATGAAACTTATCACCCGTTCTCGGTTCTCTATCTTTCTGTGGCCCTATGTAACAGATTACATATCTGGGATCCTGATCCGGTATCAAATACCCAGGACGCAGAGGATACTGAGAAACAGTTCTTTGTAATGAACACACCCGAAGAAGATGCATCATAATGCACTTTCTTTGTTTGGGCGGCACGGGAATTCTGGTATTCCCCTAATTCCTGCTCGGTCTTATAACAATTATAAGTTGGAGCGGGACCAACGTTCCCCAGCTCAGTATAACAAGCGGGTTCGGTCAATACATCCATATTATTATCTTGATTAAGGTGTGACATGGTCGCTACCTGGAGAGAGAGAAAAGAAAACACTCTGCGTGCGCTCTTGCATGATTAGATTGGTTATTTATTTTATCTAATCAGGATGGCTCCCACTGTTTTTATCAAATCTTTCTTCAAACCCTAAAAGGAAAGACTAGAAAGGATTAATTACACTCCATCCAGGCAAGTGCCGGTACTTTGAGGGAGGTTCCCCATGCTTTCGCACGGACCTAATTAAAGTAAACCTCGTTTTCCCAGGGACGTAACCCCGTTGACACCTTTCTAGACACCTACTTGATCGGCTAATTGTAAAGTGCAAAACTCTCCCAGGAGTAACAATTACTCGCAGTGGGTATCAGGATCCAACTATCATATAGAAGGTATGCAATCTCATTGCAAATTTCAACACTTGAAACTCCCGATAAAGGTTTTTACCCCTAGCACTTATGACCTTAACTATGGTCAACAAATCATAAGCACTAGTCAAGTTCTACCCGTCATTTCGTGATTAATTAGACCCACCCACATGAACCTTAACTAAGGTCAATAAAGTCACGCGACTGTCCTAACTAATCGCATCATATGCGGTGTAGGAAGACATCACTTAGCTACCGTACACTGTGCCTTGACTATGGTCAACAAACACAGCACGAATACTAAGCACTCTACTTCCTAAAATGACGGAGGGTTGCGGATGGTTTTTAATAAAACCTTTAACGCTTTGAACTTGATCTCGCTGCAGAATCAAATGGTTTTTAAATGGAGTGTTTTTTAGGCTTTTCTAGTTTTGCTAAAGGGGTCACTCCCGGTGAAGGGATCGTCGGCCCTTTCCTCATCGAATAAGGTGCAGGATATATCACATATACCGCTGTGCAAAGCAAAAACTATAGAAGCAATCAAAAGACAAACCGAGAGTTGTAGCATCTGCCAGTTATTGCTAAAGGGGTCACTCCCGGTGAAGGGATCTTGGCCCTTTCCTTATCGAATAAGGTGCAGGATGTTCTACAAGGAACACCGCGATGCAAAGCAAGAACTGTAGCTACCTATTTTATTTTTGAAATTCGATTCCACAACATCTTTTAGGTTTATTTTCTTTCATTAATCTCATTAATGAATGTCCCATCATTTAAGTCCACCTAAACATCACAGATAAATACAACGTACGCTTATGCCATCCGCATTCGCCTCGATGTCCCATCTGCACCGTTAGGTTAGGTAACTAACGGCAGAGCGGGGCAGGACTAGCGCGGGTGTAAAACATAAGCAACGTTTATATAATATATCATATATAGTATATACAGTATCCATCTGAACAAATCACATGATCACATCACAGATAACGCAGCAGAAAATATCATATGAAATATTGGATATACTAGGACGTCCGTGTTTTATTTTGAGCCTGTATAAAACACGGATTCCACGGTCGTGATGAATAGACAATCCCACACCCCTAGACCCCTACGAGAGCAGCAATTAACCCTACCAATTCTAGAGTTAGGAGACCCGGACTCGACTCCTCGAGATGGTCTCCCACTGGACCCTAGAACCCGGTTACTTGTGATCCCCGCCTTGGGTCTATCCTAATGCGGAAAAGTAAATAATATACAATGGTGACATCATCCTCAACCCGGAAGTGCCCCAAATAAAAGAATATTACATACAAGTTTTTTTTACATGAATGAAAATGAAAAACACTCATCTCACATAAAAAACCCCGGCTATTCAAATACGACGATCCAATATAACATATCCAGCAACACATAACATCACATATCATCAACGTAAGTAAATATGTCCATCCCAATTGTCGTTGACATATAGCAACGAAACCGGCGATATCACATATTACACTTACGGTCGCAGAAAAGAAAGTGTAAAACTACAACAGTTGGAATCCGCAACCTTCTTAGACATCGCATGCCTAATCAAATGAATTCCTTTAGACATCGCATGCCTAACAATTATAAACCCCGCATTTTAGTCTCATTATCGAAAACTCTTTTCAATATCTAGTCGGGCAATTCAACAAGATTCCCGACATCCTGAACGAATGCTCGTCGCAAACTTTAGTAGACGGCCGCACCCCTTATACCGTCAACGAAGTGCACCAAGGCGGAACACCGCTGCCGCGAGCACCCAAACGGATGCTTTTGGCGACGGGGTTCTCCTACAGTCGCTTGGTCGGGGCTATGGGGTGTAGCTGTCTATTAAGTTTATCCGGCGAGTATCCGCCTACGCAACGTGATTGCGACGGACTTTTGATCACATTAAAATTCCGTGGCAACCGATCAAATGAGACTAAACTGCTAGATTTATAACATTCAAATTAGTTATCTCATAACTACTTGTGGATTCCAAATATTGTATCACATTCCAGATAAATAGACAATGTTAAACTTTCCGATCGAACAATCAAACACCCAAGTTTTCCCGAAAAGCTCAACACTTGAAATAAGTTTAAAAACATCCACTTCATGCCACAGTACCAACGGTCCAGCCGTAGAAGGGTCAAGCCAACGCCTCACATGTGGCACGCCGTACTGCCCCAAACCCTAAGGTTCAAAGGGCAATTCAAGACGGTCACATAATCGAGTTAATGTTTGTTGTCTTCTAGAGGGTCCATCGAATTACTTGCACTACTTAGAACATTCTTAAACTACGGAAAAATCCGACACTTGGAAATTTCCCGTCAGGGGAAAAAGTGGGTTATTTATATCCGGTCGAACTTTTTAACGTGTTCTAAAATAACCGGAAAAACATAAACAAAGTTAAACAATCCGATCGAAACATCGAGTACCCAAAACAACCCAGAAAACTCAACTGTTGAGTATAGATTAAAAATTCCCAGAAAACGGAGGAAACTGCTACGGGCATTACTGTAGAAACTGAAGCGCCTAATCATCACATACGGCTGCGGAACCGCCGCCAAAAGTAGGGTAAGGCCGCGGTTCCGCGGCGCCACTGTAGCATTAGGTTGTCGTTTTCTGCAGTATTCCTTAGAATTTCCTGCTCTATTTTCTGAGCATTTTTAATTCAAAAAAATCCACTGTTTTGAAAAATGTACAGAGAAGGGTTTTGTTTAGGGTTTTGGGGTTCGATCGGGTTTCTAACTTCGTCTACTCTTCGCCTAAACCTCTAGCTAGGCTCTGATACCACTGTAGGGTTCCTAGGCACACTCATGAGGTTCCACAATGCATCAACCATGCCAAAATCAAATTTTTGTGTGCCTAACAACTCTATGCAAGATCGTTAACTAGAGGTAAAGCGAAACTACAAGCAAGCAAACTACTTTGCTACTAAGTGAATGGGAATACAACCTTTGTAGATCCGGTCCTTCACTTCTAAAGCTCCGTGTTGACGTCCCTTCGCTGCGATCATCGGGATCCTGGACTCTAGCGATGGTTTCTTCGGAGAAATGAGCGGGCTAGGTCGTTGACTTCGAGGCCGAAGATGATCTACGTCGGGGAGACTCAAACTCAAGCTATTCCTTCACTTGGTCAAGAACATTGTGAAGAGAACACCCTATACAACATGGCAAGTGGTAGAGGATGAAGAAATAGGAAGTGGGTTCACTTTAGATTTTGATTTCTCACTCTTGATCTTCACTTAGAAATTTCAAGCAAGCTTTCTTCTTCTTGAAGAAGAAGAAGAAGAAGAAAGAAAAGAATAAATAATGAATAATAGAAAATGAATAAATCAAGTGAAGTCTATCATCTTGCAACCATGGGTGAGTTAACTTTTGTAGAGAGTAAACTAGAGTTTAGGTTGATGGTTAGGTCAAAGAATAAAACAAAATGGTTAGACTTTTTCAAAGATGCTAAAAAGCTTCATGAAGCTTCAAGCATAAAACAAAGAAAGCCACCATTTTATTTTTGCTAAAAAATAAATAAAATAAAGTAAAACCCAACCATTAACCTAAACATGGTGTAAGTCATACACACACCCAAGTTTGCATGTATCATCAATCATGATACAAACTAGTGCACAAACATATATCATATATACAACTTGTGCACATCAAGTGAGAAAATCAATCTTAAGTGAACAAATACTAGTTAATGTAAAGTAATATATCAAATATATAATTATACATTAAATCATTAAATCAAGTATCCGGTCATATCGCATATAACCGACTAATATCAAGTGTATCAATGTATCGAATCAACACTTAATTCGGTAACCCGGCTATATCACATGTAACCGACCGATGATACAAATCGTGAGAACAGAACACAGTATCACATACTGGTATTATTCTCGGTCCCGCACATATCTCATATGCGCTCCTATTTCGTTTCGCTTGAGCCAGGAAACCCCTGTGTAGGACTCTAAACACTCGTCAATACGCCGGCAGTAGGTGGTGATCATATCAATCACCCAGAAGCCGCAAGCGGTCTGCTAAACGTAACGGCCACCCGGGTATTGAGCGATCAGAAGATCAACGAGCAAGCCAGCTCACACTCCTGTGAATCCAACCAGTAACACTTACCGCACAGTCCGGTCTGTTCATCTGATATGTCGCATATCTCGCCTAGGGGTGGTAAACGTCAGACCCCAGTAGCTTGATAAGTCATACCGATGTAAGGTCCATAACAAGCATGAAACTACTGATAACACTTACCAGTAAATCACAGCAACTCTGGCCAGGGATTTCCAGTTATGGCCAGTCAAGCATAGCGCAACATCAACCCCCAATACCGGGAGAGACGAATCCCCTCCTATCGCTCATTGCCTCCATGTGAATCGGGACTGTATCCAAAAACCACCTGTTTGCACGACTCAGTAGAGCCGTGGTAGGGTGGAAATCAAAGCACAGTGGGAGACACACAAGACTCTATGATGATCTTGGGTCAACAGACTAAGCTGTACCAGTGTCACCAGAGAACTGCCATCTGACGTGAGGTATAATACCATCTGGGAGTTCTCGGCGAGTCCGTTCAGTGTACCCAGTCACCACTGAGAACCCGCATACCATCTCTGATGTCAAACACCAATGGATATGGGATCATCCATCGCCCATCACATGGATCGAGAAGATATACGCTAGTCTACTCTGGAATATCGATGCCCCGTCTCGATATTCCCACGACCAGGAACATTGAAGGATGTACTCATTGACCACCCAGGCCCCACTAGTATGATCTGCACCATAGTCCTGAATGTCGAGCACACATCCTAAGGGCTTTATCAACATGTAATAGAGAGATATCATGTATACATGTTAAGATAAAGAGCAACCAGATAGCGTACTATCATGTCGAGCAAGAAAGTCCTACCTATATATGTCCAAGCATCCACTACAATATACATCTCATGTACAGTAATGGCCTCTAGGGCATACATATAGCTAACAATAATTCAGTCTCCGTATACAATCCACGGGCAACCGAACACAAAACAAACACCCACGACACGAAGTGACCACATGGAGAAGGAGAAAGTTGTTACCGCGATGCGGTAGCGTAATTAACTGCAGGGGCTTACGCCTGCAGGGAAGAGCGTCCCCACAATCAAAAACCTCTCAAGCGAGGGGGAATCTGACGAAGTCTGCTACATCGGACGCATCCGTTTAAACCTTCGATACATGGTGCCATAAATCAACTTGGCATCTTCGGAGAGGTGGACAGATAGCACCAATTAGTATCTGCCCCGAATTTCAGGGAAGACGTCCGTCGCGCCGTCTTTCGGAGTGGAACACTACTTGGGTTTTTCTTTTTCTTTTTCTTCTTCTCTTGAATAACTAGTTTGCTCGAGACGATCAAAGTTAAGTTTGGGGGTATTTGTTCAGTTGAAAATATTGCACTTTGGTATGATTATTTTCCTCACATTTCTTAAATATTTAAAGGTGTTGTTCAGTTGATAAAACTGCACTTTTAATATGACATTTTCCTTTCTATTTATATATAATAAAAGATGCTTATTATAATAATGACACATATAAGAGTTTATCCGTAAAAATACAATTTTCATGTGTTTATATATTATAATTAAAATTATGAAGGGTGTTCCCCTCCGAAAGACACGCGGGACGTCGGGCCGTCTCGCCTGAGGTTCGGGGCAGATGCCAATAGGTGCTATCCGTCCACCTCTCCGAAGATGCCAAGTTGATCCATGGCGCCATGTATCGGAGGTTTAGACGGATGCGTCCGATGTAGCAGACTTCGTCAGATTCCCCCTCGTTTGAGGGGTTTTTGATTGTGGGGACGCTCTTCCCTGCAGGCGCAAGCCCCTGCAGTTAATTACGCTACCGCATTGCGGTAACAACTTTCTCCTTCTCCAGATGGTCACTTCGTGTCGTGTGTTTTTGTTTTATGTTTTATTGCCCGTGGATCGTTTACGGAGACCGAGTTATGTCGTCGCCCGTAGGGCGTGGACTAGTCCAAATCCATGTTATCTTAGATTTGGGTTTGGGGGTTTGGTTTGAGGACACGTCAGCCATACTTGAGGCTAAGATCAACTCAAACATTTGTTAAGGATACGTTAGTCTAGCTTGGGACTAAGATCAACTTAACGGGATCGTTTAGATCCGACAAAGGAGCGTTTGGACTCCATTGTTCCAGTTTTAGGGACATAGTGGTCCATCGTATGTGTGGCCGTCGGGACCCGTCACCTCTCTGACGACGTTGAAGGATTACAACGACGGATGTCAGAGGAGTTCAGAGATGTATCCTCGAGCCAGAGTTAATTAGGGGGGATTCATAGTCCAGTCTGCTTGAGGGTTTAAGGACGCGTTAGCCATCTTTGAGGCTAAGATCAACTTAAACAGGACCGTTTAGATCCGACGAAAGAGCATGCGGGGCTCTACTGTTCCAGTTAAGGGACGTGGTGGTCCATTGCTAGTTTAAGGACATTGCGGTCCATGGGTAGTTTAAGGACATTGCGGTCCATGGGTAGTTTAAGGACATTGAGGTCCATCGTTAGTTTTAAGACATCTCGGTCAAGGTTAAGGACGTCATAGTCCATGGGTTTAAGGACTCCACAGTCCGGTATGTGCTCTGGATGCTTCACACGGGTTCACTGCCGTGCTTGGCGAGGACCAGGCTCCGCTCTGGGCGTTTTCCGTGGGGTCAAAAAGTGACGTTATCCACGTTCCACGTAACCAGGAATTTTGCACTAGATGCTTCACACGGGTTCATTGCCGTGTTCGGCGAGGACTAGGCTCCGCTCTGGACGTTTTCCACGGGGTCAAAGAGTGACATTATCCGCGTTCCACGTGACCAGGAATTTTGCATTAGGCATGGGTTTAAGGACCCCACAGTCCAGTATGTGCTCTGGATGCTTCACACGGGTTCACTGCCATGCTTGGCGAGGACCAGGCTCCGCTCTGGGCGTTTTCCGTGGGGTCAAAGAGTGACGTTATCCACGTTCCACGTAACCAGGAATTTTGCACTAGATGCTTCACACGGGTTCATTGCCGTGTTCGGCGAGGACTAGGCTCCGCTCTGGACGTTTTCCACGGGGTCAAAGAGTGACAATATCCGTGTTCCACGTGACCAGGAATTTTGCATTAGGCATGGGTTTAAGGACCCCACAGTCCATGTCAATGTGTGGTCGTCGGGACCCGTCACCTCTTTGAAGACATTGAGGGATTACAATGCCGAGTATCAAAGGAGTGAAGAGATGTACCCTAGAACCGGAGTGGCTTAAATAGTCCTTGGCCCAGTTTGGGATCAAGACCCATTAATTATGTTATGAGCCCACTGGCCCAGTTAATCATGAATTGAGGACTTATGGCCAGCTTGGGCTAAGTCCAATCAGGTTTGGAATATTGGTTTCTTGTTGGTCCATTGAGGGAGAGGCTTTGCCTCTATCCCTTTAGCCAATCGGGCCAAAGCCTAGTGTTAAACACTTCAGAGCAATCAGTGTTGAACACTGGAAATAAGGTTGATAAGTTAGTGTTCAACACTAAGAGATAATTGGTGTTAAAAACCAGCAATAAGGCTTTTTCAAATTAGTGTTAAACACACTGCAAATAAGGCTTTTTGATCAGTGTCGAATGCTAAGGCCCAACAGTGTTTTAACACTGGGTTTGATAGTTCCGATTTAGTGTTGAACACTAAGGCAAAAGGGGTCATGTGGCAACACGTGAGAACGCCCTCTTTGCATTTATTCTGCTGAGATCGCCGCATCTTTCAGAGCATCACGTGCCATCACGTGACGGGCATTCATATGCCTATGTATTAGAGTTTCTGCCAAGGGTCACGTGGGTCACGTGGGGGACTGCCGCAAAGGGCTTTCTGTAGTTCTTTTGGGGGGGTCACGTGGTGGCACGTGACCCTGCCTCCATGTATATTGTTTGAAGAGTCTATTGATCTTTCTTCTCAGGAATTAAATTCCCCGGGCTTTAATTTTCAAAGGAATTAAATTCCTACTTTCTTTTGAAGACTTATATTCTGGAGTAGGATCGAACCCTGAATCTTCTGTAGGAATTAAATTCCTCATTTATGTGGAGGGCTGAATAGGGTTAAACCCTAATAAAAGCTTTTTAAGGAATTAAACTTCCAGTCCCTGTTAGATTATGATTAGAGGAATTGAATTCCCGTTGTTTCAACAGAACTAAGTTCTCAATTAGGGTTAAACCCTGCTTCTTTTATTTTGAAGGAATTAAATTCCCATGATACAGGGTCAAGCCCTACTTTCATCTTAAAGGAATTAAATTCCTATAGTTCCATGAGAATTAAATTCTCATGCTTGCATTCCTTCTCTATGTTTTGGATCTGCATGGCAGGATCTCGACCCATTGAGAATTAAACTCTCAACCTTAAGGGGAGATGTGCACTTTGCAGATCCTCTATCAAAGAGAGAAGAAATGTGCTCTTCTGTTTTATGTATCAGAGTTAAACTCTGTTGAGAATTAAATTCCCCTTCTTTCAAAAGGCCTTCCCTTTCTTACCTAGGGTTTTTGCAGACGATCCAAGTCTTTTCAAAGTATCAAAGCTTTCCTCCTTTTTTCTTTCTCTGCGCCTGTATCTCCGTCTCTATATCTCCCTTTTTGTGTCTCTTGGCTCCTATTTATAGGAGAAGCAGCCGAATGAATTAGTTTTTGATGAATCTTCACTGAGAGATTTGATTTGCATCCATCATTCGTTTTGGACCTTTGGATTATTGGGTGAATTTTATTCACCATTGGATTTTAAATCCAGAGATTCTCCTTTGTTATTTTGGTTAGATTTAAGGGGGAAATCTTTCCAAACCCGAGATTTTCCATAGATAGATGATATTTAATCATCTCTGAATCTTTAATTTGATTGGTCCCAGATACTCACTTTCCTTTGGAAGGATTCAAATTTCCTTCAGAATTTAATTCTGCCGTCAACATGGGCTTTGAAAGCCGGTCACGTGTGACCACGTGACCCATGGTCACGTGCGGACACGTGACCCCCTTTTGGAATGAGCCTTCCTCTTTCTCTTGCGTCTGTCTTCTGATTGCTGCTTCGATGTCACATGCTACCACGTGACCCCTGGTCACGTGTGAGCACGTGACCCTTGTTTGAACTCTCTTTCTTTAGTTCAACGGGAGAACTGATCTGCTGTCTTGCACGTCACGTGGCAACACGTGGCCTTGGTCACGTGGGAGCACGTGACCTCTTCTGAGGCTCTTTTCCTTGTCTTGATCAGGGGACTAATGTGTGCTTTTCTGCCTCCTTATATGTCACGTGTCGACACGTGACTGCCGGTCACATGTAAGCACGTGGCCCCTTTTTGAAGCTTTTCCCAGAAGCTTTCCTGATTTTAAATCAGGAAACAGTGGCCCCCTTTTTTGAAGCTTTTCCTAGAAGCTTTCCTGATTTTTAAATCAGGAAACAAATGCCCCCACAGCGTTGTTCTCACGTGTCTGCACGTGAGTGCAACGCTGTCATCTTTGTGACTGTTGGATTCATTTAGGGATCTGAGGAGATGAAACGTTTCCATTGCCTTCTATAAATACCTCTGTCTCTTCATAGGAGCCTTCACTCTGCTCGTCTTCTTCCTCTGAGAACTTTTCTTTGAGAATTTAATTCTCTTCTTCCAGAGCTTAGTTCTCTGTTTTAAAAATTTTCCAGAGTTTAACTCTGTTGACGGATCCCTTTTCCTCAGGTAATAATGTTGAACGGCCGAAGCGCCTTCGTCCTTAAAAGGACTCTTTGGATTTTAAATCCATATTAAGGGTTTCGTAACGAACCCATTTTTCTTCAAGTTTTTTTCGTAAGAACAGGGAACCTTCGAACTGTAGATCTCTTAGGGTTTAGGTGATCTTCGGGGAGATGATGACAGCGTTTCAACTCCATGGACTTTAATTCCATCAAAATTATTTCTGGGAATTTAATTTCCTTTTTCCCAATAAGGAATTTAATTCCTATGAAGAACTCAATTTCTTCACCCAGAGGCTCCTTGGGGTCTCTTGGCCCGAGGCTGTTCTTCCGCAATTAATGCGATGGGGACTTTGTAATGATTCTAGTGATTTTTATTTCAGGTATCATGGACGCCCATCTGTATCGTCTTGACGAGATCATTTCCTATGGGAACATTCGTGCGCTGGGCCGCAGTCAGAACCAGGAGTTCACCGATGCTCAGTGTGCCGAGATCATGAGCCGCTTTGATGAGTACAACCATCGGCTACTTCCCCGTCGCTCTTCTCTTCTGAGGCTGATCGTGCTGGCGATCCGGGAGGCACTTCCTCTCTTTTGTGCCGGCATACCGCTCGGGGACTTGGACATTGCCGAGGATAAGGTGCATTCGGTGTACCTTATGGGCTTGATCTCAAAGAGAAGGCGGGATGATCTCATTGATCTCCTTCATCAGATTTTTCAGCAATCAGCCGTATTGGGCGCCTACCGGAGGGTAGAGGACATCCGCGGGGACCCCGATGCTTGTGACCGTGAGAGAAAGCATACTCGGGAGGTTCGAAATGCTTGGAAAATCTTGAATAAAGTTAATTTCGAGTTCCTCAACCCATGCCCCGCGTCTGAAGCCTTACCATTGTAAAAGTTTTTCTTTTATTTTGTATCGCCTTCTTAAAGTCTGGATGATAAGCTTTGTTGTGTCTCTGTGTGTTTGCATGCTTTTTCTCTGAAATCTTATTATTCTGTTACTATTGTTGTCTGTGCTTTAATATGCAGGGTACTACTCCATATTCTTCCTTTTAAATGCACTGCAGGTTTGGGCCTCACGTGTTCTACACGTGAGATCTCTTGATGCGACGGTTCACAAGATTTTCCTCATGCCATATTTTCAGTGCACAATATTAGGTGCCGAAAAAGGGGCTTGGAAATCGTTCCATCTCCTTGACTTTCGGTACCTTTCCTTTTTTAGGCCTTGAAAATAAATTCACCATGCAAGATTTTCCGCGCATAGCACTTAATGCACTTCATTATATATGAGGCTATAGCCTTCTTCTCCTTTCTCAGAGAGATTCATATCATATATATATATATATATATATAAATTTTTTTTAAGAGAGAAACGAGTGCCATGGCTTGTAATCGCCCTCATGCTCGTCGACAGCCGTGGGAAGTTCCTCTTGAGGAGATGATCCCCCGCTTTGCTGCTCGGTTGGTGGACCCCCTCCTTTCTGACAACGAATGTGACTCGGCCATGCACGAGCTCTCGATCCGTAGAGGGTCTCCCCTCCCGATGGGTTCTCTCTGGCTCCGGATGATTCTCACGGCCGTGCTTGCCGACATTCCTCCTCATCCGGCGGAGATGACCCTGGCGATGCTCGACGCGGCAGAAGAAAAGCTCGAGGGCTTTCATGAAGCGTGCCTGATTACTCAGGCTTTGAAGGATTGCTCGATTCATCTGCTGGGCCAGATTAAAGCCCGGCGAGCTATTATGTTTGCTTTTGCAGACGAACACGGCACCAATCGATGAGGAGCGACTCCTCGTGAGAACCGTCGCTTTGACGTGCTGGAGAAAGCAGAGAGAGAGATGGAGAATTTTGGTCTTTGCTTTGTTAACCCTTGTGCCATTGATCCGGTGTTTGGTGATCTTTTCCGTTAGCGTAGTGTTTTTAAATTAGTCCTCTCTTTTGTATGCTTTATGTTGAATCCCTATGTAGGCTTGGTACTCGTATGCATGTTTTCGCTTGCATGAATAAACATTGTGTTCTTCTTATGCAAGCTTCTTCTAATTATCGACATTGTCATTATGTCGCATGCAAATTAATGCCTCAAACTTTATTTCTTCTTCGGATGCTCATATAATCGTGAACACATGCTTGATAGGATAAACACTGGAAATTTTCTCATTGCTTTTCATACCAGGTGATGTGAACACGTTTCAGATCGATCATCGCTGTCGACCGGAAGCCCATTTATACGGTCTTGTAAATGTCTTGTGTTCGAGGCCGTAGTCGCGAGTGCAAGCTTTCGTGGCCACGTAGCGAACATATTGTTGTGCGAGAAAAGGGTTCGGTCGTAAATTTTCGGAGAGGGAGCTAGCCTCCAAAGCGTTGGGCGAGCTTCAGGCCAGCCTCACAGCCAAGGCCAATAAAACGTATGAACTCTGGCGGGTGCTTCACGAGTCCATCAAAGAGGTGGTGGCTCTCGATAAAGCCGCCACGTTCACTCGTGAGAGGGTTGAGGCTCACAAAGCCACTGAGAAAGAGCTTGAAGCTCGGCTCGCTTCGTATCAGGCTCAGCAAGCTCAGGCGGAGGCTCGTCTTCTGGAGATCTTGCGTCATGAAACCGTGGCTCAGCAACAGAATGATGATCTGGTAAAATTACTGCATCGCCCGCCGGCTTGAGGATTTGTATCTTTTCTCTTTTTTTTTTTTTTGTACATGCTCATGAGTAAGAGTATCTTTTTCTTTGTTTCCTCCATAGATTGCACTTTGTATCCATTTTGGTTCATGAATAAAAGATACAGTTTTTCTTCTTAATGATGTGTCCCCTTTTTGTTGAATGCATTCTGCGGATATTCTATCTTGATCTCTTTGCAGGACAGCGATGGCTCAGGATTCAGGGTTAAGATCTGCTTCCTGAGGCTTTTGCACTTTATGAGCCACGAGGGTCTCATAAGGAGTTTTTCTCCCTACAGGTCGAGAGGATCCCATAGGTGTGAGTTCTTCTTAAAGATCGTGAGGATCCTTAAGCGGGTTTTCCCTTGAGAGTCGTAAGGACCTCGCAAGAGAGTTTTTTCTTCCCTACAGGTCGTGAGGACCTGCAAGTGCTGAATGTGGTCGCCCTTATCCGTGTTTCACGGGGTCAGAGGCTGCTCCGGGTATTGTAGTTTAAAGACGTCGCGGTGAAGGTTAAGGACCTCATAGTCCGTGGATTTAGGGACTCCACAGTTTGATGTTAGTTTTAAGACATCACGGTCAAGGTTAAGGACCTCATAGTCCGTGGATTTAGGGACTCCACAGTCCGATGTTAGTTTTAAGACATCACGGTCAAGGTTAAGGACCTCATAGTCCGTGGATTTAGGGACTCCACAGTCCGATGTGTGGTTGCAGGGACCCTTCACCTCTTTGAAAACGTTGAGGAATTACAACGCCGGGTATCAAAGGAGTGAAGAGATGTACCCTTAAACCAAGGCGGTATCCGTAGGGAATCAGGGTGGTTGATCGTTAGTTTTAAGACATCGCGGTCGAGGTTAAGGACGTCATAGTCCGTGGATTTTAAGGACTCCACAGTCCGATGTTTGCTCTGGATGCTTCATACAGGTTCACTGCTTTGCTTGGTGAGGACCACGCTCCGCTCTGGATGCTTCACACGGGTTCACTGCCGTGCTCTGCGAGGACCAGGATTCGCTCTGGACGTTTTCCACGGGGTCAAAGAATGACATTATCCGCGTTCCACGTAACCAGGAATTTTGCACTAGATGCTTCACACGGGTTCATTGCCGTGTTCGGCGAGGACTAGGCTCCGCTCTGGACATTTTCCACGGGGTCAAAGAGTGACATTATCCGCGTTCCACATAACCAGGAAGTTTGCACTAGATGCTTCACACGGGTTCACTGCCGTGCTCGGCGAGGACTAGGCTCCGCTCTGGATGCTTCACACGGGTTCATTGCCGTGCTCTGCGAGGACCAGGATCCGCTCTGGACGTTTTCCACGGGGTCAAAGAGTGACATTATCCGCTTTCCACGTAACCAGGAAGTTTGCACTAGACGCTTCACACGGGTTCACTGCCGTGTTCGGCGAGGACTAGGCTCCGCTCTGGATGCTTCACACGGGTTCATTGCCGTGCTCTGCGAGGACCAGGATCCGCTCTGGACGTTTTCCACGGGGTCAAAGAGTGACATTATCCGCTTTCCACGTAACCAGGAAGTTTGCACTAGATGCTTCACACGGGTTCACTGCCGTGCTCGGCGAGGACTAGGCTCCGCTCTGGATGCTTCACACGGGTTCATTGCCGTGCTCTGCGAGGACCAGGATCCGCTCTGGACGTTTTCCACGGGGTCAAAGAGTGACATTATCCGCTTTCCACGTAACCAGGAAGTTTGCTGATTGTATCCGCATTTTATGGGATGAAAGTTTGGCGATATGTATGCCACCGAACCATGGAACTGGGAGTTGCCGTTGTTCCGCTTAGCTTGATGTTGTGTCTGCTGACGCGAGAAGAACGTCGAGATGATCTCTAGGCTATTGGTGAACCGTCGAGATTTGGCTTCTTCTTATGATGAAACCTGGGGAAGGAGTATGATCCCTTCTTTGATTGCGCCCCTAAATTGCATACAGGGATAGAGGTAACATCACCTGTAGGGCGAGGATTTTATTTCTTTTTCCGCGATGCTCTATCATTTCGGCTATTTATTTCATTTTCACTCGCTGTTTTTTTATTGCGAGTTGCCCCATCATTTCGGCTATTTTGTCATGCGTGCGCGGCTCGCTAGCTTTTTCGCTGCAAGCTCGGATTTTGGGATACCGGTTTCAGCGTCAGCACCGCTACAACTGCAAGGTTGCCAGGAGCGAATCATCATCTGCCTCTGTCGATGTTTGAACAAAGGTGGCTTAGTAAACAGGGTTAAAGGTCCTGCCGACCAAGGCTTTTGACTTCATGAGTCGTAAGGGTCTCACAAAGGTATTTCTCCCTATAAGTCGTGAAGATCTTGCAGGTGTGTTTTCTCCTTAAGGATCGTGAGGATTCTTAAGTGCATGTTCTCTTGTAAGTCGTAAGGATCTTACAAAGAGGATTTTCTCCTCATAAGTCGAGAGGACTTACAAGGGTTGTTCACCATATGGATATATCCCCAGTCACGGGTGGGACTTTGTTAGGGAAACGTTCGTTCGCGCCCGTGGATTGTATACAAGGGTCAGTACGAGCCGCTTGTAGGGCAATATCGAAGGTTGTGGGGGATTTGCTTAAGAACAGGTTTAGGTTTCTGTAACTTAAGACTTTCAAGTCTTATGAGCCGTGAGGGTCTCATAAGAGAATTCTCCTTACGAGTCGTGAGGATCTCGTAAGTGTATTTTCTCCTTAGGAATCGTGAGGATCCCCAAGTGTGTTGCTCCTTTGTGAGTCGTAAGGATCTCACGCAGGTGATTTCTCCTTACAAGGTCGAGAGGACCCTATAAGTGTCTTTTAACGAGGTTGCGCCCTTTCGGGTTTTCACAAACACTCGCCGGTAGTCCTGCTGTTTTTACTCACGGAGCCCTTTCGGGTTTTCATCCGTGCCCATTTTGCTTTATGGACATACCGTTTTTTTCTCTTTTTTTTTTTTATATCTCGTCAGCCTAAGGATGCTGCGGTAGTAGTTTAGGGACGTTTCGGTCCATCGTTAGTTTAAGGACGTTTCGGTCCGTCGCTAGTTTAAGGACGTTTCGGTCCGTCTTTAGTTTAAGGACGTTTCGGTCCGTCTTTAGTTTAAGGACGTTTCGGTCCGTCGTTATGGGAAGGCCGGCTGCTGCTTGTAAAGTCTGAGCCTAGGAAGATAGCGAGCTGACATAGTCGTCGTCATCTATCATTGACCCAGGCTATGGCTCATTAAGCGTAGTATTTCTTTAAGAAGCGGCCGTTTATTGGCCTGAAAGGTCTTTCACCGTGCATGTCCATGAGTAGATAGGCTCCACCCTGGTAGACCTTGTCTATGATGTAAGGGTCTTCGTAGTTTGGCTCAAATTTTCCCCGTTTGGCACGATTGGGGATCATAGGTCTCTTGACCACTAGCACGAGTTCGCCTTGGCGGAATGTCCTCGGCCTGGTCAATCTCTCGTACGAGCTCGTCATCTTTGCTTTGTAGGCTTCTAGATGTTGTTGCGCTATGAGCCGAGTTTCGTCGAGGGCATCAAGCTCTTCAAGCCGAAGGTGAGCATTTTCTTCGTCCGTCAGCTCGTGGTGGATTGCCACTCGTAGAGAGGGTAACTCTATCTCGAGGGGGAGTACTGCTTCCGTCCCAAATACCAACGCGTACGGCGTTGTGTTCGTGGCTGTCTTGAATGTAGTTCGATAAGCCCAAAGGGCTTCCTGCAGCCTTTCGTGCCAGTCTTTCTTATTCCGGGAAACGGTCTTTTTTATGATCTTCGTCAAGGTCTTATTGAAGGCCTCGGCCAGACCGTTGGCTCGTGGGTTGTAAACTGAAGAATACCTCCAATCTATATTGTGCTGTTGCGCGAAGCGGCTAATCTTATGGCTTCTGTAGGCTAGCCCGTTATCGGAGATAATCCGCCGTGGGGTTCCAAACCGATAGATGACGTGCGTCTTGAAGAAATGGAGGATATTCTCCGTCTTCACTTTCCTCAGTGGTACTGCTTCTGCCCATTTGGAGAAGTAATCAGTTGTCGCCAGGATAAAACGATGTCCCCGAGATGATGCTGGCTCAATGGGGCCGACTATGTCAGTCCCTCACATCTCGAATGGCCAGCTGGCCACCGTTGGGTGTAGTGGATTCGGATGTTGGTGGATGAAGTCTCCATGAATCTGGCATAAGTGGCATTGCTTCGCATACTCGAGGCAGTCCTGGATCATCGTGGGCCAGTAGTAGCCCATTCGTTTAATCTTTAACTTCATCTTCGGGCCTGCTTGGTGAGAACCGCAAAGTCCGTCATGAACTTCCTGAATGACTCTTTCTGCTTCGTCAGATCCTAAGCATCTCAGCCATAGAGAATCAAACGATCTCTTGTATAGAGTATTGTTGACGAGAGCGAAAGATAGGGCTCGTTTCATGAGCTGATGTCTTGAGGACGCTTCTTTGGGCATTCGGCGGGACTTAAAGTAGTCTATGAAGACTTCCCTCCAGTCCTCGGCCTTCTCCTGGTCTTTTATTTGTAGGGTCGTCTGCTCAGTTGCTCCCTCTTTATATAGTTCCGGGGGTATTTCTGTCGGGGTGAGCACTCGACGGCTTTGTACCACGATTCTGACATCATCGAGGTTCTCGTCAGCCAGTTCTTTAGCAAGTTTGGCCAACACGTCTGCTTTGCTGTTCTCCGCGCGCGGTATGTTCTCTAAAATATAGGAGGGAATTTGGGCCAACAGTTGTTGCACCTTTTCGCCGTACTTTACCAACTCCGGCTTGCACGTTTGGTAGTCACCATTTACTTGACTAACAACTAGCTGAGAATCCCCGTGTATGAGGAGGTCTTCAATTCCCATGTCAATGGCAAGCTCGAGGCCTGCTATCAGAGCTTCGTATTCAGCTTCGTTGTTGGTCCTCGGCTCTGTCAAGGAGAAGGCGAAGCGCCTTATCCCTCCTTGTGGAGTCTCAAAGATGAGGCCTATCCCTGATTTGATCATTGGGATACCTTGTTTCTGTTTCTTTACGGAGGACGCTCCGTCGAAATAGAGTTCCCATCGGGTGCTCTTGCCGCCAATCGCATCGAATGCATGCTCGTCTGGCAAATCACAGTTTAGAGGAGAGTCGGCCGGTATCGGGTGCTCAGCGAGGAAGTCAGCAATAGCCTGGCCTTTTACTGCCTTGAGAGGTTGATATGTTATCGAGAACTCCATCAAGAGCAGGGCCCATTTAGCGAGTCGTCCCGTCAATATGGCTTTTGACATCAAGTATTTAAGAGGGTCCACCTTCGAGATGAGGCAGACTTCGTGTGCCAACGCATAGTGCCTGAGCTTTGTTATCGCGAAGATTAACGCCAAGCAATGTTTTTCGATGGGAGAGTAATTGCTTTCTGCCCCCAGTAGAACTCGACTTAAGTAGTAGAGTGCTCTCTCTTTCCCCTGATCGTTCTCTTGCGCCCATAGTGCGCCCAGGGAACCTTCGAGGGCGGTTGTATAAAGAATGAGGGGTTTTCCCTTGACCGGCGCAGCCAATACCGGCAGGTTCTGCAGGTACTGCTTGATCTCGTCTAGTGCACCTTGGCATTTTTGATCCCAGACGAATGGGGTTCCCTTCTTCATCAGGTGACTGTAGGGGCGGCATTTGCCTGAAAGATTTGCGATAAATCGCCGGATGTATGCGAGCTTCCCTTGGAGAGACCGCAACTGTTTGAGGGTTCTTGGCGGAGGCATTTCCATGATCGCTTTAATCTTTGATGGATCTATTTCAATTCCTCGGTGTCGAACGATGAATCCCAGGAATTTGCCCGAGGAGACTTCAAACGCGCATTTGAGGGGATTCATTTTCAAATTATATTGCCGGAGGCGTTGAAACACAATCTCCAGATGCTTTAAGTGATCTTCGTATGACATACTCTTTACTACGAGGACATCGATATAGCACTCGACGATGTCATGTATGAGGTCGTCGAAGATCTTTGTCATGGCCCTTTGATAGGTAGCGCCGGCGTTCTTTAGACCAAAGGGCATGACCCTGTAGCAGAATATACCCAAAGGGGTTCGGAAAGCGGTGTGCTTCTGGTCTTCGGGGTGCATCTTTATCTGATTGTATCCTGACGAACCATCCATAAAGAAGAAAACCTCGTGAGTTGACGTGTTATCTATCATTAGTTCGGTTACCGGTACTGCGAAATCATCCTTTGGACAGGCTTTATTGAGATCCCTAAAATCCACGCATATGCGTACCGTCCCATTCTTCTTCATTATCGGGACGATATTGGCAATCCAGTCGGGATATTGGACTTCCTGGATAAATCCGGAATCGATCAACTTCTTGACTTCGGCGTTGATGCTCATCTCCAGCTCGAGTCGCATCCTCCTTGGTGCCTGCTTGACTGGCTTGATATCTGGGGATATTGCTAATCTATGCACAGCGACCTCCGGATCTAATCCTGGCATCTCGGAGTAGTTCCATGCGAAGCAGTCTTTATGCCGTAGTAGCACGTTTTTTAACGCGCCCACCTTTTCTTCAGAGAGTAGCTCGCTGACGAATGTCGGTCGCGGGTCATCTGCCGATCCCAACTCAATCTTCCTGAGGTTATCTGTCGTAGTATGTATACCATCTTCCAGTTCTTTCGGAGCGGGCGGAAATTCTGAGATCACCTCATCATCGCCGTTCTCAAAGCATTGGGGAAGGTCATCCATGTTCTCGGGCTCTTCTTTTAATATCGTAATCGTATAACAGGCGTGAATCCGCTTCCGGGACTGAGGTGGATCCGGTTTCGCTCTTGCGGCCTTGGGTTCGTGCTTTCGGGGCGGCGTTACCCTCCAGCTGTTGGATAAAACGAATCTGCCCTGTCGGTACTGGTCCTCGACCCAGTTCTTGAAGGTGAAGCAGTCTTCGGTAGGATGTCCTATGGCTCGGTGATAAGAGCAATAGCCCGAGCGAGAGGCCTTATTAGCTTGTTCAGGGTGTCTAGACTCTGGAAGCGTGATCATCCGATGTTTTAGGGCGAGCTTGAGTAACCTTTCCGTCTTGTCTCGGGGGAAGGAGTACGCTCGACTCATCTTTTCTATGAAGGGCGAATCCGAGCTGTGCAGTACCCGATCACGTAACCCTCTAATCTTGCGTCGTTGTTGTCGGCTCTTCCTTCTGCTTCTCGACTTATTTCCTTCTCCGCATCGGGCCTTTCGCATGATGGGTTGACAAGGATGAACATCTTTGTCTTTTGCAATCTGTTGAAATAGACGTTGCGTCCTGGCCTTCTCATAGATGGCCGTTTCGCGGTTGTGGTCTTCCCGAGCTTTCCGACCCCCTTTCCTTATAGGCTTGCCCGTTTGTTCTTCAAACGACGGACTTGGTGCTTCAATCGCAGGGTCTGGTTTTGATAAGGGATCGGCATTTCCTGACAGGGCGTCCTCTTCTTCATCAAAGGTATATATAGCGTAGCTGCTGTGGGCCCGCTCTCGTTTTCCAGTTCTCGCGTATCCAAGCCCAAGTGTCTCCATTTTCCCGTTGGGCAATTTGCGTTGGGTTCCAGGGACATCCCAAATCCTGTTGTAGAACCGAGCTTGTCGAACAGTTTGTTTTAAGGGTACTCCTTGGCGCTTCAATAGCTTCTTTAATCCATTTGTATAGTATCTGGGCAGACGGATGGGTTGGAGTCTGTCGCACGTAGTATCTGCGCCATGCCAGATCTCTTTCTCTATTTTCAACTCTGACGATCGATAGAATAGGATCACCTTCTCACCCCTACGCCTGGGAGGGACGTAAAACGTCTGCAGGTCCTGCACACTGTGAGCTTGAAGCGTGTCGAGATCCTTGTAGTGTTCTCGCGGTACCATGGTGATTTGCAAACTGTGGCCATCGCCAAGGGGTGCTTGCATTGAAAGCCGATTGGAGAATACGGCATTGACCTCATTTTCTGAATCACTTCCGAAGACCAGTATGGGGGCGGGCGCCCTCCGGTTGTTGCGTTGAGATGGCCCTGTATAAACTATCTCTTCCTCTTCTTCGGTATCGCTTCCGAAAACAGGGATGGTGGCGGCGGCTTTGTTCTCCGAGTTGCGACACCTTTCTGTATCTTCGAAGTCTGGCAAAAAGTATTTCGCATCCTCGTATTTGCAAACTTCGTTCACGGAAAATGGGTTCAACTCACCCGTTACAGTATACTTGAAACCATCTTTAAAGTACTTCATACACTGATGTTGTGTAGAAGGGATGATGTTGTACTCGTGTAGCCAAGGACGGCCGAGCAAGGCATTGTAGCAGGTCTTGGCGTCAATGACATGGAATTTGATGTCTGTGACGAGAAGCCCGAAGCATAACGTTAGTATCACGGACCCGAGAGTCCGTGACGATTGTGAGTCGAAACCGGAGATGGTAATTTTGTCCCGAGCGAGATGTTGCACACTCATGCAGATTTCCTTCAACACCCGAACATTAAGGAGATTGACGGAGGATCCATTATCCACCAGGATCTTGCCTATCTTGATGTCATGGCAGTATCCGGAGACATATAGGGGACGGTTATGGTCGCACGTCCCGAGAAGGAGGTCTTCATCACCGAAAGTGACGTCGGCCGTATGCACTTCCTCCAGTTCGTCCTTCATCTTTTCAGTGGCGAGAAAGGCTTGGAATTGCTCAGGTTCTTGTAATGCCTTAATTAGTGAGTCCCGTGCTTCTTTTGATAATAGGAGGGCGTCGAGAATGCTAAGCTGAGAAGGTAGCTTCCTTAGATGCGCGAGGATGTTATAGTCCACTGTACTCCTCCTAGGAGGGTCTTTGGCCGCCAGTTCTTTCGCGACTTGGTCATCCAAAGTGATATCTTCAGTGACCTTTTCCTTTCCCTTATCTTTTCTGTTCGTAGGCCCGAGATTCTTTTCTGGGAGTGTGCGATTGCGCAGTTGAATGTTTCCGCAGGCTTCTGATTCTTCATCCTTCCCTAACGCGGATTCTTCAAAGAGAGGGCCCAGAGTCACTTCTTCATCAGAGTCGCTCCCGAAGGTGAGAATTTGCGACCCCTCGGCATGAGCCATATAACAGTTGCCAGTAATTCTGTTGAGCCCGTCGACAGTGCTTCTTTGCTCCCGACGGATCTTGCGTTTCATGCGCTTACAATGTTGCCGACGAGCAACATATCCTTGCCACCATATCTTAAAGGCGTCGCACTCCTCTATGGGGTGTGAGATTTTCCGATGATATGCGCAATAGTCAGGGTGCCTTTCTGCCCCATCGTGCCTATTCCCTTCCGAAGGTGGTAGCTTCATTCCCATTGACATGGCTTTGGCGAACCTTTTCCTTGTCTTGAATATCTTCCTGTCCATTTCGGACGCCTTTCGTTCTGGCAGGGGTAGCTCAACTCTTTCGTTCAGTCGCCCGCATTTGGTTCCTTCTGATGCTGCCATCTCACGCTCCTGATCCGCTTTACTTTTTAGACGAATCTCGTCTAGGAAGGCATTGATCATATCAGTTGTCAGCCTCGCACGCTCTGGTTCAGGCTTTGCCTCCGGCTTCTTGGTGTCAGGAGCTTTCTCGTCATCGGTAAGCGAGTGGGAGATTACGTTACAACTTGCCACATACTCTTCGTATTCATCCGATGAGCTCTCTTCATCATCTTCGTCTTGAAAGGTGTGGTCGAGGAATTCTCGCAGTGTGACAGGAGTTTGCGCCTTCTGATTATATTCTTCCATCGCGTCGATTTGCTTCTGCAATTTCGTGCGCTCGTCTCCAAGCCTCGCGGGCTTCTTGGATTTCCTCTTCTTTTTCTTCGATGCTTTTGACGGCTGGGCGTGAGTATTTGGATCTTTATCATGAGTCTTCATAGTTGGGCGGGGCCTCAGCATCCCTTCGATAATTTGAGGTTCAAGAGGGTCCTTCCATTCGATTGCAGGGCACGCCTGAAGGTCTTTCAGCATCCTTTTGGTTTTAGTTGATAGTACGACTTCCCATGGAGCTTCTTCAATAAAGGAGCAGGTCGACCCCGGTGTATCTGCTTTCTTAGGAGTATGCGGTTGTGGTGGGTTCACCTTCCACTTTTCGGACAGTACAAATTTCCCCTGGAGGTATTGATCTTCAATCCATCCTTTGAAGACGAAGCAATCTTCAATCGGATGACTTACCGTTTGATGGTAAGGGCAGTAGTTAGGGTTATTCACCTCGGTGGGTTGTGGCGGTCGTCTTGGATTTGGTAAGTTTATAAGTCTGTTGCGTATTGCCAGCTCAAATAACCGTTTCGTCTTGTCTCGTGGGAACGAGTAGGGACGCTTCATCTTTTCGTTATAATATCGGCGTCTTTCTTCCAATTGATCTGCCGATTTCGGGGCGTCAGGTTGCTGTTGGGCATTCGCGACAAAAGTTGCCCTTCCTTTACCCTTGTCATTCCGAGGTTCTGGCTTCGGGACAGGTGGTCTATGACCCATCTGGTCCATCTGAGCCAACTTGTCGATTAAAGCCTGAAATGTGGTTGGCTTAAAGAACATCATAAACTGGGAGATAGTTGCGTGGGGGTCTAGGGTTCCCACGAACATGCCCACTGCGGGTGCTTCCTCAATGCGTTGCTCGCATCTCGACCACAAATTCCGCCAGCGTATAGCATACTGGACCCAGGTTTCGCCTGGTTTTACCCTGGCGTTAATCAAAGCAGTCATTGGAGTGCGTTCGCTGGCACTCGCGAATCGCTGAATGAATAACAATTCCATTTCAGCGAACGTCTTGATAGAATCGTTCGAGAGTTCCGAATACCATTCGAACGCTGTTTCTGATAAGCCGCCCACGAACTGGCGAAGCAACAGTTTATCGTCACCGCCGGTGTTACCGCAGAGGGCCCGGAACTGGGCGACGTGTTGATGAGGATTGCCGGTCCCCTTATATACATGGAATTTCGGTATCGTATAGCCTTGCGGGTATTTGATTTGATCGTACCAGCTTGGATACGGCCGCCCCGTTTTCACGACTTGACCAGCTGCCTCAGTCGCATGATGGACCCGGATTTGCTGGGCTATGTAGTCGGCCAAGTCAGCTTTAGAGATCGTCTCCTCCCTGGCCTTAGAGAGGGCTGGTGGTGGATTTGACGTTTCTCCTCGGTCATCTTCCAGAACGATTGGGGGATCTTCAGCGGGTAGGTCCTGTTGGATCATCATTCCTATCATATCTTGGAAGAGAAGGCCCATGCGCTGTATATTAGCCGCTTGTTCAGCAGCCTCTTTGTCCTTTTTCTCCAATGTCCGGCGAAGGAACTCAGCGTCGGTTTCCTCCTCCCGGCGCGCGTCTGAGGACGTTTCTGGGCTTTCTTTTGGCCCGGTAAGTGCAGCCATAGCACTCATCATTTCCTGCAACTTTTGTTGTTGTTCCTGGGCTCTCGTCACGGATCGGGTCAGCGGTCGGTGGCCCGTAGAAGTGCGGCTTTCCTCCTTTCCAGAGACCATGTAAACAGTGTGCACCACCGTGCCCCCAGACTTAGGGTGTCTGGGCTCATTGCTTTTAGCCGTCGTTGCACGTTGGGGGGTCTTCTCTGGCCTCCTCCTTTTATGAGCCATGGAGTTTGAGGGGACCGTTGAGGTGGGCGTCCCGACAGCCTTTCGGGGTTCAGCCTGGTGACCAGCTTCCGGTTGGATTTTCAGCTTCTTGTGCTGGCGGGAGGAGTTTGGATCGATGGTTGAGTCTCGGGCCTGCCGCCAAACCTTATAGATTTTGGAAGACAGCCGTTGAGGAGATTGGGGCTGTTCTGATTCCATTTCCACAACTTTTTTTAACGGGGGAGGAGACCTCTTCAGCACTACGGTAGGAGAATTTCTTCGCACCTTATTTAGCATTTCGAAGCTGTTCCCAGTTGGAACAGCAGCATTAACTTCTGCCACCGGGGCCGATAGAGTCAACCCAGAGGGGGAGTTTCCCCCAGCCTTCCTTATTCGGCGCCAATGACGACGTCGAGCGCGTCGAGCAGACGGCGTAGAGTCAGCTATAAGAATGGTTTCGTCTTGTCCCCTGTGTGGGTGAGGGGTCGTTGTTGGTGTTAGCATGTCAAAGACCGATGCCCTCTGTGCAGCGGGAGCGGGAGTCGAAGCTGTTAATCTTGTGAAAATCGATTTCTTGACCGGGGAAACCGCCTTGGCGATTTCGGAGGCAGGGGCGGCCGCTTTCTTAGAAGCAGCCTTCTCTGAGATTATAGGTCCCGTGATGAGTTCGCAAGATTTCTGACCCAATCTAGAAAAGACCGAGACGTTGACGTTGGGCGACTCGTTGAGAGGAGCCGCGGCAGGGGTAAGACGATCAAAGACCGACTTCCTGAGAGTTTCCTTTGTCAGCACCGGCGCCACGAAGCTTGATGGGGGGAGCATAGTCCCAAAGAACAATCCGGTAGTGGCTTGAGTCACTTGGTCCACCGGCATTGTGAACAACGAAGCAGCTTAGGGTCCATAGGCTATACCTCCTGGCGAGGTAGAGCGTTGGTCGCAATTGCAGATTGAGCAGTTGAAGGATTTCGCGGAAGTAGCAGCCATCGATCCTTTGTTTTCAGCAATAGGCAAGACGCCAATTCTTAGTATCTTGAAACCCAATGGCAATCATTGGCGAACCGCGATTGGTTCACGAATCACGACACACGAAGTGTGGAGTGGAAAGAGGAAAAGGTCCCACCGGGCGTGCCAGAATCTGTTCCCCTCCGAAAGACACGCGGGACGTCGGGCCGTCTCGCCTGAGGTTCGGGGCAGATGCCAATAGGTGCTATCCGTCCACCTCTCCGAAGATGCCAAGTTGATCCATGGCGCCATGTATCGGAGGTTTAGACGGATGCGTCCGATGTAGCAGACTTCGTCAGATTCCCCCTCGTTTGAGGGGTTTTTGATTGTGGGGACGCTCTTCCTTGCAAGCGCAAGCCTCTGCAGTTAATTACGCTACCGCATTGCGGTAACAACTTTCTCCTTCTCCAGATGGTCACTTCGTGTCGTGTGTTTTTGTTTTATGTTTTATTGCCCGTGGATCGTTTACGGAGACCGAGTTATGTCGTCGCCCGTAGGGCGTGGACTAGTCCAAATCCGTGTTATCTTAGATTTGGGTTTAGGGGTTTGGTTTGAGGACACGTCAGCCATACTTGAGGCTAAGATCAACTCAAACATTTGTTAAGGATACGTTAGTCTAGCTTGGGACTAAGATCAACTTAACGGGATCGTTTAGATCCGACAAAGGAGCGTTTGGACTCCATTGTTCCAGTTTTAGGGACATAGTGGTCCATCGTATGTGTGGCCGTCGGGACCCGTCACCTCTCTGACGACGTTGAAGGATTACAACGACGGATGTCAGAGGAGTTCAGAGATGTACCCTCGAGCCAGAGTTAATTAGGGGGGATTCATAGTCCAGTCTGCTTGAGGGTTTAAGGACGCGTTAGCCATCTTTGAGGCTAAGATCAACTTAAACAGGACCGTTTAGATCCGACGAAAGAGCATGCGGGGATCTACTGTTCCAGTTTAGGGACGTGGTGGTCCATTGCTAGTTTAAGGACATTGCGGTCCATGGGTAGTTTAAGGACATTGCGGTCCATCGTTAGTTTTAAGACATCTCGGTCAAGGTTAAGGACGTCATAGTCCATGGGTTTAAGGACTCCACAGTCCGGTATGTGCTCTGGATGCTTCACACGGGTTCACTGCCGTGCTTGGCGAGGACCAGGCTCCGCTCTGGGCGTTTTCCGTGGGGTCAAAGAGTGACGTTATCCACGTTCCACGTAACCAGGAATTTTGCACTAGATGCTTCACACGGGTTCATTGCCGTGTTCGGCGAGGACTAGGCTCCGCTCTGGACGTTTTCCACGGGGTCAAAGAGTGACATTATCCGCGTTCCACGTGACCAGGAATTTTGCATTAGGCATAGGTTTAAGGACCCCACAGTCCAGTATGTGCTCTGGATGCTTCACACGGGTTCACTGCCGTGCTTGGCGAGGACCAGGCTCCGCTCTGGGCGTTTTCCGTGGGGTCAAAGAGTGACGTTATCCACGTTCCACGTAACCAGGAATTTTGCACTAGATGCTTCACATGGGTTCATTGCCGTGTTCGGCGAGGACTAGGCTCCGCTCTGGACGTTTTCCACGGGGTCAAAGAGTGACATTATCCGCGTTCCACGTGACCAGGAATTTTGCATTAGGCATGGGTTTAAGGACCCCACAGTCCATGTCAATGTGTGGTCGTCGGGACCCGTCACCTCTTTGAAGACATTAAGGGATTACAATGCCGAGCATCAAAGGAGTGAAGAGATGTACCCTAGAACCGGAGTGGCTTAAATAGTCCTTGGCCCAGTTTGGGATCAAGACCCATTAATTATGTTATGAGCCCACTGGCCCAGTTAATCATGAATTGAGGACTTATGGCCAGCTTGGGCTAAATCCAATCAGGTTTGGAATATTGGTTTCTTGTTGGTCCATTGAGAGAGAGGCTTTGCCTCTATCCCTTTAGCCAATCGGGCCAAAGCCTAGTGTTAAACACTTCAGAGCAATCAGTGTTGAACACTGGAAATAAGGTTGATAAGTTAGTGTTCAACACTAAGAGATAATTGGTGTTAAACACCAGCAATAAGGCTTTTTCAAATTAGTGTTAAACACACTGCAAATAAGGCTTTTTGATCAGTGTCGAATGCTAAGGCCCAACAGTGTTTTAACGCTGGGTTTGATAGTTCCGATTTAGTGTTGAACACTAAGGCAAAAGGGGTCATGTGGCAACACGTGAGAACGCCCTCTTTGCATTTATTCTGCTGAGATCGCCGCATCTTTCAGAGCATCACGTGCCATCACGTGACGGGCATTCATATGCCTATGTATTAGAGTTTCTGCCAAGGGTCACGTGGGTCACGTGGGGGACTGCCGCAAAGGGCTTTCTGTAGTTCTTTTGGGGGGGTCACGTGGTGGCACGTGACCCTGCCTCCATGTATATTGTTTGAAGAGTCTATTGATCTTTCTTCTCAGGAATTAAATTCCCCGGGCTTTAAATTTCAAAGGAATTAAATTCCTACTTTCTTCTGAAGACTTATATTCTGGAGTAGGATCGAACCCTGAATCTTCTGTAGGAATTAAATTCCTCATTTATGTGGAGGGCTGAATAGGGTTAAACCCTAATAAAAGCTTTTTAAGGAATTAAACTTCCAGTCCCTGTTAGATTATGATTAGAGGAATTGAATTCCCGTTGTTTCAACAGAACTAAGTTCTTAATTAGGGTTAAACCCTGCTTCTTTTATTTTGAAGGAATTAAATTCCCATGATACAGGGTCAAGCCCTACTTTCATCTTAAAGGAATTAAATTCCTATAGTTCTGTGAGAATTAAATTCTCATGCTTGCATTCCTTCTCTATGTTTTGGATCTGCATGGCAGGATCTCGACCCATTGAGAATTAAATTCTCAACCTTAAGGGGAGATGTGCACTTTGCAGATCCTCTATCAAAGAGAGAAGAAATGTGCTCTTCTGTTTTATGTATCAGAGTTAAACTCTGTTGAGAATTAAATTCCCCTTCTTTCAAAAGGCCTTCCCTTTCTTACCTAGGGTTTTTGCAGAAGATCCAAGTCTTTTCAAAGTATCAAAGCTTTCCTCCTTTTTTCTTTCTCTGCGCCTGTATCTCCGTCTCTATATCTCCCTTTTTGTGTCTCTTGGCTCCTATTTATATGAGAAGCAGCCGAATGAATTAGTTTTTGATGAATCTTCACTGAGAGATTTGATTTGCATCCATCATTCGTTTTGGACCTTTGGATTATTGGGTGAATTTTATTCACCATTGGATTTTAAATCCAGAGATTCTCCTTTGTTATTTTGGTTAGATTTAAGGGGGAAATCTTTCCAAACCCGAGATTTTCCATAGATAGATGATATTTAATCATCTCTGAATCTTTAATTTGATTGGTCCCAGATACTCACTTTCCTTTGGAAGGATTCAAATTTCCTTCAGAATTTAATTCTGCCGTCAACATGGGCTTTGAAAGCCGGTCACGTGTGACCACGTGACCCATGGTCACGTGCGGACACGTGACCCCCTTTTGGAATGAGCCTTCCTCTTTCTCTTGCGTCTGTCTTCTGATTGCTGCTTCGATGTCACGTGCTACCACGTGACCCCTGGTCACGTGTGAGCACGTGACCCTTGTTTGAACTCTCTTTCTTTAGTTCAACGGGAGAACTGATCTGCTGTCTTGCACGTCACGTGGCAACACGTGGCCTTGGTCACGTGGGAGCACGTGACCTCTTCTGAGGCTCTTTTCCTTGTCTTGATCAGGGGACTAATGTGTGCTTTTCTGCCGCCTTATATGTCACGTGTCGACACGTGACTGCCGGTCACGTGTAAGCACGTGGCCCCTTTTTGAAGCTTTTCCCAGAAGCTTTCCTGATTTTAAATCAGGAAACAGTGGCCCCCTTTTTTGAAGCTTTTCCCAGAAGCTTTCCTGATTTTTAAATCAGGAAACAAAGGGAAATGTAAGCATATAATATTCATATAATATTTGGACTATTTTAATATGCTTACTTTATTAAATATCTTTGACCAATTCTCTTAAAACTAAAATATCATGACAAATGGTTAAGATAATATTTCAATAACAACAAATTCTACTAATATCATTTATTGAGATAATTGTGCAGGAATTATATCATGACTGAAATCAATGAAATCCAAGATGGCGAGATCAAATCCGCCGAAGATATTCAAGTAAATTGAAGAAACCAATTCTGGCAGAAACGTAGAGAAGATTTTCAAAGTCTAGATATTCAAAAGATCACCATGTGTCACCAGAAGAAGCCACATGAGAAATGAGCCCAAGATCTCCTTAAATCACCGCGGATCCACGGCCAAACCCACACAATGGCCACGTTTCCGCCACACATCTGAAGAGTTAGGATTCTGGTTGGGATCCTAACAACTAGTTACCATATTAGGAAACTAGGGTTCTGGCTCTATAATTATAAATAAGGACCGAGAGTCTCTTGGAAAAATCATCACACCGACGCGATTACGAAGTCCACGACGGCTCAAGAATCCTGGTTGATCATCAACAGTTCATCTACCTCCTTAGAAAAGATCGAGAAGCAAACTAGTATTTTGTAATCATTTTCTAAGGGAACAAAGTGTAATTGATCTTGTTAATTAATAAAGGTAGTTGTTTTCTTATTTTATTTCTTTGTAGTTTTTTTTTTATGATTTCCCTCTCTATCTTTTCTTTTCCCAACATGCGCGAGTAAATCTTTGCTTGTTAGGGTTCATAGGATTAAGGTAAATTAATGGATAATGAAGATCCATAAACTCTTTTTACATCCTATAAAGTTTATAAACTTTACCAAAAGAATAGTTAACATCCTAATTGGGCACGCTATCAATTCATTGATAGTCACGACCACGATTATAGATTAGATTAACAATTGCTTTGGTAAAGCCTAGACATGAATGGAGATCCATGGCAAGATAGGGGTTAAGAGTGGGAACCCTATTCCCTACAGAAACCCTAATCTACATGCATCACTGTCGATTTAGTTTTAAATCTCTTAAAGGATAAAAAGAGTAATTTTTAATTAATCATCCATGACTACTAAATCTTAATGAACCCTACAAGCCCCCTTCTACTATAAAACTTACATCCATAGTTAATCTAGATCTATATCCTGCATCCGTATTTGACGTAGATCTAGAAGCTACAACCATTCTTTATTCTTCCTCCTTTCTTTCTCAACACGCCTAAAGTAAGATTAAAAGATTCAACGTTTTCCTGAGGATGACCCATACTCATCTCGGTCTAGCTACACGCGACACCATTATTGATTGCGGTTAATTACTACACATAAAATAGACCAGATCAATCAAATGGCGCCGTTGCCGGGGATACGTGCGTAATTTTTTATTCTTACTATTTGTATTGAATTCTTATTCGATCTATATCATAAAAATAAACAAAACTGCAAATTGTATATTTAACGATTATTGTGTGAATTTTGCGAGGGGATCTGGAGTCACAGAATTGAGGAAATAGAGATCCAAAGACATTAATCAAGATCCAGAGGAGAAAAGGAGGCCACGTAGCAAAAATCTCCACCTGATCTCCCAAGTCGGCCGCGGAAGCGCGGCAAGAAGGCCTATTCGGCGGCGGAACCACGATTTAATCGAGGATCTAGGGTTCCAAACTTCTCTGGTAAATTTCTCAACTCTTTCTCTCTCCTCTGAAATCTAATAAAATATCTTTCCTGCAGGATTCTTTGCAAAATATCGCCGCTCAAAAATCTTTTTGCAAAGTTTTTTACTTGGTTTGTTTATTCATATTTTAATACGGATTTTAAGGGGCAAGATCAAAATTCAGATTAGGTGGAGATTTTATCACCCTTCCTAGGCCCCGCAAATCACAAAACGAGCATCCGCATAACCCTATATTAATTAAAAAATATCTAGATCAAGACCTTAAGGACCGTCGCGCTCAAGTAGGACAGAGAATGGTCGTGGATAATCTAGGCAAGTGTGTCTAAGGCAAGTGGTTACTTAATTAGGCCCGCTATTTTCGGTGATTCGTATAGTGGATACCTCCCACTTACCTGGCACTTACCTGGCCACAGGAGAGATAAAGATGCAGTAGAGAATTTATCCTGCGATTTGTCCTTTGGAAGTCTAGGAGCGGTCTAGTGCTTGACCTAGGTGACCTTAGTTCTAGGGTTTGCTTGTGCATTTTGTGATTTTCGTGAGTAAACCCCCAAGTCCACTTTCAAAGCAAAACAATCTAAATAAAGCTTAAATCTTTTCACCCTCTTTTCTTTTCACCTTCTTATAATTGGTAACCCAAACAGACGAACTCTTGTCGAGCTTTACTATCTACAACCAGATATTTCTTGTCTTCGTAATCGCTTCGGTATACCATCCGACTCTCCCATTTCTTTAAGAGATTGGATAGAACAAGAAGATAGAAACAGTTGGCCACCTCAGTCCAGATCTTATCAACCGTATCCTAATTCTACATCTGTTTCAGTTGATACTCCGAGCGAGGATACCCCTAGATGCATGTCCATTGTTGAGCATATAGCGAGGGCTAATGGTCAAAGTTTCAATCCGGACCAACATCAACCATCACCACCACTTTCTAAAGAAGAATTTCATAATCGGTTTGTGGCATATATGATGTCTATTGAAAATAGCCAACCAATCAACCTATATCAATATTCTTCTTATTATAATGTTGATCCTACTCCTGCCCAATTTCGCAACCATTCTATTCCTATCAATCCTATCCGACTTTTACACCTTCTCTAGACAGTCCTTCTAATCAGTCATTTGGGAGTTTTAATTATCCACAAGAATTTCAATCTTATACTGAAACCTCTTATCAACCCAAGTCTAGTCTTGAGCGGACATTAGAAAAATATGTGGAAATGTCGCACCAAATTAGAAAGGAAACAACAGAGTGGATGCAAGCAAATAATTTCAAACCAGCCCAAAAATTTTCAGTATATAATACGGCCATAGGACAAATTGAGAATTTGGGTAGTGAGAGAGAGCGGTACACCCTTTTAAATCAAACCTCTCCATCCCAAATTGAAATCCACAACTCCAGTTTTACAGATATATCAAGTACACCAAATGATTTACCAATTGAAGATAGAATATCTGATAAGTTGTGTGACTTTGTAGTGTTTGGTTTACCAGATCGTGAAAGGTCTATTTCAAGTGAAACCATACCCAACCCTTGTGATCTCTACACCTCCACTCTTGAACTAAAATTGATTGATAACCATAATTTTAATGAGGTGTTTAAGAATTCTAACCTTCACTTGAATGAGGAGATTGACGTTGGGATATATTGAATGATGAACCCGAAAATTTGGACGAGTTTGTCCCATCAATTCATCAGGTCCTTTCACTTCCTTGTGGTCATCATCTCGAGCCATTAATTATTCTTCCCGAACCCCAAATGTGTCTTAAAGTTGATGATAATTGTATAACCGAACAGCAGACCGAAATTCAGCCTTCATCTCCCACATCTGGTTCAGCGATACTCGACACACTAATTTGTTTACCCATTTCACCTTCTATTTTCTCAAGTTCATTTTCTATTCTTCCTATAATTTCAGTGAGTGTTGATGAATCACAATTCGATATTTCAAGTTTGATAATTCCAGAAAACCAACTTGATTTGGATACTTTTGAAAATAAAGTAGATGAGTTTTTCGAGTCTCCTACCTCCATAATTTTTGACAAATAAAGTACGATAAATTCTGGCACAAAACTTACTGACAGCAAAATGTTCAATTACATCATCGATGAAAGTTTTGAAGAAATTTTTGCTGACGAACTTGCATTCCTAAACAACACGGATTTTGTGATTAATCAAGCTCCACCTATAGAAGTTAAACCACCACCCTTTCTTCTTATAAAATACGAGAATGCCAATATTCCACTCATTTCTGATCATTCACATTCTCGTTTTTATTTATCATCACCTCTTATCTCTTCGCATTCACGTTCATGCAAACTCTTTCCATACCACCACTTATCTCTTCTCCAATTCTTCTTGGTTCTATATAATTTGTTCTTCCACCGACCTATACGTTACATTGATAAAATCTTTGAATGGTTGGTATTAACTTTTGGTTTTTATAAAGTATTATATTGATCAAATAACTTTACCCCCCTTAAAATGCTTAATATTGTTTAACTCAAGTTTGGGGGGGGGTTTTATATTTTTGGCTCTTGAAAATAAAATTTGTCCTCAAAATTGTGAGCCAAAAATAAGTTTGGGGGAGAGTTTTCACTTTCAATTTTTGTTGCCCCCGTTAATAACCTTTCCTCCCAAGTCTACAAGTTTTTGAGATTTAAAAGAGACAACAGTGAGGACACTGCTGCAAACAGGTTTGAGGGAGGTTTGTATTTACGCGTTACTTTGCATTATATTATATATAAGCACAAAAAATTTTGATAATGGAAGTTAGAAAGTGACAAATTGCATTTGAAAGATAGGAATAGTTTAAAAAAAAAAGAAAATTAGATGTTTTCTTAAACAAAACTAGTAATAAGAAGTTATGTGCTGTTGTCCCAAGGGTTAATAAGATGAAGGAAATTGCTAATCTGAGGATAAAAATAAGTCTGAAAAATAATCTCTATTCTCGAGGCCAAACATTTGAACGTTGATACCCTACTATATGCACTGTCACACATCTTGAAACTTGGGATAGTAGAGGATACCTTGAAATGCTCTTGTCTAAAAGCCTTAGTATGAAGGAAAATAAAAAAATATAGTGAGGGTGAAGAAAAAAAAATGAACACTGGTTTTGTAATTACCAAAGCAGCATAAAAAATATAGCGAGTGTGCTTTATCACCTAGTGCCTTAGACCAACTGGTTTGGGAGCTACTGCTAAACCTTAGCTGTTGCATGACGAGGAATTACGCCTAAATGCGCAAGCACATTCTGTAATCGGTCGGTTAGTAGCTCAAGAAGTATTGACGGTCGCATGAAGAATGTGTGAGCAATTTTATCGAAAATATTCACCAACTATAAAGTACTTTGGAAGATGGAGAAGAGTATGATAGCTTGAATTGAATTCTCTAAGTGTAAGAATGTCTTTTACACATACGTAGGGGTATATGATCAATGTTTGGATGAAAGATAGGGAGGAAGACTAAAGGCGATGTTTCATTGAGGGATGATGTGATTTCTAACATTTTTTTTTCACGACCATTAAGATAGGGCTTATGGCAACTGAAAAGCTGGTATGGTTGGAAACTCTTCTTTTCAAGTTCTTTTTTTTATAGTTCTTATCTTTATATATAACTTTCACCATCTTTATTTTATTATAGGATTTTGTGGGTGTAATCTGCTGAAAACCCTCAGGAGACAACACTCCTCCTACTAGGGACACCGAGAGGTTTAACGGCTTGTTGCACGTGCTCAGTGCAATCGTGTTGGCTATGAAAGTGTGCTACTTAGCTCTTCTTCTTTTTCTCCTTCTCTTGAATAACTAGTTTGCTCGAGACGATCAAAGTTAAGTTTGAGGGTATTTGTTCAGTTGATAAAACTGCACTTTTAATATGACATTTCCATTCTATTTATATATAATAAAAGATGTTTATTATAAATATGACACATATAAGGGTTTATCCGTAAAAATACTATTTTCATGTGTTTATATATTATAATTAACATTATGAAGGGAAATGTATGCATATAATATTCATATAATATTTGGACTATTTTAATATGCTTACTTTATTAAATATCTTTGACCAATTCTCTTAAAACTAAAATATCAAGACAAATGGTTAAGATAACATCTCAATAAAAATAAATTCTACTAATATCATTTATTGAGATAATTGTGCAGAAATTATATCATGACTGAAATCAATGAAATCCAAGTTGGCGAGTTCAAATCTGCCGAAGATACTCAAGTAAATTGAAGAAACCAATTCTGGCAGAAACGCAGAGAAGATTTTCAAAGTCTAGATATTCAAAAGATCACCATGTGTCATCAGAAGAAGCCACATGAGAAATGAGCAAGATCTCCTTAACTCATCACGGATCCGCGGCCAAACCCACACAATGGCCGCATTTCCACCGCACATCTGAAGAGTTAGGATTCTAGTTGGGATCCTAACAACTAGTTACCATATTAGGAAACTAGGGTTCTGGCTCTATGACTATAAATAAGGACCGAGAGCCTCTTGGAAAAATCATCACACCGATACGATTACGAAGTCCACGACGGTTCAAGAATCCTGGTTGATCATCAACAGTTCATCTACCTCCTTAGAAGAGATCGAGAAGCAAACTAGCATTTTGTAATCATTTTCTAAAGGAACAAAGTGTAATTGATCTTGTTGATTAATAAAGGTAGTTGTTTTCTTATTTTATTTCTTTGTAGTTTTTTTTATGATTTCCCTCTCTATCTTTTCTTTTCTCAACATGCGCAAGTAATTTTTTGCTTGTTATGGTTTATAGGATTATGGTAGATTAATGGATGATGAATAGTTAAAATCCTAATTGGGCGCGCTATCAATTCATTGATAGTCACGACCATGATTAGAGATTAGATTAACAATTGCTTTGGTAAATGCTAGACATGAACGGAGATCCATGGCAAGATAGGGGTTAAGAATGGGAACCCTATTCCTTCGAGAAACCCTAATCTACATGCATCACTGTCGATTTAGTTTTAAATCTATTAAAAGATAAAAAGAGTAATCTTTAATTAATCATCCATGACTACTAAATTTTAATGAACCCTACAAGCCCCTTTTTACTATAAAACTTACATCCATAGTTAATCTAGATCTATATCCTGCATCCGTGTTTGACGTAGATCTAGAAGCTACAACCATTCTTTATTCTTCCTCCTTTCTTTCTCAACATGTCTAAAGTAAAATTAAAAGATTCAACGTTTCCCTGAGGACGACCCGTACTCATCTCGGTCTAGCTACACGTGACACCGTTATTGATTGCGGTTAACTACTACACATAAAATAGATCAGATCAATCAGGTGTTTATTATAAATATAGAACATATTTGGATTTATCTATAAAATACTATTTACCATATGTTTATATATTATAATTAACATTATGAAGGAAAATATAGGCATTTTATATTTATATAATATTTTGGTTATTAAAAATATGCATATCATATCAAATATTTTAATCACAATTCTTAAAAGATATAATATCATACAAATGGTTAGAACAATATTTCAAAATATATGCATAATATTTTAGTAATTAAAAGATGCATAGCATATCAAATATTCTTAATCATGTTTCTTAAAGATTTATTACCATATAAAGTGAATAGCATATTAAATAGTCTTAATCAGTTTCTTAAAGATGTATTACCATATAAAGTAATTAAGATACTCTCTTTAATTTAATAAATATTACTAACATTATTCATGGAGATTCTGTGCAAATTTAGCTCAGGTCAAGAGATCAAGATATTCAAAATGACAGGATCAAAAATCTGCCAATAAAATCATAAGATCTGAAAACTTGGAAAGTAGATTTTTATTGCAAGTCTAAACTTATGAGATCTACGATTTCTAATTTGAAGGCTATATAATGGACCGATGGATAAAATTAAAACTCATCACCTTTACCACAAAGCAAATCACCGTAAAAGAATAAGTGATCCACGACAGGTCCACGATTCGACGTGATAGGACGACGTGAAAATCGACGGAGTATCTACTTCCTACGGGACAGAGATCGAGAGCAACTTCTTTCTCTTGTAATATAAATTCGTACGATATGTACTTGTGAAGTTGATTAATAAAGGTATATCATTTTGTTTAATTATTTATTTTCTGTATTATTTCTGCATTATGATTTCTTTAACTATCCTTTTTTCTTCTATTCCCAACATGCGCGGGTAATTCTCCGCTTGTTAGGGTTCGTAGGATTAGGCTAGATCAATGGATGATTAAAATCTTTTAACTCTTTTTACGTCCTATAAAGTTTATAAACTTTATCAAAAGAATTGTTAACATCCTAATCGGGCGCGCTATCAATTCATTCGTAGTCACGACCGCGATTTGAGATTAGATTAATAATTGTTTTGGTAAAGGCTAGACATGAACGGAGATCCGTGTAAAGATAGGGGTTAAGAGTGGGAACCCTATTCCCTCCGAAAACCCTAAATCTACATGTATCACCGTCGATCTAGTTTTAAATCTATTAAAGGATAAAAAGAGTAATCTTTAATTAATCATCCATGACTACTAATCTTAACGAACCCTACAAGCCTTTTTCTTATATAATTTACATCAGTAATTAATTTAGATCTTAAATAAACTATTCTCCTTTCTTCTTTTATTTTATTCAACTCGTCTAAAGTAAGATTAAAAGTTCCACGCATCCCTGCGGACGACCCATACTCATCTCGGCTAGCTACAAGAGACGCCGTTATTGATTGTGGTTATTCTACAAACACTTTTTCACATCAATCAAGGCGTTTATTGCATTTTTGGTGGCATGGCTTATTAGTGACCCATGTTTACTTTTCTAAGCATGATTAAGTTTTTGTTTGTTATGAGATTTTGTTGACTTGAGATATTTTTTGTTAACTCTAGATATTTTGGAGCCATGGGATATTTATGTGGATGGCTTCAATTATTGAAAAGGATTAACACAAAAAGAAATCTCACAACAAAGAAAAAGACTTCGCCATTTTCTTTCTTGAGTTGCCTCAGTCTCATCCTCATGACATCTTCTTCTACCTCCACCCAAACCCTCTCATGTGTTGAGGAACCTTGGGTGTCTTGAGACAAATTAATCCTTCATCACTCTCTACTTCTTCTATGGTATCTAGTGTAGCGATCTAGGTACTCTAGTTACCTCGAATATGAGATTGGAGCTCGATTCATAGACTCTCGGGTGGATCATCTTCGATGAAAGGATACTGGAGATCAAGCTTGATCAAGGAGGCCTCTAGGAGCTTGGGAAGATGGTTCAAGACCGAAGGACACGGATCATTCGGTATAACCATTCTAACTTCTTTGCATGTTTTGTTATCTAGGGCTTATGGAACGATCCGGATTATAGGGTTGTCTTAGCGTCGGTTTTTGAAAATTTTTGTTCCGTATTTGGCCACGGATTGATGGCCGGGGCGTTTGCATAACCCAACACCTCACGCTACCCCCCACGACTATCCCCACGTCCCCTCTACGACCGCGTCTCCCTCGCAACGACTACTGCCGACTTCTTCATGCCCACCGCCGCGAGAACCGCTCCCACGACTCAGCCCTCGTCGACGGCCGCCTCCGATTCTCCCTCGTAACCTCCTCGCGTGCCCCGTGCTACTTCACCCCAACGGCCCCGTACGACCCGCCGCCTCCCCTCAACTGCTCCTAAGAGATCCGCACAACCCCCTCATCCTTGACCTCCACCACTCCTCTCACTCACTGCCTCGACCTTCCACTATCACCCTCCTCAAGCAACCCGAGACCCCCTCACCATCTGCATCACTTCCACCGTAGATTACCACCTCGCTGTCAACTATAAACTGCACGAGCCCCAACCTCCACGTGCCTCAGCAACCATCGCCTTCGCTTGCTCTGGCCACCTGGACACCGCGAGCACCAAGCCTCCTCATCGGAGCCCACCGCGCCATGCCGACCACCGACCTCGTCGTTGAGCTCCCCTCTCTCTCGTCTTTAATTGAGCCCTCACCTTCCCCTTACCTATTGTACCAACCTCCCCTCGACGTCACCAGAGCCATCAGTGTCACTGACAAGCTACCTGACCCCGACTCCTCCAACTAGCAACCCATACGAGCACCTCAAGCCTTACTGCTCCATTGCCGGAGCCACCAGCGTCGCCGGAGAACTCCCCAACCCCTCCTCCTTCAGTTCTTTCTATGCTCCAAGTCTTGCCCAAGCCCCTGCCACCTAGCCGAGCCATCGCGGAGCCACTACCTGAGCTTCGAGCCCAGTCGACATCGCCGACGAGCTTCCGCCGATGAACCCTGGACCCCCCTTTGCTGCTACATCGTGCCAGGATCGCATCATCCCGTGCCCGTAACCACTCCCGTTTCCAGTATCGTGTCACACCGTGTCGCACTACCATGCTACTCTGCACGCCTGAACTCTCCTTGTTGCGTTGCGCCGCCGCCTCATGTCACGACCGTGTCATGCCAAGCCAGGCAGTGCCCAAACCACACCTTAGCACTGTACCTAGCTCTGTGCCTCATCGACGCCAAAATCGATTTTCGTCATTCCATCGAGCATTTGCATCGATCGCCAATCGCCGCTGTTCCGGTAACCGTCATCGCCGTCCAATCCGTGGTTTCAGTCTCTGTAGCCGTCACGGTGATCAACGCAGTCGCCGTCGCAACATCGTACACGTCCGTCGCAACCTCTATCGCGCTCGAGCCTTGCGTCACGCAGTGCCGGTTCCACGACATTTATCGTTGGCTCATGTGTCGAGACACATAATCTGCACGTTCGTCGCTTCTATATCAACGACCAAGGCAAGTGAATCCATTCACTTGTTTTCATGCTATAGTTAGGACATTTTGTGTATAAATACAACGCTTTTAATATTAACTGAACCAAAATAGAAACTTAGTGTAAATCACCAATTAATGGTTGCGGAACATATAACCAATGAATTCTATATAGGATGACGAACAACATATTGAAAATTGGCACCAATCGGATAATGTTTGTTCACGGATTCGATACCCCCAAGTCGAGTATCGAAACCGACTAATGCGGCCCTCTTTTGGTCAATCCTCGTTTTTACGCCCCAACGGCGGTACAACTGATATTTATGTTTTTAGTGATAGAGAGCGACACATTAAAAGTTTCGTAGCAAAGAACGCAATTACACACCTAAAGTGATGCCCATAATGTCTATACCGAAACTTGCGTTTTACCGAATACTTGACACTGTTAAATTCATAATTAATTCCAGAAAAATCCAATCGCAGCGTGCCTGGGTTCATTGCGAAGGGTACTGCATAATATTTATCACGACGTAGGGTTTTACTATCAGATGTTTCATCTGAATATCTAAAACAAAGAACTTAACTGACCTTGGACCGCAGTCCAGAGCAGGAACTTACCCTTGACTTGCATTTATACCCATGAAACCTTGTTGTTTAATTAAGATAGTGTGCGGAACCAATTATTGCTGCATAGAAAATTGTTTTATATTTCCAATGGTACTGATTTCACTAAACTCCAGTATCATTTCGCATTTAAATCATATTTTAAACGGATGACATGTACGACAGATTTCTGTCATTTTAGCTTGCACCCTTCATCGGTAATATGATCATAACTCCTAAACCAAGATGAATATTGTTGATCCTTCTCCTGCAATGTAAAGTTAACTCATAACCCTACAATTAATTGAACAGCAGTGTCGCCTAATTATGTCTCCAACAGGGAGTAAAACGTGTTACGAAACGGATTTCTAGTTCAGAAATTGGATTTCCAGCAGTAAACACTTAAAATGAAATGGCCGTAACTCGCAAACATGAAACCCGATTGACTTGAAACCAATTTTAATGCTTAGATAAACAAATATACTTCATATGCCTTTTATATTGTTTCGTTAAATTATGCACGTGTGATTGTATATGATTTTTCTAATCCAACCGACATCGGTTACTCATATGTATTCAGCAGTGCATTTACTGTATCCATATCATGTTGCATGACTGTTATACACTTATAAATAGTGTTCATTTGCATCAATAACCTAGTGACCATATTACATTACCCAGTGATAAATATTAGTGATTGGATTATGATAAGTATGTTAGTGTAAAAACGTAAATGAATAAGTGAAGTGACACGTACTTGTACACAATCAGCGGAACCAGTTAATTATTGCATTGTCGACGCCTATGGAGCATATATAAGTGTAACTATAACTGGTATGAGACGGTTATAGAAGCATTTATATTAGTGTCATAGGTAAGACATTGAGTACTGTCCATTTATCTTGGATACCAGTCGAGACATGCTTGATGGAGATCCTGTCTCCAGTTCTCGCGTGGAATTATCATGGAGCGACTAGTATTTGGGTTCATGGTCGGTGTTTGATGTAGACCGCGGGTATGGGGTATTTTGAGTGTGAGTTTGATCAACGGAATCTCAAGAGTCCCACTGCTGGCATATACAGTGATTTCGGAAGGTGTATGGATGGTGTTTCTGATTATTAGCGAGCATGATTCGGGCCTGTGTTCTCTTGCCCCTGGGGCCTAACCTTGGGTTGGGGATACTCCTGCGGTGGTTGACACTCACACTTGGATTGACGATAGATTTAGTGACTTGGACAGTGAGACTTAGAGACTGATAGTTTTAGTGACATGGACATTGCATTGGCTACTGATCTGATACACTTGCTCTAACGTTACATGTACCGGTTATTTCATTCTCGCGTTATTGCTCTATACTTGCTGTTTTATGTTTATCATCATTGTACATATTACCTATTCATATATTTTGCTATTGTGTCGCTCTGACGATCTGAGTATGCATGCTCAGAGTGAAGAGTGGATTTAGCTCGGATCAGGACCTGTCTTACCTCGAGGATATTGCGGACATCTAGATCAGTGACGCCAGCGCTATCTTCCCCTTGATCTCTATCTGGTTAGCGTTATATCTGTTTTGATAGAATTAGTGACTGCATTTCTCATTACCTGTACTATGATTACTGATTACCACGTAGTGCTAGAAGCCGAAGTGTGACTACGGCAGGATGTTTTCTCGACCGTAGGAGTATGGCTGGCCTTGTCACCCCTCGTATTCCGTATTTTAGGAAGCGGGACATGACATAGCCATTTGCCCTTCCTTTGGGTAGCTGGCGGGAGCTTAAAGAACCTCTCGCCCTTAGTTTCTTCCAGCAGCTCGGTCTGAGAAATGTTCAGAGGGGTGTACTCCTGGAACCTCGGGGAATAAGGTTTCGAACGATCGAATTTCCCTTTCTCTTCCATGTCCTTCTTCTTCCGGTTTGCTTGGTCGCCTCCGGGCATCCTGGAGTTCAGCTCGGACTCGAGTTGGATCTTTCTCTCGGTTTATGCCTTCACTTAGGCCATGGTCTTAGGTTGCGCCAATGCAAAAGAGCGGAGCCACTTTTTGTACCTAAGACCCGACCTCAGCATGGTGAAAACTGTTTCATCGCGGTGCTTGGGTACCTTCAGAAGGGCATTGTAGAAGCGTTTGACATACCCTTTGAAGGATTCCTTGTCTTCGCTCTTGACAGTGAACACGTAATCGATCGTCTTCTTATGTCGTCAGTTTCCGACGAAATGACCGAGGAATTGGGTAGCCAGCTCGTCGAAGGTCGGGATGAAGCATTGCGCAAACCCTCGGAACCAGTCTCGGCCGGCCCGGATTAGAGTAGTGGGAAAAGCTTGGCATTGAGCCGCGACCAAGTTATCTTGGAAGTTCATGCCCGCCGTAAATGCGTCCGAGTGGTCTTTCGGGGCGGACTTTCCGTCAAAGAGGGCCACTTTAAGCGGCTTGTTCTTGGACGAGACATGCCCGGCTAGTAGCCTTTCTGTAAATGGCTTTGTAAGAGAATCAGCGGAGTACTTAGCCCTTTCGCCGGACTTATGGCCATCTCGTTGTATGCTTTCAATCTCCTTTTCAAGGGGTTTGATCCGGTGGTGGTACCCCGAGGATTCCGCACAGTCGGAGCGGCGGTTATCCCCGCTCCGGGTCTGCACGAGGGTGCGGCTTCGATTCCGCTCTATACATTTCTTAAATCCCCGGGCGAGGCCCTTCTTGGGTAGTCCCGACGTTCGCCGTCCGCGCGGCCTCGACGGGGGTGAGGGCGCCGATCGTGCCTGGAAGCAGGCGAACTGATCGAAACCTCCTTTGGGAGAGTGAGCGTGCGGCGGGGGTCGGAATGACGGCCCGGTCTTCCGTGAGACCGGGGTGTGGAGCTGTCCGGCGCCCAGCGGGTCATGGAATCATTCACTGCATGCGGGTCATGGTCGCTGGATTCAGCACGTCGGCGTCCAGTGACGCTGGGATGAGCTTGAGCGAGATCGAGGGTCTGGGTGTGCCCCTCTGTCCTCCTACGGGCGTTGTTATCCCGGGAATGGGGAACTGCGGCTTGGTGGGTAGGTCCCGACGCCTGAACGCGGACGAGCGCCTCCACTATTGCTGTGAGTCTGTCGATCCGAGCGGATAAGACGCCGATGATGTTTGGAAGGGGAGTAGAACTGCTCCCACCTCCATTATGGAGGGTGGGGCGGTTCGTATTGGGATCGTCGCGGTTGTCGCTCTCCATCGGGTCGAGAGTGGAAGATCAACTTTTTGGGTGGAGAAACTTCTGAAATGTTCCTACAGACGGCGCCAATTGATAGAGGTTGTGATCTCCCTCAGATGTTGTCCTCCGTCGATCTGGTGCGAGCGGTTTTATGCGGCTGAGATTTGATTTGAGGTTAAGTGTGTGGATCTTAATGGGTTGGTATTGACGCCGAGCTATCTGCAAAGGAAGTCTCGGGGTGGGTGACCACTGTAGAACCCTCCGACGATCAAGTCAGTATTGTGGAATAAGAGCCGAGTAGGGCATATTGGAATGAATTCCAGTTACCCGAGTCATCTGAAAGTGGGGTTTATATAGTGGTCGTGTGGAGCGAGCCAGCGCGAGATTCTCACCGTCAGTTACGCGCCCTCGTTACGCCCGCGTTGATGGCGAGATCCGCTCATTAATGGGAGGGAACGCGCCCGCGTGGGGCGCGGAACGTGGGGCGGCGGATATCTCGCTTTGGCGAGATATGCGAAGCCGTTATGGAGGCGCTTGGGCTCCGAGCTCTCAGTCGATCGGGGAAGCCGAGGAATCTCGGCCTGCCAGATGGCTCGGGGACGAGCCGGGAGGCCGAGGAAGCTCAGACCTGCAACAGCTCGGAGACGGGCAAAGGGGGCGTAAGCTCGACTGCTGGATTGCTCGAGGGCAAGAAATGGGGGCGTAAGCTTGAAGACGAGGTCCGAGGAAAGTCCCTAATATAACACACCGATTTTACCTCCGTAGCCCCAGGAGCCTAGCGGGCTTACGTGGACTACACGTCATCCACTAAGTGTCGTGATCTGAGTAATTCACACTTATGAGCATCATCAGCAAGCATTAAGTATGAATATTAATTATATTTGTTTTTATTCGTTTCGATCTACCGATGAATTGCATGAAGAAGTTTAGGATCTAAGGTAACGAAAAATTCAAACATATGATGATATGTTGCAACGATTTTCAACGACCCAAATTAGTAGATACCTAACAATTTTCGGCATTCCATTCACGGATATGATGGACATGATAAAATGCATATGATATCCTAGCTGTTTACGAACAATAAAAAAAATACCTATCATTTAAACAAAGTTTACACGGCAAATAATGGTTATAAGTTGTAGACACTGTTCAAAATACATCTTCTAAAATTCCACTTCAGACGTTTGTTTCCCATGCCATCTTCAACTTTCTCCTTGGATGTGTGAGGTGAAATTGGATGAAGTGGCGGCAAAAGAAAATGTTTGCTATATTTTCATGTGCAGACCCTCATATATCTTGATAGAATCGGGTTTTGTCCTTAGCTCATGCACTGGGCCCCTTAAACAATAGAAAAGCATGTGGTTAAAAATATAAAATTCTTCGGTGTCTTTGATCTTTAGAAGCAATCTGATTTTGCTTGAGAACACTCATGGTCCAGGGCCGCTTGGTTGGAAAATTATGGAAGAATTGGATTCTGGAATCTAAAAAGTTGAGAGAATTCCATAATTTTGTGTTTGGTTGTGAGATTTGGATTTGTAGAATTCCTTTGTTTTTTTTATGGGGGGCCACCACAAAACAAGAATCCTACAATCCTAAAAAATTTGGAGAATTTGCAAGGATTTGGCACTATTCATTATACTTTTAGATAGGACCCTGATACTTTATTTATTTAATAATTCTTTATCTATCTCTCTCTCTCTAAAATACTAAAATCCAAATCCTACTTTCTTTTCATCCACCAAACAAAGATTACAAGGATCTACAAATCTAATATTAGGAATCCAATACCAACCAAACAACAAATTACCAAATCTAGAAATTTTCCACCGTATTATTTTGGAATCGAAATTTCATAATCTTTGCAACCAAACAGCCCCTTAGCCAATCTACATATGGGCCTGTTTGGTTGCAGGATCAGCATGAATTTGGATCGTGGAATCCTAGGATTCCATAATTTTGTGTTTGGTTGATGGATTTGGATTTTTAGGATTTCTTTTTTTTTTTATGGCCCCCCCCCAAAACAAGAATGCCTGAATCCTAAATTTTTTTAAGGATTTTCAAGAATTTGGTACTATTCATTATACTTTTAGATGAGACCCGTGTACTTTATTTATTTAATAATCCTCTCTATATCTATCTCTCTCTAAAATCCTCAAATCCAAATCTCACTTTATTTTCACCAACCAAACATAGATTACAAGAATCTACAAATCCAATATTAGAAATCCAAAACCAACCAAATAATAAATTACCAAATCCAGAAATCATCTACCGTGCTATTTTGAATTCCAAATTTCATAATCTTGCAACCAGGCCACATGCTAGTTTTATCGTATTAGTTAGTTTTTGAATAAGTGGTGTCAAATCAAATATTAATTCTCTCTGTCTCTCTGTGTCTCTTTCAAGTAGAGTCTTATCTCCAGAGCTTCAATCCTATTACTTCATATTCTTCTTATTCTTATTCTTTATCTAACCTTATATCCTCTTCGCTATTTCATATATTTCATAACTAAACCATGATCCTTGGTGCCCGAGTCCTAAGAAGTCTATACCCAATTCCTACATTAATGAAACAAAATATGCTTCAAAGAGATCAATTATAGGACTTTTAGTTTTCTTTTGATTTTTCGAAATAACCAATTCCTCGTTAATGACTTCATACTAAGAAAGTTAATGATTCACCCTGTTCAAATTTCAAAGTTCCCATCAATTCACCATTTTCACATTAGGTTTTGGATATGAAAATGCTTAACCTGCCAACATAAACTACTGGGTTAATGATTTGTTAAAGTGATGGAAAGGGGTTCAAGTCCTAAAGTTATCCGGTCTGTTAGCCAATCATCAACTCAACCCGATATCCTATATGAAATCTTTCAGGGATTGTTTTTAATGATGTAGGACCTCTGAAACATGAGGGTTTTGGAGAAACAACCTCCAATCCCCGGATTTTGAAAATACAAACCCCCAACTTATCCGTTAACTAAATACAACCATTATTTTCGTAACTCGGCTAAAAGCCTGGGTTAAGCATGACCAGGGGTAGAAAGGGAGAAATGAAGTCTCAGCTTACTTCCTGCATTATACAAAACCCCTATTTTCCCTCTCTTCTTATGCAAAACTCATGGACTTTCTCTTAAATCTTTCTAATATCTCAAAACTCTCCGTGATTATCGACTAAAATACCCAAGTAAGGATCAACAACCCTCACATCCCATTGAATGATCAATTTTGAAGAACTAGCAAACTTAAGCGCGGATTGAAGTAAACTTTTATCTAGAGATTGATTTTATTTTGCAACTAATTTTGGTTTGATTTATACCTAATTATGCATGCTACTTGGTTCAAATTTAATATATGAATTAAATTCAAGTTCAGCATTTAATTATCTTTAAGTAGGGTGGCGATAGGCTGAAATGGTGAGATGAGATTCTTAAAGTGAGATGGAAAAATCCGACCGTTAAATCATCGACGATCGAATTTTAACATCATGTTCTATACGTCAAAATATGTATGTGTATAAAAAGAATTAGACGATTTGGAGTCTTGTATCTCATGCATCAAGGGCATGCAGTGCATGCATGTAACTTTTACGATGCTTTAACAACCATCTATTTTGCGATCATGATATCCATATCTTAGAAGCGTCTAAATCATCCATTTTTTTGTACACATATGTTGATTGATATGTAGAACAAGATATATGGAGCTGATCATTATTTTGATTGGTGAATAATGGTCGGATTTTTCCATCTCACTTTAAGAATCCCATCTCACCACATATCGCCACCCTCTTTAAATAAATCCACTAGATGCCATTTTTCTTCTTTCCAAAAATGAACGAGGAGATGGAGAAGAAGTTTCGCTGAAATCAATTGATGGAAAATAACAGAATGCGAATAACCAATATATTAACGAAGGAAAATGTATAGAGGTAACAAAATCAAGCATATGGTAGATAGGACAAACTAGTCTATTCAGACCCCAATCTCTCTGCATATAATGCAAACACTTTATTTTGGGAGTTCTAATTGATTTTTTTTCCCTTAGATGTTAATTACTTATACTTTTGTGAGGATAAGTTTAAAAAATAAAAATAAAAATCCTTCCAAAATTTTCCCTATTCTGGGCTATTCATGTCACCATTTGTTTAGATTTTGAAATGATACTCTCTCTTTCTCTGACCAAATAAAATCTTTCCAGTTTCCACCTTCCTTCTCTTTTTCAAAAATAAAAAAAAAATCTTTATTCTGAAAAGTCCATATAAAATTTTTTTTGAAAGAAAAGCTATGTTTAAAAGCCCATGTCATAAAATGGAAAAAATGTTCTTACGGATGCTTGATCGATCGATCTCTAAACAATGGAAAATGTAAATAATTTTTTTTTGAAAAGATCACTTAAAAAAGAAGGAATGCATACCAATCTTTATAAATATGTATAGCTCTTCTCCTACAATATTATATTGGGCTCAATAAATTAAGAAGTTTTATAATACGTAAAATATGATAAATAAAAGATACCAAAAAATCAATATTATTTCTTTTTATATTTATATGATGAAAGAAGCTATGGTATTTGTATACCTGCTTTACAAAATAAATTCTTTTTTCATTTTATATGCAACGCAAGCTTCTTTTGTTCCATATTGCATCGCAACTACAAAGAAAACGAGTATAGCTTAGTTACAAGTTTTGGAGGTTGTATTTACACTATAAAAGATTTAGGGGTTGTTATCAAAATCCCAACAATGTGGGGGTTTCGAGATAAAAAGAAAAACCTTTAAAAAAAAATCCCCGCCAGTTTACCTACCATAGTTAAATATTTCTACAAATAACTTAAAAAATCTTAACAGATTTGAGATTAACAAAATCCTTTCGTTTTTTATTCTAAACCTAAAAAGAGCTTTTTTTCCCGTTAGAGCCCAAGTTTCGACTGATCTCCTTCTCCAAAAAAAATCTCCAATTCTCTCGATTTTGTTGTACTCCACAATCTATTCGAAGGTAAAATTTTGCCATAATTTCACTTTCTTTTTGTCATTTTTTCAAAATTTCAGAGGGTTTTCTGTTTTCGAGGTTTGTTTGTTTTAGGTTTAATTTAGGTTTCTTTTTAAAGAGTTTTTTTGGTTTCATGTTTTATACTTCATTGATCGCCGGGATTTAGAATTGGATGAAAAAGGGTCTCTTTTTTTTTATTTGATATGCTTGCACTTGATTGATTATAAAATGAGATGCTGCATATTTCTTTATTTATTTTTTTGGGTTAAAATTTGTGTAATAAGTTTGCTTGCCGGTATTACTGAAGATTGTTGCTGAAATTGTTGCTCGTTGGAAAATGATGCAGCTTTAGTTATATCGATTAATGGTGCCATCGTTGTAGATTAGAAAGCCTGCAATTTTAGGCACGACTCATGAGAGATCGGATAAATTTTAGGAACCTTCCTTTGCTGTGGGGCCTATGATTCCCTCCCTGTGAGGCCTTAGTTAGTTATGCCAGTTGGCAGTGGGCCCTCCATCGCCATAACAGAATTATTCCCTTTGCTCACAAATTGTTTGATATAATTCCTTCGATTCTGCACTACACCTGAGTCCTTGTGTGCTGCTGCCTCATTGATTCTTGTATCAAACCTCGACTAATTAAAAGTGTATTTTGCATTTTGCTCAAAGTTTGTGTAATTTTTGAACAGTCTAATTAAAATATCATGTTTAGTTTTATGTGTATTTACTTCTTATTTACATGATATAAACCATTTTATCACTCCAAGAAATGAATTTTAATAGTGAAGAAACATAATTTTTATCTGTAAAGCGTATTTTGGAATTTATATTTTGCTTTCTTAACAAGCAATCTATGTCAATCCTATTGAATTTCTAATGCATTATCACTTGCTATTTATTGTTATCTTACTTTTATTTAATTCCTCAATCAAGTGTTGTCAGCCCTCTGAGTAGCCATAAATGTTTTGCTATCTGCAGAAAAAGTTGCGCTCCTCGATGATTCTACTTTAACTTGGAAACCGTTATGGCCGGTGAAGACAATAATCGGCCGATCTCATCAAAAAGGTTAAAACTAAAAGATCTCTCTAATGAGAATGGAAACATGAATCTTAAATCACCAGAAGACTCTCCACTTTCGAAAGCTGAAGCACCGATCACAGATAACAATAAGATTTCTGGTAATGGCACAAATGGGCTTCTTGTATATTCAAGAATGAAACATGGTAATCACCCTAGCCCTAAAATTCTCGAATTAGAAACAGGAAATGCGAAGAGACCAAGAATTGACCATGAACTGCGGCCGCATGACGATCGATATTGGAAAGAGCGATTCGATCGGCTTCAAATGTCTTTAAAAGAAATCGATGAAAAGAGCTTGGAAAAAAATATGAATGGTAAGTCTTTTTTTTTTTGTGCAACATCTCTGCTATTATAACCATAAAACTTGGGGTTAAGGAGGGAATTGATGACAAAATTCAACTAATATTGCTTAGTAGAATGCCATACGGAAAAGAGAAATTATTGTCAAAATTAAAAATAAGAAAAAATTCTAGCCAAATTATGGATGACTAACTATTAATTACAAAGATTTAATATTAACTTAACTCATTAAATTCAACAGCACATATTACTCTATTTCCTCCACGGTTATCCTAACTTACTTGACACATAAACTATCCTTCGATTTGATTTGATTTTATTAATACGTATTGCTTACAACTTAACTCTTCAAATAATTTAATTCTTTAATACTCAGTAAGTAAGTACGAATAGTCATCTGAGATTCATCTCAGAAATTAAGTCATCTGAGATTAAATTCCTAAGTTATGGATTGGTTCTTTATTTTACACAGGAGTTAACATTTGATTTAATTTGTTGATGATTTTAGTTCTCAGAAGCTTATCGGCAGCTGACAGGAGCAGGTTTGCATATGAGTTAGAGAAAAGTGCACAACAGCTGAAAGCGTTGGAAGGTAGAGCAATATAATTATTTTCTATTTTGCCCCTTCTTGCTTTCACTTTAATGGATGTTAATTAACTTTTTTTGGGTTAATTGTACAAACACCCATTTGTGAACTTTTATAACAAACACACCTCTCAAATAATTTATGAACACAAATCTTAAAACACTCAAAGTTGACTGTAAACGGCCCAAATGATTTTCAAATTTTAAATTCACAACTTGTTTGTGTTGCTTAGAGTAGAATTCGAGTATTTTTGAGGTTTTTGGTACATGAATAGAGGGGTTTGGTTGTGCTGAAGCACTGAAGGGGGGGGGGGGGTTATAAGGGATAAACTACAGTCTACAAAGGTGTTTTGTGCTATTAACATTTTATTTTTAATTTTCTGCAACTAAATTCCTAAAGCATGCCTTGGTAAAAGCATAAAATCAATAAAATCAAGAGTATTTTGAAAATAAGAAGTTTTGAAAACCACAACAAGAAGCAAGAAGCAGTATGCAATTAATTTTTTCCCTTTATTTACTATTTTCTTTTGCATTGTAGAGATCGAGACCGAGAGAGGAAGGTCTCTCAATATCTTAGGAAAACCTCTACTAGATAGGACTACATCGATCCCTGTTCGAGTCCATTCTCATATCGATCAAGTTTCAGAGAAGCAATAAAACAGTGGATGCAACCGAGAGATTCAAAATAAGCATTCTGAATATGATTGTATATGGTAAATGTATCATTCTTCTTAGATTATTTATTCGAGACAGAAGAATGTGGATGACGCTAACTTTGCTAATAGTGTAACTATTCCTTTATTTTCTTTCTTTTTTTCCCCTGATTGAAGGAATAGGCAGGTTTTACTTTATATTGCATTTGTAACCCTCAAGTGATTTATTGAACAACCCCTCTGGTCATCGACCAAGGGACCATTAAAAGCACTCAACTTCTACTCTCAATAACTTATATGAGACAACAATTTCAGTTTCTTGGAGTTGAAGTTGAGTCATCTTTAATAATTTTGTCAACGAGCAAAATAGGTGTTTAGGCTAATAAATCACCAAGGGGGTAGCTATAAGATTTTTCTTTTTCTTCTTCTTGCAACATGCCCTTTAAATTCTGCTTGGTACACAGAGTGGAATCTGAAATAATTGCGGAAGCCTAACTGAAATAGTTGGGATGGGGTGGGGTGGGGGTTGTGTGTGTGTGAGAGAATAGGATTATACTATCAATATACCAAAATTAAAAATTCTACACTACACTTACAAAGATAACACAATCGAATAGCTTAGCAAAAAATATACCAATATTATAAGTGGACAAGCAAGCTACAATTGTGACAAACTAAACATATAGCAAATAAGAGCAATATCAAATACAAGTAATGAGCATATAGAGCGGAATATAATCTAGCATGCAATTTCTAAACTAATGAGCAATAAGAGAGTTAGAAATAGCAAATGCAAACACAAAGCTCTTTTTATAGTGGTTTGTGAGATTTCCTAGTCCACTTTCTTTAGACGCACGAGCCCGTTCCACTAAATACGTCTCCATCGAGACAACATATATTGCGCATCCACAACCAAACACGTCACTCGACGCACAAGTGATTTCTCTCTCTTACAAGCTTCTCTCCCGTACAAAGACACCCTTGCATTCAAGCATTCTCACACAAAGAAAGAAAAAAACTTCTCTCGCTCTTCTCTCTTACAAAAACACCATTGCACTCAAGGATTCCCATACAAAGACAAGAAGAGGGTTACAATGAAGCACAATTACTCGCAAAGGAGTTTCTATCAAAGCTCTCTCTAATACTCTTACAAAGTATGGATGATCAAGTTAAGCTTTTGAATCTTTTGTGTGTGAGTGAATTGATAAGCAAATATAAACTCTCACAAGAGATAAGATTTTTGGCTTAAAATCATTTAGATATTGGCAATTGAAAAGCACAAGTAATTGAGTAAGAGATGCCAAGAAAAAAACTAATCCAAAATCATTTTATAACCCAAAGAAAAACAACTCAAAAAAAGTGGGGACAAGCAGAAAAAACACACGGCAGATGTATGAAGTTATAGAGCGCTGACGTCTGGGCTCATATAAAACAAAATCCCCAACGGTTATATTTTTCAAAAAATCTTAACTGCAGACATCTGAAGTTCAAATAGGGCAGACTTCTGAATAAGAAAAAGTTTGGCTAAAATATAATATCAGACGTTTGCCCCGATGAACTGCAGACATCTGTGTTCCTTATTGAAAATCACAGAGCGCAAACCAGACGTTTGTGTTCCTTATTGAAAATCACAGAGCGCAAACCAGACGTCTGAAGTTTAAAAAGCCATTTCGAAGCTCTTTATCAGACGTCTGGTCTTTTGACCTTCAGATGTCTATTTCTCATAAAATTAGGCCATATGAAAAACACAGAAAGAATCCAGACGTCTGAAGAAACATTGGGCAGACGTCTGAAGCAAAAAACTTATGAAAACTTATATTTCCAAATGTCAGAAAATGAACAGTGCGCATACGTCTGAGGTTCAACGAGGCAGACATCTGACAAGCATAACAACAGAAAACTTAGGGTTTTAAGAATACGAAAACTTTAAACTTGAAAACCTGAAGATTGTAAAACTTTTGAGCTATCATGTGTGAGTGTTCACGAGCTCTAATTAATAGAAACCATGATTGATTAAGTACTTACAAAGATCCCTATATCGGTATCGCATTTCTTTGAAATCTTGAATTTTTGTCGTCTCGATTCGAGCTCTTGAAATTTTGGCGCTTCGCTTGAACTTGCGTTGGTCGATTGATCTTCAAATTGGTTTCGATACTTGACTCTTCAAATTCGAACACGCCAATCCACTCACTTGCGTCTTGAAGTCGATATTTGAACTACAAATCTTGAACTTTGACTTTTAACATTTTAATCTCGGACTTAGACTTCTATAGCTATTTGTTAGGAATATGTATGCCCTAGAGGCCATTATTGTATGATATAGTGGATGCTTAGACATATATATAGAGGATTTTCTTGCTTGACATGATAGTATGCTATCTGGTTGCTCTTTATCTTAATATGTATACTTATATTATTATACCATCTCTCTGATACATGTTGATAAAGCCCTTAGGATGTGGACTTGACTACAAGGACTATGATGCAAATCATACTAGTGGAGCCTGGATAGTCCACAAGCACATCCTTTAATAGTTCCTAGTCGAGGGGATATCGAGACAGGGCATCGATATTCCAGAGTAGACTAGTGTGTACGTTTTTTGACCCTGTAGGGGGCGATGGTTGATCCCATAACCATTGGTGTTTGATACCAAAGATTGTGCATAGGTGCTCATTAGAGAATGGGTACACCGAACAGGACTCGCCGAGAACTCCTAGATGGTACTATACCTATCGTCAGATATCAGTTCTCTGGTGATACTGGTATAGGTTAGTCTGTAGATCCGAAATCGTCATGGTGTCTTATGTGGTTCCTACAGTGCTTTGATTTCCTCCCTACCACGGCTCAAAGGAGTCGTGCAAACAGGTGGATTCTGGATACAGTCCCGAGTCACATGGAGGCAGTGAGCGATAGGAGGGGTTTCGTCTCTTCCGGTATTAGGAGATGATGTAGCGCTATGCTCGATTGGCTATAACAGTAAGTCCTTGGTCAGGGCTGATAAGATTTACTAATAAGTGTTATAAGTAGTTTCTCGAACCGTTATGAGCTACACATTGGCACGACTTATCAAGTTACCGGGGTCTGACGATTCCACCCCTAAACTCGATATGCGACATATCAGACGAAGTGAACAGACTGTACGGTAAGTGTTACTTATAGGATTCACGGGAGTTTGGATAAGTTTGCTTGTTGATCTTCTAATCGCTCAATACCTGGGTAGCCGTTATGTCCAGCTAGTACCGTTGACGGCTTATGAGTAACCGATGTGATCATTACCTACTGCTGGCGTATTGACGAGTCTTTAGAGTCCCATATAGAGATTTCCTAGCTTAAGAGAAATAAAGTAAGGCACATATGCTATGTGCGGGAGCCTGATTAAATACGAGTATGTGATACCGTATTCTAATATGGCGATAATTTGATATCGATTAGGTTATATGTGAAATAACCGGATTATTGAATCAAGTGTTGATTCGATAATATGATATACAGATAAATGATATTAGTCGGCTATATATGATATAACCGGATTATTAAATCAAGTGTTGATTTAATAATTTGATATATATTTATATTTGATATATTTATATATTAACTAATATTAATGCTCACCAATTATTTTCTTCTCTTAATATATATATATATATATATATTTATCATGGTTGATGATATATATGTTTTGAACATGGAATTTCTATTTTGAGAAAAATAGAAAAATGAGATGGAAAATGAGAAGATATTGGTGGAATGATGTGAAGCATGGCTCATCTATTTATTTAATGGTTTGCTTTCACTATAGAAGTTTGGTTGCAATTTATTATTGGGTTTTATTCTATCCTTCAATAAGTGTAACCATGAGCCATTCTTCACACAACCCTAACCCTAGTTCATTTGATTTCTCTCTCATTTTCCTCCATATTCTTCTTCCTCTCTAGCCTTTCTTGAGTTGAAGAAAATTAAAGAGAAAGAAAATTCTAAGTGAACCAAACCCCCTAAACCTACTCTTGATTAGCCTTTAAGATTAGGTCGTTTCCTTTATTAATGCATGATTAGTGAAGAGGTAGCTTGACCTAGAGAAGCTTCAAGGTGGATCATCTTTGGCTTCGAAGATCGTGAAGTAAGCTCATTCATTTCTTCAAGTGGAGCTAAGAGGAGTCGTAGGGACTACTACTCGGAGCTATAGAAGTGAAGGACTTGGTCTACAAAGGTTGTAAACTCTTTCACTTAGCATAGAACTTGTTATATCATACTTTAAACCCTAATACTCTAGTTAAGATTCTAGGTTAGTCTAGCTTAGCACACCAAGAATTTTTAAAATTGTATACTTGATGCTTGTAAAAACCTAATGGTGTTGTTAAGACACACTTTCACTATTCATAGCTTGAATTGGCAATTTTGAGAAGCTCTCGTCCGTATCCTCTAACCTCCATTAAATAAACCCGTTTAAGCTCAATTTCCTCCATCCTCCTTTATAGAGCTTCGTCTCGAGATATCCGATATCATAGAATCCTGAAATGCAATCTCAAAGACCAAGCTCATCATATACAATGTTATGGAATAAACAAGTTATATAAACACAAGTATATGAAACATTTATTGTGTTGGATATGTATGCCCTAAAAGCCTGTATTGTATAAGATGCTAGGGATATGTATGTACATGACAATCTTGCTCAGTTGTATAGTATACTATTTGAGTTGTCTTTATCTGAACATGTGTATTTGTTTTTCCTGCTGCTTTATATTGCTTATACACATTGATAAAGACTTGTTACAGTAGTTTACTATTTTGGTTTGTCTTTATCTTAACATGTGCATATGTTATACTTGATATCACATATGGATGATACATGTTGATAAAGCCCGTAGGATTTTGCTTGACTACCAGCGTTGTGATGGCGATCATACTTGTGGTGGCTGAGTAGTCCATAAGTACATCCTTAAATGTCCAAACTCGTAGGAGTATCGAGATCGGGCATCGATATTCCAGCGTAGACTTGTGTATACGCTTCTAGGCCCCGACGAGGGGCGGTGGTTAGTCCCACAACTATTGGTGTGATGACCTTAGATTGTATATAGGTACTCACTAGGGGTGAGTACACTGGACGGACTCCCCGAGAACCTCTAGATGGTATTATACCTATCGTCATATAGCGGTTCTCAGGTGACATGAGTACAGGTTACTCTTTAAACCTGAGATCGACATTTGTCTCATATGAGTTTCTACTGTACTTTGATCACTATCCTACCATGGCTTTACTGAGTCGTGCAAACATGTTTTGGTTGGGTACAGTCCCGAGCTACATGGTGGCAGTAAGCGATTGTCAGGGATTCGTCTCTCCCGGTATTGAGAGTCGATATCGTACCGTGTCTGGTTGGCCAGAACCATAAGACCTTAGCCAATGCAGTTGAGATTTACTGATGGTTAGATCAGTAGTTTTTCAGATTGGTCCTGAGCCACATCGACACGACTTATTGGGTCAGTAGGGGTCTGACGTTTACCATCCCCTAGACCCGATATGCGATACTCTTAGACGAAGAGACCGGACTGTACGAAAATTGTCACAGATAGACTCAGTAGGGGTTCAGATGAGCTTGCTCGTCAGCCTTCCTATTCGACATGTACCCGGGTAGCCGTTACGTACAGCTAGTGTCACTAACGTGCTTGTGGTTATGGATTTATCCAGTAACTCACTGTCGGCGTACCGTCAAGTCTATAGAGTTCCACACAGAGGGTTTTGCTAGTTCAGGCGAAATGATATAGTAGCCGTATTTGATACGTGCAGGATTCCGATCAAATGAGGGTGCTAGATATCTGACATTCGATCTGACGGTAGATAATACTAGCCGGCTTAGGATTAAGACGGATTATTAAATCAGGTATTGATTTAATAAATTACATATGCATATTTCGATATGTATATTCTAGTATTATGTTCTTTGTATTATTCTACCTCTTTAGGTATTCGTATTTCGATACGAATATTGTAATGTATATACGGTAGAGTGTATTCCGTATGTCAGGACTCGGTTCTTGTTCACGGAGCAAACTACCACACATAACAAAATGCCACGCTAATTGTCATACCAAGAGGGCGGGGGCCACCTCTTGAATCTGTGGGGGCCACCTCTAGAGTCCGTGAGACCCACTGTAGAACAATAGGTGTTCCCCTCCGAAAGACGCGGCGGAGACGCGACAAACGTCTTGCCTGAAATTCGGGGCAGATACTAATTGGTGCTATCCGTCCACCTCTCCGAAGATGCCAAGTTGATTTATGGCACCGTGTATAGAAGGTTTAAATAGATGCGACCGATGTAGCAGACTTCGTCAAATTCCCCCTCGCTTGAGGGGTTTTTGATTGTGGGGATGCTCTTCCCTGCAGGCGCAAGCCCCTGCAGTTAATTACGCTACCGCGTTGCGATAACAACTTTCTCCTTCTCCATATGGTCACTCCGTGTCGTGGGTGTTTGTTTTGTGTTTGGTTGCCCGTGGATTATATACGGTGACTAAGTTGTGTTGTCGCCCGTAGGGCGTGGACTAGTCCAAATCCGTATCTTTCTTAGATTTGGGTTTGGGGGTTTGGGTTTAAGAATACGTTAGCCTCATTTGAGACTAAGATCAACTTAAACGTTTGTTAAGGATACGTTAGTCTAATTTTAGACTAAGATCAACTTAACGGGATCGTTTAGATCCGACAAGAGAGCAATTGGGCTCTATTGTTTAGTTTCATGACATTGCGGTCGATAATTAGTTTAAGGACATTACGGTCCATTGTTAGTTTAAGGACATCTCGGTCCATTGTTAGTTTAAAGACACCGCGGTCGAGGTTAAGGACATCATAGTCCATGAGTTTAAGGACCCCACAGTCCGATGTTAGTTTTAAGACATCACGGTCGAGGTTAAGGACATCATAGTCCGTGGGTTTAAGGACTCCACGGTCCAATGTTAGTTTTAAGACATCACGGTCGATGTTAAGGACATCATAGTTCGTGGATTTAAGGACTCCACGGTCCAATGTTAGTTTTAAGACATCACGGTCGAGATTAAGGACATCATAGTTCGTGGGTTTAAGGACTCCACGGTCCAATGTTAGTTTTAAGACATCACGGTCGAGATTAAGGACATCATAGTCCATGAGTTTAAAGACCCCACAGTCCATAGAAATGTGTGATCGCCGGGACCCGTCACCTCTCTGAAAACGTTGAAGGATTACAACGATAAATTTCAGAGGAGTAACGAGATGTACCCTCAAACCAGTGTGAATTGTTTGAAAGATCTGTAGCCCAGTTTGGGACTTAAATTTGTTAAATATTTGTGAGCAGATGTGCTCGGTTCAATATAAGTTGAGGACTTATGGCCAGAATTTGGCTAAGTCCAATTAAAAATGTTTAACATTTTTATTCTTCTGGCTATTAAGCCTTTATTTGGGCCCGGCCCTTTTAATAATGCTAAGCATTGGGTTCTGACATCTTTTGTCTTCATCAGAACAAAGTGTGTTCCGACAATGCGCCACGTGGCGCGCCAGACACTTTGCGCCAGTTAAAGAGCGTATTGCGCTTCTGTCAGGTAGCGCACGCGAAGAGGACACGTGTCGCGCTTAGCGCTAAGCGCTAGCTCATTAGCGCATTGCGCTTTTAATTTATGAGCACTTTATGCTAGTCTATTGGTGCGCCAGTGAGTGACACGTGGCGCGCTAAGCGCTGAGCTCCAGTCCATGAGCATAGTGCGCTGCTTCAGAAGCGCATAGCGCAGATTGTGTCTTTGGTTGACACGTGGCATGTTTTGGCCCTGAGAGCCGATCCAAGATGCGCAAAAGCGCAATTCATGAGTGCAAGGCACTTTCTAATAGCGCAAAGCGCATTTGATCAATTTTAAAATCAAAGAACAAATTTTATGTTCTTCTTAAAGGAGGCTTTGCCTTAAGATTCAAGAACAAAAGTTCTTGTTTTTACAAAAGGGCTCTGCCTTTATAGATCAAAGATTTATGAATGAAGTAAAATACTTCTTTTATTTTTTTATGATTAGATCTTTTAATCTTTTTCTTTTTATTAAAGATCTTGGTCTTTTTTCAGATCTATGATCTTTTTAGAAGATGGTTCTTTTTTTATGAGATGGTTTCATCTCTGTTATTCAAGAACATAGTTCTTTACCTTGAAGATGAAGAAAAATCTTCTTTTTTTCTAAGAGCTTGCTCTTCTTTCTCTTTGAGTTTTCTCAAAATTTGCAGAGGGTTTTCACTATCTTTTTTTTTCTCCTCCTAGACTTGTAGTCTAGGGGCTTTTATATAGGGCCAAATGATTTGTTGAATCAGTTTTAAGAGATCTTTCTCTGATTGATTTGAGAATATTTCCCACCGTTGGATCTTTGATCCTAAGGCTTCTGTTTTACAGAAGATAATCTTCTTGTTTCAATAAGATTGAAAAATCTTTCCATAACAGAATTTTAGTTCTGATTAATTAAAAATTTATTATTAGTAGATCTTTTGATCTAACGGTGGGGAATTTTTAATTCCAGTGCTGGCGCACCTGCGTTCGACACGTGGCGTGCAGTGCAAAGCGCAGCGCAACTGCGCTAGCGCACCCGTATTTGACACGTGGCACGCAGCGCAGCGCAACTGCGCTAGCGCACCTGTGTTGGACACACGGCGCGCAGCGCAGAGCGCTGGATCTGAAGCGTTGCTTCTACTTTTAAAATTTAAAACAGAGTTTTGCTCTGATTGGGGGTGCGCTGCCTAGGGGGCAACGCACCTGGCGCTAGCGCGTCTGCGTTTGACACGTGGCGCGCAACGCGCAGAATCTGAAGCATTGGTTCAATTTTTGAATTTTGAAATTCAAAATAGAGTTTTGCTCTGATTGGGGGAAGCAAATGCCCCCCCCACCGTTGCGCTCACGTGGCGCACACGTGAGGGCAGCGGTGGCAACATTTGAGCTCTTGGATCAACTCAGAAGTTGAGAAGCGGTTCAATGCCTATAAATAGGACTTTTGGTCTCTTAGATAATTTCCATCTTCTTCTTAAGAATTTTCATTCAAAGCCTTACTCTTTTGTTTAAGAAATTTCAAGAGTCAGAACTCTTTCCAAATTTAGGTAAAAATTAATCTTTTTTTAATAAATTAGGGATTTTACCCATTAACAGAGCCTTGCTCTTCATAGATCTTTGATCTAAAGAAAACCCTTTTAGGGTTTCATTAATAGAGCCTTGCTCTCCTGAACCTATAGATCTAAAGAGATCTTTTCTTGGGGTCTCTTATCCCATGAATCAGAGCTCTGCTCTTTTATAATATATGTGGATCTTTGGATCTTTGATGAAGAACTCTTAAGAGTTTTTTCATGGATCTTGAAGATCCCAGAATTTTTAATTTACAAAAATTAATTAATTTTAATTAATCTTTAATGGATTTTCCATCATCATTACAGAGCCAGGCTCTTTAAGGAATTTTATTCTTTCATGACCAGAGTTTGACAAGTGTCACTCTGTTATAGAGCTTTCCTCTCAAAGGGAGATATTCTTCTTTTCCCGAGAGATTTCTCATTAAATGAGAAAATTCTTTGAGGATCTCCTCATTAATTAACAGTCTCATCCAATGATGAGGCTGTTTTATTAATTGATGCATTGTCATCTGGATTTTGTGGGTCCCCCTTTGGTCCCCTTTCCATTGCATTGCAGTGTGGTACAAACTTTAAAGTGCCGAGTGTCAGAATTTTAAAATTAAATTATAGTACTGACAATCGAATTCTGTTCTTTCTCGCAGGAGACATGTCTTCCGATCTCTCTTTCCCGTTTTTCCGTTCAGAGGGAGGATTCCCTGAGGCACCTGTGGACCGGGAGGTTCTCGCGCTCATCAGAGACTATGACCCGGAACACAAAAACCTTCACTTGTGGGGTAGGTGGTACGACCAGATAATCAGAGGTCGTCGTAGCTTCTCTTTTGCGACGCCGTCGGATCCGATCTCGTCGATTTCGTATGCAGATGCACCCTCAGTGAACTATGCCGTGGAGGTTGTCAACTGGACTTCGGAGGGTCTTCTTCAACCTTCGATTGCCGCCATACCCATACAGCTGCCGGCAGCTTTGGATACTTTGGGGCGGCGCATATGCCAGGGCGAGTCACGCCCTTGGGGACAACCTTACAACATCGGGTTGACTCCCCGACATTTGGCCAGGTATTTGCAGTGGGCCAGGTACATTTTGTCGGCGAAGAAAACGCAACTGCTGAAGCTCGGCCTATATCCTGCGGTTTATGCTTCATTGTTCCAATATTCTGCTCCTCCGACATGGTGGATTAAGGCGTTCTTGGAACAATGGAACATCCCAACCCATACCTTTCTTCTACTGGACAGAGAAGTCTCCATCTCCGTAGAAGAATTTGCTGAGATTTCTGGTCTGCCGGTTAGGGGGGAGCACTATGAGGAGCTGCTTCCTCCGGATGAATACGTTTTTGCCACCAAGCCGGTAGTGATGGGCCTAACACCGGAGAACGCCATTTAGCACCAGTTTCCTAGTCTGATAAAGGTGCTGAACATGTACGAGAGCCTCTTCTTGGAATCCGGAGGCCGGGGGGTCAGTTTCGCAGACTTCATTGCCCGGTTTCTTCGCCCGGAGGTACTATCGCAACGAGGTGAAAAATTTGCCAAGCTCGACGATCCCTTCGGCTTTGGCTTGGACCGTCGACCAGTACTGGAAGATGATCAGAAGGGCTTTTATCTTCCCGATGCCGCGATCATTCCTCTTTCAGAAATCGCCGCTCCGGGTATTGACGAGGAGGCTTTCTTTCTTGGGTTTCTTGGGTTGTGGTTGTGCTGGTTTGCGCTCCCTATGCACCCTCGCTATATGAGGCCATCCGTCTTCTACCCAGCGTATCGAATGGTGGCCGGAATATAAGTGGCCATCGGGATTGCCGGGTTAGCCCACCTGTAGCGGCGGATACAACTGAACCGGGGGTGCATTCCGCCAACTTCCCGATGCACTACTTTACTTCGTGGATGGAAATGCACGTGCTCGGGGTATTTGGTATTCATAAAAGACCTCCGTTTTTTTAGAAATGCAAATTCCCGAGAATTATGCAGCGGGTTGACGCTTCTATCGTGAATCCGTCTCAGCGGGAGGCTAGGGGGTTGCTTCTTCGTCCGCGCACGGTCGGAGCCGGTATGTCTTTTACGGACAAAGTCCTGACGATCGGTCAGGAAACTTCCAAGACGGTGGTGGCATTGCGCGACACCTTTAAGGACGGGGCCTCCGTGTTGAAAGCCCGGAAGATTCTACATCTATACTCTATCAGGCCGGGCTTTCTTGTATTCAGGCAAAATGATGCAGCGCTTTTTATGAGATATAACCCCCATCATTTTGCCTAGCAGCTGAGCTATAACCAGGGGGTTCCACTGGAGGCGTTCTTGGAAGAACCTGCTGCCACCAGAGAGGGAATACGGGGTGCGCTGCATCACTTTATGCGCTTGAATACGGGCTCCCACTTCTTTATTAGCGAGCCGAGCTGCATTCCGGGGGCCCTTAATGTACACGGGGCCTGGTATCAACACGCGATGGGCGCTGTTATCAGGAAAGAGAGGCGGCTGCTGCTCGATCGCAAGAGTGCGCCTCCTGCCAGCGATCGCAACGTCCTTTTGAAGCGACGGATAGCTGCCCCCCCCTCCGCTAAGAGGGGTTGCTGCAGTTGAGCCTCCACATGTGCTAAGCCCCACGCGTGGATTGCCCCATGCTCCTGTGGAGACGGTAACTGTAGCTTCACCTGAATCTGGCGTGGGCTCGGATATCGGGACTCGCCGTCCCAAAGTGCCGACGAAGCGAAAGCTGGTTTTGGCTGCGACCGGAGCTCGCTCACAGAAGAAAAAGAAGTCGATCTTTTCTATCGACGTTGTACTTGGCCAAGAGCCTCATGCTCCTTACTGTGAAGACCTGAGTGAGTATGGGACGAACGAGGGCTTATTCATGCCGACAGACGATACTGATCTGGCGGCTGCCATTGCAGCTTCTAAACAATTGGCCAGTTACGAAGAGGGGTTGGCTATCCTGGTGCGATCAGGTACTCATTAGCTGTATTTTTCTCCATCATATCGTATTTCTATTATTGTGTTATGACCGACGTTTTTCTTCTTTAACAGGCATTTCCACTAAAGAAGTTCTTGCTGCCTCTCTCAAGACTTTTGAGGAAGAGGAACGACTTCGAGCATCCTTAGGTATCGGTACATTTCGGTTCACCATGTTCCTGCTTCTATTTCTTATGAGTAATCTGACCCTTTCTTTGTCTTATCGCATGGACCACAATATCGATCCCGCAAGCTGATGCGGAAACTCTTCCCGGATCAGCTACCGAAGTCCCGGCCTCTTCGGCACTGCCGAAAGAGGCCTTGCTTGAACGACCTATGACGGAAGCCTTGACGGCTCCAGAGGTAACCCTGGATGCGGACGATGACGTCTTGTTGAAGGAGGCTTCTAGAAGGTCTGCTTTGACGGCTCGGGAGGAAAGGAAGCGCCGGAGGCGCGCAGCAAGGGAGCTTAGTGCTACTTTAGCTGCGGGAGCGGGTTCGAGCGCCGCCACCCCTGTCGCTATCCTTCAGAGGAGTCTCCGGTAGCCTTGTCTACTGCTTATAGACGGGCGGCACGGGCGGCTCGGGAAGCAAACGGTAAATCAACTCCAGGTAATATGCCGTGAGGTTCCGTTGTCAAAGTCTTAAATTATCAGTTCTCATATACCTTATCTTGCAGGGCCGAGCCTTACCGAAGAAGTGGCGGCGACCGCTGAGCCTGAGGTAGCGGTGGAGGAGGTAGCTGTGATTGCTGAGCCAGGGGTGACGGGAGGCGAGGTGGCCGCAATTGCCGGGCTCGAGGTAGTGGCTGACGAGACAGTCACGATTGCTATGCCTGATATAGATACCGTTGCCGAGCCTGAGGTGGCGGCGGGTGAGACGGCTACCACGGCCGAGCCTGAGGCGGCATTGGATGAGACGGCTACAATTGCTGAGCCCGAGGCGGTGGCGAGCGAAATGGGTACAATTGCTGGGCCCGAGGTGGCCGCTCTCTCTCAAGAGTCAAGCACCGCCCCGATCATCGCTCTTCCCGCCTACGGTTCTTTGCCGTCTCCTGGCATCACAAGCGTGACGACGGCTCTCATGGAGTCAGGGGATGAGGTGACGGGAGGTGAGACCACCCCGATGGAAGAGGGGGACACCGTTGTTGTATCAAGTGACGCCCTCGTCACGGTTCCGGCTGGCGATTCATCAGGTAGATTTTAGGTCACCGCCCTTCTTTTTATTCCGCAATCTTTTTCAATCTTTCCTGACAGGGTTTATCTTGTTTCTAATGCAGGTGTGGCTAGTGCTGATGTCGTGCTACCCGAGGCAGCGCCGTCAGTTACCGTCCTGATGGTGACCACCTCTCTACCTTCTCTCGCACCGTCTCAGATACTGGAAGGTATGGATTTATGACCCATCAGTCTTATCTCTAGGCTATACAATTTATGTACCGACGTTGCATTATTACATCTTTGTAGGAGTCCTCTTTGACCACCTGTACCAGGTGCTGCACTCCCACTTCTCCTTCCTGTCGGAGATTGCTTCATCCAGTGGCACTGGTGAATACAGCCTTCAGTTAATGTTCTTTCTTTTACCAACAGTGAAATCATTTCTGATTCTTCTTTGCCTTGATTGCAGTACTACAGATTGAAGGAGAAGATGAGAGAACAGTTGTGCCACTGGTCCTCCCGGCTTTGCCACCTGCTGTAGCTGGTATAGTAAATCCCATTGTTCATGAACCTCTTATATTTCTTGAACCGTCATCTGATTGTGATTTGTTTTGCAGCGGTCGCTTCGACTCTGGCCTCTTTCGAGTCTCGCATTATGATGCCGGCATGGCCCTTTTCCAAACGTCCATCCTCAAAAGGTGCTGTGACCAGTCTGCGTATGCTGAGCGAATACGTCGAGGAGCTTGACGCGGAGGCTCCTACATCTGCCGCCGATTTTGTTGCCAAGGTCAACCCAATGCTGGCGACACTTGTGAACTTCCATAATGAAGGTGTCGTCGAGTCTTGGGTTAATCATTGCAGGAAGTTGAGGCCGGTCTGCATGAGCTTGAGCTTATGCGTCTTGCCCCTGAGACTCAGGCTTTGAACTCCCAGTCGGCCGCATGGATTGAGCAGAGTGTTCCATTCCTTCACCATTTCGAACGAGAGGCAACCCTTAAGCGTAAGGAACGTGAGGCGACTGCTGCTGAATCTGCCCAACTGCGCACTGAGGTTGCAGCTAATGCTGCCTAGCTGAACACTATTTTTGAAAACCTTCAACGGTGTATCTCTGACGGGCTGGTGTTGAGGAAGAAGCTTGATCTTAATGAGCAAGTCGCGCAGAGTCAGGAGGCTGCCCAGCAGGAAGTTGATCAGAAACTCTCATCCTTTTTGCAGCAACGGGCCCAAGTTGAAGCAGAGCTGGCCATGGCGGCTGATCGTGAGGAAGAGTTGAGAAGAGCGCGCGAGCAGCTAGCCGGTCTATTGAAAACGCCTCCCTCCCAAAAGCTGTTTTTGTATAGATTGAACACTTGTAATCTTTGAATAACATGTATCCATTTTTTTTATTCTTTTATATGATTTGCCTTGTACTCAATTGAATTCATGAATAAAAGATACACATTTTTTTGTTATACTGTTGCTTTCTTCTCCTTGCTGTGTTGTTGCCATGTGATTTTAGCAAGTGCGGTCTGTAGATAGTATATAGCTGTCAATCTTGGATCCTTTGTAGAGTGGTGATAGCTTAGGAAACAGGGTTAGGATCTGTCATCTAAGACTTTTCAATTTTATGAGCTGTGAGGGTCTGATAAAGAATTTTCTCCCTACCGGTCGAGAGGATTCCGTAGGTGTAATTTCTCCTTAAGAATCGTGAGGATTCCTAAGTGTGTTTTCTCTTGAAATTCGTAAGGATCTGACAAGATAATTTACTCCCTTACGAGTCGTGAGGACCCGTAGGTGATGGGTGAAGTTGTCCTTATCCGCATTTCACGGAGTCAGGAGTTGCTCTGGATGCTTCCCACGGGTTCACTGCCGTGTTCTGCAAGGACCAGGCTCCGCTCTGGACATTTCCCACAGGGTCAAGGTTGACATTATCCGCGTTCTACGTAGCCAAGAATTTTGCTCTAGATACTTCCCACGGGTTCACTGCCGTGTTCGGAGAGGACTAGGCTCCGTTCTGGATGCTTCATACGGGGTCAGGATTGACATAAGCCGTGTTCCACGTAGCCAGGAATTTTGCTCTGGATGCTTCCCACGGGTTCACTGCCGTGTTCGGCGAGGACCAGGCTCCGCTCTGGATGCTTCACACAAGGTCATTGCCGTGCTCTACGAGGACCAGGATTTGCTCTAGACGTTTTCCACGGGGTCAGGAGTGACATAATCCGCGTTCCACGTAGCCAGGAATTTTGCTCTGGATGCTTCCCATGGGTTCACTGCCGTGTTCGGCGAGGACCAGGTTCTGCTCTGGATGCTTCACACAGTGTCATTGCCGTGCTCTGCGAGGACCAAGATCCGCTCTGGACATTTTCCACGGGGTCAGGAGTGACATAATCCGCGTTCCACATAGCCAGGAATTTTGCTCTAGATGCTTCCCACAAGTTCACTGCCGTGTTCGGCAAGGACTAGGCTCCGCTCTGGACGTTTCCCATGGGGTCAGGATTGACATAAGCCGCGTTCCACGTAGCCAGGAATTTTGCTCTGGATGCTTCCCACGGGTTTACTGCCATGTTCGGCGAGGACCAGGCTCCACTCTGGATGCTTCACACAAGGTCATTGACGTGCTCTGCGAGGACCATGATCCGCTCTGGAAGTTTTCCACGGGGTCAGGAGTGACATAATCCGCGTTCCACGTAGCCAGGAATTTTGCTCTAGATGCTTCCCACGGGTTCACTGCCGTATTCGGCGAGGACTAGGCTCCGCTCTGGACGTTTCCCATGGGGTCGGGATTGACATAAGCCGCGTTCCACGTAGCCAGGAATTTTGCTCTGGATGCTTCCTACGGGTTCACTGCCATATTCGGCGAGGACTAGGCTCCGCTCTGGATGCTTCACACGGGGTCAGGATTGACAAAAGCCGTGTTCCACGTAGCCAGGAATTTTGCTCTGGATGCTTCCTACGGGTTCACTGCCGTGTTCGGCGAGGACCAGGCTCCGCTCTGGATGCTTCACACGGGTTCACTGACGTGCTCTGCGAGGACCAGGATCCACTCTGGACGTTTTCCATGGGGTCAGGAGTGACATAATCCATGTCCCACATAGCCAGGAATTTTGCTCTGGATGCTTCCCAAGGATTCACAGCCGTGTTCGGCGAGGACCAGGCTCCACTCTGGATACTTCACACGGGGTCATTGCCATGCTCTGCGAGGACCAGGATCCGCTCTGGACGTTTCCCATGGGGTCAGGATTGACATAAACCGCATTCCACGCCAGGAATTTTGCTCTGGATGCTTCCCACGGGTTCACTGCCGTGTTCGGCGAGGACCAGGCTCCGCTTTAGACATTTCCCACGGGGTCAGGATTGACATAAGCCGCGTTCCACGTAACCAGGAAGGGTTGAATTCATCCGCATTTCATGGGGTCGGGGTTTGGCCGTCTGTCATCTGTGCACCGCCGAGTCATGGAATTGGGAGTTGCCGTTGTTCCACTTTGCTTTATGTTGTGTCTGTTGTGATGAGACGAATGTTGAGATGATATCCAGGCCATCTGTGAACCATTGAGATTTGGTTTCTTCTTCTGATGAAACCTGGGGAGGAAAGGCATGATTCCTTCTTTGTTTGCGCCCTTGGATTATATATAGGGATTGATGTGATATCACCTGTAGGGCATAAATTTCATTTTTTTAATTTCTTTCCGCGACGCTCTATCATTTCAGCTTTTATATCACGAAGGTCGCGATTGCCCAATCATTTCGGCTATTTTTCGCGGTGCCCAATCATTTCGGCTATTTTTTTATTTACTCGCTGCTTTTTATTGCGAGTTGCCTAATCATTTCGGCTATTTTGCATGCATACATTTTTACTTGCTGACTTTTTATTTGCATGTTGCCCCATCATTTCGGCTATTTCGTATGCATGTGTAGCTTGCTGGCTTTTCGTTGCAAGTTTGGGATTAGACACCGATTTCGGCATCAGCACCGCTACAACTGGGATATTGCCAAGCGCGAATCATCATTTGCCTTAGTCGATGTCGAACAAAGGTGGCTTAGTAGACAGGGTTAAGATCCTGTTGACTAAGGCTTTTGACTTCATGAGCCGTAAAGGTCTCATAAAGGTATTTCTCCCTGCGAGTCATGAGGATCTCGTAGGTGTGTTTTCTCCTTAGGAATCGTGAGGATTCCTAAGTGCATGTTCTTTTATAAGTCGTAAGGATCTTACAAGAGGGTTTTCTCCTTATAAGTCGAGAGGACATACAAGGGTTGTTCATTATGTAGACATATCCCTAGTCACGGATGGGACTTTGTTAGGGAAATGTTTATTCGCGTCCGTGGATTGTATACAAGGGTCAGTGTTGAGCCGCTTGTAGGGCAGTATCGGAGGTTGTGGGGGCTGCTTAAGAACAGGTTCAGATCCCTGTAGCTTAAGACTTTTGAATCTTATGAGCCGTGAGGGTCTCATAAGAGGGTTCTCCTTACGAGTCGTGAGGATCTCGCAAGTGTAATTTCTCTTTAGGAATCGTGGGGATCCCTAAGTGTGTTGCTCCCTTGTGAGTCGTAAGGATCTTACGCAGGTGGTTTCTCCTTACAAAGTCGAGAGGACCTTGCAAGTGTCTTTTAACGAGATTGCGCCCTTTCGGGTTTTCACAAAACTCGCCGGCAGCCCTGCTGATTTTACCCACGGAGCCCTTTCGGGTTTTCATCCGTGCCCTTTTTGCTTGTGGACATACCGTTTTTTTATTCTAACGAGGTTGCGCCCTTTCGGGTTTTCACAAGACTCGTCGGTAGCCCTGCTATTTTTACTCACGAAGCCCTTTCGGGTTTTCATCCGTGCCCATTTTGCTTATGGACATACCGTTTTCTTTGTTCTTTCTTTTTTTTTATTCTTTTTTTTGTATCAGTTTTGGGATGCTGCAATCCACCGTAGTTTATCGACGTCTCGGTCAACAGCTAGTTTTAGCATATGGTGGTCCATCATTAGTTTAGGGACATTTCGGTCCGTTGTTAGTTTAAAGACATTCCGGTCCGCTGTTAGTTTAAGGAAGTTTCGGTCCACTGTTAGTGTAAGGACGTTTCGGTCCGTTGTAAAGGAAGCCGGGTACTACTTATAGAGTTTGGGCTTAGAAAGATAGCGAGCGGACATAGTCGTAGTCATCTATCATTGACCTAGGCCATGACTTATCAAGCGTAGTATTTCTTCAGGAAGTGACCATTTATTGGCCTGAAAGGTCTTTCACCATGCATGTTCATGAGTAGATAGGCCCCACCCTGGTAAACTTTGTCTATGATATACGGGCCTTCATAGTTTGGCTCAAATTTCCCCCGCTTGGCGCAATTAGGGATCATAGGTCTTTTGACCACCAGCACGACTTCGCCTTGGCGGAATGTCCTCGGCCTAGTCAATCTTTCATATGAGCGCGTCATCTTTGCTTTATAAGCTTCTAGATTTTGTTGCGCTATGAGCCGGGTTTCGTCAAGGGAATCGAGCTCCTCAAGCCGAAGGTGAGCATTCTCTTCTTCCGTCAGCTCGTAATGAGCTGCCATTCGTAGAGAGGGTAGCTCTATCTCGAGGGGGAGTACTGCTTCTGTACCGAATACCAATGCGTAAGACGTTGTGTTCGTGGCCGTCTTGAATGCAGTTCGGTACGCCCAGAGAGCTTCATGCAGTCTCCCATGCCAGTCCTTCTTATTCCGGGACACCGTCTTTTCACGATCTTTGTCAAGGTCTTGTTGAAAGACTCAGCTTGACTGTTAGCTCGGGGATTATAAACTGAGGAGTATCTCCAGTCTATGTTGTGCTGTTGTGCGAAGCGGCTGATCTTGTGGCTTCTGTAGGCTGGCCCATTATCGGAGATGATCCATCGCGGAGTACCGAACTGGTAAATGACGTATGTCTTGAAGAAATGGAGGATATTCTCCGTCTTCACTTCTCTTAGCGGTACTGCTTCTGCCCATTTGGAGAAGTAATCAGTTGTCGCCAAAATGAATCGATGTCCTCTGGACGATGTTGGTTCGATGGGGCCGATTATGTCAGTCCCCTACATTTCGAACGGCCAGCTAGCCACTGTCGGGTGTAGCGGATTCGGATGCTGATGGATAAAATCTCCGTGGATCTGGCACGAGTAGCATTGCTTCGCATACTCGAGGCAGTCTTGGATCATCGTGGCCCAATAGTAGCCCATCTTTTTAATCTTCAGATTCATCTTCGGCCCGGCTTGGTAGAACCGTAGAGTCCGTCATGAGTTTCTTGGACCACTCTCTTTGCCTCTTCGGGTCCCGGACATCTTAACCACAGAGAATCAAATGACCTCTGGTACAGAGTATCGTTGACGAAGGCGAAAGATAGGGCTCGCTTCATTAGCTGATGTTTTGAAGACGCATCTTCAGGCGTTCGACGGGATTTGAAGTAGTCTATAAAGACTTCTCTCCAATCCTCAACCTTTTCTTGGTCTTTTACTTGTAGAGCCATTTGCTCGGTCGTTCCCTTTTCCTCGGACGACTTTGGAAATATTTCTGACCCGACGGCTTTGCACAACGATCCTTATATCATCGAGGTTCTCATCGGCCAATTCTTTAGCAAGCTTGGCTAATGCATCCGCTTTACTATTTTCCGCACGCGGTATGCTTTCCAAGGTGTAGGAAGGTATTTGGGTTAGCAGTTGCCGTACCCTCTCGCCGTACTTCACCAGTTCCGGTTTGCACGTTTGATAGTCGCCGTTAATTTGACTAACGACCAGTTGGGAGTCTCCGTATATGAGGAGGTTTTCAATTCCCATGTCAATAGCGATCTCGAGACCTGCTATCAAAGCTTCATACTCGGCTTCATTGTTTTTCCTCGGCTCTGTTAAGGAGAAGGCAAAGCGCATTATCCCTCCTTGTGGAATTACGAAGATGAGGCCTACCCCTGATTTGATTATGGGGGTGTTTTGTTTGCGCTTCTTCATGGAGGATGCTCCATCGAAGTAAAGTTCCCACCGGGTGCCATTACCATCGATCGTGTCAAACGCATGCTCATCTGGTAGTTCGTAATTCAAAGGAGAATCGGCAGGTATCGAATGCTCAGCAAGGAAGTCGGTGATGGCCTGGCCTTTTACTTCCTTAAGAAGCTGATAAGTTATCGAGAACTCCATCAAGAGCAAGGCCGATTTAGCGAGCCGCCCTGTCAATATGGACTTTGACATCAAATATTTGAGAGGATCCACTTTCGATATGAGACGGACTTCATGTGCCAATGCATAGTGCCTGAGCTTTGTTATCGCGAAGATCAATGCCAGGCAGTGTTTTCGATGGGAGAATAATTGCTTTCTGCCCCCAGCAGAACTCGACTCAAATAGTAGAGGGCTCTCTCTTTCCCTTGGTCGTTCTCTTGTGTCCATAATGCGCCTAAGGAACCTTCAAGGGCGGTTATATACAGAATGAGGGGTTTTCCCTTGACCGGAGCAGCCAGCACTGGCGGATTCTATAGGTATTGCTTGATTTCATCCAGCGCGCTTTGGCATTTGTGATCCCAGACGAACGGGGTTCCCTTCTTCATTAGGTGGCTGTAGGGGCGGCACTTGCCGGAGAGATTGGCTATAAATCGCCGAATATACGCGAGCTTTCCTTGGAGAGACCGCAATTGCTTGAGAGTCTTTGGCAGAGGCATTTCCATGATCGCTTTGATGTTCGAGGGATCTATTTCGATACCTCGGTGTCGGACGATGAACCCCAGCAATTTTCCCGAGGAGACTCCGAACGCGCATTTAAGAGGGTTCATCTTCAAGTTGTATTTTCGGAGGCGTTGAAACTTGATCCTCAGATGCTCTAAATGTTTCTCATATGATTTGCTTTTCACCATGAGGTCGTCGATATAGCATTCGACGATTTCATGTATGAGGTCATCGAAGATCTTCGTCATGGCCCTCTGATAGGTGGCATCGGCGTTCTTTAGACCAAAAGGAATCACCTTGTAACAGAATATACCCAGAAGGGTCCGGAAAGCGGTATGCTTCTGGTCTTCGGGATGCATCTTTATCTGATTGTATCCTGACGAGCCATCCAAGAAGGAGAAGACTTCGTGAGTGGATGTATTATCTATCATCAGCTCAGTGACCGGTACTGGGAAGTCGTCTTTCGGGCAGGCTTTATTGAGATCCTGAAAGTCTACACATATGCGCACTGTCCCATTTTTCTTCATCACCGGGATGATGTTGGTGATTCAGTCAGGATACTGAACTTCTTGGATGAAGCCAGAGTCGATCAGCTTCTTGACCTCGGCGTTGATGCTCATCTCAAGCTCGAGCCGCATCCTTCTCGGAGCTTGTTTGATTGGCTTGGCGTCCGGAGATATCGCCAATCTGTATACAGCTATTTCTGGATCTAGCCCCAGCATCTCGGAATAGTTCCATGAAAAACAATCTTTATGCTACATAAGCACGTCTTTTAGTGTAGCTACCCTTTCTTCAGACAGCAGCTCACTGACGAATGTCGGCCGCGGGTCACTTGCCATCCCCAGATCAATTTTCTTGAGGTCATCCGCAGTAGTATGTATTCCATCTTCCAACTCTTTCGGCGCCGGTGGAAACTCTAAGATAACCTCGTCATCATTGTTTTCGAAGCACCAGGGGAAGTCATCCATATTCTCGGGCTCTTCTTCTGATAGTGTTATCATATGACAAGTACGAGCTCGCTTCCAAGACCGATGTTGATCTGGTTCTACTCTCGCTGTATGCGCGGCTTTTGGTTCATGCTTTTGTGGCGGAGTTACCTTCCAACTGCTGGATAGGGCGAACCTGCCGAGCTGATATTGGTCTTCGACCCAGTTCTTGAAGGTGAAGCAGTCTTCGAGAGGATGTCCTATTGCTCGGTGATAGGAGCAATAATCTGGGTGAGAGGCCTCGTTGGCTTGCTCGGGGTGCTTGGACTCCGGAAATGTAATCATTTGATGTTTTATGGCAAGATCAAGTATCTTCCGTGTTTTGTTCTGAAGAAAAGAGTATGCTCGACCCATCTTCTTTATAAGAGACGAATCCGGATTGCTCGACTCCCAATTGCGTGGCTTCTTGGTCCCGCTTTGTCGCTCTCGAACGCTTTTCCCGTTCCTTGATTTATTTTTTCCTCTGCGTCGGGCCTTTTGTATGACGGGTTGATAAGGAAGAGCATTATCATTTTCCACGGCCAGTTGAAGGAGGCGCTGACTCCTGGCTTTTTCGTAAATGTCCATCTCGCAATTATGGTCATCCCAGATTTTCTGACCCGCTTCCCTTACTAGCTTGTACATCCGTTCTTCAAACGACGGACTCAGCATTTTGATGACAGGACCTTGTTTTGGTTCAGGATCGGCGTCTCTTAGCAGAGTGTCTTCTTCTTCATCGAAGTCATGTATGACGTAGCTGCTATGGACTCGCTCCCGTTTTTTGGATTGAACATATCCAAGCCCGATCGTTTCCATTCTCCCATTAGGCAACTTGCGCTGAGTTCCAGGGACATCCCAAATCCTGTTGTAGAATCGAGCTTGTTGAGTAGTCTGTCTGAAGGGTACTCCTTGACGCTTTAATAGCCTTTTCAAACCTTACATGTAATATCTAGGCAGACGAATGGGCTGGAGCCTGTCAAGTGTAGAATCCACGCCATGCCAAATTTCTTTTTCCACTTTGGTTTCCCCGGATATGTAGAATAGGATCGCCTTTTCACCTTTTCGCCTGGGAGGGACGTAGAAGGTCTGCAGTTCTTGCATACTATAAGTTTCAAGTGCATCGAGCTCTTTGTAATGCTCTTGTGGAACCATGGTGATTTGCAAAGTCTGATTATCGCCAGCGAAGGTTTGTATTGATGGCCGAACATAAAATATAGCGTTAACCTCGTCTTTCGAGTCGCTGCCGAAGATCAACATAGGGGCAGACGATCCTGGGTTGTTGCGTTGTGGCGGCCCTGAATAAACTATCTCTTCTTCTTCCTCGGTGTCACTCCCGAAGACTGGAATAGTGGTGATAGCTTTGTCCTTCGATTTGTGACATCTCTCCGTGTCCTCGAAATCTGGTAGGAAGTATTTTGCATCTTCATACTTTCGGACTTCGTTCACGGAGAATGGGTTCAACTCCCCCGTCACAGTGTACTCGAGACCATCCTTGAAATACTTCATACACTGATGTTGCGTAGAAGGTATAATGTTGTACTCGTGTAACCAAGGCCTGCCGAGCATAGCATTGTAGCATGTCTTAGCGTTAATGACGTGGAACTTGATATCCATGACAAGTAACCCGAAGCGTAACGTCAATATCACAGACCCGAGAGTCCGTGGTGACTGGGAGTCGAAACCGGAGATAGTGATTTTGTCACAAGCTAGGTGCTGAACGCTCATGCAGATTTCCTTCAATACTCGTATGTTCAGAAGATTGACGGAAGACCCATTGTCGACTAGGATTTTGCCTATCTTGATATCATGACATTATCCGGAGACATATAAGGGGCGGCTGTGCTCGTACGTCCTAACGAGGAGATCTTCTTCGCTGAAGGTGATATCGGCTGTGTGCACTTCTTCCAGCTCGTCCTTCATCTTTTCTTTGGCGAGGCAAGCTTGGAATTGCTCGGGCTCCTGCAGTGCCTTAATCAATGAATCTCTTGCTTCTTTTGATAGTAAAAGGGCGTCGAGAATGCTGAGCTACGAGGGTAACTTCCTCAAGTGCGCCAGAACGTTGTAGTCCACCTTACTTTTCTTTGGCGGGTCCTTGGCGGTCAGCTCTTTCATGACTTGGTCATCTAAGGCGATATCCTCAGAGACCTTTTCTTTTCCCTTATCTTTTCTATTCGTGGGTCCGAGATTCTTTTCGGGCAGCGTACGATTGCGCAGCTGAATATTTTCGCAGGATTCGGTTCTTCCTCTTTTCCTGAGGTGGATTCTTTGAAGAGAGAGACAAGAGTCATTTCTTTGTCAGAGTCACTCCCGAAGATGAGAACCTGCGATCCCCCGGCGTTGACCGTACGACAGTTGCCGGTAGTTCTTTTATGCTCCTCTGTTGTACTTCTCTGCTCCCGACGAGTTTTGCATTTCATCCGCTTAAAATGTTGTCGGTGAGCAACATATCCCTGCCACCATCTTTTGAAAGCGATGCACACTTCGGTGGGGTATGCGATCTTTCTATGATATAGGCAGTAGCTAGGATGCATCTTTGCTTCACCGAGAGTGTTTCCTTCGGAGGGTGGTAGCTTCATTCCCATTGATATGGCTTCAGCAAACCTTTTCCTCGTCTTGAACTTGTTTTTATTCACAACGGATGTCCCTTGATGCGGTGGGAGTGTCTCGACTCTTTCGTCCAGTCGCCGGCGTTTAGCCTTTCCAAATATGGCCATCTCACGCTCCCGATCAGCTTTACTTTTCAGAAGAGCTTCATTTAGGAATGTGTCGATCATCTCTTCTGATGGCCCTGGAAGTTTCGGTTCAGGCCCTGCCCCCAGTCTGTCGGTGTGCAGGGCTTCTTCATCGTCTGTAGATGAGTGAGAGATCATATGACAACTTGCTATGTAATCCTCAGATTCATCTGATGAGTCTTCTCCATCATCTCCGTCTTCAAGGACGTGGCCGAGAAATTCCTGGAGCGTGATTGGAGTCCGCGTCTTCTGGTTATACTCCTCCAGCGCGTCGACTTGTTTCTGCAGGTCCGTGCGCTTGTCGCCAGGCTTCATGGGCTTTTTGGATTTCCTCTTCTTTTTCGAAGATTTCGACGGTTGGGTGCGAACACTTTGGTTATCACCACCGATTCTTAGAGTTGGGCGCGGTTTTAGCATTCCTTCGATGATCTGGTGTTCCAGCGGATTCTTCCACCTGATCGCTGGGCATGTCTGGAGATCATTCAGCATTCTTTTGGTTTTGGCTGAAAGAACGACTTCCCATGGAGCTTCTTCGACAAAAGAGCATGTTGCCCCCGGTGTGTCCATCTTCTTAGGAGTGTGCGGTTGTGGTGGGCTTACTTTCCACTTCTCAGATAGCGCAAACTTGCTTTGTAGGTACTAATCCTCGATCCATCCCTTAAAGACGAAGCAATCTTCGATCGGATGGCTTACCGTTTGGTGGTAAGGGCAATAATTGGGATTATTCACTTCGCCGGGTTGCAATGGTCGCTTTGGATCTGGCAAGTTGATAAGCCTGTTGCGCATCGCCAGCTCGAACAGCCTCTTCGTTTTATCCCGTGGGAATGAGTAAGGGCTCTTCATTTTCTCATTATAATAGCACCATCTCTCTTCCAGTTGATTCGTTAATTTTGGGGCACTGGGTTGCTGTTGGGTATTCGCAACGAAGGTCGCCTTCCCCTTATCTTTTTCGTTCCGCGGCTTCGGCTTCGAAGGAGACGGTCTATGACCCATCTGGTCCATCTGGGCTAGCTTGTCGATTAAATCCTGGAACGTGGTCGGTTTGAAGAACATCATGAACTGTGAAATAGTTGCATGAGGGTCTAGGGTGCCCACGAACATGCCCACCGCTGGTGCTTCTTCGATGCGTTGTTCGCACTTCGACTATAGATTCCGCCATCAGATTGCGTACTGAACCCACATCTCGCCCGGCTTCACCCTGGCATTAATCAATGTCGTTATTAGGGTGCGTTCACTAGCACTTGCGAATCGCTGGGTGAACAACATTTCCATTTCTGCGAAAGTTTTGACGGAGTCGTTTAGAAGTTCGGAGTACCACTCAAACGCCGTCTTTGACAAGCTGCCGACGAATTGGTGGAGCAAAAGCTTATCATCGCCACCAGTGTTGCCACAAAGAGCCCTGAACTGAGCGATATATTGATGGGGATTGCCTGCCCCCTTATACACATGGAATTTAGGGACCGTGTAGCCCAGCGGGTACTTTATTTGATCGTACCAGCCTGGATACGGTCGCCCAGTTCTAATAATTTGCCCAGCCGCTTCATTCGCCTGGTGAACTCGTATCTGCTGAGCGATGTAATCATCCAGGGCGGACTTGGAAATAGTTTCCTCCTTGGCTGCTGAAAGAGCCGGAGGTGGATTTGATGTTTCTCCTCTATCATCTTCAATTATTACTGGAGGATCTTCGGCTGGGGGATCCGGCTGGATCATCTTACCCACCATATCTTGGAATAGAAGGGCCATTTGTTTTATATTAGCCACTTGTTCCGCGGCCTCTTTGTCCTTCTTCTCAAGCATTCTCCGAAGGAATTCGGCATCAATTTCTTGCTCATGGCGTTGCTCCAAGGATGCCTCTGAGCTTGCTTTCGGTCCTGTGAGTGCGGCCATAGCTGTTAACATCTCTTGGAACTTTTGTTGTTGCTGCTCCTGAGCCTTAAACACTGATCGCGTAAGCGGTCGATGACCTGTGGAGATATGGCTATCCTCTTTTCCGGATGCCATGTAGATAGTATGTACCACCATGCCCCCAGACTTAGGGCATTTAGGCTTAGTGCCCTTGACATTTGTCGCATACATGGGGATCTTCTCCGGCCTTCTCCTCTTATGAGCGGTCGCAGTTGAGGGGGCCGTTGCAGTGGGCACCCAAGTAGCCGTCGCCTTCTGTGGCTTAACAGGATGGTTTTCTTCCCGTCGGACCTTCAGCTTCTTCTGCTGACGAGGATAGTCTTAATCGATCACTGACTCCTGGACCCATCTCCATACTTTGCAAACTTTGGCGGTTAACCGCTGAGGGGGCTGCTCTAGCTTTATTTCTGTGACAGTCTCCACCGGTGGCGGAGATCTTTTCAGTACGGCGGTAGGCGAGTTCCTGCGCATCTTGTTCAGCAGCTCAAAGTTGTTCCCGGTTGGAACAGCAGCATTGACTTCCACCATTGGGGCTGGTGGAGTTAGCCCAGAGGGGGAGTTGCCCCCAACCTTCTTTACTCGGCGCCAGTGGCGACGTCGAGCATGTCGAGCTGTTGGGGTTGGTTCGGGGATGGGGATGGATTTGTCTTGTCCCCTGTTCAGGTGTGGCGCCGCCGGTGCCAGCCCCTTGAAGACTGACGTCTTTTGAGTAGCGGCATCCAATCTGTCAAAGACAGACCTTTGAGCAGGAACGAGAGCCGTAATGGGAACCGGAACAGTCAGTCTTGTAAAAACTGACCCTTTGGTAGGAGAAGCCGTCTTGACGACTTCGGGAGCAGGGTTGGTTACTCTTTTCGGAATAACCTTTTCTTGAGATGCAGACTTCATCATGGGCCCACCTGAACTTTGGCTCAGTCTAGCGAAGACTGAGGCAGTGGACTTGGACGACCCGTTGAGAGGGGCCGCAGTAGTAGCAAGCGGATCAAAGACCGACTTTTTGGGAGCTTCTGGCGTTGGCACAGGAGCAGTGAAGCTCGTTGGCGGGAGCATGGTCCCGAAAAACAATCCTGTGGTGACTTGAGTGACCTATTCCACCGGCATTGTGAACAGGGAAGCCGCTTGGGGCCCGTAAGCTATGCCTCCAAATGAGGCGGAGCGGGAGTTACAACTGCAGTTGGAACACTTTGCACAAGTGGACGCCATTGATCCTTCGCTTTCTGCACCGAGCAAAACGCCAGATCTTAATACCTCGAAATCCAAGGGCAACCATTAGCAAACCGCGATTGGTTCGCGAACACGATGCGCGATGTGTGGAGTGGAAAGAAGAAAAGGTCCCACCGGGTGTGCCAGAATCTGTTCCCCTCCGAAAGACGCGGCGGAGACGCAACAAACGTCTTGCCTGAAATTCGGGGCAGATGCTAATTGGTGCTATCCGTCCACCTCTCCGAAGATGCCAAGTTGATTTACGGCACCGTGTATCAAAGGTTTAAACGGATGCGACCGATGTAGCAGACTTCTTCAGATTCCCCCTTGCTTGAAGGGTTTTTGATTGTGGGGACGCTCTTCCCTGCAGGCGCAAGCCCTTGCAGTTAATTATGCTACCGCGTCGTGGTAACAACTTTCTCCTTCTCCATATGGTCACTCCGTGTCGTGGGTGTTTGTTTTGTGTTTGGTTGCCCGTGGATTGTATACAGTGTCTAAGTTGTGTTGTCGCCCGTAGGGCGTGGACTAGTCTAAATCCGTATCTTTCTTAGATTTGGGTTTGGGGGTTTGGGTTTAAGGATACGTTAGCCTCATTTGAGACTAAGATCAACTTAACGTTTGTTAAGGATACGTTAGTCTAATTTTAGACTAAGATCAACTTAACGGGAACGTTTAGATCCGAAAAGAGAGCAATTGGGCTATATTGTTTAGTTTCGTGACATTGCGGTCGATAATTAGTTTAAGGACATTACGGTCCATTGTTAGTTTAAGGACATCTCGGTCCATTGTTAGTTTAAAGACACCGCGGTCGAGGTTAAGGACACCATAGTCCATGAGTTTAAGGACCCCACAGTCCGATATTAGTTTTAAGACATCACGGTCGAGGTTAAGGACATCATAGTCTGTGGGTTTAAGGACTCCACGGTCCAATGTTAGTTTTAAGACATCACGGTCGATGTTAAGGACATCATAGTCCGTGGGTTTAAGGACTCCACGGTCCAATGTTAGTTTTAAGACATCACGGTTGAGGTCAAGGACATCATAGTCCGTGGGTTTAAGGACTCCACGGTCCAATGTTAGTTTTAAGACATCACGGTCGAGATTAAGGACATCATATTCCATGAGTTTAAGGACCCCACAGTCCATAGAAATATGTGATCGCCGGGACCCGTCACCTCTCTGAAAACGTTGAAGGATTACAACGATAAATTTCAGAAGAGTAACGAGATGTACCCTCGAACCAGTATGAATTGTTTGAAAGATCTGTAGCCCAGTTTGGGACTTAAATTTGTTAAATATTTGTGAGCAGATGTGCTCAGTTCAATATAAGTTGAGGACTTATGGCCAGAATTTGGCTAAGTCCAATTAAAAATGTTTAACATTTTTATTCTTCTGGCTATTAAGCCTTTATTTGGGCTCGGCCCTTTTAATAATGCTAAGCATTAGGTTCTGACATCTTTTGTCTTCATCAGAACAAAGTGTGTTCTGACAATGCACCACGTGGCGCGCCAGGCGCTTTGCGCCAGTTAAAGAGCGCATTGCGCTTCTGTCAGGTAGCGCACACGAAGAGAACACGTGTCGCGCTTAGCACTAGCTCATTAGCGCATTGCGCTTTTAATTTATGAGCGCTTTGCGCTAGTCTGTTGGCGCGCCAGTGAGTGACATGTGGCGCGCTTGGCGCTGAGCGCCAGTCCATGAGCACAGTGCGCTGCTTCAGAAGCACAAAGCGCAGATTGTGTCTTTGGTTGACACGCGGCATGTTTTGGCGCTGAGCGCCGGTCTAAGAAGCGCAAAAGCGCAATTCATGAGTGCAAGGCACTTTCTAATAGCGCAAAGCGCATTTGATCAATTTTGAAATTAAAAAACAAATTTTATGTTCTTCTTAAAGGAGGCTTTGCCTTAAGATTCAAGAACAAAAGTTCTTGTTTTTACAAAAGGGCTCTTCCTTTATAGATCAAAGATCTATGAATGAAGTAAAATACTTCTTTTATTTTTTTATGATTAGATCTTTTGATCTTTTTCCTTTTATTAAAGACCTTGGTCTTTTTTCAGATCTATGATCCTTTTAGAAGATGGTTCTTCTTTTTATGAGATGGTTTCATCTCTGTTATTCAAGAACATAGTTCTTTACCTTGGAGATGAAGAAAAATCTTCTTTTTTTCTAAGAGCTTTCTCTTCTTTCTCTTTGAGTTTACTCAAAGTTTGCAGAGGGTTTTCTCTATCTTTTTTTTCTCCTTCTAGACTTGAAGTCTAGGGGCCTTTATATAGGGCCAAATGATTTGTTGAATCAGTTTTAAAAGATCTTTCTCTGATTGATTTGGGAATATTTCCCGTCGTTGGATCTTTGATCCTAAGGCTTCTGTTTTACAGAAGATAATTTTCTTGTTTCAATAAGATTGAAAAATCTTTTCATAACAGAATTTTAGTTCTGATTAATTAATAATTTATTATTAGTAGATCTTTTGATCTAACGGTGGGGAATTTTTAATTCCAGCGCTGGCGCACCTTGCGCTAGCGCACCTGCGTTCGACACGTGGCGCGCAGCGCAGAGCGCAGCGCAACTGCGCTAGCGCACCCGTATTTGACACGTGGCACGCAGCGCTGAGCGCAACGCAATTGCGCTAGCGCACCTGTGTTGGACATGTGGCGCGCAGCGCAGAGCGCTGGATTTGAAGCGTTGCTTCAACTTTTAAATTTTGAATTTTAAAACAGAACTTTGCTCTGATTGGGGGTGCGCTGCATAGGGCGTAGCGCACCTGGCGCTAGCGCGTCTGCGTTTGATACGTGGCGCGCAGTGTGCAGAATCTGAAGCGTTGCTTCAATTTTTGAATTTTGAAATTCAAAACAGAGCTTTGCTTTGATTGGGGGAAACAACGGGGAATCTTCAGAACACATTCCGAAAGTGGACCGAACTGCATTATAAATGTATTGATACCACCCTCAATTACAGAGGCGCCTTTTAAGTGAACCGGAACTACAGGAGCTTGAGAACTACGTAGTTAAGCGTGCTCGGGCCAGGGAAGTCTTGGGATGGGTGACCTCCTGGGAAGTGGCCCCTAGTCGGGTCCGGTTCGCTCTAAAGGTAAAAACCGTGCGGTTTCGGCCAGAGCGGACAATACCATCTGTACTGGGACGTAGGGTGTTACATTTATGGTGGCCCATGCAGGTCCCTCAGTAGTAGGTTTTTGATTCTAGGACGAACAATTGTTCAAAGGTGGGGAGAATGTCGGGACCCGGTTCTTATTCACGGAGCAAAATGCCACACTAAACAAAGTGCCACGCCAATTGTCATACCAAGAGGGCGGGGGCCACCTCTTGAATCTGTGGAGGCCACCTCTAGAGTCCGTGGGACCCACTATAGAACAATGGGGAATCTTCAGAACATATCCCGAAGTCTTGGGATGGGTGACCTCCTGGGAAGTGGCCCCTGGTCGGGTCCGGTTCGCTCTAAAGGGAAAAACCGTGCGGTTTCAGCCAGAGCGGGCAATACCATATGTACTGGGGCATGGGGCGTTACATTTATGGTGGCCCATGCAGGTCCCTCAGTAGTAGGTCTGCGATTCGAGGACGAGCAATTGTCCCTCGATCCATGCTGCTCTTTGATTGCTTGCGGCTAAGATCTCGGGAGCAGGGCGCATAAACTCTAATTGATGCAGGAGGACCTCGATTTCCCTGCAATGATTGACCCAAAGCTCGACGACGCCTCCATCGTGAAAATTCACAAGCGCCGCCAACATCGGGTTAACCTCCGCAGCGAAATCCGCAGCAGATGGGGGAGCGTCTGCGTCAAGCTCTTCGACATATCCGCTCAGCATGCCCAAGCTCATTACAGCACCCTTTGAAGACGGACGTCTCAGGAAGGGGCCAACCGGCATTATAATGCGAGACTCAAAGGGTGCCGGAATCAGAACGACAACTGAAAAAACAAAATACGATTAGATGACGGTTCAAGATATATGAAAAAGTCATCGACGGGATAGTTTACTATACCAGCTGCAGCAGGAGGCAAGGCAGGGAGGGCCGGCGGCGCGTCCGATCTTTCATCTCCTCCTTCGATTTGTAGCACTGCAATCAGGACAAGGAAGAGTCAGAAATAATTCCATTACTGAAAAAAGAAAGACATCAATTGGAAACTATACTCACCAGCGCCACTGGAGGAAGAATTGAGTTCAGATGGGAAGGAGAAGTGCGGGTGCAACACCTGGTAGAGGTGATCAAGAAGCGCTCCTACAAAGACGCAATAGTACGACATTAGTAAATAGATCATGTGGCTGAAAGATAAAACTAATGGGTTGCAAATCCATACCTTCCAGCATCTGTGATGGTACGAGGGAAGGCTGAGAGGTGGCCACCGCCAAGGCGGTAGTTGACGGCGCCCCCTCGAGCAATGGAGCATCAGCACTGGCCGCACCTGCGTTAAAGAACAAAGATAAACCTGTCAGGAAGGATTATAAAATAAAGAAAAAAGGACAATAACCCAAAATTTACCTGATGAGCCGCCAGCCGAAGCGGAGGCGTCTCCCTCCTCCATCGACATGAGTCCACCGCCCGTGGCCTCATTACCCGACTCAACTGGGGCTGTCGTCGTGCTCGCGCGACCAGGAGATGGCGGAGGACCGTAGACGGGGAGAGCAATGATTGGAGCATTGCCAGACTCTTGAGAAAGAGCGGCTGGCTTGTCCCCGGGAGTCACACTCGTCTCACCCGCTACTCCTTCAGGCTCAGCGGTCGCTGCTGTCTCGTCCGCCGTCGCCATGGGGTCGCCGATCTTAGGCGCTCCATCCGCCGCTGCCCCAAGCTCGGTTATAGCAGTCGTCTCATTTGCCGCTACCTCAGGCTCGACATCGACGACCTTCTCCGGTGTAGTTTCTTCAGCCCCCAGCTCAGGTCCAGCAACCCGGCGACGTCACCCACCGTCGGCTCGGGTTCAGCCGGTGCCTCCTCTTCTGTCCCCTTAGGTTCGACGGTTTCCGCCTCCCCTTCGGTTAGACATGGACCTGCAGGACAAGATATATAAGAACCGACAGGTTTACAATTCTTACATCAAAATCTTAAAAGACACGTTACCTGAGGTGGACTGATCGTTGGCCTCCCGAACTGCACGCGCCACCTGTTTGCGAGCTGTAGACAGGGTGACCGGGGGCTCTTCCGAGGGAGTATCAGCATGAGGAACGGTGCTTGGGCTCGCTCCTACGGCCAAAGCAGTCCTGCGTGCCTTCGCCTCGTGCCTTAACCGCTTTCTCTCCTCCCGAGCCGTCAAGACGGAGCTCTTCAAAGCTTCCTTCATTGAGGCGTCATCGTCCGTGAATAGAGATGCCTCCAAATTCTTCAAGGCATCCCTCGTCGACTTTTCGAGTTGAGGCTCTCGCGGCGGCCCTGAAGAGACCGGACTTCAGTAGCTGGCCCGGGAAGAGTCCCTGCATCAGTTGGCGCAGCCCCTGCAAAGAGATAAAGGAAGAAGGTTAGGTTGGCCATCAGAAAAGAGGACAAAAACTTAATAAGGCGAGACGTACCAACTCCAATTAAGGCGCGCTTCTTCTCCTCTTCCTGGAAGGTTCTTAAAGAGGCAGCGATGGCTTCTTCAGTAGTGACACCTGTTAAAAAGAAGGGGGAAAAGCATTAGTCGAAGATAATGATAAGAATGCGATAAAATGACAAAGAGTGCAGCTAATGATTACCTGCTCGAGCAAGTTTATCCAACCACGCTTCGAGTTTGGTAGATCGCTCAGAAGCCGCAATGGCGGCCGCCAGATCGGTGTCTGCTGGATCTACCGAGAGGCCCTTATTGCTTCCGTACTCGCTTATACCTTCGGTAAGAGGGGCCTCTGGCTCTAAACCGACGATAGCATTGAGAGAGAGGAGCGACTTCTTCTTCCTCTTCTGTCCGCCAGCCCTGGGTGCACCCGAGATCGACTTGCGCTTTGCAGGCACCTTAGGGCTGTGGGTCCGTATATCCGCGCCCACGCCGGACTCCGGCGAAACCACATTTACCGTCTCCACTGGAGCATGGGACGCTGGTGGCGCATCCACAGTATCATGGAGCGGAAATCCGCGTGGAGGGCTCAGCACGCGCGGTGGCCCAACTCCGGCATCTTTCAGCAGAAGAATGACCAGAGTCCTTGGCTTCAAGGGAGCCTTGCGATCGCCGCCGGGAGGCGCACCCTTGCGGTCAACCAGCATGCGCTTCTCCACATGGATAACCGGACCCATTGCATGCGCGTACCAGGCCACGTAAGCGTTGAGGACCTTGGGAATGCAGCTTGGATCTCTGATGAAGAAGTAGGAGCCCATGTTAAGCCGCATAAAATGGTGCATCGCACTCCTTATCCCCTCCTGGCTGGCCATGGGCTCTTCCAAAAAGGCTTCCAGCGGGATCCTCTGGTGATAGCTGGATTGTTGGGCGAACCGGTGAGGGTTATACCTCATGAAAAGTACTGTCTCATTCTGCCTGAACACCAGGTAGCCCGGCTGAATGGAGTAGAGGTGAAGGATCTCCCGGGCTTTCAATATGGAGGCCCCGTCCTTAAAATCATCGCGCAACGGCACCACCGACTTGGCGGTTTCTGAGCCTATGGTTATGACTTTATCCAAAAAGAAACCTTCGCTCCGACCAGGTGTGGACGAAGGAGCAACCCCCTGGCCTCCCGCAGAGGCACAACCAAGATCGAGGTGCCGACCAGCCGCATGACTCTTGGGAGTCTGCACTTCTCAAAAAACGGAGGGATCTTATGGACGCTGAACACCCCATGCACATGCATTTCCATACATGAGGTGAAGTAGTGCATCGGGAAATTAGCCGGCTGCACCCCAGGTTCATTAGCGTCCGCCGCCACGCTAAGTCCATTATATAGGTGAGCCAACCCGGCGATTCCTATTGTCAACTGCAGGCCAGCCACCATCCGATGCGCTGGGTAGAAAACGGACGGCCGCATGTGGCGCGGGTGCATGGGGAGCGCAAAGCTGCACAGCCACAATCCCAGGAACCCTACAAAAAAGGTCTCCTCATCCATGCCCGGGACGGAAATTTCTGACAAGGGCATGACGGCGGTGCCGGGGAGATAAAAGTCCTTTTGATCATCCTCCGATGTGGGTTGACGGTCCAAGCCGAAGCCAAAAGGGTCATCAAGCTGGGAGAACTTCTCGCTCCGCTCCGATAGAAACTCCGGTTGAATGAAGCGGGCGATAAAATCTGCGAAGCTGACTCCCCGGACGCCTGATTCCAGATAGAGCCCTTCATATATTTCTAGCACCTTCACCAAGCCCGGAAACTGGTGCTGAATAGCGTTCTCCGGCGTCAGATCAAACACCAGCGACTTGGTGGCAAAGACATATTCGTCAGGAGGAAGCAGCTCCTCGTAATGCTCCCCCCTCATCGGCAGACCCGAGATTTCAGCGAACTCTTCCAAGGAGATAGAGACTTCCCTGTCCGTCATCAGGAAGGTGTGGGTGGGGATATTCCACTGTTCGATAAAACCCTTAATCCACCACGTTGGAGGAGAGGGATACTCAAAGAGCGAGACGTAGATTGCCGAATACAAACCAATCTTCATCAGATGAGTTCTCTTCGCCGATAAGATGTACCGGGCCTACTGCAAATATTCGGCAGGTGGTCGCGAGATCAATCCAATGTTATAGGCCTGTCCCCAAGGGCGTGCTTCACCCTAACAGATTCTCCTCCCCAAAATGTCTATTGCCGGCGGCGGCTGCACTGGAATAGCACCAATTGCAGGCTGGAGGAGGTCATCCGAATTCCAATTTTTGACATCCACGGCATACTTCACCGGGGGTTCATCCGCGTAGGGGATCGAAAATATGGGCTTAGACGGCATAGCGGAACCGAAGCTTCGGCGACCCTGGATGATCTCGTTATACCACCTACCCCACAGGTGAAGGTTCTTGTGCTCGGGGTCATGATCCTTGATGAGAGTTAGCACCTCTCGGTCCACTGGTGCCTGGGGAAATCCTCCCTCCGAGCGAACAAACGGGAATGATAGGTTAGCAGGCATGTTTCCTGTGTAGGGACAAAAATTAGCCGTCAGTGTTGTAATTCCAACGCTTGGCGTTTTAAAATTTATACCACATTGCAATGCAGTGGGTCGGGGACCAAAGGGGGACCCACAAAATCTGGATGACAGTGCATCAGTTAATAAGACAGCCCCATCATTAGATGAGACTGTCAATTAATGAAGAGATCCCCAAGAGAATCTTCTCATTAATGGGAAATCCCTAGAGACAAGGAGAAAATCTCCTCTTTCAGAGCAAAGCTCTGTCACAGAGTGACATTTGTCAAACTCTGGTCTCAAGGGAATAAAATTTCCTAAAAAGAGCCTAGCTCTGTAATAATGATGGAAAGATCCATCAAAAGAAACATTTAACTCTTGAAAGAATTAAAAAATTTGGGATCTTAAATATCCATGAAAACTCTTAGGAATTCTTTATTTTCAGATCAAAAAGATCTACATTTGATCCATGAGCAAAACTCTGTTCATGGGTTAAAACCCATGAAACAAGATCTCTGTAGATCTATGGATTCTTGAGAGCAAGGCTCTGTTGATGAAACCCCAAAGGGGTTATCTTTAGATCAAAGATCTATGAGAGCAAGGCTCTATTAATTAAATTTAATTTAATTTAATTTAATTTAAGTTAAATTTTACCTAAGATGTTCTAAAGATTTGAACTCTGGAGTTCTTGAAAAGAAATGAGAGCAAGGCTCTGAAGTTCTTAAAAGCAAGAGCAAGGCTATGAAAATCAAAGTTCTTGAAAATGGTAACTATTTACTGAGGACCAAGGGTCCTATTTATAGGCGTGTGCACCCCTTCAACTCACCAGTCGATCCAATGGCCAAGATCTTGCCACCGCTGCACTCATGTGTGCGCCACGTGAGCGCAACGGTGGGGGGCATTTGTTTCCCCCAATCAGAGCAAAGCTCTGTTTGAATTTCAAAAATTCAAAATTTGAAGCAATGCTTCAAATTCCTTGCGTTGCGCTACGCGCAACGTGTCAAAAACTGATACGTCAGCGCAGCGCCCAAGGCAGCGCGTCCAATCAGAGAAATGCTCTATTTAAAAACAAAATTAAAAGAAGCAACGCTTCAGATGCGCTGCGCTCTGCGCTGCGAGACACGTGTCAGCGCAGTTGCGTTGTGCTCTGCGCTGCGCGACACGTGTCAGCGCAGTTGCGCTAGCGCACTGCGCTGCACGACACGTGTCAAGTGCAGATGCGTTTGCGCCAAACAGAATTAAAATTCCAGTAAGATCTTTTTGTTCTTGTTAAAACAAGAAGATTGTCTTCTGTAAAACAGAAGTCCTTGGATTAAAGATCCAACGATGGGGAAAATCCCCAAATCACTCAGAGAATGATCTCTTTAATAAATTTAACAAATTAATGGGCACTATATAAAGGCCCCTAGACCCCAATTTCAAAACACAACACAGAGATAGAAAAACACAGAAGCAAAGAGAAAACTCCTCTAAAGAACTCTGAGAAGAACTCAAAAAGAGAGAAAGGTAAAACCTTTGAATAAAAAAGAAGAATTTCTTCTGAAAAGATCATTGATCTAAGAACAAGATCAAGGATCTTCAATATAAAAACATAATAATAACAAAGGCATTGCCTTTTTTTTTTATGAACCATTGGTTCTGGAATCTTAAAGATTCTTTTCTTGAATCCAAAATTGGATCAAGATATTAAAACAGTGCCTTGCACTTGAAAATCTGCACTGTTGCGCTCTTGGGTTGGCACAAGTCACCAGAGAGCGCCACGTGTCAGTACCAAAACCACTTGCGCTATGCGCTTTTAAGATAGAACATTGCTCTCTGAAATTGGCGCAACTCACCAGAGCGCGCCACGTGTCAGCGGCGCAACAACGCGGCGCACTGCCGAGCGTGACACGTGTCACCTCCACATGCGCTTGCGCTCAATAATTGGCGCAAAGCGCCTGACAGGCCACATGGCCACTGTCGGTTTGATTAATACACTGCATTATTTACAGAAGGGCCAAGCCCAATTAAAAAAGGCCTAACAGGCCTAATAAAATGCAATGCATTATTTTAAAAAGGGCAGAGCCCAAACAAAAACAGATGTTGTGCATCATTTAAAAGGGACAGAGCCCAAATCAAAAAGGCCTAGCAGGACAAAAGAAAATGCAGTGCATTATTAAACAGGGGCAAAGCTCTAGCACAGGCCTAATAGGCCAAAGATAAAAACGTTGAATATTCTCAACTGGACTTAGCCCAATCATGGCCGTAAGTTCTCAAATTAAATTGACTAAGCAAGACTGCTCTCTTAAATCAATTTACATCCAATTCAAGGGTACATCTCTGAACTCCTCTGACATCTATCGTTGTAATCCTTCAATGGCGTCAGAGAGGTGACGGGTCCCGACAACCACACATCCATACGGACTGTGGGGTCCTTAAACTCATGGACTTATGCATCCTTAAACCAAAATACGGACTGTGGGGTCCTCAAACACATGGACTTATGCGTCCTTAAACTAATGGACTAATGCGTCCTTAAACACACCCATACGGACTGTGGGGTCCTTAAACCCATGGACTTATGTGTTCTTAAACTAATGGACTAATGTGTCCTTAAACACATCTATATGGACTATGAGGTCCTTAAACTCATGGACTTATGCGTCCTTAAACTAATATCCATCCCTAAAACTGGAAATGGACCCCTATGTCCCTAAACTGGAAATGGACCACCATGTCACTAAACTGGCAATGGACCGCAATGTCCCTAAACTACCTATGGACCACTACGTCTCTAAACTGGAACAATAGAGCCCCCAGACGCTCTTTTGTTGGATCTAAACGATCCCGTTTAAATTGATCTTAGCCTCAAATATGGCTAACGTATCCTTAAACATTCAAACAGACTTTAGTCCCAAATTGGATTATAAGACCCCCAATCAACTTTGGTTCAAGGGTACATCTCTGAACTCCTCTGACACCTGTCGTTGTAATCTTTCAACGTCGTCAGAGAGGTGACGGGTCCCGACGGCCATATATTAAATGGACCACTACGTCCCTAAACTGGAACAATAAAGCCCCTAAATGCTTTTCCCGTTAAGTTGATCTTAGTCTCAAATCAGACTAATGTATCCTTAACGAACGTTTAAGTTGATCTTAGCTTCAATATGGCTAACACATCATTAAACTAAAACACCAAACCCAAATCTAAGTAAATACGGATTTGGACTAATCCACGTCCTACGGGCGACGACATCACTTAGTCTCCGTATACAATCCACGGGCATCCACAAATAAAACAAACACACACGACACAAAGTGAAATTCTGGAGAAGAAGAAAGCGGTTACCGCGATGCGGTAGCGTAATTAACTGCAGGGGCTTGCGCCTGCAGGGAAGAGCGTCCCCACAATCAAAAACCCTTCAAGCGAGGGGGAATCTGATGAAGTCTGCTACATCGGCCGCATCCGTCTAAACCTTCGATACACGGTGCCATAAATCAACTTGGCATCTTCGGAGAGGTAGACTGATAAAACCAAATAGCATCTACCCCGAATCTCAGGCAAGACGCCCATGTCTCGGCCGCCATTCGGAGAGGAACAGAGCCCTAACCTCCACGTGCCCCAGCAACCATCGCCTTCGCTTGCTCTGGCCACCTGGACACCGCGAGCACCAAGCCTCTTCACCGAAGCCCACCCGCCATGACGACCACCGACCTCGTCGTTGAGCTCCCCTCGCTCTCGTCTTTAATCGAGCCCTCACCTTCCCCTTACCTATTGTACCAACCTCCCCTCGATGTCACCAGAGCCATCAGTGTCGCCGACAAGCTACCCGACCCCGACTCCTCCAACTAGCAACCCACACGAGCACCTCAAGCCTTACTGCTCCATTGGTGGAGCCACCAGCGTCGCCGAAGAACTCCCCAACCCCTCCTCCTTCAGTTCTTTCTATGCTCCAAGTCTTGCCCGAGCCCCTGCCACCTAGCCGAGCCATCGCGGAGCCACTACCTGAGCTTCGAGCCCAGTCGCCATCGCCGACGAGCTTCCGCTGATGAACCCTGGACCCCCATTTGCTGCTACATCGTGCCCACCATCATGCCGGGATCGCATCATCCCGTGCCCGTAACCACTCCCGTGTCCAGTATCGTGTCACACCGTGTCGCACCACCACGCTACTCTACACGCCTGAACTCGCCTTGTTGCGTTGCGCTGCCGCCTCATGACGCGACCGTGCTATGCAGAGCCAGGCAGTGCCCAGACCGCACCTTAGCACTGTACCTAGCTCTGTGCCTCATCGACGCCAAAATCAATTTTCGTCATTTCATCGAGCACTTGCATCGATCGCCAATCACTACTGTTCCGGTAACCGTCATCGTCGTCCAAGCCGTGGTTTCAGTCTCTGTAGCCGTCATGGTGATCAACGCAGTCGCCGTCGCAACATCGTACATGTCCGTCGCAACCTCTATCGCGCTCGAGCCTCGCGTCACGTTGTGCCGGTTCCACGACATTTATCGTTGGCTCGTGTGTCGAGACACATAATCTGCATGTTCGTCGCTTCTATATCAGCGACCAAGGCAAGTGAATCCATTCACTTGTTTCCATGCTATAGTTAGGACATTTTGTGTATAAATACAACGCATTTAATATTAACTGAACCAAAATTGAAACTTAGTGTAAATCACCAATTAATGGTTGCGGAACATATAACCAATGAATTCTATATAGGATGAAGAACAACATATTGAAAATTGGCACCAATCGGATAATCTTTGTCCACGGATTCGATACCCCCAAGTCGAGTATCGAAACCGACTAATGCGGTCCTCATTAGGTCAATCCTCGTTTTTACGCCCCAACGGCGGTACAACTGATATTTATGTTTTTAGTGATAGAGAGCGACACATTAAAAGTTTCGTAGCAAAGAACATAATTACACACCTAAAGTGATGCCCCTAATGTCTATACCGAAACTTGCGTTTTACCGAATACTTGACACTGTTAAATTCATAATTAATTCCAGAAAAATCCGATCGTAGCGTGCCTGGGTTCATTGCGAAGGGTACTGCATAATATTTATCATGACGTGGGGGTTTACTATCAGATGTATCATCTGAATATCTAAAACAAAGAACTTAACCGACCTTGGACCGCAGTCCAGAGCAGGAACTTACCCTTGACTTGTATTTATACCCATGAAACCTTGTTGTTTAATTATGATAGTGTGCGAACCAATTATTGCTGCGTATAAAATTGTTTTATATTTCCAATGGTACTGGTTTCACTAAATTCCGGTATCATTTCGCATTTAAATCATATTTTAAACGGATGACATGTACGGCAGATTTCTATCATTTTAGCTTGCACCCTTCATCGGTAATATGATCATAACTACTAAACCAAGATGAATATTGTTGATCCGTATCCTGAAATGTAAAGCTAACTCATAAACCTACAATTAATTTAACAGTAGTGTCGCCTAATTATGTCTCCAACAGGGAGTAAAACGTGTTACGAAACGGATTTCCAGTTCAGAAATTGGATTTCCAGCAGTAAACACTTAAAATGAAATGGCCGCAACTCGCAAATATGAAACCCGATTGACTTAAAACCAATTTTAATGCTTAGATAAACAAATATACTTCATATGCCTTTTATATTGTTTCGTTAAATTATGCACGTGTGATTGTATATGATTTTTCAAATCCAACCGATATCGGTTGCTCATATGTATTCAGCAGTGTATTTACTGTATCCATATCATGTTGCATGAATGTTATGCACTTATAAATAGTGTTCATTTGCATCAATAACCTAGTGACCATATTACATTACCCAGTGATAAATATTAGTGATTGGATTATGATAAGTATGTTAGTGTAAAAACGTAAATGAATAAGTGAAGTGACACGTACTTGTACACAATCAGCGGAACCAGTTAATTATTGCATTGTCGACGCCTATGGGGCATATATAAGTGTAACTATAACTGGTATGAGACGGTTATGGAAGTATTTATATTAGTGTCATAGGTAAGACATCGAGTACTGTCCATTTATTTTGGATACCAGTCGAGACATGCTTGATGGAGATCCTGTCTCCAGTTCTCGCGTAGACTTATCATGGAGCGACTAGTATTTGGGTTCATGGTCGGTGTTTGATGTAGACCGCGGGCATGGGGTAGTTTGAGTGTGAGTTTGATCAACGGAATCTCAGGAGTCCCACTGCTGGCATATACAGTGATTTCGGAAGGTGTATGGATGGTGTTTCTGATTATTAGCGAGTATGATTCGGGCCCGTGTTCTCTTGCCCCTGGGGCTTAACCTTGGGTTGGGGATACTCTGTGGTGGTTGACACTCACACTTAGATTGACGATAGATTTAGTGACTTGGACAGTGAGACTTAGAGACTGATAGCTTTAGTGACATGGACATTGCATTGGCTACTGATCTGATACACTTGCTCTAACGTTACATGTACCGGTTATTTCATTCTCGCGTTATTGCTCTATACTTGCTTCTTTATGTTTATCATCATTGTACATATTACCTATTCATATATATTGCTATTGTGTCGCTCTGACGATCTGAGTATGCATGCTCAGAGTGAATAGTGGATTTAGCTCGGATCAGGACCTGTCTTGCCTCAAGGATATTGCGGACATCTCGATCAGTGACGCCAGCGCTATCTTCCCCTTGATCTCTATCTGGTTAGCGTTTATCCGTTTTGATAGAATTAGTGACTGCATTTCTCATTACTTATACTATGATTACTGATTACCACGTAGTGCTAGAAGCCGAAGTGTGACTACGGCAGGATGTTTTCTCGACCGTAGGAGTATGGTTGGCCTTGTCACCCTTCGTATTCCATATTTTAGGAAGCGGGGCATGACAGAGCCGTTTGCCCGTTCTTTAGGTAGCTGGCGGGAGCTTAAAGAACCTCTCTCCCTTAGTTTCTTCCAGCAGCTCGGTCTGATAAATGTTCAGAGGGGTGTACTCCTGGAACCTCGGGGAATAAGGTTTCGAACGATCGAATTTCCCTTTCTCTTCCATGTCCTTCTTCTTCCGGTCTGCTTGGTCGCCTACAGGCATCTTGGAGTTCACCTCGGACTCGAGTTGGATCTTTCTCTCGGTTCATGCCTTCACTTAGGCCATGGTCTTAGGTTGCGCCAATGCAAAAGAGCGGAGCCACTTTTTGTACCTAAGACCCGACCTCAGCACGGTGATAACTGTTTCGTCGCGGTGCTCGGGTACCTTCAGGAGGGCATTTGACATACCCTTTGAAGGATTCCTTGTCTTCACTCTTGACAGTGAACACGTAATCGATCGTCTTCTTCTGTCGTCGGTTTCCGACGAAATGACCGAAGAATTGGGTAGCCAGCTCATAAAAGGTCAGGATAGAGCATGGCGCAAGCCCTCGGAACCAGTCCCGGCCGGCCCGGATTAGGGTAGTGGGAAAAGCTTGGCATTGAGCCATGGCCAAGTTATCTTAGAAGCTCATGCCCGCCGTAAATTCGTCCAAGTGGTTTTTCGGGGCGGACTTTCCGTCGAAGAGGGCCACTTTAAGCGGCCTATTCTTGGACGAGACATGCTCGGGTAATAGCCTTTCTGTAAAGGGCTTTGTAAGCGAATAAGCGGAGTACTTAGCCCTTTCGCCGGACTTATGGTCGTCTCGTTGTATGCTTTCAATCTCCTTTTCGAGGGCTTTGATCCGGTGGTAGTACCCCGAGGATTCCGCACAGTCAGAGCGGCGGCTATCCCCGCTCCGGGTCTGCACGAGGGTGCGGCTTCGATTCCGCTCTATTCATTTCTTAAATCCCCGGGTGAGGCCCTTCTTGGGTAGTCCCGACGTTCGCCGTTCGCGCGGCCTCGACGAGGGTAAGGGCTCCGGTCGTGCTTGGAAGCAGGCAAACTGATCGACACCTCCTTTGGGAGAGTGAGCGTGCGGCGGGGGTCGGAGCGACGGCCCGGTCTTCCGTGAGACCGGGGTGTGGAGCTATCTGGTGCTCAGCGGGTCATGGAATCATTCACTGCATGCGGGTCATGGTCGCTGGATTCGGCATGCTGGCGTCCAGTGACGCTGGGATGAGCTTGAGCGAGATCGAGGGTCTGGGCGTTCCCCTCTGTCCTCCTACGGGCGTTGTTATCCCGGGAATGGGGAACTGCGGCTTGGTGGGTAGGGCCCGACGCCTGAACGCGGACGAGCGCCTCCACTATCACTGTGAGTCTGTCGATCCGAGCGGATAAGACGCCGATGATGTTTGGAAGGGGAGTAGAACTGTTCCCACCTCATTATGGAGGGTGGGGCGGTTCTTATTGGGATCGTCGTGGTTGTCTCTCTCCATCGGGTTGAGAATAGAAGATCAACTTTCTGGGTGGAGAAACTTTTGAAATGTTCCTACAGACGACGCCAATTGATAGAGGTTGTGATCTCTCTCAGATGTTGTCCTCCATCGATCTGGTGTGAGCGGTTTTATGCGGCTGAGATTTGATTTGAGGTTAAGTGTGTGGAACTTAATGGGTTGGTATTGATGCCGAGCTATCTGCAAAGGAAGTCTCGGGGTGGGTGACTGTCACGCCCCACTTCCCGGTATACGGCGAAGGGGACGCGACTGGTCCGCTACGTATTTACTGTGAAGTAAATACGCTAAGCGTATCTAAGCAATATAAAAGTAATCACAAGAGACAAGAGATATAAAAATAACAGCAACTTTATTTATTAACATTCTTTTGTACAATGCATGAAAAGGAAATACAACTGATGTAAAAACGATGCCTAAACAATGGCATAACAGGAAATTAAAGGTACTGAATGGAAATGTACAATGTCTAGAGCTCGGGGTTTTCAAGGAACTGATCCAAGTCTTCACTGGTGGGCTCGATCTCTGCTGTGTCCAGATCACCTGACGACATTCAAAGAAGAAAGAAATAGAATGTCATCAGCGAACAGGTCGCTCGGTAAGTCCCAAAGTTAAGGGAGAAATAGAAAATACAGAATAAGAATGTATCTTTTAAAGTTGTATAATATTGTAGAATATTGTGTTAACGCTGTTGTTTGTAGCTTGGTATAGAAGGATGCCAGTGTATACGGGAGGGGTCTTTATATGCTAGAGACCAGGGCAAACTGAAAGTACAAGGAACCGTTATGCCACGGTACAACAGCAACAGGATTCATGTTAGGTGTCTTAATCTTATTGTCTCGTGCCACTTTTAACACCTTCCGTACCAACCTACCCCTTAAACCCCGTAGTGCTTTGATTGTATTGTATAAATTGTATAGTTGGATAACTGACCGAAACCATGATATCAGTAACGGATGTAATGGATGTAAACTGGAATCATGTAAATGGAAAGTATATCTATGGTTTGGTTCAGTCAAGTTGAATAGATTGATAACTGGATTCATGAATTCGTGTGTTCATATTGAATTATAATATTGTAGATTTATATGGTACTTGAATCATATTCAAGTCGGATTATGATCAGACTCAAATCCGAGTCAGACAGTAGAGATGTAAATCGAAGTTCTATATTTACTAGGGTCCTTAGGGTAATTTATAAAACTTGAGGGGGTTTTATGTAAAAATACTTTATAGACTTTTCGAGATGCACCCCTAGTTTTATTATTCGTCTTTAGAGTTATAATGAACGTAGATTTTATATTGTGACATTTCTAGTGAAAATATCCTAGTTTTTATAAATAAAGGTATTTATCTGTAATATTGATTTATTTGAAGTTCATGGTATTTTAGTGTAAAATTTATTCTTGTGATTTTTAGAAAAAGGTGGAATATTTATATTATAATAAAATAGATATTTAAATGATAAATATACATATATTTATACAAAAATAATTTTAATAAATATTTTATATTCCAAAAATCTCATTTTCTTAAGATGTTGTATTTTAAACCTTTCGAGACCGAATACTCCTTGCGGAGGTCTGAATCTCACACTACTAAGCCGGAGGGTTCACGATAAACCGTACGATCACGAACGGGTTCCCCAAAATGGGTTGTAGCGGCGCTTTGTAAAGATTTTATAAATACTAATCCTTTAGAATACGGTTTTATTAAGTAAATGGTATTTATTTGTAAAAATGTTAATTTTCCGTATTTTAGATTCTAGGGTTTTCTAATTCAACTAGACTATTTCTAAATGGTCTAAACAACAAGTTGTTAGATGCCTTAAATCACCTCTCCACCGCCAATTGTGGCCAGGTAAGTATAAGTGAAGAAAGGAGGGATCCGCTCACGAATCATCGTGAGACGGGCCTTTTAAAATTACCTTTCTCACTTGTCTAGCCTAGACACCACAAAGTCAGGTTTAGATAAACGACCGATATCCACAACTTATCGTATTATTCCTAGTAAAAGGTATTTGTTTTAAAGGTGTATCAAAGCTAAAACTTTTAGAAATGGTTATATTAAGAATATGGTATTTAAATGAAAATATTGTTTTATCGTATTCTAAGTTTTCAATGTAGCGTGTTATGTTTGCATATGAGTATGTGAGGAGGTAGGTCATTACCTCGTGATCTACTTTAAGGTATAGCAATGTTAAGGGGGTTAAATGTGAAAACAAAACATTGTGGTATTTAAGTGAAAAAATACGATAAATTGAAAAGGCTATCATTTCATGTGATGAAACTTTTTCAAATTGTTTGTTAAATGTTTAATAGTCAACATAGAGATGTTTAAACATGATTGAATTAGTGAGGAGTGAAATTTTATAGAAAACCGAATCGGAAATCGGATTTGTTCCGATTCCGTCGGGTTTGTAATTTCGTATTTTAGAAAAAGAGAGAGAGAGAGAGAGAGATTAGAATGGGACTTACGGGTTTGGACAACACTGGAGAGTGATAAGGAAGAAGAGGGTTTGCCGGTGCGTCGATTCGTCGTCGAGAGTTCCTAACACGATCACCGGAATTTCGCCGTCGATTTCGTCAGGGCTTCGCCTTTCGCTCGTTTTCAAAGTACACAAGGTTTTCTTGAGATTTTGAGAGAGTGGGCTCAGAATTTTGGGATGAGAGGGTAGGAGGTAGGGGTGTATTTATAGGGTTAGGCTAGGATTAGGGTAGGTGTAGGGTTTTTAATTAAAAATGTAAAAAGAAAAATGAAAAATCATTAAAATTTGGAGTAAAAGAGGTATTCAAAGCCCTCTGGAAACGATCTGCATAATTAAAGTATGCAGGAGAGTGGAGGAGACCAAGGGGTGCAACTTTGCAGTTAGAGACTCGGCCGTCCGGCCGAGTCCGGCCGGCGGCGCCGGCCCGAGTCGGGGGTGCAGGAGGTAGGGGGTCGCCTGGGGTAGCTACTGGTATTTCTAAATTTTGGGGCGTAGTGGGAAATTCTGAAGTTATGGCTGTTGGACTTCTATAAAATTTAAAACAAAACAATATCCTCGCCCTAGCCCACGCCTGCAACATCCTCGTCGGCGCCCCACCGCCGTCGACCCCATCGCTGTCGCAACCTCTGCAATCCCAGTAAGCCTTCCTTCATCTTCCTCCTTCCTTTTTCCCCCTCTGGTTTATCCTTGGCTGTACATTGAATTTCTGAATTTGTTGTCGCTGTTTTTGTATCTCGCCGGAATCCGGCCATACCGACGACTTGATCCGACGTTCCAGCAAGGTACCCCGATCCGCGTGGTCCCATTGTTCGTTGTTTGGGTTCAATCCGTGAACCGTGCGTCCGTCGCGTGTTTCCCCGCCGACGTTACGTCCGTTTTCCCGGTTCGCGATCCGTCGAGGCAAGTATCACTTGCTACATGCTATACTATACAATTATATATGTTTTGACTCATTAAACCTGCAAAACTTAACTCGGTATGGTTATTCCCTCATTGGGTTGCAATATGACATATATCATTTTACAGTTAACATGGAAATTACAATTTGCTACTATTAACCTACGAACCAAGTTTACCTGTTAATCACAATTTTTTTTACCGTTAATAGATTATAGTACTCTCCTATGTAGTTCTATTACATTCGGATGTTCGTATTCAAAGACTTGATATAACCGTATTGCATCATCCTTTAAACTGTTGCACCGCTAAGGGTTCTCAAAACCTGTTAATATAATAAAACAGTTGCACTATATTAATGCACTATGGTGATTGAATGAACTGCTTATTTTACTGCTTATTTCCTGCTGTTAATCCCCTGTTCTATTACATATCTGTTGTGAGCACACCCACGACATCGTTACATCTTGACTTGACTTGTTACCCATGATATATATTGTTACACCTGACATGGCACTGTTTACTGTTGACCTGACCTGTTACCTGATCTCGTGCCTAATGCCAACGAACCTGACATGTTGTCCTCATGGACCATTCCTGTTGTCTATCCAGACAAACCTACTGTTGCCTGACCTCGTGTTGGCATTAGTTCTTGACTACTGAATACCTGACCTGACACATATAACTTGGGGGTATGGGGAAATCAAAAGTGTAAACTAAAGTGTAACTTAAAAGGGTATTACTTGATCCGTGGTCCCCGGGGGTAACGGGACAGAGCCATTCGTGACTCTTACATTTTCCTGATCCGTGGTCACGGGGGGCAACGGGACAGAACCACTATTGGTTCCCATCTTCCTGATCCGTGGTCCCGGGGGGTAACGGGACATATCCTTTGAGTTACATGGAGGATTACTCAAATTGATTTCAAAGACTTTAGGATAGAAAACCTGATAGAACAGTTTAGTTACCCACTGCACACTACCCTGCACAGCTTGTTTCATATTATTGCTTTATTCATGTTTATTTCTGCTTTGCCTATTATACTATTCATATTATATTATTGGTTGACATGACGCGCTGACGTCTGGGTTTTGCATGGCTCAGATTCTTTACCACTGTCGCTGTCCGAGCAGGAGTACTTCAGCCAGCAGGCTGATTTATGAGTTCTGTAGTGGTTAGTTTTATTTCCTGCATTCTTATTTCCAGATGTGAGCCCGCATTATGGGACATACTTTTCTATTATTGTATTGGATCATTTGCTTCCGCATTTATTTATCATTGACTCTTGTTATTCTGGATTGTGGACATGTTTTAGATTGTTTTATCTTGGTCTTGATATCTCTACAGCCGTAATGTGACTGTGGATGGATACTTCCTACCCACAGGTAGCATGGTTGGCTATGTCACGTGCCCAATCTAGCGTACTCTGGGAAGCGGGGCGTGACATGGTTCTTTTGGTATTAGAGCCATAGGTTAGTTGGGTTGATTCTTTTGTAGTTGGATATTGTACCCAATACACGAATCAGAATACCCGTGTTTAGGAAACATGTCCTGCCACCTTGACCGTTTTGCCATTCTTGAATCACATTCTTCCTGATTATATCTTTTACGACGTGCAAACTTACTTTGCATGTCGACTCGAAAACCTGATTCCTTGTTATCCCTAGGACTTAGGCGACTTGGGTGGAGTTAAGTAATTGTGGCTATGATACCGCGGCATAGTTACAATGCGGTACTCTATTTAAGTATCTTGGAGTTCTAGCCTTGATCTATATACTGAATCTATCATCATGCTAATGTTGGGTGTTTTTGATTTCAGGAATATGGCAGAGAAGAATTTCAAGACATATCAGAGGCGCGTGGACGAAGCCGCCATGTTGGGAGTAATACGAGGAATGCTGGAAAATCAGAAGAGGCATACTGAGCTGATCCAGCAGCAAGCAGATTCGTTTTAGGAAGGTTTGCAGGCCATTCGGCAGTCTGTAAACAACGCTGGAGCTAAACCAGTTGACCGGGTAGGGACCGTGGCAGATTTCAGACGTTTGGGTCCGACTACATTCACTGGTTTGGAGGAGCCGTTGCCGGCCGAGCAGTGGCTGGTCGACCCGGAGAATTTGCTGATTGCGGCACAAATCCCAGAGGACAAAAGAGTTGATGTGGTGCGCATTCAGCTAGTGGATTACGTCCGAGAGTGGTGGCTTGTGGAGGAGACCCGCTTGCCCAAACCGATCAAATGGGCGGATTTTTCTAAGAGTTTCCTGGAGAAGTTCTTCCCGCGAACTGCACGGGAGGAAATGGAAGAGAAGTTTATTGGGCTGAGGCAGAATGGAGCACCCGTGGATGTACATGCAGCAGAATGGACGAGACTCAGCAGATTCGCTGGACCTTTAGTTGCCAACGATGCAGACAGGGCACGGAGGTTCATGCGCAGCTTGGATGTGGACATCCAGAGGCAGATTGTCTCCCTGGGTTTGACCACTTTCTCACAGGTTCTTACGGCAGCCCGGGAGCAACAGAGTTTATCGGGGATGAAAGGGAGCCTGCAGCAGACAGCAGTTGCGGCCAGGAAGACCGCATTTGTACCTAACCGAGATCATGGGCGCAAGGGTATTCCATTGGATCGTCGTGGTGTAGCACCCAAGAAGAAGCCTGTGGTCGTTGATCAAAGAAAGGGCGTGATTTGTGACTACTGCCGTTTACCTGGGCACATGCAGAAGGATTGTCGAAGGAAGCTGGGACTTTGTTTGGTTTGTGGAGCGGCTGATCACGCAGTTGGTGCCTATCCGTCGAAGCTTCGTACGAGGGATGATTTTCAGAAGCCTCCGCAGAGATCGTTCCAAGGGCAGAAACAGCTGACTCAAGGACCTAATCAGGCTCGAGCTTTCACCTTGACAGCTGAGGAAGCTAAGGCATCAGGAGAAGTGGTTTCAGGTATTCTACTCGTTCATGGTTTTCCCGCAGTGGCATTATTTGATTCTGGTGCGTCCCATTGTTTTATGTCATCCAAGTTTATAACTACACACTCGATTGCCTGCACGACCCTGTCTAGTTTCTGGGACATACACACTGGGAATGGGAAAATTGTATCTAGTAGGGAATGTAAAGACTGTACAGTTGTGGTATGCGGACGGGGGATTTTTGCAGATTTCTTGGTGATTGATACGGGCAGCTACGAGGTCGTCTTGGGAATGGACTTTCTTGGCACTTTCCACGCCCACATTGACTGTAGGGCAAGGAAAGTAATTTTCCAGATTCCCGGACATCCTGGGTTTACCTTCACTAGAGGAAGCAGTTCTGTCGGGCCAGTCGAGTTTAGGGCTAGGCCAACTAACAATGTTCTTGTAGCTATGGAAGTTGATAGTAATGAAGAGCCGGCGGTTGTTCGCGATTTTATGGACGTATTTGAAGATATATCGGGCTTACCGCCGAAGCGAGACGTGGAGTTCGCGATTGACCTTATTCCTGGTGCAGCGCCAGTATCCAAAGCATATTATCCAATGGCACCAGTAGAATTGGAAGAAGTTAAGAAACAAGTTGCTGAATTGCTTGAAAAGGGTTGGATTCGAAGCAGCAACTCGCCTTGGGGAGCTCCAGTTCTTCTAGTAAAGAAGAAGGATGGCACGAGAAGGATGTGCATCGACTATCGAGAATTAAACCGGGTGACTATTAAGAACAAGTACCCGATCCCTCGCATTGGGGAACTTTTTGAGCAGCTTGGTGGCGCGAGGGTATTCTCGAAGCTGGATTTGCGATTCGGATATCATCAGGTCCGAGTGAAAGAAGAAGATATTTGCAAGACGGCGTTTCGAACTCGGTATGGACATTACGAGTATCTAGTGATGCCCTTCGGAGTAACGAATGCGCCGGCAGTATTCATGGACTTGATGAACCGAATCTTTTCACCGTTCTTGGACCAGTTTATTGTGGTATTCATTGACGATATTCTGGTTTACTCGAAGAGTTTTGAGGAGCATGCTGAGCATTTGAAGATCGCGCTGCAGACATTGAGACAAGAGAAATTGTATGCGAAGATGAGTAAGTGCGAATTTTGGCTGGAAGAAGTAAAGTTTCTGGGGCATGTTGTGTCGGGCGATGGAATCGCCGTCGATCCCGAAAAGATTGCAGCAGTTCGAGATTGGCCTATTCCAAGAAATGTGGCTGAGATAAGAAGTTTCCTTGGATTAGCCGGATACTACAGGAGGTTTGTGGAGAACTTCGCTCGTTTGGCAGAACCGTTAACCAAGTTTACGCGCAAGGAAGTACCTTTTGTATGGACGGATAAATGTGCGTTGGCTTTCGAGACGTTGAAGCAGAAGTTGATAACCGCCCCTATCCTGACTGTACCAGACAATTCCGGGGGACTGGTGATTCATAGCGACGCATCTGGGAAAGGATTGGGATGTGTTTTGATGCAGCATGGGAAGGTCGTAGCATACGCATCAAGACAACTGAAGACCCATGAAAAGAATTATCCAACTCATGACTTGGAGCTTGCGGCTGTAATCTTCGCTTTGAAGATTTGGAGACACTACCTTTTGGGTGAGAGAGTTGAAGTTTTTACAGATCACAAGAGTTTGAAGTATGTGTTCACTCAGAAGGAGTTGAACATGAGGCAGCGGAGATGGTTGGAGTTGATGGCCGACTACGACCTAGATATTAAGTACCACCCGGGAAAAGTTAACGTCGTGCCGGATGCGCTTAGTCGGTTACCAGCGATTCAGGTGTTAACTACGCAGAGGGAGATCATTGCAGATTTTCGAAGATTCGACTTGGAGGTTGTGCTACCACATTCTATGGGACAGTTGATGCAGTTGCAGGTACAGTCGTCCTTGGTTGAGAAGATTAAAGCGGCACAATCGCAGGATCCTAGACTGCAAAAGTTTCGAGAGCAGGTTGAAGCCAGACTGCGAACAGATTTACTGGTCCACGCAGATGGTTCGTTGAGATATGGTAGCCGCTTGTGTGTGCCAAAGGGAGATGTTCGTGAAGAACTTATGAAGGAGGCACACAGTTCAGCTTACTCTGTACATCCAGGAGGTACAAAGATGTACCGAGATATTCGACAGCATTTCTGGTAGGAAGGCATGAAACGGGAGATTGCTCGCTTCGTGGCCAAGTGCTTGGTATGACAACAAGTCAAGGCTGAACACCAAAGGGTTGCTGGTTTGTTGCAACCACTTCCGATTCCTCAGTGGAAGTGGGAACATATAACCATGGATTTCGTGACGGCTTTACCGCGGAGTCCAAAGGGCAACAATGCGGTATGGGTGATTGTCGATCGGTTGACCAAGGCAGCTCACTTTATTCCTTTCCGGGTTGGTCAATCAACGGAGACTTTGGCAGAGCGGTACATGATGGAGATTGTAAGATTACATGGCGTACCGGTGAGCATCGTGTCCGATCGGGACACTCGGTTCTTATCACACTTCTGGAGGAGTTTACAGGAAAGTTTAGGGACTCGATTGAAGTTTGGCACAGCTTATCATCCTCAAACCGATGGTCAGTCGGAGAGAACGATCCAAACTCTTGAAGACATGTTGAGGGCATGCATGTTGGACTTCAAGGGTTCGTGGGAGGATCATCTACACTTGGTGGAGTTTTCTTACAACAATTGTTTCCAAGCAACTATCCAGATGGCTCCGTTTGAAGCTTTGTATGGTCGTAAGTGTCGTTTACCTGTTTGTTGGGATGATGTTGGTGAACGAAGATTACTGGGACCAGATTTGGTGGTACAGACAGTTGAGAAGGTTAACACCATCAGAAAGCATATGAAGGCAGCTCAAGACAGACAGAAAAGTTGGGCTGACACGTCAAGAAGACCTCTAATGTTCGCCGTGGGTGATTTGGTATTCTTGAAGATATCACCGACTAGAGGAGTGATTCGTTTTGGGAGTCGAGGGAAGCTTAGTCCTCGATTCGTTGGACCCTTCGAGATATTGGAGCGCGTTGGAGAGGTAGCGTACCGTTTGGCGTTACCGCAGTCCTTGGCAGGTGTGCATGAAGTGTTTCATGTATCTCAACTACGAAGGTATGTTCGAGATGAAACACACGTCTTGGATCATTCGGAGTTAACTGTACGGGAAGACCTAACTTTTGAGGAGCGACCGGTTGAAATCATGGATAGAAGGGAAAAGGTCCTTAAGAACAAGGTTATTCCCCTTGTGCTCGTTTCTTGGGGTAATCGGTCGCATGGAGAGTCCACGTGGGGGCGAGAAGACGAGATCCGGCAGAAGTTTCCTCACCTTTTCCTGTAGTTTTCTATCTTGTATTCTTGGAATTTCGAGGACGAAATTCTTTTTGTAGTTGGGTATAATGTAACACCCGAGCCCAATACTACTATTTCTGTTACTGGTTGAGTGTTAGATATTACTCAATTCATTTATCTTGCTTGTTTGGGTCTTACTGTAAAATTTTAACTGGCTAAGTCATTTCTGCATATAACGAATTTTAGCACCTAAAGTAAAATTAAAAATATCTATCTTGGCCTACTCTTCACCCCTAGCCGCGTGGTAGCGTCCGTGCGTCGAGTTCTCGTTCCGTTCGGTGGAACGGGCGAGTTTGGACGACTACGCGCGCGTACATGTGGCCGACTTGGGGGTATGCTTTTTAATCATAAAACATTTCATTTTAAAATTTGGAACCCGCTTAAAATCCTATTATTTGAATTTCAAATTTTTAAGCGCAACCCGGGCGCGATTTGGAAATGTTTCATTTAGCGCCGAAATCCCAAATTAATAAAATATTCGAAACTAAACATATAATCTAAATCCTGCTGTTAAAAATGAAATTTGGAAATCTTTTAAAGGTTTATTTAAATATTTCAGATCCTTTTAATAACCTCTTAAAAGATTTCCAGCCAATCACGAGCCGTGGGGCCCCTTCATTATTCCAATCTCTCTCTCCAATCTCTCTCTCTCTCTCTATCCCCTATATTTATCCCTTCCCAGAAATCTCCCCAGAACGAACACGAGAACCCATCGCTAACCCTAACCCAAGCCGGCTCGTCACCGTCGCCGCCGCAACTCCGACGCCGGCGCCACCGTTGCCCTCGCCTCCGCCTCCTCTTTCCGACCTCGACATCCCCTCCTTCTCCCGTGTGCTCGGCGCCGCAACAGGGACCCCACAGCAACCCCCGTGCCTTCTCTGGTTGGACGGAAACATCGTCGGCGACCCGCGTCGTCGTCACCTGCGCCACCGTCGGCACCTCCTCTTCACCTGCGCACCAGCCCCGACCACCTCCTCTCTATCTCCACTTTCCTTCCCTGTTACATACCCGCAACCCTAGCCCACGCCTGCAACATCCTCGCCGGCGCCCCACCGCCGTCGACCCCATCGCTGTCGCAACCTCTGCAATCCCAGTAAGCCTTCCTTCATCTTCCTCCTTCCTTTTTCCCCCTCTGGTTTATCCTTGGTTGTACATTGAATTTCTGAATTTGTTGTCGCTGTTTTTGTATCTCGCCGGAATCCGGCCGTACCGACGACTTGATCCGATGTTCCAGCGAGGTACCCCGATCCGCGTGGTCCCATTGTTCGTTGTTTGGGTTCAATCCGTGAATCGTGCGTCCGTCGCTTGTTTCCCTGCCGACGTTACGACCGTTTTCCCGGTTCGCGACCCGTCGAGGCAAGTATCACTTGCTACATGCTATACTATACAATTATATATGTTTTGACTTATTAAACCTTCAAAACTTAACTCGGTATGGTTATTCCCTCATTGGGTTGCAATATGACATATATCATTTTACAGTTAACATGGAAATTACAATTTGCTACTATTAACCTACGAACCAAGTTTACCTGTTAATCACATTTTTTTTTACCGTTAATAGATTATAGTACTCTCCTATGTAGTTCTATTACATTCGGATGTTCGTTTTCAAAGACTTGATATAACCGTATTGCATCATCCTTTAAACTGTTGCACCGCTAAGGGTGCTCAAAACCTGTTAATATAATAAAACAGTTGCACTATATTAATGCACTATGGTGATTGAATGAACTGCTTATTTGTTGCTGTTAATCCCCTGTTCCATTAAATATCTGTTGTGAGCACACCCACGACATCGTTACATCTTGACTTGACTTGTTACCCATGATATATATTGTTACACCTGACATGGCACTGTTTACTGTTGACCTGACCTGTTACCTGATCTCGTGCCTAATGCCAACGAACCTGACATGTTGTCCTCATGGACCATTCCTGTTTGTTCCCCTCCGAACGGCGGCCGAGACATGAGGACGTCTCGCCTGTGGTTCGGGACAGATGCTAATTGGTGCTATCCGTCCACCTCTTCGAAGATGCCAAGTTGATTTATGGCACCGTGTATCGAAGGTTTAGACGGATGCGGCCGATGTAGCAGACTTCGTCAGATTCCCCCTCGCTCGAGGGGTTTTTGATTGTGGGGACGCTCTTCCTTGCAGGCGCAAGCCCCTGCAGTTAATTACGCTACCGTACCGCGGTAACAACATTCTCCTTCTCCAGCTGGTCACTTCGTGTCGTGGGTGTTTGTTTTGTTTTTAGTTGCCCGTGGATTGTATACGGAGACTGAGTTATGTCGTCGCCCGTAGGGCGTGGACTAGTCCAAATCCGTATTATCTTAGATTTGGGTTTGGGGGTTTGGTTTAAGGATACGTTAGCCATTTTTGAGGCTAAGATCAACTTAAACGTTTGTTAAGGATACGTTAGTCTAGTTTGAGACTAAGATCAACTTAACGGGATCGTTTAGATCCGACAAAAGAGCATTTGGGGCTCTATTGTTCCAGTTTAGGGACATAGTGGTCCATTTAATGTATGGCTGTCGGGACCCATCACCTCTCTGACGACGTTGAAGGATTACAACGACAGATGTCAAAGGAGTTCAGAGATGTACCCTTGAACCAAAGTTGATTGGGGGATTTATAGTCCAATTTGGGACTAAAGTCTGTTTAAAGGTTTAAGGATACGTTAGCCATATTTGAGGCAAAGATCAACTTAAACGGTTGTTAAGGATACGTTAGTCCAGTTTGGGACTAAGATCAACTTAACAGGATCGTTTAGATCCGACAAAAGAGCGTTTGGAGGCTCTACTGTTCCAGTTTAGAGACATGGTGGTCCATTGCCAGTTTAGGGACATGGTGGTCCAATACCAGTTTAAGGACATAGTGGTCCATCGCCAGTTTAGGGACGTGGTGGTCCAATACCAGTTTAAGGACATAGTGGTCCATCTCCAGTTTAGGGACATAGTGGTCCATCTCCAGTTTAAGGACATAGTGTGTAAGTCGATGTAGTACACCCCAGTACTTATGGGGAGGCTGAATTTTCAAAAACGATCAAGTTTAAACATCGAACATCGACTAACCGCTTGAATCGAAGCTAAACAAATAATAACCAAACACATAGCTAAACTAAACTATAGTGTTAAGGGATTATACCGATCGAAACTAGTCCTTCGTCTTTGTGTCCTCCTTTGTTCTCCTCGACCTTCTCTAGGTAGTAGACGATCCACCCGAGAGCGAAACTCCAAGCTAAACCTCTAACTTGAGGTAACTAATCAACTTTGATTGCTAATCAAAGATGAAAGGATGATGTAGAGTGAAGGTTATGGATTGTTTAGTCTAACTAATCCTTTGATCTCAACACATGAGGATTAAGGATTAGGGTTTGAAGATGAGAGCTTGAGGAGAGAGAATGTGAGATGAGATAATGAGAAGAGAGAGAGTGTATCATAATATATTATGAAGCATTTCTTTTTAAGAATAATGAATAAAGGAAATGAATAAGCATGCTTCATAAAATATCTAGTGGTGATTCATTAGCATGAGTCATTAAGCAATAAATGTGCATTAATGAAATGAATGAATCACCACCATGACTCACTTTCTTTCCAAAAGAAACCTCCTTATTCACATCTTCTAGAAGCTTCTCGTACAATTACGAGAACGCCCCTCCAATCCGCAAAAATACGGAAAAACTTTAGACTGTAAAAATCCAATAACCGGATACCAGTAACTGGCTTAAACCAAAGCCGACTGGTAAAAACTGTCCGAAAGTCGTACGCGCGTAAACGCACGTATGCGTCCGAACCCTTTGTCGCAAAACCATGCAACCTCTATATCGTTTCGCCTGGAGTAGGAAACTCTCTGTGTGGGACTCTAGAGACTCGACTACTACGCTGGCAGTGGGTTTAACCACAGACCGCAAGCGGCACTAGCTGTACGTAACGGTCCCCAGGTAGTTGTCGATAAGAAGGCCGATGAGTAAACCCATCCGAACTCGTACTGAGTCTGATGTGACAATCTCCATACAGTCCGGTCCGTTCGTCCTTGACTATCGCATATCGGGCCTAGGGGGGCGGCAAGCGTCAGTCCCCTAATAGCGGTATAAGTCGTGTCGGAGTAAAGCCCATTACACCCTGAGAAACTACTGGAACCTACCAGCAAATCTCGCTTGCCCTGGCCAGGGACTTTGCGTAATGGCTCTCTGACACAGCACGATATCTACTCCCAATACCAGGAGGGACGAATCCTGTCTAACCGCCACTGCCTCCAAGTGCTCGGGACTGCACCCAACTGCTACCTGTTTGCACGACTCCTTTGAGCCGCGGTAGGGTAGCAATCTAAGAACAGTGGGACACGCTCGAGGCGAAGTAGCAGTGTCAAGTCTGCGGACTACGCTGTACTCATGTCACCTGGGAACTGTTCACTGACGACTGGTATCAAACCAACCAACAGTTCCCTGTGAGTCCTGTCCGGTGTACCCGTAACCTAACGAGCACCTGTATACTATCTCCAGTACGACGTACTGACGGCTGTGGGACAGACCATCTCCCCAACTGGGATGAGAAGCGTACACACCAGTCTACTCCGGAGTATCGATGCTCTGTCTCGATAATCCAACGACCAGGGACCTGAATAAGGATGTGCTTGTAGACTACCCAGCCCCCACTAGTGTGACTGCCATCACAACGCTGGTAGATAAGCAAGATCCTAAGAGCTCTATCAATACGTACACTCACATATTAAGATAGAAAAACCAAGTAGCATACTACCATGTTTAGCAAGACTGTTATATACATGTGAATATCCCAAGCTTCCATTAAGTAATATACAAGCTAGTATGATACAGTAATGGCCTTCTAGGGCATAAACACTAACAATCTCCCACTTGCACTAGGGCCATGTACTGGCATATCGTAGACCAATGATCTCGAGCAGCCTCTCGAACTGAATCTGAGGAAGGGCCTTCGTGAATGGATCAGCAATGTTCTCTTCTGAAGCAACTCTCCGAACCTCGATCTCCTGACGATCAATGATCTCCCTGATCAGGTGATACCGCCTCAAGATGTGTCTGGACTTCTGATGGGACCTTGGTTCCTTCGCTAAAGCTATAGCTCCGTTGTTGTCGCAATACAGAGGTATTGGATCAACTATGGTAGGAACCACCTGAAGTTCTGTTAGGAACTTCTTCATCCAGACTGCTTCTTTTGCGGCATCGCAAGCAGCTATATACTCCGCTTCCATCGTCGAGTCAGCAACGGTGTCCTGCTTGGAGCTCTTCCAGCACACCGCCCATCCATTGAGGGTAAAGACATAACCCGACATGGACTTGGAATCGTCCTTATCACTCTGGAAGCCGGAATCAGCAAAGGCCTCCAACCTGAGGTCTTTTCCGCCGTAAACCAAGAACATCTCCTTAGTCCTCCTCAGGTACTTGAGTATGTTCTTTACTGCTATCCAGTGTTTCTCCCCTGGGTCTGACTGATACCGGCTTACCACGCTTAGTGCGTAAGCTACATCTGGTCTGGTACACAACATCGCATACATTATAGAGCCTACCGCAGAAGCGTAGGGTATAATAGACATACGTTCCCTTTCCAAATCAGTCTTGGGAGACATCTCTTTGGAGAGGGTGATTCCGTGACAAGCTGGTAGATTACCACGCTTAGAATCTTCCATACTGAATCTTTTCAGTACAGTGTCGATATACCTGGACTGCGAAAGTCCCAACATCCTCTTGGATCTATCACGATAGATCCGGATCCCCAGAATGTAAGAGGCATCACCCAGGTCTTTCATGGAGAACCTGTGTGACAAGAATCCTTTGACAGATTGTAGCATAGGAATGTCATTTCCTATCAATAGAATGTCATCCACGTACAAGACGAGGAATACGACACTTCTGGCCACAACTTTACTATATATGCACGGTTCATCTGGATTTTTGATAAAGTCATATTCTTTGACTGTCTCATCAAAACAGATGTTCCAACTCCGCGATGCCTGCTTTAGTCCGTAAATGGACTTAAGCAGCTTGCATACTTTCCCGCTGCTCCCACTCTGATTGAAACCCTCTGGCTGATCCATATAGACGCTCTCTTCTAAATTTCCATTCAGAAAAGCCGTCTTTACGTCCATCTGCCAGATTTCATAATCATGGAAGGCAGCAATAGCAAGAAGGACCCGAATGGATTTGAGCATAGCCACTGGAGAAAAAGTTTCGTCATAGTCCAAACCAGGTCTTTGACGAAAACCCTTTGCAACAAGTCTAGCCTTATAGGTTTCCACCTGTCCATCTACACCAATCTTTTTCTTGAAGATCCATTTGCATCCTATGGGTTTTACCCCATCTGGAGCAAAGTCCAAAGTCCATACTTTGTTGGTGTACATGGACTCCATTTCGGTCCGCATTGCATCTAGCCATCGTACCGAGTCGCCGCTCTGGATGGCCTGCTGGAAGTCAGTAGGTTCATCATCATCTATGATGCAATCCTCTCTATCCCCGTCAATGAGAAAACCGTAGTATCTCTCAGGCGGATGAGACGGCCTACTACTCCTGCGGAGGGGTGCGGGAATGTTCTGTTCTTCTTGAACCTCTGGTTCTACCAAACTTTCAGTAGCAGCTTGTGGTTCTGGAATTTCTTCCAGTTCTATTTCGCTCCCACTTGATTCCTTTTCTAAAATCAGATGTTCCAGAAAATGGGCATTACGAGAAACAAAAACCTTTTGTTCCTCTGCGTAATAGAAATAATATCCCTTGGAGTTCTTTGGATATCCCACAAACAAACATTTTACTGATCGTGCCTCGAGCTTGTCCATATGCTGCTTCTTAACAAAAGCTGGACATCCCCAAATCTTCATATGCTGAAGATGGGGTTTCTTCCCAGTCCACATCTGATATGGAGTGGTAGGCACAGTCTTGGTTGGAGCCCTGTTCAGAAGATATGCCGCTGATTCTAGCGCATAACCCCAGAAAGATCGCGGTAACTCAGCATTACTCATCATGGATCGTACCATATCCAACAGGGTTCGATTCCGTCTCTCCGATACACCATTATGCTGTGGAGTGTACGGAGGAGTAAGCTGAGAGAGAATTCCTTTCCCTTTTAGGTAACCAAGGAACTCGGCACTTAAGTATTCTCCACCTCGATCAGATCTAAGTGTCTTTATACTTTTGCCGGTTTGGTTTTCTACTTCATTCTTATACTCTTGGAATTTCTCAAAAGCCTCGGATTTATGTTTCATCAGATAAATGAATCCGTATCTTGAGTAATCATCCGTGAAAGTAATGAAATAGGAAAAACCACCTCTCGCATGTGTAGACATTGGACCGCATACATCACTGTGTATGAGTCCTAAGAGCTCGCTCGCTCTTACTCCTTGTCCAGTGAATGGAGTCTTTGTCATCTTTCCTTTGAGACAAGATTGACAAGTGTCATAAGTTTGATATTTGAACGTGTCCAAATATCCTTCTCTATGCAACTTAGTCAACCTTCTCTCATTGATGTGACCCAGTCTACAATGCCATAAGAAAGCTTTATTTAAATCTGGAGACTTTCTTTTTAGTGTGTTCTGGACATTGAAAATTTGGAGTTGGTTTAAAACATATATGCCGTTATTTAGAGTACCGGACCCAATCAAACCATGATTAAGGTGGATGTTGACAACATCTCTTACAAACGTGAAATCATAACCTTTATTTGATAACAAGGAAACTGATATGATATTACACGTTAAGCTGGGTACAAAATAACAGTTATGTAAAACCAAAATGTGTCCACTCGTCAATCCTAGGTGATAATCCCCGACGGACGCAGCTCCCACGCTAGCTCCGTTAGCAACCCTGAGGATCATATCACCTTCCTTCAGCACTCTACGGTTTCTCAGTGCCTGCAATGAATTGCAAATATGAGATCCTGATCCGGTATCCAATACCCAGGAAGTAGAGTTGATCGACAGACAATTCTCAATTACAAACACACCTGAAGTCAAAGCCACAGCTTGCTTCGGTTCCTGGTTCTTGGCGTTCCACGCCTTGCAATCCTTCTTCCAGTGCCCTTTCCTGTGACAATGGAAGCACTCATCCTGGCCAACTATCGGTACTGCTTTCTTTTTCTTTCCCTTCCCTCCCACCTTACTAACACCTCCTCTAGGTCTGGGTGCGGCCTTCTTCTTCCTTCCTTTGGCCCTAGCCTTGGACCCGGAAGAAGATGAACCGCCAACAAACATAGCGGGTGTTTCCCTTGCCTTCTGCAAGGTGCCCTCCGCACTCCTTAACATGTTCAGGAGTTCCGCAAGTTCAACTTCTTTTCCTTGAAGATTGAAGTTGAGGATAAACTGGGCGTAGGTGGGAGGAAGGGACTGGAGAACAAGGTCTGTATAGAGCTCATTATCCAAAGTCGTCCCAAGGTCTGCGAGCTCTTCTATATAGCCAATCATCTGTAGGACATGTTCACCTACCGATGACCCGACAGCCAACCTCGCTCGAAACAATTTCTTAGAGGTCTCGTATCTTGCTATACGAGATTGCTCTCCATAAAGTTCCTTTGTATGGAGAAATATGCCATCTAGGGACATATCCTCGTGCCTCCTCTGATGTTCATTGTTCATCGAGGCAAGCACGATGCACTTGGCTCTCGCGCAATCTAAATCCCAGGTTTTGCGGATTTCCTTATCCGCATTGCTGGATTTGGGACCAGGGACAGCAGGTGCCGTAGCGGTGAGGACGTACCCCAGTTTGTTATAGGTCAAAGCCATCTTGACATTCCGCAGCCAATCTTTATAGTTTAGCCCCGTCAGTATATTTTTCTCTAAAAGTAACTTAAGTCCAGTCATTTTCAGGGCCGCTGCAATTAGGAGAGAGAGAAGAAAACTCTTTAGCATGATGCTCTTGCATGTTTAGAGTGGTTTTTAATTTATCTAAACTGGATGGCTCCCACTGTTTTTCGAATCCTTCCTCAAACCATAAAAGAAGAATTAGCCAAGACTATTCTCACCGTACAATACTTGCTTAACCGTTCAGCCAGGCCGGTGTCGATACTTCGAGGGAGGTTTTCCAACGCTTTCGCGAAGTTCCTTAATTAAATAACCTCTTTTCTCTGGGGGCGTAACCCCGCTGACACTTTTCTGGACACCTACTAGGTTTATAGCATTGATCGTTAAGTGACGAATATCCTGATAAGTAGCATATACTCACAGTAGGATCGGGATCCAAATATCATCGTCTGATAATGTTGTAGGAATGCTACCAACATTCATCAAACTCAAAATGGTATGCATCTCTTTGCAAATTTCAGTTTCTTTAGAAATTCCCGATATAAGTTTTTGCCCCATGCTCTTATGACCTTGGCTTTGGTCAAAATGTCATAAGTCACATGTCAAGTTCTACCCGTCATTATCTTGTCAATTTGAACCCATCCGTATATACCCCTGACTTTGGTCAAATGGTAATACGACTGTCCCAAACCAACTCATCTATCTTATGCAACAAATGAAAACCCAGTAGCTACCAAACACTATGCCTTGACTTTGGCCAAAATGCATAGCTTGAATACTACTGAATACCCAAATGAAATGACGGAGGGCTACGACTGGTTTTGGCGAAACCGTGAACGTAGTGAACTTGATATAACCGAAGGAACCTGATAGCTTTTAAAAGGAGTGGTTAAAGCTCCGCATTTAAAATTATCTGTTTTAAAAATAACCGAGTGGTTTCTTTTAAATTGTTCCAACGGTTTAAACTTTGGTTTGTTTTACTTTGCATTATAGATAATGCGTCCCATCATTAACCTATCATTGCAGAAAACAACGAAAATACAACGTCCTCTTATGCCATCCGCATTCGCCACGGGGTCCCGTCATCACCCGTTAGGCTACTTAACTAACGACAGAGCGGGGGCTGGGCTAGCGCGGGTGTAAAACATAAGTGGCGTCTAAATAGCTATCATAAATATAGATATTTTACATTCGTCTGACGCAATGATATTCATTCCAGAACACAGATAAACAATATTGGATTTGCAAGCAATCTGTATTTCTTTTGAGCCTGCAAGAAAAGACAGATTACACAGTTGTGATGAATAGCCGTTACCCCACCCTCGACCCCTACGAGTACAGCAAACTACCCACCCGGCAGTCTGTGTACCCCACCTTGGGTCAGTCCTAGGAGCAAAAACAGTAAAATGAAATAATACAACGGTGGCTACAACCGCAACCTGGAAGTGCCCCGCGAAAATAATATTACAACAAATTACATTTACAACAAATGAATTAAGCAATAACCCATTGCTAACCCCGGCTATACACCACAACAGTCCAATGCAGTTTATATGCACAAACAGATATAACCATTTCAGAAATGTGCAACCCCCTGCCAACCGACATACTAGCAGTTAGGGGAGGTTTACGAACACATTAAACAATCACAGATATAATCCAATACGCAAATACTGTAAAATTCGATCGAATAAACAACTTCAATATTGCTCCAAAATCTGCTCTGTTAAACAGTAACCTGAGCAATAATTAAATATTCCAGAAAACCTCAAACACCAGAGAGGACCCACCCATGAAAGATGAGCCCATGACTCGGCAACTCGGCCGCGGAAGCGCGGCGGATCGGTGGGATCCGCCACCCTTCCGCGGCGCTTTAGTCGAATCATTGGCTCGAATTTCTTGGGTGTTCTCCTGTGGTCATGTCAAGCTCTCTGAACACACCTGAAAAATTTTAGGACTTCATTTTAACTTCGACAGAAACTTGACAGAATTAGGGTTTTGCGGCTTTGTTTTTCCGTTCGAAATTCGTACAAATTTGCAATTAAGTTATTTATTGTTTAGCGAGGCTCTGATACCACTGTAAGTCGATGTAGTACACCCCAGTACTTATGGGGAGGCGGAATTTTCAAAAACGATCAAGTTTAAACATCGAACATCGACTAACCGCTTGAATCGAAGCTAAACAAATAATAACCAAACACATAGCTAAACTAAACTATAGTGTTAAGGGATTATACCGATCGAAACTAGTCCTTCGTCTTTGTGTCCTCCTTTGTTCTCCTCGACCTTCTCTAGATAGTAGACGATCCACCCGAGAGCGAAACTCCAAGCTAAACCTCTAACTTGAGGTAACTAATCAACTTTGATTGCTAATCAAAGATGAAAGGATGATGTAGAGTGAAGGTTATGGATTGTTTAGTCTAACTAATCCTTTGATCTCAACACATGAGGATTAAGGATTAGGGTTTGAAGATGAGAGCTTGAGGAGAGAGAATGTGAGATGAGATAATGAGAAGAGAGAGAGTGTATCATAATATATTATGAAGCATTTCTTTTTAAGAATAATGAATAAAGGAAATGAATAAGCATGCTTCATAAAATATCTAGTGGTGATTCATTAGCATGAGTCATTAAGCAATAAATGTGCATTAATGAAATGAATGAATCACCACCATGACTCACTTTCTTTCCAAAAGAAACCTCCTTAGTCACATCTTCTAGAAGCTTCTCGTACAATTACGAGAACGCCCCTCCAATCCGCAAAAATACGGAAAAACTTTAGACTGTAAAAATCCAATAACCGGATACCAGTAACTGGCTTAAACCAAAGCCGACTGGTAAAAACTGTCCGAAAGTCGTACGCGCGTAAACGCACGTATGCGTCCGAACCCTTTGTCGCAAAACCATGCAACCTCTATATCGTTTCGCCTGGAGTAGGAAACTCTCTGTGTGGGACTCTAGAGACTCGACTACTACGCTGGCAGTGGGTTTAACCACAGACCGCAAGCGGCACTAGCTGTACGTAACGGTCCCCAGGTAGTTGTCGATAAGAAGGCCGATGAGTAAACCCATCCGAACTCCTACTGAGTCTGATGTGACAATCTCCATACAGTCCGGTCCGTTCGTCCTTGACTATCGCATATCGGGCCTAGGGGGGCGGCAAGCGTCAGTCCCCTAATAGCGGTATAAGTCGTGTCGGAGTAAAGCCCATTACACCCTGAGAAACTACTGGAACCTACCAGCAAATCTCGCTTGCCCTGGCCAGGGACTTTGCGTAATGGCTCTCTGACACAGCACGATATCTACTCCCAATACCGGGAGGGACGAATCCTGTCTAACCGCCACTGCCTCCAAGTGCTCGGGACTGCACCCAACTGCTACCTGTTTGCACGACTCCTTTGAGCCGCGGTAGGGTAGCAATCTAAGAACAGTGGGAAACACTCGAGGCGAAGTAGCAGTGTCAAGTCTGCGGACTACGCTGTACTCATGTCACCTGGGAACTGTTCACTGACGACTGGTATCAAACCAACCAACAGTTCCCTGTGAGTCCTGTCCGGTGTACCCGTAACCTAACGAGCACCTGTATACTATCTCCAGTACGACGTACTGACGGCTGTGGGACAGACCATCTCCCCAACTGGGATGAGAAGCGTACACACCAGTCTACTCCGGAGTATCGATGCTCTGTCTCGATAATCCAACGACCAGGGACCTGAATAAGGATGTGCTTGTAGACTACCCAGCCCCCACTAGTGTGACTGCCATCACAACGCTGGTAGATAAGCAAGATCCTAAGAGCACTATCAATACGTACACTCACATATTAAGATAGAAAAACCAAGTAGCATACTACCATGTTTAGCAAGACTGTTATATACATGTGAATATCCCAAGCTTCCATTAAGTAATATACAAGCTAGTATGATACAGTAATGGCCTTCTAGGGCATAAATACTAACATAGTGGTCCATTGGTAGTTTAAGGACGCATAAGTCCGTGGGTTTAAGGATCCCACAGTCCATATGGGTGTGTTTAAGGACGCATTAGTCCGTTAGTTTAAGGACGCATAAGTCCGCGGGTTTAAGGACCCCACAGTCCGTATCTTGGTTTAAGGACGCATAAGTCCATGAGTTTAAGGACCCCACAGTCCGTGTTGATGTGTGGTTGTCGGGACCCGTCACCTCTCTGAAGACGTTGAAGGATTACAACGACAAATATCAGAGGAGTTCAGAGATGTACCCTTGAACCAATGAGTTGGTTGAAAGAGCAGATGTGCTCAGTTCAAGATGATTTGAGGACTTATGGCCAGTTTGGGCTAAGTCCAATTATGTTTGAAATATTGGCCCTTTGTTGGCTCATTTAAGGAGAGGCTTTGCCTTTAGAAACTTAGCCAATTGGGCTAAAGCTGGTGTTAAACACTAAAGACCAACAATGTTGAACACTGGGATTAAGATTAGCAAGTTAGTGTTTAACACTAAAAGATAATCAGTGTTAGCAACAGGGCTTTCAAATTAGTGTTAACACAAAAGCAAATCAGTGTTAAACACCGGTAGCAGAGATTTCAAACTAGTGTTAAACACTAAAGCAAATCAGTGTTAAATACCGGGAATAGAGTTTTCCAATTAGTGTTAATCACTAAGAAAATCGGTGTTAAACACTGCAAATAGAGTTTTCCAAATTAGTGTTAAACACTAAGAAAATCAGTGTTAAACACTGCAAATAGAGTCTTCCAATTAGTGTTAAACACTAAGGAGGGAGGGGTCACGTGCGGACATGTGAGAGCGCCCTGATTTCCCTTATTTTATTCTGCAGATCAGTGTTTAACACTTTTAATTTCCTGGCCATCACGTGTGGGCACGTGATGGAGGCCCCCGCTCTAGTCTGTTAGAATGCTCATTAGGGGTCACGTGGTGACACGTGAGGGCGCCCTAAATGTGGAGCCAGATCTCCTTTGTTTTACCCTCAAATCTGCGAATAAGTGTTAAACACTTTTGTTTTTATTTCGAGCATCACGTGTTGATACGTGATGGGGATTTATGCGCTGACTGTTAAAACGTTTGCTAAGGGGTCACGTGGTAAACACGTGACAGCGCCCAAAGCCTTCATTTCCATTGATCTTTCTTTCTGCGTTTTGGGAGTCACGTGGGAACATGTGATGGCATCAAAAAGTGGGGCCAGATCCCCTTTATTTTGTTCTGCAAACAAGTGTTAAACACTTTTAATTTTCATAGCCATCACGTGTGGGCACGTGATGTATTATCATGCCCCGATTTATTAGAACATTTATTAGGGGTCACGTGGTAACACGTGAGAGCACCCAGAATTGTTTCTGCCTTTGCTTTTGTTCCATATATAATGAGGGTCACGTGGGAACACGTGAGACATTGCCTCAAAGCTTTCCTCTTCTCATTTTTGGGGGATCTGTTCAGGGGTCACGTGGGGCACGTGACCTTAGTCTTTTCATGCGCAAATATCTTTTAAGTCTCCTTATCTTTAAGAATTAAATTCTTATTTAGGGTAAAACCCTAATTTTTGTTTTGGAGGAATTAAATTCTTGTTGTGAAAGAATTAAGTTCTTATTTAGTGTATAACCCTAATTTTATCCCAAAGGAATTAAATTGCTATAATTTTGTGACCATTGAATTCCCAAAACTTAATTCCTCCTCTATGTCTTAGATCTGCATGGCAGGATCTCAACCCAATGAGAATTAAATTCTCAATTCATGGGGAGATATGCACTTTGCAGATCCTCCACCAGAGAAAGAACTAAGTTCTTTTCTTTATATAAGAGTTAAACTCTTTTGAGAATTAAATTCTCTTTTTAAGCCCATCTTTTCTTACCTAGGGTTTTTCTTTCGCAGAGAATTAAATTCTCCTCTCTCTGTTTCTTCTCTCCCCCCAGGCGGTCTCTTATCTTCTCTTCTTGGCTCCTATTTATAGGAGAATGAAAAGAATCAATTTGTTTAGCAAATCTCTCATTTAAAGATTTGATTTGATTGTTGAGAGATTTGATTTATATTTATCATTAATCTGGGCCTTTAGATCATTCAGTGAATTTTATTCACCGTGGATTTTAAATCCAAAAGATATTCTATTTGTTATTTTGGTGAGATTTTCAGGGAAATCTTTCCTTGTCCAAGATTTCTCCATAAATTGGTGATTTTTAATCACCCTTGGATCTTTAATCCAACGGTCCCCATAATCCTTTTCCATTTGGAAAGATTTAGAAGCTTTTAGAATTTTAATTCTATTTCGAAAGATTTAAATGATCTTTTTTCAGAATTTAATTCTGTTGAACAGCAAAGCTTTTACAGCCAGTTACGTGTTGCCACGTGACCCCCAATTGAGTCATTTTCTCAATATTTACTTACGCTTCAGTTGTAACCATCACGTGTCAACACGTGACCATTGGTCACGTGTGAGAACGTGACACCTCATTGAGGTATTTCCTTCAGCTGTTTGTTTACGCTTCAGTTTTAACCATCACGTGTCAACACGTGACCATTGGTCACGTGTGAGCACGTGATTCCTGATTTTTAATCAGGGTAGAGATTTTAGAATTTAATTCTATTCATTATTTTAGAGGCCTCAAAACCCATCACTTGTCTGCACGTGACCCATAGTCACGTGTGAGCACGTGATGCCCCATTGGGGTCTTTTCTGAGTTTATATTATATTTTTTAACTCCTCCAGCGGGTTCTTAAAAGTCCATCACGTGTGGACACGTAATTCCTCATAACTTTTGATCTCGGATGAATTACGAGGCCCATAATATATCAAATCGAAGGGTTTTTCGAGCCGCTTTCGATACCATCAGAATTTCTCTATTTCTCATTCGGGAGTTTGTCAAAAAACAGCCCGGAAGATACTGGTTCACATTTCCTTATGTATATCGCTGCCATTTGATACCTTGGACTCTTTTGCGCAGAAATTTTTGGCGGGAACAAATGCCCCCCATTACTTTGCCCACGTAAGTATATACGTAGGTGAAGTAGTGCAGAGTAATGCATGGCGTATGACCAGTTTCGGATTGGTATATAACTTTCAGGATCTTGATCTGAGAAGATAACGAGCGGACACAAGTGTCGTCATTTATCATTGACTCAAATCTTGACTCTTAAGTGATATAGTTCCAAACCCTTAACTCCATGAGCCGCACCCTTTTATCTCTTTATGTCTTACTCTGGCGTGGAGTAGTTTATATGCTTATGAGTAAGTTCTCCATTTTAGTGGCATGTAGCTTTGGTAAGTGTGGCTCATAGATGGTCCATCTTGACCTCTTTGCAGGGCGGTGATAGCTTAAGAGACAGGGTTAGGATCTGCCACCTAAGACTTTTCAACTTTATGAGCCGTGAGGGTCTCATAAAGACTTTTCTCCCTACGAGTCGAGAGGATCCCGCAGGTGTATTTTCTCCTTAGGGGTCGTGAGGACTCCTAAATGTGTTTTCTCTTAAAAGTCGTAGGGATCTCACAAGAGAATTTTCCCGCTTATAAGTCGAGAGGACTCGTAAGTGGTTGTTTCCCTCCTTGTTGAGATTCAAATTTGGAGAGTGTGACCCGTGGATAGTATGCAAGAGACCATTTTGGGCCGACTTGCAGGGTCCCAGTGCTTAGGAAACAGGTTTTTTAATCCCTACTGCCTAAGGCTTTATCTCACGAGTCGAGACGAATCGAGAAATTCTCGCAAAGACATCAATTTCCTCACGAGTCGAAACGAACCGAGCAGATCTCGCAAGAATATCCTAACGTCATAGTTAACCTCTGCTCTTTACGACAGAAGTCCGTTAGGGTCTGTGGTACTTAGGGTTTTGGCCGTCGTACCGTCGCATGAGCTGATATATTCCTCGATAGGAAATCGTGCTGTTCGAGTAGCCCTGCGACTGCCGTGTCTCTGATCCCTTCGGGGGCTGGACAAGACGTCTTCAAGCAATCCTCCTTGGCAGTTTGACCGTCGGAAGAGCAAGCGTTAGGAATTTGTCATGCCGCTTTTTACTTGAGGTTAGGCTCATTTTAGAGTGCCCCGATGAGTCATAACCACTCCGCGCTGGTGTGAGATGATCTCCGATAGTCTTTCAGGCTTTATATGACTTGCCGTTAAGACCCTGAAGCTAGGAATTTGGCCTTTGCTTCGTTTGCTGGCATTGCATCCTCTTTATCGAGACGAATGTCGTGGTTGTCTCTAAGTTGCTGGTGAACCGTCGAGGTTTGGAACTAGGGATTTCGCCGTGGCTCCTTTTGGTGATGTTGCGTCTGCTGTATCGAGATGAAAGTCGAGGTGGTGACCACTCCATGTGGGATGATCTCCGGTGGTCTTTCAGGCTTTATATGACTTGCCGTTAAGACCTTGAAGCTAGGAATTTGGCCTTCGCTTCGTTTGTTTGGTGTGTCCTAATCCTGTTGGAGGAAGAACGTTGTTGTTGACATCTCGTCTGCTGTATCGGGGCGAATGTCGTGGTGGTGACCACTCCATGTGGGATGATCTCTGATTGTCTTTTCGGTTTTATATGAGCTACCGTCAAGACGTTGAAGCTAGGAATTTGGCCTTCGCTTCGTTTGCTTTGGCATGTCCGAATCCTGCTTGGGGAAGAACGCTGGGGTGACATTTCATCTGTTGTATCGAGACGATCGTCGAGGTGGTGACCACTCCGCGCTGGTGCTAGATAATCTCCGATTGTCTTTCAGGCTTTATATGACTTGCCGTCAAGACGTATGAAGCTAGGAATTTGGCCTTTGCTTCGTTTGTTTTGTCACGTCCGAATCCTGTCGGAAGAAGAACGCTGGGGTGACATCGCGTCTACTGTATCGAGACGAACGTCGAGGTGGTGACCACTTCGCATTGGTGCGAGATGATCTCTGAATGTCTTTCAGGCTTTATATGACTTGCCATCAAGACCCTGAAGCTAGGAATTTGGCCTTCTGCTTCATTTGCTTTGGCGTGTCCGAATTCTGTTGGAGGAAGGACGCCGTAGTGACATTTCATCTGCTGTATCGAGACGATCGTCGAGGCGGTGACCACTCCGCGCTGGTGCGAGATGATCTCCGATGGTCTTTCGGGCTTTATATGAGTTGTCATCAAGACCCTGAAGCTAGGAATTTGGCCTTTGCTTCGTTTGTTTTTGTCGCGTCCGAACCCTGCTGGAGGAAGGACGATCCAGTGACTTCGCGTCTACTGTATCGAAACGAATGTCAAGGTGGAGTTGGGATTTTGCCATCGCTCCGCTCTGTTTCGACCATGGGGTCTTTCGTTGACGTTGCATCTACATCCTGCTGGACTGCGAAGGAACGCCATTGTTGACATTGCGTCTGCTGTAACGAGACGAATGCTGAGGTGGAGCTGGGATTTTGCTGTCGCTCTGCTCTGTTTCGACCGTGAGGTCTTTTGTTGATGTTGCTTCTGCATCCTGCTGGACTGCGATGGAACGCCGTTGTTGACATTGCGTCTACTGTATCGAGACGAATGCTGAGGTGAAGCTGGGATTTTGCCATCGCTCCTCTTGATGGTGTAACATCCATGTCCTGCTGGAATGAGGAAGCCCACCGTTGTTGGTCTCCAGGCTGTAGATATGGCCATTGAGATTTGGAACTAGGGACTTTGCTATGGCTCCGTTTCGTTGCGACTCTGAGGTCGGTTGTTGACGTCATGTCTGTATCTGGTTGGAGTGAGGAGAAACGCCGTTGGTGATCTCTAAGTTGTCGAGACCCTGAAGCTCGGGATCTTCCTTTGCTTCATTTGTTGACATCGTGTCTGTAATATTGCGACAAATATCGAGATTGTCTCTAGGTTGTCTATGAACCGTCGAGATTTGGCTTCGCTTTCTGATGGAGCCTGTTGGGAAGGTATGGTTCCCTCTTTATCTGTGCCCCTGGATTGTATACAGGGATCGATGTGATTTCACCTGTAGGGCAAAAAGTTTCATTCTTTCATTTTTTTTATTCTTTCCGCGATGCCCTATCATTTCAGCTTTTTATATCACGAAAATCGCGATTGCCCAATCATTTCGGCTATTTTTCGCGGTGCCCAATCATTTCGGCTATTTTTCTTTTTACGCGCTGCTTTTTATTGCGAGTTGCCCAATCATTTCGGCTATTTTTCATGCATACATTTTTACTTGCTGATTTTGCTGGCAAGTTGCCCCATCATTTCGGCTATTTCGTATGCATTTTTTTTTGGCTCACTAATTTTTTCTCGCCAGTAGGGGATTTGGGATCTGATACCAATCTTGGCATCAGCATCGCTGCGACTGGAATATTTCCAGGAGCGAATCATCATTTGCCGTAAAAGGACTTGGAATTTGATACCGGTCTAGGCATCAGCATCGCTGCAACTGGGATATTGCCAGGAGCGAATCATCATTTGCCTTGAAAGGGCTTGGAATTTGATACCGGCTTAGGCATCGGCATCGCTACAACTGGGATATTGCCAGGAGCGAATCATCATTTGCCTCTGTCGATGTTGAACAAAGGTGGCTTAGTAAACAGGGTTAAGGGTCCTGTCGGCTAAGGCTTTTGACTTCATGAGCCGTAAGGGTCTCACAAAGGTATTTCTCCCTACAAGTCGTGAGGATCTTGTAGGTGTGTTTTCTCCTTGGGAATCGTGAGGATTCCTAAGTGCATGTTCTCTTGTAAGTCGTAAGGATCTTACAAAAGGGTTTTCTCCTTATAAGTCGAGAGGACTTACAAGTGTTGTTTGCTGTACAAGCATATCCCTAGTCACGGATGGGATTTTGTTAGGAAAATATTTATTCGTGCCCGTGGATTGTATACAAGGGTCAATATGAGCCGCTTGTAGGGCAAAATCGAAGGTTGTGGGGGTTGCTTAAGAACAGGTTAAGGTTTCTGTAACTTAAGACTTTCAAATCTTATGAGCCGTGAGGGTCCCATAAGAGAGTTCTCCTTACGAGTCGTGAGGAACTCGCAAGTGTAATTTCTTCTTAGGAATCGTGTGGATCCCTAAGTGTGTTGCTTCCTTTGTGAGTCGTAAGGATCTCACGCGGGTGGTTTCTCCTCACAAGGTCGAGAGGACCCTGTAAGTGTCTTTTAACGAGATTGCGCCATTTCGGGTTTTCATAAACACTCACGCGGTAGCCCTGCTGTTTTTACTCACGGAGCCCTTTCGGGTTTTCATCCGTGCCCATTTTGCTTATGGACATACCGTTTTCATTTTTTCATTTTTTTCTCTAACGAGCTTGCGCCCTTTCGGGTTTTCACAAGACTCGCCGGTAGCCCTGCTGTTTTTACTCACGGAGCCCTTTCGGGTTTTCATCCGTGCCCATTTTGCTTATGGACATACCATTTTTTTTTCTTTTTTTTTAACCACACCAGCCTGAGGATGCCGCGGGTTGATAGTCGTTTAACGACGTTTCGGTCATTTGCAAGTTTTAGGACATTGCGGTCCGTCGTTAGTTTAGGGACGTTTCGGTCCGCAGCCAGTTTTAGGACATAGTGGTCCACCGTCGCCGTATTTGAGGCGACTCTCTAGTTTACTGACTTTTCGGTCTACAGCCAGTTTTAGGACATAGTGGTCCATCGATAGTTTAACGACATTTCGGTCTATGGGGCTTTCCCTATGAATGAGCATGATGCCCCCGGCATATCCATCTTTTTCGGAGCATGTGGTTGTGGCGGGCTCACCTTCCAGTTTTCGGACAGCGCGAATTTGCCTTGTTGGTATTGGTCTTCAACCAAGTTTTTGAAGACGAAGCAATTTTCGAGTGGGTGACCCATTACTCTGTGGTAGGGACAATAGTTAGAATTGTCAACGTCACCTGGCAGCAACGAACGTTTTGGATCCGGCAGAGTGATGAGCCCGCTGCACACCGCTAGCTCGAACAGTTCCTTTGTTTTATCTCTGGAAAACGAGTAAGGGCGTTTCAACTTCTCATTGAGGTATCGTAGCTTGTTGTTTTGACGACCAAACGGTTTCGGGTCACTCGGCTGTTGTTGGGCGTTGGCGACGAAAGTCGCTTTTCCATTCCCCTTATCCCTTTTGTTCGATCCCTTCTTTGCGGGTCCGAGATTATTTTCGGGTAGCGTGCGATTGCGCAGTTGAACGTTCTCGCAGCTCTTCTTTTCTTTCTCTTTTCCTGAGGTGGATTCTTTGAAGAGAGGGCTGAGAGTCATTTCTTCTTCAGAATTGCTCCCGAAGGTGAGAGCTTGCGATCTTCTGCCATCGACCATGTAACCGTTGCCGGCAGTTTTCATATGCTCATTTGTCGTGCTTCTCTGTTTCGGACGAGCTTTGCGCTTCAATCGCTGAACGTGCGCTGCCGGTGAGCAACGTATCCCTGCCACCAGTTTTTAAAGGCATTGCATTCTTCAGTAGGGTGTGCAATCTTCTGATGATATAAGCAGAAGTTAAGATGCATGTCCGCTTCATCAAGATATATATCGGTGGGAGAATTTCCTCTGAAAGAGGGGAGCTTCATTCCCATCGATATGGCTTTGGCGAATCTTTTCTTCATCTTGAACCTGCTTTTATTTGTGGCGGATGTACTTTGATCCGGTGGGAGTTTTTCGACCCTTTCATCTAGTCGCCGGCGTTTGGCTTTCTCGAATATGGCCATCTCGCGCTCTCGATCAGCTTTGCTTTTAAGACGGGCATCGTTCAGGAATGCATCAATCATTTCGTATGATGGTCCTGGAAATTTTGGCTCAGGATCTACCCTCAGCTTCTCTGTATAAGGAGCTTCTTCGTCATTTATTGACGAGTGAGAGATCACATGGCAGCTTGCCACATAATCTTCAGATTCATCCGACGAGTCTTCTCCATTGTCATCATCTCCGTCCTCAAGGACGTGGCTGAGGAACTCTTAGAGCGTGATTGGAATCCGCGCCTTCTGGTTATACTCTTCCAGCACGTCAATCTGTTTCTGCAAATCCATGCGCTTGTCGCTGGGCTTCACGGGCTTCTTGGATTTCTTCTTGTTTTTCTTTGAAGATTTTGACGGCTGGATGTGAGTGCTGGGGCCTTCACCATCGATCTTTGGAGTTGGGCGCGGCTTCAGCATCCCTTCGACGATCTGGGGTTCTAGCGAGTTCTTCCACTCGATCGCCGGGCATGTCTGGAGATCATTCAACATCTTTTTGGTTTTGGCTGACAGCACGACCTCCCACGAAGCTTCTTAAACAAAAGAACAAGTTGCCCCCGGTGTGTCCGTCTTCTTTGGAGTGTGCGGTTGTGGTGGGTTTATTTTCCACTTCTCGGACAACGCAAACTTTCCTCGTAGATACTGATCCTCGATCCATCCTTTAAAGACGAAGTAATCCTCGATCGGGTGACTTACCGTTTGGTGGTAAGGACAAAAATTGGGATCGTTGATATCGCCTGGCTGCAACGGACACTTTGGACTCGGCAGATTGATGAGTCTGTTGCGCACTGCCAGCTCGAACAGTCTTCTCGTTTTATCCTGGGGAAACGAGTAAGGACGTCCCAGTCTCTCCTCGAGGGATGGGCGTGGACGCACGTTGTTTTGGCGAACAACCGGCTTTAAGTTGCTCGGTTGTTGTTGAGCGTTGGCGACGAAGGTTGCTTTCCCTTTGCCCTTTTCATTCCAAGGCTCCGTCTTTAAAGAGGAAGGCCTATAGCCCATCTGGTCCATTTGGGCCAGCTTGTCAATCAAGGCCTGGAAGGTGGTCGGCTTGAAGAACATCATGAACTGTGAGATGGTCGCTTGCGGATCAAGGGTACCCACAAACATGCCTACTGCAGGAGCCTCTTCTATGCGTTGTTCGCATTTCGACCATAGGTTCCGCCATCGTGTTGCGTATTGGATCCATGTTTCGCCTGGCTTTATCCTGGCATTAATCAGTGCTGTTATCGGGGTACGTCCACTAGCACTCACGAATCTCTGTGTAAACAGCAGCTCCATCTCCGTAAATGTCTTGATAGAGTCATTTGGGAGTTCAGAGTACCACTCAAATGCCGTTTCCGACAGGCTGCCAACAAACTGGCGGAGGAGCAATTTATCATCACCTCCAGTGTTGCCGCACATGGCTCTAAATTGTGTGACGTGCTGATGCGGATTTCCCGTTCCCTTATATACGTGGAACTTAGGGATCGTATATCCCGGCGGGTAACTAATTTGGTCATACCATCCCGGGTAGGGTCGTCCGGTTCTAGCAATTTGCCCAGCCGGTTCATTTTCCTGGTGAGCTCGTATTTGCCGAGCTATATGGTCATCCAGTGCGGCCTTGGAAATGGTTTCTTCCTTGGCTGCTGAAAGAGCCGAAGGAGGATTCGATGTCTCTCCTTTGTCATCTTCAAGGACAATCGGAGGATCTTCAGCAGGAGGATCTTGCTGGATCATCATCCCTACCATATCTTGGAAGAGAAGCGCCATTTGTATTATGTTAGCCGCTTGCTCTATGACTTTTTTATCCTTCTTTTCGAGGACTCTGCGTAAGAAGTCAGCATCAGTTTCTTGTTCGTGACGCTGCTCTGATGATGCCTCTGGGCTTTCTTTTGGCTCGGTAAGTGCGGCCATTGTAGTCAGCATCTCTTGAAGCTTCTGCTGTTGCTGTTCTTGAGCTTTTGTCACGGATCGGGTGAGCGGTCGGTGACCCGTCGAAGCACGGCTTTCCTCCTTTCCGGAAGCCATATAAACGGTGTGCGGCACCATGCCCCCAGACTTAGGGTGTTTGTGCTCTGTGCTTTTACGGTTCGCCATGTTCACAGGGGAATTTTGCGGCCTCCTTTTCTTTTGAGTGATTGACGTTGAGGGAGCCGTCGCAGTGGGTACCGGAGTAGCTGTTGCTTTTTCTGGTCTGACAGAGTAGTCTTTCTTCTGCCGAACTTTCATCTTTTTCAGTCGGCAGGGATAGTCTTGATCCATCGCGGAGTCTTGGACTTGACGCCAGACCTTGTAAATTTTAGAGGATAGCCGTTGAGAGGACTGTTCTGGCTTGGCTTCTGCAGCATTTCCCACCGGAGGAGGGGATCTTTTTAGTACGGCGGTAGGAGAGTTTCTGCGCACCGTGTTCAGCAATTCAAAGCTGTTCCCGATTGGAACAGTAGCATCGGTCTCTACCGTTGGAGCGGGTGGAGTAAGTCCAGACGGAGAGATGCCCCCAGCCTTTCTTACTCGGTGCCAGTGACGACGTCGAGCATGTCGTGCGGATGAGATCACCTCCGTTGTTGGATAAGCTTCTTCATGCCCCTGCTTTGAGGAGAGACTGTTATTGGTGCTAGCCTATCGAAGACTGACGCCCGTTGAGAAGCAATGTTTAATCTGTCAAAGACAGACCTCTGAGCAGGGGAAGCAGCTTTGAGGACCTCGCCTGGAGCAGCAACCGGAATGGCCAGCCTTGTAAAAACTGACTTCTTGGAAGGAGGAGCCTTTCCAATGATTTCGTTCGCTTGAGTCGGGATAGCTATCCGCTTTGGGATGGCAGCTTCGGGTATCGCGGGTTTGCAGATGTTCTGGCCCAGTCTATTGAAAACTGAGGTATTGAAGCTGGACGACCCGTTGATAGGGGTCGCGGCAGTGGTAAGCCGATCAAAGACCGACTTCTTTGAGGCTTCTTTCAACGTCATTGTGGCATTGAAGCTCAACGGTGGGAGCATGGTCCCGAAGAATAATCCAGTGGTGGCCTGAGTTACCTGCTCCACTGGCATCTTGAAAAGGGAGGCCACTTGGGGCCCATAAGTCACTCCTCCAGCAAGGACCGAGTGAGAGTTGCAGTTGCAGGCAGTGCAGTTTGAAGCCATTGATCTTCTGTTTTCTGCACGGAGCAAGACACCAAATCTTAGTACCTCGAATCCACAGGCAACCATAGTAAACCGCGATTCGTTCGCGAACACGACGCACGAAGTGTGGAGTGGAAAGAGGAAAAGGTCCCACCGGGCGTGCCAGAATCTGTTCCCCTCCGAACGGCGGCCGAGACATGAGGACGTCTCGCCTGAGGTTCGGGGCAGATGCTAATTGGTGCTATCCGTCCACCTCTTCGAAGATGCCAAGTTGATTTATGGCACCGTGTATCGAAAGTTTAGACGGATGCGGCTAATGTAGCAGACTTCGTCAGATTCCCCCTCGCTCGAGGGGTTTTTGATTGTGGGGACGCTCTTCCCTGCAGGCGCAAGCCCCTGCAGTTAATTACGCTACCGCACCGCGGTAACAACTTTCTCCTTCTCCAGCTGGTCACTTCGTGTCGTGGGTGTTTGTTTTGTTTTTGGTTGCCCGTGGATTGTATACAGAGACTGAGTTATGTCGTCGCCCGTAGGGCGTGGACTAGTCCAAATCCGTATTATCTTAGATTTGGGTTTGGGGGTTTGGTTTAAGGATACGTTAGCCATTTTTGAGGCTAAGATCAACTTAAACGTTTGTTAAAGATACGTTAGTCTAGTTTGAGACTAAGATCAACTTAACGGGATCGTTTAGATCCGACAAAAGAGCATTTGGGCTCTATTGTTCCAGTTTAGGGACATAGTGGTCCACTTAATGTATGGCTGTCGGGACCCATCACCTCTCTGACGACGTTGAAGGATTACAACGACAGATGTCAAAGGAGTTCAGAGATGTACCCTTGAACCAAAGTTGATTGGGGGATTTATAGTCCAATTTGGGACTAAAGTCTGTTTAAAGGTTTAAGGATACGTTAGCCATATTTGAGGCTAAGATCAACTTAAACGGTTGTTAAGGATACGTTAGTCCAGTTTGGGACTAAGATCAACTTAACAGGATCGTTTAGATCCGACAAAAGAGCGTTTGGGGGCTCTATTGTTCCAGTTTAGAGACATGGTGGTCCATTGCCAGTTTAGGGACATGGTGGTCCAATACCAGTTTAAGGACATAGTGGTCCATCGCCAGTTTAGGGACGTGGTGGTCCAATACCAGTCTAAGGACATAGTGGTCCATCTCCAGTTTAGGGACATAGTGGTCCATCTCCAGTTTAGGGACATAGTGGTCCATTGATAGTTTAAGGACGCATAAGTCTGTGGGTTTAAGGATCCCACAGTCCATATGGGTGTGTTTAAGGACGTATTAGTCCGTTAGTTTAAGGACACATAAGTCCGCGGGTTTAAGGACCCCACAGTCCGTATCTTGGTTTAAGGACGCATAAGTCCATAAGTTTAAGGACCCCACAGTCCGTGTTGATGTGTGATTGTCGGGACCCGTCACCTCTCTGAAGACGTTGAAGGATTACAACGACAAATATCAGAGGAGTTCAGAGATGTACCCTTGAACCAATGAGTTGGTTGAAAGAGCAGATGTGCTCAGTTCAAGATGATTTGAGGACTTATGGCCAGTTTGGGCTAAGTCCAATTATGTTTGAAATATTGGCCCTTTGTTGGCTCATTGAAGGAGAGGCTTTGCCTCTAGAAACTTAGCCAATTGGGCTAAAGCTAGTGTTCAACACTAAAGACCAACAGTGTTGAACACTGGGATTAAGATTAGCAAGTTAGTGTTTAACACTAAAAGATAATCAGTGTTAGCAACAGGGCTTTCAAATTAGTGTTAACACAAAAGCAAATCAGTGTTAAACACCGGTAGCAGAGATTTCAAACTAGTGTTAAACACTAAAGCAAATCAGTGTTAAACACCGAGAACAGAGTTTTCCAATTAGTGTTAATCACAAAGAAAATCGGTGTTAAACACTGCAAATAGAGTTTTCCAAATTAGTGTTAAACACTAAGAAAATCGGTGTTAAACACTGCAAATAGAGTTTTCCAAATTAGTGTTAAACACTAAGAAAATCAGTGTTAAACACTGCAAATAGAGTCTTCCAATTAGTGTTAAACACTAAGGAGGGAGGGGTCACGTGCGGACACGTGAGAGCGCCCTGATTTCCCTTATTTTATTCTGCAGATCAGTGTTTAACACTTTTAATTTCCTGGCCATCACGTGTGGGCACGTGATGGAGGCCCCCGCTCTAGTCTGTTAGAATGCTCATTAGGGGTCACGTGGTGACATGTGAGGGCGCCCTAAATGTGGAGCCAGATCTCCTTTGTTTTACCCTCAAATCTGCGAATAAGTGTTAAACACTTTTGTTTTTATTTCGAGCATCACGTGTTGACACGTGATGGGGATTTATGCGCTGACTGTTAAAACGTTTGCTAAGGGGTCACGTGGTAAACACGTGACAGCGTCCAAAGCCTTCATTTCCATTGATCTTTCTTTCTGCGTTTTGGGAGTCACGTGGGAACACGTGATGGCATCAAAAAGTGGGGTCAGATCCCCTTTATTTTGTTTTGCAAACAAGTGTTAAACACTTTTAATTTTCATAGCCATCACGTGTGGGCACGTGATGTATAATCATGCCCCGATTTATTAGAACATTTATTAGGGGTCACGTGGTAACACGTGAGAGCGCCCAGAATTGTTTCCGCCTTTGCTTTTGTTCCATATGTAATGAGGGTCACGTGGGAACACGTGAGACATTGCCTCAAAGCTTTCCTCTTCTCATTTTTGGGGGATCTGTTCAGGGGTCACGTGGGGCACGTGACCTTAGTCTTTTCATGCGCAGAGATCTTTTAAGTCTCCTTATTTTTAAGAATTAAATTCTTATTTAGGGTAAAACCCTAATTTTTGTTTTGGAGGAATTAAATTCCTGTTGTGAAAGAATTAAGTTCTTATTTAGGGTAAAACCCTAATTTTATCCCAAAGGAATTAAATTGCTATAATTTTGTGACCATTGAATTCCCAAAACTTAATTCCTCCTCTATGTCTTGGATCTGCATGGCAGGATCTCAACCCAATGAGAATTAAATTCTCAATTCATGGGTAGATGTGCACTTTGCAGATCCTCCACCAGAGAAAGAACTAAGTTCTTTTCTTTATATAAGAGTTAAACTCTTTTGAGAATTAAATTCTCTTTTTAAGCCTTTCTTTTCTTACCTAGGGTTTTTCTTTCGCAGAGAATTAAATTCTCCTCTCTCTGTTTCTTCTCTCCCCCCAGGCGGTCTCTTCTCTTCTCTTCTTGGCTCCTATTTATAGGAGAAGGAAAAGAATCAATTTGTTTAGCAAATCTCTCATTGAAAGATTTGATTTGATTGTTGAGAGATTTGATTTATATTTATCATTAATCTAGGCCTTTAGATCATTCAGTGAATTTTATTCACCGTGGAATTTAAATCCAAAAGATATTCTATTTGTTATTCTGGTGAGATTTTCAAGGAAATATTTCCTTGTCCAAGATTTCTCCATAAATTGGTGATTTTTAATCACCCTTGGATCTTTAATCCAACGGTCCCCATAATCCTTTTCCATTTGGAAAGATTTAGAAGCTTTTAGAATTTTAATTCTATTTCGAAAGATTTAAATGATCTTTTTCAGAATTTAATTCTGTTGAACAGCAAAGCTTTTACAGCCAGTCACGTGTTGCCACGTGACCCCCAATTGAGTCCTTTTCTCAATGTTTACTTATGCTTCAGTTGTAACCATCACGTGTCAACACGTGACCATTGGTCACGTGTGAGCACGTGACAGCTCATTGAGGTATTTCCTTCAGCTGTTTGTTTACGCTTCAGTTTTAACCATCACGTGTCAACACGTGACCATTGGTCACGTGTGAGCACGTGATTCCTGATTTTTAATCAGGGAACAGATTTTAGAATTTAATTCTATTCATTATTTTAGAGGCCTCAAAAGCCCATCACGTGTCTGCACGTGACCCATAGTCACGTGTGAGCACGTGATGCCCCATTGGGGTCTTTTCTGAGTTTATATTATATTTTTTAACTCCTCCAGCGGGTTCTTAAAAGTCTATCACGTCTGGATACGTAATTTCTCATAACTTTTGATCCCGGATGAATTACGAGGCCCATAATATATCAAATCGAAGGGTTTTTCGAGCCGCTTTCGATACCATCAGAATTTATCTATTTCTCATTCGGGAGTTTGTCAAAAAACAGTCTGGAAGATACTAGTTCGCAATTCCTTAAGTATATCGCTGCCATTTGATACCTTGGACTCTTTTGCGCAGAAATTTTTGGCGGGAACACTGTTGTCTATCCAGACAAACCTACTGTTACCTGACCTCGTGTTGGCATTAGTTCTTGACTACTGAATACCTGACCTGACACATATAATTTGGGGGTATGGGGAAATCAAAAGTGTAAACTAAAGTGTAACTTAAAAGGGTATTACTTGATCCGTGGTCCCGGGGGGTAACGGGACAGCGCCATTCGTGACTCTTACATTTTCCTGATCCGTGGTCCCGGGGGGCAACGGGACAGAACCACTATTAGTTCCCATCTTCCTGATCCGTGGTCCCGGGGGGTAACGGGACATATCCTTTGAGTTACATGGAGGATTACTCAAATTGATTTCAAAAACTTTAGGATAGAAAACCTGATAGAACAGTTTAGTTACCCACTGCACACTACCCTGCACGGCTTGTTTCATATTATTGCTTTATTCATGTTTATTTCTGCTTTGCCTATTATACTATTCATATTATATTATTGGTTGACATGACGCGCTGACGTCTGGGTTTTGCATGGCCCAGATTCTTTACCACTGTCGCTGTCCGAGCAGGAGTACTTCAGCCAGCAGGCTGATTTGTGAGTTCTGTAGTGGTTAGTTTTATTTCCTGCATTCTTATTTCCAGATGTGAGCCCGCATTATGGGACATACTTTTCTATTATTGTATTGGATCATTTGCTTTCGCATTTATTTATCATTGACTCTTGTTATTCTGGATTGTGGACATGTTTTAGATTGTTTTATCTTGGTCTTGATATCTCTACAGCCGTAATGTGACTGTGGATGGATACTTCCTACCCACAGGTAGCATGGTTGGTTATGTCACGTGCCCAATCTAGCGTACTCTGGAAAGCGGGGCGTGACACGAGTCATCTGAAAGTGGGGTTTATATAGTGGTCGTGTGGAGCGAGCCAGCCCGAGATTCTCGCCGTCAGTTACGCGCCCTCGTTACGCCCGCGTTGATGGCGAGATCCGCTCATTAATAAGGGGGGAGGGGGAATGCGCCCGCCTGGGGCGCGGAACGTGGGGCGGCGGATATCTCGCTTTGGCAAGATATGCGGAGCCGTTATGGAGACGCTTGGGCTCCGAGCTCTCAGTCGATCGGGGAAGCCGAGGAAGCTCGGCTTGCCAGATGGCTCGGGACGAGCCGGGAGGCCGAGGTAGCTCAGACCTGCAACAGCTGGGAGATGGGCAAAGGGGGCGTAAGCTCGACTGCTGGATTGCTCGGGGGCAAGAAGTGGGGACGTAAGCTTGGAGACGAGGTCCGAGGAAAGTCCCTAATGTAACACACCGATTTTACCTCCGCAGCCCCAGAAGCCTAGTGGGCTTACGTAGACGACACGTCATCCGCTACGTATCGTGATCTGAGGAATTCCCATTTATGAGCATCATCAGCAAGCATTAAGTATGAATATTAATTATATTTGTTTTTATTCGTTTCGATCTACCGATGAATTGCATGAAGAAGTTTAGAATCTAAGGTAACGAAAAATTCAAACATATGATAATATGTTGCAACGATTTTCAACGACCCAAATTAGTAGATACCTAACAATTTTCGGCATTCCATTCACGGATATGATGGACATGATAAAATGCATATGATCTCCTAGCGGTTTACGAACAATAAAAAAAATACCTATCATTTAAACAAAGTTTACACGGTAAATAATGGTTATAAGTTGTAGACACTGTTCAGACATTAACATAACAAAACACATCTTCTAAAATTCCATCCACAGACGTTTGTTTCCTATGCCGTCTTCAACTTTCTCCTTGGATGTGTGAGGTGAAATTGGATGAAGTGGCGGCAAAAGAAAATGTTTGCTATATTTTCATGTGCAGACCCTCATATATCCTGATAGAATCGGGTTTTGTCCTTAGCTCATGCACTGGGCCTCTTAAACAATAAAAAAGCTTGTGGTTTAAAATATAAAATTCTTCGGTGTCTTTGATCTTTAGAAGCAATCCGATTTTGCTTGAGAACACTCACGGTCCAGGGCCTTTTGGTTGGAGGATTATGAAAGAATTGGATTCTGGAATCTCAAAAGTTGAGAGGATTTCATAATTTTGTATTTGGTTGTGAGATTTGGATTTGTAGAATTCCTTTGTTTTTTTATTGAGGTTCATTACAAAACAAGAATCCTGCAATCATAAAAAATTTGGAGAATTTGGAAGGATTTGGCACTATTCATTGTACTTTTAGATAGGACCCTGATACTTTATTTATTTAATAATTCTTTATCTATCTCTCTCTCTCTAAAATACTAAAATCCAAATCCCAATTTCTTTTCATCCACCAAACAAAAATTATAAGGATCTATAAATCTAATATTAGTAATCCAATACCAACCAAACAACAAATTACCAAATCCAGAAATTTTCCACCGTATTATTTTGGAATCCAAATTTCATAATCTTTGCAACCAAACAGCCCCTTAGCCAATCCACATATGGGCCTGTTTGGTTGCAGGATCAGCATAGATTTGGATCGTGGAATCCCTGGATTCCATAATTTTGTGTTTGGTTGATAGATTTGGATTTTTAGGATTTCTTTGTTTTTTATGGGGGTCCACTACAAAACAAGAATTTCTGAATCCTAATTTTTTTTAAGGATTTTCAAGAATTTTGCACTGTTTATTGTACTTTTAGATGAGACCCGTGTACTTTATTTATTTAATAATCCTCTCTATATCCATCTCTCTCTAAAATCCTCAAATCCAAATCCCACTTTATTTTCACCAACCAAACAAAGATTACAAGAATCTACAAATCCAATACTAGAAATCCAAAACCAACCAAACAACAAATTACAAAATCCAGAAATTTTCAACCTTGCTCATTTTGGAATCGTATTTGTCAGTGGTGTCAAATCAAATATTAATTCTCTCTATCGTGTCTCTTTCATAGTAGAATCTTATCTCCAGAGCTTCAATCCTGTTACTTCATATTCTTCTTATTCTTCTTCTTCTTTATCTAACCTTATACCCTCTTCGCTATTTCATATATTTCATAACTAAACCATGATCCTTGGTGCCCGAGTCCAAAGAAGTCTATACCCAATCCCTACATTAATGAAACAAAATATGCTTCAAAGAGATCAATTATAGGACTTTTAGTTTTCTTTTGATTTGTCGAAATAACCAATTCCTCGTTAATGACTTCATACTAAGAAAGTTAATGATTCATCTTGTTCAAATTTCAAAGTTCCCATCAATTCACCATTTTCACATTAGGTTTTGGATATGAAAATGCTTAACCTGCCAACATAAACTACTGGGTTAATGATTTTTTAAAGTGATGGAAAGGGGTTCAAGTCCTAAAGTTATCCCGTCTGTTAGCCAATCATCAACTCAACCCGATATCCTATATGAAATCTTTCTGGGATTGTTTTTAATGATGTAGGACCTCCGAAACATGAGGATTTTGGGGAAACAACCTCCAAATCCCGGATTTTGCAAATACAAACCCCAACTTATCCGTTAACTAAATATAACCATTATTTTCGTAACTCGGCTAAAAGCCTGGGTTAAGCATGACCAGGGTTAGAAAGGGAGAAATGAAGTCTCAGCTACTTCCTGCATTATACAAACACCTATTTTCCCTCTCTTCTTATGCAAAACTCATGGACTTTCTCTTTAATCTCTCTAATATATCAAAACTCTCTGTGATTATCGACTAAAATACCCAAGTAAGGATCAACAACCATCTCATCCCATTGAATGATCAATTTTGAAGAACTAGCAAACTTAAGCACGGATAGAAGTAAACTTTTATCTCTAGATTGATTTTATTTTGCAACTAATTTTGGTTTTATTTATACCTACTTATGCATGTCACTTGGTTCAAATTTAATATATGGATTAAACTCAAGTTCAGCATTTTAATTATCTTTAAGTAGGGTGGCTATAGGCTGAGATGGTGAGATGAGATTCTTAAAGTGAGATGGAAAAATCCGACCGTGAGATCATCGGTGATCGAATTTTAACATCATGTTCTACACGTCAAAATATGTATACGGATAAAAAAAATTAGATGATTTGGAGTCTTGTAACTCATGCATCAAGGGTATGCAGTGCATGTAACTTTTACGATGTTTTAACAACCATCTATTTTGCGATCATGATATCCATACCTTAGTAGCGTCTAAATCATCCAATTTTTTGTACACATATGTTGATTGACATGCAGAACAAGATGTATGGAGCTGATCATTATTTTGATTGATGGATAATGGTCGGATTTCCTGTTTCCACCTTCCTCCTCTCTTTCAAAAATAAAAAAAAATCTTTATTTGAAAAGTCCATATAAAATTTTTTTTGAAAGAAAAGCTATACTTAAAACCCCATGTCATAAAATGGAAAAAATGTTCTTACTGATGCTTGATGGAAAATGTAAATAATTTTTTTGAAAAGATCACTTAAAAAAGAAGGAATGCATACCAATCTTTATAAATATGTATAGCTCTTCTCCTACAATATTATATTGGGCTCAATAAATTAAGAAGTTTTATAATAAGTAAATTATGATAAATAAAAGATACCAAAAAATCAATATTATTTCTTTTTATATTTATATGATGAATGAAGCTATGGTATTTGTATACCTGCTTTACAAATTAAATTCTTTTATCATTTTATATGCAAAGCAAGCTTCTTTTGTTCCATATGCATCGCAACTACAAAGAAAACGAGTATAGCTTAGTTACAAGTTTTGGAGGTTGTATTTACACTATAAAAGATTTAGGGGTTGTTATCAAAATCCCAACAATGTGGGGGTTTCGAGATAAAAAGAAAAACCTTTAAAAAAAAATCCCCGCCAGTTTACCTACCATAGTTAAATATTTCTACAAATAACTTAAAAAATCTTAACAGATTTGAGATTAACAAAATCCTTTCCTTTTTTATTCTAAACCTAAAAAGAGCTTTTTTTCCCGTTAGAGCCCAAGTTTCAACTGATCTCCTTCTCCAAAAAAAATCTCCAATTCTCTCGATTTTGTTGTACTCCACAATCTATTCGAACGTAAAATTTTGCCATAATTTCACTTTCTTTTTGTCATTTTTTCAAAATTTCAGAGGGTTTTCTGTTTTCGAGGTTTGTTTGTTTTAGGTTTAATTTAGGTTTCTTTTTAAAGAGTTTTTTTGGTTTCATGTTTTATACTTCATTGATCGCTGGGATTTAGAATTGGATGAAAAAGGGTCTCTTTTTTTTTATTTGATATGCTTGCACTTGATTGATTATAAAATGAGATGCTGCATATTTCTTTATTTATTTTTTTGGGTTAAAATTTGTGTAATAAGTTTGCTTGCCGGTATTACTGAAGATTGTTGCTGAAATTGTTGCTCGTTGGAAAATGATGCAGCTTTAGTTATATCGATTAATGGTGCCATCGTTGTAGATTAGAAAGCCTGCAATTTTAGGCACGACTCATGAGAGATCGGATAAATTTTAGGAACCTTCCTTTGCTGTGGGGCCTATGATTCCCTCCCTGTGAGGCCTTAGTTAGTTATGCCAGTTGGCAGTGGGCCCTCCATCGCCATAACAGAATTATTCCCTTTGCTCACAAATTGTTTGATATAATTCCTTCGATTCTGCACTACACCTGAGTCCTTGTGTGCTGCTGCCTCATTGATTCTTGTATCAAACCTCGACTAATTAAAAGTGTATTTTGCATTTTGCATTTTGCATTTTGCTCAAAGTTTGTGTAATTTTTGAACAGTCTAATTAAAATATCATGTTTAGTTTTATGTGTATTTACTTCTTATTTACATGATATAAACCATTTTATCACTCCAAGAAATGAATTTTAATAGTGAAGAAACATAATTTTTACCTGTAAAGCGTATTTTGGAATTTATATTTTGCTTTCTTAACAAGCAATCTATGTCAATCCTATTGAATTTCTAATGCATTATCACTTGCTATTTATTGTTATCTTACTTTTATTTAATTCCTCAATCAAGTGTTGTCAGCCCTCTGAGTAGCCATAAATGTTTTGCTATCTGCAGAAAAAGTTGCGCTCCTCGATGATTCTACTTTAACTTGGAAACCGTTATGGCCGGTGAAGACAATAATCGGCCGATCTCATCAAAAAGGTTAAAACTAAAAGATCTCTCTAATGAGAATGGAAACATGAATCTTAAATCACCAGAAGACTCTCCACTTTCGAAAGCTGAAGCACCGATCACAGATAACAATAAGATTTCTGGTAATGGCACAAATGGGCTTCTTGTATATTCAAGAATGAAACATGGTAATCACCCTAGCCCTAAAATTCTCGAATTAGAAACAGGAAATGCGAAGAGACCAAGAATTGACCATGAACTGCGGCCGCATGACGATCGATATTGGAAAGAGCGATTCGATCGGCTTCAAATGTCTTTAAAAGAAATCGATGAAAAGAGCTTGGAAAAAAATATGAATGGTAAGTCTTTTTTTTTGTGCAACATCTCTGCTATTATAACCATAAAACTTGGGGTTAAGGAGGGAATTGATGACAAAATTCAACTAATATTGCTTAGTAGAATGCCATACGGAAAAGAGAAATTATTGTCAAAATTAAAAATAAGAAAAAATTCTAGCCAAATTATGGATGACTAACTATTAATTACAAAGATTTAATATTAACTTAACTCATTAAATTCAACAGCACATATTACTCTATTTCCTCCACGGTTATCCTAACTTACTTGACACATAAACTATCCTTCGATTTGATTTGATTTTATTAATACGTATTGCTTACAACTTAACTCTTCAAATAATTTAATTCTTTAATACTCAGTAAGTAAGTACGAATAGTCATCTGAGATTCATCTCAGAAATTAAGTCATCTGAGATTAAATTCCTAAGTTATGGATTGGTTCTTTATTTTACACAGGAGTTAACATTTGATTTAATTTGTTGATGATTTTAGTTCTCAGAAGCTTATCGGCAGCTGACAGGAGCAGGTTTGCATATGAGTTAGAGAAAAGTGCACAACAGCTGAAAGCGTTGGAAGGTAGAGCAATATAATTATTTTCTATTTTGCCCCTTCTTGCTTTCACTTTAATGGATGTTAATTAACTTTTTTTGGGTTAATTGTACAAACACCCATTTGTGAACTTTTATAACAAACACACCTCTCAAATAATTTATGAACACAAATCTTAAAACACTCAAAGTTGACTGTAAACGGCCCAAATGATTTTCAAATTTTAAATTCACAACTTGTTTGTGTTGCTTAGAGTAGAATTCGAGTATTTTTGAGGTTTTTGGTACATGAATAGAGGGGTTTGGTTGTGCTGAAGCACTGAAGGGGGGGGGGTTATAAGGGATAAACTACAGTCTACAAAGGTGTTTTGTGCTATTAACATTTTATTTTTAATTTTCTGCAACTAAATTCCTAAAGCATGCCTTGGTAAAAGCATAAAATCAATAAAATCAAGAGTATTTTGAAAATAAGAAGTTTTGAAAACCACAACAAGAAGCAAGAAGCAGTATGCAATTAATTTTTTCCCTTTATTTACTATTTTTTTTTGCATTGTAGAGATCGAGACCGAGAGAGAAAGGTCTCTCAATATCTTAGGAAAACCTCTACTAGATAGGACTACATCGATCCCTGTTCGAGTCCATTCTCATATCGATCAAGTTTCAGAGAAGCAATAAAACAGTGGATGCAACCGAGAGATTCAAAATAAGCATTCTGAATATGATTGTATATGGTAAATGTATCATTCTTCTTAGATTATTTATTCGAGACAGAAGAATGTGGATGACGCTAACTTTGCTAATAGTGTAACTATTCCTTTATTTTCTTTCTTTTTTTCCCCTGATTGAAGGAATAGGCAGGTTTTACTTTATATTGCATTTGTAACCCTCAAGTGATTTATTGAACAACCCCTCTGGTCATCGACCAAGGGACCATTAAAAGCACTCAACTTCTACTCTCAATAACTTATATGAGACAACAATTTCAGTTTCTTGGAGTTGAAGTTGAGTCATCTTTAATAATTTTGTCAACGAGCAAAATAGGTGTTTAGGCTAATAAATCACCAAGGGGGTAGCTATAAGATTTTTCTTTTTCTTCTTCTTGCAACATGCCCTTTAAATTCTGCTTGGTACACAGAGTGGAATCTGAAATAATTGCGGAAGCCTAACTGAAATAGTTGGGATGGGGTGGGGTGGGGGTTGTGTGTGTGTGAGAGAATAGGATTATACTATCAATATACCAAAATTAAAAATTCTACACTACACTTACAAAGATAACACAATCGAATAGCTTAGCAAAAAATATACCAATATTATAAGTGGACAAGCAAGCTACAATTGTGACAAACTAAACATATAGCAAATAAGAGCAATATCAAATACAAGTAATGAGCATATAGAGCGGAATATAATCTAGCATGCAATTTCTAAACTAATGAGCAATAAGAGAGTTAGAAATAGCAAATGCAAACACAAAGCTCTTTTTATAGTGGTTTGTGAGATTTCCTAGTCCACTTTCTTTAGACGAACGAGCCCGTTCCACTAAATACGTCTCCATCGAGACAACATATATTGCGCATCCACAACCAAACACGTCACTCGGCGCACAAGTGATTTCTCTCTCTTACAAGCTTCTCTCCCGTACAAAGACACCCTTGCATTCAAGCATCCTCACACAAAGAAAGAAAAAAAACTTCTCTCGCTCTTCTCTCTTACAAAAACACCATTGCACTCAAGGATTCCCATACAAAGACAAGAAGAGGGTTACAATGAAGCACAATTACTCGCAAAGGAGTTTCTCTCAAAGCTCTCTCTAATACTCTTACAAAGTATGGATGATCAAGTTAAGCTTTTGAATCTTTTGTGTGTGAGTGAATTGATAAGCAAATATAAACTCTCACAAGAGATAAGATTTTTGGCTTAAAATCATTTAGATATTGGCAATTGAAAAGCACAAGTAATTGAGTAAGAGATGCCAAGAAAAAAACTAATCCAAAATCATTTTATAACCCAAAGAAAAACAACTCAAAAAAAGTGGGGACAAGCAGAAAAAACACACGGCAGATGTATGAAGTTATAGAGCGCTGACGTCTGGGCTCATATAAAACAAAATCCCCAACGGTTATATTTTTCAAAAAATCTTAACTGCAGACATCTGAAGTTCAAATAGGGCAGACTTCTGAATAAGAAAAAGTTTGGCTAAAATATAATATCAGACGTTTGCCCCGATGAACTGCAGACATCTGTGTTCCTTATTGAAAATCACAGAGCGCAAACCAGACGTTTGTGTTCCTTATTGAAAATCACAGAGCGCAAACCAGACGTCTGAAGTTTAAAAAGCCATTTCGAAGCTCTTTATCAGACGTCTGGTCTTTTGACCTTCAGATGTCTATTTCTCATAAAATTAGGCCATATGAAAAACACAGAAAGAATCCAGACGTCTGAAGAAACATTGGGCAGACGTCTGAAGCAAAAAACTTATGAAAACTTATATTTCCAAATGTCAGAAAATGAACAGTGCGCATACGTCTGAGGTTCAACGAGGCAGACATCTGACAAGCATAACAACAGAAAACTTAGGGTTTTAAGAATACGAAAACTTTAAACTTGAAAACCTGAAGATTGTAAAACTTTTGAGCTATCATGTGTGAGTGTTCACGAGCTCTAATTAATAGAAACCATGATTGATTAAGTACTTACAAAGATCCCTATATCGGTATCGCATTTCTTTGAAATCTTGAATTTTTGTCGTCTCGATTCGAGCTCTTGAAATTTTGGCGCTTCGCTTGAACTTGCGTTGGTCGATTGATCTTCAAATTGGTTTCGATACTTGACTCTTCAAATTCGAACACGCCAATCCACTCACTTGCGTCTTGAAGTCGATATTTGAACTACAAATCTTGAACTTTGACTTTTAACATTTTAATCTCGGACTTAGACTTCTATAGCTATTTGTTAGGAATATGTATGCCCTAGAGGCCATTATTGTATGATATAGTGGATGCTTAGACATATATATAGAGGATTTTCTTGCTTGACATGATAGTATGCTATCTGGTTGCTCTTTATCTTAATATGTATACTTATATTATTATACCATCTCTCTGATACATGTTGATAAAGCCCTTAGGATGTGGACTTGACTACCAGGACTATGATGCAAATCATACTAGTGGAGCCTGGATAGTCCACAAGCACATCCTTTAATAGTTCCTAGTCGAGGGGATATCGAGACAGGGCATCGATATTCCAGAGTAGACTAGTGTGTACGTTTTTTGACCCTGTAGGGGGCGATGGTTGATCCCATAACCATTGGTGTTTGATACCAAAGATTGTGCATAGGTGCTCATTAGAGAATGGGTACACCGAACAGGACTCGCCGAGAACTCCTAGATGGTACTATACCTATCGTCAGATATCAGTTCTCTGGTGATACTGGTATAGGTTAGTCTGTAGATCCGAAATCGTCATGGTGTCTTGTGTGGTTCCTACAGTGCTTTGATTTCCTCCCTACCACGGCTCAAAGGAGTCGTGCAAACAGGTGGATTCTGGATACAGTCCCGAGTCACATGGAGGCAGTGAGAGATAGGAGGGGTTTCGTCTCTTCCGGTATTAGGAGATGATGTAGCGCTATGCTCGATTGGCTATAACAGTAAGTCCTTGGTCAGGGCTGATGAGATTTACTAATAAGTGTTATAAGTAGTTTCTCGAACCGTTATGAGCTACACATTGGCATGACTTATCAAGTTACCGGGGTCTGACGATTCCACCCCTAAACTCGATATGCGATATCAGACGAAGTGAACGGACTGTACGGTAAGTGTTACTTATAGGATTCACGGGAGTTTGGATAAGTTTGCTTGTTGATCTTCTAATCGCTCAATACCTGGGTAGCCGTTATGTCCAGCTAGTACCGTTGACGGCTTATGAGTAACCGATGTGATCATTACCTACTGCTGGCGTATTGACGAGTCTTTAGAGTCCTATATAGAGATTTCCTAGCTTAAGAGAAATAAAGTAAGGCACATATGCTATGTGCGGGAGCCTGATTAAATACGAGTATGTGATACCGTATTCTAATATGGCGATAATTTGATATCGATTAGGTTATATGTGAAATAACCGGATTATTGAATCAAGTGTTGATTCGATAATATGATATACAGATAAATGATATTAGTCGGCTATATATGATATAACCGGATTATTAAATCAAGTGTTGATTTAATAATTTGATATATATTTATATTTGATATATTTATATATTAACTAATATTAATGCTCACCAATTATTTTCTTCTCTTAATATATATATATATATATATATATATATATATATATATATATATATATATATATATATATATATATATATATATCATGGTTGATGATATATATGTTTTGAACATGGAATTTCTATTTTGAGAAAAATAGAAAAATGAGATGGAAAATGAGAAGATATTGGTGGAATGATGTGAAGCATGGCACATCTATTTATTTAATGGTTTGCTTTCACTATAGAAGTTTGGTTGCAATTTATTATTGGGTTTTATTCTATCCTTCAATAAGTGTAACCATGAGCCATTCTTCACACAACCCTAACCCTAGTTCATTTGATTTCTCTCTCATTTTCCTCCATATTCTTCTTCCTCTCTAGCCTTTCTTGAGTTGAAGAAAATTAAAGAGAAAGAAAATTCTATGTGAACCAAACCCCCTAAACCTACTCTTGATTAGCCTTTAAGATTAGGTCGTTTCCTTTATTAATGCATGATTAGTGAAGAGGTAGCTTGACCTAGAGAAGTTTCAAGGTGGATCATCTTTGGCTTCGAAGATCGTGAAGTAAGCTCATTCATTTCTTCAAGTGGAGCCAAGAGGAGTCGTAGGGACTACTACTCGGAGCTATAGAAGTGAAGAACTTGGTCTACAAAGGTTGTAAACTCTTTCACTTAGCATAGAACTTGTTATATCATACTTTAAACCCTAATACTCTAGTTAAGATTCTAGGTTAGTCTAGCTTAGCACACCAAGAATTTTTAAAATTGTATACTTGATGCTTGTAAAAACCTAATGGTGTTGTTAAGACACACTTTCACTATTCATAGCTTGAATTGGCAATTTTGAGAAGCTCTCGTCCGTATCCTCTAACCTCCATTAAATAAACCCGTTTAAGCTCAATTTCCTCCATCCTCCTTTATAGAGCTTCGTCTCGAGATATCCGATATCATAGAATCCTGAAATGCAATCTCAAAGACCAAGCTCATCATATACAATGTTATGGAATAAACAAGTTATATAAACACAAGTATATGAAACATTTATTGTGTTGGATATGTATGCCCTAAAAGCCTGTATTGTATAAGATGCTAGGGATATGTATGTACATGACAATCTTGCTCAGTTGTATAGTATACTATTTGAGTTGTCTTTATCTGAACATGTGTATTTGTTTTTCTTGCTGCTTTATATTGCTTATACACATTGATAAAGACTTGTTACAGTAGTTTACTATTTTGGTTTGTCTTTATCTTAACATGTGCATATGTTATACTTGATATCACATATGGATGATACATGTTGATAAAGCCCGTAGGATTTTGCTTGACTACCAGCGTTGTGATGGCGATCATACTTGTGGTGGCTGAGTAGTCCATAAGTACATCCTTAAATGTCCAAACTCGTAGGAGTATCGAGATCGGGCATCGATATTCCAGCGTAGACTTGTGTATACGCTTCTAGGCCCCGACGAGGGGCGGTGGTTAGTCCCACAACTATTGGTGTGATGACCTTAGATTGTATATAGGTACTCACTAGGGGTGAGTACACTGGACGGACTCCCCGAGAACCTCTAGATGGTATTATACCTATCGTCATATAGCGGTTCTCAGGTGACATGAGTACAGGTTACTCTTTAAACCTGAGATCGACATTTTCTCATATGAGTTCCTACTGTACTTTGATCACTATCCTACCATGGCTTTACTGAGTCGTGCAAACATGTTTTGGTTGGGTACAGTCCCGAGCTACATGGTGGCAGTAAGCGATTGTCAGGGATTCGTCTCTCCCGGTATTGAGAGTCGATATCGTACCGTGTCTGGTTGGCCAGAACCATAAGACCTTAGCCAATGCAGTTGAGATTTACTGATGGTTAGATCAGTAGTTTTTCAGATTGGTCCTGAGCCACATCGACACGACTTATTGGGTCAGTAGGGGTCTGACGTTTACCATCCCCTAGACCCGATATGCGATACTCTTAGACGAAGAGACCGGACTGTACGAAAATTGTCACAGATAGACTCAGTAGGGGTTCAGATGAGCTTGCTCGTCAGCCTTCCTATTCGACATGTACCCGGGTAGCCGTTACGTACAGCTAGTGTCACTGACGTGCTTGTGGTTATGGATTTATCCAGTAACTCACTGTCGGCGTACCGTCAAGTCTATAGAGTTCCACACAGAGGGTTTTGCTAGTTCAGGCGAAATGATATAGTAGCCGTATTTGATACATGCAGGATTCCGATCAAATGAGGGTGCTAGATACCTGACATTCGATCTGACGGTAGATAATACTAGCCGGCTTAGGATTAAGACGGATTATTAAATCAGGTATTGATTTAATAAATTACATATGCATATTTCGATATGTATATTCTAGTATTATGTTCTTTGTATTATTCTACCTCTTTAGGTATTCGTATTTCGATACGAATATTGTAATGTATATACGGTAGAGTGTATTCCGTATGTCGGGACTCGGTTCTTGTTCACGGAGCAAACTACCACACATAACAAAATGCCACGCCAATTGTCATACCAAGAGGGCGGGGGCCACCTCTTGAATCTGTGGGGGCCACCTCTAGAGTCCGTGGGACCCACTGTAGAACAATAGGTGTTCCCCTCCGAAAGACGCGGCGAAGACGCGACAAACTTCTTGCCTGAAATTCGGGACAGATGCTAATTGGTGCTATCCGTCCACCTCTCCGAAGATGCCAAGTTGATTTATGGCACCGTGTATAGAAGGTTTAAACGGATGCGACCGATGTAGCAGACTTCGTCAAATTCCCCCTCGCTTGAGGGGTTTTTGATTGTGGGGATGCTCTTCCCTGCAGGCGCAAGCCCCTGCAGTTAATTACGCTACCGCGTTGCGGTAACAACTTTCTCCTTCTCCATATGGTCACTCCGTGTCGTGGGTGTTTGTTTTGTGTTTGGTTGCCCGTGGATTATATACGGTGACTAAGTTGTGTTGTCGCCCGTAGGGCGTGGACTAGTCCAAATCCGTATCTTTCTTAGATTTGGGTTTGGGGGTTTGGGTTTAAGAATACGTTAGCCTCATTTGAGACTAAGATCAACTTAAACGTTTGTTAAGGATACGTTAGTCTAATTTTAGACTAAGATCAACTTAACGGGATCGTTTAGATCCGACAAGAGAGCAATTGGGCTCTATTGTTTAGTTTCATGACATTGGGTCGATAATTAGTTTAATGACATTACGGTCCATTGTTAGTTTAAGGACATCTCGGTCCATTGTTAGTTTAAAGACACCGCGGTCGAGGTTAAGGACATCATAGTCCATGAGTTTAAGGACCCCACAGTCCGATGTTAGTTTTAAGACATCACGGTCGAGGTTAAGGACATCATAGTCCGTGGGTTTAAGGACTCCACGGTCCAATGTTAGTTTTAAGACATCATGGTCGATGTTAAGGATATCATAGTTCGTGGATTTAAGGACTCCACGGTCCAATGTTAGTTTTAAGACATCACGGTCGAGATTAAGGACATCATAGTTCGTGGGTTTAAGGACTCCACGGTCCAATGTTAGTTTTAAGACATCACGGTCGAGATTAAGGACATCATAGTCCATGAGTTTAAAGACCCCACAGTCCATAGAAATGTGTGATCGCCGGGACCCGTCACCTCTCTGAAAACGTTGAAGGATTACAACGATAAATTTCAGAGGAGTAAAGAGATGTACCCTCAAACCAGTGTGAATTGTTTGAAAGATCTGTAGCCCAGTTTGGGACTTAAATTTGTTAAATATTTGTGAGCAGATGTGCTCGGTTCAATATAAGTTGAGGACTTATGGCCAGAATTTGGCTAAGTCCAATTAAAAATGTTTAACATTTTTATTCTTCTGGCTATTAAGCCTTTATTTGGGCCCGGCCCTTTTAATAATGCTAAGCATTGGGTTCTGACATCTTTTGTCTTCATCAGAACAAAGTGTGTTCCGACAATGCGCCACGTGGCGCGCCAGGCGCTTTGCGCCAGTTAAAGAGCGTATTGCGCTTCTGTCAGGTAGCGCACGCGAATAGGACACGTGTCGCGCTTAGCGCTAAGCGCTAGCTCATTAGCGCATTGCGCTTTTAATTTATGAGCACTTTATGCTAGTCTATTGGTGCGCCAGTGAGTGACACGTGGCGCGCTTAGCGCCAGTCCATGAGCACAGTGCGCTGCTTCAGAAGCGCATAGCGCAGATTGTGTCTTTGGTTGACACGTGGCATGTTTTGGCCCTGAGCACCGATCCAAGATGCGCAAAAGCGCAATTCATGAGTGCAAGGCACTTTCTAATAGCGCAAAGCGCATTTGATCAATTTTAAAATCAAAGAACAAATTTTATGTTCTTCTTAAAGGAGGCTTTGCCTTAAGATTCAAGAACAAAAGTTCTTGTTTTTACAAAAGGGCTCTGCCTTTATAGATCAAAGATTTATGAATGAAGTAAAATACTTCTTTTATTTTTTTATGATTAGATCTTTTAATCTTTTTCTTTTTATTAAAGATCTTGGTCTTTTTTCAGATCTATGATCTTTTTAGAAGATGGTTCTTTTTTTATGAGATGGTTTCATCTCTGTTATTCAAGAACATAGTTCTTTACCTTGAAGATGAAGAAAAATCTTCTTTTTTTCTAAGAGCTTGCTCTTCTTTCTCTTTGAGTTTTCTCAAAATTTGCAGAGGGTTTTCACTATCTTTTTTTTTCTCCTCCTAGACTTGTAGTCTAGGGGCTTTTATATATGGCCAAATGATTTGTTGAATCAGTTTTAAGAGATCTTTCTCTGATTGATTTGGGAATATTTCCCACCGTTGGATCTTTGATCCTAAGGCTTCTGTTTTACAGAAGATAATCTTCTTGTTTCAATAAGATTGAAAAATCTTTCCATAACAGAATTTTAGTTCTGATTAATTAAAAATTTATTATTAGTAGATCTTTTGATCTAGCGCACTGGAATTATTAATTCCAGTGCTGGCGCACCTGCGTTCGACACGTGGCGTGCAGTGCAAAGCGCAGCGCAACTGCGCTAGCGCACCCGTATTTGACACGTGGCACGCAGCGCAGAGCACAGCGCAACTGCGCTAGCGCACCTGTGTTGGACACACGGCGCGCAGCGCAGAGCGCTGGATCTGAAGCGTTGCTTCTACTTTTAAAATTTAAAACAGAGTTTTGCTCTGATTGGGGGTGCGCTGCCTAGGGGGCAACGCACCTGGCGCTAGCGCGTCTGCGTTTGACACGTGGCGCGCAACGCGCAGAATCTGAAGCATTGGTTCAATTTTTGAATTTTGAAATTCAAAACAGAGTTTTGCTCTGATTGGGGGAAGCAAATGCCCCCCCACCGTTGCGCTCACGTGGCGCACACGTGAGGGCAGCGGTGGCAACATTTGAGCTCTTGGATCAACTCAGAAGTTGAGAAGCGGTTCAATGCCTATAAATAGGACTTTTGGTCTCTTAGATAATTTCCATCTTCTTCTTAAGAATTTTCACTCAAAGCCTTACTCTTTTGTTTAAGAAATTTCAAGAGTCAGAACTCTTTCCAAATTTAGGTAAAAATTAATTTTTTTTAATAAATTAGGGATTTTACCCATTAACAGAGCCTTGCTCTTCATAGATCTTTGATCTAAAGAAAACCCTTTTAGGGTTTCATTAATAGAGCCTTGCTCTCCTGAACCCATAGATCTAAAGAGATCTTTTCTTGAGGTCTCTTATCCCATGAATCAGAGCTCTGCTCTTTTATAATATATGCGGATCTTTTGATCTTTGATGAAGAACTCTTAAGAGTTTTTTCATGGATCTTGAAGATCCCAGAATTTTTAATTTACAAAAATTAATTAATTTTAATTAATCTTTAATGGATTTTCCATCATCATTACAGAGCCAGGCTCTTTAAGGAATTTTATTCTTTCATGACCAGAGTTTGACAAGTGTCACTCTGTTATAGAGCTTTGCTCTCAAAGGGAGATATTCTTCTTTTCCCGAGAGATTTCTCATTAAATGAGAAAATTCTTTGAGGATCTCCTCATTAATTAACAGTCTCATCCAATGATGAGGCTGTTTTATTAATTGATGCATTGTCATCTGGATTTTGTGGGTCCCCCTTTGGTCCCCTTTCCATTGCATTGCAGTGTGGTACAAACTTTAAAGTGCCGAGTGTCAGAATTTTAAAATTAAATTATAATACTGACAATCGAATTCTGTTCTTTCTCGCAGGCGACATGTCTTCCGATCTCTCTTTCCCTTTTTTCCGTTCAGAGGGAGGATTCCCTGAGGCACCTGTGGACCGGGAGGTTCTCGCGCTCATCAGAGACTATGACCCGGAACACAAAAACCTTCACTTGTGGGATAGGTGGTACGACCAGATAATCAGAGGTCGTCGAAGCTTCTCTTTTGCGACGCCGTCGGATCCGATCTCGTCGATTTCGTATGCAGATGCACCCTCAGTGAACTATGCCGTAGAGGTTGTCAACTGGACTTCGGAGGGTCTTCTTCAACCTTCGATTGCCGCCATACCCATGCAGCTGCCGGCAGCTTTGGATACTTTGGGGCGGCGCATATGCCAGGGCGAGTCACGCCCTTGGGGACAACCTTACAACATCGGGTTGACTCCCCGACATTTGGCCAGGTATTTGCAGTGGGCCAGGTACATTTTGTCGGCGAAGAAAACGCAACTGCTGAAGCTCGGCCTATATCCTGCGGTTTATGCTTCATTGTTCCAATATTCTGCTCCTCCGACATGGTGGATTAAGGCGTTCTTGGAACAATGGAACATCCCAACCCATACCTTTCTTCTACTGGACAGAGAAGTCTCCATCTCTTTAGAAGAATTTGCTGAGATTTCCGGTCTGCCGGTTAGGGGGGAGCACTATGAGGAGCTGCTTCCTCCGGATGAATACGTTTTTGCCACCAAGCCGGTAGTGATGGGCCTAACACCGGAGAACGCCATTTAGCACCAGTTTCCTAGTCTGATAAAGGTGCTGAACATGTACGAGAGCCTCTTCTTGGAATCCGGAGGCCGGGGGGTCAGTTTCGCAGACTTCATTGCCCGGTTTCTTCGCCCGGAGGTACTATCGCAACGAGGTGAAAAATTTGCCAAGCTCGACGATCCCTTCGGCTTTGTCTTGGACCGTCGACCAGTACTGGAAGATGATCAGAAGGGCTTTTATCTTCCCGATGCCGCGATCATTCCTCTGTCAGAAATCGCCGCTCCGGGTATTGACGAGGAGGCTTTCTTTCTTGGGTTTCTTGGGTTGTGGTTGTGCTGGTTTGCGCTCCCTATGCACCCTCGCTATATGAGGCCATCCATCTTCTACCCAGCGCATCGAATGGTGGCCGGAATATAAGTGGCCATCGGGATTGCCGGGTTAGCCCACCTGTAGCGGCGAATACAACTGAACCGGGGGTGCATTCCGCCAACTTCCCGATGCACTACTTTACTTCGTGGATGGAAATGCACGTGCTCGGGGTATTTGGTATTCATAAAAGACCTCCGTTTTTTTAGAAATGCAAATTCCCGAGAATTATGCAGCGGGTTGACGCTTCTATCGTGAATCCGTCTCAGCGGGAGGCTAGGGGGTTGCTTCTTCGTCCGCGCACGGTCGGAGCCGGTATGTCTTTTACGGACAAAGTCCTGACGATCGGTCAGGAAACTTCCAAGACGGTGGTGGCATTGCGCGACACCTTTAAGGACAGGGCCTCCGTGTTGAAAGCCCGGAAGATTCTACATCTATACTCTATCAGGCCGGGCTTTCTTGTATTCAGGCAAAATGATGCAGCGCTTTTTATGAGATATAACCCCCATCATTTTGCCTAGCAGCTGAGCTATAACCAGGGGGTTCCACTGGATGCGTTCTTGGAAGAACCTGCTGCCACCAGAGAGGGAATACGGGGTGCGCTGCATCACTTTATGCGCTTGAATACGGGCTCCCACTTCTTTATTAGCGATCCGAGCTGCATTCCGGGGGCCCTTAATGTACACGGGGCCTGGTATCAACACGCGATGGGCGCTGTTATCAGGAAAGAGAGGCGGCTGCTGCTCGATCGCAAGAGTGCGCCTCCTGCCAGCGATCGCAACGTCCTTTTGAAGCGACGGATAGCTGCCCCCCCTCCGCTAAGAGGGGTTGCTGCAGTTGAGCCTCCACATGTGCTAAGCCCCACGCGTGGATTTCCCCATGCTCCTGTGGAGACGGTAACTGTAGCTTCACCTGAATCTGGCGTGGGCTCGGATATCGGGACTCGCCGTCCCAAAGTGCCGACGAAGCGAAAGCTGGTTTTGGCTGCGACCGGAGCTCGCTCACAGAAGAAAAAGAAGTCGATCTTTTCTATCGACGTTGTACTTGGCCAAGAGCCTCATGCTCCTTACTGTGAAGACCTGAGTGAGTATGGGACGAACGAGGGCTTATTCATGCCGACAGACGATACTGATCTGGCGGCTGCCATTGCAGCTTCTAAACAATTGGCCAGTTACGAAGAGGGGTTGGCTATCCTGGTGCGATCAGGTACTCATTAGCTGTATTTTTCTCCATCATATCGTATTTCTATTTTTGTGTTATGACCGACGTTTTTCTTCTTTAACAGGCATTTCCAATGAAGAAGTTCTTGCTGCCTCTCTCAAGACTTTTGAGGAAGATGAACGACTTCGAGCATCCTTAGGTATCGGTACATTTCGGTTCACCATGTTCCTGCTTCTATTTCTTATGAGTAATCTGACCATTTCTTTGTCTTATCGCATGGACCGCAATATCGATCCCGCAAGCTGATGCGGAAACTCTTCCCGGATCAGCTACCGAAGTCCCGGCCACTTCGGCACTGCCGAAAGAGGCCTTGCTTGAATGACCTATGACGGAAGCCTTGACGGCTCCAGAGGTAACCCTGGATGCGGACGATGACGTCTTGTTGAAGGAGGCTTCTAGAAGGTCTGCTTTGACGGCCCGGGAGGAAAGGAAGCGCCGGAGGCGCGCAGCAAGGGAGCTTAGTGCTGCTTTAGCTGCGGGAGCGGGTTCGAGCGCCGCCACCCCTGTCGCTATCCTTCAGAGGAGTCTCCGGTAGCCTTGTCTACTGCTTATAGACGGGCGGCACGGGCGGCTCGGGAAGCAAACGGTAAATCAACTCCAGGTAATATGCCGTGAGGTTCCGTTGTCAAAGTCTTAAATTATCAGTTCTCATATACCTTATCTTGCAGGGCTGAGCCTTACCGAAGAAGTGGCGGCGACCGCTGATCCTGAGGTAGCGGTGGAGGAGGTAGCTGTGATTGCTGAGCCAGGGGTGACGGGAGGCGAGGTGGCCGCAATTGCCGGGCTCGAGGTAGTGGCTGACGAGACTGTCACGATTGCTATGCCTGATATAGATACCGTTGCCGAGCCTGAGGTGGCGGCGGGTGAGACGGCTACCACGGTCGAGCCTGAGGCGGCATTGGATGAGACGGCTACAATTGCTGAGCCCGAGGCGGTGGCGAGCGAAATGGGTACAATTGCTGGGCCCGAGGTGGCCGCTCTCTCTCAAGAGTCAAGCACCGCCCCGATCATCGCTCTTCCCGCCTACGGTTCTTTGCCGTCTCCTGGCATCGCAAGCGTGACGACGGCTCTCATGGAGTCAGGGGATGAGGTGACGGGAGGTGATACCACCCCGATGGAAGAGGGGGACACCGTTGTTGTATCAAGTGACGCCCTCATCACGGTTGCGGCTGGCGATTCATCAGGTAGATTTTAGGTCACCGCCCTTCTTTTTATTCCGCAATCTTTTTCAATCTTTCCTGATAGGGTTTATCTTGTTTCTAATGCAGGTGTGGCTAGTGCTGATGTCGTGCTACCCGAGGCAGCGCCGTCAGTTACCGTCCTGATGGTGACCACCTCTCTACCTTCTCTCGCACCGTCTCAGATACTGGAAGGTATGGATTTATGACCCATCAGTCTTATCTCTAGGCTATACAATTTATATACCGACGTTGCATTATTACATCTTTGTAGGAGTCCTCTTTGACCACCTGTACCAGGTGTTGCACCCCCACTTCTCCTTCCCGTCGGAGATTGCTTCATCCAGTGGCACTGGTGAATACAGCCTTCAGTTAATGTTCTTTCTTTTACCAACAGTGAAATCATTTCTGATTCTTCTTTGCCTTGATTGTAGTACTACAAATTGAAGGAGAAGATGAGAGAACAGTTGTGCCACTGGTCCTCCCGGCTTTGCCACCTGCTGTAGCTGGTATAGTAAATCCCATTGTTCATGAACCTCTTATATTTCTTGAACCGTCATCTGATTGTGATTTGTTTTGCAGCGGTCGCTTCGACTCTGGCCTCTTTCGAGTCTCGCATTATGATGCCGGCATGCCCTTTTCCAAACGTCCATCCTCAAAAGGTGCTGTGACCAGTCTGCGTATGCTGAGCGAATACGTCGAGGAGCTTGACGCGGAGGCTCCTACATCTGCCGCAGATTTTGTTGCCAAGGTCAACCCAATGCTGGCGACACTTGTGAACTTCCATAATGAAGGTGTCGTCGAGTCTTGGGTTAATCATTGCAGGAAGTTGAGGCCGGTCTGCATGAGCTTGAGCTTATGCGTCTTGCCCCTGAGACTCAGGCTTTGAACTCCCAGTCGGCCGCATGGATTGAGCAGAGTGTTCCATTCCTTCACCATTTCGAACGAGAGGCAACCCTTAAGCGTAAGGAACGTGAGGCGACTGCTGCTGAATCTGCCCAACTGCGCACTGAGGTTGCAGCTAATGCTGCCTAGCTGAACACTATTTTTGAAAACCTTCAACGGTGTATCTCTGACGGGTTGGTGTTGAGGAAGAAGCTTGATCTTAATGAGCAAGTCGCGCAGAGTCAGGAGGCTGCCCAGCAGGAAGTTGATCAGAAACTCTCATCCTTTTTGCAGCAACGGGCCCAAGTTGAAGCAGAGCTGGCCATGGCGGCTGATCGTGAGGAAGAGTTGAGAAGAGCGCGCGAGCAGCTAGCCGGTCTATTGAAAACGCCTCCCTCCCAAAAGCTGTTTTTGTATAGATTGAACACTTGTAATCTTTGAATAACATGTATCCATTTTTTTTATTCTTTTATATGATTTGCCTTGTACTCAATTGAATTCATGAATAAAAGATACACATTTTTTTGTTATACTGTTGCTTTCTTCTCCTTGCTGTGTTGTTGCCATGTGATTTTAGCAAGTGCGGTCTGTAGATAGTATATAGCTGTCAATCTTGGATCCTTTGTAGAGTGGTGATAGCTTAGGAAACAGGGTTAGGATCTGTCACCTAAGACTTTTCAATTTTATGAGCTGTGAGGGTCTGATAAAGAATTTTCTCCCTACCGGTCGAGAGGATTCCGTAGGTGTAATTTCTCCTTAAGAATCGTGAGGATTCCTATGTGTGTTTTCTCTTGAAAGTCGTAAGGATCTGACAAGATAATTTACTCCCTTACGAGTCGTGAGGACCCGTAGGTGATGGGTGAAGTTGTCCTTATCCGCATTTCACGGAGTCAGGAGTTGCTCTGGATGCTTCCCACGGGTTCACTGCCGTGTTCTGCAAGGACCAGGCTCCGCTCTGGACATTTCCCACAGGGTCAAGGTTGACATTATCCGCGTTCTACGTAGCCAAGAATTTTGCTCTAGATACTTCCCACGGGTTCACTGCCGTGTTCGGAGAGGACTAGGCTCCGTTCTGGATGCTTCATACGGGGTCAGGATTGACATAAGCCGCGTTCCACGTAGCCAGGAATTTTGCTCTGGATGCTTCCCACGGGTTCACTGCCGTGTTCGGCGAGGACCAGGCTCCGCTCTGGATGCTTCACACAAGGTCATTGCCGTGCTCTACGAGGACCAGGATTTGCTCTAGACGTTTTCCACGGGGTCAGGAGTGACATAATCCGCGTTCCACGTAGCCAGGAATTTTGCTCTGGATGCTTCCCATGGGTTCACTGCCGTGTTCGGCGAGGACCAGGTTCCGCTCTGGATGCTTCACACAGTGTCATTGCCGTGCTCTGCGAGGACCAAGATCCGCTCTGGACATTTTCCACGGGGTCAGGAGTGACATAATCCGCGTTCCACATAGCCAGGAATTTTGCTCTAGATGCTTCCCACAAGTTCACTGCCGTGTTCGGCAAGGACTAGGCTCCGCTCTGGACGTTTCCCATGGGGTCAGGATTGACATAAGCCGCGTTCCACGTAGCCAGGAATTTTGCTCTGGATGCTTCCCACGGGTTTACTGCCATGTTCGGCGAGGACCAGGCACCACTTTGGATGCTTCACACAAGGTCATTGACGTGCTCTGTGAGGACCAAGATCCGCTCTGGAAGTTTTCCACGGGGTTAGGAGTGACATAATCCGCGTTCCACGTAGCCGGGAATTTTGCTCTAGATGCTTCCCACGGGTTCACTGCCGTATTCGGCGAGGACTAGGCTCCGCTCTGGACGTTTCCCATGGGGTCGGGATTGACATAAGCCGCGTTCCACGTAGCCAGGAATTTTGCTCTGGATGCTTCCTACGGGTTCACTGCCATATTCGGCGAGGACCAGGCTCCGCTCTGGATGCTTCACACGGGATCAGGATTGACATAATCCATGTTCCACGTAGCCAGGAATTTTGCTCTGGATGCTTCCTACGGGTTCACTGCCGTGTTCGGCGAGGACCAGGCTCCGCTCTGGATGCTTCACACGGGTTCACTGACGTGCTCTGCGAGGACCAGGATCCACTCTGGACGTTTTCCATGGGGTCAGGAGTGACATAATCCATGTTCCACATAGCCAGGAATTTTGCTCTGGATGCTTCCCAAGGATTCACAGCCGTGTTCGGCGAGGACCAGGCTCCACTCTGGATACTTCACACGGGGTCATTGCCATGCTCTGCGAGGACCAGGATCCGCTCTGGACGTTTCCCATGGGGTCAGGATTGACATAAACCGCATTCCACGCCAGGAATTTTGCTCTGGATGCTTCCCACGGGTTCACTGCCGTGTTCGGCGAGGACCAGGCTCCGCTTTAGACATTTCCCACGGGGTCAGGATTGACATAAGCCGCGTTCCACGTAACCAGGAAGAGTTGAATTCATCCGCATTTCATGAGGTCGGGGTTTGGCCGTCTGTCATCTGTGCACCGCCGAGTCATGGAACTGGGAGTTGCCGTTGTTCCACTTTGCTTTATGTTGTGTCTGTTGTGATGAGACGAATGTTGAGATGATATCCAGGCCATCTGTGAACCGTTGAGATTTGGTTTCTTCTTCTGATGAAACCTGGGGAGGAAAGGCATGATTCCTTCTTTGTTTGCGCCCTTGGATTATATACAAGGATTGATGTGATATCACCTGTAGGGCATAAATTTCATTTTTTTAATTTCTTTCCGCGACGCTCTATCATTTCAGCTTTTATATCACGAAGGTCGCGATTGCCCAATCATTTCGGCTATTTTTCGCGGTGCCCAATCATTTCGGCTATTTTTTTATTTACTCGCTGCTTTTTATTGCGAGTTGCCTAATCATTTCGGCTATTTTGCATGCATACATTTTTACTTGCTGACTTTTTATTTGCATGTTGCCCCATTATTTCGGCTATTTCGTATGCATGTGTAGCTTGCTGGCTTTTCGTTGCAAGTTTGGGATTAGACACCGATTTCGGCATCAGCACCGCTACAACTGGGATATTGCCAAGCGCGAATCATCATTTGCCTTAGTCGATGTCGAACAAAGGTGGCTTAGTAGACAGGGTTAAGATCCTGTTGACTAAGGCTTTTGACTTCATGAGCCGTAAAGGTCTCATAAAGGTATTTCTCCCTGCGAGTTATGAGGATCTCGTAGGTGTGTTTTCTCCTTAGGAATCGTGAGGATTCCTAAGTGCATGTTCTTTTATAAGTCGTAAGGATCTTACAAGAGGGTTTTCTCCTTATAAGTCGAGAGGACATACAAGGGTTGTTCATTATGTAGACATATCCCTAGTCACGGATGGGACTTTGTTAGGGAAATGTTTATTCGCGTCCGTGGATTGTATACAAGGGTCAGTGTTGAGCCGCTTGTAGGGCAGTATCGGAGGTTGTGGGGGCTGCTTAAGAACAGGTTCAGATCCCTGTAGCTTAAGACTTTTGAATCTTATGAGCCGTGAGGGTCTCATAAGAGGGTTCTCCTTACGAGTCGTGAGGATCTCGCAAGTGTAATTTCTCCTTAGGAATCGTGGGGATCCCTAAGTGTGTTGCTCCCTTGTGAGTCGTAAGGATCTTACGCAGGTGGTTTCTCCTTACAAAGTCGAGAGGACCTTGCAAGTGTCTTTTAACGAGATTGCGCCCTTTCGGGTTTTCACAAAACTCGCCGGCAGCCCTGCTGATTTTACCCACGGAGCCCTTTCGGGTTTTCATCCGTGCCCTTTTTGCTTGTGGACATACCGTTTTTTTATTCTAACGAGGTTGCGCCCTTTCGGGTTTTCACAAGACTCGTCGGTAGCCCTGCTATTTTTACTCACGAAGCCCTTTCGGGTTTTCATCCGTGCCCATTTTGCTTATGGACATACCGTTTTCTTTGTTCTTTCTTTTTTTTTATTCTTTTTTTTGTATCAGTTTTGGGATGCTGCAATCCACCGTAGTTTATCGACGTCTCGGTCAACAGCTAGTTTTAGCATAGGTGGTCCATCATTAGTTTAGGGACATTTCGGTCCGTTGTTAGTTTAAAGACATTCCGGTCCGCTGTTAGTTTAAGGAAGTTTCGGTCCACTGTTAGTGTAAGGACGTTTCGGTCCGTTGTAAAGGAAGCCGGGTACTACTTATAGAGTTTGGGCTTAGAAAGATAGCGAGCGGACATAGTCGTAGTCATCTATCATTGACCTAGGCCATGACTTATCAAGCGTAGTATTTCTTCAGGAAGTGACCATTTATTGGCCTGAAAGGTCTTTCACCATGCATGTTCATGAGTAGATAGGCCCCACCCTGGTAAACTTTGTCTATGATATACGGGCCTTCATAGTTTGGCTCAAATTTCCCTCGCTTGGCGCAATTAGGGATCATAGGTCTTTTGACCACCAGCACGACTTCGCCTTGGCGGAATGTCCTCGGCCTAGTCAATCTTTCATATGAGCGCGTCATCTTTGCTTTATAAGCTTCTAGATTTTGTTGCGCTATGAGCCGGGTTTCGTCAAGGGAATCGAGCTCCTCAAGCCGAAGGTGAGCATTCTCTTCTTCCGTCAGCTCGTAATGAGCTGCCATTCGTAGAGAGGGTAGCTCTATCTCGAGGGGGAGTACTGCTTCTGTACCGAATACCAATGCGTAAGACGTTGTGTTCGTGGCCGTCTTGAACGCAGTTCGGTACGCCCAGAAAGCTTCATGCAGTCTCCCATGCCAGTCCTTCTTATTCCGGGACACCGTCTTTTCACGATCTTTGTCAAGGTCTTGTTGAAAGACTCAGCTTGACTGTTAGCTCGGGGATTATAAACTGAGGAGTATCTCCAGTCTATGTTGTGCTGTTGTGCGAAGCGGCTGATCTTGTGGCTTCTGTAGGCTGGCCCATTATCGGAGATGATCCATCGCGGAGTACCGAACTGGTAAATGACGTATGTCTTGAAGAAATGGAGGATATTCTCCGTCTTCACTTCTCTTAGCGGTACTGCTTCTGCCCATTTGGAGAAGTAATCAGTTGTCGCCAAAATGAATCGATGTCCTCTGGACGATGTTGGTTCGATGGGGCCGATTATGTCAGTCCCCTACATTTCGAACGGCCAGCTAGCCACTGTCGGGTGTAGCGGATTCGGATGCTGATGGATAAAATCTCCGTGGATCTGGCACGAGTAGCATTGCTTCGCATACTCGAGGCAGTCTTGGATCATCGTGGCCCAATAGTAGCCCATCTTTTTAATCTTCAGATTCATCTTCGGCCCGGCTTGGTAGAACCGTAGAGTCCGTCATGAGTTTCTTGGACAACTCTCTTTGCCTCTTCGGGTCCCGGGCATCTTAACCACAGAGAATCAAATGACCTCTGGTACAGAGTATCGTTGACGAAGGCGAAAGATAGGGCTCGCTTCATTAGCTGATGTTTTGAAGACGCATCTTCAGGCGTTCGACGGGATTTGAAGTAGTCTATAAAGACTTCTCTCCAATCCTCAACCTTTTCTTGGTCTTTTACTTGTAGAGCCATTTGCTCGGTCGTTCCCTTTTCCTCGGACGACTTTGGAAATATTTCTGCCGGTGCAAGGACCCGACGGCTTTGCACAACGATCCTTATATCATCGAGGTTCTCATCGGCCAATTCTTTAGCAAGCTTGGCTAATGCATCCGCTTTACTATTTTCCGCACGCGGTATGCTTTCCAAGGTGTAGGAAGGTATTTGGGTTAGCAGTTGCCGTACCCTCTCGCCGTACTTCACCAGTTCCACGTTTGATAGTCGCCGTTAATTTGACTAACGACCAGTTGGGAGTCTCCGTATATGAGGAGGTTTTCAATTCCCATGTCAATAGCGATCTCGAGACCTGCTATCAAAGCTTCATACTCGGCTTCATTGTTTTTCCTCGGCTCTGTTAAGGAGAAGGCAAAGCGCATTATCCCTCCTTGTGGAGTTACGAAGATGAGGCCTACCCCTGATTTGATTATGGGGGTGTTTTGTTTGCGCTTCTTCATGGAGGATGCTCCATCGAAGTAAAGTTCCCACCGGGTGCCATTACCATCGATCGTGTCAAACGCATGCTCATCTGGTAGTTCGTAATTCAAAGGAGAATCGGCAGGTATCGAATGCTCAGCAAGGAAGTCGGTGATGGCCTGGCCTTTTACTTCCTTAAGAAGCTGATAAGTTATCGAGAACTCCATCAAGAGCAAGGCCGATTTAGCGAGCCGCCCTGTCAATATGGACTTTGACATCAAATATTTGAGAGGATCCACTTTCGATATGAGACGGACTTCATGTGCCAATGCATAGTGCCTGAGCTTTGTTATCGCGAAGATCAATGCCAGGCAGTGTTTTCGATGGGAGAATAATTGCTTTCTGCCCCCAGCAGAACTCGACTCAAATAGTAGAGGGCTCTCTCTTTCCCTTGGTCGTTCTCTTATGCCCATAATGCGTCTAAGGAACCTTCAAGGGCGGTTATATACAGAATGAGGGGTTTTCCCTTGACCGGAGCAGCCAGCACTGGCGGATTCTATAGGTATTGCTTGATTTCATCCAGCACACTTTGGCATTTGTGATCCCAGACGAACGGGGTTCCCTTCTTCATTAGGTGGCTGTAGGGGCGGCACTTGCCGGAGAGATTGGCTATAAATCGCCGAATATACGCGAGCTTTCCTTGGAGAGACCGCAATTGCTTGAGAGTCTTTGGCAGAGGCATTTCCATGATCTCTTTGATGTTCGAGGGATCTATTTCGATACCTCGGTGTCGGACGATGAACCCCAGCAATTTTCCCGAGGAGACTCCGAACGCGCATTTAAGAGGGTTCATCTTCAAGTTGTATTTTCGGAGGCGTTGAAACATGATCCTCAGATGCTCTAAATGTTTCTCATATGATTTTCTTTTCACCATGAGGTCTTCGATATAGCATTCGACGATTTCATGTATGAGGTCATCGAAGATCTTCGTCATGGCCCTCTGATAGGTGGCATCGGCGTTCTTTAGACCAAAAGGCATCACCTTGTAACAGAATATACCCAGAAGGGTCCGGAAAGCGGTATGCTTCTGGTCTTCGGGATGCATCTTTATCTGATTGTATCCTGAAGAGCCATCCAAGAAGGAGAAGACTTCGTGAGTGGATGTATTATCTATCATCAGCTCAGTGACCGGTACTGGGAAGTCGTCTTTCGGGCAGGCTTTATTGAGATCCTGAAAGTCTACACATATGCGCACTGTCCCATTTTTCTTCATCACCAGGATGATGTTGGTGATTCAGTCAGGATACTGAACTTCTTGGATGAAGCCAGAGTCGATCAGCTTCTTGACCTCGGCGTTGATGCTCATCTCAAGCTCGAGCCGCATCCTTCTCGGAGCTTGTTTGATTGGCTTGGCGTCCGGAGATATCGCCAATCTGTGTACAGCTATTTCTGGATCTAGCCCCAGCATCTCGGAATAGTTCCATGAAAAACAATCTTTATGCTACATAAGCACGTCTTTTAGTGTAGCTACCCTTTCTTCAGACAGCAGCTCACTGACGAATGTCGGCCGCGGGTCACTTGCCATCCCCAGATAAATTTTCTTGAGGTCATCCGCAGTAGTATGTATTCCATCTTCCAACTCTTTCGGCGCCGGTGGAAACTCTAAGATAACCTCGTCATCATTGTTTTCGAAGCACCAGGGGAAGTCATCCATATTCTCGGTCTCTTCTTCTGATAGTGTTATCATATGACAAGTACGAGCTCGCTTCCAAGACCGATGTTGATCTGGTTCTACTCTCGCTGTATGCGCGGCTTTTGGTTCGTGCTTCTGTGGCGGAGTTACCTTCCAACTGCTGGATAGGGCGAACCTGCCGAGCTGATATTGGTCTTCGACCCAGTTCTTGAAGGTGAAGCGGTCTTCGAGAGGATGTCCTATTGCTCGGTGATAGGAGCAATAATCTGGGTGAGAGGCCTCGTTGGCTTGCTCGGGGTGCTTGGACTCCGGAAATGTAATCATTTGATGTTTTATGGCAAGATCAAGTATCTTCCGTGTTTTGTTCTGAAGAAAAGAGTATGCTCGACCCATCTTCTTTATAAGAGACGAATCCGGATTGCTCGACTCCCAATTGCGTGGCTTCTTGGTCCCGCTTTGTCGCTCTCGAACGCTTTTCCCGTTCCTTGATTTATTTTTGCCTCTGCGTCGGGCCTTTTGTATGACGGGTTGATAAGGAAGAGCATTATCATTTTCCACGGCCAGTTGAAGGAGGCGCTGACTCCTGGCTTTTTCGTAAATGTCCATCTCGCAATTATGGTCATCCCAGATTTTCTGACCCGCTTCCCTTACTAGCTTGTACATCCGTTCTTCAAACGACGAACTCAGCATTTTGATGACAGGACCTTGTTTTGGTTCAGGATCGGCGTCTCTTAGCAGAGTGTCTTCTTCTTCATCGAAGTCATGTATGACGTAGCTGCTATGGACTCGCTCCCGTTTTTTGGATTGAACATATCCAAGCCCGATCGTTTCCATTCTCCCATTAGGCAACTTGCGCTGAGTTCCAGGGACATCCCAAATCATGTTGTAGAATCGAGCTTGTCGAGTAGTCTGTCTGAAGGGTACTCCTTGACGCTTTAATAGCATTTTCAAACCTTCCATGTAATATCTAGGCAGACGAATGGGCTGGAGCCTGTCAAGTGTAGAATCCACGCCATGCCAAATTTCTTTTTCCACTTTGGTTTCCCCGGCTATGTAGAATAGGATCGCCTTTTCACCTTTTCGCCTGGGAGGGACGTAGAAGGTCTGCAGTTCTTGCATACTATAAGTTTCAAGTGCATCGAGCTCTTTGTAATGCTCTTGTGGAACCATGGTGATTTGCAAAGTCTGATTATCGCCAGCGAAGGTTTGTATTGATGGCCGAACAGAAAATATAGCGTTAACCTCGTCTTCCGAGTCTCTGCCGAAGATCAACATAGGGGCAGACGATCCTGGGTTGTTGCGTTGTGGCGGCCCTGAATAAACTATCTCTTCTTCTTCCTCGGTGTCACTCCCGAAGACTGGAATAGTGGTGATAGCTTTGTCCTTCGATTTGTGACATCTCTCCGTGTCCTCGAAATCTGGTAGGAAGTATTTTGCATCTTCATACTTTCGGACTTCGTTCACGGAGAATGGGTTCAACTCCCCCGTCACAGTGTACTCGAGACCATCCTTGAAATACTTCATACACTGATGTTGAGTAGAAGGTATAATGTTGTACTCGTGTAACCAAGGCCTGCCGAGCATAGCATTGTAGCATGTCTTGGCGTTAATGACGTGGAACTTGATATCCATGACAAGTAACCCGAAGCGTAACGTCAATATCACAGACCCGAGAGTCCGTGGTGACTGGGAGTCAAAACCGGAGATAGTGATTTTGTCACGAGCTAGGTGCTGAACGCTCATGCAGATTTCCTTCAATACTCGTATGTTGAGAAGATTGACGGAAGACCCATTGTCGACTAGGATTTTGCCTATCTTGATATCATGACATTATCCGGAGACATATAAGGGGCGGCTGTGCTCGTACGTCCTAACGAGGAGATCTTCTTCGCTGAAGGTGATATCGGCTGTGTGCACTTCTTCCAGCTCGTCCTTCATCTTTTCTTTGGCGAGGCAAGCTTGGAATTTCTCGGGCTCCTGCAGTGCCTTAATCAATGAATCTCTTGCTTCTTTTGATAGTAAAAGGGCGTCGAGAATGCTGACCTACGAGGGTAACTTCCTCAAGTGCGCCAGAACGTTGTAGTCCACCTTACTTTTCTTTGGCGGGTCCTTGGCGGTCAGCTCTTTCATGACTTGGTCATCTAAGGCGATATCCTCAGAGACCTTTTCTTTTCCCTTATCTTTTCTATTCGTGGGTCCGAGATTCTTTTCGGGCAGCGTACGATTGCGCAGCTGAATATTTTCGTAGGTATTCGGTTCTTCCTCTTTTCCTGAGGTGGATTCTTTGAAGAGAGAGACAAGAGTCATTTCTTTGTCAGAGTCACTCCCGAAGATGAGAACCTGCGATCCCCCGGCGTTGACCGTACGACAGTTGCCGGTAGTTCTTTTATGCTCCTCTGTTGTACTTCTCTGCTCCCGACGAGTTTTGCATTTCATCCGCTTAAAATGTTGTCGGTGAGCAACATATCCCTGCCACCATCTTTTGAAAGCGATGCACACTTCGGTGGGGTATGCGATCTTTCTATGATATAGGCAGTAGCTAGGATGCATCTTTGCTTCACCGAGAGTGTTTCCTTCGGAGGGTGGTAGCTTCATTCCCATTGATATGGCTTCAGCAAACCTTTTCCTCATCTTGAACTTGTTTTTATTCACAACGGATGTCCCTTGATGCGGTGGGAGTGTCTCGACTCTTTCGTCCAGTCGCCGGCGTTTAGCCTTTCCAAATATGGCCATCTCACGCTCCCGATCAGCTTTACTTTTCAGAAGAGCTTCATTTAGGAATGTGTCGATCATTTCTTCTGATGGCCCTGGAAGTTTCGGTTCAGGCCCTGCCCCCAGTCTGTCGGTGTGCAGGGCTTCTTCATCGTCTGTAGATGAGTGAGAGATCATATGACAACTTGCTATGTAATCCTCAGATTCATCTGATGAGTCTTCTCCATCATCTCCGTCTTCAAGGACGTGGCCGAGAAATTCCTGGAGCGTGATTGGAGTCCGCGTCTTCTGGTTATACTCCTCCAGCGCGTCGACTTGTTTCTGCAGGACCGTGCGCTTGTCGCCAGGCTTCATGGGCTTTTTGGATTTCCTCTTCTTTTTCGAAGATTTCGACGGTTGGGTGCGAACACTTTGGTTATCACCACCGATTCTTAGAGTTGGGCGCGGTTTTAGCATTCCTTCGATGATCTGGTGTTCCAGCGGATTCTTCCACCTGATCGCTGGGCATGTCTGGAGATCATTCAGCATTCTTTTGGTTTTGGCTGAAAGAACGACTTCCTATGGAGCTTCTTCGACAAAAGAGCATGTTGCCCCCGGTGTGTCCATCTTCTTAGGAGTGTGCGGTTGTGGTGGGCTTACTTTCCACTTCTCAGACAGCGCAAACTTGCCTTGTAGGTACTAATCCTCGATCCATCCCTTAAAGACGAAGCAATCTTCGATCGGATGGCTTACCGTTTGGTGGTAAGGGCAATAATTGGGATTATTCACTTCGCCGGGTTGCAATGGTCGCTTTGGATCTGGCAAGTTGATAAGCCTGTTGCGCATCGCCAGCTCGAACAGCCTCTTCGTTTTATCCCGTGGGAATGAGTAAGGGCTCTTCATTTTCTCATTATAATAGCACCATCTCTCTTCCAGTTGATTCGTTAATTTTGGGGCACTGGGTTGCTGTTGGGTATTCGCAACGAAGGTCGCCTTCCCCTTACCTTTTTCGTTCCGCGGCTTCGGCTTCGAAGGAGACGGTCTATGACCCATCTGGTCCATCTGGGCTAGCTTGTCGATTAAATCCTGGAACGTGGTCGGTTTGAAGAACATCATGAACTGTGAAATAGTTGCATGAGGGTCTAGGGTGCCCACGAACATGCCCACCGCTAGTGCTTCTTCGATGCGTTGTTCGCACTTCGACTATAGATTCCGCCATCGGATTGCGTACTGAACCCACATCTCGCCCGGCTTCACCCTGGCATTAATCAATGTCGTTATTGGGGTGCGTTCACTAGCACTTGCGAATCGCTGGGTGAACAACATTTCCATTTCTGCGAAAGTTTTGACGGAGTCGTTTAGAAGTTCGGAGTACCACTCAAACGCCGTCTTTGACAAGCTGCCGACGAATTGGTGGAGCAAAAGCTTATCATCGCCACCAGTGTTGCCACAAAGAGCCCTGAACTGAGCGATATATTGATGGGGATTGCCTGCCCCCTTATACACATGGAATTTAGGGACCGTGTAGCCCAGCGGGTACTTTATTTGATCGTACCAGCCTGGATACAGTCGCCCAGTTCTAATAATTTGCCCAGCCGCTTCATTCGCCTGGTGAACTCGTATCTGCTGAGCGATGTAATCATCCAGGGCGGACTTGGAAATAGTTTCCTCCTTGGCTGCTGAAAGAGCCGGAGGTGGATTTGATATTTCTCCTCTATCATCTTCAATTATTACAGGAGGATCTTTGGCTGGGGGATCCGGCTGGATCATCTTACCCACCATATCTTGGAATAGAAGGGCCATTTGTTTTATATTAGCTACTTGTTCCGCGGCCTCTTTGTCCTTCTTCTCAAGCATTCTCCGAAGGAATTCGGCATCAATTTCTTGCTCATGGCGTTGCTCCAAGGATGCCTCTGAGCTTGCTTTCGGTCCTGTGAGTGCGGCCATAGCTGTTAACATCTCTTGGAACTTTTGTTGTTGCTGCTCCTGAGCCTTAAACACTGATCGCGTAAGCGGTCGATGACCTGTGGAGATATGGCTATCCTCTTTTCCAGATGCCATGTAGATAGTATGTACCCGAAGATGCCATTTAGGCTTAGTGCCCTTGACATTTGTCGCAGACATGGGGATCTTCTCCGGCCTTCTCCTCTTATGAGCGGTCGCAGTTGAGGGGGCCGTTGCAGTGGGCACCCAAGTAGCCGTCGCCTTCTGTGGCTTAACAGGATGGTTTTCTTCCCGTCGGACCTTCAGCTTCTTCTGCTGACGAGGATAGTCTTAATCGATCACTGACTCCTGGACCCATCTCCATACTTTGCAAACTTTGGCGGTTAACCGCTGAGGGGGCTGCTCTAGCTTTATTTCTGTGACAGTCTCCACCGGTGGCGGAGATCTTTTCAGTACGGCGGTAGGCGAGTTCCTGCGCATCTTGTTCAGCAGCTCAAAGTTGTTCCCGGTTGGAACAGCAGCATTGACTTCCACCATTGGGGCTGGTGGAGTTAGCCCAGAGGGGGAGTTGCCCCCAACCTTCTTTACTCGGCGCCAGTGGCGACGTCGAGCATGTCGAGCTGTTGGGGTTGGTTCGGGGATGGGGATGGATTTGTCTTGTCCCCTGTTCAGGTGTGGCGCCGCCGGTGCCAGCCCCTTGAAGACTGACGTCTTTTGAGTAGCGGCATCCAATCTGTCAAAGACAGACCTTTGAGCAGGAACGAGAGCCGTAATGGGAACCGGAACAGTCAGTCTTGTAAAAACTGACCCTTTGGTAGGAGAAGCCGCCTTGACGACTTCGGGAGAAAGGTTGGTTACTCTTTTCGGAATAACCTTTTCTTGAGATGCAGACTTCATCATGGGCCCACCTGAACTTTGGCTCAGTCTAGCGAAGACTGAGGCAGTGGACTTGGACGACCCGTTGAGAGGGGCCTCAGTAGTAGCAAGCGGATCAAAGACCGACTTTTTGGGAGCTTCTGGCGTTGGCACAGGAGCAGTGAAGCTCGTTGGCGGGAGCATGGTCCCGAAAAACAATCCTGTGGTGACTTGAGTGACCTATTCCACCGGCATTGTGAACAGGGAAGCCGCTTGGGGCCCGTAAGCTATGCCTCCAAATGAGGCGGAGCGGGAGTTACAACTGCAGTTGGAACACTTTGCACAAGTGGACGCCATTGATCCTTCGCTTTCTGCACCGAGCAAAACGCCAGATCTTAATACCTCGAAATCCAAGGGCAACCATTAGCAAACCGCGATTGGTTCGCGAACACGATGCGCGATGTGTGGAGTGGAAAGAGGAAAAGGTCCCACCGGGTGTTTCAGAATCTGTTCCCCTCCGAAAGACGCGGCGGAGACGCAACAAACGTCTTGCCTGAAATTCGGGGCAGATGCTAATTTGTGCTATCCGTCCACCTCTCCGAAGATGCCAAGTTGATTTACGGCACCGTGTATCAAAGGTTTAAACGGATGCGACCGATGTAGCAGACTTCTTCAGATTCCCCCTTGCTTGAAGGGTTTTTGATTGTGGGGACGCTCTTCCCTGCAGGCGCAAGCCCTTGCAGTTAATTATGCTACCGCGTCGTGGTAACAACTTTCTCCTTCTCCATATGGTCACTCCGTGTCGTGGGTGTTTGTTTTGTGTTTGGTTGCCCGTGGATTGTATACAGTGTCTAAGTTGTGTTGTCGCCCGTAGGGCGTGGACTAGTCTAAATCCGTATCTTTCTTAGATTTGGGTTTGGGGGTTTGGGTTTAAGGATACGTTAGCCTCATTTGAGACTAAGATCAACTTAAACGTTTGTTAAGGATACGTTAGTCTAATTTTAGACTAAGATCAACTTAACGGGATCGTTTAGATCCGAAAAGAGAGCAATTGGGCTATATTGTTTAGTTTCGTGACATTGCGGTCGATAATTAGTTTAAGGACATTACGGTCCATTGTTAGTTTAAGGACATCTCGGTCCATTGTTAGTTTAAAGACACCGCGGTCGAGGTTAAGGACATCATAGTCCATGAGTTTAAGGACCCCACAGTCCGATATTAGTTTTAAGACATCACGGTCGAGGTTAAGGACATCATAGTCTGTGGGTTTAAGGACTCTACGGTCCAATGTTAGTTTTAAGACATCACGGTCGATGTTAAGGACATCATAGTCCGTGGGTTTAAGGACTCCACGGTCCAATGTTAGTTTTAAGACATCACGGTTGAGGTCAAGGACATCATAGTCCGTGGGTTTAAGGACTCCACGGCCCAATGTTAGTTTTAAGACATCACGGTCGAGATTAAGGACATCATATTCCATGAGTTTAAGGACCCCACAGTCCATAGAAATGTGTGATCGCCGGGACCCGTCACCTCTCTGAAAACGTTGAAGGATTACAACGATAAATTTCAGAAGAGTAACGAGATGTACCCTCGAACCAGTATGAATTGTTTGAAAGATCTGTAGCCCAGTTTGGGACTTAAATTTGTTAAATATTTGTGAGCAGATGTGCTCAGTTCAATATAAGTTGAGGACTTATGGCCAGAATTTGGCTAAGTCCAATTAAAAATGTTTAACATTTTTATTCTTCTGGCTATTAAGCCTTTATTTGGGCTTGGCCCTTTTAATAATGCTAAGCATTAGGTTCTGACATCTTTTGTCTTTATCAGAACAAAGTGTGTTCTGACAATGCACCACGTGGCGCGCCAGGCGCTTTGCGCCAGTTAAAGAGCGCATTGCGCTTCTGTCAGGTAGCGCACACGAAGAGAACACGTGTCGCGCTTAGCACTAGCTCATTAGCGCATTGCGCTTTTAATTTATGAGCGCTTTGCACTAGTCTGTTGGCGCGCCAGTGAGTGACATGTGGCGCGCTTGGCGCTGAGCGCCAGTCCATGAGCACAGTGCGCTGCTTCAGAAGCACAAAGCGCAGATTGTGTCTTTGGTTGACACGCGGCATGTTTTGGCGCTGAGCGCCGGTCTAAGAAGCGCAAAAGCGCAATTCATGAGTGCAAGGCACTTTCTAATAGCGCAAAGCGCATTTGATCAATTTTAAAATTAAAAAACAAATTTTATGTTCTTCTTAAAGAAGGCTTTGCCTTAAGATTCAAGAACAAAAGTTCTTGTTTTTACAAAAGGGCTCTTCCTTTATAGATCAAAGATCTATGAATGAAGTAAAATACTTCTTTTATTTTTTTATGATTAGATCTTTTGATCTTTTTCCTTTTATTAAAGACCTTGGTCTTTTTTCAGATCTATGATCTTTTTAGAAGATGGTTCTTCTTTTTATGAGATGGTTTCATCTCTGTTATTCAAGAACATAGTTCTTTACCTTGGAGATGAAGAAAAATCTTCTTTTTTTCTAAGAGCTTGCTCTTCTTTCTCTTTGAGTTTACTCAAAGTTTGCAGAGGGTTTTCTCTATCTTTTTTTTCTCTTTCTAGACTTGAAGTCTAGGGGCCTTTATATAGGGCCAAATGATTTGTTGAATCAGTTTTAAAAGATCTTTCTCTGATTGATTTGGGAATATTTCCCGTCGTTGGATCTTTGATCCTAAGGCTTCTGTTTTACAGAAGATAATTTTCTTGTTTCAATAAGATTGAAAAATCTTTTCATAACAGAATTTTAGTTCTGATTAATTAATAATTTATTATTAGTAGATCTTTTGATCTAACGGTGGGGAATTTTTAATTCCAGCGCTGGCGCACCTTGCGCTAGCGCACCTGCGTTCGACACGTGGCGCGCAGCGCAGAGCGCAGCGCAACTGCGCTAGCGCACCCGTATTTGACACGTGGCACGCAGCGCTGAGCGCAACGCAATTGTGCTAGCGCACCTGTGTTGGACATGTGGCGCGCAGCGCAGAGCGCTGGATTTGAAGCGTTGCTTCAACTTTTAAATTTTGAATTTTAAAACAGAACTTTGCTCTGATTGGGGGTGCGCTGCATAGGGCGTAGCGCACCTGGCGCTAGCGCGTCTGCGTTTGATACGTGGCGCGCAGTGTGCAGAATCTGAAGCGTTGCTTCAATTTTTGAATTTTGAAATTCAAAACAGAGCTTTGCTCTGATTGGGGGAAACAACGGGGAATCTTCAGAACACATTCCGAAAGTGGACCGAACTGCATTATAAATGTATTGATACCACCCTCAATTACAGAGGCGCCTTTTAAGTGAACCGGAACTACAGGAGCTTGAGAACTACGTAGTTAAGCGTGCTCGGGCCAGGGAAGTCTTGGGATGGGTGACCTCCTGGGAAGTGGCCCCTAGTCGGGTCCGGTTCGCTCTAAAGGTAAAAACCGTGCGGTTTCGGCCAGAGCGGACAATACCATCTGTACTGGGACGTAGGGTGTTACATTTATGGTGGCCCATGCAGGTCCCTCAGTAGTAGGTCTTTGATTCTAGGACGAACAATTGTTCAAAGGTGGGGAGAATGTCGGGACCCGGTTCTTATTCACGGAGCAAAATGCCACACTGAACAAAGTGCCACGCCAATTGTCATACCAAGAGGGCGGGGGCCACCTCTTGAATCTGTGGGGGCCACCTCTAGAGTCCGTGGGACCCACTATAGAACAATGGGGAATCTTCAGAACATATCCCGAAGTCTTGGGATGGGTGACCTCCTGGGAAGTGGCCCCTGGTCGGGTCCGGTTCGCTCTAAAGGGAAAAACCGTGCGGTTTCAGCCAGAGCGGGCAATACCATATGTACTGGGGCATGGGGCGTTACATTTATGGTGGCCCATGCAGGTCCCTCAGTAGTAGGTCTGCGATTCGAGGACGAGCGATTGTCCCTCGATCCATGCTGCTCTTTGATTGCTTGCGGCTAAGATCTCGGGAGCAGGGCGCATAAACTCTGATTGATGCAGGAGGACCTCGATTTCCCTGCAATGATTGACCCAAAGCTCGACGACGCCTCCATCATGAAAATTCACAAGCGCCGCCAACATCGGGTTAACCTCCGCAGCGAAATCCGCAGCAGATGGGGGAGCGTCTGCGTCAAGCTGTTCGACATATCCGCTCAGCATGCCCAAGCTCATTACAGCACCCTTTGAAGACGGACGTTTCAGGAAGGGGCCAACCGGCATTATAATGCGAGACTCAAAGGGCACCGGAATCAGAACGACAACTGAAAAAACAAAATACGATTAGATGACGGTTCAAGATATATGAAAAAGTCATCGACGGGATAGTTTACTATACCAGCTGCAGCAGGCGGCAAGGCAGGGAGGGCCGGCGGCGCGTCCGATCTTTCATCTCCTCCTTCGATTTGTAGCACTGCAATCAGGAAAAGGAAGAGTCAGAAATAATTCCATTACTGAAAAAAGAAAGACATCAATTGGAAACTATACTCACCAGCGCCACTGGAGGAAGAATTGAGTTCAGATGGGACGGAGAAGTGCAGGTGCAACACCTGGTAGAGGTGATCAAGAAGCGCTCCTACAAAGACGCAATAGTACGACATTAGTACATAGATCATGTGGCTGAAAGATAAAACTAATGGGTTGCAAATCCATACCTTCCAGCATCTGTGATGGTACGAGGGAAGGCTGAGAGGTGGCCACCGCCAAGGCGGTAGTTGACGGCGCCCCCTCGAGCAATGGAGCATCAGCACTGGCCGCACCTGCGTTAAAGAACAAAGATAAACCTGTCAGGAAGGATTATAAAATAAAGAAAAAAGGACAATAACCCAAAATTTACCTGATGAGCCGCCAGCCGAAGCGGAGGCGTCTCCCTCCTCCATCGACATGAGTCCACCGCCCGTGGCCTCATTACCCGACTCAACGGGGGCTGTCGTCGTGCTCGCACGACCAGGAGACGGCGGAGGACCGTAGACGGGGAGAGCAATGATTGGAGCATTGCCAGACTCTTGAGAAAGAGCGGCTGGCTTGTCCCCGGGAGTCACACTCGTCTCACCCGCTACTCCTTCAGGCTCAGCGGTCGCTGCTGTCTCGTCCGCCGTCGCCATGGGGTCGCCGATCTTAGGCGCTCCATCCGCCGCTGCCCCAAGCTCGGTTATAGCAGTCGTCTCATTTGCCGCTACCTCAGGCTCGACATCGACGACCTTCTCCGGTGTAGTTTCTTCAGCCCCCAGCTCAGGTCCAGCAACCCGGCGACGTCACCCACCGTCGGCTCGGGTTCAGCCGGTGCCTCCTCTTCTGTCCCCTTAGGTTCGACGGTTTCCGCCTCCCCTTCGGTTAGACATGGCCCTGCAGGACAAGATATATAAGAACCGACAGGTTTACAATTCTTACATCAAAATCTTAAAAGACACGTTACCTGAGGTGGACTGATCGTTGGCCTCCCGAACTGCAAGCGCCACCTGTTTGCGAGCTGTAGACAGGGTGGCCGGGGGCTCTTCCGAGGGAGTATCAGCATGAGGAACGGTGCTTGGGCTCGCTCCTACGGCCAAAGCAGTCCTGCGTGCCTTCGCCTCGTGCCTTAACCGCTTTCTCTCCTCCCGAGCCGTCAAGACGGAGCTCTTCAAAGCTTCCTTCATTGAAGCGTCATCGTCCGTGAACAGAGATGCCTCCAAATTCTTCAAGGCATCCCTCGTCGACTTTTCGAGTTGAGGCTCTCGCGGCGGCCCTGAAGAGACCGGGACTTCAGTAGCTGGCCCGGGAAGAGTCCCTGCATCAGTTGGCGTAGCCCCTGCAAAGAGATAAAGGAAGAAGGTTAGGTTGGCCATCAGAAAAGAGGACAAAAACTTAATAAGGCGAGACGTACCAACTCCAATTAAGGCGCGCTTCTTCTCCTCTTCCTGGAAGGTTCTTAAAGAGGCAGCGATGGCTTCTTCAGTAGTGACACCTGTTAAAAAGAAGGGGGAAAAGCATTAGTCGAAGATAATGATAAGAATGCGATAAAATGACAAAGAGTGCAGCTAATGATTACCTGCTCGAGCAATTTTATCCAACCACGCTTCGAGTCTGGTAGATCGCTCAGAAGCCGCAATGGCGGCCGCCAGATCGGTGTCTGCTGGATCTACCGAGAGGCCCTTATTGCTTCCGTACTCGCTTATACCTTCGGTAAGAGGGGCCTCTGGCTCTAAACCGACGATAGCATTGAGAGAGAGGAGCGACTTCTTCTTCCTCTTCTGTCCGCCAGCCCTGGGTGCACCCGATATCGACTTGCGCTTTGCAGGCACCTTAGGGCTGTGGGTCCGTATATCCGCGCCCACGCCGGACTCCGGCGAAACCACATTTACCGTCTCCACTGGAGCATGGGACGCTGGTGGCGCATCCACAGTATCATGGAGCGGAAATCCGCGCGGAGGGCTCAGCACGCGCGGTGGCCCAACTCCGGCATCTTTCAGTAGAAGAATGACCGGAGTCCTTGGCTTCAAGGGAGCCTTGCGATCGCCGCCGGGAGGCGCACCCTTGCGGTCAACCAGCATGCGCTTCTCCATATGGATAACCGGACCCATTGCATGCGTGTACCAGGCCACGTAAGCGTTGAGGACCTTGGGAACGCAGCTTGGATCTCTGATGAAGAAGTAAGAGCCCATGTTAAGCCGCATAAAATGGTGCATCGCACTCCTTATCCCCTCCCGGCTGGCCATGGACTCTTCCAAAAAGGCTTCCAGCGGGATCCTCTGGTGATAGCTGGATTGTTGGACGAACCGGTGAGGGTTATACCTCATGAAAAGTACTGTCTCATTCTGCCTGAACACCAGGTAGCCCGGCTGAATGGAGTAGAGGTGAAGGATCTCCCGGGCTTTCAATATGGAGGCCCCGTCCTTAAAATCATCGCGCAACGGCACCACCGACTTGGTGGTTTCTGAGCCTATGGTTATGACTTTATCCAAAAAGAAACCTTCGCTCCGACCAGGTGTGGACGAAGGAGCAACCCCCTGGCCTCCCGCAGAGGCAGAACCAAGATCGAGGTGCCGACCAGCCGCATGACTCTTGGGAGTCTGCACTTCTCAAAAAACGGAGGGATCTTATGGACGCTGAACACCCCATGCACATGCATTTCCATACATGAGGTGAAGTAGTGCATCGGGAAATTAGCCGGCTGCACCCCAGGTTCATTAGCGTCCGCCGCCACGCTAAGTCCATTATATAGGTGAGCCAACCCGGCGATTCCTATTGTCAACTGCAGGCCAGCCACCATCCGATGCGCTGGGTAGAAAACGGACGGCCGCATGTGGCGCGGGTGCATGGGGAGCGCAAAGCTGCACAGCCACAATCCCAGGAACCCTACAAAAAAGGTCTCCTCATCCATGCCCGGGACGGAAATTTCTGACAAGGGCATGACGGCGGTGCCGGGGAGATAAAAGTCCTTTTGATCATCCTCCGATGTGGGTTGACGGTCCAAGCCGAAGCCAAAAGGGTCATCAAGCTGGGAGAACTTCTCGCTCCGCTCCGATAGAAACTCCGGTCGAATGAAGCGGGTGATAAAATCTGCGAAACTGACTCCCCGGACGCCTGATTCCAGATAGAGCCCTTCATATATTTCTAGCACCTTCACCAAGCCCGGAAACTGGTGCTGAATAGCGTTCTCCGGCGTCAGATCAAACACCAGCGACTTGGTGGTAAAGACATATTCGTCAGGAGGAAGCAGCTCCTCGTAATTCTCCCCCTCATCGGCAGACCCGAGATTTCAGCGAACTCTTCCAAGGAGATAGAGACTTCCCTGTCCGTCATCAGGAAGGTGTGGGTGGGGATATTCCATTGTTCGATAAAACCCTTAATCCACCATGTTGGAGGAGAGGGATACTCAAAGAGCGAGACGTAGATTGCCGAATACAAACCAATCTTCATCAGATGAGTTCTCTTCGCCGATAAGATGTACCGGGCCTACTGCAAATATCCGGCAGGTGGTCGCGAGATCAATCCAATGTTATAGGCCTGTCCCCAAGGGCGTGCTTCACCCTGACAGATTCTCCTCCCCAAAATGTCTATTGCCGGCGGCGGCTGCACTGGAATAGCACCAATTGCAGGCTGGAGGAGGTCATCCGAATTCTAATTTTTGACATCCACGGCATACTTCACCGGGGGTTCATCCGCGTAGGGGATCGAAAATATGGGCTCAGACGGCATAGCGGAACCGAAGCTTCGGCGACCCTGGATGATCTCGTTATACCACCTACCCCACAGGTGAAGGTTCTTGTGCTCGGGGTCATGATCCTTGATGAGAGTTAGCACCTCTCGGTCCACTGGTGCCTGGGGAAATCCTCCCTCCGAGCGAACAAACGGGAATGATAGGTTAGCAGGCATGTTTCCTGTGGAGGGACAAAAATTAGCCGTCAGTGTTGTAATTCCAACGCTTGGCGTTTTAAAATTTATACCACATTGCAATGCAGTGGGTCGGGGACCAAAGGGGGACCCACAAAATCTGGATGACAGTGCATCAGTTAATAAGACAGCCCCATCATTAGATGAGACTGTCAATTAATGAAGAGATCCCCAAGAGAATCTTCTCATTAATGGGAAATCCCTAGAGACAAGGAAAAAATCTCCTCTTTCAGAGCAAAGCTCTGTCACAGAGTGAAATTTGTCAAACTCTGGTCTCAAGGGAATAAAATTTCCTAAAAAGAGCCTAGCTCTGTAATAATGATGGAAAGATCCATCAAAAGAAACATTTAACTCTTGAAAGAATTAAAATATTTGGGATCTTAAAGATCCATGAAAACTCTTAGGAATTCTTTATTTTCAGATCAAAAAGATCTACATTTGATCCATGAGCAAAACTCTGTTCATGGGTTAAAACCCATGAAACAAGATCTCTGTAGATCTATGGATTCTTGAGAGCAAGGCTCTGTTGCTGAAACCCCAAAGGGGTTATCTTTAGATCAAAGATCTATGAGAGCAAGGCTCTGTTAATTAAATTTAATTTAATTTAATTTAAGTTAAATTTTACCTAAGATGTTCTAAAGATTTGAACTCTGGAGTTCTTGAAAAGAAACGAGAGCAAGGCTCTGAAGTTCTTAAAAGCAAGAGCAAGGCTATGAAAATCAAAGTTCTTGAAAATGGTAACTATTTACTGAGGACCAAGGGTCCTCCTATTTATAGGCGTGTGCACCCCTTCAACTCACCAGTCGATCCAATGGCCAAGATCTTGCCACCGCTGCACTCATGTGTGCGCCACGTGAGCGCAACGGTGGGGGGCATTTGTTTCCCCCAATCAGAGCAAAGCTCTGTTTGAATTTCAAAAATTCAAAATTTGAAGCAATGCTTCAAATTCCTTGCGTTGCGCTACGCGCAACGCGCAACGTGTCAAAAACTGATACGTCAGCGCAGCGCCCAAGGCAGCGCGTCCAATCAGAGAAATGCTCTATTTAAAAACAAAATTAAAAGAAGCAACGCTTCAGATGCGCTGCGCTCTGCGCTGCGCGACACGTGTCAGCGCAGTTGCGTTGTGCTCTGCGCTGCGCGACACGTGTCAGTGCAGTTGCGCTAGCGCACTGCGCTGCACGACACGTGTCAAGTGCAGATGCGTTTGCGCCAAACAGAATTAAAATTCCAGTAAGATCTTTTTGTTCTTGTTAAAACAAGAAGATTGTCTTCTGTAAAACAGAAGTCCTTGGATTAAAGATCCAACGATGGGGAAAATCCCCAAATCACTCAGAGAATGATCTCTTTAATAAATTTAACAAATTAATGGGCACTATATAAAGGCCCCTAGACCCCAATTTCAAAACACAACACAGAGATAGAAAAACACAGAAGCAAAGAGAAAACTCCTCTAAAGAACTCTGAGAAGAACTCAAAAAGAGAGAAAGGTAAAACCTTTGAATAAAAAAGAAGAATTTCTTCTGAAAAGATCATTGATCTAAGAACAAGATCAAGGATCTTCAATTTAAAAATATAATAATAACAAAGGCATTGCCTTTTTTTTTATGAACCATTGGTTCTTGAATCTTAAAGATTCTTTTCTTGAATCCAAAATTGGATCAAGATATTAAAACAGTGCCTTGCACTTGAAAATCTGCACTGTTGCGCTCTTGGGTTGGTACAAGTCACCAGAGAGCGCCACGTGTCAGTACCAAAACCACTTGCGCTATGCGCTTTTAAGATAGAACATTGCTCTCTGAAATTGGCGCAACTCACCAGAGCGCGCCACGTGTCAGCGGCGCAACAACGCGGCGCACTGCCGAGCGTGACACGTGTCACCTCCACATGCGCTTGCGCTCAATAATTGGCGCAAAGCGCCTGACAGACCACATGGCCACTGTCGGTTTGATTAATACACTGCATTATTTACAGAAGGGCCAAGCCCAATTAAAAAAGGCCTAACGGGCCTAATAAAATGCAATGCATTATTTTAAAAAGGGCAGAGCCCAAACAAAAACAGATGTTGTGCATCATTTAAAAGGGACAGAGCCCAAATCAAAAAGGCCTAGCAGGATAAAAGAAAATGCAGTGCATTATTAAACAGGGGCAAAGCTCTAGCACAGGCCTAATAGGCCAAAGATAAAAACGTTGAATATTCTCAACTGGACTTAGCCCAATCATGGCCGTAAGTTCTCAAATTAAATTGACTAAGCAAGACTGCTCTCTTAAATCAATTTACATCCAATTCAAGGGTACATCTCTGAACTCCTCTGACATCTATCGTTGTAATCCTTCAATGGCGTCAGAGAGGTGACGGGTCCCGATAACCACACATCCATACGGACTGTGGGGTCCTTAAACTCATGGACTTATGCATCCTTAAACCAAAATACGGACTGTGGGGTCCTCAAACACATGGACTTATGCGTCCTTAAACTAATGGACTAATGCGTCCTTAAACACACCCATACGGACTGTGGGGTCCTTAAACCCATGGTCTTATGTGTTCTTAAACTAATGGACTAATGTGTCCTTAAACACATCTATATGGACTATGAGGTCCTTAAACTCATGGACTTATGCGTCCTTAAACTAATATCCATCCCTAAAACTGGAAATGGACCCCTATGTCCCTAAACTGGAAATGGACCACCATGTCCCTAAACTGGCAATGGACCGCAATGTCCCTAAACTACCTATGGACCACTACGTCTCTAAACTGGAACAATAGAGCCCCCAGACGCTCTTTTGTTGGATCTAAACGATCCCGTTTAAATTGATCTTAGCCTCAAATATGGCTACCGTATCCTTAAACATTCAAACAGACTTTAGTCCCAAATTGGATTATAAGACCCCCAATCAACTTTGGTTCAAGGGTACATCTGAACTCCTCTGACACCTGTCGTTGTAATCTTTCAACGTCGTCAGAGAGGTGACGGGTCCCGACGGCCATATATTAAATGGACCACTACGTCCCTAAACTGGAACAATAAAGCCCCTAAATGCTTTTCCCGTTAAGTTGATCTTAGTCTCAAATCAGACTAATGTATCCTTAATGAACGTTTAAGTTGATCTTAGCTTCAATATGGCTAACACATCATTAAACTAAAACACCAAACCCAAATCTAAGTAAATACGGATTTGGACTAATCCACGTCCTACGGGCGACGACATCACTTAGTCTCCGTATACAATCCACGGGCATCCACAAATAAAACAAACACACACGACACAAAGTGAAATTCTGGAGAAGAAGAAAGCGGTTACCGCGATGCGGTAGCGTAATTAACTGCAGGGGCTTGCGCCTGCAGGGAAGAGCGTCCCCACAATCAAAAACCCTTCAAGCGAGGGGGAATCTGATGAAGTCTGCTACATCGGCCGCATCCGTCTAAACCTTCGATACATGGTGCCATAAATCAACTTGGCATCTTCGGATAGGTAGACGGATAAAACCAAATAGCATCTGCCCCGAATCTCAGGCAAGACGCCCATGTCTCGGCCGCCATTCGGAGAGGAACAGAGCCCTAACCTCCACGTGCCCCAGCAACCATCGCCTTCGCTTGCTCTGGCCACCTGGACACCGCGAGCACCAAGCCTCTTCACCGAAGCCCACCCGCCATGACGACCACCGACCTCGTCGTTGAGCTCCCCTCGCTCTCGTCTTTAATCGAGCCCTCACCTTCCCCTTACCTATTGTACCAACCTCCCCTCGATGTCACCAGAGCCATCAGTGTCGCCGACAAGCTACCCGACCCCGACTCCTCCAACTAGCAACCCACACGAGCACCTCAAGCCTTACTGCTCCATTGGTGGAGCCACCAGCGTCGCCGAAGAACTCCCCAACCCCTCCTCCTTCAGTTCTTTCTATGCTCCAAGTCTTGCCCGAGCCCCTGCCACCTAGCCGAGCCATCGCGGAGCCACTACCTGAGCTTCGAGCCCAGTCGCCATCGCCGACGAGCTTCCGCTGATGAACCCTGGACCCCCATTTGCTGCTACATCGTGCCCACCATCATGCCGGGATCGCATCATCCCGTGCCCGTAACCACTCCCGTGTCCAGTATCGTGTCACACCGTGTCGCACTACCACGCTACTCTACACGCCTGAACTCGCCTTGTTGCGTTGCGCTGCCGCCTCATGACGCGACCGTGCTATGCAGAGCCAGGCAGTGCCCAGACCGCACCTTAGCACTGTACCTAGCTCTGTGCCTCATCGACGCCAAAATTGATTTTCGTCATTTCATCGAGCACTTGCATCGATCGCCAATCACTACTGTTCCGGTAACCGTCATCGTCGTCCAAGCCGTGGTTTGATTTTCGTCATTTCATCGAGCACTTGCATCGATCGCCAATCACTACTGTTCCGGTAACCGTCATCGTCGTCCAAGCCGTGGTTTCAGTCTCTGTAGCCGTCACGGTGATCAACGCAGTCGCCGTCGCAACATCGTACATGTCCGTCACAACCTCTATCGCGCTCGAGCCTCGCGTCACGTTGTGCCGGTTCCACGACATTTATCGTTGGCTCGTGTGTCGAAACACATAATCTGCATGTTCGTCGCTTCTATATCAGCGACCAAGGCAAGTGAATCCATTCACTTGTTTCCATGCTATAGTTAGGACATTTTGTGTATAAATACAACGCATTTAATATTAACTGAACCAAAATTGAAACTTAGTGTAAATCACCAATTAATGGTTGCGGAACATATAACCAATGAATTCTATATAGGATGAAGAACAACATATTGAAAATTGGCACCAATCGGATAATCTTTGTCCACGGATTCGATACCCCCAAGTCGAGTATCGAAACCGACTAATGCGGTCCTCATTAGGTCAATCCTCGTTTTTACGCCCCAACGGCGGTACAACTGATATTTATGTTTTAAGTGATAGAGAGCGACACATTAAAAGTTTCGTAGCAAAGAACATAATTACACACCTAAAGTGATGCCCCTAATGTCTATACCGAAACTTGCGTTTTACCGAATACTTGACACTGTTAAATTCATAATTAATTCCATAAAAATCCGATCGTAGCGTGCCTGGGTTCATTGCGAAGGGTACTGCATAATATTTATCATGACGTGGGGGTTTACTATCAGATGTATCATCTGAATATCTAAAACAAAGAACTTAACCGACCTTGGACCGCAGTCCAGAGCAGGAACTTACCCTTGACTTGCATTTATACCCATGAAACCTTGTTGTTTAATTATGATAGTGTGCGAACTAATTATTGCTGCGTATAAAATTGTTTTATATTTCCAATGGTACTGGTTTCACTAAATTCCGGTATCATTTCGCATTTAAATCATATTTTAAACGGATGACATGTACGGCAGATTTCTATCATTTTAGCTTGCACCCTTCATCGGTAATATGATCATAACTACTAAACCAAGATGAATATTGTTGATCCGTATCCTGAACTGTAAAGCTAACTCATAAACCTACAATTAATTTAACAGTAGTGTCGCCTAATTATGTCTCCAACAGGGAGTAAAACGTGTTACGAAACGGATTTCCAGTTCAGAAATTGGATTTCCAGCAGTAAACACTTAAAATGAAATGGCCGTAACTCGCAAATATGAAACCCGATTGACTTAAAACCAATTTTAATGCTTAGATAAACAAATATACTTCATTTGCCTTTTATATTGTTTCGTTAAATTATGCACGTGCGATTGTATATGATTTTTCAAATCCAACCGATATCGGTTGCTCATATGTATTCAGCAGTGTATTTACTGTATCCATATCATGTTGCATGAATGTTATGCACTTATAAATAGTGTTCATTTGCATCAATAACCTAGTGACCATATTACATTACCCAGTGATAAATATTAGTGATTGGATTATGATAAGTATGTTAGTGTAAAAACGTAAATGAATAAGTGAAGTGACACGTACTTGTACACAATCAGCGGAACCAGTTAATTATTGCATTGTCGACGCCTATGGGGCTTATATAAGTGTAACTATAACTGGTATGAGACGGTTATGGAAGTATTTATATTAGTGTCATAGGTAAGACATCGAGTATTGTCCATTTATTTTGGATACCAGTCGAGACATGCTTGATGGAGATCCTGTCTCCAGTTCTCGCGTAGACTTATCATGGAGCGACTAGTATTTGGGTTCATGGTCGGTGTTTGATGTAGACCGCGGGCATGGGGTAGTTTGAGTGTGAGTTTGATCAACGGAATCTCAGGAGTCCCACTGCTGGCATATACAGTGATTTCGGAAGGTGTATGGATGGTGTTTCTGATTATTAGCGAGTATGATTCGGGCCCGTGTTCTCTTGCCCCTGGGGCTTAACCTTGGGTTGGGGATACTCTGTGGTGGTTGACACTCACACTTAGATTGACGATAGATTTAGTGACTTGGACAGTGAGACTTAGAGACTGATAGCTTTAGTGACATGGACATTGCATTGGCTACTGATCTGATACACTTGCTCTAACGTTACATGTACCGGTTATTTCATTCTCGCGTTATTGCTCTATACTTGCTGCTTTATGTTTATCATCATTGTACATATTGCCTATTCATATATATTGCTATTGTGTCGCTCTGACGATCTGAGTATGCATGCTCAGAGTGAATAGTGGATTTAGCTCGGATCAGGACCTGTCTTGCCTCAAGGATATTGCGGACATCTAGATCAGTGACGCCAGCGCTATCTTCCCCTTGATCTCTATCTGGTTAGCGTTTATCCGTTTTGATAGAATTAGTGACTGCATTTCTCATTACTTATACTATGATTACTGATTACCACGTAGTGCTAGAAGCCGAAGTGTGACTACGGCAGGATGTTTTCTCGACCGTAGGAGTATGGTTGGCCTTGTCACCCTTCGTATTCCATATTTTAGGAAGCGGGGCATGACAGAGCCGTTTGCCCGTCCTTTAGGTAGCTGGCGGGAGCTTAAAGAACCTCTCTCCCTTAGTTTCTTCCAGCAGCTCGGTTTGATAAATGTTCAGAGGGGTGTACTCCTGGAACCTCGGGGAATAAGGTTTCGAACGATCGAATTTCCCTTTCTCTTCCATGTCCTTCTTCTTCCGGTCTGCTTGGTCGCCTACAGGCATCTTGGAGTTCACCTCGGACTCGAGTTGGATCTTTCTCTCGGTTCATGCCTTCACTTAGGCCATGGTCTTAGGTTGCGCCAATGCAAAAGAGCGGAGCCACTTTTTGTACCTAAGACCCGACCTCAGCACGGTGATAACTGTTTCGTCGCGGTGCTCGGGTACCTTCAGGAGGGCATTGTAGAAGCGTTTGACATACCCTTTGAAGGATTCCTTGTCTTCACTCTTGACAGTGAACACGTAATCGATCGTCTTCTTCTGTCGTCGGTTTCCGACGAAATGACCGAAGAATTGGGTAGCCAGCTCATAAAAGGTCAGGATAGAGCATGGCGCAAGCCCTCGGAACCAGTCCCGGCCGGCCCGGATTAGGGTAGTGGGAAAAGCTTGGCATTGAGCAATGGCCAAGTTATCTTAGAAGCTCATGCCCGCCGTAAATTCGTCCAAGTGGTCTTTCGGGGCGGACTTTCCGTCGAAGAGGGCCACTTTAAGCGGCCTATTCTTGGACGAGACATGCTCGGGTAATAGCCTTTCTGTAAAGGGCTTTGTAAGCGAATAAGCGGAGTACTTAGCCCTTTCGCCGGACTTATGGTCGTCTCGTTGTATGCTTTCAATCTCCTTTTCGAGGGCTTTGATCCGGTGGTAGTACCCCAAGGATTCCGCACAGTCAGAGCGGCGGCTATCCCCGCTCCGGGTCTGCACGAGGGTGCGGCTTCGATTCCGCTCTATTCATTTCTTAAATCCCCGGGCGAGGCCCTTCTTGGGTAGTCCCGACGTTCGCCGTTCGCGCGGCCTCGACGAGGGTAAGGGCTCCGGTCGTGCTTGGAAGCAGGCAAACTGATCGACACCTCCTTTGGGAGAGTGAGCGTGCGGCGGGGGTCGGAGCGACTGCCCGGTCTTCCGTGAGACCGGGGTGTGGAGCTATCCGGTGCTCAGTGGGTCATGGAATCATTCACTGCATGCGGGTCATGGTCGCTGGATTCGGCATGCTGGCGTCCAGTGACGCTGGGATGAGCTTGAGCGAGATCGAGGGTCTGGGCGTTCCCCTCTGTCCTCCTACGGGCGTTGTTATCCCGGGAATGGGGAACTGCGGCTTGGTGGGTAGGGCCCGACGCCTGAACGCGAACGAGCGCCTCCACTATCACTGTGAGTCTGTCGATCCGAGCGGATAAGACGCCGATGATGTTTGGAAGGGGAGTAGAACTGTTCCCACCTCGTTATGGAGGGTGGGGCGGTTCTTATTGGGATCGTCGTGGTTGTCTCTCTCCATCGGGTTGAGAATAGAAGATCAACTTTCTGGGTGGAGAAACTTTTGAAATGTTCCTACAGACGACGCCAATTGATAGAGGTTGTGATCTCTCTCAGATGTTGTCCTCCGTCGATCTGGTGTGAGCGGTTTTATGCGGCTGAGATTTGATTTGAGGTTAAGTGTGTGGAACTTAATGGGTTGGTATTGACGCCGAGCTATCTGCAAAGGAAGTCTCGGGGTGGGTGACTGTCACGCCCCACTTCCCGGTATACGGCGAAGGGGACGCGACTGGTCCGCTACGTATTTACTGTGAAGTAAATACGCTAAGCGTATCTAAGCAATATAAAAGTAATCACAAGAGACAAGAGATATGAAAATAACAACAACTTTATTTATTAACATTCTTTTGTACAATGCATGAAAAGGAAATACAACTGATGTAAAAACGATGCCTAAACAATGGCATAACAGGAAATTAAAGGTACTGAATGGAAATGTACAATGTCTAGAGCTCGGGGTTTTCAAGGAACTGATCCAAGTCTTCACTGGTGGGCTCGATCTCTGCTGTGTCCAGATCACCTGACGACATTCAAAGAAGAAAGAAATAGAATGTCATCAGCGAACAGGTCGCTCGGTAAGTCCCAAAGTTAAGGGAGAAATAGAAAATACAGAATAAGAATGTATCTTTTAAAGTTGTATAATATTGTAGAATATTGTGTTAACGCTGTTGTTTGTAGCTTGGTATAGAAGGATGCCAGTGTATACGAGAGGGGTCTTTATATGCTAGAGACCAGGGCAAACTGAAAGTACAAGGAACCGTTATGCCACGGTACAACAGCAACAGGAATCATGTTAGGTGTCTTAATCTTATTGTCTCGTGCCACTTTTAACACCTTCCATACCAATCTACCCCTTAAACCCCGTAGTGTTTTGATTGTATTGTATAAATTGTATAGTTGGATGACTGACCGAAACCATGATATCAGTAACGGATGTAATGGATGTAAACTGGGATCATGTAAATGGAAAGTATATCTATGGTTTGGTTCAGTCAAGTTGAATAGATTGATAACTGGATTCATGAATTCGTGTGTTCATATTGAATTATAATATTGTAGATTTATATGGTACTTGAATCATATTCAAGTCGGATTATGATCAGACTCAAATCCGAGTCAGACAGTAGAGATGTAAATCGAAGTTCTATATTTACTAGGGTCCTTAGGGTAATTTATAAAACTTGAGGGGGTTTTATGTAAAAATACTTTATAGACTTTTCGAGATGCACCCCTAGTATTTATTATTCGTCTTTAGAGTTATAATGAACGTAGATTTTATATTGTGACATTTCTAGTGAAAATATCCTAGTTTTTATAAATAAAGGTATTTATCTGTAATATTGATTTATTTGAAGTTCATGGTATTTTAGTGTAAAATTTATTCTTGTGATTTTTAGAAAAAGGTGGAATATTTATATTATAATAAAATAGATATTTAAATGATAAATATACATATATTTATACAAAAATAATTTTAATAAATATTTTATATTCCAAAAATCTCATTTTCTTAAGATGTTGTATTTTAAACCTTTCGAGACCGAATACTCCTTGCGGAGGTCTGAATCTCACACTACTAAGCCGGAGGGTTCACGATAAACCGTACGATCACGAACGGGTTCCCCAAAATAGGTTGTAGCGGCGCTTTGTAAAGATTTTATAAATACTAATCCTTTAGAATACGGTTTTATTAAGTAAATGGTATTTATTTGTAAAAATGTTAATTTTCCGTATTTTAGATTCTAGGGTTTTCTAATTCAACTAGACTATTTCTAAATGGTCTAAACAACAAGTTGTTAGATGCCTCAAATCACCTCTCCACCGCCAATTGTGGCCAGGTAAGTATAAGTGAAGAAAGGAGGGATCCGCTCACGAATCATCGTGAGACGGGCCTTTTAAAATTACCTTTCTCACTTATCTAGCCTAGACACCACAAAGTCAGGTTTAGATAAACGACCGATGTCCACAACTTATCGTATTATTCCTAGTAAAAGGTATTTGTTTTAAAGGTGTATCAAAGCTAAAACTTTTAGAAATGGTTATATTAAGAATATGGTATTTAAATGAAAATATTGTTTTATCGTATTCTAAGTTTTCAATGTAGCGTGTTATGTTTGCATATGAGTATGTGAGGAGGTAGGTCATTACCTCGTGATCTACTTTAAGGTATAGCAATGTTAAGGGGGTTAAATGTGAAAACAAAACATTGTGGTATTTAAGTGAAAAAATACGATAAATTGAAAAGGCTATCATTTCATGTGATGAAACTTTTTCAAATTGTTTGTTAAATGTTTAATAGTCAACATAGAGATGTTTAAACATGATTGAATTAGTGAGGAGTGAAATTTTATAGAAAACCGAATCGGAAATCGGATTTGTTCCGATTCCGTCGGGTTTGTAATTTCGTATTTTAGAAAAAGAGAGAGAGAGAGAGAGAGATTAGAATGGGACTTACGGGTTTGGACAACACTGGAGAGTGATAAGGAAGAAGAGGGTTTGCCGGTGCGTCGATTCGTCGTCGAGAGTTCCTAACACGATCACCGGAATTTCGCCGTCGATTTCGTCAGGGCTTCGCCTTTCGCTCGTTTTCAAAGTACACAAGGTTTTCTTGAGATTTTGAGAGAGTGGGCTCAGAATTTTGGGATGAGAGGGTAGGAGGTAGGGGTGTATTTATAGGGTTAGGCTAGGATTAGGGTAGGTGTAGGGTTTTTAATTAAAAATGTAAAAATAAAAATGAAAAATCATTAAAATTTGGAGTAAAAGAGGTATTCAAAGCCCTCTGGAAACGATCTGCATAATTAAAGTATGCAGGAGAGTGGAGGAGACCAAGGGGTGCAACTTTGCAGTTAGAGACTCGGCCGTCCGGCCGAGTCCGGCCGGCGGCGCCGACCCGAGTCGGGGGTGCAGGAGGTGGGGGGTCGCCTGGGGTAGCTACTGGTATTTCTAAATTTTGGGGCGTAGTGGGAAATTCTGAAGTTATGGCTGTTGGACTTCTATAAAATTTAAAACAAAACAATATCCTCGCCCTAGCCCACGCCTGCAACATCCTCGTCGGCGCCCCACCGCCGTCGACCCCACCGCAGTCGCAACCTCTGCAATCCCAGTAAGCCTTCCTTCATCTTCCTCCTTCCTTTTTCCCCCTCTGGTTTATCCTTGGCTGTACATTGAATTTCTGAATTTGTTGTCGCTGTTTTTGTATCTCGCCGGAATCCGGCCGTACCGACGACTTGATCCGACGTTCCAGCGAGGTACCCCGATCCGCGTGGTCCCATTGTTCGTTGTTTGGGTTCAATCCGTGAACCGTGCGTCCGTCGCGTGTTTCCCCGCCGACGTTACGTCCGTTTTCCCGGTTCGCGATCCGTCGAGGCAAGTATCACTTGCTACATGCTATACTATACAATTATATATGTTTTGACTCATTAAACCTGCAAAACTTAACTCGGTATGGTTATTCCCTCATTGGGTTGCAAAATGACATATATCATTTTACAGTTAACATGGAAATTACAATTTGCTACTATTAACCTACGAACCAAGTTTACCTGTTAATCACAAATTTTTTTACCGTTAATAGATTATAGTACTCTCCTATGTAGTTCTATTACATTCGGATGTTCGTATTCAAAGACTTGATATAACCGTATTGCATCATCCTTTAAACTGTTGCACCGCTAAGGGTTCTCAAAACCTGTTAATATAATAAAACAGTTGCACTATATTAATGCACTATGGTGATTGAATGAACTGCTTATTTTACTGCTTATTTCCTGCTGTTAATCCCCTGTTCTATTACATATCTGTTGTGAGCACACCCACGACATCGTTACATCTTGACTTGACTTGTTACCCATGATATATATTGTTACACCTGACATGGCACTGTTTACTGTTGACCTGACCTGTTACCTGATCTCGTGCCTAATGCCAACGAACCTGACATGTTGTCCTCATGGACCATTCCTGTTGTCTATCCAGACAAACCTACTGTTGCCTGACCTCGTGTTGGCATTAGTTCTTGACTACTGAATACCTGACCTGACACATATAACTTGGGGGTATGGGGAAATCAAAAGTGTAAACTAAAGTGTAACTTAAAAGGGTATTACTTGATCCGTGGTCCCCGGGGGTAACGGGACAGAGCCATTCGTAACTCTTACATTTTCCTGATCCGTGGTCGCGGGGGGCAACGGGACAGAACCACTATTGGTTCCCATCTTCCTGATCCGTGGTCCCGGGGGGTAACGGGACATATCCTTTGAGTTACATGGAGGATTACTCAAATTGATTTCAAAGACTTTAGGATAGAAAACCTGATAGAACAGTTTAGTTACCCACTGCACACTACCCTGCACAGCTTGTTTCATATTATTGCTTTATTCATGTTTATTTCTGCTTTGCCTATTATACTATTCATATTATATTATTGGTTGACATGACGCGCTGACGTCTGGGTTTTGCATGGCTCAGATTCTTTACCACTGTCGCTGTCCGAGCAGGAGTACTTCAGCCAGCAGGCTGATTTATGAGTTCTGTAGTGGTTAGTTTTATTTCCTGCATTCTTATTTCCAGATGTGAGCCCGCATTATGGGACATACTTTTCTATTATTGTATTGGATCATTTGCTTCCGCATTTATTTATCATTGACTCTTGTTATTCTGGATTGTGGACATGTTTTAGATTGTTTTATCTTGGTCTTGATATCTCTACAGCCGTAATGTGACTGTGGATGGATACTTCCTACCCACAGGTAGCATGGTTGGCTATGTCACGTGCCCAATCTAGCGTACTCTGGGAAGCGGGGCGTGACATGGTTCTTTTGGTATTAGAGCCATAGGTTAGTTGGGTTGATTCTTTTGTAGTTGGGTATTGTACCCAATACACGAATCAGAATACCCGTGTTTAGGAAACATGTCCTGCCACCTTGACCGTTTTGCCATTCTTGAATCACATTCTTCCTGATTATATCTTTTACGACGTGCAAACTTACTTTGCATGTCGACTCGAAAACCTGATTCCTTGTTATCCCTAGGACTTAGGCGACTTGGGTGGAGTTAAGTAATTGTGGCTATGATACCGCGGCATAGTTACAATGCGGTACTCTATTTAAGTATCTTGGAGTTCTAGCCTTGATCTATATACTGAATCTATCATCATGCTAATGTTGGGTGTTTTTGATTTCAGGAATATGGCAGAGAAGAATTTCAAGACATATCAGAGGCGCGTGGACGAAGCCGCCATGTTGGGAGTAATACGAGGAATGCTGGAAAATCAGAAGAGGCATACTGAGCTGATCCAGCAGCAAGCAGATTCGTTTTAGGAAGGTTTGCAGGCCATTCGGCAGTCTGTAAACAACGCTGGAGCTAAACCAGTTGACCGGGTAGGGACCGTGGCAGATTTCAGACGTTTGGGTCCGACTACATTCACTGGTTTGGAGGAGCCGTTGCCGGCCGAGCAGTGGCTGGTCGACCCGGAGAATTTGCTGATTGCGGCACAAATCCCAGAGGACAAAAGAGTTGATGTGGTGCGCATTCAGCTAGTGGATTACGTCCGAGAGTGGTGGCTTGTGGAGGAGACCCGCTTGCCCAAACCGATCAAATGGGCGGATTTTTCTAAGAGTTTCCTGGAGAAGTTCTTCCCGCGAACTGCACGGGAGGAAATGGAAGAGAAGTTTATTGGGCTGAGGCAGAATGGAGCACCCGTGGATGTACATGCAGCAGAATGGACGAGACTCAGCAGATTCGCTGGACCTTTAGTTGCCAACGATGCAGACAGGGCACGGAGGTTCATGCGCAGCTTGGATGTGGACATCCAGAGGCAGATTGTCTCCCTGGGTTTGACCACTTTCTCACAGGTTCTTACGGCAGCCCGGGAGCAACAGAGTTTATCGGGGATGAAAGGGAGCCTGCAGCAGACAGCAGTTGCGGCCAGGAAGACCGCATTTGTACCTAACCGAGATCATGGACGCAAGGGTATTCCATTGGATCGTCGTGGTGTAGCACCCATGAAGAAGCCTGTGGTCGTTGATCCAAGAAAGGGCGTGATTTGTTACTACTGTCGTTTACCTGGGCACATGCAGAAGGATTGTCGAAGGAAGCTGGGACTTTGTTTGGTTTGTGGAGCTGCTGATCACGCAGTTGGTGCCTATCCGTCGAAGCTTCGTACGAGGGATGATTTTCAGAAGCCTCCGCAGAGATCGTTCCAAGGGCAGAAACAGCTGACTCAAGGACCTAATCAGGCTCGAGCTTTCACCTTGACAGCTGAGGAAGCTAAGGCATCAGGAGAAGTGGTTTCAGGTATTCTACTCGTTCATGGTTTTCCCGCAGTGGCATTATTTGATTCTGGTGCGTCCCATTGTTTTATGTCATCCAAGTTTATAACTACACACTCGATTGCCTGCACGACCCTGTCTAGTTTCTGGGACATACACACTGGGAATGGGAAAATTGTATCTATTAGGGAATGTAAAGACTGTACAGTTGTGGTATGCGGACGGGGGCTTTTTGCAGATTTCTTGGTGATTGATACGGGCAGCTACGAGGTCGTCTTGGGAATGGACTTTCTTGGCACTTTCCACGCCCACATTGACTGTAGGGCAAGGAAAGTAATTTTCCAGATTCCCGGACATCCTGGGTTTACCTTCACTGGAGGAAGCAGTTCTGTCGGGCCAGTCGAGTTTAGGGCTAGGTCAACTAACAATGTTCTTGTAGCTATGGAAGTTGATAGTAATGAAGAGCCGGCGGTTGTTCGCGATTTTATGGATGTATTTGAAGATATATCGGGCTTACCGCCGAAGCGAAACGTGGAGTTCGCGATTGACCTTATTCCTGGTGCAGCGCCAGTATCCAAAGCATATTATCCAATGGCACCAGTAGAAATGGAAGAAGTTAAGAAACAAGTTGCTGAATTGCTTGAAAAGGGTTGGATTCGAAGCAGCAACTCGCCTTGGGGAGCTCCATTTCTTCTAGTAAAGAAGAAGGATGGCACGAGAAGGATGTGCATCGACTATCGAGAATTAAACCGGGTGACTATTAAGAACAAGTACCCGATCCCTCGCATTGGGGAACTTTTTGAGCAGCTTGGTGGCGCGAGGGTATTCTCGAAGCTGGATTTGCGATTCGGATATCATCAGGTCCGAGTGAAAGAAGAAGATATTTGCAAGACGGCGTTTCGAACTCGGTATGGACATTACGAGTATCTAGTGATGCCCTTCGGAGTAACGAATGCGCCGGCAGTATTCATGGACTTGATGAACCGAATCTTTTCACCGTTCTTGGACCAGTTTATTGTGGTATTCATTGACGATATTCTGGTTTACTCGAAGAGTTTTGAGGAGTATGCTGAGCATTTGAAGATCGCGCTGCAGACATTGAGACAAGAGAAATTGTATGCGAAGATGAGTAAGTGCGAATTTTGGCTGGAAGAAGTAAAGTTTCTGGGGCATGTTGTGTCGGGCGATGGAATCGCCGTCGATCCCGAAAAGATTGCAGCAGTTCGGGATTGGCCTATTCCAAGAAATGTGGCTGAGATAAGAAGTTTCCTTGGATTAGCCGGATACTACAGGAGGTTTGTGGAGAACTTCGCTCGTTTGGCAGAACCGTTAACCAAGCTTACGCGCAAGGAAGTACCTTTTGTATGGACGGATAAATGTGCGTTGGCTTTCGAGACGTTGAAGCAGAAGTTGATAACCGTCCCTATCCTGACCGTACCAGACAATTCCGGGGGACTGGTGATTCATAGCGACGCATCTGGGAAAGGATTGGGATGTGTTTTGATGCAGCATGGGAAGGTCGTAGCATACGCATCAAGACAACTGAAGACCCATGAAAAGAATTATCCAACTCATGACTTGGAGCTTGCGGCTGTAATCTTCGCTTTGAAGATTTGGAGACACTACCTTTTGGGTGAGAGAGTTGAAGTTTTTACAGATCACAAGAGTTTGAAGTATGTGTTCACTCAGAAGGAGTTGAACATGAGGCAGCGGAGATGGTTGGAGTTGATGGCCGACTACGACCTAGATATTAAGTACCACCCGGGAAAAGTTAACGTCGTGCCGGATGCGCTTAGTCGGTTACCAGCGATTCAGGTGTTAACTACGCAGAGGGAGATCATTGCAGATTTTCGAAGATTCGATTTGGAGGTTGTGCTACCACATTCTATGGGACAGTTGATGCAGTTGCAGGTACAGTCGTCCTTGGTTGAGAAGATTAAAGCGGCACAATCGCAGGATCCTAGACTGCAAAAGTTTCGAGAGCAGGTTGAAGCCGGACTGCGAACAGATTTACTGGTCCACGCAGATGGTTCGTTGAGATATGGTAGCCGCTTGTGTGTGCCAAAGGGAGATGTTCGTGAAGAGCTTATGAAGGAGGCACACAGTTCAGCTTACTCTGTACATCCAGGAGGTACAAAGATGTACCGAGATATTCGACAGCATTTCTGGTAGGAAGGCATGAAACGGGAGATTGCTCGCTTCGTGGCCAAGTGCTTGGTATGACAGCAAGTAAAGGCTGAACACCAAAGGGTTGCTGGTTTGTTGCAACCACTTCCGATTCCTCAGTGGAAGTGGGAACATATAACCATGGATTTCGTGACGGCTTTACCGCGGAGTCCAAAGGGCAACAATGCGGTATGGGTGATTGTCGATCGGTTGACCAAGGCAGCTCACTTTATTCCTTTCCGGGTTGGTCAATCAACGGAGACTTTGGCAGAGCGGTACATGATGGAGATTGTAAGATTACATGGCGTACCAGTGAGCATCGTGTCCGATCGGGACACTCGGTTCTTATCACACTTCTGGAGGAGTTTACAGGAAAGTTTGGGGACTCGATTGAAGTTTAGCACAGCTTATCATCCTCAAACCGATGGTCAGTCGGAGAGAACGATCCAAACTCTTGAAGACATGTTGAGGGCATGCATGTTGGACTTCAAGGGTTCGTGGGAGGATCATCTACACTTGGTGGAGTTTTCTTACAACAATTGTTTCCAAGCAACTATCCAGATGGCTCCGTTTGAAGCTTTGTATGGTCGTAAGTGCCGTTCACCTGTTTGTTGGGATGATGTTGGTGAACGAAGATTACTGGGACCAGATTTGGTGGTACAGACAGTTGAGAAGGTTAACACCATCAGAAAGCATATGAAGGCAGCTCAAGACAGACAGAAAAGTTGGGCTGGCACGTCAAGAAGACCTCTAAAGTTCGCCGTGGGTGATTTGGTATTCTTGAAGATATCACCGACTAGAGGAGTGATTCGTTTTGGGAGTCGAGGGAAGCTTAGTCCTCGATTCGTTGGACCCTTCGAGATATTGGAGCGCGTTGGAGAGGTAGCGTACCGTTTGGCGTTACCGCAGTCCTTGGCAGGTGTGCATGAAGTGTTTCATGTATCTCAACTACGAAGGTATGTTCGAGATGAAACACACGTCTTGGATCATTCGGAGTTAACTGTACGGGAAGACCTAACTTTTGAGGAGCGACCGGTTGAAATCATGGATAGAAGGGAAAAGGTCCTTAAGAACAAGGTTATTCCCCTTGTGCTCGTTTCTTGGGGTAATCGGTCGCATGGAGAGTCCACGTGGGGGCGAGAAGACGAGATCCGGCAGAAGTTTCCTCACCTTTTCCTATAGTTTTCTATCTTGTATTCTTGGAATTTCGAGGACGAAATTCTTTTTGTAGTTGGGTATAATGTAACACCCGAGCCCAATACTACTATTTCTGTTACTGGTTGAGTGTTAGATATTACTCAATTCATTTATCTTTCTTGTTTGGGTCTTACTGTAAAATTTTAACTGGCTAAGTCATTTCTGCATATAACGAATTTTAGCACCTAAAGTAAAATTAAAAATATCTATCTTGGCCTACTCTTCACCCCTAGCCGCGTGGTAGCGTCCGTGCGTCGAGTTCTCGTTCCGTTCGGTGGAACGAGCGAGTTTGGACGACTACGCGCGCGTACATGTGGCCGACTTGGGGGTATGCTTTTTAATCATAAAACATTTCATTTTAAAATTTGGAACCCGTTTAAAATCCTATTATTTGAATTTCAAATTTTTAAGCGCAACCCGGGCGCGATTTAGAAATGTTTCATTTAGCACCGAAATCCCAAATTAATAAAATATTCGAAACTAAACATATAATCTAAATCCTGCTGTTAAAAATGAAATTTGGAAATCTTTTAAAGGTTTATTTAAATATTTCAAATCCTTTTAATAACCTCTTAAAAGATTTCCAGCCAATCATAATTTTGTATTTGGTTGTGAGATTTGGATTTGTAGAATTCCTTTGTTTTTTTATTGAGGTCCATTACAAAACAAGAATCCTGCAATCATAAAAAATTTGGAATTTGGAAGGATTTGGCACTATTCATTGTACTTTTAGATAGGACCCTGATACTTTATTTATTTAATAATTCTTTATCTATCTCTCTCTCTAAAATACTAAAATCCAAATCCCAATTTTTTTTCATCCACCAAACAAAAATTATAAGGATCTATAAATCTAATATTAGGAATCCAATACCAACCAAACAACAAATTACCAAATCCAGAAATTTTCCACCGTATTATTTTGGAATCCAAATTTCATAATCTTTGCAACCAAACAGCCCCTTAGCCAATCCACATATGGGCCTGTTTGGTTGCAGGATCAGCATGGATTTGGATCGTGGAATCCTAGAATTCCATAATTTTGTGTTTGGTTGATGGATTTGGATTTTTAGGATTTCTTTGTTTTTTATGGGAGCCCACCACAAAACAAGAATTCCTGAATCCTAAATTTTTTTTTAAGGATTTTCAAGAATTTGGCACTATTCATTATACTTTTAGATGAGACCTGTGTACTTTATTTATTTAATAATCCTCTCTATATCTATCTCTCTCTAAAATCCTCAAATCCAAATCTCACTTTATTTTCTCCAACCAAACAAAGATTACAAGAATCTACAAATCCAATACTAGAAATCCAAAACCAACCCAACAATAAATTACCAAATTCAGAAATCATCAATCGTGCTATTTTGGATTCTGAATTTCATAATCTTTCAACCAAACAGGCCACATGCTAGTTTTATCGTATTAGTTAGTTTTTGAATAAGTGGTGTCAAATCAAATATTAATTCTCTCTGTCTCTATGTGTCTCTTTCATAGTAGAGTTTTATCTCCAGAGCTTCAATCCTATTACTTCATATTCTTCTTATTCTTCTTCTTTATCTAACCTTATATCCTCTTGGCTATTTCATATATTTCATAACTAAACCCCTATTTTATCTAACCTTATATCCTACGAGTCCTAAGAAGTCTATACCCAATTCCTACATTAATGAAACAAAATATGCTTCAAAGAGATCAATTATAGGACTTTTAGTTTTCTTTTGATTTGTCGAAATAACCAATTCCTCGTTAATGACTTCATACTAAGAAAGTTAATGATTCACCCTGTTCAAATTTCAAAGTTCCCATCAATTCACCATTTTCACATTAGGTTTTGGATATGAAAATACTTAACCTGCCAACATAAACTGCTGGGTTAATGATTTGTTAAAGTGATGGAAAGGAGTTCAAGTCCTAAAGTTATCCCGTCTGTTAGCCAATCATCAACTCAACCCGATATCCTATATGAAATCTTTTTGGGATTATTTTTAAAGATGTAGGACCTCCGAAACATGAGGATTTTGGGGAAACAACCTCCAAACCCCGGATTTTGCAAATACAAACCCCCAACTTATCCGTTAACTAAATACAACCATTATTTTCATAACTCGGCTAAAAGCCTGGGTTAAGCATGACCGGGGTAGAAAGGGAGAAATGAAGTCTCAGCTACTTCCTGCATTATGCAAAACCCCCCTATTTTCCCTCTCTTCTTATGCAAAACTCATGGACTCTCTCTTAAATCTTTCTAATATCTCAAAACTCTCTGTGATTATGGACAAAACCCCTATTTATGTTAATTACTTATACTTTTGTGAGGATAAGTTTAACAAATAAAAATAGAAATCCTTCCTAAATTTTCCCTATGCTGGGCTATTCATGTCACCATTTGTTTAGATTTTGAAATGATACTCTCTCTTTCTCTGACCAAATAAAATCTTTCCAGTTTCCACCTTCCTCCTCTCTTTCAAAAATAAAAAAAAATCTTTATTCTGAAAAGTCCATATAAATTTTTTTTTGAAAGAAAAGCTATACTTAAAAGCCCATGTCATAAAATGGAAAAAATGTTCTTACGGATGCTTGATGGAAAATGTAAATAATTTTTTTGAAAAGATCACTTAAAAAAGAAGGAATGCATACCAATCTTTATAAATATGTATAGCTCTTCTCCTACAATATTATATTGGGCTCAATAAACTAAGAAGTTTTATAATAAGTAAATTATGATAAATAAAAGATACCAAAAAATCAATATTATTTCTTTTTATATTTATATGATGAATGAAGCTATGGTATTTGTATGCCTGCTTTACAAAATAAATTCTTTTTTCATTTTATATGCAAAGCAAGCTTCTTTTGTATACCTGCTTTACAAGTTTTGGAGGTTGTATTTACACTATAAAAGATTTGGGGGTTGTTATCAAAATCCCAATAATGTGGGGGTTTCGAGATAAAAAGAAAAACCTTTAAAAAAAATTCCCGCCAGTTTACCAACCATAGTCAAATATTTCTACAAATAACTTAAAAAATCTTAACAGATTTGAGATTAACAAAATCCTTTCCTTTTTTATTCTAAACCTAAAAAGAGCTTTTTTTCCGTTAGAGCCCAAGTTTCGACTGATCTCCTTCTCCAAAAAAAATCTCCAATTCTCTCGATTTTATTGTACTCCACAATCTATTCGAAGGTAAAATTTTGCCATAATTTCACTTTCTTTTTGTCATTTTTTCAAAATTTCAGAGGGTTTTCTGTTTTCGAGGTTTGTTTGTTTTAGGTTTAATTTAGGTTTCTTTTTAAAGAGTTTTTTTGGTTTCATGTTTTATACTTTATTGATCGCTGGGATTTAGAATTGGATGAAAAAGGGTCTCTTTTTTTTTATTTGATATGCTTGCACTTGATTGATTATAAAATGAGATGGTGCATATTTCTTTATTTATTTTTTTGGGTTAAAATTTGTGTAATAAGTTTGCTTGCCGGTATTACTGAAGATTGTTGCTGAAATTGTTGCTCGTTGGAAAATGATACAGTTTTAATTATATCGATTAATGGTGCCATCGTTGTAGATTAGAAAGCCTGCAATTTTAGGCACGACTCATGAGAGATCGGATAAATTTTAGGAACCTTCCTTTGCTGTGGGGCCTATGATTCCCTCCCTGTGAGGCCTTAGTTAGTTATGCCAGTTGGCAGTGGGCCCTCCATCGCCATAACAGAATTATTCCCTTTGCTCACAAATTGTTTGATATAATTCCTTCGATTCTGCACTACACCTGAGTCCTTGTGTGCTGCTGCCTCATTGATTCTTGTATCAAACCTCGACTAATTAAAAGTGTATTTTGCATTTTGCATTTTGCATTTTGCTCAAAGTTTGTGTAATTTTTGAACAGTCTAATTAAAATATCATGTTTAGTTTTATGTGTATTTACTTCTTATTTACATGATATAAACCATTTTATCACTCCAAGAAATGAATTTTAATAGTGAAGAAACATAATTTTTATCTGTAAAGCGTATTTTGGAATTTATATTTTGCTTTCTTAACAAGCAATCTATGTCAATCCTATTGAATTTCTAATGCATTATCACTTGCTATTTATTGTTATCTTACTTTTATTTAATTCCTCAATCAAGTGTTGTCAGCCCTCTGAGTAGCCATAAATGTTTTGCTATCTGCAGAAAAAGTTGCGCTCCTCGATGATTCTACTTTAACTTGGAAACCGTTATGGCCGGTGAAGACAATAATCGGCCGATCTCATCAAAAAGGTTAAAACTAAAAGATCTCTCTAATGAGAATGGAAACATGAATCTTAAATCACCAGAAGACTCTCCACTTTCGAAAGCTGAAGCACCGATCACAGATAACAATAAGATTTCTGGTAATGGCACAAATGGGCTTCTTGTATATTCAAGAATGAAACATGGTAATCACCCTAGCCCTAAAATTCTCGAATTAGAAACAGGAAATGCAAAGAGACCAAGAATTGACCATGAACTGCGGCCGCATGACGATCGATATTGGAAAGAGCGATTCGATCGGCTTCAAATGTCTTTAAAAGAAATCGATGAAAAGAGCTTGGAAAAAAATATGAATGGTAAGTCTTTTTTTTTGTGCAACATCTCTGCTATTATAACCATAAAACTTGGGGTTAAGGAGGGAATTGATGACAAAATTCAACTAATATTGCTTAGTAGAATGTCATGCGGAAAAGAGAAATTATTGTCAAAATTAAAAATAAGAAAAAATTCTAGCCAAATTCTGGATGACTAACTATTAATTACAAAGATTTAATATTAACTTAACTCATTAAATTCAACAACACATATTACTCTATTTCCTCCACGGTTATCCTAACTTACTTGACACATAAACTATCCTTCGATTTGATTTGATTTTATTAATACGTATTGCTTACAACTTAACTCTTCAAATAATTTAATTCTTTAATACTCAGTAAGTAAGTACGAATAGTCATCTAAGATTCATCTCAGAAATTAAGTCATCTGAGATTAAATTCCTAAGTTATGGATTGGTTCTTTATTTTACACAGGAGTTAACATTTGATTTAATTTGTTGATGATTTTAGTTCTCAGAAGCTTATCGGCAGCTGACAGGAGCAGGTTTGCATATGAGTTAGAGAAAAGTGCACAACAGCTGAAAGCGTTGGAAGGTAGAGCAATATAATTATTTTCTATTTTGCCCCTTCTTGCTTTCACTTTAATGGATGTTAATTAACTTTTTTTTGGGTTAATTGTACAAACACCCATTTGTGAACTTTTATAACAAACACACCTCTCAAATAATTTATGAACACAAATCTTAAAACACTCAAATTTGACTGTAAACGGCCCAAATGATTTTCAAATTTTAAATTCACAACTTGTTTGTGTTGCTTAGAGTAGAATTCGAGTATTTTTGAGGTTTTTGGTACATGAATAGAGGGGTTTGGTTGTGCTGAAGCACTGAAGGAGGGGGGGGGGGGGTTATAAGGGATAAACTACAGTCTACAAAGGTGTTTTGTGCTATTAACATTTTATTTTTAATTTTCTGCAACTAAATTCCTAAAGCATGCCTTGGTAAAAGCATAAAATCAATAAAATCAAGAGTATTTTGAAAATAAGAAGTTTTGAAAACCACAACAAGAAGCAAGAAGCAGTATGCAATTAATTTTTTCCCTTTATTTACTATTTTTTTTTTGCATTGTAGAGATCGAGACCGAGAGAGGAAGGTCTCTCAATATCTTAGGAAAACCTCTACTAGATAGGACTACATCGATCCCTGTTCGAGTCCATTCTCATATCGATCAAGTTTCAGAGAAGCAATAAAACAGTGGATGCAACCGAGAGATTCAAAATAAGCATTCTGAATATGATTGTATATGGTAAATGTATCATTCTTCTTAGATTATTTATTCGAGACAGAAGAATGTGGATGACGCTAACTTTGCTAATAGTGTAACTATTCCTTTATTTTCTTTCTTTTTTTCCCCTGATTGAAGGAATAGGCAGGTTTTACTTTATATTGCATTTGTAACCCTCAAGTGATTTATTGAACAACCCCTCTGGTCATCGACCAAGGGACCATTAAAAGCACTCAACTTCTACTCTCAATAACTTATATGAGACAACAATTTCAGTTTCTTGGAGTTGAAGTTGAGTCATCTTTAATAATTTTGTCAACGAGCAAAATAGGTGTTTAGGCTAATAAATCACCAAGGGGGTAGCTATAAGATTTTTCTTTTTCTTCTTCTTGCAACATGCCCTTTAAATTCTGCTTGGTACACAGAGTGGAATCTGAAATAATTGCGGAAGCCTAACTGAAATAGTTGGGATGGGGTGGGGTGGGGGTTGTGTGTGTGTGAGAGAATAGGATTATACTATCAATATACCAAAATTAAAAATTCTACACTACACTTACAAAGATAACATCGAATAGCTTAGCAAAAAATATACCAATATTATAAGTGGACAAGCAAGCTACAATTGTGACAAATTAAACATATCGCAAATAAGAGCAATATCAAATACAAGTAATGAGCATATAGAGCGGAATATAATCTAGCATGCAATTTCTAAACTAATGAGCAATAAGAGAGTTAGAAATAGCAAATGCAAACACAAAGCTCTTTTTATAGTGGTTTGTGAGATTTCCTAGTCCACTTTCTTTAGACGCACGAGCCCGTTCCACTGAATACGTCTCCATCGAGACAACATATATTGCGCATCCACAACCAAACACGTCACTCGACACACAAGTGATTTCTCTCTCTTACAAGCTTCTCTCCCCTACAAAGACACCCTTGCCTTCAAGCATCCTCACACAAAGAAAGAAAAAAAACTTATCTCACTCTTCTCTCTTACAAAAACACCATTGCACTCAAGGATTCCCATACAAAGACAAGAAGTGGGTTACAATGAAGCACAATTACTCGCAAAGGAGTTTCTCTCAAAGCTCTCTCTAATACTCTTACAAAGTATGGATGATCAAGTTAAGCTTTTGAATCTTTTGTGTGTGAGTGAATTGATAAGCAAATATAAACTCTCACAAGAGATAAGATTTTTGGCTTAAAATCATTTAGATATTGGCAATTGAAAAGCACAAGTAATTGAGTAAGAGATGCCAAGAAAAAAACTAATCCAAAATCATTTTATAACCCAAAGAAAAACAACTCAAAAAAAGTGGGGACAAGCAGAAAAAACACACGGCAGATGTATCAAGTTATAGAGCGCTGACGTCTGGGCTCATATAAAACAAAATCCCCAACGGTTATATTTTTCAAAAAATCTTAACTGCAGACATCTGAAGTTCAAATAGGGCAGACTTCTGAATAAGAAAAAGTTTGGCTAAAATATAATATCAGACGTTTGCCCCGATGAACTGCAGACATCTGTGTTCCTTATTGAAAATCACAGAGCGCAAACCAGACGTTTGTGTTCCTTATTGAAAATCACAGAGCGCAAACCAGACGTCTGAAGTTTAAAAAGCCATTTCAAAGCTCTTCATCAGACGTCTGGTCTTTTGACCTTCAGATGTCTATTTCTCATAAAATTAGGCCATATGAAAAACACAGAAAGAATCCAGACGTCTGAAGAAACATTAGGCAGACGTCTGAAGCACAAAACTTATGAAAACTGATATTTCCAAATGTCAGAAAATGAACAGTGCGCATACGTCTGAGGTTCAACGAGGCAGACATCTGACAAGCATAACAACAGAAAACTTAGGGTTTTAAGAATACGAAAACTTTAAACTTGAAAACCTGAAGATTGTAAAACTTTTGAGCTATCATGTGTGAGTGTTCACGAGCTCTAATTGATAGAAACCATGATTGATTAAGTACTTACAAAGATCCCTATATCGGTATCGCATTTCTTTGAAATCTTGAATTTTTGTCGTCTCGATTCGAGCTCTTGAAATTTTGGCGCTTCGCTTGAAATTGCGTTGGTCGATTGATCTTCAAATTGGTTTCGATACTTGACTCTTCAAATTCGAACACGCCAATCCACTCACTTGCGTCTTGAAGTCGATATTTGAACTACAAATCTTGAACTTCGACTTTTAACATTTTAATCTCGGACTTAGACTTCTATAGCTATTTGTTAGGAATATGTATGCCCTAGAGGCCATTATTGTATGATATAGTGGATGCTTAGACATATATATAGAGGATTTTCTTGCTTGACATGATAGTATGCTATCTGGTTGCTTTTTATCTTAATATGTATACTTATATTATTATACCATCTCTCTGATACATGTTGATAAAGCCCTTAGGATATGGACTTGACTACCAGGACTATGATGTAAATTATACTAGTGGAGCCTGGATAGTCCACAAGCACATCCTTTAATAGTTCCTAGTCGAGGGGATATCGAGACAGGGCATCGATATTCCAGAGTAGACTAGTGTGTACGTTTTTTGACCCTGTAGGGGGCGATGGTTGATCCCATAACCATTGGCGTTTGATACCAAAGATTGTGCATAGGTGCTCATTAGAGAATGGGTACATCGAACAGGACTCGCCGAGAACTCCTAGATGGTACTATACCTATCGTCAGATATCAGTTCTCTGGTGATACTGGTATAGGTTAGTCTGTAGATCCGAAATCGTCATGGTGTCTTGTGTGGTTCCTACTGTGCTTTGATTTCCTCCCTACCACGGCTCAAAGGAGTCGTGCAAACAGGTGGATTCTGGATACAGTCCCGAGTCATATGGAGGCAGTGAGCGATAGGAGAGGTTTCGTCTCTTCCGGTATTAGGAGATGATGTAGCGCTATGCTCGATTGGCTATAACAGTAAGTCCTTGGTCAGAGCTGATGAGATTTACTAATAAGTGTTATAAGTAGTTTCTCGAACCGTTATGAGCTACACATTGGCACGACTTATCAAGTTACCGGGGTCTGACGATTCCACCCCTAAACTCGATATGCGACATATCAGACGAAGTGAACGGACTGTACGGTAAGTGTTACTTATAGGATTCACGGGAGTTTGGATAAGTTTTCTTGTTGATCTTCTAATCGCTCAATACCTGAGTAGCCGTTATGTCCAGCTAGTACCGTTGACGGCTTATGAGTAACCGATGTGATCATTACCTACTGCTGGTGTATTGACGAGTCTTTAGAGTCCCATATAGAGATTTCCTTGCTTAAGAGAAATAAAGTAGGGCACATATGCTTATATGTGCGGGAGCCTGATTAAATACGAGTATGTGATACCGTATTTTAATATGGCGATAATTTGATATCGATTAGGTTATATGTGAAATAACCGGATTATTGAATCAAGTGTTGATTCGATAATATGATATACAGATAAATGATATTAGTCGGCTATATATGATATAACCGGATTATTAAATCAAGTGTTGATTTAATAATTTGATATATATTTATATTTGATATATTTATATATTAACTAATATTAATGCTCACCAATTATTTTCTTCTCTTAATATATATATATATATATATATATATATATATATATATATATATTTATCATGGTTGATGATATATATATTTTGAACATGGAATTTCTATTTTGAGAAAAATAGAAAAATGAGATGGAAAATGAGAAGATATTGGTGGAATGATGTGAAGCATGGCTCATTTATTTATTTAATGGTTTGCTTTCACTATAGAAGTTTGGTTGCAATTTATTATTGGGTTTTATTCTATCCTTCAATAAGTGTAACATGAGCCATTCTTCACACAACCCTAACCCTAGTTCATTTGATTTCTCTCTCATTTTCCTCCATGTTCTTCCTCTCTAGCCTTTCTTGAGTTGAAGAAAATTAAAGAGAAAGAAAATTCTAAGTGAACCAAACCCCCTAAACCTACTCTTGATTAGCCTTTAAGATTAGGTCGTTTCCTTTATTAATGCATGATTAGTGAAGAGATAGCTTGACCTAGAGAAGCTTCAAGATGGATCATCTTTGGCTTCGAAGATCGTGAAGTAAGCTCATTCATTTCTTCAAGTGGAGCTAAGAGGAGTCGTAGGGACTACTACTCGGAACTATAGAAGTGAAGGACTTAGTCTACAAAGGTTGTAAACTCTTTCACTTAGCATAGAACTTGTTATATCATACTTTAAACCCTAATACTCTTGTTAAGATTCTAGGTTAGTCTAGCTTAGCACACTAAGAATTTTTAAAATTGTATACTTGATGCTTGTAAAAACCTAATGGTGCTGCTAAGACACACTTTCACTATTCATAGCTTGAATTGGCAATTTTGAGAAGCTCTCGTCCGTATCCTCTAACCTCCATTAAATAAACCCGTTTAAGCTCAATTTCCTCCATCCTCCTTTATAGAGCTTCGTCTCGAGATATCCGATATCATAGAATCCTGAAATGCAATCTCAAAGACCAAGCTCATCATATACAATGTTATGGAATAAACAAGTTATATAAACACAAGTATATGAAACATTTATTGTATTGGATATGTATGCCCTAAAAGCCTGTATTGTATAAGATGCTAGGGATATGTATGTACATGACAATCTTGCTCAGTTGTATAGTATACTATTTGAGTTGTCTTTATCTGAACATGTGTATTTGTTTTTCTTGCTGCTTTATATTGCTTATATACATTGATAAAGACTTGTTACAGTAGTTTACTATTTTGGTTTGTCTTTATCTTAACATGTGCATATGTTATACTTGATATCACATATGGATGATGCATGTTGATAAAGCCCGTAGGATTTTGCTTGACTACCAGTGTTATGATGGCGATCATACTTGTGGTGGCTGAGTAGTCCATAAGTACATCCTTAAATGTCCAAACTCGTAGGAGTATCGAGATCGGGCATCGATATTCCAGCGTAGACTTGTGTATATGCTTCTAGGCCCCGACGAGGGGCGATGGTTAGTTCCACAGCTATTGGTGTGATGACCTTAGATTGTATATAGGTACTCACTAGGGGTGAGTACACTGGACGGACTCCCCGAGAACCTCTAGATGGTATTATACCTATCGTCATATAGCGGTTCTCAGGTGACATGAGTACAGGTTACTCTTTAAACCTGAGATCGACATTTGTCTCATATGAGTTCCTACTGTACTTTGATCACTATCCTACCATGGCTTTACTGAGTCGTGCAAACATGTTTTGGTTGGGTACATTCCCGAGCTACATGGTGGCAGTAAGCGATTGTCAGGGATTCGTCTCTCCCGGTATTGAGAGTCAATATCGTACCGTGTCTGGTTGGCCAGAACCATAAGACCTTAGCCAATGCAGTTGAGATTTACTTATGGTTAGATCAGTAGTTTTTCAGATTGGTCCTGAGCCACATCGACACGACTTATTGGGTCAGTAGGGGTCTGACGTTTACCATCCCCTAGACCCGATATGCGATACTCTTAGACGAAGAGACCAGACTGTACGAAAATTGTCACAGATAGACTCAGTAGGGGTTCAGATGAGCTTGCTCGTCAGCCTTCCTATTCGACATGTACCCGGGTAGCCGTTACGTACAGCTAGTGTCACTGACGTGCTTGTGGTTATGGATTTATCCAGTAACTCACTGTCGGCTTACCGTCGAGTCTATAGAGTTCCACACAGAGGGTTTTGCTAGTTCAGGAGAAATGATATAGTAGCCGTATTTAATACGTGCAGGATTCCGATCAAATGAGGGTATTAGATACCTGACTTTCGATCTGACGGTAGATAATACTAGCCGGCTTAGGATTAAGACGGATTATTAAATCAGGTAATGATTTAATAAATTACATATGCATATTTCGATATGTATATTCTAGTATTATGTTCTTTGTATTATTCTACCTCTTTAGGTATTCGTATTTCGATACGAATATTGTAATGTATATACGGTAGAGTGTATTCCGTATGTCGGGACTCGGTTCTTGTTCACGGAGCAAACTACCACACATAACAAAATGCCACGCCAATTGTCATACCAAGAGGGCGGGGGCCACCTCTTGAATCTATGGGGGCCACCTCTAGAGTCCGTGGGACCCACTGTAGAACAATAGGTGTTCCCCTCCGAAAGACGCGGCGGAGACGCGACAAACATCTTGCCTGAAATTCGGGGCAGATGCTAATTGGTGCTATCCGTCCACCTCTCCGAAGATGCCAAGTTGATTTATGGCACCGTGTATAGAAGGTTTAAACGGATGCGACCGATGTAGCAGACTTCGTCAGATTCCCCCTCGCTTGAGGGGTTTTTGATCGTGGGGACTCTCTTCCCTGCAGGCGCAAGCCCCTGCAGTTAATTACGCTACCGCGTTGCGGTAACAACTTTCTCCTTCTCCATATGGTCACTCCATGTCGTGGGTGTTTGTTTTGTGTTTGGTTGCCCGTGGGTTATATACGGTGACTAAGTTGTGTTGTCGCCCGTAGGGCGTGGACTAGTCCAAATCTGTATCTTTCTTAGATTTGGGTTTGGGGGTTTGGGTTTAAGAATACGTTAGTCTCATTTGAGGTTAAGATCAACTTAAATATTTGTTAAGGATACGTTAGTCTAATTTTAGACTAAGATCAACTTAACGGGATCGTTTAGATTCGACAAGAGAGCAATTGGGCTCTATTGTTTAGTTTCATGACATTGCGGTCGATAATTAGTTTAAGGACATTACGGTCCATTGTTAGTTTAAGGACATCTCGGTCCATTGTTAGTTTAAAGACACCGCGGTCGAGGTTAAGGACATCATAGTCCATGAGTTTAAGGACCCCACAGTCCGATGTTAGTTTTAAGACATCACGGTCGAGGTTAAGGACATCATAGTCCGTGGGTTTAAGGACTCCACGGTCCAATGTTAGTTTTAAGACATCACGGTCGATGTTAAGGACATCATAGTTCGTGGATTTAAGGACTCCACGGTCCAATGTTAGTTTTAAGACATCACGGTCGAGGTTAAGGACATCATAGTTCGTGGGTTTAAGGACTCCACGGTCCAATGTTAGTTTTAAGACATCACGGTCGAGATTAAGGACGTCATAGTCCATGAGTTTAAAGACCCCACAGTCCATAGAAATGTGTGATCGCCGGGACCCGTCACCTCTCTGAAAACGTTGAAGGATTACAACGATAAATTTCAGAGGAGTAACAAGATGTACCCTCAAACCAGTGTGAATTGTTTGAAAGATCTGTAGCCCAGTTTGGGACTTAAATTTGTTAAATATTTGTGAGCAGATGTGCTCAGTTCAATATAAGTTGAGGACTTATGGCCAGAATTTGGCTAAGTCCAATTAAAAATGTTTAACATTTTTATTCTTCTGGCTATTAAGCCTTTATTTGGGCCCGGCCCTTTTAATAATGCTAAGCATTGGGTTCTGACATCTTTTGTCTTCATCAGAACAAAGTGTGTTCCGACAATGCGCCACGTGGCGCGCCAGGCGCTTTGCGCTAGTTAAAGAGCGTATTGCGCTTCTGTCAGGTAGCGCACGCGAAGAGGACACGTGTTGCGCTTAGCGCTAAGCGCTAGCTCATTAGCGCATTGCGCTTTTAATTTATGAGCACTTTATGCTAGTCTATTGGTGCACCAGTGAGTGACACGTGGCGCGCTTAGCGCTGAGCGCCAGTCCATGAGCACAGTGCGCTGCTTCAGAAGCGCATAGCGCAGATTGTGTCTTTGGTTGACACGTGGCATGTTTTGGCGCTGAGCGCCGATCCACGTTCTTAAGAATTTTCACTCAAAGCCTTACTCTTTTGTTTAAGAAATTTCAAGAGTCAGAACTCTTTCCAAATTTAGGTAAAAATTAATTTTTTTAAAAATAAATTAGGGATTTTACCCATTAACAGAGCTTTGCTCTTCATAGATCTTTGATCTAAAGAAAACCCTTTTAGGGTTTCATTAATAGAGCCTTGCTCTCCTGAACCCATAGATCTAAAGAGATCTTTTCTTGGGGTCTCTTATCCCATGATTCAGAGCTCTGCTCTTTTATAATATATGTGGATCTTTTGATCTTTGATGAAGAACTCTTAAGAGTTTTTTCATGGATCTTGAAGATCCCAGAATTTTTAATTTACAAAAATTAATTAATTTTAATTAATCTTTAATGGATTTTCCATCATCATTACAGAGCCAGGCTCTTTAAGGAATTTTATTCTTTCATGACCAGAGTTTGACAAGTGTCACTCTGTTATAGAGTTTTGCTCTCAAAGGGAGATATTCTTCTTTTCCCGAGAGATTTCTCATTAAATGAGAAAATTCTTTGAGGATCTCCTCATTAATTAACAGTCTCATCCAATGATGAGGCTGTTTTATTAATTGATGCATTGTCATCTGGATTTTATGGGTCCCCCTTTGGTCCTCTTTCCATTGCATTGCAGTGTAGTACAAACTTTAAAGTGCCGAGTGTCAGAATTTTAAAATTAAATTATAGTACTGACAATCGAATTCTGTTCTTTCTCGCAGGCGACATGTCTTCCGATCTCTCTTTCCCGTTTTTCCGTTCAGAGGGAGGATTCCCTGAGGCACCTGTGGACCGGGAGGTTCTCGCGCTCATCAGAGACTATGACCCGGAACACAAAAACCTTCACTTGTGGGGTAGGTGGTACGACCAGATAATCAGAGGTCGTCGAAGCTTCTCTTTTGCGACGCCGTCGGATCCGATCTCGTCGATTTCGTATGCAGATGCACCCTCAGTGAACTATGCCGTGGAGGTTGTCAACTGGACTTCGGAGGGTCTTCTTCAACCTTCGATTGCCGCCATACCCATGCAGCTGCCGGCAGCTTTGGATACTTTGGGGCGGCGCATATGCCAGGACGAGTCGCGCCCTTGGGGACAACCTTACAACATCGGGTTGACTCCCCGACATTTGTCCAGGTATTTGCAGTGGGCCAGGTACATTTGTCGGCGAAGAAAACGCAACTGCTGAAGCTCGGCCTATATCCTACGGTTTATGCTTCATTGTTCCAATATTCTACTCCTCCGACATGGTGGATTAAGGCGTTCTTGGAACAATGGAACATCCCAACCCATACCTTTCTTCTACTGGACAGAGAAGTCTCCATCTCCTTAGAAGAATTTGCTGAGATTTCCGGTCTGCCGATTAGGGGGGAGCAATATGAGGAGCTGCTTCCTCCAGATGAATACGTTTTTGCCACCAAGCCGGTGGTGATGGGCCTAACACCGGAGAACGCCATTCAGCACCAGTTTCCTAGTCTGATAAAGGTGCTGAACATGTACGAGAGCCTCTTCTTGGAATCCAGAGGCCGGGGGGTCAGTTTCGCAGACTTCATTGCCCGGTTTCTTCGCCCGGAGGTACTATCGCAACGAGGTGAAAAATTTGCCAAGCTCGACGATCCCTTCGGCTTTGGCTTGGACCGTCGACCAGTACTGGAAGATGATCAGAAGGGCTTTTATCTTCCCGATGCCGCGATCATTCCTCTGTCAGAAATCGCCGCTCCGGGTATTGACGAGGAGGCTTTCTTTCTTGGGTTTCTTGGGTTGTGGTTGTGCTGGTTTGCGCTCCCTATGCACCCTCGCTATATGAGGCCTTCCGTCTTCTACCCAGCGCATCAAATGGTGGCCGGAATACAAGTGGCCATCGGGATTGCCGGGTTAGCCCACCTGTAGCGGCGGATACAACTGAACCGGGGGTGCATTCCGCCAACTTCCCGATGCACTACTTTACTTCGTGGATGGAAATGCACGTGCTCAGGGTATTTGGTATTCATAAAAGACCTCCGTTTTTTAGAAATGCAAATTCCCGAGAATTATGCGGCTGGTTGACTCTTCTATCGTGAATCCGTCTCAGCGGGAGGCTAGGGGGTTGCTTCTTCGTCCGCGCACGGTCTGAGCCGGTATGTCTTTTACGGACAAAGTCCTGACGATCGGTCAGGAAACTTCCAAGACGGTGGTGGCATTGCGCGACACCTTTAAGGACGGGGCCTCCGTGTTGAAAGCCCGAAAGATTCTACATCTATACTCCATCAGGCCGGGCTTCCTTGTATTCAGGCAAAATGATGCAGCGCTTTTTATGAGATATAACCCCCATCATTTTGCCTAGCAGCTGAGCTATAACCAAGGGGTTCCACTGGAGGTGTTCTTGGAAGAACCTGCTGCCACCAGAGAGGGAATACGGGGTGCGCTGCATCACTTTATGCGCTTGAATACGGGCTCCCACTTCTTTATTAGCGAGCCGAGCTGCATTCCGGGGGCCCTTAATGTACACGGGGCCTGGTATCAACACGCGATGGGCGCTGTTATCAGGAAAGAGAGGCGGCTGCTGCTCGATCGCAAGAGTGCGCCTCCTGCCAGCGATCGCAACGTCCTTTTGAAGCGACGGATAGCTGCCCCCCCTCCGCTAAGAGGGGTTGCTGCAGTTGAGCCTCCACGTGTGCTAAGCCCCACGCGTGGATTGCCCCATGCTCCTATGGAGACGGTAACTGTATCTTCACCTGAATCTGGCGTGGTCTCGGATATCGGGACTCGCCGTCCCAAAGTGCCGACGAAGCGAAAGCTGGTTTTGGCTGCGACCGGAGCTCGCTCACAGAAGAAAAAGAAGTCGATCTTTTCTATCGACGTTGTACTTGGCCAAGAGCCTCATGCTCCTTACTGTGAAGACCTGAGTGAGTATGGGACGAACGAGGGCTTATTCATGCCGACAGACGATACTGATCTGGCGGCTGCCATTGCAGCTTCTAAACAATTGGCCAGTTACGAAGAAGGGTTGGCTATCCTGCTGCGATCAGGTACTCATTAGCTGTATTTTTCTCCATCATATCGTATTTCTATTATTGTGTTATGACCGACGTTTTTCTTTTTTAACAGGCATTTCCACTGAAGAAGTTCTTGCTGCCTCTCTCAAGACTTTTGAGGAAGAGGAACGACTTCGAGCATCTTTAGGTATCGGTACATTTCGGTTCACCATGTTCCTGCTTCTGTTTCTTATGAGTAATCTGACCCTTTCTTTGTCTTATCGCATGGACCACAATATCGATCCCGCAAGCTGATGCGGAAACTCTTCCCGGATCAGCTACCGAAGTCCCGGCCTCTTCGGCACTGCCGAAAGAGGCCTTGCTTAAACGACCTATGACGGAAGCCTTGACGGCTCCAGAGGTAACCCTGGATGCGGACGATGACGTCTTGTTGAAGGAGGCTTCTAGAAGGTCTGCTTTGACGGCCCGAGAGGAAAGGAAGCACCGGAGGCGCGCAGCAAGGGAGCTTAGTACTGCTTTAGCTGCGGGAGCGGGTTCGAGCGCCGCCACCCCTGCCGCTATCCTTCAGAGGAGTCTCCGGTAGCCTTGTCTACTGCTTATAGACGGGCGGCACGGGCGGCTCGGGAAGCAAACGGTAAATCAACTCCAGGTAATATGCCGTGAGGTTCCGTTGTCAAAGTCTTAAATTATCAGTTCTCATATACCTTATCTTGCAGGGCCGAGCCTTACCGAAGAAGTGGCGGCGACCGCTGAGCCTGAGGTAGCGGTGGAGGAGGTAGCTGTGATTGCTGAGCCCGGGGTGACGGGAGGCGAGGTGGCCGCAATTGCCGGGCTCGAGGTAGTGGCTGACGAGACAGTCACGATTGCTATGCCTGATATAGATACCGTTGCTGAGCCTGAGGTGGCGGCGGGTGAGACGGCTACCACGGCCGAGCCTGAGGCGGCATTGGATGAGACGGCTACAATTGCTGAGCCCGAGGCGGTGGCGAGCGAAATGGGTACAATTGCTGGGCCCGAGGTGGCCGCTCTCTCTCAAGAGTCGAGCACCGCCCCGATCATCGCTCTTCCCGCCTATGGTTCTTTGCCGTCTCCTGGCATCGCAAGCATGACGACGGCTCTCATGGAGTCAGGGGATGAGGTGACGGGAGGTGAGACCACTCCGATGGAAGAGGGGGACAACGTTGTTGTATCAAGTGACGCCCTCGTCACGGTTCCGGCTGGCGATTCATCAGGTAGATTTTAGGTCACCGCCCTTCTTTTTATTCCGCAATCTTTTTCAATCTTTCCTGACAGGGTTTATCTTGTTTCTAATGCAGGTGTGGCTAGTGCTGATGTCGCGCTACCCGAGGCAGCGCCGTCAGTTACCGTCCTGATGGTGACCACCTCTCTACCTTCTCTCGCACCGTCTCAGATACTGGAAGGTATGGATTTGTGACCCATCAGTCTTATCTCTAGGCTATACAATTTATGTACCGACGTTGCATTATTACATCTTTGTAGGAGTCCTCTTTGACCACCTGTACCAGGTGCTGCACCCCCACTTCTCCTTCCCATCGGAGATTGCTTCATCCAGTGACACTGGTGAATACAGCCTTCAGTTAATGTTCTTTCTTTTACCAACAGTGAAATCATTTCTGATTCTTCTTTGCCTTGATTGCAGTACTACAGATTGAAGGAGAAGATGAGAGAACAGTTGTGCCACTGGTCCTCCCGGCTTTGCCACCTGCTGTAGCTGGTATAGTAAATCCCATTGTTCATGAACCTCTTATATTTCTTGAACCGTCATCTGATTGTGATTTGTTTTGCAACGGTCGCTTCGACTCCGGCCTCTTTCGAGTCTCGCATTATGATGCCGGCATGACCCTTTTCCAAACGTCCATCCTCAAAAGGTGCTGTGACCAGTCTGCGTATGCTGAGCGAATACGTCGAGGAGCTTGACGCGGAGGCTCCTACATCTGCCGCAGATTTTGTTGCCAAGGTCAACCCAATGCTGGCGACACTTGTGAACTTCCATAATGAAGGTGTCGTCGAGTCTTGGGTTAATCATTGCAGGAAGTTGAGGCCGGTCTGCATGAGCTTGAACTTATGCGTCTTGCCCCTGAGACTCAGGCTTTGAACTCCCAGTCGGCCGCATGGATTGAGCAGAGTGTTCCATTCTTTCACCATTTCGAATGAGAGGCAACCATTAAGCGTAAGGAACGTGAGGCGACTGCTGCTGAATCTGCCTAATTGCGCACTGAGGTTGCAGCTAATGCTGCCTAGCTGAACACTATTTTTGAAAACCTTCAACGGTGTATCTCTGACGGGCTGGTGTTGAGGAAGAAGCTTGATCTTAATGAGCAAGTCGCGCAGAGTCAGGAAGCTGCCAAGAAGGAAGTTGATCAGAAACTCTCATCCTGTTTGCAGCAACGGGCCCAAGTTGAAGCAGAGTTGGCCATGGCGGCTGATCGTGAGGAAGAGTTGAGAAGAGCGCGCGAGCAGCTAGCTGGTCTATTGAAAACGCCTCCCTCCCAAAAGCTGTTTTTGTATAGATTGAACACTTGTAATCTTTGAATAACATGTATCCATTTTTTTTATTCTTTTATATGATTTGCCTTGTACTCAATTGAATTCATGAATAAAAGATACACATTTTTTTATTATACTGTTGCTTTCTTCTCCTTGCTCTGTTGTTGCCATGTGATTTTAGCAAGTGCGGTCTGTAGATAGTATATAGCTGTCAATCTTGGATCCTTTGTAGAGTGGTGATGGCTTAGGAAACAAGGTTAGGATCTGTCACCTAAGACTTTTCAATTTTATGAGCTGTGAGGGTCCGATAAAGAATTTTCTCCCTACCGGTCGAGAGGATTCCGTAGGTGTAATTTCTCCTTAAGAATCGTGAGGATTCCTAAGTGTGTTTTCTCTTGAAAGTCGTAAGGATCTGACAAGATAATTTACTCCCTTACGAGTCGTGAGGACCCGTAGGTGATGGGTGAAGTTGTCCTTATCCGCATTTCACGGAGTCAGGAGTTGCTCTGGATGCTTCCCACGGGTTCACTGTCGTGTTCTGCAAGGACCAGGCTCCGCTCTGGACATTTCCCACAGGGTCAAGGTTGACATTATCCGCGTTCTACGTAGCCAAGAATTTTGCTCTAGATTCTTCCCACGGGTTCACTGCCGTGTTCGGAGAGGACTAGGCTCCGCTCTGGATGCTTCATACGGGGTCAGGATTGACATAAGCCGCGTTCCACGTAGCCAGGAATTTTGGTCTGGATGCTTCCCACGGGTTCACCGCCGTGTTCGGCGAGGACCAGGCTCCGCTCTGGATGCTTCACACAAGGTCATTGCCGTGCTCTGCGAAGACCAGGATCTGCTCTAGACGTTTTCCACGGGGTCAGGAGTGGCATAATCCGCATTCCACGTAGCCAGGAATTTTGCTCTGGATGCTTCCCATGGGTTCACTGCCGTGTTCGGCGAGGACCAGGTTCCGCTCTGGATGCTTCACACAGTGTCATTGCCGTGCTCTGCGAGGACCAGGATCCGCTCTGGACATTTTCCACGGGGTCAGGAGTGACATAATCCGCGTTCCACGTAGCCAGGAATTTTGCTCTAGATGCTTCCCACAAGTTCACTGCCGTGTTCGGCGAGGACTAGGCTCCGCTCTGGACGTTTCCCATGGGGTCAGGATTGACATAAGCCGCGTTCCACGTAGCCAGGAATTTTTCTCTGGATGCTTCCCACGGGTTTACTTCCATGTTCGGCGAGGACCAGGCTCCACTCTGGATGCTTCACACAAGGTTATTGACGTGCTCTGCGAGGGCCAAGATCCGCTCTGGAAGTTTTCCACGGGGTCAAGAGTGACATAATCCGCGTTCCACGTAGCCAGGAATTTTGCTCTAGATGCTTCCCACGGGTTCACTGCCGTATTCGGCGAGGACTAGGCTCCGCTCTGGACGTTTCCCATGGGGTCGGGATTGACATAAGCCGCGTTCCACGTAGCCAGGAATTTTGCTCTGGATGCTTCCCACGGGTTCACTGCCGTATTCGGCGAGGACCAGGCTCCGCTCTGGATGCTTCACACGGGGTCAGGATTGACATAAGCCGTGTTCCACGTAGCCAGGAATTTTGCACTGGATGCTTCCTACGGGTTCACTGCCGTGTTCGGCGAGGACCAGGCTCCGCTCTGGATGCTTCACACGGGTTCACTGACGTGCTCTGCGAGGACCAGGATCCACTCTGGACGTTTTCCACGGGGTCAGGAGTGACATAATCCATGTTCCACATAGCCAGGAATTTTGCTCTGGATGCTTCCTAAGGATTCACAGCCGTGTTCGGCGAGGACCAGGCTCCGCTCTGGATTCTTCACACGGGGTCATTGCCATGCTCTGCGAGGACCAGGATCCGCTCTGGACGTTTCCCATGGGGTCAGGATTGACATAAGCCGCATTCCACGCCAGGAATTTTGCTCTGGATGCTTCCCACGGGTTCACTGCCGTGTTCGGCGAGGACCAGGCTCCGCTTTAGACGTTTCCCACGGGGTCAGGATTGACATAAGCCGCGTTCCACGTAACCAGGAATGGTTGAATTCATCCGCATTTCATGGGGTCGGGGTTTGGCCGTCTGTCATCTGTGCACCGCCGAGTCATGGAACTGGGAGTTGCCGTTGTTCCACTTTGCTTTATGTTGTGTCTGTTGTGATGAGACGAATGTTGAGATGATATCCAGGCCATCTGTGAACCGTTGAGATTTGGTTTCTTCTTCTGATGAAACCTGGGGAGGAAAGGCATGATTCCTTCTTTGTTTGCGCCCTTGGATTGTATACAGGGATTGATGTGATGTCACCTGTAGGGCATAAATTTCATTTTTTTAATTTCTTTCCGCGACGCTCTATCATTTCAGCTTTTATATCACGAAGGTCGCGATTGCCCAATCATTTCGGCTATTTTTCGCGGTGCCCAATCATTTCGGCTATTTTTTTATTTACTCGCTGCTTTTTATTGCGAGTTGCCTAATCATTTCGGCTATTTTGCATGCATACATTTTTACTTGCTGACTTTTTATTTGCACGTTGCCCCATCATTTCGGCTATTTCGTATGCATGTGTAGCTTGCTGGCTTTTCGTTGCAAGTTTGGGATTAGACACCGATTTCGGCATCAGCGCCGCTACAACTGGGATATTGCCAAGCGCGAATCATCATTTGCCTTAGTCGATGTCGAACAAAGGTGGCTTAGTAGACAGGGTTAAGATCCTGTTGACTAAGGCTTTTGACTTCATGAGCCGTAAAGGTCTCATAAAGGTATTTCTCCCTGCGAGTCATGAGGATCTCGTAGGTGTGTTTTCTCCTTAGGAATCGTGAGGATTCCTAAGTGCATGTTCTCTTATAAGTTGTAAGGATCTTACAAGAGGGTTTTCTCCTTATAAGTCGAGAGGACATACAAGGGTTGTTCATTATGTAGACATATCCCTAGTCACGGATGGGACTTTGTTAGGGAAATGTTTATTCGCGTCCGTGGATTGTATACAAGGGTCAGTGTTGAGCCGCTTGTAGGGCAGTATCGGAGGTTGTGGGGGCTGCTTAAGAACAGGTTCAGATCCCTGTAGCTTAAGACTTTTGAATCTTATGAGTCGTGAGGGTCTCATAAGAGGGTTCTCCTTACGAGTCGTGAGGATCTCGCAAGTGTAATTTCTCCTTAGGAATCGTGGGGATCCCTAAGTGTGTTGCTCCCTTATGAGTCGTAAGGATCTTACGCAGGTGGTTTCTCCTTACAAAGTCGAGAGGACCTTGCAAGTGTCTTTTAACGAGATTGCGCCCTTTCGGGTTTTCACAAAACTCGCCGGCAGCCCTGCTGATTTTACTCACGGAGCCCTTTCGGGTTTTCATCCGTGCCCTTTTTGCTTGTGGACATACCGTTTTTTTTATTCTAACGAGGTTGCTCCCTTTCGGGTTTTCACAAGACTCGCCGGTAGCCCTGCTATTTTTACTCACGAAGCCCTTTCGGGTTTTCATCCGTGCCCATTTTGCTTATGGACATACCGTTTTCTTTGTTCTTTCTTTTTTTTTATTCTTTTTTTTTGTATCAGCTTTGGGATGCTGCAATCCACCGTAGTTTATCGACGTCTCGGTCAACAGCTAGTTTTAGCATATGGTGGTCCATCATTAGTTTAGGGACGTTTCGGTCCGTTGTTAGTTTAAAGACATTCCGGTCCGCTGTTAGTTTAAGGACGTTTCGGTCCACTGTTAGTGTAAGGACGTTTCGGTCCGTTGTAAAGGAAGCCGGGTACTACTTATAGAGTTTGGGCTTAGGAAGATAGCGAGCGGACATAGTCGTAGTCATCTATCACTGACCTAGGCCATGACTCATCAAGCGTAGTATTTCTTCAGGAAGTGACCATTTATTGGCCTGAAAGGTCTTTCACCATGCATGTTCATGAGTAGATAGGCCCCACCCTGGTAAACTTTGTCTATGATATACGGGCCTTCATAATTTGGCTCAAATTTCCCCCGCTTGGCGCGATTAGGGATCATAGGTCTTTTGACCACTAGCACGACTTCGCCTTGGCAGAATGTCCTCGGCCTAGTCAATCTTTCATATGAGCGCGTCATCTTTGCTTTATAAGCTTCTAGATTTTGTTGCGCTATGAGCCGGGTTTCGTCAAGGGAATCGAGCTCCTCAAGCCGAAGGTGAGCATTCTCTTCTTCCGTCAGCTCGTAATGAGCTGCCATTCGTAGAGAGGGTAGCTCTATCTCAAGGGGGAGTACTGCTTCTGTACCGAATACCAATGCGTAAGACGTTGTGTTCGTGGCCGTCTTGAACGCAGTTCGGTACGCCCAGAGAGCTTCATGCAGTCTCTCATGCCAGTCCTTCTTATTCCGGGACACCGTCTTTTCACGATCTTTGTCAAGGTCTTGTTGAAAGACTCAACTTGACTGTTAGCTCGGGGATTATAAACTGAGGAGTATCTCCAGTCTATGTTGTGCTGTTGTGCGAAGCGGCTGATCTTGTGGCTTCTGTAGGCTGGCCCATTATCGGAGATGATCCATCGCGGAGTACCGAACTGGTAAATGACGTATGTCTTGAAGAAATGGAGGATATTCTCCATCTTCACTTCTCTTAGCGGTACTGCTTCTGCCCATTTGGAGAAGTAATCAGTTGTCGCCAAAATGAATTGATGTCCTCTGGACGATGTTGGTTCGATGGGGCCGATTATGTCAGTCCCCTACATTTCGAACGGCCAGCTAGCTACTGTCGGGTGTAGCGGATTCGGATACTGATGGATAAAATCTCCGTGGATCTGGCACGAGTAGCATTGCTTCGCATACTCGAGGCAGTCTTGGATCATCGTGGCCCAATAGTAGCCCATCTTTTTAATCTTCAGATTCATCTTCGGCCCGGCTTGGTGAGAACCGTAGAGTCCGTCATGAGTTTCTTGGACCACTCTCTTTGCCTCTTCGGGTCCCAGGCATCTTAACCACAGAGAATCAAATGACCTCTTGTACAGAGTATCGTTGACGAAGGCGAAAGATAGGGCTCGCTTCATTAGCTGATGTTTTGAAGACGCATCTTCAGGCGTTCGACGGGATTTGAGGTAGTCTATAAAGACTTCTCTCCAATCCTCAACCTTTTCTTGGTCTTTTACTTGTAGAGCCATTTGCTCGGTCGTTCCCTTTTCCTCGGACGACTTTGGAAATATTTCTGCCGGTGCAAGGACCCGACGGCTTTGCACAACGATCCTTATGTCATCGAGGTTCTCATCGGCCAATTCTTTAGCAAGCTTGGCTAATGCATCCGCTTTGCTATTTTCCGCACGCGGTATGCTTTCCAAGGTGTAGGAAGGTATTTGGGTTAGCAGTTGCCGTACCCTCTCGCCGTACTTCACCAGTTCCGGTTTGCACGTTTGATGGTCGCCGTTTATTTGACTAACGACTAGTTGGGAGTCTCCGTATATGAGGAGGTTTTCAATTCCCATGTCAATAGCGATCTCGAGACCTGCTATCAAAGCTTCATACTCGGCTTCATTGTTTGTCCTCGGCTCTGTTAAGGAGAAGGCAAAGCGCATTATCCCTCCTTGTGGAGTTACGAAGATGAGGCCTACCCCTGATTTGATTATGGGGGTGTTTTGTTTGCGCTTCTTCATGGAGGATGCTCCATCGAAGTAAAGTTCCCACCGGATGCCATTACCATCGATCATGTAAAACGCATGCTCATCTGGTAGTTCGTAATTCAAAGGAGAATCGGCAGGTATCGAATGCTCAGCAAGGAAGTCGGGGATGGCCTGGCCTTTTACTTCCTTAAGAAGCTGATAAGTTATCGAGAACTCCATCAAGAGCAAGGCCGATTTAGCAAGCCGCCCTGTCAATATGGACTTTGACATCAAATATTTGAGAGGATCCACTTGCGATATGAGACGGACTTCATGTGCCAATGCATAGTGCCTGAGCTTTGTTATCGCGAAGATCAATGCCAGGCAGTGCTTTCGATGGGAGAATAATTGCTTTTTGCCCCCAGCAGAACTCGACTCAAATAGTAGAGGGCTCTCTCTTTCCCTTGGTCGTTCTCTTGAGCCCATAATGCGCCTAAGGAACCTTCAAGGGCGGTTGTATACAGAATGAGGGGTTTTCCCTTGACCGGAGCAGCCAGCACTGGCGGATTCTATAGGTATTGCTTGATTTCATCCAGCGCGCTTTGGTATTTGTGATCCCAGACGAACGGGGTTCCCTTCTTCATTAGGTGGCTGTAGGGGCGGCACTTGCCGGAGAGATTGGCTATAAATCGCCGAATATACGCGAGCTTTCCTTGGAGAGACCGCAATTGCTTGAGAGTCTTTGGCAGAGGCATTTCCATGATCGCTTTGATCTTCGAGGGATCTATTTCGATACCTCGGTGTCGGACGATGAACCCCAGCAATTTTCCCGAGGAGACTCCGAACGCGCATTTAAGAGGGTTCATCTTCAAGTTGTATTTTCGGAGGCGTTGAAACATGATCCTCAGATGCTCTAAATGTTTCTCATATGATTTGCTTTTCACCATGAGGTCGTCGATATAGCATTCGACGATTTCATGTATGAGGTCATCGAAGATCTTCGTCATGGCCCTCTGATAGGTGGCATCGGCGTTCTTTAGACCAAAAGGCATCACCTTGTAACAGAATATACCCAGAAGGGTCCGGAAAGCGGTATGCTTCTGGTCTTCGGGATGCATCTTTATCTGATTGTATCCTGACGAGCCACCCAAGAAGGAGAAGACTTCGTGAGTGGATGTATTATCTATCATCAGCTCGGTGACCGGTACTGGGAAGTCGTCTTTCGGGCAGGCTTTATTGAGATCCTGAAAGTCTACACATATGCGCACTGTCCCATTTTTCTTCATCACCAGGATGATGTTGGTGATTCAGTCAGGATACTGAACTTCTTGGATGAAGCCAGAGTCGATCAGCTTCTTGACCTCGGCGTTGATGCTCATCTCAAGCTCGAGCCGCATCCTTCTCGGAGCTTGTTTGATTGGCTTGGCGTCCGGAGATATCGCCAATCTGTGTACAGCTATTTCTGGATCTAGCCCCAGCATCTCGTAATAGTTCCATGAAAAACAATCTTTATGCTACATAAGCACGTCTTTTAGTGTAGCTACCCTTTCTTCAGACAGCAGCTCACTGACGAATGTCGGCCGCGGGTCACTTGCCATCCCTAGATCAATTTTCTTGAGGTCATCCGCAGTAGTATGTATTCCATCTTCCAACTCTTTCGGCGCCGGTGGAAACTCTAAGATAACCTCGTCATCATTGTTTTCGAAGCACCAGGGGAAGTCATCCATATTCTCGGGCTCTTCTTCTGATAGTGTTATCATATGACAAGTACGAGCTCGCTTCCAAGACCGATGTTTATCTGGTTCTACTCTTGCTGTATGCGCAGCTTTTTGTTCGTGCATCTGCGGCGGAGTCACCTTCCAACTGCTGGATAGGGCGAACCTGCCGAGCTGATATTGGTCTTCGACCCAGTTCTTGAAGGTGAAGCGGTCTTCGAGAGGATGTCCTATTGCTCGGTGATAGGAGCAATAATCTGGGTGAGAGGCCTCGTTGGCTTGCTCGGGGTGCTTGGACTCCGGAAATGTAATCATTTGATGTTTTATGGCAAGATCAAGTATCTTCCGTGTTTTGTTCTGAAGAAAAGAGTATGCTCGACCCATCTTCTTTATAAGAGACGAATCCGGATTGCTCGACTCCCAATTGCGTGGCTTCTTGGTCCCGCTTTGTCGCTCTCGAACGCTTTTCCCGTTCCTTGATTTATTTTTGCCTCTGCGTCGTGCCTTTTGTATGACGGGTTGATAAGGAAGAGCATTATCATTTTCCACGGCCAGTTGAAGGAGGCGCTGACTCCTGGCTTTTTCGTAAATGTCCATCTCGCAATTATGGTCATCCCAGATTTTCTGACCCGCTTCCTTTACTAGCTTGTACATCCGTTCTTCAAACGACGGACTCAGCATTTTGATGACAGGACCTTGTTTTGGTTCAGGATCGGCGTCTCTTAGCAGAGTGTCTTCTTCTTCATCGAAGTCATGTATGACGTAGCTGCTATGGACTCGCTCCCGTTTTTTGGATTGAACATATCCAAGCCCGATCGTTTCCATTCTCCCATTAGGCAACTTGCGCTGAGTTCCAGGGACATCCCAAATCCTGTTGTAGAATCGAGCTTGTCGAGTAGTCTGTCTGAAGGGTACTCCTTGACGCTTTAATAGCCTTTTCAAACCTTCCGTGTAATATCTAGGCAGACGAATTGGCTGGAGCCTGTCAAGTGTAGAATCCACGCCATGCCAAATTTCTTTTTCCACTTTGGTTTCCCCGGATATGTAGAATAGGATCGCCTTTTCACCTTTTCGCCTGGGAGGGACGTAGAAGGTCTGCAGTTCTTGCATACTATAAGTTTCAAGTGCATCGAGCTCTTTGTAATGCTCTTGTGGAACCATGGTGATTTGCAAAGTCTGATTATCACCAACGAAGGTTTGTATTGATGGCCGAACAGAAAATATAGCGTTAACCTCGTCTTCCGAGTCGCTGCCGAAGATCAACATAGGGGCAGACGATCCTGGGTTGTTGCGTTGTGGCGGCCCTGAATAAACTATCTCTTCTTCTTCCTCAGTGTCACTCCCGAAGACTGGAATAGTGGTGATAGCTTTGTCCTTCGATTTGTGACATCTCTCCGTGTCCTCGAAATCTGGTAGGAAGTATTTTGCATCTTCATACTTTCGGACTTCGTTCACGGAGAATGGGTTCAACTCCCCCGTCACAGTGTACTCGAGACCATCCTTGAAATACTTCATACACTGATGTTGCGTAGAAGGGATAATGTTGTACTCGTGTAACCAAGGCCTGCCGAGCATAGCATTGTAGCATGTCTTGGCGTTAATGACGTGGAACTTGATATCCGTGACAAGTAACCCGAAGCGTAACGTCAATATCACAGACCCGAGAGTCCGTGGTGACTGGGAGTCGAAACCGGAGATAGTGATTTTTTCAATGATTACCTGCTCGAGCAAGTTTATCCAACCACGCTTCGAGTCTGGTAGATCGCTCAGAAGCCGCAATGGCGGCCGCCAGATCGGTGTCTGCTGGATCTACCGAGAGGCCCTTATTGCTTCCGTACTCGCTTATACCTTCGGTAAGAGGGGCCTCTGGCTCTAAACCGACGATAGCATTGAGAGAGAGGAGCAACTTCTTCTTCCTCTTCTGTCCACCAGCCCTGGGTGCACCCGAGATCGACTTGCGCTTTGCAGGCACCTTAGGGCGGTGGGTCCGGATATCCGCGCCCACGCCGGACTCCGGCGAAAACACATTTACCGTCTCCACTGGAGCATGGGACGCTGGTAGCGCATCCACAGTATCACGGAGCGGAAATCCGCGCGGAGGGCTCAGCACGCGCGATGGCCCAACTCCGGCATCTTTCAGCAGAAGAATGACCGGAGTCCTTGGCTTCAAGGGAGCCTTGCGATCGCCGCCGGGAGGCGCACCCTTGCGGTCAACCAGCATGCGCTTCTCCATATGGATAACCGGACCCATTGCATGCGCGTACCAGGCTACGTAAGCTTTGAGGACCTTGGGAACGCAGCTTGGATCTCTGATGAAGAAGTAGGAACCCATGTTAAGCCGCATAAAATGGTGCATCGCACTCCTTATCCCCTCCCGGCTGGCCATGGGCTCTTCCAAAAAGGCTTCCAGCGGGATCCTCTGGTGATAGCTGGATTGTTGGGCGAACCGGTGAGGGTTATACCTCATGAAAAGTACTGTCTCATTCTGCCTGAACACCAGGTAGCCCAGCTGAATGGAGTAGAGGTGAAGGATCTCCCGGGCTTTCAATATGGAGGCCCCGTCCTTAAAATCATCGCGCAACGGCACCACCGACTTGGTGGTTTCTGAGCCTATGGTTATGACTTTATCCAAAAAGAAACCTTCGCTCCGACCAGGTGTGGACGAAGGAGCAACCCCCTGGCCTCCTGCAGAGGCACAACCAAGATCGAGGTGCCGACCAGCCGCATGACTCTTGGGAGTCTGCACTTCTCAAAAAACGGAGGGATCTTATGGACGCTGAACACCCCATGCACATGCATTTCCATACATGAGGTGAAGTAGTGCATCGGGAAATTAGCCGGCTGCACCCCAGGTTCATTAGCGTCTGCCGCCACGCTAAGTCCATTATATAGGTGAGCCAACCCGGCGATTCCTATTGTCAACTGCAGGCCAGCCACCATCCGATGCGCTGGGTAGAAAACGGACGACCGCATGTGGCGCGGGTGCATGGGGAGCGCAAAGCTGCACAGCCACAATCCCAGGAACCCTACAAAAAAGGTCTCCTCATCCATGCCCGGGACGGAAATTTCTGACAAGGGCATGACGGCGGTGCCGGGGAGATAAAAGTCCTTTTGATCATCCTCCGATGTGGGTTGACGGTCCAAGCCGAAGCCAAAAGGGTCATCAAGCTGGGAGAACTTCTCGCTCCGCTCCGATAGAAACTCCGGTCGAATGAAGCGGGCGATAAAATCTGCGAAACTGACTCCCCGGACTCCTGATTCCAGATAGAGCCCTTCATATATTTCTAGCACCTTCACCAAGCCCGGAAACTGGTGCTGAATAGCGTTCTCCGGCGTCAGATCAAACACCAGCGACTTGGTGGCAAAGACATATTCGTCAGGAGGAAGCAGCTCCTCGTAATGCTCCCCCCTCATCGGCAGACCCGAGATTTCAGCGAACGCTTCCAAGGATATAGAGACTTCCCTGTCCGTCATCAGGAAGGTGTGGGTGGGGATATTCCATTGTTCGATAAAACCCTTAATGCACCACGTTGGAGGAGAGGGATACTCAAAGAGCGAGACGTAGATTGCCGAATACAAACCAATCTTCATCAGATGAGTCCTCTTCGCCAATAAGATGTACCGGGCCTACTGCAAATATCCGGCAGGTGGTCGCGAGATCAATCCAATGTTATAGGCCTGTCCCCAAGGGCGTGCTTCACCCTGACAGATTCTCCTCCCCAAAATGTCTATTGCCGGCGGCGGCTGCACGGGAATAGCACCAATTGCAGACTGGAGGAGGTCATCCGAATTCCAATTTTTGACATCCACGGCATACTTCACCGGGGGTTCATCCGCGTAGGGGATCGAAAATATGGGCTCAGACGGCATAGCGGAACCGAAGCTTCGGCGACCCTGGATGATCTCGTTATACCACCTCCCCCACAGGTGAAGGTTCTTGTGCTCGGGGTCATGATCCTTGATGAGAGTTAGCACCTCTCGATCCACTGGTGCCTGGGGAAATGCTCCCTCCGAGCGAACAAACGGGAATGATAGGTTAGCAGGCATGTTTCCTGTGGAGGGACAAAAATTAGCCGTCAGTGTTGTAATTCCAACGCTTGGCGTTTTAAAATTTATACCACATTGCAATGCAGTGGGTCGGGGACCAAAGGGGGACCCACAAAATATGGATGACAGTGCATCAGTTAATAAGACAGCCCCATCATTAGATGAGACTGTCAATTAATGAAGAGATCCCCAAGAGAATCTTCTCATTAATGGGAAATCCCTAGAGACAAGGAGAAAATCTCCTCTTTCAGAGCAAAGCTCTGTCACAGAGTGACATTTGTCAAACTCTGGTCTCAAGGGAATAAAATTTCCTAAAAAGAGCCTAGCTCTGTAATAATGATGGAAAGATCCATCAAAAGAAACATTTAACTCTTGAAAGAATTAAAAATTTTGGGATCTTAAAGATCCATGAAAACTCTTAGGAGTTCTTCATTTTCAGATCAAAAAGATCTACATTTGATCCATGAGCAAAACTCTGTTCATGGGTTAAAACCCATGAAACAAGATCTCTGTAGATCTATGGATTCTTGAGAGCAAGGCTCTGTTGATGAAACCCCAAAGGGGTTATCTTTAGATCAAAGATCTATGAGAGCAAGGCTCTGTTAATTTAATTTAATTTAATTTAATTTAAGTTAAATTTTACCTAAGATGTTCTAAAGATTTGAACTCTGGAGTTCTTGAAAAGAAACGAGAGCAAGGCTCTGAAGTTCTTAAAAGCAAGAGCAAGGCTCTGAAAATCAAAGTTCTTGAAAATGGTAACTATTTACTGAGGACCAAGGGTACTATTTATAGGCGTGTGCACCCCTTCAACTCACCAGTCGATCCAATGGCCAAGATCTTGCCACCGCTGCACTCACGTGTGCGCCACGTGAGCGCAACGGTGGGGGGCATTTGTTCCCCCAATCAGAGCAAAGCTCTGTTTGAATTTCAAAAATTCAAAATTTGAAGCAATGCTTCAAATTCCTTGCGCTGCGCTGCGCGCAACGCGCAACGTGTCAAAAACTGATACGTCAGCGCAGCGCCCAAGGCAGCGCGTCCAATCAGAGAAATGCTCTATTTAAAAACAAAATTAAAAGAAGCAACGCTTCAGATGCGCTGCGCTCTGCGCTGCGCGACACGTGTCAGCGCAGTTGCGTTGTGCTCTGCGCTGCGCGACACGTGTCAGCGCAGTTGCGCTAGCGCACTGCGCTGCACGACACGTGTCAAGTGCAGATGCGTTTGCGCTAAACAGAATTAAAATTCCAGAAAGATCTTTCTGTTCTTGTTAAAACAAGAAGATTGTCTTCTGTAAAACAGAAGTCCTTGGATTAAAGATCCAACGATGGGGAAAATCCCCAAATCACTCAGAGAATGATCTCTTTAATAAATTTAACAAATTAATGGGCACTATATAAAGGCCCCTAGACCCCAATTTCAAAACACAACACAGAGATAGAAAAACACAGAAACAAAGAGAAAACTCCTCTAAAGAACTCTGAGAAGAACTCAAAAAGAGAGAAAGGTAAAACCTTTGAATAAAAAAGAAGAATTTCTTCTGAAAAGATCATTGATCTAAGAACAAGATCAAGGATCTTCAATATAAAAATATAATAATAACAAAGGCATTGCCTTTTTTTTTATGAACCATTGGTTCTGGAATCTTAAAGATTCTTTTCTTGAATCCAAAATTGGATCAAGATATTAAAACAGTGCCTTGCACTTGAAAATCTGCACTGTTGCGCTCTTGGGTTGGCACAAGTCACCAGAGAGTGCCACGTGTCAGTACCAAAACCACTTGCGCTATGCGCTTTTAAGATAGAACATTGCTCTCTGAAATTTGCGCAACTCACCAGAGCGCGCCACGTGTCAGCAGCGCAACAACGCGGCGCACTGCCGAGCGTGACACGTGTCACCTCCACATGCGCTTGCGCTCAATAATTGGCGCAAAGCGCCTGACAGGCCACATGGCCACTGTCGGTTTGATTAATACACTGCATTATTTACAGAAGGGCAAGCCCAATTAAAAAAGGCCTAACAGGCCTAATAAAATGCAATGCATTATTTTAAAAAGGGCAGAGCCCAAACAAAAACAGATGTTGTGCATCATTTAAAAGGGACAGAGCCCAAATCAAAAAGGCCTAGCAGGACAAAAGAAAATGCAGTGCATTATTAAACAAGGGCAAAGCTCTAGCACAGGCCTAATAGGCCAAAGATAAAAACGTTGAATATTCTCAACTGGACTTAGCCCAATCATGGCCGTAAGTTCTCAAATTAAATTGACTAAGCAAGACTGCTCTCTTAAATCAATTTACATCCAATTCAAGGGTACATCTCTGAACTCCTCTGACATCTATCGTTGTAATTCTTCAACGGCGTCAGAGAGGTGACGGGTCCCGACAACCACACATCCATACGGACTGTGGGGTCCTTAAACTCATGGACTTATGCATCCTTAAACCAAAATACGGACTGTGGGGTCCTCAAACCCATGGACTTATGCGTCCTTAAACTAATGGACTAATGCGTCCTTAAACACACCCATACGGACTGTGGGGTCCTTAAACCCATGGACTTATGTGTTCTTAAACTAATGGACTAATGTGTCCTCAAACACATCTATATGGACTATGAGGTCCTTAAACTCATGGACTTATGCGTCCTTAAACTAATATCCATCCCTAAAACTGGAAATGGACCCCTATGTCCCTAAACTGGAAATGGACCACTATGTCCCTAAACTGGCAATCGACCGCAATGTCCCTAAACTACCTATGGACCACTACGTCTCTAAACTGGAACAATAGAGCCCCCAGACGCTCTTTTGTTGGATCTAAACGATCCCGTTTAAGTTGATCTTAGCCTCAAATATGGCTAACGTATCCTTAAACATTCAAACAGACTTTAGTCCCAAATTGGATTATAAGACCCCCAATCAACTTTGGTTCAAGGGTACATCTCTAAACTCCTCTGACACCTGTCGTTGTAATCTTTCAACGTCGTCAGAAAGGTGACGGGTCCCGACGGCCATATATTAAATGGACCACTACGTCCCTAAACTGGAACAATAAAGCCCCTAAATGCTTTTCCCGTTAAGTTGATCTTAGTCTCAAATCAGACTAATGTATCCTTAACGAACGTTTAAGTTGATCTTAGCTTCAATATGGCTAACACATCATTAAACTAAAACACCAAACCCAAATCTAAGTAAATACGGATTTGGACTAATCCACGTCCTACGGGCGACGACATCACTTAGTCTCCGTATACAATCCACGGGCATCCACAAATAAAACAAACACACACCACACAAAGTGAAATTCTGGAGAAGAAGAAAGTGGTTACCGCGATGCGGTAGCGTAATTAACTGCAGGGGCTTGCGCCTGCAGGGAAGAGCGTCCCCACAATCAAAAACCCTTCAAGCGAGGGGGAATCTGATGAAGTCTGCTACATCGGCCGCATCCGTCTAAACCTCCGATACACGGTGCCATAAATCAACAAGGCATCCTCGGAGAGGTAGACGGATAAAACCAAATAGCATCTGCCCCGAATCTCAGGCAAGACGCCCATGTCTCGGCCGCCATTCGGAGGGGAACAGAGCCCTAACCTCCACGTGCCTCAGCAACCATCGCCTTCGCTTGCTCTGGCCACCTGGACACCGCGAGCACCAAGCCTCTTCACCGCAGCCCACCACGCCATGACGACCACCAACCTCGTCGTTGAGCTCCCCTCGCTCTCGTCTTTAATCGAGCCCTCACTTTCCCCTTACCTATTGTACCAACCTCCCCTTGATGTCACCAGAGCCATCAGTGTTGCCGACAAGCTACCCGACCCCGACTCCTCCAACTAGCAACCCACACGAGCACCTCAAGCCTTACTGCTCCATTGGTAGAGCCACCAGCGTCGCCGAAGAACTCCCCAACCCCTCCTCCTTCAGTTCTTTCTATGCTCCAAGTCTTGCCCGAGCCCCTGCCACCTAGCCGAGCCATCGCGGAGCCACTACCTGAGCTTCGAGCCCAGTCGCCATCGCCGACGAGCTTCCGCCGATGAACCCTGGACCCCCATTTGCTGCTACATCATGCCCACCATCATGCCGGGATCGCATCATCCCGTGCCCGTAACCACTCCCGTGTCCAGTATCGTGTCACACCGTGTCGCACCACCACGCTACTCTACACGCCTGAACTCGCCTTGTTGCGTTGCGCTGCCGCCTCATGACGCGACCGTGCTATGCAGAGCCAGGCAGTGCCCAGACCGCACCTTAGCACTGTACCTAGCTTTGTGCCTCATCGACGCCAAAATCGATTTTCGTCATTTCATCGAGCACTTACATCGATCGCCAATCACTACTGTTCCGGTAACCGTCATCGTCTTCCAAGCCGTGGTTTCAGTCTCTGTAGCCGTCACGGTGATCAACACAGTCGCCGTCGCAACATCGTACATGTCCGTCGCAACCTCTATTGCGCTCGAGCCTCGCGTCACGTTGTGCCGGTTCCACGACATTTATCGTTGGCTCGTGTGTCGAGACACATAATCTGCATGTTCGTCGCTTCTATATCAGCGACCAAGGCAAGTGAATCCATTCACTTGTTTCCATGCTATAGTTAGGACATTTTGTGTATAAATACAACGCATTTAATATTAACTGAACCAAAATTGAAACTTAGTGTAAATCACCAATTAATGGTTGCGGAACATATAACCAATGAATTCTATATAGGATGAAGAACAACATATTGAAAATTGGCACCAATCGGATAATCTTTGTCCACGGATTCGATACCCCCAAGTCGAGTATCGAAACCGACTAATGCGGTCCTCATTAGGTCAATCCTCGTTTTTACGCCCCAACGGCGGTACAACTGATATTTATGTTTTTAGTGATAGAGAGAGACACATTAAAAGTTTCGTAGCAAAGAACATAATTACACACCTAAAGTGATAACCCTAATGTCTATACCGAAACTTGCGTTTTACCGAATACTTGACACTGTTAAATTCATAATTAATTCTAGAAAAATCCGATCGTAGCGTGCCTGGGTTCATTGTGAAGGGTACTGCATAATATTTATCATGACGTGGGGGTTTACTATCAGATGTATCATCTGAATATCTAAAACAAAGAACTTAACCGACCTTGGACCGCAGTCCAGAGCAGGAACTTACCCTTGACTTGCATTTATACCCATGAAACCTTGTTGTTTAATTATGATAGTGTGCGAACCAATTATTGCTGCGTATAAAATTGTTTTATATTTCCAATGGTACTGGTTTCACTAAATTCCGGTATCATTTCGCATTTAAATCATATTTTAAACGGATGACATGTACGGCAGATTTCTGTCATTTTAGCTTGCACCCTTCATCGGTAATATGATCATAACTCTTAAACCAAGATGAATATTGTTGATCCGTCTCCTGAACTGTAAAGATAACTCATAAACCTACAATTAATTTAACAGTAGTGTAGCCTAATTATGTCTCCAACAGGGAGTAAAACGTGTTACGAAATGGATTTCCAGTTCAGAAATTGGATTTCCAGCAGTAAACACTTAAAATGAAATGGCCGTAACTCGCAAATATAAAACCCGATTGACTTAAAACCAATTTTAATGCTTAGATAAACAAATATACTTCATATGCCTTTTATATTGTTTCGTTAAATTATGCACGTGTGATTGTATATGATTTTTCTAATCCAACCGATATCGGTTGCTCATATGTATTCAGCAGTGTATTTACTGTATCCATATCATGTTGCATGAATGTTATGCACTTATAAATAGTGTTCATTTACATCAATAACCTAGTGACCATATTACATTACCCAGTGATAAATATTAGTGATTGGATTATGATAAGTATGTTAGTGTAAAAACGTAAATGAATAAGTGAAGTGACACGTACTTGTACACAATCAGCGGAACCAGTTAATTATTGCATTGTCGACGCCTATGGGGCATATATAAGTGTAACTATAACTGGTATGAGACGGTTATGGAGGTATTTATATTAGTGTCATAGGTAAGACATCGAGTACTGTCCATTTATTTTGGATACCAGTCGAGACATGCTTGATGGAGATCCTGTCTCCAGTTCTCGCGTAGACTTATCATGGAGCGACTAGTATTTGGGTTCATGGTCGGTGTTTGATGTAGACCGCGGGCATGGGGTAGTTTGAGTGTGAGTTTGATCAACGGAATATCAGGAGTCCCACTGCTGGCATATACAGTGATTTCGGAAGGTGTATGGATGGTGTTTCTGATTATTAGCGAGCATGATTCGGGCCCGTGTTCTCTTGCCCCTAGGCTTAACCTTCGGTTGGGGATACTCTGTGGTGGTTGACACTCACACTTAGATTGACGATAGATTTAGTGACTTGGACAGTGAGACTTAGAGACTGATAGCTTTAGTGACATGGACATTGCATTGGCTACTGATCTGATACACTTGCTCTAACGTTACATGTACCGGTTATTTCATTCTCGCGTTATTGCTCTATACTTGCTGCTTTATGTTTATCATCATTGTACATATTACCTATTCATATATATTGCTATTGTGTCGCTCTGACGATCTGAGTATGCATGCTCAGAGTGAATAGTGGATTTATCTCGGATCAGGACCTGTCTTGCCTCGAGGATATTGCGGACATCTAGATCAGTGACGCCAGCGCTATCTTCCCCTTGATCTCTATCTGGTTAGCGTTTATCTGTTTTGATAGAATTAGTGACTGCATTTCTCATTACCTATACTATGATTACTGATTACCACGTAGTGCTAGAAGCCGAAGTGTGACTACGGCAGGATGTTTTCTCGACCGTAGGAGTATGGTTGGCCTTGTCACCCTTCGTATTCCATATTTTAGGAAGCGGGGCATGACAGAGCCGTTTGCCCGTCCTTTAGGTAGCTGGCGGGAGCTTAAAGAACCTCTCTCCCTTAGTTTCTTCCAGCAGCTCGGTCTGATAAATGTTCAGAGGGGTGTACTCCTGGAACCTCGGGGAATAAGGTTTCGAACGATCGAATTTCCCTTTCTCTTCCATGTCCTTCTTCTTCCGGTCTGCTTGGTCACCTACAGGCATCTTGGAGTTCACCTCGGACTCGAGTTGGATCTTTCTCTCGGTTCATGCCTTCACTTAGGCCATGGTCTTAGGTTGCGCCAATGCAAAAGAGCGGAGCCACTTTTTGTACCTAAGACCCGACCTCAGCACGGTGATAACTGTTTCGTCGCGGTGCTCGGGTACCTTCACGAGGGCATTGTAGAAGCGTTTGACATACCCTTTGAAGGATTCCTTGTCTTCACTCTTGACAGTGAACACGTAAACGATCGTCTTCTTCTGTCGTCGGTTTCCGACGAAATGACCGAGGAATTGGGTAGCCAGCTCATAGAAGGTCGGGATAGAGCATGGCGCAAGCCCTCGGAACCAGTCCCGGCCGGCCCGGATTAGGATAGTGGGAAAAGCTTGGCATTGAGCCATGGCCAAGTTATCTTAGAAGCTCATGCCCACCGTAAATGCGTCCAAGTGGTCTTTCGGGGCGGACTTTCCGTCGAAGAAGGCCACTTTAAGCGGCCTGTTCTTGGACGAGACATGCTCGGGTAATAGCCTTTCTGTAAAGGGCTTTGTAAGCGAATAAGCGGAGTACTTAGCCCTTTCGCCGGACTTATGATCGTCTCGTTGTATTCTTTCAATCTCCTTTTCGAGGGCTTTGATCCGGTGGTGGTACCCCGAGGATTCCGCACAGTCAGAGCGGCGGATATCCCCGCTCCGGGTCTGCACGAGGGTCTGCACGAGGTCTGCACGAGGATTCCGCACAGTCGCCGGACTTATGGTTTGCACGAGGGTGCGGCTTCGATTCCGCACGAGGGTGCGGCTTCGATTCCACTCTATTCATTTCTTAAATCCCCGGGCGAGGCCCTTCTTGGGTAGTCCCGACGTTCGCCGTTCGCGCGGCCTCGACGGGGGTAAGGGCGCCGGTCATGCCTGGAAGCAGGCAAACTGATCGACACCTCCTTTGGGAGAGTGAGCGTGCGGCGGGGGTCGGAGCGACGGCCCAGTCTTCCGTGAGACCGGGGTGTGGAGCTATCCGGTACTCAGCGGGTCATAGAATCATTCACTGCATGCGGGTCATGGTCGCTGGATTCGGCACGCTGGCGTCCAGTGACGCTGGGATGAGCTTGAGCGAGATCGAGGGTCTGGGCATGCCCCTCTGTCCTCCTACGGGCGTTGTTATCTCGGGAATGGGGAACTGCGGCTTGGTGGGTAGGGCCCGACGCCTGAACGCAGACGAGCGCCTCCACTATCACTGTGAGTCTGTCGATCCGAGCGCATAAGACGCCGATGATGTTTGGAAGGGGAGTAGAACTGTTCCCACCTCGTTATGGAGGGTGGGGCGGTTCTTATTGGGATCGTCGTGGTTGTCTCTCTCCATCGGGTCGAGAATAGAAGATCAACTTTCTGGGTGGAGAAACTTTTGAAATGTTCCTACAGACGACGCCAATTGATAGAGGTTGTGATCTCTCTCAGATGGTGTCCTCCGTCGATCTGGTGCGAGCGGTTTTATGCGGCTGAGATTTGATTTGAGGTTAAGTGTGTGGAACTTAATAGGTTGGTATTGACGCCGAGCTATCTACAAAGGAAGTCTCGGGGTGGGTGACTGTCACGCCCCACTTCCCGGTATACGGCGAAGGGGACGCGACTGGTCCGCTACGTATTTACTGTGAAGTAAATACGCTAAGCGTATCTAAGCAATATAAAAGTAATCACAAGAGAAAAGAGATATAAAAATAACAACAACTTTATTTATTAACATTCTTTTGTACAATGCATGAAAAAGAAATACAACTGATGTAAAAACGATGCCTAAACAATGGCATAACAGAAAATTAAAGGTACTGAATGGAAATGTACAATGTCTAGAGCTCGGGGTTTTCGAGGAACTGATCCAAGTCTTCACTGGTGGGCTCGATCTCTGCTGTGTCCAGATCACCTGACGACATTCAAAGAAGAAAGAAATAGAATGTCATCAGCGAACAGGTCGCTCGGTAAGTCCCAAAGTTAAGGGAGAAATAGAAAATACAGAATAAGAATGTATCTTTTAAAGTTGTATAATATTGTAGAATATTGTGTTAACGCTGTTGTTTGTAGCTTGGTATAGAAGGATGCCAGTGTATACGAGAGGGGTCTCTATATGCTAGAGACCAGGGCAAACTGAAAGTACAAGGAACCGTTATGCCACGGTACAACAGCAACAGGATTCATGTTAGGTGTCTTAATCTTACTGTCTCGTGCCACTTTTAACACCTTCCGTACCAACCTACCCCTTAAACCCCGTAGTGTTTTGATTGTATTGTATAAATTGTATAGTTGGATGACTGACCGAAACCATGATATCGGTAACGGATGTAATGGATGTAAACTGGAATCATGTAAATGGAAAGTATATCTATGGTTTGGTTCAGTCAAGTTGAATAGATTGATAACTGGATTCATAGATTCGTGTGTTCATATTGAATTGTAATATTGTAGATTTATATGGTACTTGAATCATATTCAAGTCGGATTATGATCAGACTCAAATCCGAGTCAGACAGTAGAGATGTAAATCGAAGTTCTATATTTACTAGGGTCCTTAGGGTAATTTATAAAACTTGAGGGGGTTTTATTTAAAAATACTTTATAGACTTTTCGAGATGCACCCCTAGTATTTATTATTCGTCTTTAGAGTTATAATGAACGTAGATTTTATATTGTGACATTTCTAGTGAAAATATCCTAGTTTTTATAAATAAAGGTATTTATCTGTAATATTGATTTATTTGAAGTTCATGGTATTTTAGTGTAAAATTTATTCTTGTGATTTTTAGAAAAAGGTGGAATATTTATATTATAATAAAATAGATATTTAAATGATAAATATACATATATTTATACAAAAATAATTTTAATAAATATTTTATATTCCAAAAATCTCATTTTCTTAAGATGTTGTATTTTAAACCTTTCGAGACCGAATGCTCCTTGCGGAAGTTTGAATCTCGCACTACTAAGCTGGAAGGTTCACGATAAACCGTACGATCACGAACGGGTTCCCCAAAATGGGTTGTAGCGGCGCTTTGCAAAGATTTTATAAATACTAATCCTTTAGAATACGGTTTTATTAAGTAAATGGTATTTATTTGTAAAAATGTTAATTTTCCGTATTTTAGATTCTAGGGTTTTCTAATTCAACTAGACTATTTCTAAATGGTCTAAACAACAAGTTGTTAGATGCCTCAAATCACCTCTCCACCACCAATTGTGGCCAGGTAAGTATAAGTGAAGAAAGGAGGGATCCGCTCACGAATCATCGTGAGACGGGCCTTTTAAAATTACCTTTCTCACTTGTCTAGTCTAGACACCACAAAGTCAGGTTTAGATAAACGACCGATGTCCACAACTTATCGTATTATTCCTAGTAAAAGGTATTTGTTTTAAAGGTGTATCAAAGCTAAAACTTTTAGAAATGGTTTTATTAAAAATATGGTATTTAAATGAAAATATTGTTTTATCGTATTCTAAGTTTTCAATGTAGCGTGTTATGTTTGCATATGAGTATGTGAGGAGGTAGGTCATTACCTCGTAATCTACTTTAAGGTATAGCAATGTTAAGGGGGTTAAATGTGAAAACAAAACATTGTGGTATTTAAGTGAAAAAATACGATAAATTGAAAAGGCTATCATTTCATGTGATGAAACTTTTTCAAATTGTTTGTTAAATGTTTAATAGTCAACATAGAGATGTTTAAACATGATTGAATTAGTGAGGAGTGAAATTTTATAGAAAACCGAATCGGAAATCGGATTTGTTCCGATTCCGTCGGGTTTGTAATTTTGTATTTTAGAAAGAGAGAGAGAGAGAGAGAGAGAGAGATTAGAATGGGACTTACGGGTTTGGACAACACTAGAGAGTGATAAGAAAGAAGAGGGTTTGCCGGTGCGTCGATTCGTCATCGAGAGTTCCTAACACGATCACCGGAATTTCGCCGTCGATTTCGTCAGGGCTTCGCCTTTCGCTCGTTTTCAAAGTACACAAGGTTTTCTTGAGATTTTGAGAGAGTGGGCTCAGAATTTTGGGATGAGAGGGTAGGAGGTAGGGGTGTATTTATAGGGTTAGGCTAGGATTAGGGTAGGTGTAGGGTTTTTAATTAAAAATGTAAAAAGAAAAATGAAAAATCATTAAAATTTGGAGTAAAAGAGGTATTCAAAGCCCTCTGGAAACGATCTGCATAATTAAAGTATGCAGGAGAGTGGAGGAGACCAAGGGGCGCAACTTTGCAGTTGGAGACTCGGCCGTCCGGCCTAGTCCGGCCGGCGGCGCCGGCCCGAGTCGGGGGTACAGGAGGTGGGGGGTCGCCGGGGGTAGCTACTGGTATTTCTAAATTTTGGGGCGTAGTGGGAAATTCTGAAGTTATGGCTGTTGGACTTCTATAAAATTTAAAACAAAACAATATTAAAAATAATGTGGGGCAGGGGATTTGAACTCTGGTGGCTTGGTTCAGCAATGTAAGGTATTACCAATGAGCTACAAGCTCTTTCCTGTAATTATAGTATGAAATAAAAACTTAAAGAGATATCGGCAACATTAAATACTCTAAGTATACTTTGAATTTAAACCAATTCTTTGTAAATTAAAAATGGAGTTGTTACAGTGACCACCATAGAACCTTCTGACGATCAAGTTAGTACCGTGGAATAAGAGCCGAGTAGGGCGTATTGGAATGAATTCTAGTTACCAGAGTTGTAACACCCGAGCCCAATACTACTATTTCTGTTACTGGTTGAGTGTTAGATATTACTCAATTCATTTATCTTGCTTGTTTGGGTCTTACTGTAAAATTTTAACTGGCTAAGTCATTTCTGCATATAACAAATTTTAGCACCTAAAGTAAAATTAAAAATATCTATCTTGGCCTACTCGTCACCCCTAGCCGCGTGGTAGCGTCCGTGCGTCGAGTTCTTGTTCCGTTCGGTGGAACGGGCAAGTTTGGACGACTACGCGCGCGTACATGTGGCCGACTTGGGGGTATGCTTTTTAATCATAAAACATTTCATTTTAAAATTTGGAACTCGCTTAAAATCCTATTATTTGAATTTCAAATTTTTAAGCGCAACCCGGGCGCGATTTGGAAATGTTTCATTTAGCGCCGAAATCACAAATTAATAAAATATGCGAAACTAAATATATAATCTAAATCCTGCTGTTAAAAAAGAAATTTGGAAATCTTTTAAATGTTTATTTAAATATTTCAAATCCTTTTAATAACCTCTTAAAAGATTTCCAGCCAATCACGAGCCGTGGGCCCCCTTCATTATTCCAATCTCTCTCTTTCTCTTTCCTCCTCTCTCTCTCCAATCTCTCTCTCTCTTTATCCCCTATATTTATCCCTTCCCAGAAATCTCCCCAGAACGAACACGAGAATCCATCGCTAACCCTAACCCAAGCCGGCTCGTCACCGTCGCCGCCGCAACTCCGACGCCGGCGCCACCGTTGCCCTCGCCTCCGCCTCCTCTTTCCGACCTCGACATCCCCTCCTTCTCCCGTGTGCTCGGCGCCGCAACAGGGACCCCACAGCAACCCCCGTGCCTTCTCTGGTTGGCCGAAAACATCGTCGGCGACCCGCGTCGTCGTCACCTGCGCCACCGTCGGCACCTCCTCTTCAGCGGCACACCAGCCCCGACCACCTCCTCTCTATCTCCACTTTCCTTCCCTATTACATAACCGCAACCCTAGCCCACGCCTGCAACATCCTCGCCGGCGCCCCACCGCCGTCGACCCCATCGCTGTCGCAACCTCTGCAATCCCAGTAAGCCTTCCTTCATCTTCCTCCTTCCTTTTCCCCCCTCTGGTTTATCCTTGGCTGTACATTGAATTTCTGAATTTGTTGTCGCTGTTTTTGCATCTCGCCGGAATCCGGCCGTACCGACGACTTGATCCGACGTTCCAGCGAGGTACCCCGATCCGCGTGGTCCCATTGTTCGTTGTTTGGGTTCAATCCGTGAACCGTGCGTCCGTCGTGTGTTTCCCCGCCGACGTTACGTCCGTTTTCCCGGTTCGCGACCCGTCGAGGCAAGTATCACTTGCTACATGCTATACTATACAATTATATATGTTTTGACTCATTAAACCTGCAAAACTTAACTCGGTATGGTTATTCCCTCATTGGGTTGCAATATGACATATATCATTTTACAGTTAACATGGAAATTACAATTTGCTACTATTAACCTACGAACCAAGTTTACCTGTTAATCACAATTTTTTTTACCGTTAATAGATTATAGTACTCTCCTATGTAGTTCTATTACATTCGGATGTTCGTATTCAAAGACTTGATATAACCGTATTGCATCATCCTTTAAACTGTTGCACCGCTAAGGGTGCTCAAAACCTGTTAATATAATAAAACAGTTGCACTATATTAATGCACTATGGTGATTGAATGAACTGCTTATTTTACTGCTTATTTCCTGCTGTTAATCCCCTGTTCCATTACATATCTGTTGTGAGCACACCCACGACATCGTTACATCTTGACTTGACTTGTTACCCATGATATATATTGTTACACCTGACATGGCACTGTTTACTGTTGACCTGACCTGTTACCTGATCTCGTGCCTAATGCCAACGAACCTGACATGTTGTCCTCATGGACCATTCCTGTTGTCTATCCAGACAAACCTACTGTTACCTGACCTCGTGTTGGCATTAGTTCTTGACTACTGAATACCTGACCTGCCACATATAACTTGGGGGTATGGGGAAATAAAAAGTGTAAACTAAAGTGTAACTTAAAAGGGTATTACTTGATCCGTGGTCCCCGGGGGTAACGGGACAGAGCCATTCGTGACTCTTACATTTTCCTGATCCGTGGTCCCCGGGGGCAATGGGACAGAACCACTATTGGTTCCCATCTTCCTGATCCGTGGTCCCGGGGGGTAACGGGACATATCCTTTGAGTTACATGGAGGATTACTCAAATTGATTTCAAAGACTTTAGGATAGAAAACCTGATAGAACAGTTTAGTTACCCACTGCACACTACCCTGCACGGCTTGTTTCATATTATTGCTTTATTCATGTTTATTTCTGCTTTGCCTATTATACTATTCATATTATATTATTGGTTGACATGACGCGCTGACGTTTGGGTTTTGCATGGCTCAGATTCTTTACCACTGTCGCTGTCCGAGCAGGAGTATTTCGGCCAGCAGGCTGATTTATGAGTTCTGTAGTGGTTAGTTTTATTTCCTACATTCTTATTTCCAGATGTGAGCCCGCATTATGGGACATGCTTTTCTATTATTGTATTGGATCATTTGCTTCCGCATTTATTTATCATTGACTCTTGTTATTCTGGATTGTGGACATGTTTTAGATTGTTTTATCTTGGTCTTGATATCTCTACAGCCGTAATGTGACTGTGGATGGATACTTCCTACCCACAGGTAGTATGGTTGGTTATGTCACGTGCCCAATCTAGCGTACTCTGGGAAGCGGGGCGTGACATGGTTCTTTTGGTATCAGAGCCATAGGTTAGTTGGGTTGATTCTTTTGTAGTTGGGTATTGTACCCAATACACGAATCAGAATACCCGTGTTTAGGAAACATGTCCTGCCACCTTGACCGTTTTGCCATTCTTGAATCATATTCTTCCTGATTATATCTTTTACGACGTGCAAACATACTTTGCATGTCGACTCGAAAACCTGATTCCTTGTTATCCCTAGGACTTAGGCGACTTGGGTGGAGTTAAGTAATTGTGGCTATGATACCGCGGCATAGTTACAATGCGGTACTCTATTTAAGTATCTTGGAGTTCTAGCCTTGATCTATATACTGAATCTATCATCATGCTAATGTTGGGTGTTTTTGATTTCAGGAATATGGCAGAGAAGAATTTCAAGACGTATCAGAGGCGCGTGGACGAAGCCGCCATGTTGGGAGTAATACGAGGAATGCTGGAAAATCAGAAGAGGCATACTGAGCTGATCCAGCAGCAAGCAGATTCGTTTCAGGAAGGTTTGCAGGCCATTCGGCAGTCTGTAAACAACGCTGGAGCTAAACCAGTTGACCGGGTAGGGACCGTGGCAGATTTCAGACGTTTGGGTCCGACTACATTCACGGGTTTGGAGGAGCCGTTGCCGGCCGAGCAGTGGCTGGTCGACACGGAGAATTTGCTGATTGCGGCACAAATCCCAGAGGACAAAAGAGTTGATGTGGTGCGCATTCAGCTAGTGGATTACGTCCGAGAGTGGTGGCTTGTGGAGGAGACCCTCTTGCCCAAACCGATCAAATGGGCGGATTTTTCTAAGAGTTTCCTGGAGAAGTTCTTCCCGCGAACTGCACGGGAGGAAATGGAAGAGAAGTTTATTGGGCTGAGGCAGAATGGAGCACCCGTGGATGTACATGCAGCAGAATGGACGAGACTCAGCAGATTCGCTGGACCTTTAGTTGCCAACGATGCAGACAGGGCACGGAGGTTCATGCGCAGCTTGGATGTGGACATCCAGAGGCAGATTGTCTCTCTGGGTTTGACCACTTTCTCACAGGTTCTTACGGCAGCCCGGGAGCAACAGAGTTTATCGGGGATGAAAGGGAGCCTGCAGCAGACAGCAGTTGCGGCCAGGAAGCCCGCATTTGTACCTAACCGAGATCATGGGCGCAAAGGTATTCCAGTGGATCGTCGTGGTGTAGCACCCATGAAGAAGTCTGTGGTCGTTGATCGAAGAAAGGGCGTGATTTGTGACTACTGCCGTTTACCTGGGCACATACAGAAGGATTGTCGAAGGAAGCTGGGAATTTGTTTGGTTTGTGGAGCGGCTGATCACGCAGTTGGTGCCTGTCCGTCGAAGCTTCGTACGAGGGATGATTTTCAGAAGCCTCCGCAGAGACCGTTCCAAGGGCAGAAACAGCTGACTCAAGGACCTAATCAGGCTCGAGCTTTCATCTTGACAGCTGAGGAAGCTAAGGCATCAGGAGAAGTGGTTTCAGGTATTCTACTCGTTCATGGTTTTCCCGCAGTGGCATTATTTGATTCTGGTGCGTCCCATTGTTTTATGTCATCCAAGTTTATAACTACACACTCGATTGCCTGCACGACCCTGTCTAGTTTCTGGGACATACACACTGGGAATGGGAAAATTGTATCTAGTAGAGAATGTAAAGACTGTACAGTTGTGGTATGCGGACGGGGGCTTTTTGCAGATTTCTTGGTGATTGATACGGGCAGCTACGAGGTCGTATTGGGAATGGACTTTCTTGGCACTTTCCACGCCCACATTAACTGTAGGGCAAGGAAAGTAATTTTCCAGATTCCCGGACATCCTGGGTTTACCTTCACTGGAGGAAGCAGTTCTGTCGGGCCAGTCGAGTTTAGGGCTAGGCCAACTAACAATGTTCTTGTAGCTATGGAAGTTGATAGTAATGAAGAGCCGGCGGTTGTTCGCGATTTTATGGACGTATTTAAAGATATATCGGGCTTACCGCCGAAGCGAGACGTGGAGTTCGCGATTGACCTTATTCCTGGTGCAGCGCCAGTATCCAAAGCATATTATCCAATGGCACCAGTAGAATTGGAAGAAGTTAAGAAACAAGTTGCTGAATTGCTTGAAAAGGGTTGGATTCGAAGCAGCAACTCGCCTTGGGGAGCTCCAGTTCTTCTAGTAAAGAAGAAGGATGGCACGAGAAGGATGTGCATCGACTATCGAGAATTAAACCGGGTGACTATTAAGAACAAGTACCCGATCCCTCGCATTGGGGAACTTTTTGAGCAGCTTAGTGGCGCGAGGGTATTCTCGAAGCTGGATTTGCGATCCGGATATCATCAGGTCCGAGTGAAAGCAGAAGATATTTGCAAGACGGCGTTTCGAACTCGGTATGGACATTACGAGTATCTAGTGATGCCCTTCGGAGTAACGAATGCGCCGGCAGTATTCATGGACTTGATGAACCGAATCTTTTCACCGTTCTTGGACCAGTTTATTGTGGTATTCATTGACGATATTCTGGTTTACTCGAAGAGTTTTGAGGAGCATGCTGAGCATTTGAAGATCGCGCTGCAGACATTGAGACAAGAGAAATTGTATGCGAAGATGAGTAAGTGCGAATTTTGGCTGGAAGAAGTAAAGTTTCTGGGGCATGTTGTGTCGGGCGATGGAATCGCCGTCGATCCCGAAAAGATTGCAGCAGTTCGAGATTGGCCTATTCCAAGAAATGTGGCTGAGATAAGAAGTTTCCTTAGATTAGCCGGATACTACAGGAGGTTTGTGGAGAACTTCGCTCGTTTGGCAGAACCGTTAACCAAGCTTACGCGCAAGGAAGTACCTTTTGTATGGACGGATAAATGTGCGTTAGCTTTCGAGACGTTGAAGCAGAAGTTGATAACCGCCCCTATCCTGACCATACCAGACAATTCCGGGGGACTGGTGATTCATAGCGACGCATCTGGGAAAGGATTGGGATGCATTTTGATACAGCATGGGAAGGTCGTAGCATACGCATCAAGACAACTGAAGACCCATGAGAAGAATTATCCAACTCATGACTTGGAGCTTGCGGCTGTAATCTTCGCTTTGAAGATTTGGAGACACTACTTTTTGGGTGAGAGAGTCGAAGTTTTTACAGATCACAAGAGTTTGAAGTATGTGTTCACTCAGAAGGAGTTGAACATGAGGCATCGGAGATGGTTGGAGTTGATGGCCGACTACGACCTAGATCTTAAGTACCACCCGGGAAAAGTTAACGTCGTGCCGGATGCGCTTAGTCGGTTACCAGCGATTCAGGTGTTAACTACGCAGAGGGAGATCATTGCAGATTTTTGAAGATTCGACTTGGAGGTTGTGCTACCACATTCTATGGGACAGTTGATGCAGTTGCAGGTACAGTCGTCCTTGGTTGAGAAGATTAAAGCGGCACAATCGCAGGATCCTAGACTGCAAAAGTTTCGAGAGCAGGTTGAAGCCGGACTGCGAACAGATTTACTGGTCCACGCGGATGGTTCGTTGAGATATGGTAGCCGCTTGTGTGTGCCAAAGGGAGATGTTCGTGAAGAGCTTATGAAGGAGGCACACAGTTCAGCTTACTCTGTACATCCAGGAGGTACAAAGATGTACCGAGATATTCGACAGCATTTTTGGTAGGAAGGCATGAAACGGGAGATTGCTCGCTTCGTGGCCAAATGCTTGGTATGACAGCAAGTCAAGGCTGAACACCAAAGGGTTGCTGATTTGTTGCAACCACTTCCGATTCCTCAGTGGAAGTGGGAACATATAACAATGGATTTCGTGACGGCTTTACCACGGAGTCCAAAGGGCAACAATGCGGTATGGGTGATTGTCGATCGGTTGACCAAGGCAGCTCACTTTATTCCTTTCCGGGTTGGTCAATCAACGGAGACTTTGGCAGAGCGGTACATGCTGGAGATTGTAAGATTACATGGCGTACCGGTGAGCATCGTGTCCAATCGGGACACTCGGTTCTTATCACACTTCTGGAGGAGTTTACAGGAAAGTTTGGGGACTCGATTGAAGTTTAGCACAGCTTATCATCCTCAAACCGATGGTCAGTCGGAGAGAACGATCCAAACTCTTGAAGACATGTTGAGGGCATGCATGTTGGACTTCAAGGGTTCGTGGGAGGATCATCTACACTTGGTGGAGTTTTCTTACAACAATAGTTTCCAAGCAACTATCCAGATGGCTCCGTTTGAAGCTTTGTATGGTTGTAAGTGCCGTTCACCTGTTTGTTGGGATGATGTTGGTGAACGAAGATTACTGGGACCAGATTTGGTGGTACAGACAGTTGAGAAGGTTAACACCATCAGAAAGCATATGAAGGCAGCTCAAGACAGACAGAAAAGTTGGGCTGACACGTCAAGAAAACCTCTAGAGTTCACCGTGGGTGATTTGGTATTCTTGAAGATATCACCGACTAGAGGAGTGATTCGTTTTGGGAGTCGAGGGAAGCTTAGTCCTCGATTCGTTGGACCCTTCGAGATATTGGAGCGCGTTGGAGAGGCAGCGTACCGTTTGGCGTTACCACGGTCCTTGGCAGGTGTGCACGATGTGTTTCATGTATCTCAACTACGAAGGTATGTTCGAGATGAAACACACGTCTTGGATCATTCGGAGTTAACTGTACGGGAAGACCTAACTTTTGAGGAGCGACCGGTTGAAATCATGGATAGAAGGGAAAAGGTCCTTAAGAACAAGGCTATTCCCCTTGTGCTCGTTTCTTGGGGTAATCGGTCGCATGGAGAGTCCACGTGGGAGCGAGAAGACGAGATCCGGCAGAAGTTTCCTCACCTTTTCCTGTAGTTTTCTATCTTGTATTCTTGGAATTTCGAGGACGAAATTCTTTTTGTAGTTGGGTATAATATAACACCCGAGCCCAATACTACTATTTCTGTTACTGGTTGAGTGTTAGATATTACTCAATTCATTTATCTTGCTTGTTTGGGTCTTACTGTAAAATTTTAACTGGCTAAGTCATTTCTGCATATAACGAATTTTAGCACCTAAAGTAAAATTAAAAATATCTATCTTGGCCTACTCGTCACCTCTAGCCGCGTGGTAGCGTCCATGCATCGAGTTCTCGTTCCGTTCGGTGGAACGGGCGAGTTTGGACGACTACGCGCGCATACATGTGGCCGACTTGGAGGTATGCTTTTTAATCATAAAACATTTCATTTTAAAATTTGGAACCCGCTTAAAATCCTATTATTTGAATTTCAAATTTTTAAGCGCAACCCGGGCACGATTTGGAAATGTTTCATTTAGCGCCGAAATCCCAAATTAATAAAATATTCGAAACTAAATATATAATCTAAATCCTGCTGTTAAAAATGAAATTTGGAAATCTTTTAAAGGTTTATTTAAATATTTCAAATCCTTTTAATAACCTCTTAAAAGATTTCCAGCCAATCACGAGCCGTGGGCCCCCTTCATTATTCCAATCTCTCTCTTTCTCTTTCCTCCTCTCTCTCTCCAATCTCTCTCTCTCTCTATCCCCTATATTTATCCCTTCCCAGAAATCTCCCCAGAACGAACACGAGAACCCATCGCTAACCCTAACCCAAGCCGGCTCGTCACCATCGCCGCCGCAACTCTGACGCCGGCGCCACCGTTGCCCTGGCCTCCGCCTCCTCTTTCCGACCTCGACATCCCCTCCTTCTCCCGTGTGCTCGGCGCCGCAACAGGGACCCCACAGCAACCCCCGTGCCTTCTCCGGTTGGCCGGAAACATCGTCGGCGACCCGCGTCGTCGTCACCTGCGCCACCGTCGGCACCTCCTCTTCACCTGCGCACCAGCCCCGACCACCTCCTCTCTATCTCCACTTTCCTTCCCTGTTACATACCCGCAACCCTAGCCCACGCCTGCAACATCTTCGCCGGCGCCCCACCGCCGTCGACCCCATCGCTGTCGCAACCTCTGCAATCCCAGTAAGCCTTCCTTCATCTTCCTCCTTCCTTTTCCCCCCTCTGGTTTATCCTTGGCTGTACATTGAATTTCTGAATTTGTTGTCGCTGTTTTTGTATCTCGCCGGAATCCGGCCATACCGACGACTTGATCCGACGTTCCAGCGAGGTACCCCGATCCGCGTGGTCCCATTGTTCGTTGTTTGGGTTCAATCCGTGAACCGTGCGTCCGTTGCGTGTTTCCCCACCGACGTTACGTCCGTTTTCCCGGTTCGCGACCCGTCGAGGCAAGTATCACTTGCTACATGCTATATTATACAATTATATATGTTTTGACTCATTAAACCTGCAAAACTTAACTCGGTATGGTTATTCCCTCATTGGGTTGCAATATGACATATATCATTTTACAGTTAACATGGAAATTACAATTTGCTACTATTAACCTACGAACCAAGTTTACCTATTAATCACATTTTTTTTACCGTTAATAGATTATAGTACTCTCCTATGTAGTTCTATTACATTCGGATGTTCGTATTCAAAGACTTGATATAACCGTATTGCATCATCCTTTAAACTGTTGCACCACTAAGGGTGCTCAAACCTGTTAATATAATAAAACAGTTGCACTATATTAATGCACTATGATGATTGAATGAACTGCTTATTTTACTGCTTATTTCCTGCTGTTAATCCCCTGTTCCATTAAATATCTGTTGTGAGCACACCCACGACATCGTTATATCTTGACTTGACTTGTTACCCATGATATATATTGTTACACCTGACATGGCACTGTTTACTGTTGACCTGACATGTTACCTGATCTCGTGCCTAATGCCAACGAACCTGACATGTTGTCCTCATGGACCATTCCTGTTTGTTCCCCTCCGAACGGCGGCCGAGACATGAGGACGTCTCGCCTGAGGTTCGGGGCATATGCTAATTGGTGCTATCCGTCCATCTCTTCGAAGATGCCAAGTTGATTTATGGCACCGTGTATCGAAGGTTTAGACGGATGCGGCCGATGTAGCAGACTTCGTCAGATTCCCCCTCGCTCGAGGGGTTTTTGATTGTGGGGAGGCTCTTCCCTGCAGGCGCAAGCCCCTGCAGTTAATTACGCTACCGTACCGCGGTAACAACTTTCTCCTTCTCCAGCTGGTCACTTCGTGTCGTGGGTGTTTGTTTTGGTTTTAGTTGCCCGTGGATTGTATACGGAGACTGAGTTATGTCGTCGCCCGTAGGGCGTGGATTAGTCCAAATCCGTATTATCTTAGATTTGGGTTTGGGGGTTTGGTTTAAGGATACGTTAGCCATTTTTGAGGCTAAGATCAACTTAAACGTTTGTTAAGGATACGTTAGTCTAGTTTGAGACTAAGATCAACTTAACAGGATCGTTTAGATCCGACAAAAGAGCATTTAGGGCTCTATTGTTCCAGTTTAGGGACATAGTGGTCCATTTAATGTATGGCTGTCGGGACCCATCACCTCTCTGACGACGTTGAAGGATTACAACGACAGATGTCAAAGGAGTTCAGAGATGTACCCTTGAACCAAAGTTGATTGGGGGATTTATAGTCCAATTTAGGACTAAAGTCTGTTTAAAGGTTTAAGGATACGTTAGGCATATTTGAGGCTAAGATCAACTTAAACGGTTGTTAAGGATACATTAGTCCAGTTTGGGACTAAGATCAACTTAACATGATCGTTTAGATCCGACAAAAGAGCATTTGGGGGCTCTATTGTTCCAGTTTAGAGACATGGTGGTCCATTGCCAGTTTAGGGACATGGTGGTCCAATACCAGTTTAAGGACATAGTGGTCCATCGCCAGTTTAGGGACGTGGTGGTCCAATACCAGTTTAAGGACATAGTGGTCCATCTCCAGTTTAGGGACATAGTGGTCCATTGGTAGTTTAAGGACGCATAAGTCCGTGGGTTTAAGGATCCCACAGTCCATATGGGTGTGTTTAAGGACGCATTAGTCCGTTAGTTTAAGGACGCATAAGTCCGCGGGTTTAAGGACCCCATAGTCCGTATCTTGGTTTAAGGACGCATAAGTCCATGAGTTTAAGGACCCCACAGTCCGTGTTGATGTGTGGTTGTTGTTCACACCATAATATTGCATTATTATATTTCTCATTCTTATTCTTTTTATAAATAAACAGGTGCTTTTGACGCATGTCTGCAACATGTTACAGGTTACAGGTTCTTGAACAGGAAACAGTGAAAACGATGTAAAGACGATGAAAAAGTGGACTTTGACCAACAAATAGAAGACTCTTGATCAAGCCTACATCAAAGATAAAATTCACAAAGACAAGGCAATGCAAGGTCCAAGATTACAAAGCGAACGGTTAAAAGTCCACCGCAATTATTCACTGGAGATCTGGAAGAAACATAGAAGCTATTTTAATAAAAAACCAAATAATAAGGAAGCCCAAAGATCCAAGGCCCAATAGTTTCTTTTAATAAAAGACAGAGACATAAAATTTTACCAAAGCTTGAAGTCTACTTTGACTAGGTCTTCCAAAGGATATTTTGGTAAATGTAGACATGCAAATCAATTGTAACCTAGGGTTTCCTATTCTCTATAAATAGGAACTCTACTCATTGTAATTTCTTATGCCTCCCTATGCCTCTTTCTATGAATAAAAGTTAGAATTATTTTGGAGAGCATCGATGCCTCTTTTCATATCATGAATTCAGATCTGACAACCCTGTGTTGATGTTTGGAGAGAGCCATCTGTAAAGTAAGTAGATTTATTTAATTGCCCTAGTTTAGATTTCAATTCTTGCCCTAGATAATTTTTATTATCTGCCCTAGATAAATGTATTTTAATTCCCTAATGAGTGAGTAGTCTCCTCGCTTGTTAGGGTTAGATCTGGGGAAGGTTTGAGAGACGAAGATCTCTCATCCCCTTTCTTGCCCGTCATATATTTTCATAGGACTCTATGCATACATGCACATACCGCTCCCTACGGCACCCTATCCCTCGAGGTAGCGGTGATACCGTAGTATAAAGGCCAAGTTGTGATGTTTTCCATGGAGCTTAGGGTAAGGATTGATAAAGGAAGGACAAGAAACTAGAGGAAGAAAACATTTTCCCGATGATTCTAATCCCTTTTATTAATAATTACCATAACACCTAATTAGATCTTCATATGGGTATAGAAAGCGTTGAGATTTATAGACTTTCCAAATTTAACCTAGACCTAACCCTAGCAAGATTTAGATATAAATTAATTCAGTTTTTAGATTTAATAATCAATCCGAACACCCTTCGAAATTAACTCGTTAGCGCGATTAGAAAATTCACAACATCCCTGTGGACCGACACGTACTCACCGGCTAGCTGCAAAGCGACGCCGTTCTTGATTGCGGTTTACAAATATTTTTGATCTATCTTTTAGAAAGCGCAAGCACGCTAAATCACACCAATCAAATGGCGCCGTTGCCGGGGATGGCGTAGAACTTTCCTTTTCGCAATTTCGGGTTAATCAAAATTAAAAAAAAAATTCATAAAAATCTAAAAAATCCAAAAAAAATATAAAAATATATCATCTGTTATTTTTGGAAAGGGTATCTTTGTGTGAATTTTGCAGGATCTACGCACAAATTCGGATCTGAAAATCTACAGAGATCAAATCAGCAAGTATCAAATTCGAACAAACAGAGAAATATCACAACAGAAAACAGAAGAAATTTGGAGGACCGAGTCAACAAGTCAACTTCGTGATCTGCAAAAAAAAAAACTCACGACCCTATTCCGGCCGCGGAACCGCCGCCAGATCGTACCTGCGACCGCGGAACCTCCGCGTGTTGGTAAAAAAAAAAAAGAAGGTGGGAGGCAGAAGCGCAGTAAAAAAAAAACAAAAGGGGTTCGGCCACTGTAATTCTCTGTGAGTTTTCTCTCTCCTCCTCTGCAAATCTTGATATATCTTCTGTAAATTTGCCTGCAGAATTTCTTTGTGCTTTAAAAATATTCCTTTCCAAATAACAAACCTTATGCAGGATTCGTTGCGCTATGCTTAAAATAATAATTGATTGCAAGTGATCTTTTCTGATTTGCATATCCTTAATCTTTTTGCTAAAATATCTTTCCAAATAAAGAGCAAGAGAAAAAAGGAAAGTTTTAATTAGAAAACTTACAAATCTTGAAATTCACAAAAAAGATTTGATTGGAAGTGATTTACTGTTTTGCATATCTTTAATCGGATTTTAAGGGGCTTTTGACCAACTCAGATTGGGTGGGGATTTCATCACCCTTCCCAGGACCCCAGAAAACACCTAAAGCATTTGCATCGACCACGATTAATTAAAAAAAAAATACTAGACTCAGCCCTAAGGACATCGAGCTCAATAGGAAAAGGACTAGTATAGGCATCAGCCGTTTATCCTAACTGACTTTGCGGTGTCTAGGCTAGTGGTTATTAATTAGGCCCACTATTGTGGTTCCTTCCCACTTACCTGGCTGCAATTGGCGGTGAAGAGACGGTTTAAGGTCCTATTTCTAGCCCTTTGGAACAGTTAGGAGCTGTCTAGCTGACCTAGGTGACCATAGATCTAGGTCTGATTGTGCATTTCTAGTTGATTACATTTGTGTCTAAGCCCTTTATCGAAATTTTTTTTCCTGCAAACAGCCTCAAATAAAGAGAAAAAGGAAAAGGAATTTTTTTTTTAAAAAAATACTTGCAACTTTTGTCGCTCGGAAATCCCTGCACCAACAAACTTTCTTTCTTTCTCCCTTTCTTCTAACATGGGTACCCCACATAACAAATCACTTGCCAAACCTTGGTATCCCGAACCTAATTTTGCATCGTTCGGCAATTTGTTCGATCAATTTAAAGACGATCCTTCCTTGCCTAAAATATCTTTGAAAGATCAAATAGAGGCGTCTAGGAGAAACAGTTTGACTTTTCAACCCACTTTGTGTCAACCAAGCCAACATTTACCACCTCCATATGTTGATACCACTTTTTCAAGTCCTTCTGTCACTCCTAAGCCGATGTCCATTGCTGAGCATATTGCTCAATCTCGCAGTCGATCTTTCACCCCTCTCCACTCATCCAGTTCTAGGGATCAACACGACTATTCATCTTTTTATCCATATGTTGACCCTACCCCTGCCCAACCACCCACTTCCTACCAGTCTTACCCGACTTTCCCACCGTCACTAGACCCTGTTTCTACACAGCCTTTTGGGAGTTTCACATATCCAAACAATTTCGAATATTTTGCCGAAACCCCTTTACCACCAAAGTCTAGTTTGGAAGAGGAGTTGGAGGCGTATATCACAGCAACAAACAAAATGGTTAGGAATGTGGAAGCGTCTGTGGCTGCCCTTATGCAACCTGCTGAACCGGTAGCTAGTTTCCAACTAGCTCCAAATTTTCCAATGTATGAGGAGGCGGTTGGACAGAGAGAGAATGTGAGAGGATTTCCAAATCAAACCTACCCATACCCTATTGAATCCAACAACTCCAATTTTCAACATGTGTCCAAAATGATGAGTTGTGTGATTTTGTAGTGCTTGATTTGCCAGATTGTGAGGAACCCCTTTCGAGTGAAACAGCACCTAATCCGTTTGACCTTTACACTTCCACTCTAGAACCTACATTGATAAACATCCATGCTTTTGAGGAGGTGTCTAAAGAAATTGACTTTCACTTGATTGAGGATATAGATGCCGGGAATATTTCGGATGATGAATCTGTCGATTTAATTGAAATTTTATGTTCAAATCATCATCCCGAGTTATTAAATGTTTCTCCCGAATCTCATATGCGTCTTGATTTTGATGATAATGGCATGGATGAGTTGAATATTGAGGAGAATTATGAGGATAATATTGAGGAGAGTGGTGAGGATCATATTGAGGTTGAACCATTTTTCTTTGATGTGTCGGATTTTCCAATTCATCCTCTTGAACCTTTACCTAAATCACCCTCCCTCTTTTCCATCGTTCCGACCACACTTCATGTCACGCTTGACTACTGTGAGCTTGAAAACTTTTCCTTTGAATCTGACACAGTTCCCACAGCCGATGACACTTACGAGTGTTTCACTTTTTCGGACGATATTGAAGTCTTACCGCCCGAGTTTGAGTCCTTTGCATTTTCAGATGAGTTAGTTAATCCTTCAGACTCGGTTGCTTACAGTCGTTTCGAACCATTGATGGAATCTTTCCAGTTCGACACAGTTTACTACGGTAAGAATGATATTATCCCTAATTCACTTCCTTTCGTCCTTCCTATTGTTCCGACCGTGCAAGTGACCATGACGCTTTCATCTCAAATACCAAGTTCGGTGTACCCATGTTCTCTTGCGAATCTTGAGGGATTTGACCCTATTTCTCGACGAGTAGATAGGTTAGCGCAATCGCTCATAACATATCGGTCATCACATATTGCGCTAATTTATTCACTCAATTTACACCCTCAAGATCGTACTCCACTTCCTTCTTCTTTTCGCCATTCTTCTCCCCCACCGAGACCATATTCTACCATTCTTCTTTCCACACGGTCTCGCGTGCTTCTCATTTTCTTGCAACAACTATATCATTTCCAAGATAAGATTTTTGAATGGTTGGTGCTAACTTTTGGCTTGTGCAAGGCCAAGCTTAAGTTTAGGGGAATCTTTGTATATATGTATATATTTTTTGTTTTCTTTTTCTATAAAAAAATAAAAAAAAATTCAAAACATTAAAAATAAAAAAAAAAATTATAAATAAATAAACAGGGGAGTATCGGTATTTTGACCCTCTTGGTTTAGCATGACAGTGAGGACACTGTCAAGTTTAAGTTTGGGGGTATACTCGGTACGTCTTCTTCCTTCGCATTCATTTGTACATATTTTTGCATTTGCATACTTATTTGAAAACCCATAAAAATTGAAAAATTTCAAAAATTATAAAAATTAATGTATTCAATTTTGGCCTAATTGACTTGAGTTTGACAAATAGGTTAACTGGCTAGGAACAACTAGATCTTAAACTTAGTGAATTAAAAAACCCTAAAAATAACATTTCTTAAAGTTTAACGGTAGAAAGTATATGCCTTGTAGTTTATTTAGAAATAGGCAAATTTTGGGTTCACTTCTTGGGCTAAGTCTAAACAAGGGAAGAGTATTGATGTTCTTATTAGAGTATAAGTTTGAAAAATAGTTCCTAACTTAAGTCTAGATTCTGAAAACGTATACCCTACAATTTGCACAATCACGCACCTTAAAACTTGGAATAGTAGAAGAGACCTTGAAATACTCTTATCTAAAGTCCTTAGTACAATGAAAATAAAAGAAAAATTGTGAATAAAGAATAAAAAAAAATGAACACTGGTTTTTGTGATTACTTAAGGCTGTAAAAAAAATAGAAAAATATTTAGCAAGGGTGCTTCATCACCTAGTGCCTTAGACCAACTGGTTTGGGAGTCACTGCTAAAGCCTTGGGTGTTGCAAAACTAGGAAGTACGCTTTAAAGTGCTAACGCATCTTATAATCGGTTGTTGGTACCTCAAGAAGTATTAACGGTCGCATGAAGGATGTCTAAGCGAAATTCAATTAAAAGTTCACCAATTAATAAGTGCTTTGGACAATGGACGAGAGTACGATTGCTTGATTTGAATTTCCAAGTGTAGGGGTGATATTTACACACACGTGGGGATATGTGATTGGAGTTTAGATGAGAGAAAGGAGTGAAGAATAGAACTTGTATCTTTAGTAAGGGTTGATAGAAATTCCTAAGTGGAGATGGAACCCTAGAAGGAAAACTTAAGTAATGCCGAAAGCTAAGTAGATCTACATAACATATATAATCTTAAGTTAAATAATGAGGAAGTGTGAAGAATATGGGTGGATAATTTGCGAGTCAAAAGATAATAGAATTCCTTGTTAGAAAACCTAATTGGAGAACAAAAGTTAATGGGCTGAGTTGATAGGATTTTGTGGGCGTAATCCGCTGAAAACCCTCAGGAGACAACACTCCTCCTACTAGGGACACCTAGAGGTTTAACGGCTTGTTGCACGTGCTCAGTGCAATCGCGTTTCCCTGCGAAAGTGCGGTTAGGATTTTAGTGAATAAAAATAAGTTTGCTCGAGGACGAGCAAAAGATAAGTTTGGGGGTATTTGTTCACACCATAATATTGCATTATTATATTTCTCATTCTTATTCTTTTTATAAATAAACAGGTGCTTTTGACGCATGTCTGCAATATGTTACAGGTTACAGGTTCTTGAACAGGAAACAGTGAAAACGATGTAAAGACGATGAAAAAGTGGACTTTGACCAACAAATAGAAGACTTTTGATCAAGCCTACATCAAAGATAAAATTCACAAAGTACAAGGCAATGCAAGGTCCAAGATTACAAAGCGAACGGTTAAAATTCCACCGCAATTATTCACTGGAGATCTGGAAGAAACATAGAAGCTATTTTAATAAAGAACCAAATAATAAGGAAGCCCAAAAATCCAAGGCCCAATAGTTTCTTTTAATAAAAGACAGAGACATAAAATTTTACCAAAGCTTGAAGTCTACTTTGACTAGGTCTTCCTAAGGATATTTTGGTAAATGTAGACATGCAAATCAATTGTAACCTAGGGTTTCCTATTCTCTATAAATAGGAACTCTACTCATTGTAATTTCTTATGCCTCCATATGCCTCTTTCTATGAATAAAAGTTAGAATTCTTTTGGAGAGCATCGATGCCTTTTTTCATATCATGAATTCAGATCTGACAACCCTGTGTTGATGTTTGGAGAGAGCCATCTGTAAAGTAAGTAGATTTATTTAATTGCCCTAGTTTAGATTTCAATTCTTGCCCTAGGTAATTTCCATTCTCTGCCCTAGATAAATGTATTTTAATTCAATTCCCTAATGAGTGAGTAGTCTCCTCGCTTGTTAGGGTTAGATCTGGGGAAGGTTTGAGAGACGAAGATCTCTCATCCCCTTTCTTGCCCGTCATATATTTTCATAGGACTCTATGCATACATGCACATACCGCTCCCTACGGCACCCTATCCCTCGAGGTAGCGGTGATACCGTAGTATAAAGGCCCGGTTGTGATGTTTTCCATGGAGCTTAGGGTAAGGATTGATAAAGGAAGGACAAGAAACTAAAGGAAGAAAACATTTTCCCGATGATTCTAATCCCTTTTATTAATAATTACCATAACACCTAATTAGATCTTCATATGGGTATAGAAAGCGGTGAGATTTATAGACTTTCCAAATTTAACCTAGACCTAACCCTAGCAAGATTTAGATATAAATTAATTCAGTTTTTAGATTTAATAATCAATCCGAACACCCTTCGGAATTAACTCGTTAGCGCGATTAGAAAATTCACAACATCCCTGTGGACCGACCCGTACTCACCGGCTAGCTGCAAAGCGACGCCGTTCTTGATTGCGGTTTACAAATATTTTTGATCTATCTTTTAGAAAGCGCAAGCACGCTAAATCACACCAATCAGTTGTCGGGACCCGTCACCTCTCTGAAGACGTTGAAGGATTACAACGACAAATATCAGAGGAGTTCAGAGATGTACCCTTGAACCAATGAGTTGGTTGAAAGAGCAGATGTGCTCAGTTCAAGATGATTTGAGGACTTATGGCCAGTTTGGGCTAAGTCCAATTATGTTTGAAATATTGGCCCTTTGTTGGCTCATTGAAGGAGAGGCTTTGCCTCTAGAAACTTAGCCAATTGGGCTAAAACTAGTGTTAAACACTAAAGACCAACAGTGTTGAACACTGGGATTAAGATTAGCAAGTTAGTGTTTAACACTAAAAGATAATCAGTGTTAGCAACAGGGCTTTCAAATTAGTGTTAACACAAAAGCAAATCAGTGTTAAACACCGGTAGCAGAGATTTCAAACTAGTGTTAAACACTAAAGCAAATCAGTGTTAAACACCGGGAACAGAGTTTTCCAATTAGTGTTAATCACTAAGAAAATCGGTGTTAAACACTGCAAATAGAGTTTTCCAAATTAGTGTCAAACACTAAGAAAATCGGTGTTAAACACTGCAAATAGAGTTTTCCAAATTAGTGTTAAGCACTAAGAAAATCAGTGTTAAACACTGCAAATAGAGTCTTCCAATTAGTGTTAAACACTAAGGAGGGAGGGGTCACGTGCGGACACGTGAGAGCGCCCTGATTTCCCTTATTTTATTCTGCAGATCAGTGTTTAACACTTTTAATTTCCTGGCCATCACGTGTGGGCACGTGATGGAGGCCCCCGCTCTAGTCTGTTAGAATGCTCATTAGGGGTCACGTGGTGACACGTGAGGGCGCCCTAAATGTGGAGCCAGATCTCCTTTGTTTTACCCTCAAATCTGCGAATAAGTGTTAAACACTTTTGTTTTTATTTCGAGCATCACGTGTTGACACGTGATGGGGATTTATGCGCCGACTGTTAAAACGTTTGCTATGGGGTCACGTGGTAAACACGTGAGAGCGCCCAAAGCATTCATTTCCATTAATCTTTCTTTCTGCGTTTTGGGAGTCACGTGGGAACACATGATGGCATCAAAAAGTGGGGCCAGATCCCCTTTATTTTGTTCTGCAAACAAGTGTTAAACACTTTTAATTTTCATAGCCATCACGTGTGGGCACGTGATGTATAATCATGCCCCGATTTATTAGAACATTTATTAGGGGTCACGTGGTAACGCGTGAGAGCGCCCAGAATTGTTTCTGCCTTTGCTTTTGTTCCATATATAATGAGGGTCACGTGGGAACACGTGAGACATTGCCTCAAAGCTTTCCTCTTCTCATTTTTGGGGGATCTGTTCAGGGGTCACGTGGGGCACGTGACCTTAGTCTTTTCATGCGCAGAGATCTTTTAAGTCTCCTTATCTTTAAGAATTAAATTCTTATTTAGGGTAAAACCCTAATTTTTGTTTTGGAGGAATTAAATTCCTGTTGTGAAAGAATTAAGTTCTTATTTTTGGTAAAACCCTAATTTTATCCCAAAGGAATTAAATTGCTATAATTTTGTGACCATTGAATTCCCAAAACTTAATTCCTCCTTTATGTCTTGGATCTGCATGGCAGGATCTCAACCCAATGAGAATTAAATTCTCAATTCATGGGGAGATGTGCACTTTGCAGATCCTCCACCAGAGAAAGAACTAAGTTCTTTTCTGTATATAAGAGTTAAACTCTTTTGAGAATTAAATTCTCTTTTTAAGCCTCTCTTTTCTTACCTAGGGTTTTTCTTTCGCAGAGAATTAAATTCTCCTCTCTCTGTTTCTTCTCTCCCCCAAGGCGGTCTCTTCTCTTCTCTTCTTGGCTCCTATTTATAGGAGAAGGAAAAGAATCAATTTGTTTAGCAAATCTCTCATTGAAAGATTTGATTTGATTGTTGAGAGATTTGATTTATATTTATCATTAATCTGGGCCTTTAGATCATTCAGTGAATTTTATTCACCGTGGATTTTAAATCCAAAAGATATTCTATTTGTTATTCTGGTGAGATTTTCAGGGAAATCTTTCCTTGTCCAAGATTTCTCCATAAATTGGTGATTTTTAATCACCCTTGGATCTTTAATCCAACGGTCCCCATAATCCATTTCCATTTGGAAATATTTAGAAGCTTTTAGAATTTTAATTCTATTTCGAAAGATTTAAATGATCTTTTTTCAGAATTTAATTCTGTTGAACAGCAAAGCTTTTACAGCCAGTCACGTGTTGCCACGTGACCCCCAATTGAGTCCTTTTCTCAATGTTTACTTACGCTTCAGTTGTAACCATCACGTGTCAACACGTGACCATTGGTCACGTGTGAGCACGTGACACCTCATTGAGGTATTTCCTTCAGCTGTTTGTTTACGCTTCAGTTTTAACCATCACGTGTCAACACGTGACCATTGGTCACGTGTGAGCACGTGATTCCTGATTTTTAATCAGGGAACAGATTTTAGAATTTAATTCTATTCATTATTTTAGAGGCCTCAAAAGCCCATCACGTGTCTGCACGTGACCTATAGTCACGTGTGAGCACGTGATGCCCTATTAGGGTCTTTTCTGAGTTTATATTATATTTTTTAACTCCTCCAGTGGGTTCTTAAAAGCCCATCACGTGTGGACACGTAATTCCTCATAACTTTTGATCCCGGATGAATTACGAGGCCCATAATATATCAAATCGAAGGGTTTTTCGAGCCGCTTTCGATACCTTCAGAATTTATCTATTTCTCATTCGGGAGTTTGTCAAAAAATAGCCCAGAAGATACTGGTTCGCATTTCCTTAAGTATATCGCTGTCATTTGATACCTTAGACTCTTTTGCGCAGAAATTTTTGGCGGGACCAAATGCCCCCCACTACTTTGCCCACGTAAGTATATACGTAGGTGAAGTAGTGCAGAGTAATGCATGGCGTATGACCAGTTTCGGATTGGTATATACCTTTCAGGATCTTGATCTGAGAAGATAACGAGCGGACACAAGCGTCATCATTTATCATTGACTCAAATCTTGACTCTTAAGTGATATAGTTCCAAACCCTTAACTCCATGAGCCGTACCCTTTTATCTCTTTATGTCTTACTCTGGCATGGAATAGTTTATACGCTTATGAGTAAGTTCTCCATTTTAGTGGCATGTAGCTTTGGCAAGTGTGGCTCATAGATGGTCCATCTTGACCTCTTTGCAGGGCGGTGATAGCTTAAGAGACAGGGTTAGGATCTGCCACCTAAGACTTTTCAACTTTATGAGCCGTGAGGGTCTCATAAAGACTTTTCTCCCTACGAGTCGAGAGGATCCCGCAGGTGTATTTTCTCCTTAGGGGTCGTGAGGACTCCTAAATGTGTTTTCTTTTGAAAGTCGTAGGGATCTCACAAGAGAATTTTCCCGCTTATAAGTCGAGAGGACTCGTAAGTGGTTGTTACCCTCCTTGTTGAGATTCGAATTTGGAGAGTGTGACCCGTGGATAGTATGCAAGAGACCATTTTGGGCCGACTTGCAGGGTCCTAGTGCTTAGGAAACAGGTTTTTTAATCCCTACTGCCTAAGGCTTTATCTCACGAGTCGAGACGAATCGAGAAATTCTCGCAAAGACATCAATTTCCTCACGAGTCGAAACGAATCGAGCAGATCTCGCAAGAATATCCTAACGTCATAGTTAACCTCTGCTCTTTACGACAGAAGTCCGTTAGGGTCTGTGGTACTTAGGGTTTTGGCCGTCGTACCGTCGCATGAGCTGATATATTCCTCGATAGGCAATCGTACTGTTCGAGTAGCCCTGCGACTGCCGTGTCTCCGATCCCTTCGGGGGCTGGACAAGACGTCTTCAAGCAATCCTCCTTGGCAGTTTGACCGTCGGAAGAGCAAGCGTTAGGAATTTTCCATGCCGCTTTTTACTTGAGGTTAGGCTCATTTTGGAGAGCCCCGATGAGTCATAACCACTCCGCGCTGGTATGGGATGATCTCCGATAGTCTTTCAGGCTTTATATGACTTGCCGTTAAGACCCTGAAGCTAGGAATTTGGCCTTTGCTTCGTTTGCTGGAATTGCGTCCTCTGTATCGAGACGAATGTCGTGGTTGTCTCTAGGTTGCTGGTGAACGGTCGAGGTTTGGAACTAGGGATTTCGCCGTGGCTCCTTTTGGTGATGTTGCGTCTGCTGTATCGAGATGAACGTCGAGGTGGTGACCACTCCATGTGGGATGATCTCCGGTGGTCTTTCAGGCTTTATATGACTTGCCGTTAAGACCCTGAAGCTAGGAATTTGGCCTTCGCTTCGTTTGCTTGGTGTGTCCTAATCCTGTTGGAGGAAGAACGTTGTTGTTGACATCTCGTCTGCTGTATCGGGACGAATGTCGTGGTGGTGACCACTCCATGTGGGATGATCTCTGATTGTCTTTTCGGTTTTATATGAGTTACCGTCAAGACGTTGAAGCTGGGAATTTGGCCTTCGCTTCGTTTGCTTTGGCGTGTCCGAATCCTGCTTGGGGAAGAACGCTGGGGTGACATTTCATCTGTTGTATCGAGACGATCGTCGAGGTGGTGACCACTCCGCGCTAGTGCGAGATAATCTCCGATTGTCTTTCAGGCTTTATATGACTTGCCGTCAAGACGTATGAAGCTAGGAATTTGGCTTTTGCTTCGTTTGTTTTGTCACGTCCGAATCCTGTCGGAAGAAGAACGCTGGGGTGACATCGCGTCTACTGTATCGAGACGAACGTCGAGGTGGTGACCACTCCGCATTGGTGCGAGATGATCTCTGAATGTCTTTCAGGCTTTATATGACTTGCCGTCAAGACCCTGAAGCTAGGAATTTGGCCTTTTGCTTCATTTGCATTGGCGTGTCCGAATTCTGTTGGAGGAAGGACGCCGTAGTGACATTTCATCTGCTGTATCGAGACGATCGTCGAGGCGGTGACCACTCCGCGCTGGTGAGAGATGATCTCCGATGGTCTTTCGGGCTTTATATGAGTTGTCATCAAGACCCTGAAGCTAGGAATTTGGCCTTTGCTTCGTTTGTTTTTGTCGCGTCCGAACCCTGCTGGAGGAAGGACGATCCAGTGACTTCGCGTCTGCTGTATCGAAACGAATGTCAAGGTGGAGTTGGGATTTTGCCGTCGCTCCGCTCTGTTTCGACCATGGGGTCTTTCGTTAACGTTGCATCAACATCCTGCTGGACTGCGAAGGAACGCCATTATTGACATTGCGTCTGCTGTAACGAGACGAATGCTGAGGTGGAGCTGGATTTTGCTGTCGCTCTGCTCTGTTTCGACCGTGAGGTCTTTTGTTGATGTTGCTTCTGCATCCTACTGGACTGCGATGGAATGCCGTTGTTGACATTGCGTCTGCTGTATCGAGACGAATGCTGAGGTGAAGCTGGGATTTTTCCATCGCTCCTCTTGATGGTGTAACATCCATGTCCTGCTGGAATGAGGAAGCCCACCGTTGTTGGTCTCCAGGCTGTAGATGTGGCCAATGAGATTTGGAACTAGGGACTTTGCCATGGCTCCGTTTCGTTGCAACTCTGAGGTCGGTTGTTGACGTCATGTCTGTATCTGATTAGAGTGAGGAGAAACGCCGTTGGTGATCTCTAAGTTGTCGATGTTGACGTCGAGACCCTGAAGCTCGGGATCTTCCTTTGCTTCATTTGTTGACATCGTGTCTGTAATATTGCGACAAATGTCGAGATTGTCTCTAGGTTGTCTATGAACCGTCGAGATTTGGCTTCGCTTTCTGATGGAGCCTGTTAGGAAGGTATGGTTCCCTCTTTATCTGTGCCCCTGGATTGTATACAGGGATCGATGTGATTTCACCTGTAGGGCAAAAAGTTTCATTCTTTCATTTTTTTTATTCTTTCCGTGATGCTCTATCATTTCAGCTGTTTATATCGCGAAAATCGCGATTACCCAATCATTTCGGCTATTTTTTGTGGTGCCCAATCATTTCGGCTATTTTTCTTTTTACTCGCTGCTTTTTATTGCGAGTTGCCCAATCATTTCGGCTATTTTTCATGCATACATTTTTACTTGCTGATTTTGCTTGCAAGTTGCCCCATCATTTCGGCTATTTCGTATGCATTTTTTTTGGCTCGCTGATTTTTTCTCGCCAGTAGGGGATTTGGGATCTGATACCAATCTTGGCATCAGCATCGCTGCGACTGGAATATTGCCAGGAGCGAATCATCATTTGCCGTAAAAGGACTTGGAATTTGATACCGGTCTAGGCATCAGCATCGCTGCAACTGGGATATTGCCAGGAGAGAATCATCATTTGCCTTGAAAGGGCTTGGAATTTGATACCGGCTTAGGCATCGGCATTGCTACAACTGGGATATTGCCAGGAGCGAATCATCATTTGCCTCTGTCGATGTTAAACAAAGGTGGCTTAGTAAACAGGGTTAAGGGTCCTGTCGGCTAAGGCTTTTGACTTCATGAGCCGTAAGGGTCTCACAAAGGTATTTCTCCCTACAAGTCGTGAGGATCTTGTAGGTGTGTTTTCTCCTTGGGAATCGTGAGGATTCCTAAGTGCATGTTCTCTTGTAAGTCGTAAGGATCTTACAAAAGGGTTTTCTCCTTATAAATCGAGAGGACTTACAAGTGTTGTTTGCTGTACAAACATATCCCTAGTCACGGATGGGACTTTGTTAGGGAAATATTTATTCGTGCCCGTGGATTGTATACAAGGGTCAATATGAGCCGCTTGTAGGGCAAAATCGAAGGTTGTGGGGGTTGCTTAAGAACAGGTTAAGGTTTCTGTAACTTAAGACTTTCAAATCTTATGAGCCGTGAGGGTCCCATAAGAGAGTTCTCCTTACGAGTCGTGAGGATCTCGCAAGTGTAATTTCTCCTTAGGAATCGTGGGGATCCCTAAGTGTGTTGCTTCCTTTGTGAGTCGTAAGGATCTCACGCGGGTGGTTTCTCCTCACAAGGTCGAGAGGACCCTGTAAGTGTCTTTTAACGAGGTTGCGCCCTTTCGGGTTTTCACAAACACTCGCGCGGTAGCCCTGCTGTTTTTACTCACGGAGCCCTTTCGGGTTTTCATCCGTGCCCATTTTGCTTATGGACATACCGTTTTCATTTTTTCATTTTTTTCTCTAACGAGCTTGCGCCCTTTCGGGTTTTCACAAGACTCGCCGGTAGCCCTGCTGTTTTTACTCACGGAGCCCTTTCGGGTTTTCATCCGTGCCCATTTTGCTTATGGACATACCATTTTTTTTTCTTTTTTTTTTTAACCACACCAGCCTGAGGATGCCGTGGGTTGATAGTGGTTTAATGACGTTTCGGTCATTTGCAAGTTTTAGGACATTGCGGTCCGTCGTTAGTTTAGGGACGTTTCGGTCCGCAGCCAGTTTTAGGACATAGTGGTCCACCGTCGCCGTAGTTGAGGCGATTCTCTAGTTTACTGACTTTTTGGTCTACAGCCAGTTTTAGGACATAGTGGTCCATCGATAGTTTAACGACATTTCGGTCTATGGGGCTTTCCCTATGAATGAGCATGATGCCCCCGGCATATCCATCTTTTTCGGAGCATGTAGTTGTGGCGGGCTCACCTTCCAGTTTTCGGACAGCGCGAGTTTGCCTTGTTGGTATTGGTCTTTAACCCAGTTTTTGAAGACGAAGCAATTTTCGAGTGGGTGATCCATTACTCTGTGGTAGGGACAATAGTTAGGATTGTCAACGTCACCTGGCAGCAACAGACGTTTTGGATCCGGCAAAGTGATGAGCCCGCTGCGCACCGCTAGCCCGAACAGTTCCTTTGTTTTATCTCTGGGAAACGAGTAAGGGCGTTTCAACTTCTCATTGAGGTATCGTGGCTTGTTGTTTTGACGACCAAACGGTTTCGGGTCACTCGGCTGTTGTTGGGCGTTGGCGACGAAAGTCGCTTTTCCATTCCCCTTATCCCTTTTGTTCGATCCCTTCTTTGCGGGTCCGAGATTCTTTTCGGGTAGCGTGCGATTGCGCAGTTGAACGTTCTCGCAGCTCTTCTTTTCTTCCTCTTTTCCTGAGGTGGATTCTTTGAAGAGAGGGCTGAGAGTCATTTCTTCTTCAGAATTGCTCCCGAAGGTGAGAGCTTGCGATCTTCTGCCATCGACCATGTAACCGTTGCCGGCAGTTTTCATATGTTCATTTGTCGTGCTTCTCTGTTTCGGACGAGCTTTGCGCTTCAATCGCTGAACGTGCTGCCGGTGAGTAACGTATCCCTGCCACCAGTTTTTAAAGGCATTGCATTCTTCAGTAGGGTGTGCAATCTTCTGATGATATAAGCAGAAGTTAAGATGCATGTCCGCTTCATCAAGATATATATCGGTGGGAGAATTTCCTCTGAAAGAGGGGAGCTTCATTCCCATCGATATGGCTTTGGCGAATCTTTTCCTCATCTTGAACCTTCTTTTATTTGTGGCGGATGTACTTTGATCCGGTGGGAGTGTTTCGACCCTTTCATCTAGTCGCCGGCGTTTGGCTTTCTCGAATATGGCCATCTCGCGCTCTCGATCAGCTTTGCTTTTAAGACGGGCTTCGTTCAGGAATGCATCAATCATTTCGTATGATGGTCCTGGAAATTTTGGCTCAGGATCTACCCTCAGCTTCTCTGTATAAGGAGCTTCTTCATCATTTATTGACGAGTGAGAGATCACATGGCAGCTTGCCACATAATCTTCAGATTCATCCGACGAGTCTTCTCCATTGTCATCATCTCCGTCCTCAAGGACGTAGCTGAGGAACTCTTGGAGCGTGATTGGAATCCGCGCCTTCTGGTTATACTCTTCCAGCACGTCAATCTGTTTCTGCAAATCCGTGCGCTTGTCGCTGGGCTTCACGGGCTTCTTGGATTTCTTCTTGTTTTTCTTTGAAGATTTTGACGGCTGGATGTGAGTGCTGGGGCCTTCGCCATCGATCTTTGGAGTTGGGCGCGGCTTCAGCATCCCTTCGACGATATGGGGTTCTAGCGAGTTCTTCCACTCGATCGCCGGGCATGTCTGGAGATCATTCAGCATCTTTTTGGTTTTGGCTGACAGCACGACCTCCCACGAAGCTTCTTCAACAAAAGAACAAGTTGCCCCCGGTGTGTCCGTCTTCTTTGGAGTGTGCGGTTGTGGTGGGTTTATTTTCCACTTATCGGACAACGCAAACTTGCCTCGTAGATACTGATCCTCGATCCATCCTTTAAAGACGAAGCAATCCTCGATCGGGTGACTTACCGTTTGGTGGTGAGGACAATAATTGGGATCGTTGACATCGCCTGGCTGCAACGGACGCTTTGGACTCGGCAGATTGATGAGTCTGTTGCGCACTGCCAGCTCGAACAGTCTTCTCGTTTTATCCTGGGGAAACGAGTAAGGACGTCCCAGTCTCTCCTCGAGGGATGGGCGTGGACGCACGTTGTTTTGGCAAACAACCGGCTTTAAGTTGCTCGGTTGTTGTTGAGCGTTGGCGACGAAGGTTGCTTTCCCTTTGCCCTTTTCATTCCAAGGCTCCGTCTTTAAAGAGGAAGGCCTATAGCCCATCTGGTCCATTTGGGCCAGCTTGTCAATCAAGGCCTGGAAGGTGGTCGGCTTGTAGAACATCATGAACTGTGAGATGGTCGCTTGCGGATCAAGGGTACCCACAAACATGCCTACTGCAGGAGCCTCTTCTATGCGTTGTTCGCATTTCGACCATAGGTTCCGCCATCGTGTTGCGTATTGGACCCATGTTTCTCCTGGCATTAATCAGTGCTGTTATCGGGGTGCGTCCACTAGCACTCGCGAATCTCTGTGTAAACAGCAGCTCCATCTCCGTAAATGTCTTGATAGAGTCATTTGGGAGTTCAGAGTACCACTCAAATGCCGTTTCCGACAGGCTGCCAACAAACTGGCGGAGCAGCAATTTATCATCACCTCCAGTGTTGCCGCACATGGCTCTAAATTGAGTGACGTGCTGATGCGGATTTCCCGTTCCCTTATATACGTGGAACTTAGGGATCGTATATCCCGGCGGGTAACTAATTTGGTCATACCATCCCGGGTAGGGTCGTCTGGTTCTAGCAATTTGCCCAGCCGGTTCATTTTCCTGGTGAGCTCGTATTTGCCGAGCTATATGGTCATCCAGTGTGGTCTTGGAAATGGTTTCTTCCTTAGCTGCTGAAAGAGCCGGAGGAGGATTCGATGTCTCTCCTTTGTCATCTTCAAGGACAATCGGAGGATCTTCAGCAGGAGGATCTTGTTGGATCATCATCCCTACCATATCTTGGAAGAGAAGCGCCATTTGTTTTATGCTAGCCGCTTGCTCTGCGGCTTCTTTGTCCTTCTTTTCGAGGACTCTGCGTAAGAAGTCAGCATCAGTTTCTTGTTCGTGACGCTGTTCTGATGATGCCTCTGGGCTTTCTTTTGGCTCGGTAAGTGCGGCCATTGTAGTCAGCATCTCTTGAAGCTTCTGCTGTTGCTGTTCTTGAGCTTTTGTCACGGATCGGGTGAGCGGTCGGTGACCCGTCGAAGCACGGCTTTCCTCCTTTCCGGAAGCCATATAAACGGTGTGCGGCACTATTCCCCCAGACTTGGGGTGTTTGTGCTCTGCGCTTTTACGGTTCGCCATGTTCATAGGGGAATTTTGCGGCCTCCTTTTCTTTTGAGTGATTGACGTTGAGGGAGCCGTCGCAGTGGGTACCGGAGTAGCTGTTGCTTTTTCTGATCTGACAGAGTAGTCTTTCTCCTGCCGAACTTTCATCTTTTTCTGTCGGCGGGGATAGTCTTGATCCATCGCGGAGTCTTGGACTTGACGCCAGACCTTGTAAATTTTAGAGGATAGCCCTTGAGAGGACTGTTCTGGCTTGGCTTCTGCAACATTTCCTACTGGAGGAGGGGATCTTTTTAGTACGGCGGTAGGAGAGTTTCTGCGCACCGTGTTCAGCAATTCAAAGCTGTTCCCGATTGGAACAGTAGCATCGGTCTCTACCGTTGGAGCAGGTGGAGTAAGTCCAGACGGAGAGATGCCCCCAGCCTTTCTTACTCGGTGCCAGTGACGACGTCGAGCATGTCGTGCGGATGAGATCACCTCCGTTGTTGGATAAGCTTCTTCATGCCCCCTGCTTTGAGGAGAGACTGTTATTGGTGCTAGCCTATCGAAGACTGACGCCCGTTGAGAAGCAATGTTTAATCTGTCAAAGACAGACCTCTGAGCAGGGGAAGCAGCTTTGAGGACCTCGCCTGGAGCAGCAACCGGAATGGCCAGCCTTGTAAAAACTGACTTCTTGGAAGGAGGAGCCTTTCCAATGATTTCGTCCGCTTGAGTCGGGATAGCTATCCGCTTTGGGATGGCAGCTTCGGGTATCGCGGGTTTGCAGACGTTCTGGCCCAGTCTGTTGAAAACTGAGGTATTGAAGCTGGACGACCCGTTGATAGGGGTCGCGGCAGTGGTAAGCCGATCAAAGACCGACTTCTTTGGGGCTTCTTTCAACGTCATTGTGGCATTGAAGCTCAACGGTGGGAGCATGGTCCCGAAGAATAATCCAGTGGTGGCCTGAGTTACCTGCTCCACTGGCATCTTGAAAAGGGAGGCCGCTTGGGGCCCATAAGTCACTCCTCCAGCAAGGACCGAGTGAGAGTTGCAGTTGCAGGCAGTGCAGTTTGAAGCCATTGATCTTCTGTTTTCTGCACGGAGCAAGACACCAAATCTTAGTACCTCGAATCCACAGGCAACCATAGTAAACCGCGATTCGTTCGCGAACACGACACACGAAGTGTGGAGTGGAAAGAGGAAAAGGTCCCACCGGGCGTGCCAGAATCTGTTCCCCTCCGAACGGCGGCCGAGACATGAGAACGTCTCGCCTAAGGTTCGGGGCAGATGCTAATTGGTGCTATCCGTCCACCTCTTCGATGATGCCAAGTTGATTTATGACACCGTGTATCGAAGGTTTAGACGGATGCGGCCGATATAGCAAACTTCGTCAGATTCCCCCTCGCTCGAGGGGTTTTTGATTGTGGGGACGCTCTTCCCTGCAGGCGCAAGCCCCTGCAGTTAATTACGCTACCGCACCGCGGTAACAACTTTCTCCTTCTCCAGCTAGTCACTTCGTGTCGTGGGTGTTTGTTTTGTTTTTGGTTTCCCGTGGATTGTATACGGAGACTGAGTTATGTCGTCGCCCGTAGGGCGTGGACTAGTCCAAATCCGTATTATCTTAGATTTGGGTTTGGGGGTTTGGTTTAAGGATACGTTAGCCATTTTTGAGGCTAAGATCAACTTAAATGTTTGTTAAGGATACGTTAGTCTAGTTTGAGACTAAGATCAACCTAACGGGATCATTTAGATCCGACAAAAGAGCATTTGGGCTCTATTGTTCCAGTTTAGGGACATAGTGGTCCACTTAATGTATGGTTGTCGGGACCCATCACCTCTCTGACGACGTTGAAGGATTACAACGACAGATGTCAAAGGAGTTCAGAGATGTACCCTTGAACCAAAGTTGATTGGGGGATTTATAGTCCAATTTGGGACTAAAGTCTGTTTAAAGGTGTAAGGATACGTTAGCCATATTTGAGGCTAAGATCAACTTAAACGGTTGTTAAGGATACGTTAGTCCAGTTTGGGACTAAGATCAACTTAACAGGATCGTTTAGATCCGACAAAAGAGCGTTTGGGGGCTCTATTGTTCCAGTTTAAAGACATGGTGGTCCATTGCCAGTTTAGGGACATGGTGGTCCAATACCAGTTTAAGGACATAGTGGTCCATCGCCAGTTTAGGGACGTGGTGGTCCAATACCAGTTTAGGGACATAGTGGTCCATCTCCAGTTTAGGGACATAGTGGTCCATTGGTAGTTTAAGGACGCATAAGTCCGTGGGTTTAAGGATCCCACAGTCCATATGGGTGTGTTTAAGGACGCATTAGTCCGTTAGTTTAAGGACGCATAAGTCCGCGGGTTTAAGGACCCCACAGTCCGTATCTTGGTTTAAGGACGCATAAGTCCATGAGTTTAAGGACCCCACAGTCCGTGTTGATGTGTGGTTGTCGGGACTCGTCACCTCTCTGAAGACGTTGAAGGATTACAACGACAAATATCAGAGGAGTTCAAAGATGTACCATTGAACCAATGAGTTGGTTGAAAGAGCAGATGTGTTCAGTTCAAGATGATTTGAGGACTTATGGCCAGTTTGGGCTAAGTCCAATTATGTTTGAAATATTGGCCCTTTGTTGGCTCATTGAAGGAGAGGCTTTGCCTCTAGAAACTTAGCCAATTGGGCTAAAACTAGTGTTAAACACTAAAGACCAACAGTGTTGAACACTGGGATTAAGATTAGCAAGTTAGTGTTTAACACTAAAAGATAATCAGTGTTAGCAACAGGGCTTTCAAATTAGTGTTAACACAAAAGCAAATCAGTGTTAAACACCGGTAGCAGAGATTTCAAACTAGTGTTAAACACTAAAGCAAATCAGTGTTAAACACCGGGAACAGAGTTTTCCAATTAGTGTTAATCACTAAGAAAATCGGTGTTAAACACTGCAAATAGAGTTTTCCAAATTAGTGTTAAACACTAAGAAAATCGGTGTTAAACACTGCAAATAGAGTTTTCCAAATTAGTGTTAAACACTAAGAAAATCAGTGTTAAACACTGCAAATAGAGTCTTCCAATTAGTGTTAAACACTAAGGAGGGAGGGGTCACGTGCGGACACGTGAGAGCGCCCTGATTTCCCTTATTTTATTCTGCAGATCAGTGTTTAACACTTTTAATTTCCTGGCCATCACGTGTGGGCACGTGATGGAGGCCCCCGCTCTAGTCTGTTAGAATGCTCATTAGGGGTCACGTGGTGACACGTGAGGGCGCCCTAAATGTGGAGCCAGATCTCCTTTGTTTTACCCTCAAATCTGCGAATAAGTGTTAAACACTTTTGTTTTTATTTCGAGCATCACGTGTTGACACGTGATGGGGATTTATGCGCTGACTGTTAAAACGTTTGCTAAGGGGTCACGTGGTAAACACGTGAGAGCGCCCAAAGCATTCATTTCCATTGATCTTTCTTTCTGCGTTTTGGGAGTCACGTGGGAACACGTGATGGCATCAAAAAGTGGGGCCAGATCCCCTTTATTTTGTTCTGCAAACAAGTGTTAAACACTTTTAATTTTCATAGCCATCACGTGTGGGCACGTGATGTATAATCATGCCCCGATTTATTAGAACATTTATTAGGGGTCACGTGGTAACGCGTGAGAGCGCCCAGAATTGTTTCTGCCTTTGCTTTTGTTCCATATATAATGAGGGTCACGTGGGAACACGTGAGACATTGCCTCAAAGCTTTCCTCTTCTCATTTTTGGGGGATCTGTTCAGGGGTCACGTGGGGCACATGACCTTAGTCTTTTCATGCGCAGAGATCTTTTAAGTCTCCTTATCTTTAAGAATTAAATTCTTATTTAGGGTAAAACCCTAATTTTTGTTTTGGAGGAATTAAATTCCTGTTGTGAAAGAATTAAGTTCTTATTTTGGGTAAAACCCTAATTTTATCCCAAAGGAATTAAATTGCTATAATTTTGTGACCATTGAATTCCCAAAACTTAATTCCTCCTTTATGTCTTGGATCTGCATGGCAGGATCTCAACCCAATGAGAATTAAATTCTCAATTCATGGGTAGATGTGCACTTTGCAGATCCTCCACCAGAGAAAGAACTAAGTTCTTTTCTGTATATAAGAGTTAAACTCTTTTGAGAATTAAATTCTCTTTTTAAGCCTCTCTTTTCTTACCTAGGGTTTTTCTTTCGCAGAGAATTAAATTCTCCTCTCTCTGTTTCTTCTCTCCCCCAAGGCGGTCTCTTCTCTTCTCTTCTTGGCTCCTATTTATAGGAGAAGGAAAAGAATCAATTTGTTTAGCAAATCTCTCATTGAAAGATTTGATTTGATTGTTGAGAGATTTGATTTATATTTATCATTAATCTGGGCCTTTAGATCATTCAGTGAATTTTATTCACCGTGGATTTTAAATCCAAAAGATATTCTATTTGTTATTCTGGTGAGATTTTCAGGGAAATCTTTACTTGTCCAAGATTTCTCCATAAATTGGTGATTTTTAATCACCCTTGGATCTTTAATCCAACGGTCCCCATAATCCTTTTCCATTTGGAAAGATTTAGAAGCTTTTAGAATTTTAATTCTATTTCGAAAGATTTAAATGATCTTTTTTCAGAATTTAATTCTGTTGAACAGCAAAGCTTTTACAGCCAGTCACGTGTTGCCACGTGACCCCCAATTGAGTCCTTTTCTCAATGTTTACTTACGCTTCAGTTGTAACCATCACGTGTCAACACGTGACCATTGGTCACGTGTGAGCACGTGACACCTCATTGAGGTATTTCCTTCAGCTGTTTGTTTACGCTTCAGTTTTAACCATCACGTGTCAACACGTGACAATTGGTCACGTGTGAGCATGTGATTCCTGATTTTTAATCAGGGAACAGATTTTAGAATTTAATTCTATTCATTATTTTAGAGGCCTCAAAAGCCCATCACGTGTCTGCACGTGACCCATAGTCACGTGTGAGCACGTGATGCCCCATTGGGGTCTTTTCTGAGTTTATATTATATTTTTTAACTCCTCCAGCGGGTTCTTAAAAGTCCATCACGTGTGGACACGTAATTCCTCATAACTTTTGATCCCGGATGAATTACGAGGCCCATAATATATCTATTTCTCATTCGGGAGTTTGTCAAAAAACAGCCCGGAAGATACTGGTTCGCATTTCCTTAAGTATATCGCTGCCATTTGATATCTTGGACTCTTTTGCGCAGAAATTTTTGGCGGGAACACTGTTGTCTATCCAGACAAACCTACTGTTGCCTGACCTCGTGTTGGCATTAGTTCTTGACTACTGAATACCTGACCTGACACATATAACTTGGGGGTATGGGGAAATCAAAAGTGTAAACTAAAGTGTAACTTAAAAGGGTATTACTTGATCCGTGGTCCCCGGGGGTAACGGAACAGAGCCATTCGTGACTCTTACATTTTCCTGATCCGTGGTCGCGGGGGACAACGGGACAGAACCACTATTGGTTCCCATCTTCCTGATCCGTGGTCCCGGGGGGTAACGGGACATATCCTTTGAGTTACATGGAGGATTACTCAAATTGATTTCAAAGACTTTAGGATAGAAAACCTGATAGAACAGTTTAGTTACCCACTGCACACTACCCTGCACGGCTTGTTTCATATTATTGCTTTATTCATGTTTATTTCTGCTTTGCCTATTATACTATTCATATTATATTATTGGTTGACATGACGCGCTGACGTCTGGGTTTTGCATGGCTCAGATTCTTTACCACTGTCGCTGTCCGAGCAGGAGTACTTCAGCCAGCAGGCTGATTTATGAGTTATGTAGTGGTTAGTTTTATTTCCTGCATTCTTATTTCCAGATGTGAGCCCGCATTATGGGACATACTTTTCTATTATTGTATTGGATCATTTGCTTCCGCATTTATTTATCATTGACTCTTGTTATTCTGGATTGTGGACATGTTTTAGATTGTTTTATCTTGGTCTTGATATCTCTACAGCCGTAATGTGACTGTGGATGGATACTTCCTACCCACAGGTAGCATGGTTGGTTATGTCACGTGCCCAATCTAGCGTACTCTGGAAAGCGGGGCGTGACACGAGTCATCTGAAAGTGGGGTTTATATAGTGGTCGTGTGGAGCGAGCCAGCCCGAGATTCTCGCCGTCAGTTACGCTCCCTCGTTACGCCCGCGTTGATGGCGAGATCCGCTCATTAATAAGGGGGGAGGGGGAATGCGCCCGCCTGGGGCGCGGAACGTGGGGCGGAGGATATCTCGCTTTGGCAAGATATGCGGAGCCGTTATGGAGGCGCTTGGGCTCCGAGCTCTCAGTCGATCGGGGAAGCCGAGGAAGCTCGGCTTGCCAGATGGCTCGGGACGAGCCGGGAGGCCGAGGTAGCTCAGACCTGCAACAGCTGGGAGATGGGCAAAGGGGGCGTAAGCTCGACTGCTGGATTGCTCGGGGGCAAGAAGTGGGGACGTAAGCTTGGAGACGAGGTCCGAGGAAAGTCCCTAATGTAACACACCGATTTTACCTCCGCAGCCCCAGGAGCCTAGTGGGCTTACGTAGACGACACGTCATCCGCTACGTATCGTGATCTGAGGAATTCCCATTTATGAGCATCATCAGCAAGCATTAAGTATGAATATTAATTATATTTGTTTTTATTCGTTTCGATCTACCGATGAATTGCATGAAGAAGTTTAGAATCTAAGGTAACGAAAAATTCAAACATATGATAATATGTTGCAACGATTTTCAACGACCCAAATTAGTAGATATCTAACAATTTTCGGCATTCCATTCACGGATATGATGGACATGATAAAATGCATATGATATCCTAGCGGTTTACGAACAATAAAAAAAATACCTATCATTTAAACAAAGTTTACACGGTAAATAATGGTTATAAGTTGTAGACACTGTTCAGACATTAACATAACAAAACACATCTTCTAAAATTCCATCCACAGACGTTTGTTTCCTATGCCGTCTTCAACTTTCTCCTTGGATGTGTGAGGTGAAATTGGATGAAGTGGCGGCAAAAGAAAATGTTTGCTATATTTTCATGTGCAGACCCTCATATATCCTGATAGAATCGGGTTTTGTCCTTAGCTCATGCACTGGGCCTCTTAAACAATAAAAAAGCATGTGGTTTAAAATATAAAATTCTTCGGTGTCTTTGATCTTTAGAAGCAATCCGATTTTGCTTGAGAACACTCATGGTCCAGGGCCTTTTGGTTGGAGGATTATGAAAGAATTGGATTCTGGAATTTCAAAAGTTGAGAGGATTTCATAATTTTGTATTTGGTTGTGAGATTTGGATTTGTAGAATTCCTTTGTTTTTTTATTGAGGTCCATTACAAAACAAGAATCCTGCAATCATAAAAAATTTGGAGAATTTGGAAGGATTTGGCACTATTCATTGTACTTTTAGATAGGACCCTGATACTTTATTTATTTAATAATTCTTTATCTATCTCTCTCTCTAAAATACTAAAATCCAAATCCCAATTTCTTTTCATCCACCAAACAAAAATTATAAGGATCTATAAATCTAATATTAGGAATTCAATACCAACCAAACAGCAAATTACCAAATCCAGAAATTTTCCACCGTATTATTTTGGAATTCAAATTTCATAATCTTTGCAACCAAACAGCCCCTTAGCCAATCCACATAGGGGCCTGTTTGGTTGCAGGATTAGCATGGATTTGGATTTTGGAATCCTAGGATTCCATAATTTTGTGTTTGGTTGATGAATTTGGATTTTTAGGATTCCTTTGTTTTTTATGGGGGCCCACCACAAAACAAGAATTCCTGAATCCTAAATTTTTTTTAAGCATTTTCAAGAATTTGACACTATTCATTGTATTTTTAGATGAGACCCGTGTACTTTATTTATTTAATAATCCTCTCTATATCTATCTCTCTCTAAAATTCTCAAATCCAAATCTCACTTTATTTTCACCAACCAAACGAAGATTACAAGAATCTACAAATTCAATATTAGAAATCCAAAACCAACCAAACAATAAATTACCAAATTCAGAAATCATCAACCGTGCTATTTTGGATTCCAAATTTCATAATCTTTCAACCAAACATGCCACATGCTAGTTTTATCGTATTAGTTAGTTTTTAAATATTAATTCTCTCTGTCTCTCTGTGTCTCTTTCATAGTAGAGTCTTATCTCCAGAGCTTCAATCCTATTACTTCATATTCTTCTTATTCTTATTCTTTATCTAACCTTATATCCTCTTCGCTATTTCATATATTTCATAACTAAACCATGATCCTTGGTGCCCGAGTCCTAAGAAGTCTATACCCAATCCCTACATTAATGAAACAAAATATGCTTCAAAGAGATCAATTATAGGACTTTTAGTTTTCTTTTGATTTTTCGAAATAACCAATTCCTCGTTAATGACTTCATACTAAGAAAGTTAATGATTCATCTTGTTCAAATTTCAAAGTTCCCATCAATTCACCATTTTCACATTAGGTTTTGGATATGAAAATGCTTAACCTGCCAACATAAACTACTGGGTTAATGATTTTTTAAAGTGATGGAAAGGGGTTCAAGTCCTAAAGTTACCCCGTCTGTTAGCCAATCATCAACTCAACCCGATATCCTATATGAAATCTTTCTGGGATTGTTTTTAATGATGTAGGACCTCCTAAACATGAGGATTTTGGGGAAACAACCTCCAAACCCCGGATTTTGCAAATACAAACCCCCAACTTATCCGTTAACTAAATACAACCATTATTTTCGTAACTCGGCTAAAAGCCTGGCTTAAGCATGACCGGGGGTAGAAAGGGAGAAATGAAGTCTCAGCTACTTCCTGCATTATGCAAAACCCCTATTTTCCCTCTCTTATGCAAAACTCATGGACTCTCTCTTAAATCTTTCTAATATCTCAAAACTCTCTGTGATTATGGACAAAACCCCTATTTATGTTAATTACTTATACTTTTGTGAGGATAAGTTTAACAAATAAAAATAGAAATCCTTCCTAAATTTTCCCTATGCTGGGCTATTCATGTCACCATTTGTTTAGATTTTGAAATGATACTCTCTCTTTCTCTGACCAAATAAAATCTTTCCAGTTTCCACCTTCCTCCTCTCTTTCAAAAATAAAAAAAAATCTTTATTTGAAAAGTCCATATAAAATTTTTTTTGAAAGAAAAGCTATACTTAAAACCCCATGTCATAAAATGGAAAAAATGTTCTTACTGATGCTTGATGGAAAATGTAAATAATTTTTTTGAAAAGATCACTTAAAAAAGAAGGAATGCATACCAATCTTTATAAATATGTATAGCTCTTCTCCTACAATATTATATTGGGCTCAATAAATTAAGAAGTTTTATAATAAGTAAATTATGATAAATAAAAGATACCAAAAAATCAATATTATTTCTTTTTATATTTATATGATGAATGAAGCTATGGTATTTGTATACCTGCTTTACAAATTAAATTCTTTTATCATTTTATATGCAACGCAAGCTTCTTTTGTTCCATATGCATCGCAACTACAAAGAACACGTGTATAGCTTAGTTACAAGTTTTGGAGGTTGTATTTACACTATAAAAGATTTGGGGGTTGTTATCAAAATCCCAACAATGTGGGGGTTTCGAGATAAAAAGAAAAACCTTTAAAAAAAAATTCCCGCCAGTTTACCTACCATAGTTAAATATTTCTACAAATAACTTAAAAAATCTTAACAGATTTGAGATTAACAAAATCCTTTCCTTTTTTATTCTAAACCTAAAAAGAGCTTTTTTTCCCGTTAGAGCCCAAGTTTCGACTGATCTCCTTCTCCAAAAAAAATCTCCAATTCTCTCGATTTTGTTGTACTCCACAATCTATTCGAAGGTAAAATTTTGCCATAATTTCACTTTCTTTTTGTCATTTTTTCAAAATTTCAGAGGGTTTTCTGTTTTCGAGGTTTGTTTGTTTTAGGTTTAATTTAGGTTTCTTTTTAAAGAGTTTTTTTGGTTTCATGTTTTATACTTCATTGATCGCCGGGATTTAGAATTGGATGAAAAAGGGTCTCTTTTTTTTTATTTGATATGCTTGCACTTGATTGATTATAAAATGAGATGCTGCATATTTCTTTATTTATTTTTTTGGGTTAAAATTTGTGTAATAAGTTTGCTTGCCGGTATTACTGAAGATTGTTGCTGAAATTGTTGCTCGTTGGAAAATGATGCAGCTTTAGTTATATCGATTAATGGTGCCATCGTTGTAGATTAGAAAGCCTGCAATTTTAGGCACGACTCATGAGAGATCGGATAAATTTTAGGAACCTTCCTTTGCTGTGGGGCCTATGATTCCCTCCCTGTGAGGCCTTAGTTAGTTATGCCAGTTGGCAGTGGGCCCTCCATCGCCATAACAGAATTATTCCCTTTGCTCACAAATTGTTTGATATAATTCCTTCGATTCTGCACTACACCTGAGTCCTTGTGTGCTGCTGCCTCATTGATTCTTGTATCAAACCTCGACTAATTAAAAGCGTATTTTGCATTTTGCTCAAAGTTTGTGTAATTTTTGAACAGTCTAATTAAAATATCATGTTTAGTTTTATGTGTATTTACTTCTTATTTACACGATATAAACCATTTTATCACTCCAAGAAATGAATTTTAATAGTGAAGAAACATAATTTTTATCTGTAAAGCGTATTTTGGAATTTATATTTTGCTTTCTTAACAAGCAATCTATGTCAATCCTATTGAATTTCTAATGCATTATCACTTGCTATTTATTGTTATCTTACTTTTATTTAATTCCTCAATCAAGTGTTGTCAGCCCTCTGAGTAGCCATAAATGTTTTGCTATCTGCAGAAAAAGTTGCGCTCCTCGATGATTCTACTTTAACTTGGAAACCGTTATGGCCGGTGAAGGCAATAATCGGCCGATCTCATCAAAAAGGTTAAAACTAAAAGATCTCTCTAATGAGAATGGAAACATGAATCTTAAATCACCGGACGACTCTCCACTTTCGAAAGCTGAAGCACCGATCACAGATAACAATAAGATTTCTGGTAATGGCACAAATGGGCTTCTTGTATATTCAAGAATGAAACATGGTAATCACCCTAGCCCTAAAATTCTCGAATTAGAAACAGGAAATGCGAAGAGACCCAGAATTGACCATGAACTGCGGCCGCATGACGATCGATATTGGAAAGAGCGATTCGATCGGCTTCAAATGTCTTTAAAAGAAATCGATGAAAAGAGCTTGGAAAAAAATATGAACAGTAAGTCTTTTTTTTTTGTGCAACATCTCTGCTATTATAACCATAAAACTTGGGGTTAAGAAGGGAATTGATGACAAAATTCAACTAATATTGCTTAGTAGAATGCCATACGGAAAAGAGAAATTATTGTCAAAATTAAAAATAAGAAAAAATTCTAGCCAAATTCTGGATGACTAACTATTAATTACAAAGATTTAATATTAACTTAACTCATTAAATAAAAACAGCCCATTACTCTATTTTCTCCACCGTTATCCTAACTTACTTGACACATAAACTATCCTTTGATTTGATTTTATTTTATTAATAGGTATTGCTTAATTACACCTTAACTCTTCAAATAATTTAATTCTTTAATACTCATGCACGTGCAAACACACTAAGTATGAATAGTCATCTGAGATTAATCTCAGAAATTAAGTTATCTGAGATTAAATTCCTAAGTTATGGATTGGTTCTTTATTTTACACAGGAGTTAACATTTGATTTAATTTGTTGATGATTTTAGTTCTCAGAAGCTTATCGGCAGCTGACAGGAGCAGGTTTGCATATGAGTTAGAGAAAAGTGCACAACAGCTGAAAGCGTTGGAAGGTAGAGCAATATAATTATTTTCTATTTTGCCCCTTTTTGCTTTCACTTTAATGGATGTTAATTAACTTTTTTTTGGGTTAATTGTACAAACACCCATTTGTGAACTTTTATAACAAACACACCTCTCAAATAATTTATGAACACAAATCTTAAAACACTCAAATTTGACTGTAAACAGCCCAAATGATTTTCAAATTTTAAATTCACAACTTGTTTGTGTTGCTTAGAGTAGAATTCGAGTATTTTTGAGGTTTTTGGTATATGAATAGAGGGGTTTGGTTGTGCTGAAGCACTTGAGGGGGGGGGGGATGTTATAAGGGATAAACTACAGTCTACAGAGGTGTTTTGTGCTATTAACATTTTATTTTTAATTTTCTGCAACTAAATTCCTAAAGCATGCCTCGGTAAAAGCATAAAATCAATAAAATCAATAGTATTTTGAAAATAAGAAGTTTTGAAAACCACAACAAAAAGCAGTATGCAATTAATTTTTTCTCTTTATTTACTATTTTTTTTTTTTGCATTGTAGAGATCGAGACCGAGAGAGGAAGGTCTCTCAATATCTTAGGAAAACCTCTACTAGATAGGACTACATCGATCCCTGTTCGAGTCCATTCTCATATCGATCAAGTTTCAGAGAAGCAATAAAACAGTGGATGCAACCGAGAGATTCAAAATAAGCATTCTGAATATGATTGTATATGGTAAATGTATCATTCTTCTTAGATTATTTATTCGAGACAGAAGAATGTGGATGACGCTAACTTTGCTAATAGTGTAACTATTCCTTTATTTTCTTTCTTTTTTTCCCCTGATTGAAGGAATAGGCAGGTTTTACTTTATATTGCATTTGTAACCCTCAAGTGATTTATTGAACAACCCCTCTGGTCATCGACCAAGGGACCATTAAAAGCACTCAACTTCTACTCTCAATAACTTATATGAGACAACAATTTCAGTTTCTTGGAGTTGAAGTTGAGTCATCTTTAATAATTTTGTCAACGAGCAAAATAGGAGTTTAGGCTAATAAATCACCAAGGGGGTAGCTATAAGATTTTTCTTTTTCTTCTTCTTGCAACATGCCCTTTAGATTCTGCTTGGTACAAAGAGTGGAATCTGAAATAATTGCGGAAGCCTAACTGAAATAGTTGGGGTGGGGGTGGGGGTTGTGTGTGTGTGAGAGAGAGAATAGGATTATACTATCAATATACCAAAATTAAAAATTCTACACTACACTTACAAAGATAACACAATCGAATAGCTTAGCAAAAAATATACCAATATTATAAGTGGACAAACAAGCTACAATTGTGACAAACTAAACATATAGCAAATAAGAGCAATATCAAATACAAGTAATGAGCATATAGAGCGGAATATAATCTAGCATGCAATTTCTAAACTAATGAGCAATAAGAGAGTTAGAAATAGCAAATGCAAACACAAAGCTCTTTTTATAGTGGTTTGTGAGATTTCCTAGTCCACTTTCTTTAGACGCACGAGCCCGTTCCACTAAATACGTCTCCATCGAGACAACATATATTGCGCATCCACAACCAAACACGTCACTCGACACACAAGTGATTTTTCTCTCTTACAAGCTTCTCTCCCTTACAAAGACACCCTTGCATTCAAGCATCCTCACACAAAAGAAAGAAAAAAAACTTCTCTCACTCTTCTCTCTTACAAAAACACCATTGCACTCAAGGATTTCCATACAAAGACAAGTAGAGGGTTACAATGAAGCACAATTACTCGCAAAGGAGTTTCTCTCAAAGCTCTCTCTAATACTCTTACAAAGTATGGATGATCAAGTTAAGCTTTTGAATCTTTTGTGTGTGAGTGAATTGATAAGCAAATATAAACTCTCACAAGAGATAAGATTTTTGGCTTAAAATCATTTAGATATTGGCAATTGAAAAGCACAAGTAATTGAGTAAGAGATGCCAAGAAAAAAACTAATCCAAAATCATTTTATAACCCAAAGAAAAACAACTCAAAAAAAGTGGGGACAAGTAGAAAAAACACACGGCAGATGTATGAAGTTATAGAGCACTGACGTTTGGGCTTATATAAAACAAAATCCCCAACGGTTATATTTTTCAAAAAATCTTAACTACAGACATCTGAAGTTCAAATAGGGCAGACGTCTGAATAAGAAAAAGTTTGGCTAAATTATAATATCAGACGTTTGCCCTGATGAACTGCAGACATCTGTGTTCCTTATTGAAAAGCACAGAGTGCAAACCAGATGTTTGTGTTCCTTATTGAAAATCACAGAGCGCAAACCAGACGTCTGAAGTTTAAAAAGCCATTTTGAAGCTCTTCATCAGGCGTCTGGTCTATTGACCTTCAGATGTCCGTCTCTCATAAAATTAGGCCATATGAAAAACACAGAAAGAATCCAGATGTCTGAAGAAACATTGGGCAGACGTCTAAAGCACAAAACTTATGAAAATTGATATTTCCAAATGTCAGAAAATGAACAGTGCGCATACGTCTGAAGTTCAACGAGGCAGATGTCTGACAAGCATAACAATAGAAAACTTAGGGTTTTAAGAATACAAAAACTTTAAACTTGAAAACCCGAAGATTGTAAAACTTTTGAGCTATCATGTAAATCCCCGTTTCCTTTCTAAATGAAGTTTCCTATTTTCTGAATTCTAGTGATTACCTTATTCTTGTCTTCGTATATTTTTAGTTGGTTGTTAAGGTTGATATTTAAACCCTATCTTTTCCAGCTCTTTTGGAATTATAGTCCAAACCCTAAAGCTAAAACCCAAGATTTAAAACCAAAGCCGAAATAAACCAAAATGAGCAAAACACTTAACCTTAAACCAAATTTTAAACATTCAGCCCGTTTCCTTTTACCAAGCCCACACTTTTCTTTTAAATAAATTTCCTTATAAACCTAGCCGGCTCTTACTATTCCCCCCAGCCCACTCGAATTTTTCTTTAAATAAACCCTTTTATCAAAATCCCTCAGCCCAAACACATTAGATTTTTAGAATTTCCCCGGCCCACTTCATTCTCAGCACACTTCGTTTTTCTGGGAATTGATTTTCTTTTTCCTTGCTGCCGGCCCAGCCCTTTTCCCGCGGCCCGCTTCCTCATCACCTTAGACCCGACCCACTCTCCTGTTCATCTCCTCCCTTAAAATCCCCAACAGTAACTTCCCAAACTTGCGCGCGCAACCCGCCTCCTCCGCCGTCGCTCACGCCCACGCCCACGCAGTACCGTTGCCCTCGCCCCCACGACGCGCTCCTCGCGTCTCCCTTATCTCCTTCCCACCTCGCTCACCCCCTCACTTTTCCAGTTCCCTCATCTCTCTCTCCCTCTCGAAACTTACGAACCCATTTTTGCCCCGATCACTCGTCGCCCCATCGACGGCGACAACACCTCGACAACCCCTCGGCGACCCTCATTCACCCTCCTTCTCCCTCCACGACTCCTCCCTTCATCAACCGAGCCCCCACCAGTCATCCCCTGCACACAAACCCACTTCAACCAAGCTCGGCCACCTTACCCTCTCGACGCCGACGAGCCCCCATTGCACCTGAACCACGTCGTCAACCTCCACCTCCTCAGCATCATCACCATCACCATCACCATAATTCCCTAGCCCCATTGCTCACTTTTTCCCTCTCTTCAAAAATCACCCAAGCCCATTTGCAAGCGCTTCACTGTTGCACTTCGTCGGAGCGCCGCCGTCGACCGTCGTCAATCTCAGCACTACTCAAGAGATCCACAGAGTCCACTCTACACTTCCAGCAAGCACTTGACGGTTCCGGGGAACTCCGACGTCAAACCCGTGTCTCGAGCCAAGCTCGCGCGAACTTGTTTCGCGGCGTTCAACGCGCATTCGCGACATCGTTGCTGCCGTGCGATCCCGAGGTATTTCCAGGCAAGTGTTTACTTGCTTCATGCTAATATAGTTGTGTTACAAACCTAGATCACGTAGTTTACAAACTTACCGATTACCGATATATGTTACGACCTAAGTGCTCGATGCTAGATCCCGATGGAAATAATTGTCTAATTTGACGGAAACCGATATTTTCTGTTGGCCCTTATAATGATGGATATCGTGTATGAATCTCGCTGGAAAATACGATTGTTAGTGACAAAAATCGATACCCCCAAACATGCCGTTAAAACTAATATTTTCTCGTATCTGAAAATGAATAAATCACCGTAAACTACATACATTCTGGAACGATGCGTTCGAGGGCTTAAATCGAAGCCGACTCGACGAACTTTAACCTGATGTAAAATTCTAATGATTTCTGTTCTGTAACCGTGATGATAATTGGATCGGAATGCGGCTCTGGACTGCAGTCCAGAGCGTTTCTGATTATGGTGTTCTGTCCTAAGACCCGCGTCACTGTGTTTTCTGAAGACGTATGTTGCGGAACCCTGTAGTAGATTAAAGATATTTCTGTTAGTTAAACAAAACTGGTGGTTCCATTCCGATTCATAGCCGTTTGCTATTTTAAACTGTATTTAAAGGGGCAGAACGTATAACTGTACAGAACGGATTCTGAAATGACACCCTGAGGTTAAACTGTGTATAACTTTCAACGTACAGATGCGATTGAAGATCCGTTTATTGCGTTGAATACTTTATCGAGAACCCTAGATTTCATTTAACTGTGACATCGCTAAATTCTGAGTCCAACTAGGTGCAATTCGTGTCGCGAAATGGACGTTCAGTTCTGAAACTGAATTTCCAGCCGCGAGCACTTAAAATGAAATAGTTGTATCTTGAGAACCGGAATCCCGATTTAACTGAAACAAATTGTGATAAATTGCTGACTGAGTGTTCTATTTAACCTACTTGTATCATTTTGCTAGATTCGTAATATATTAATTTATGCAATTTATTTTAGTTAAAGACATGCATGTTGGTTCATAATATACATAGTTTATTGGTAGCATACAATACATATATCATTCCCTTGCCATTTATTCAGTGTTAGTGCGTGTGGACAGTGCATTATCGTGCGTGATAGTTGTTGGTTTAGGAGTGACGGGTACACCAATGGAAAGTGAATATTCGTGACCGTGATTGATACAGTGAACAGTGATGAAACCGTGCCGTTGGTATACCCGTACACAACTAGATCAAGATCATAAATAGTGTAAACCTGGGGAAAAAGGGGAAATCAAAGTGGAAAGAGTATCGTATTTAGCGGGACCGTGTTTAGAGGATGATCATTCAAACCGTGATACTGATACGTGTAGGATAGGATTTAGCGATCCGGCTGACAGGGTTATGTCCCGGGCATGTGGGCCGTGGTCTCGGGTATGTACGAGACTCCTGTTAAACATGATCCTCCTTCCACTATGTGATTTCAAACATGACTTAGAGACCGATAGGGACACATAACATATTCTGTATCATATAGTGACATAGCGATTACTTGTATTGTTCCTACACCAGTATTATCTCTTATACCTGTTTCATCTTATTATCATTTTATTGTTATTGTGTCGCTCTGACGACCTGAGTATGCATGCTCAGATTCCGCGGGAGGACCAGCACAGGAGACGGATCTACCCTTCGAGTTCACAGAGATATAGTCTGGTGTACTCCCTATCTTTACTGCTTTCCATAGAGTGATCGTGAGATTGAACTTGGTTAGTTATTGTTCTTATTATTTGTAATTTTGTGAACAATGGAATTTTAATGTAATAAATTAGTGATGTGATTCCTTTAATACTGCGCTTTATTTACTGATTATCATGTAATGCTAGAAGCCGAAGTGTGACTATGGCGGGATGATTCCTTGACCGTAGGAGCATGGCTGGCCTAGTCATCCCTCGTTTCCGTATTTTGGGAAGCGGGGCGTGACATGGTTTAGTTGGTATCAGAGCCTGTGTTTAGTATCATGGAATAACATTAACTATGTTGTATTACGTTATTCCTGTTTCACTACTCTTGATTTTCATCCTTGAATCTGATCCTATCCTTTTGAATCTTCCAGTGATATGACGTCCCCGAACGACCCCTCCTCGGACTCCAGCTCTCAGGACCGCACGGAAAGAATACTTAGTGCACTGACCACTCTCGCGGAAGCTCAGGAGAGGAAGACAGATTTTCTTACTGAGGGACTCAGGGCGATTACCGCCGCAGGAGGACCCTCCGCACTCATTACCGCCCCCGAGGGCGCTACTCCACCAGCTTATCAGGCTAGGGCTGGTACCGTATCAGACTTCCGACGGTTACACCTAGCCGCATTCACAGGGCTAGCCGAACCCCTTGAGGCTGAACAATGGCTGGTGAACATGGAAAATTTATTGACAGCCGCCAGGATTCCAGAGGAAGACAGAGTGGACGTGATCAAGATTCAATTAGAAGACGAAGCCCGTACATGGTGGTCGGTGGAAGAAAGCAGACTCGATGAGCCGATTGAATAGAGAAAGTTTAAGGAGTGCTTCCTAGATCATTATTTTCCTCCCATAGCCAAGGCAGAAATGGAGGAAAAGTTTATTCTTTTAAAGCAGAATGGACGCCCAGTGGACGTATATGCGGCAAAGTTCAACCGTCTGAGCCGCTTTGCTCCATACATGGTCAAATCAGAGGCCACCAGGGCCAGACGCTTTCTTCAGGGGTTAGATTTCGAGTTGCAGCAGTTGATTGCATCGTTGGATTTGCAGACTTTCGCACAGGTACTTAACGCGGCGAGAGTTCAGGAGCAATTGATTAACAAGTTCAGAAGACCCCCAGTCGTTCCAGCACGTACCCATGCGCCTTCTCGAGGAGCCATACCAGTTCACAGAGCAGGAACGACACAAATGAAGCGCCCGTTTGTACCACAGCATCGCCCCCAGAGACAGGGCGTAACTTGCGGCTATTGCGGTAGAGGAGGACATACTCAGAAGGACTGTCGCCGTGCCAAGGGACAATGCTTGATTTGCGGTTCCAGTCAGCACAGGATTAACAGTTGCCCTGAGCGAGCAGAAATACAGGGAGGTTCTGGACCGTCACAGCAGAGGCCGCAGGAGCAGAGGCAACCATTTACAGGTCGCGGTCAGGGACGGGCTTTCACCTTGACCGCCGAGCAGGCAGAAGCGTCAGGAGATGTGGTTACAGGTACTCTACTCGTACATTCCTTGCCAGCTAGAGTACTATTTGATTCAGGAGCATCGCATTGTTTCTTGTCTGAGCATTTCACTAATACACACTCAATACCACATGAACCACTAACCAAGGGATGGGAAATTCATACGGGTAATGGCATTATTATATCTAGTCGAGAATGTAGATTATGCCCGGTTGTAGTGTGTGGCAGGGAATTCTATGCGAATTTCCTCCTAATTGGGACAGGCAGTTACGACGCAATTCTTGGGATGGATTGGATGAGCACTTTCCATACAGTTATCGATTGTCGTGCAAGGAAGGTGATCTTCCGCATCCCCAATCACCTGGAGTTTATTTTCGAGGGCGGAAGTGAATCTTTGGAGCCAGCTAAGTATAGAGCCAAGCCCAAGGAACTGACAGCTATGGAGGTTGATAAGAGCCCAGTTCCAGAAATTGTTCGGGACTTTCTGGATGTATTTCCCGAAGATCTACCAGGTCTACCACCTCCTCGAATTTTGGAGTTCTCAATCGATTTGATTCCAGGTACAGCCCCAGTATCCAGAGCCCCATACAGGATGACACCAGTGGAGTTGGCGGAATTGAAGAAGCAGGTTGAAGAAATATTGGAGAAGGGATTTATTCGGCCAAGCGCTTCACCGTGGGGTGCACCAGTCCTACTAGTAAAGAAGAAGGATTGATCGCTGCGAATGTGTATAGATTATCGGGAGCTGAACAAGGTCACAATAAAGAACAAGTACCCAATCCCGCGTATTGACGACCTGTTCGATCAGCTAAGTGGAGCCAAGGTATTCTCGAAGTTGGATCTCCGTTCTGGATATCATCAAATCAGAGTAGCAGCCGAGGATGTATTCAAGACGGCTTTCAGGACCCGGTACGGACATTACGAGTTCCTTGTGATGCCGTTCAGGGTTACCAATACCCCAGCAATATTCATGGACTTGATGAACAGAGTATTCGCAAAATACTTGGACACGTTCGTCGTTGTGTTTATCGACGACATACTTGTCTACTCGAAGACCCGGGAAGAGCACGCTGAGCATTTGCGCACGGTACTACAAATTCTTCGGGAAGAAAAGTTGTATGCGAAGCTGAGCAAGTGTGAATTCTGGCTCGACAAGGTGCAGTTTTTGGGACATATTGTTTCGGGCGAAGGCATCTCGGTGGACCCGGCGAAGATAGAATCTGTCAGAGATTGGCCAACACCGAAGTCAGTAGCAGAGATCAGGAGTTTTCTAGGATTGGCAGGTTACTATCGGAGATTCGTCCAAGATTTCTCAAGAATCGCGGAACCATTGACGAGGCTGACACGGAAGGACGTACCGTTTACATGGACAGAGGAGTGCACTCAGGCATTCGACACACTAAAGCAGAAGTTAACCACGGCGCCTATTCTCACAGTACCAGCTGATTCCGGTGGTTTAGTGATACACAGTGATGCCTCAGGGAAGGGTTTAGGCTGTGTCCTAATGCAGCACGGCCGAGTGGTTGCTTACGCCTCTCGACAACTGAGAAACCATGAGAAGAACTACCCCACGCATGACTTAGAGTTAGCTGTGGTAGTCTTTGCGTTGAAGATTTGGAGGCACTACCTATTGGGTGAGAAAGTGGAGGTATACACGGATCATAAAAGTTTGAAATATGTTTTCACTCAGAAGGAACTAAAGATGAGGCGGCGCCGATGGCTAGAGCTGATGGCAGATTATGATTTGGACCTTCAGTATCACCCGGGAAAGGTCAATGTTGTACCAGATACGCTCAGTCGCAAGCCAGCGGTCATGATGTTGACCGATCAGAGGAGCATTATTGAGGATTTCCAGAGACTTGAACTTGAGGTCGTTACGCCGAACGCACTCAGCTAATTTTGGCAACTACAGGTGCAATCCTCCCTGGTGGATCGCATCAGGATTGCACAAGCGGATGATCCCCGATTGCAAAAGTTCAGAGAGCAAGTGGAAGCTGGACCGAGAACGGATTTGATTATACATGAAGATGGCTCTCTGAGATTCGGTAGCAGACTCTGCGTACCTAAAGGAGATGTTCGAGAAGAAGTTTTGGCTGAAGCACACAGTTCAGCTTATTCTGTGCATCCAGGAGGTACAAAAATATATCAGGACCTAAAGCAGCACTTTTGGTGGAACGGAATGAAGCGGGAAATTGCGAGGTTCGTATCCAGATGCTTGGTATGTCAGCAGGTGAAGGCGGAACATCAGAGGACAGCAGGATTATTACAACCATTGCCGATACCTGAATGGAAGTGGGAGCACATTACTATGGATTTCGTGACGGCCTTACCACGGAGCCCTAGGGGCAATAACGCTATTTGGGTTATCGTCGATCGCCTCACAAAAGCTGCACACTTCTTACCTTTCCGAGTGGGACAGTCGACAGAATCACTGGCAGAAAGATATATGCAAGAGATTGTGCGACTTCACGGTGTCCCAGTCAGCATTGTGTCAGACCGGGACACGAGATTCTTGTCACACTTTTGGAAGAGCTTACATGAGAGTTTGGGAACCCGCCTTAAATTCAGCACAGCTTATCACCCACAGACGGATGGACAATCCGAGCGTACGATTCAGACGCTTGAGGATATGTTGAGAGCCTGTATGTTGGACTTTCAGGATTCCTGGGAGGACCATCTGCATCTAGTCGAGTTCTCTTACAACAATAGTTATCAAGCTAGTATTCAGATGGCTCCTTTTGAAGCACTTTACGGGTGGAAGTGTCGATCCCCAGTATGTTGGGATGATGTGGGAGAACGAAGATTACTGGGCCCCGAACTCATTGTTCAGACAGTTGACAAGGTCCAAATGATCAGGCAGCGTATTAAGACGGCTCAGGATCGACAAAAGAGTTGGGCAGATACCAGCAGAAGGGCACTTGAGTTCGAAGTCGGAGATCATGTGTTCTTGAAGATTTCCCCTACTCGTGGAGTTATCAGGTTCGGAAGTCGGGGAAAGCTTAGTCCCCGTTTTATCGGACCTTTTGAGGTGTTAGAGCGAGTAGGAGAGGTGGCCTATCGACTTACCTTGCCTCCATCGCTAGCTGGTGTGCACAATACCTTCCACGTGTCACAGTTGCGGCGTTATGTTCGGGATGAGAGCCATGTTCTGGACCATTCAGAGCTAGTTTTGGGTACCGATTTGTCGTACGAGGAGCAGCCTACTACCATCCTCGACCGCAGAGAGAAAGTGTTGAAGAATAAGGTTATTCCGTTAGTCCGAGTGTCTTGGGGCGGTCGTTCCCCAGGGGAATCCACCTGGGAGCGGGAGGAAGATATCCGTGATCGTTATCCACATATCTTTGTTTAGTACATTGTTTCTTGTATCTTTGTTAAATTTCGAGGACGAAATTTTTGTTAAGGGGGGTATGATGTAAATCCCCGTTTCCTTTCTAAATGAAGTTTCCTATTTTCTGAATTCTAGTGATTACCTTATTCTTGTCTTCGTATATTTTTAGTTGGTTGTTAAGGTTGATATTTAAACCCTATCTTTTCCAGCTCTTTTGGAATTATAGTCCAAACCCTAAAGCTAAAACCCAAGATTTAAAACCAAAGCCGAAATAAACCAAAATGAGCAAAACACTTAACCTTAAACCAAATTTTAAACATTCAGCCCGTTTCCTTTTACCAAGCCCACACTTTTCTTTTAAATAAATTTCCTTATAAACCTAGCCGGCCCTTACTATTCCCCCCAGCCCACTTGAATTTTTCTTTAAATAAACCCTTTTATCAAAATCCCTCAGCCCAAACACATTAGATTTTTAGAATTTCCCCGGTCCACTTCATTCTCAGCACACTTCGTTTTTCTGGGAATTGATTTTCTTTTTCCTTGCTGCCGGCCCAGCCCTTTTCCCACGGCCCGCTTCCTCATCACCTTAGACCTGACCCACTCTCCTGTTCATCTCCTCTCTTAAAATCCCCAACGGTAACTTCCCAAACATGCGCGCGCGAACCGCCTCCTCCGCCGTCGCTCACGCCCACGCCCACGCAGTACCGTTGCCCTCGCCCCCACGACGCGCTCCTCGCGTCTCCCTTATCTCCTTCCCACCTCGCTCACCCCCTCACTTTTCCAGTTCCCTCATCTCTCTCTCCCTCTCGAAACTTACGAACCCATTTTTTCCCCGATCACTCGTCGCCCCATCGACGGCGACAACACCTCGACAACCCCTCGGCGACCCTCATTCACCCTCCTTCTCCCTCCACGACTCCTCCTTTCATCAACCGAGCCCCCACCAGTCATCCCCTGCACACAAACCCACTTCAACCAAGCTCGGCCACCTTACCCTCTCGACGCCGACGAGCCCCCATTGCACCTGAACCACGTCATCAACCTCCACCTCCTCAGCATCGTCACCATCACCATAATTCCCTAGCCCCATTGCTCAACTTTTTCCCTCTCTTCAAATCACCCAAGCCCATTTGCAAGCGCTTCACTGTTGCACTTCGCCGGAGCGCCGCCGTCGACCGTCGTCAATCTCAGCACTACTCAAGAGATCCACAGAGTCCACTCTACACTTCCAGCAAGCACTTGACGGCTCCGGGGAACTCCGACGTCAAACCCGTGTCTCGAGCCAAGCTCGCGCGAACTTGTTTTGCGGCGTTCAACGCGCGTTCGCGACATCGTTGCTGCCGTGCGACCCCGAGGCATTTCCAGGCAAGTGTTTACTTGCTTCATGCTAATATAGTTGTGTTACAAACCTAGATCACGTAGTTTACAAACTTACCGATTACCGATATATGTTACGACCTAAGTGCTCGATGCTAGATCCCAATGGAAATAATTGTCTAATTTGACGGAAACCGATACTTTCTGTTGGCCCTTATAATGATGCATATCGTGTATGAATCTCGCTGGAAAATACGATTGTTAGTGACAAAAATCGATACCCCCAAACATGCCGTTAAAACTAATATTTTCTCGTATCTGAAAATGAATAAATCACCGTAAACTACAAACATTCTGGAACAATGCGTTCGAGGGCTTAAATCGAAGCCGACTCGACGAACTTTAACCCGATGTAAAATTCCAATGATTTATGTTCTGTAACCGTGATGATAATTGGATCGGAATGCGACTCTGGACTGCAGTCCAGAGCGTTTCTGATTACGGTGTTCTGTCCTAAGACCCGCGTCACTGTGTTTTCTGAAGACGTATGTTGCGGAACCCTGCAGTAGATTAAATATATTTATGTTAGTTAAACAAAACTGGTGGTTCCATTCCGATTCACTGCCGTTTGCTATTTTAAACTGTATTTAAAGGGGCAGAACGTATAACTGTCCAGAACGGATTCTGAAATGACACCCTGAGGTTAAACTGTGTATAACTTTCAACGTAAAGATGCGATTGAGGATCCGTCTATTGCGTTGAATACTTTATCGAGAACCCTAGATTTCATTTAACTGTGACATCGCTAAATTCTAAGCCCAACTGGGTGCAATTCGTGTTGCGAAATGGACGTTCAGTTCTGAAACTGAATTTCCAGCCGCGAGCACTTAAAATGAAATAGCTGTGTCTATTTAACCTACTTGTATCATTTTGCTAGATTCGTAATATATTAATTTATGCAATTTATTTTAGTTAAAGACTGCATGTTGGTTCATAATATACATAGTTTATTGGTAGCTTACAATACATATATCATTCCCTTGCCATTTATTCAGTGTTAGTGCGTGTGGACAGTGCATTATCGTGCGTGATAGTTGTTGGTTTAGGAGTGATGGGTACACCAATGGAAAGTGAATATTCGTGACCGTGATTGATACAGTGAACAGTGATGAAACCGTGCCGTTGGTATACTCGTACACAACTAGATCAAGATCATAAATAGTGTAAACCTGGGGAAAAGGGGGAAATCAAAGTGGAAAGAGTATCGTATTTAGAGGGACCGTGTTTAGAGGATGATCATTCGAACTGTGATACTGATACGTGTAGGATAGGATCTAGCGATCCGGCTGACAGGGTTATGTCCCGGGCATGTGGGCCGTGGTCTCGGGTATGTACGAGACTCCTGTTAAACATGATCCTCCTTCCACTATGTGATTTCAAACATGACTTAGAGACCGATAGGGACACATAACATATTCTGCATCATATAGTGACATAGCGATTACTTGTATTGTTCCTACACCAGTATTACCTCTTATACCTGTTTCATCTTATTATCATTTTATTGTTATTGTGTCGCTCTGACGACCTGAGTATGCATGCTCAGATTCCGCGGGAGGACCAGCACAGGAGACGGATCTACCCTTCGAGTTCACAGAGATATAGTCTGGTGTACTCCCTATCTTTACTGCTTTCCATAGAGTGATCGTGAGATTGAACTTGGTTAGTTATTGTTCTTATTATTTGTAATTTTGTGAACAATGGAATTTTAATGTAATAAATTGGTGATGTGATTCCTTTAATACCGCACTTTATTTACTGATTACCATGTAATGCTAGAAGCCGAAGTGTGACTACGGCGGGATGATTCCTTGACCGTAGGAGCATGGCTGGCCTAGTCATCCCTCGTTTCCGTATTTTGGGAAGCGGGGCGTGACATATCATGTGTGAGTGTTCATGAGCTCTAATTGATAGAAACCATGATTGATCAAGTACTTACAAAGATCCCTATATCGGTATCGCATTTCTTTGAAATCTTGAATTTTTGTCGTCTCAATTCGAGCCCTTGAAATTTTGGCGCTTCGCTTGAACTTGCGTTGGTCGATTGATCTTCAAATTGGTTTCGATACTTGACTCTTCAAATTCGAACACGCCAATCCACTCACTTGCGTCTTGAAGTCGATATTTGAACTACAAATCTCGAACTTCGACTTTTAACGTTTTAATCTAGGACTTCGACTTCTATAGCTATTTGTCAGGAATATGTATACCCTAGAGGCCATTATTGTATAATATAGTGGATGCTTAGACATATATATAGAGGATTTTCTTGCTTAACATGATAGTATGCTATCTGGTTGCTCTTTATCTTAATATGTACACTTATATTATTATACCATCTCTCTGATACATGTTGATAAAGCCCTTAGGATGTGGACTTGACTACCAGGACTATGATGCAAATCATACTAGTGGAGCCTGGATAGTCCACAAGTACATCCTTTAATAGTTCCTAGTCGAGGGGATATCGAGACAGGGCATTGATATTCCAGAATAGACTAGTGTGTACGTTTTTTGACCCTGTAGGGGGCGATGGTTGATCCCATAACCATTGGTGTTTGATATCAAAGATTGTGCATAGGTGCTCATTAGAGAATGGGTACACCGAACAGGACTCGCCGAGAACTCCTAGATGGTACTATACCTATCGTCAGATATCAGTTCTCTGGTGATACTGGTATAGGTTAGTCTGTAGATCCGAAATCGTCATGGTGTCTTGTGTGGTTCCTACTGTGCTTTGATTTCCTCCCTACCACGGCTCAAAGGAGTCGTGCAAACAGGTGGATTTTGGATACAGTCCCGAGTCACATGGAGGCAGTGAGCGATAGGAGGGGTTTCGTCTCTTCCAGTATTAGGAGTTGATGTAGCGCTATTCTCGATTGGCTATAACAGTAAGTCCTTGGTCAGGGCTGATGAGATTTACTAATAAGTGTTATAAGTAGTTTCTCGAACCGTTATGAGCTACACATTGGCACGACTTATCAAGTTACCGGGGTCAAACGATTCCACCCCTAAACTCGATATGCGACATATCAGACGAAGTGACCGGACTGTACGGTAAGTGTTACTTATAGGCTTCACGGGAGTTTGGATAAGTTTGCTTGTTGATCTTCTAATCGCTCAATACCTGGGTAGCCGTTACGTCCAGCTAGTACCGTTGACGGCTTATGAGTAACCGATGTGATCATTACCTACTGCTAGCGTATTGACGAATCTTTAGAGTCCCATATAGAGATTTCCTAGCTTAAGCGAAATAAAGTAGGGCACATATGCTTATATGTGCGAGAGCTTGATTAAATACGAGTATGTGATACCGTATTCTAATCTGGCGATAATTTGATATCGATTAGGTTATATGTGAAATAACCGAATTATTGAATCAAGTGTTGATTCGATAATATGATATACAGATAAATGATATTAGTCGGCTATATACGATATAACCGGATTATTAAATCAAGTGTTGATTTAATAATTTGATATATATTTATATATTAACTAATATTAATGCTCACCAATTATTTTCTTCTCTTAATATATATATATATATATATATATATATATATATATATATATATATATATATATATATCATGGTTGATGATATATATATTTTGAACAGGGAATTTCTATTTTGAGAAAATAGAAAAATGAAATTGGAAAATGAGAAGATATTGGTGGAATGGTGTGAAGCATGGCTCATCTATTTATTTAATGGTTTGCTTTCACTATAGAAGTTTGGTTGCAATTTATTATTGGGTTTTATTCTTTCCTTCAATAAGTGTAACCATGAGCCATTCTTCACACAACCCTAACCCTAGTTCATTTGCTTTCTCTCTCATTTTCCTCCATGTTCTTCTTCCTCTCTAGCCTTTCTTGAGTTGAAGAAAATTAAAGAGAAAGAAAATTCTATGTGAACCAAACCCCCTAAACCTACTCTTGATTTGCCTTTAAGATTAGGTTGTTTCCTTCATTAATGCATGATTAGTGAAGAGGTAGCTTGACCTAGAGAAGCTTCAAGGTGGATCATCTTTGGCTTCGAAGATCGTGAAGTAAGCTCATTCATTTCTTCAAGTGGAGTTAAGAGGAGTCGTAGGGACTACTACTCGGAGCTATAGAAGTGAAGGACTTAGTCCACAAAGGTTGTAAACTCTTTCACTTAGCATAGAGCTTGTTATATCATACTTTAAACCCTAATACTCTAGTTAAGATTCTAGGTTAGTCTAGCTTAGCACCCCAAGAATTTTTAAAATTGTATACTTGATGCTTGTAAAAACCTAATGGTCCTGCTAAGACACACTTTCACTATTCATAGCTTGAATTGGAAATTTTGAGAAGCTCTCGACCGTATCCTCTAACCTCCATTAAATAAACCCGTTTAAGCTCAATTTCCTCCATCCTCCTTTATAGAGTTTCGTTTCAAGATATCCGATATCATAGAATCCTGAAATGCAATCTCAAAGACCAAGCTCATCATATACAATGTTATAAAATAAACAAGTTATATAAACACAAGTATATGAAACATTTATTGTGTTGGATATGTATGCCCTAAAAGCCTGTATTGTATAAGATGATAGGGATATGTATTTACATGACAATCTTGCTCAGTTGTATAGTATACTATTTGAGTTGTCTTTATCTGAACATGTGTATTTGTTTTTCTTGCTGCTTTATATTGCTTATATACATTGATAAAGACTTGTTACAGTAGTTTACTATTTTGGTTTGTCTTTATCTTAACATGTGCATATGTTATACTCGATATCACATATGGATGATACATGTTGATAAAGCCCGTAGGATTTTGCTTGACTACCAGCGTTATGATGGCGATCATACTTGTGGTGGCTGAGTAGTCCATAAGCACATCCTTAAATGTCCAAAGTCGTAGGAGTATCGAGATCGGGCATCGATATTCCAGCGTAGAATTGTGTATACGCTTCTAGGCCCCGACGAGGGGCGGTGGTTAGTCCCACAGCTATTGGTGTGATGACCTTAGATTGTATATAGGCACTCACTAGGGGTGAGTACACTGGACGGACTCCCCGAGAACCTCTAGATGGTATTATACCTATCGTCATATAGCGGTTCTCAGGTGACATGAGTACATGTTAGTCTTTAAACCTGAGATCGACATTACATATGAGTTCCTACTGTACTTTGATCACTATCCTACCATGGCTTTACTGAGTCGTGCAAACATGTTTTGGTTGGGTACAGTCCCGAGCTACATGGAGACAGTGAGCGATTGTCAGGGATTCGTCTCTCCCGGTATTGAGAGTTGATATCGTACTGTGTCTGGTTAGCCAGAACCATAAGACCTTAGCCAATGCAGTTAAGATTTAATGATGGTTAGATCAGTAGTTTTTCAGATTGGTCCTGAGCCATATCGACACGACTTATTGGGTCAGTAAGGGTCTGACATTTACCATCCCCTAGACCCGATATGCGATACTCTTAGACGAAGAGACCGGACTGTACGAAAATTGTCACAGATAGACTCAATAGGGGTTCAGATGAGCTTGCTCGTCATCCTTCCTATTCGACATGTACCCGGGTAGCCGTTACGTATAGCTAGTGTTGCTGACGTGCTTGTGGTTATGGATTTATCCAGTAACTCACTGCCGGCGTACCGTCGAGTCTACAGAGTTCCACACAGATGGTTTTGTTAGTTCAGGCGAAATGATATAGTAGCCGTATTTGATACGTGCAGGATTCCGATCAAATGAGGGTACTAGATACCCGACTTTCGATCTGACGGTAGATAATACTAGCCGGCTTAGGATTAAGACGGATTATTAAATCAGGTATTGATTTAATAAATTACATATGCATATTTCGATATGTATATTCTAGTATTATGTTCTTTGTATTATTCTACCTCTTTGGGTATTCGTATTTTGATACGAATATTGTAATGTATATACGGTAGAGTGTATTCCGTATGTCGGGACTCGGTTCTTGTTCACGGAGCAAAGTACCACATAGAACAAAATGCCACGCCAATTGTCATACCAAGAGGGTGGGGGCCAACTCTTGAATCTGTGGGGGCCACCTCTAGAGTCCGTGGGACCCACTGTAGAACAATGGGTGTTCCCCTCCGAAAGACGCGGCGGAGACGCGACAAACGTCTTGCTTGAAATTCGGGACAGATGCTAATTGGTGCTATCCGTCCACCTCTCCGAAGATGCCAAGTTGATTTATGGCACCGTATATAGAAGGTTTAAACGGATGCGACCGATGTAGCAGACTTCGTCAGATTCCCCCTCGCTTGAGGGGTTTTTGATTGTAGGGACGCTCTTCCCTGCAGGCGCAAGCCCCTGCAGTTAATTACGCTACCGCGTCGCGGTAATAACTTTCTCCTTCTCCATATGGTCACTCCATGTCATGGGTATTTGTTTTGTATTTGGTTGCTCGTGGATTGTATACGGTGACTAAGTTGTGTTGTCGCCCGTAGGGCGTGGACTAGTCCAAATCCGTATCTTTCTTAGATTTGGGTTTGGGGGTTTGGGTTTAAGGATACGTTAGCCTCATTTGAGACTAAGATCAACTTAAACGTTTGTTAAGGATACGTTAGTCTAATTTTAAACTAAGATCAACTTAATGAGATCATTTAGATCCGACAAGAGAGCAATTGGGCTCTATTGTTTAGTTTCGTGACATTGCGGTCGATAATTAGTTTAAGGACATTATGGTCCATTGTTAGTTTAAGGACATCTCGGTCCATTTTTAGTTTAAAGACACCGCGGTCGAGGTTAAGGACATCATAGTCCATGAGTTTAAGGACCCCACAGTCCGATGTTAGTTTTAAGATATCACGATTGAGGATAAGGACATCATAGTCCGTGGGTTTAAGGACTCCACGGTCCAATGTTAGTTTTAAGACATCACGGTCGATGTTAAGGACATAATAGTCCGTGGGTTTAAGGACTCCACGGTCCAATGTTAGTTTTAAGACATCACGGTCGAGGTTAAGGATATCATAGTTCGTGGGTTTAAGGACTCCACGGTCCTATGTTAGTTTTAAGACATCACGGTCGAGATTAAGGACATCATAGTCTATGAGTTTAAGGACCCCACAGTCTATAGAAATGTGTGATCGCCGGGACCCGTCACCTCTCTGAAAACGTTGAAGGATTACAACGATAAATTTCAGAGGAGTAACGAGATGTACCCTCGAACCAGTGTGAATTGTTTGAAAGATCTGTAGCCCAGTTTGGGACTTAAATTTGTTAAATATTTGTGAGCAGATGTGTTCAGTTCAATATAAGTTGAGGACTTATGGCCAGAATTTGGCTAAGTCCAACTAAAAATGTTTAACATTTTTATTCTTCTGGCTATTAAGCCTTTATTTGGGCTCGGCCCTTTTAATAATACTAAGCATTGGGTTCTGACATCTTTTGTCTTCATCAGAACAAAGTGTGCTCTGACAATGCGCCACGTGGCGCGCCAGGCGCTTTGCACCAGTTAAAGAGCGCATTGCGCTTCTGTCAGGTAGCGCACACGAAGAGGACACGTGTCGCGCTTAGCGCTAAGCGCTAGCTCATTAGCGCATTGCGCTTTTAATTTATGAGCGCTTTGCGCTAGTCTGTTGGTGCGCCAGTGAGTGACACGTGGCGCGCTTGGCACTGAGCTTCAGTCCATGAGCACAGTGCGCTGCTTCAGAAGCACAAAGCGCAGATTGTGTCTTTGGTTGACACATGGCATGTTTTGGAGCTGAGCGTCGGTCCAAGAAGCGCAAAAGCGCAATTCATGAGTGCAAGGCACTTTCTAATAGTGCAAAGCGCATTTGATCAATTTTAAAATCAAAGAAAAAATTTTATGTTCTTCTTAAAGGAGGCTTTGCCTTAAAATTCAAGAACAAAAGTTCTTGTTTTTACAAAAGGGCTCTGCCTTTATAGATCAAAGATCTATGAATGAAGTAAAATACTTCTTTTATTTTTTTATGATTAGATCTTTTGATCTTTTTCCTTTTATTAAAGACCTTGGTCTTTTTTCAGATCTATGATCTTTTTAGAAGATGGTTCTTCTTTTTATGAGATGGTTTCATCTCTGTTATTCAAGAACATAGTTCTTTACCTTGAAGATGAAGAAAAATCTTCTTTTTTTCTAAGAGCTTGCTCTTCTTTCTCTTTGAGTTTTCTCAAAATTTGCAGAGGGCTTTCTCTATCTTTTTTTTTCTCCTCCTAGACTTGGAGTCTAGGACCTTTATATAGGGCCAAATAATTTGTTGAATCAGTTTTAAGAGATCTTTCTCTGATTGATTTGGGAATATTTCCTACCGTTGGATCTTTGATCCTAAGGCTTCTGTTTTACAGAAGATAATCTTCTTCTTTCAATAAGATTGAAAAATCTTTCCATAATAGAATTTTAGTTCTGATTAATTAATAATTTATTATTAGTAGATCTTTTGATCTAACGGTGGGGAATTTTTAATTCCAGTGCTGGCGCACCTGCGTTCGACACGTGGCGTGCAGTGCAGAGCGCAGCGCAACTGCGCTAGCGCACCCGTATTTGACACGTGGCACGCAGCGCAGAGCGCAGCGCAACTACGCTAGCGCACCTGTGTTGGACACGCGGCGCACATCACAGAGCGCTGGATCTGAAGCGTTGCTTCAACTTTTAAATTTTGAATTTTAAAACAGAGTTTTGCTCTGATTGGTGGTGCGCTGCCTAGGGCGCAGCGCACCTGGCGCTAGCGCATCTGCGTTTGACAAGTGGCGCACAGCGCGCAGAATCTGAAGCGTTGCTTCAATTTTTGAATTTTGAAATTCAAAACAGAGTTTTGCTCTGATTGGGGGAAACAAATGCCTCCCCACCATTTCGCTCACGTGGCGCACACGTGAGAGCAGCGGTGGCAACATTTGAGCTCTTGGATCAACTCAGAAGTTGAAGAAGCGGTTTAGTGCCTATAAATAGGACCTTTGGACTCTTAGATAATTTCCATCTTCTTCTTGAGAATTTTCACTCAGAGCCTTACTCTTCTGTTTAAGAACTTTCAAGAGTCAGAACTCTTTCCAAATTTAGGTAAAAATTAATTTTTTTTAATAAATTAGGGTTTTTACCCATTAACAGAGCCTTACTCTTCATAGATTTTTGATTAAAGAAAACCCTTTTAGGGTTTCATTAATAGAGCCTTGCTCTCCTGAACCCATAGATCTAAAAAGATCTTTTCTTGGGGTCTCTTATCCCATGAATCAGAGCTCTGCTCTTTGATATATATGTGGATCTTTTTATCTTTGATGAAGAACTCTTAAGAGTTTTTTCATGGATCTTGAAGATCCCAGAATTTTTAATTTACAAAAATTAATTAATTTTAATTAATCTTTAATGGATTTTCCATCATCATTACAGAGCTAGGCTCTTTAAGGAATTTTATTCCTTCATGACTAGAGTTTGACAAGTGTCACTCTGTTATAGAGCTTTGCTCTCAAAGGGAGATTTTCTTCTTTTCCTGAGAGATTTCTCATTCAATAAGAAAATTCTTTGAGGATCTCCTCATTAATTAACAGTCTCATCCAATGATGAGGCTGTTTTATTAATTGATGCATTGTCATCTGGATTTTGTGGGTCCCCCTTTGGTCCCATTTCCATTGCATTGCAGTGTAGTACAAACTTTAAAGTGCCGAGTGTCAGAATTTTAAAATTAAATTATAGTACTCACAATCGAATTTTGTTCTTTCTCACAGGCGACATGTCTTCCGATCTCTCTTTCCCGTTTTTCCGTTCAGAGGGTGGATTCCCTGAGGCACCTGTGGACCGGGAGGTTTTCGCGCTCATCAGAGACCGTGACCCGGAACACAAAAACCTTCACTTGTGGGGTAGGTGGTACAACCAGATAATCAGAGGTCGTCGAAGCTTCTCTTGTGTGACGCCGTCGGATCCGATCTCGTCGATTTCGTATGCAGATGCACCCCCAGTGAACTATGCCGTGGAGGTTGTCAACTGGACTTCGGAAGGTCTTCTTCAACCTTCGATTGCCGCCATACCTATGCAGCTGCCGGCAACTTTGGATACTTTGGGGCGGCGCATATGCCAGGGCGAGTCGCACCCTTGGGGACAACCTTACAACATCGGGTTGACTCCCCGACATTTGGCCGGGTATTTGCAGTGGGCCAGGTACATTTTGTCGGCGAAGAAAACGCAACTGCTGAAGCTCGGCTTATATCCTGCGGTTTATGCTTCATTGTTCCAATATTCTGCTCCTCCGACATGGTGGATTAAGGCGTTCTTGGAGCAATGGAACATCCCAACCCATACCTTTCTTCTACTGGACAGAGAAGTCTCCATCTCCTTAGAAGAATTTGCTGAGATTTCCGGTCTGCCGGTTATGGGGGAGCACTATGAGGAGCTGCTTCCTCCGGATGAATACGTTTTTGCCACCAAGCCGGTGGTGATGGGCCTAACACCGGAGAACACCATTCAGCACCAGTTTCCTAGTCTGATAAAGGTGTTGAACATGTACGAGAGCCTCTTCTTGGAATCCGTAGGCCGGGGGGGTCAGTTTCGCAGACTTCATTGCCCTGTTTCTTCGCCCGAAGGTTCTATCGCAACGAGGTGAAAAATTTGCCAAGCTCGACGATCCCTTTAGTTTTGTCTTGGACCATCGATCAGTACTGGAAGATGATCAGAAGGGCTTTTATCTTCCTGATGCCGCGATCATTCCTCTGTCAGAAATGCCGCTCCGGGTATTGACGAGGAGGCTTTCTTTCTTGGGTTTCTTGGGCTGTGGTTGTGCTGGTTTGCGCTCCCTATGCACCCTCGCTATATGAGGCCGTCCGTCTTCTACCCAGCGCATCGAATGGTGGCCGGAATACAAGTGGCCATCGGGATTGCCGGGTTAGCCCACCTGTACTATGGTCTTAGCGTGGCGGCGGATACAACTGAACCGGGGGTGCATGCCGCCAACTTCCCGATGCACTACTTTACTTCGTGGATGGAAATGCACGTGCTCGGGGTATTTGGTATTCATAAAAGACCTCCATTTTTTTAGAAATGCAAATTCCCGAGAATTATGCGGCTGGTTGACGCTTCTATCGTGAATCCGTCTCAGCGGGAGGCTAGGGGGTTGCTTCTTCGTCCGCGCACGGTCGGAGCCGGTATGTCTTTTACGGACAAAGTCCTGACGATCGGTCAGGAAACTTCCAAGACGGTGGTGGCATTGCGCGACACCTTTAAGGACGGGGCCTCCGTGTTGAAATCCCGGAAGATTCTACATCTGTACTCCATCAGGCCGGGCTTTCTTGTATTCAGGAAAAATGATGCGGCACTTTTTATGAGATATAACCCCCATTATTTTGCCCAGCAGCTGAGCTATAACCAGGGGGTTCCACTGGAGGCGTTCTTGGAAGAACCTGCTGCCACCAGAGAGGGAATACGGGGTGCGCTGCATCACTTTATGCGCTTGAATACGGGCTCCCACTTCTTTATTAGCGAGCCGAGCTGCATTCCGGGGCCCCTTAATGTACACGGGGCCTGGTATCAACACGCGATGGGCGCTGTTATTAGGAAAGAGAGGCGGCTGCTGCTCGATCGCAAGAGTGCGCCTCCTGCCAGCGATCACAACGTCCTTTTGAAGTGACGGATAGCTGCCCCCCCTCCGCTAAGAGGGGTTGCTGCAGTTGAGCCTCCACGTGTGCTAAGCCCCACGCGTGGATTGCCCCATGCTCCTGTGGAGACGGTAACTGTAGCTTCACCTGAATCTAGTGTGGGCTCGAATATCGGGACTCGCCGTCCCAAAGTGCCCACGAAGCGCAAGCTTGTTTTGGCTGCGACCGGAGCTCGCTCACAGAAGAAAAAGAAGTCGATCTTTTCTATCGACGTTGTACTTGGCCAGGAGTCTCATGCTCCTTACTGCGAAGACCTGAGTGAGTATGGGACAAACGAGGGCTTATTCATGCCGATAGACGATACTGATCTGGCGGCTGCCATTGCAGCTTCTAAACAATTGGCCAGTTACGAAGAGGGGTTGGCTATCCTGGTGCGATCAGGTACTCATTAGCTGTATTTTTCTCCATCGCATCGTATTTCTATTACTGTGTTATGACCGACATTTTTCTTCTTTAACAGGCATTTCCACCGAAGAAGTTCTTGCTGCCTCTCTCAAGACTTTTGAGGAAGAGGAACGACTTCGAGCATCCTTAGGTATCGATACATTTCGGTTCACCATGTTCCTGCTTCCGTTTCTTATGAGTAATCTGACCCTTTCTTTATCTTATCGCATGGACCACAATATCGATCCCGCAAGCTGATGCAGAAACTCTTCCCGGATCAGCTACCGAAGTCCCGGCCTCTTCGGCACTGCCGAAAGAGGCCTTACATAAACGACCGATGACGGAAGCCTTGACGGCTCCAGAGGTATCCCTGGATGCGGACGATGACGTCTTGTTGAAGGAGGCTTCTAGAAGGTCTGCTTTGACGGCCCGGGAGGAAAGGAAGCGCCGGAGGCGCGCAGCAAGGGAGCATAGTGCCGCTTTAGCTGCGGGAGCGGGTTCGAGCGCCGCCACCCCTGCTGCTATCCTTCAGAGAAGTCTCCGGTAGCCTTATCTACTGCTTACAGACGGGCGGCACGTGCGGCTCGGGAAGCAAACGGTAAATCAACTCCAGGTAATGTGCCGTGAGGTTCCGTTGTCAAAGTCTTAAATTATCAGTTCTCATATACCTTATCTTGTAGGGCCGAGCCTTACCGAAGAAGTGGCGGCGACCGCTGAGCCTGAGGTAGCGGTGGAGGAGGTAGCTGTGATTGCTGAGCCCGGGGTGACGGGAGGCGAGGTGGCCGGAACTGCCGGGCTCGAGGTAGTGGCTGGCGAGACAGTCACGATTGCTATACCTGATATAGCTACCGTTGCCGAGCCCGAGGTGGCGGCGGGTGAGACGGCTACCACGGCCGAACTTGAGGCGGCAGTGGATAAGACGGCTACAATTGCTGAGCCCGAGGCGGTGGCCAGCAAAATGGGTACAATTGCTGGGCCCGAGGTGGCCGCTCTCTCTCAAGAGTCGGGCACCGTCCCAATCATCGCTCTTCCCGCCTACGGTTCTTTGATGTCTCCTGGCGTCGCAAGCGTAACGACGGCTCTCATGGAGTCAGGGGATGAGGTGACGGGAGGTGAGACCACCCCGATGGAAGAGGGGGACACCGTTGTTGTATCAAGTGACGCCCTCGTCACGGTTCCGGCTGGCGATTCATCAGGTAGATTTTAGGTCACCGCCCTTCTTTTTATTCCGCAATCTTTTTCAATCTTTCCTGACAGGGTTTATCTTGTTTCTAATGCAGGTGCGGCTAGTGCTGATGTCGCGCTACCCGAGGCAGCGCCGTCAGTTACTGCCCTGACGGTGACCACCTCTCTACCTTCTCTCGCACTGTCTCAGATGCTGGAAGGTATGGATTTTTGACCCATCAGTCTTATCTCTAGGCTATACAATTTATGTACCGACATTGCATTATTGCGTCTTTGTAGGAGTCCTCTTTGACCACCTGTACCAGGTGCTGCACCCCCACTTCTCCTTCCCGTCGGAGATTGCTTCATCCAGTGGCGCTGGTGAATACAGCCTTCAGTTAATGTTCTTTCTTTTACCAACAATGAAATCATTTCTGATTCTTCTTTGCCTTGATTGCAGTTCTACAGATTGAAGGAGGAGATGAGAGAACAGTTGTGCCACTGGTCCTCCCGGCTTTGCCACCTGCTATAGCTGGTATAGTAAATCCCATTGTTCATGAACCTCTTATATTTCTTGAACCGTCATCTGATTATGATTTGTTTTGTAGCGGTCGCTTCGACTCCGGCCTCTTTCGAGTCTTGCATTATGATGCCGGCATGGCCCTTTTCCAGACGTCCATCCTCAAAAGGTGCTGTGACCAGTCTGCGTATACTGAGCGAATACGTCGAGGAGCTTGACGCGGAGGCTCCTACATCTGTCGCAGATTTTGCTGCCGAGGTCAACCCAATGCTGGCGACATTTGTGAACTTCCATAATGAAGGTGTCGTCGAGTCTTGGGTTAATCATTGCAGGAAGTTTAAGGCCGGTCTGCATGAGCTTGAGCTTATGCGTCCTGCCCCTGAGACTCAGGCTTTGAACTCCCAGTGGGCCGCATGGATTGAGCAGAGTGTTCTGTTCCTTCACCATTTCGAACGAGAGGCAACCCTTAAGCGTAAGGAACGTGAGGCGACTGCTGATGAATCTGCCCAACTGCGCACTGAGGTTGCAGCTAATGCTGCCCAGCTGAACACCATTTTTGAAAACCTTCAACGGTGTATCTCTGACGGGCTGGTGTTGAGGAAGAAGCTTGATCTTAATGAGCGCAGAGTCAGGAGGCTGCCCAATAGGAAGTTGATCAGAAACTCTCATCCTGTTTGCAGCAATGGGCCCAAGTTGAAGCAGAGCTGGCCATGGCGGTTGATCGTGAGGAAGAGTTGAGAAGAGCGCGCGAGCAGCTAGCTGGTCTATTGAAGACGCCTCCCTCCTAATAGCTATTTTTGTATAGATCGAACACTTGTAATCTTTGAACAACATGTATCCATTTTTTTTATTCTTTTATACGATTTGCCTTGTACTCAATTGAATTCATGAATAAAAGATACACATTTTTTTGTTATACTGTTGCTTTCTTCTCCTTGCTGTGTTGTTGCCATGTGATTTTAGCAAGTGCGGTCTGTAGATAGTATATAGCTGTCAATCTTGGATCCTTTGTAGAGTGGTGATGGCTTAGGAAACAGGGTTAGGATCTGTCACCTAAGACTTTTCAATTTTATGAGCCGCGAGGGTCTGATAAAGAATTTTCTCCCTACCGGTCGAGAGGATTCCGTAGATGTAATTTCTCCTTAAGAATCGTGAGGATTCCTAAGTGTGTTTTCTCTTGAAAGTCGTAAGGATCTGACAAGAGAATTTGCTCCCTTACGAGTCGTGAGGACCCGTAGGTGATGGGTGAAGTTGTCCTTATCCGCATTTCACGGAGTCAGGAGTTGCTCTGGATGCTTCCCACATGTTCACTGCCGTGTTCTGCAAGGACCAGGCTCCGCTCTGGACGTTTCCCACGGGGTCAAGGTTGACATTATCCGCGTTCTACGTAGCCAAGAATTTTGCTCTAGATGCTTCCCACGGGTTCACTGCCGTGTTCGGCGAGGACTAGGCTCCGCTCTGGATGCGTCACACGGGGTCAGGATTGATATAAGCCGCGTTCCACATAGCCAGGAATTTTTCTCTGGATGCTTCCTACGGGTTCTGTAATGACCCCAAAATCTTTATACATTTGTATTATCCCTCTTCAATAATATACCGTATTTATTTGTACTTGGTATTTTCCTTTTTCTATTAAATTTATTATTATTTTATTCCTTAATCTATTATGTATTTTTTCTAGGTACAATTTCTTTTTCTTATATTTAAGTTTTTAACTTCTCATTCTTATTTTTCTTTTCATAAATATTTAACCCAAATCCATTATTCTTATTCTCTACAGCCCATCTAAAAAGCCCATTTTCTTTTTAAGCAACATCATATATTTAATTCTAATTAAATATATGCATGAATAACCTTATAGCTCATTGGTTAAGTCCTTGCAATGTTATTCCATAAGTCACATGTTCAAATCCCCATTCTTGCAATTATGTTTTATCATTTTTTATTCTTCTCATAACCTACAAATGAGACCTTTCATTTCCGAAATGAATGGTGATGTAATGACCCCAAAATCTTTATACATTTGTATTATCCCTCTTCAATAATATACCGTATTTATTTGTACTTGGTATTTTCCTTTTTCTATTAAATTTATTATTATTTTATTCCTTAATCTATTATGTATTTTTTCTAGGTACAATTTCTTTTTCTTATATTTAAGTTTTTAAATTCTCATTCTTATTTTTCTTTTCATAAATATTTAACCCAAATCCATTATTCTTATTCTCTACAGCCCATCTAAAAAGCCCATTTTCTTTTTAAGCAACATCATATATTTAATTCTAATTAAATATATGCATGAATAACCTTATAGCTCATTGGTTAAGTCCTTGCATTGTTATTCCATAAGTCACATGTTCAAATCCCCATTCTTGCAATTATGTTTTATCATTTTTTATTCTTCTCATAACCTACAAATGAGACCTTTCATTTCCGAAATGAATGGTGACCTTTCATTTCTCTTTTAATTCTCATGTTGAATGCATATATTATTATACATAATTCACCATTACACCATCTTTATTGTCCTCCTCTATCTTTTCCTTCCTCACATTTTTCTATCCCTCACTTCTTCCTCTTCACCTAGAGTCCAAGAAGAAGAACATGAAGAAGTCTTCAAGAATGTCTCGCTACTAACGCGAGGCTATCGGCGGATAGACAAGCCCGGTGACAATACCGGCTTGTGCATGTAAGTCCCTTTTCTCTTTCCCTCCCTCCATCTCTTTCTTTTTCTCTTTATATTTCTCTTGTTTTATATTGCCATGAAAAACTTCCCTTGACATATCATAGTTCCTAAATAATTAATTAAATGGATACATATATAAATAATGAACACACAAACATACACACATATATAGTTTGTATAGTTTGTAAAGTCTTTTTCATTACTCTCAATTCACATGTTAAGATTTCATAGTGACCAATTAGGATTGCATGTTTGTTGTTTTATTTTAAATCACTTTATTTAAAATTTGTATTAAAAAAAAATGATGAAGTTACGAATAAATACCATGGTTTTCTCATTTCTCACATATGACATATCAATACCTTTAGTTTTAAAATAATTTTTATAAATTAATTTTTAACTCTGAAAATTTCAGGAAATTTACATATGATAGAATATATTATTTTGTACACGCTGTAAAAATTTTAGATCGATCCGCATAACGGTTTAGGAATTACATAGTATTTATTCACTGATCGTAAAACAGAAAACAGCAGTTATCGGTCAACGTCTAGGACATGTAACTTGGTATACCGGTATCCAAATTGAGTAAACTCAGGTGTTTTTGATATCTACATCGAATGATCTAGATTTTCTTAGTTTTATAGTTTTACTGAAAACCTATCTAAGATAAAGAAAACTGCATTACAATATTAAGTGACGGATCTGGACAGAATCTGTTCGGATTCGCACACTGTTTTTAAATTGGACATAACTCGAACACCCGATGTCCGTTTGTGACAAAATTTAGATGTGTAGATGCACCATTGATAGAACTATAATTTTTCTGTATATTATATTACTTAGGAATGCATGAAACAACCTGATATAGGCTGTGCAATAGAATATATAGTTGCTGTCCAGAAATCTGAATTTCTGTTTTAAACGCTGATATTAAAATGATCATAACTAGAGCTTCAAAAATCCAAATCATATGAATCTTGGTGTTTTAGATAAGTACTTCATAATACCTACAATTTTCTAATAATTTTCGTAACCTGAAACCCGATAGAAATTAACTCAAACTGCGTTTTAAAAATATGTGACGGTGCCGAATAGATTCTGATCTGTTTTGCGCGACGATACGAAAACAGATATATCTCTCAAACCGGTAGTCGTATTTAGGTGAAACTGGAACTTACGCATGCAAAACATTTAGAGCCATATTTCTGTTTATATTCCGCATTCGTTCAACTTGATTAATTAGTCGTACATAATATTTCTTTACAGCATTGTTTATGGTAGTTACTCGAATAATATACTTGACTCATTTCATGCTATTCGAACATGTATACATATTTAGCTTGATCATTAAATTGTTGTATGTACATAAATACGATAATTAAATATTTGAGTTGTATTTTGAAAACCATACAAAAATATTTTTACATAAAACCCCTTCAAGTTTATAAATTACCCTAAGGACCCTAACAATTATAAGACCACGATTCATAATTCTGATTGTCTGACTCGGGTTTGAGTCTGATTAATTTGACTTGAATCTGATTCAAGTCAACCTATAATCTACAAGATTCCAATTCAAAATGAACACATGAATCCATGAATACAATTATCAATTTATACAATTTGGCTGAACCGAACCATGGATATATTCCTTTTACATGATTCTCAGTATTCCATTTACATGACTCTACGGTTACAACCGTTTCCTGATATCATGGTTTCGGTCAGTCAGTCAATCAATTATACAATCAATACAATTTACAAGACAAACAATACAAACATGACATCGCGGGGTTTAAAAGGGGTAGATTGGTACGGAAGATGTTAAAAGTGGAATGAGGTGGTCAGATTAAGACACCTAACCTATATTCCGTTGCTGTTGTACCGTGGCATAAACGGTTCCTTGTACTATACGTGCCCTTAGTCTCTGGCATATAGAGACTCCCCTCGTATACACTGGCAGCCTTCTGTACCAAGCTACAAAACTTGAATATGTTTCAAGTCAATCTATATTCTTTTATATTCTAACTCAACATGAATACATGAATTCCAGATCCAGTTAACAATCTGTTTGAATGAACCGAACCATGGATATTCCTTTTACATGATTTCCAGTATTCCATTTACATGACTCTACGGTTATAACCGTTTCCTGATATCATGGTTTCGGTCAGTCAATCGGTAAATCAGTAAATCAGTCAATCAGTCAATCAAGTCAATCAAAGTCAATCAAGCAATCATTACAAGTTTACAAGATAACAATACAAATATGACATCGCGGGGTTTAAAGGGGTAGATTGGTACGGAAGATGTTAAAAGTGGAATGAGGTGGTCAGATTAAGACACCTAACCTATATTCAGTTGCTGTTGTACCGTGGCATAAACGGTTCCTTGTACTATACGTGCCCTTAGTCTCTGGCATATAGAGACTCCCCTCGTATACACTGGCAGCTTTCTGTACCAAGCTACAAACAATATCGTTAAACAATATTCCATAATATACTACAATACAAAACTTTAGAAAATACCATACTCGGTCACTCTCATTCTTCATTCTTCTTTGGGACTTACCGAGCGACCTGTTCGCTGACGACATTCTATTTCCCTCTTCTTTGAATGTCGTCAGGTGCGTTGGACCAAGTTGAGACCGAGCCTACAAGTGAAGATTTGGAGGAATTCCAGGAAGACCCAGAGCTCTAGACTTTGTACTTGCTCTTCTCAGTATTTCTTATATCATGCCATTGTTTAGGCATTGCTTTTCAGTTCAGATGTATTTCCATTTCATGCATTGTAAAAAAGAATGTTATTAATAAAAGTTGCTGTTATTTTCCATCTTTTGTCTCTTGTGATTATTTTATATTGCTTAGTTACGCTTAGCGTATGTATTTCTGAGTACATACGTAGCGGGCCTCGTCGCGTCCACTTCGCCGTACACTGGGAAGCGGGGCGTGACAGGTTCACTGCCGTGTTCGGCGAGGACCAGGCTCCGCTCTGGATGCTTCACACAGGGTCATTTCCGTGCTCTGCGAGGACCAGGATCCGCTCTGGACGTTTTCCATGGGGTCAGGAGTGACATAATCCGCGTTCCACGTAGCCAGGAATTTTGCTTTGGATGCTTCCCACGGGTTCACTGCCGTGTTTGGTGAGGACCAGGTTCCGCTCTGGATGCTTCACATAGGGTCATTGCCGTGCTCTGCGAGGACCAGGATCCGCTCTGGACGTTTTCCACGGGGTCAGGAGTGACATAATCCGCGTTCCACGTAGCCAGGAATTTTGCTCTAGATGCTTCCCACGGGTTCACTGCCGTATTCGGCGAGGACTAGGCTCCGCTCTGGACGTTTCCCGCGGGGTCAGGATTGACATAAGCCACATTTCACGTAGCCAGGAATTTTGCTCTGGATGCTTCCCACGGGTTTACTGCCGTGTTCGGCGAGGACCAGGCTCCACTCTGGATGCTTCACACAGGGTCATTGCCGTGCTCGGCGAGGACCAGGATCCGCTCTGGACGTTTTCCACGGGGTCAGGAGTGACATAATCCGCGTTCCACGTAGCCAGGAATTTTGCTCTAGATGCTTCCCACGGGTTCACTGCCGTATTCGGCGAGGACTAGGCTCCGCTCTGGACGTTTCCCATGGGGTCAGGATTGACATAAGCTGCGTTCCACGTAGCCAGGAATTTTGCTCTGGATGCTTCCCACGGGTTCACTGCCGTGTTCGGCGAGGACCAGGCTCCGCTCTGGATGCTTCACACGGGGTCAGGATTGACATAAGCCGTGTTCCACGTAGCCAGGAATTTTGCTCTGGATGCTTCCTACGGGTTCACTGCCGTGTTCGGCGAGGACCAAGCTCCGCTCTGGATGCTTCACACGGGTTCACTACCGTGCTCTGCGAGGACCAGGATCCGCTCTGGACGTTTTCCACGGGGTCAGGAGTGACATAATCCGTGTTCCACATAGCCAGGAATTTTTCTCTGGATGCTTCCCACGGATTCACTGCCGTGTTCGGCGAGGACCAGGCTCCGCTCTGGATACTTCACACGGGGTCATTGCCGTGCTTTGCGAGGACCAGGATCCGCTCTGGACGTTTCCCATGGGGTCAGGATTGACATAAGCCGCGTTCCACGCCAGGAATTTTGCTCTGGATGCTTCCCACGGGTTCACTGCCGTGTTCGGCGAGGACCAGGCTCCGCTCTGGACGTTTCCCACGGGGTCAGGATTGACATAAGCCGCGTTCCATGTAACCAGGAAGGGTTGAATTCATCCGCATTTCATGGGGTCGGGGTTTGGCCGTCGGTCATCTGTGCACCGCCGAGTCATGAAACTGGGAGTTGCCGTTGTTCCACTTTGCTTTATGTTGTGTCTGTTGTGATGAAACGAATGTTGAGATGATATCCAGGCCATCTGTGAACCGTTGAGATTTGGCTTCTTCTTCTGATGAAACCCGGGGAGGAAAGGCATGATTCCTTCTTTGTTTGCGCCCTTGGATTGTATACAGGGATTGATGTGATATCACCTGTAGGGCATAAATTTCATTTTTTAATTTCTTTCCGCGACGCTCTATCATTTCAGCTTTTATATCGTTAAGGTCGTGATTGCCAAATCATTTCGGCTATTTTTCGCGGTGCCCAATCATTTCGGCTATTTTTTATTTACTCGCTGCTTTTTATTGCGAGTTGCCTAATCATTTCGGCTATTTTGCATGCATACATTTTTACTTGCTGACTTTTTATTTGCAAGTTGCCCCATCATTTCGGCTATTTCGTATGCATGTGTAGCTTGCTGGCTTTTCGTTGCAAGTTTAGGATTAAACACCGATTTCGGCATCAGCACCGCTACAACTGGGATATTGCCAGGAGCGAATCATCATTTACCTTAGTCGATGTCGAACAAAGGTGGCTTAGTAGATAGGGTTAAGATCCTGTCGAGTAAGGCTTTTGACTTCATGAGCCGTAAGGGTCTCATAAAGGTATTTCTCCCTGCGAGTCGTGAGGATCTCGTATGTGTGTTTTCTCCTTAGGAATCATGAGGATTCCTAAGTGCTTGTTCTCTTATAAGTCGTAAGGATCTTACAAGAGGATTTTCTTCTTATAAGTCGAGAGGACATACAAGGGTTGTTCATTATGTAGACATATTCCCAGTCACGGATGGGACTTTGTTAGGGAAATGTTTATTCGCGCCCGTGGATTGTATACAAGGGTTAGTGTTGAGCCGCTTGTAGGGCAGTATCGGAGGTTGTGGGGGCTGCTTAAGAACAGGTTCAGATCCTTGTAGCTTAAGACTTTTGAATCTTATGAGCCGTGAGGGTCTCATAAGAGGGTTCTCCTTACGAGTCGTGAGGATCTCGCAAGTGTAATTTCTCCTTAGAAATCGTGGGGATCCCTAAGTGTGTTGCTCCCTTGTGAGTCGTAAGGATCTCACGCAGGTGGTTTCTCCTTACAAAGTCGAGAGGACCTTGCAAGTGTCTTTTAACGAGATTGCGCCCTTTCGGGTTTTCACAAAACTCGCCGGCAGCCCTGCTGTTTTTACTCACGGAGCCCTTTCGGGTTTTCATCCGTGCCCTTTTTGCTTGTGGACATACCGTTTTTTTTATTCTAACGAGGTTGCGCCCTTTCGGGTTTTCACAAGACTCGCCGGTAGCCCTGCTATTTTTACTCACGGAGCCCTTTCAGGTTTTCATCCGTGCCCATTTTGCTTATGGACATACTGTTTTCTTTTTTCTTTCTTTTTTTTATTCTTTTTTTTTGTATCAGCTTTGGGATGCTGCAATCCACCGTAGTTTATCGACGTCTCGGTCAACAGCTAGTTTTATCATATGGTGGTCCATTATTAGTTTAGGAACGTTTCGGTCTGTTGTTAGTTTAAAGATGTTCCGGTCCGCTGTTAGTTTAAGGACGTTTCGGTCCACTGTTAGTTTAAGGACGTTTCGGTCCGTTGTAAAGGAAGCTGGGTACTACTTATAGAGTTTGGGCTTAGGAAGATAGTGAGCGGACATAGTCGTCATCATCTATCATTGACCTAGGCCATGACTCATCAAGCGTAGTATTTCTTCAGGAAGTGACCATTTATTGGCCTGAAAGGTCTTTCACCATGCATGTTCATAAGTAGATAGGCCCTACCCTGGTAAACTTTGACTATGATATACGGGCCTTCATAGTTTGGCTCAAATTTCCCCCGCTTGGCGCGATTAGGGATCATAGGTCTTTTGACCACTAGCACGAGTTCGCCTTGGCGGAATGTCCTCGGCCTAGTCAATCTTTCATATGAGCGCGTCATCTTTGCTTTATAAGCTTCTAGATTTTGTTGCGCTATGAGCCGGGTTTTGTCAAGGGCGTCGAGCTCCTCAAGCCGATGGTGAGCATTCTCTTCTTCCATCAGCTCGTAATGAACTGCCATTCATAGAGAGGGTAGCTCTATCTCGAGGGAGAGTACCGCTTCTGTACCGAATACCAATGCGTAAGACGTTGTGTTCGTGGCCGTCTTGAACGCAGTCCGCTACTCCCAGAGAGCTTTATGCAGTCTCCTGTGCCAGTCCTTCTTATTCCGGGACACCGTCTTTTTCACGATCTTTGTCAAGGTCTTGTTGAAAGACTCAGCTTGACCGTTAGCTCGGGGATTATAAACTGAGGAGTATCTCCAGTCTATGTTGTGCTGTTGTGCGAAGCGGCTGATCTTGTGGCTTCTGTAAGCTGGCCCATTATCGGAGATGATCCGTCGCGGAGTACCGAACTGGTAAATGACGTATGTCTTGAAGAAATGGAGGATATTCTCCGTTTTCACTTCTCTTAGCGGTACTGCTTCTGCCCATTTGGAGAAGTATTCAGTTGTCGCCAAAATGAATCGATGTCCTCTGGACGATGTTGGTTCGATCGGGCCGATTATGTCAGTCCCCCACATTTCGAACGGCCAGCTAGCCACTGTCGGGTGTAGCAGATTCGGATGCTGATGGATAAAATCTCCGTAGATCTGGCACGAGTAGCATTGCTTCGCATACTCGAGGCAGTCTTGGATCATCGTGGGCCAATAGTAGCCCATCTTTTTAATCTTCAGATTCATCTTCGGCCTGGCTTGGTGAGAACCGCAGAGTCCGTCATGAGTTTCTTGGACGACTCTCTTTGCCTCTTCGGGTCCTAGGTATCTTAACCACAGAGAATCAAATGACCTCTTTTACAGAGTATCGTTGACGAAGGCGAAAGATAGGGCTCGCTTCATTAGCTGATGTTTTGAAAACGCATCTTCAGGCGTTCGACGGGATTTGAAGTAGTCTATAAAGACTTCTCTCCAATCCTCAACCTTTTCTTGTTCTTTTACTTGTAGAGCCATTTGCTCGGTCGTTCCCTTTTCCTCGGGCGACTTTGGAAATATTTCTGCCGGTGCAAGGACCCGACGGCTTTGCACAACGATCCTTATGTCATCGAGGTTCTCATCGGCCAATTCTTTAGCAAGCTTGGCTAATACATCCGCTTTGCTATTTTTCGCACGCGGTATGCTTTCCAAGGTGTAGGAAGGTATTTGGGTTAGCAGTTGCCGTACCCTCTCACCGTACTTCACCAGTTCCGGTTTGCATGTTTGATAGTCGCCGTTTATTTGACTAACGACCAGTTGGGAGTCTCCGTATATGAGGAGGTTTTCAATTCCCATGTCAATAGCGATCTCGAGACCTGCTATCAAAGCTTCATACTCGGCTTCATTGTTTTTCCTCGGCTCTATTAAGGAGAAGCAAAGCGCATTATCCCTCCTTGTGGAGTTACGAAGATGAGGCCTACCCCTGATTTGATTATGGGGGTGTTTTGTTTGCGCTTCTTCATGGAGGATGCTCCATCGAAGTAAAGTTCTCACTGGGTGCCATTACCGTCGATCGTGTCAAACGCATGCTCATCTGGCAGTTCGTATTTCAAAGGAGAATCGGCAGGTATCGAATGCTCAGCGAGGAAGTCGGCGATGGCCTGGCCTTTTACTTCCTTAAGAGGCTGATAAGTTATTGAGAACTCCATCAAGAGCAAGGCCGATTTAGCGAGCCGCCCTGTCAATATGGCCTTTGACATCAAATATTTGAGAGGATCCACTTTCGATATGAGATGGACTTCATGTGCCAACACATAGTGCCTGAGCTTTGTTATGGCAAAAATCAATGCCAGGCAGTGTTTTCGATGGGAGAATAATTGCTTTCTGCCCCCAGCAGAACTCAACTCAAATAGTAGAGGGCTCTCTCTTTCCCTTGGTCGTTCTCGTATGCCCATAATGCGCCTAAGGAACCTTCAAGGGCGGTTGTATACAGAATGAGGGGTTTTCCCTTGACCGGAGCAGCCAGCACTAGCGGATTCTGTAGGTATTGCTTGATTTCATTCAGCGCGCTTTGGCATTTGTGATCCTAGATGAACGGGGTTCCCTTCTTCATTAGGTGGCTGTAGGGGCGGCACTTGCCGGAGAGATTGGCTATAAATCGCTGAATATACGCGAGCTTTCCTTGGAGAGAACGCAATGGCTTGAGAGTCTTTGCCAGAGGCATTTCCATGATCGCTTTGATCTTCGACGGATCTATTTCGATACCTCGGTGTCGGACGATGAACCCTAGGAATTTGCCCGAGGAGACTCCGAATGCGCATTTAAAAGGGTTCATCTTCAAGTTGTATTTTCGGAGGCGTTGAAACACGATCCTCATATGCTCTAAATGTTCCTCATATGATTTTCTTTTCACCATGAGGTCGTCGATATAGCATTCGACGATTTCATGTATGAGGTCATCGAAGATCTTCGTCATGGCCTTCTGATAGGTGGCATCGGCGTTCTTTAGACCGAAAGGCATCACCTTGTAACAGAATATACCCAAAAGGGTCCGGAAAGCGGTATGCTTCTGGTCTTCGGGATGCATCTTTATCTGATTGTATCCTGACGAGCCATCCATGAAGGAGAAGAATTCGTGAGTGGATGTATTATCTATCATCAGCTCGGTTACCGGTACTGGGAAGTCGTCTTTCGGGCAGGCTTTATTGAGATCCCGAAAGTCTACACATATGTGCACTGTCCCATTTTTCTTCATCACCGGGACGATGTTGGCGATCCAGTCAGGATACTGAACTTCTTAGATGAAGCCAGAGTCGATTAGCTTCTTGACCTCGGCGTTGATGCTCATCTCAAGCTCGAGCCGCATCCTTCTCGGAGCTTGTTTGATTGGCTTGGCGTCCGGAGATATCGCCAATCTGTGTACAGCTATTTCTGGATCTAGCCCCAGCATCTCGGAATAGTTCTATGCAAAACAATCTTTATGCTACATAAGCACGTCTTTTAGTGTAGCTACCCTTTCTTCAAACAGCAGCTCACTGACGAATGTCGGCCGCGGGTCACTTTCCATCCCCAGATCAATTTTCTTGAGGTCATCCGCAGTAGTATGTATTCCATCTTCCAACTCTTTCGACGCCGGTGGAAACTCTAAGATAACCTCGTCATCATTGTTTTCGAAGCACCAGGGGAAGTCATCCATATTCTCGGGCTCTTCTTCTGATAGTGTTATCATATGACATGTACGAGCTCGCTTCCAAGACCGATGTTGATCTGGTTCTACTCTGTTCCCCTCCAAAAGACGGCGCGACTGGGCGTCTTGCCTGAAATTCGGGGCAGATGCTAATTGGTGCTATCCGTCCACCTCTCCGAAGATGCCAAGTTGATTTATGGCACCATGTATCGAAGGTTTGAACGGATGCGTCCGATGTAGCAGACTTCGTCAGATTCCCCCTCGCTTGAGGGGTTTTTGATTGTGGGGACGCTCTTCCCTGCAGGCGCAAGCCCCTGCAGTTAATTACGCTACTGCATTGCGGTAACCACTTTCTCCTTCTCCAGATGGTCACTTCGTGTCGTGTGTGTTTGTTTTGTGTTTTGTTGCCTGTGGATTGTATACGGAGACTGAGTTATGTCGTCGCCCGTAGGGCGTGGACTGGTCCAAATCCGTATTATCTTAGATTTGGGTTTGGGGTTTGGGTTTAAGGATACGTTAGCCTCATTTGAGCCTAAGATCGACTTAAACGTTTGTTAAGGATACGTTAGTCTAGTTTTTAGACTAAGATCAACTTAACGGGATCGTTCAGATCTAACAACAGAGCAATAAAAGGGGGCTCTGTTGTTTAGTTTAGTGACGTTGCGGTCGATAAGTAGTTTAAGGACATTGCGGTCCATGGATAGTTTAAGGACATTGCGGTCCATGGATAGTTTAAGGACATTACGGTCCATGGGTAGTTTAAGGACATTGCGGTCCAATGTTAGTTTTAAGACATTGCGGTCAAGGTTAAGGACCTCATAGTCCATGGGTTTAAGGACCCCACAGTCCGTTGTTAGTTTTAAGACATCTTAGTCAAGGTTAAGGACGTCATAGTCCATGGGTTTAAGGACCCCACAGTCCGCTGTTAGTTTTAAGATATCTCGGTCAAGGTTAAGGACGTCATAGTCCATGGGTTTAAGGACCCCACAGTCCATTGTTAGTTTTAAGACATCTCGGTCAAGGTTAAAGACTTCATAGTCCATGGGTTTAAGGACCCCACAGTCCGTATCAATGTGTGGTCATCGGGATCCGTCACCTCTTTGAAGACGTTAAGGAATTACAACGCCAAGTATCAAAGGAGTGAAGAGATGTACCCTTGAACCGGGGTGAGTTAAATAGTCGTTGGCCTAATTTGGGATAAAGACCAATTAATTATGTTATGAGCCCATTAGCCCAGTTAAGTCTGAATTGAGGACTTATGGCCACCTTAGGCTAAGTCCAATCATATTTGGAATATTGGCTTCCTGTTGGACCATTGAAGAAGAGGCTTTGCCTCTGGCCATTTAGCCAATTGGGCTAACGTTAATTCAACAATGTTGAACATTGGGATCAAGTTATTGTTTTAACACTAAAAGACAGTTGGTGTTAAACACCAGCAATAGGGATTCCAAATTAGTGTTAAACACTAAAGCAAATCAGTGGAACACTAGCAGCGGAGGCTTCAAATTAGTGTTGAACACTAAGAAATTCAGTGTTAAACACTGCAAATAAAGTTCTTTGATTAGTGTTGAACACTAAGGCCAAACAGTGTTTTAACACTGGATTCAGGGGTTCCAATTTAGCGTTAAACACTAAGGCAAGAGGGGTCACGTGGTAGCACGTGAGGGCGCCCTCCCTTCATTTGTTCTGCTGAGAATATCGCATCTTTTGGAGCATCACGTGCCATCACGTGACGGGTATCTAAATGCTTGTATGTTAAAGCCTCTGCCAAGGGTCACGTGGGTCACGTGAGGCACTGCCTCAAAGGGGCTTTTCTGTAAATCTTTTTGGGGGTCACGTGGTGACACGTGGCCTTCCCTCTATGTATGTTCTTTAGAAGATCTGTTAATCCCTTTCAAGAATTAAATTCCTCGTAGGGTTGAACCCTAACAATAATTTTAGAGGAATTAAATTCCTATAGTTCTTTTTGAAGATTTATATTCTGGGATAGAGTTGAACTCTAAATTTGCAGCAGGAATTAAATTCCTCGTATACGTGAGGGACTGAATTCTGTCATAGGGTTAAACCCTAATAAAAGCTTTAAGGAATTAAATTCCCACTCTCTGCTAAAGAATTATTCTAAGGAATGAGATTCTGTCATAGGATGAAACCCTAATCTCTTCTTTCTTAAGGGAATTAAATTCCTGTTATTTTAACAGAAACTAAGTTCTTAACTAGGGTTAAACCCTGATTCTATTTATTCTAAAGGAATTAAATTCCCATAACATAGGGTTAAACCCTAATTTTATTTTAAAGGAATTAAACTCCTATAGTTCTGTGAGAATTAAATTCTCAGACTTCCATTCCCTCTCTATGCTTTGGATCTGCATGGCAGGATCTCAACCCATTGAGAATTAAATTCTCGACTCAATGGGAGATGTGCACTTTACAGATCCTCCACCAAAGAGAGAACTATGTTCTTCTGTTTTTATATCATAGTTAAACTCTGTTGAGAATTAAATTCTCTTTTCCTTTCAAAAAGCCTTCCCTTTCTTACCTAGGGTTTTCTTTTGCAGAAGATCCAAATTTCTCCAAAGTATCAAGACTCCCCTCTTTCTTTTATGTCTCGATTCCTTTCAGCCTCTCTCCCTCTCTATATCTCTCTGTGTGTCTCTTGGCTCCTATTTATAGGAGAAGTAGCCGAATCAATTAGTTTTTGATGAATCTTTCATTGAGAGATTTGATTTGTATTCACCATTCGTTTTGGACCTTTGGATTATTAGGTGAATTTTATTCACCATTGGATTTTAAATCCAGAGATTCTCCTTTGTTATTTCGGTTAGATTTTAAGGGGAAATCTTTCCAAGTTCAGGCTTTTTCCACAAATAGATGATATTTAATCACCCTTTAAATTTTTAATTCAATCGGTTGCTTTGGAAAGATTTAAGAGGTCTTTTCTCAGAATTTAATTCTGTTAACAGATGGGCTTTGAAAGCCGGTCACGTGTGGCCACGTGACCCTTGGTCACGTGTGGGCACGTGACCCCCTTGGAACGAGCCCTCTTCTTCTTTTCGCGCTCTGCCTTCTTCCGCTGCTTAGCCGTCACGTGCCACCACGTGACAACTGGTCACGTGTGAGCACGTGGCCCTCATCTGGAGCCTTTTTCTTGATTTAACCGGAGAACGAGTCTGCTGTTTTGAGTGTCACGTGCCAACACGTGACCCTGATCACGTAGGAGCACGTGACCTCTTCTGAAGCATTTTCCTTGATTTGATCAGGGAACCAATGTGCCTTTGAATCCATTTTTAAATGTCACGTGCCAACACGTGACCCTAATCACGTGGGAGCACGTGACCCTTTCTGAAGCCCTTTTCTTTAATGTAGTCGGGAAACTGGATCTGCCTTGCCGATGCTTTTAGATGTCACGTGCCAACACGTGATTGCTGGTCACGTGTGAGCACCTGACCCTTTTCTGAAGCCCCATCCGTAGGCTTCCCTGATTTTAAATCAGGAAACATACTCTCGCTGTATGCGTGGCTTTTGGTTCGTGCTTCTGCGGCGGAGTTACCTTCCAACTGCTGGATAGGGCGAACCTGCCGAGCTGATATTGGTCTTCGACCCAGTTCTTGAAGGTGAAGCAGTCTTCGAGATGATGTCCTATTGCTCGGTGATAGGAGCAATAATCTGGGTGAGAGGCCTCGTTGGCTTGCTCGGGGTGCTTGGACTCCGGAAGTGTAATCATTTGATGTTTTATGGCAAGATCAAGTATCTTCCGTATTTTTTTTTGAAGAAAAGAGTATGCTCGACCCATCTTCTTTATAAGAGACGAATCCGGATTGCTCGACTCCCAATTGCATGGCTTCTTGGTCCCGCTTTGTCGCTCTCGAACGCTTTTCCCGTTCCTTGATTTATTTTTGCCTCTGCGTCGGGCCTTTTGTATGACGGGTTGATAAGGAAGAGCGTTATCATTTTCCGCGGCCAGTTGAAGGAGGCGCTGAATCCTGGCTTTTTCGTAAATGTCCATCTCGCGATTATGGTCATCCCGGATTTTCTGACCCGCTTCCCTTACTAGCTTGTCCATCCATTCTTCAAACGACGACTCGGCATTTTGATGACATGACCTTGTTTTGGTTCAGGATCGGCGTCTCTTAGCAGAGTGTCTTCTTCTTCATCGAAGTCATGTATGACGTAGCTGCTATGGACTCGCTCCCGTTTTTGGATTGAACATATCTAAGCCCGATCGTTTCCATTCTCCTATTAGGCAACTTGCGCTGAGTTCCAGGGACATCCCAAATCCTGTTGTAGAATCGAGCTTGTCGAGTAGTCTGTCTGAAGGGTACTCCTTGACGCTTTAATAGCCTTTTCAAACCTTCCGTGTAATATCTAGGCAGACGAATGGGCTGGAGCCTGTCAAGTATAGAATCCGCGCCATGCCAAATTTCTTTTTCTACTTTGGTTTCCCCGGATCTGTAGAATAGGATCGCCTTTTCACCATTTTGCCTGGGAGGGACGTAGAAAGTCTGCAGTTCTTGCATACTATAAGTTTCAAGTGCATCGAGCTCTTTGTAATGCTCTTGTGGAACCATGGTGATTTGCAAACTCTGATTATCGCCAGCGAAGGTTTGTATTGATGGCCGAGCAGAAAATATAGCGTTAACCTCGTCTTCCGAGTCGCTGCCGAAGATCAACATAGGGGCAGACGGTCTTGGGTTATTGCATTGTGGCGGCCCTGAATAAACTATCTCTTCTTCTTCCTCGGTGTCACTCCCGAAGACTGGAATAGTGGTGATAGCTTTATCCTTCGGTTTGTGACATCTTTCTGTGTCCTCGAAATCTGGTAGGAAGTATTTTGCATCTTCATACTTTCGGACTTAGTTCATGGAGAATGGGTTCAACTCCCCTATCACAGTGTACTCGAGACCATCCTTGAAATACTTCATACACTGATGTTGCGTAGAAGGGATAGTGTTGTACTCGTGTAACCAAGGCCTGCCGAGCAAAGCATTGTAGCATGTCTTGGCGTTAATGACGTGGAACTTGATATCCGTGACAAGTAACCCGAAGCGTAACGGCAATATCACAGACCTGAGAGTCCGTGATGACTGGGAGTCGAAACCGGAGATAGTGATTTTGTCACGAGCTAGGTGCTGAACGCTCATGCAGATTTCCTTCAATACTCGTATGTTGAGAAGATTGACGGAAGACCCATTGTCGACTAGGATTTTGCCTATCTTAATATCATGACAGTCCGGAGACATATAAGGGGCGGTTGTGCTCGCACGTCCCAAGGAGGAGATCTTCATCGCTGAAGGTGATATCGGCTGTGTGCACTTCTTCCAGCTCGTCCTTCATCTTTTCTTCGGCGAGGCAAGCTTGGAATTGCTTGGGCTCCTACAGTGCCTTAATCAATGAATCTCTTGCTTCTTTTGATAGTAAAAGGGCGTCGAGAATGCTGAGCTGCGAGGGTAACTTCCTCAAGTGCGCCAGAACGTTGTAGTCCACCTTACTTTTCTTTGGCGGGTCCTTGGCGGTCAGCTCTTTCATGACTTGGTCATCTAAGGCGATATCCTCAGAGACCTTTTCTTTTCCCTTATCTTTTCTATTCGTAGGTCCGAGATTCTTTTCGGGAAGCGTACGATTGCGCAGCTGAATATTTTCGCAGGTATTCGGTTCTTCCTCTTTTCCCGAGGTGGATTCTTTGAAGAGAGAGACAAGAGTCATTTCTTCGTCAGAGTCACTCCCGAAGGTGAGAACCTGCGATCCCCCGGCGTTGACCGTACGACAGTTGCCGGTAGTTCTTTTATGCTCCTCTGTTGTACTTCTCTGCTCCCGACGAGTTTTGCATTTCATCCGCTTAAAATGTTGTCGGTGAGCAACATATCCCTGCCACCATCTTTTAAAAGCGATGCACTCTTCGGTGGGGTATGCGATCTTTCGATGATATAGGCAGTAGCTAGGATGCATCTTTGCTTCACCGAGAGTGTTTCCTTCGGAGGGTGGTAGCTTCATTCCTATTGATATGGGTTTAGCAAACCTTTTCCTCATCTTGAACTTGTTTTTATTCACAACGGATGTCCCTTGATTCGGTGGGAGTGTCTCGACTCTTTCGTCCAGTCGCCGGTGTTTAGCCTTTTCAAATATGGCCATCTCACGCTCCCGATCAGCTTTACTTTTCAGAAGAGCTTCGTTTAGGAATGTGTCGATCATCTCTTATGATGGCCCTGGAAGTTTCGGTTCAGGCCCTGCCCCCAGTCTGTCGGTGTGCATGGCTTCTTCATCGTCTGTAGACGAGTGAGAGATCATATGGCAACTTGCTATGTAATCCTCAGATTCATCTGATGAGTCTTCTCCATCATCTCCGTCTTCAAGGACGTGGCCGAGAAATTCCTGGAGCGTGATTGGAGTCCGCGTCTTCTGGTTATACTCCTCTAGCGCGTCGACTTGTTTCTGCAGGTCCGTACGCTTGTCGCCAGGCTTCATGGGCTTTTTGGATTTCTTCTTCTTTTTCGAAGATTTCGACGGTTGGGTGCGAACACTTTGGTTATCACCACCAATTCTTAGAGTTGGGCGCGGTTTTAGCATTCCTTCGATGATTTGGGGTTCCAGCGGATTCTACCACCTGATCGCCGGGCATGTCTGGAGATCATTCAGCATTCTTTTGGTTTTGGCTGAAAGAACGACTTCCCATGGAGCTTCTCGGACAAAATAGCACGTTGTGTGTCCATCTTCTTAGGAGTGTGCGGTTGTGGTGGGCTTACTTTCCACTTCTCAGACAGCGCAAACTTGCCTTGTAGGTACTAATCCTCGATCCATCCCTTAAAGACGAAGCAATCTTCGATCGGATGGCTTACCGTTTGGTGGTAAGGGCAATAATTGGGATTATTCACTTCGCCGGGTTGCAATGGTCGCTTTGGATTTGGCAAGTTGATAAGCCTGTTGTGCATCGCCAGCTCGAACAGCCTTTTCGTTTTATCCGTGGGAATGAGTAAGGGCTCTTCATTTTCTCATTATAATAGCGCCATCTCTCTTCCAGTTGATCCGTTAATTTTGGGGCACTGGGTTGCTGTTGGGCATTCACAACGAAGGTCGCCTTCCCCTTACCTTTTTCGTTCCGCGGCTTCGGCTTCGAAGGAGACGGTCTATGACCCATCTGGTCCATCTGGGCTAGCTTGTCGATTAAAGCCTGGAACATGGTCGGTTTGAAGAACATCATGAACTGTGAAATAGTTGCATGAGGGTCTAGGGTGCCCACGAACATGCCCACCGCTGGTGCTTCTTCGATGCGCTGTTCGCACTTCGACCATAGATTCCGCCATCGGATTGCGTACTGAACCCATATCTCGCCCGGCTTCACCCTGGCATTAATCAATGTCGTTATTAGGGTGCGTTCACTAGCACTTGCGAATTGCTGGGTGAACAACAATTCCATTTCTGCGAAAGATTTGACGGAGTCGTTTGGAAGTTCGGAGTACCACTCAAACGCCGTCTCTGACAAGCCGCCGACGAATTGGTGGAGCAAAAGCTTATCATCGCCACCAGTGTTGCCACAAAGAGCCCTGAACTGAGCGATATGTTGATGGGGATTGCCTGTCCCCTTGTACACATGGAATTTGGGGATCGTGTAGCCCGGCAGGTACTTTATTTGATCGTACCATCCTGGATACGGTCTCCCAGTTCTAATAATTTGCCCAGCCGCTTCATTCGCCTGGTGAACTCGTATCTGCTGAGCGATGTAATCATCCAGGGCGGACTTGGAAATAGTTTCCTCCTTGGCTGCTGAAAGAGCCGGAGGTGGATTTGATGTTTCTCCTCTATCATCTTCAATTATTACTGGAGGATCTTCGGCTGGGGGATCCGGCTGGATCATCATACCCACCATATCTTGGAATAGAAGGGCTATTTGTTTTATATTGTCCGCTTGTTCCGTGGCCTCTTTGTCCTTCTTCTCAAGCATTCTCCGAAGGAATTCGGCATCGGTTTCTTGCTCATGGCGTTGCTCCGAGGATGCCTCTGAGCTTGCTTTCGGTCCTGTAAGTGCGGCCATAGCTGTTAACATCTCTTGGAGCTTTTGTTGTTGTTGCTCCTGAGCCTTAGTCACTGATCGCGTAAGCGGTCGATGACCTGTGGAGATACGGCTATCCTCTTTTCCGGATGCCATGTAGACGGTATGTACCACCATGCCCCCAGACTTGGGACATTTAGGCTCAGTGCCCTTGACATTTGTCGCAGACATGGGGATCTTCTCCAGCCTTCTCCTCTTATGAGCGGTCGAAGTTGAGGGGGCCGTTGCAGTGGGCACCCAAGTAGCCGTCGCCTTCTGTGGCTTAACATGATGGTTTTCTTCCTGTCGGACCTTCAGCTTCTTCTGCTGACGAGGATAGTCTTAATCGATCACTGACTCATGGACCCGTCGCCATACTTTGTAAACTTTGGCGGTTAGCCGCTGAGGGGGCTGCTCTAGCTTTATTTCTGTGATAGTCTCCACCGGTGGCGGAGATCTTTTCAGTACGGCGGTAGGCGAGTTCCTGCGCACCTTGTTCAGTAGCTCAAAGTTGTTCCCGATTGGAACAGTAGCATTGACTTCCACCGTTGGGGCTGGTGGAGTTAGCCCAGAGGGGGAGTTGCCCCCAGCCTTCTTTACTCGGCGCCAGTGGCGACGTCGAGCGTGTCGAGCTGTTGAGGTTGGTTCGGGGATGGGGATGGATTTGTCTTGTCCCCTGTTCAGGTGTGGCGCCGCCGGTGCCAGCCCCTTGAAGACTGACGTCTTTTGAGTAGCGACATCCAATCTGTCAAAGTCAGATCTTTGAGCAGGAACGAGAGCCGTAATGGGAACCGGAACAGTCAGTCTTGTAAAAACTGACCCTTTGGTAGGAGAAGTCGCCTTGACGACTTCGGGAGCAGGGTTGGTTACTCTTTTCGGAATATTCTTTTCTTGAGACGCAGACTTCATCATGGGCCCACCTGAACTTTGGCTCAGTCTAACGAAGACTGAGGCAGTGGACTTGGGCGACCCGTTGAGAGGGGCCGCAGTAGTAGCAAGCCGATCAAAGACCGACTTCTTGGGAGCTTCTGGCATTGGCACAGGAGCGGTGAAGTTCGTTGGCGGGAGCATGGTCCCGAAAAACAATCCTGTGGTGACTTGAGTGACCTGTTCCACTGGCATTGTGAACAGGGAAGCCGCTTGGGGCCCGTAAGCTATGCCTCCAGATGAGGCGGAGTGGGAGTTGCAACTGCAGTTGGAACACTTTGTACAAGTGGACGCCATTGATCCTTCGCTTTCTGCAACGAGCAAAACACCAGATCTTAGTACCTCGAAACCCAAGGGCAACCATTAGCAAACCGTGATTGGTTCGCGAACACGACGCACGATGTGTGGAGTGGAAAGAGGAAAAGGTCCCACCGGATGTGCCAGAATCTGTTCCCCTCCGAAAGACGCGGCGGAGACGCGACAAACGTCTTGCCTGAAATTCGGGGCAGATGCTAATTGGTGCTATCCGTCCACCTCTCCGAAGATGCCAAGTTGATTTACGGCACCGTGTATCGAAGGTTTAAACGGATGCGACCGATGTAGCAGACTTCGTCAGATTCCCCCTCGCTTGAGGGTTTTTTGATTGTGGGGATGCTCTTCCCTGCAGGCGCAAGCCCCTGCAGTTAATTACGCTACCGCGTCGCGGTAACAACTTTCTCCTTCTCCATATGGTCACTCCGGGTCGTGGGTGTTTGTTTTGTGTTTGGTTGCCCGTGGATTGTATACGGTGACTAAGTTGCGTTGTCTTCCGTAGGGCGTGGACTAGTCCAAATCCGTATCTTTCTTAGATTTGGGTTTGGGGGTTTGGGTTTAAGAATACGTTAGCCTCATTTGAGATTAAGATCAACTTAAGCGTTTGTTAAGGATACGTTAGTCTAATTTTAGACTAAGATCAACTTAACGGGATCGTTTAGATCCGACCAGAGAGCAATTGGGCTCTATTGTTTAGTTTCGTGACATTGCGGTCGATAATTAGTTTAAGGACATTATGGTCCATTGTTAGTTTAAGAACATCTCGGTCCATTGTTAGTTTAAAGACATCGCGGTCGAGGTTAAGGACATCATAGTCCATGAGTTTAAGGACTCCACAGTCCGATGTTAGTTTTAAGACATCATGGTCGAGGTTAAGGACATTATAGTCCGTGGGTTTAAGGACTCTACGGTCCAATGTTAGTTTTAAGACATCACGATCGAGGTTAAGGACATCATAATCTGTGGGTTTAAGGACTCCACGGTCCAATGTTAGTTTTAAAACATCACGGTCGAGGTTAAGGACATCATAGTTCATGGGTTTAAGGACTCCACGGTCCAATGTTAGTTTTAAGACATCACGGTCGAGGTTAAGGACATCATAGTCCATGAGTTTAAGGACCCCACAGTTCATAGAAATGTGTGATCGCCGGGGCCCGTCACCTCTCTGAAAACGTTGAAGGATTACAACGATAAATATCAGAGGAGTAACGAGATGTACCCTCGAACCAGTGTGAATTATTTGAAAGATCTGTAGCCCAGTTTGGGACTAAGATTTGTTAAATATTTGTGAGCAGACGTGCTCAGTTCAATATAAGTTGAGGACTTATGGCCAGAATTGGGCTAAGTCCAATTAAAAATGTTTAACATTTTTATTCTTCTGGTTATAAAGCCTTTATTTGGGCTCGGCCCTTTTAATAATGCTAAGCATTGGGTTCTGACATCTTTTGTATTCATCAGAACAAAGTGTGTTCTGACAATGCGCCACGTGGCGCGCCAAGCGCTTTGCACCTGTTAAAGAGCGCATTGCGCTTTTGTCAGGTAGCGCACACGAAGATGACACGCGTCGCGCTTAGCGCTAAGCGCTAGCTCATTAGCGCATTGGGCTTTTAATTTATGAGCACTTTGCGCCAGTCTGTTGGCGCGCCAGTGAGTGACACGTGGCACGCTTGGCGCTGAGCGCCAGTCCATGAGCACAGTGCGCTGCTTTAGAAGCACAAAGCGCAGATTGTGTCTTTGGTTGACACGTGGCATGTTTTGGCGCTGAGTGCCGGTCCAAGAAGCGCAAAACCGCAATTCATGAGTGCAAGGCACTTTCTAATAGCGCAAAGCGCATTTGATCAATTTTAAAATCAAAAAACAAATTTTATGTTCTTCTTAAAGGAGGCTTTGCCTTAAGATTCAAGAACAAAAGTTCTTGTTTTTACAAAAGGGCTCTTCCTTTATAGATCAAAGATCTATGAATGAAGTAAAATACTTCTTTTATTTTTTTATGATTAGATCTTTTGATCTTTTTCCTTTTATTAAAGACCTTGGTCTTTTTTCAGATCTATGATCTTTTTAGAAGATGGTTCTTCTTTTTATGAGATGGTTTCATCTCTGTTATTCAAGAACATAGTTCTTTATCTTGAAGATGAAGAAAAATCTTCTTTTTTTCTAAGAGCTTGCTCTTCTTTCTATTTGAGTTTTCTCAAAGTTTGCAGAGGGTTTTCTCTATCTTTTTTTTTTCTCCTTCTAGACTTGAAATCTAAGGGCCTTTATATAGGGCCAAATGATTTGTTGAATCGGTTTTAAGAGATCTTTCTCTGATTGATTTGGGAATATTTCCCACCGTTGGATCTTTGATCCTAAGGCTTCTGTTTTACAGAAGATAATTTTCTTGTTTCAATAAGATTGAAAAATCTTTTCATAACAGAATTTTAGTTTTGATTAATTAATAATTTATTATTAGTAGATCTTTTGATCTAACGGTGGGGAATTTTTAATTCCAGCGCTGGCGCATCTTGTGCGAGCGCACCTGCGTTCGACACGCAGAGCGCAGCGCAACTGCGCTAGCGCACCCGTATTTGACACATGGCACGCAGCGCAGAGCGCAACGCAACTGCACTAGCGCACCTGTATTGGATATGTGGCGCGCAGCGCAGAGTGCTGGATCTGAAGCGTTGCTTCAACTTTTAAATTTTGAATTTTAAAACAGAGCTTTGCTCTGATTGGGGGTGCGCTGTGAAGGGCGTAGCGCACCTGGCACTAGCGTGTCTGCGTTTGATACGTGGCGCGCAGTGCGCAGAATCTGAAGCGTTGCTTTAATTTTTGAAATTTGAAATTCAAAACAGAGCTTTGCTCTGATTGGGGGAAACAATGGGGAATCTTCAGAACACATTCCGAAAGAGAACCGAACTGCATTATAAATGTATTGATACCACCCTCAATTACAGAGGCGCCTTTTAAGTGAACCGGAACTACAGGAGCTTGAGAACTCCGTACTTAAGCGTGCTCGGGCCAGGGAAGTCTTGGGATGGGTGACCTCCTGGGAAGTGGCCCCTGGTCGGGTCTGGTTTGCTCTAAAGGTAAAAACCGTGCGGTTTCGGCCAGAGCGGACAATACCATCTGTACTGGGGCATGGGGCGTTACATTTATGGTGGCCCATGCAGGCCCCTCAGTAGTAGGTCTGTGATTCTAGGACGAACAATTGTTCAAAGGTAGGGAGAATGTCGGGACCCGGTTCTTATTCACGGAGCAAAGTGCCACACTGAACAAAGTGCCACGCCAATTGTCATACCAAGAGGGCGGGGGCCACCTCTTGAATCTGTGGGGGCCACCTCTAGAGTCCGTGGGACCCACTGTAGAACAATGGGGAATCTTCAGAACACATCCCGAAGTCTTGGGATGGGTGACCTCCTGGGAAGTGGCCCCTGGTCGGGTCCGGTTCGCTCTAAAGGTAAAAACCATGCGGTTTCGGCCAGAGCGGACAATACCATATGTACTGGGGCGTGGGGTGTTACATTTATGGTGGCCCATGCAGGTCCCTCAGTAGTAGGTCTGCGATTCGAGGACGAACAATTGTCCCTCGATCCATGCTGCTCTTTGATTGCTTGCGGCTAAGATCTCGGGAGTAGGGCGCATAAACTCCGATTGATGCAGGCGGACCTCGATTTTCCTGCAATGATTAACCCAAAGCTGGACGACGCCTCCATCGTGAAAATTCACAAGCACCGCCAACATCGGGTTAACCTCCGCAGCGAAATCCGCAGCAGATGGGGGAGCGTATGCGTCAAGCTCTTCGACGTATCCGCTCAGCATGCCCAAGCTCATTACGGTACCCTTTGAAGACGGACGTCTCAGGAAGGGGCCTGCCGGCATTATAACGCGAGACTCAAAGGTCGCCAGAATCAGAACGACAACTGAAAAAACAAAATACGATCAGATGCCGGTTCAAGATATATGAAAAAGTCGTCGACGAGATAGTTTACTATACCAGCTACAATAGGTGGCAAGGCAGGGAGGGCCGGTGGCGCGTCCGATCTTTCATCTCCTCCTTCGATTTGTAGCACTGCAATCAGGACAAGGAAGAGTCAGAAATAATTCCATTACTAAAAAAAGAAAGAAATCAATTGGAAACTATACTCACCAGCGCCACTCGAGGAATAATTGAGTTCAGATGGGAAGGAGAAGTGCGAGTGCAACACCTGGTAGAGGTGATCAAAAAGAGCTCCTGCAAAGACGCAATAGTACGGCATTAGTACATAGATCATGCGGCTGAAAGATAAAACTAATGGGTTGCAAATCCATACCTTCCAGCATCTGTGATGGTACGAGGGAAGGCTGAGAGTTGGCCACCACCAAGGCGGTAGTTGACGGCACCCCCTCGAGCAATGGAGCATCAGCACTGGCCGCACCTGCGTTAAAGAACAAAGATAAACCTGTCAGGAAGGATTATAAAATAAAGAAAAAAGTACAATAACCCAAAATTTACCTGATGAGCCGCCAGCCGAAGCGGAGGCGTCTCCCTCCTCCATCGACATGAGTCCACCGCCCGTGGCCTCATCACCCGACTCAACGGGGGCTGTCGTCGTGCTCGCGCGACCAGGAGATGGCGGAGGACCGTAGATGGGGAGAGCAATAATTGGAGCATTGCCAGGCTCTTGAGAAAGAGCGGCTGGCTTGTCCCCGGGAGTCACACCCGTCTCACCCGCTACTCCTTCAGGCTCGGCGGTCGCTGCTGTCTCGTCCGCCGTCGCCATGGGGTCGCTGGTCTCAGGCGCTCCATCCGCCGCTGCCCCAAGCTCGGTTATAGCAGTCGTCTCATTTGCCGCTACCTTAGGCTCGGCATCGAAGACCTTCTCCGGTGCAGTTTCTTCAGCCCCCAGCTCAGGTCCAGCAACCCGGCGACGTCGCCCACCGTCGGCTCGGGTTCAGCCGGTGCCTCCTCTTCTGTCCCCTTAGGTTCGATGGTTTCCGCCTCCCCTTCGGTTAGACATGGCCCTACAGGACAAGATATATAAGAACCAACAGGTTTACAATTCTTACATCAAAATCTTAAAAGACACGTTACCTGAGGTGGACTGATCGTTGGCCTCCCGAACTGCACGCGCTACCTGTCTGCGAGCTGTAGACAGGGTGACCGGGGGCTCTTCTGAGGGAGTATCAGCACGAGGAACGGTGCTTGGGCCCGCTCCCATGGCCAAAGCAGTCCTGCGTGCCTTCGCCTCGTGCCTTAACCGCTTTCTCTCCTCCCGAGCCGTCAAGACGGAGCTCTTCAAAGCTTCCTTCATTGAGGCGTCATCGTCCGTGAACAGGGATGCCTCCAAATTTTTCAAGGCATCCCTTGTCGACTTGTCGAGTTGAGGCTCTCGCGGCGGCCCCGAAGAGACTGGGACTTCAGTAGCTGGCCCGGGGAAAGTCCCTGCATCAGTTGGCGCAGACCCTGCAAAGAGACAAAGGAAGAAGGTTAGGTTGGTCATGAGAAAAGAGGACAAAAACTTAATAAGGCGAGACGTACCAACTCCCATTAAGGCGCGCTTCTTTTCCTCCTCGTGGAAGGTTCTTAAAGAGGCAGCGATAGCTTCTTCAGTAGTGACACCTGTTAAAAAGACGGGGGAAAAGCATTAGTCGAAGATAATGATAAGAATGCGATAAAATGACAAAGAGTGCAGCTAATGATTACCTGCTCGAGTGAGTTTATCCAACCACTCTTCGAGTCTGGCAGATCGCTCAGAAGCCGCAATGGCGGCCGCCAGATCGGTGTTTGCTAGATCTACCGAGAGGCCCTTATTGTTGCCGTACTCGCTTATACCTTCGGTAAGAGGGGCCTCTGGCTCTAAACCGAGGATAGCATCGAGAGAGAGGAGCGACTTCTTCTTCCTCTTCTGCTCGCCAGCCCTGGGTGCACCCGAGATCTACTTGCGCTTTGCAGGCACCTTAGGGTGGCGGGTCCCGATATCCGCGCCCACGCCGGACTCCGGCGAAACCACATTTACCGTCTCCACTTGAGCACCGGGCGCTGGTGGCGCATCCACAGTATCACGGAGCGGCAATCCGTGCGGAGGGCTCAGCACGCGCGGTGGCCCAACTCCGGCATCTTTCAGCGGAGGAATGACCGGAGTCCTTGGCTTCAAGGGAGCCTTGCAATCGCCGCCAGGAGGCCCATCCTTGCGGTCAACCAGCATGCGCTTCTCTATATGGATAACCGGACCCATTGCGTGCGCGTACCAGGCCACGTAAGCGTTGAGGACCTTGGGAACGCAGCTTGGCTCGCTGATAAAGAAGTTGGAGCCCGTGTTAAGCCGCATAAAATGGTGCATCGCACTCTTTATCCCCTCCCGGCTGGCCATGGGCTCATCCAAAAAGGCTTCCAGCGGGATCCTCTGGTGATAGCTGGATTGTTGGGCGAACCGGTGAGGGTTATACCTCATGAAAAGTACCGTCTCATTCTGCCTGAACACCAGGTAGCCCGGCCAAATGGAGTAGAGGTGAAGGATCTCCCAGGCTTTCAATATGGAGGCCCCGTCCTTAAAATCATTGTGCAGCGGCACCACCGACTTGGTGGTTTCTGAGCCTATGGTTATGAGTTTATCCAAAAAAGAAACCTTCGCTCCGACCAGGTATGGACGAAGGAGCAACCCCCTGGCCTCCCGCGGAGGCGCAACCACGATCGAGGCGCCGACCAGCCGAATGACTCTTGGGAGTCTGCACTTCTCAAAAAACGGAGGGATCTTATGGATGCCGAACACCCCATGCACATGCATTTCCGTACATGAGGTGAAGTAGTGCATCGGGAAATTAGCCGGCTGCACCCCAGGTTCATTAGCATCCGCCGCCACGCTAAGTCCATTATATAGGTGAGCCAACCCGGCGATTCCTATTATCAACTGCAGGCCAGCCACCATCCGATGCGCTGGGTAGAAAACAGATGGCCGCATGTGGCGCGGGTGCATGGGGAGCGCAAAGCTGCACAGCCACAATCCCAGGAACCCTACAAAAAAGGTCTCCTCATCCATGCCCGGGACGGCAATTTCTGACAAGGGCATGACGGCGGCGCCGGGGAGATAAAAGTCCTTTTGATCATCCTCTGATATGGGTCGACGGTCCAAGCCGAAGCCAAAAGGGTCATCAAGCTGGGCGAACTTCTCGCTCCGCTCCGATAGAAACTCCGGTCGAATGAAGCGGGCGATAAAATCTACAAAACTGACTCCCCGGACGCCTGATTCCAGATAGAGCCCTTCATATATGTCCAGCACCTTCACCAAGCCCGGAAACTGGTGCTGAATAGCGTTCTCCGGCGTCAGATCAAACACCAGCGGCTTGGTGGCAAAGACATATTCGTAAGGAGGAAGCAGCTCCTCGTAATGCTCCCCTCTCATCGGCAGACCCGAGATTTCAGCAAATTCTTCCAAGGAGATAGAGACTTCCCTGTCCGTCATCAGGAAGGTGTGGGTGGGGATATTCCATTGTTCGATAAAAGCCTTAATCCACCACGTTGGAGGAGAGGGATACTCAAAGAGCGAGACGTAGATTGCCGAATACAAACCAATCTTCATCAGATGAGTCCTCTTTGCCGATAAGATGTACCGGGCCCACTGCAAATATCCGGCGGGTGGTCGCGAGATCAATCCAATGTTATAGGCCTGTCCCCAAGGGCGTGCTTCACCCTGACAGATTCGCCTCCCCCAAAATGTCTATTGCCGGCGGCGGCTGCACGGGAATAGCACCAATTGCAGGCTGGAGGAGGTCATCCGAATTCCAATTTTTGACCTCCACGGCATACTTCACCGGGGGTTCATCCGCGTAGGGGATCAAAAATATGGGCTCAGACGGCATAGCGGAACCGAAGCTTCGGCGACCCTGGATGATCTCGTTATATCACCTACCCCACAGGTGAAGGTTCTTGTGCTCGGGGTCATGATCCTTGATGAGAGTGAGCACCTCTCGGTCCACTGGTGCCTGGGGAAATCCTCTCTCCGAGCGAACAAACGGGAATGATAGGTCAGCAGGCATGTTTCCTGTGGAGGGACAAAAATTAGCCGTCAGTGTTGTAATTCCAACGTTTGGCGTTTTAAAATTTATACCACATTGCAATGCAGTGGGTAGGGGACCAAAGGGGACCCATAAAATCTGGATGACAGTGCTTCAGTTAATAAGACAGCCCCATCATTGGATGAGACTGTCAATTAATGAAGAGATCCCCAAGAGAATCTTCTCATTAATGGGAAATCCCTAGAGACAAGGAGAAAATCTCCTCTTTCAGAGCAAAGCTCTGTCACAGAGTGACATTTGTCAAACTCTGGTCTCAAGGGAATAAAATTTCCTAAAAAGAGCCTAGCTCTGTAATAATGATGGAAAAATCCATCAAAAGAAACATTTAACTCTTGAAAGAATTAAAATTTTTGGGATCTTAAAGATCCATGAAAACTCTTAGGAGTTCTTCATTTTCAGATCAAAAAGATCTACATTTGATCCACGAGCAAAATTTTGTTCATGGGTTAAAACCCATGAAACAAGATCTCTGTAGATCTATGGATTCTTGAGAGCAAGGCTCTGTTGATGAAACCCCAAAGGGGTTTTCTTTAGATCAAAGATCTATGAGAGCAAGGCTCAGTTAATTTAATTTAAGTTAAATTTTACCTAAGATGTTCTAAAGATTTGAACTCTGGAGTTCTTGAAAAGAAACGAGAGCAAGGCTCTGAAGTTCTTAAAAGCAAGAGCAAGGCTCTGAAAATCAAAGTTCTTGAAAATGGTAACTATTTACTGAGGACCAAGGGTCCTATTTATAGGCGCTTGCGCCCCTTCAACTCACCAGTCGATCCAACGGCCAAGATCTTTCCACCGCTGCACTCACGTGTGCGCCACGTGTGCGCAACGGTGGGGGGGCATTTGTTTCCCCCAATCAGAGCAAAGCTCTGTTTGAATTTCAAAAATTCAAAATTTGAAGCAACGCTTCAAATTCCTTGTGCTGCGCGCAACGCGCAACGTGTCAAAAACTGATACGTCAGCGCAGCGCCCAAGGCAGCGCGCCCAATCAGAGAAAGGCTCTATTTAAAAACAAAATTAAAAGAAGCAACGCTTCAGATGCGCTGCGCCCTGCGCTGCGCGACACGTGTCAGCGCAGTTGCGCTGCGCCCTGCGCTGCGCGACACCTGTCAAGTGCAGATGCGCTTGCTCTAAACAGAATTAAAATTCCAGTAAGATCTTAAAGTTCTTTTTAAAACAAGAAGATTGTCTTTTGTAAAACAGAAGTTCTTGGATCAAAGATCCAACGATGGGGAAAAATCCCCAAATCACTCAGAGAATGATCTCTTTCATAAATTTAACAAATTAATAGGCACTATATAAAGGCCCCTAGACCCCAATTTCAAAACACAACACAGAGATAGAAAAACACAGAAACAAAGAGAAAACCCCTCTAAAGAACTCTGAGAAGAACTCAAAAAGAGAGAAAGGTAAAACCTTTGAATAAAAAAGAAGAATTTCTTCTGAAAAGATCATTGATCTAAGAACAAGATCAAGGATCTTCAATATAAAAATATAATAATAACAAAGGCATTGCCTTTTTTTTATGAACCATTGGTTCTGGAATCTTAAAGATTCTTTTCTTGAATCCAAAATTGGATCAAGATATTAAAACAGTGCCTTGCACTTGAAAATCTGCACTGTTGCGCTCTTGGGTTGGCGCAAGCCACCAGAGAGCGCCACGTGTCAGCACCAAAACCACTTGCGCTATGCGCTTTTAAGATAGAACATTGCTCCCTGAAATTGGCGCAACTCACCAGAGTGCGCCACGTGTCAGCAGCGCAACAGCGCAGCGCACTGCCGAGCGTGACACATGTCACCTCCACATGCGCTTGCGCTCAATAATTGGCGCAAAGCGCCTGACAGGCCACATGGCCACTGTCAGTTTGATTAATGCACTGCATTATTTACAGAAGGGCCAAGCCCAATTAAAAAGCAATGCATTATTTTAAAAAGGGCAGAGCCCAAACAAAAACAGATGCTGTGCATCATTTAAAAGGGACAGAGCCCAAATCAAAAAGGCCTAGTAGGACAAAAGAAAATGCAGTGCATTATTAAACAGGGGCAAAGCTCTAGCACAGACCTAATAGGCCAAAGATAAAAACGTTGAATATTCTCAACTGGACTTAGCCCAATCATGGCCGTAAGTTCTCAAATTAAATTGACTGAGCAAGACTGCTCTCTTAAATCAATTTACATCCAATTCAAGGGTACATCTCTGAATTCCTCTGACATCTATCGTTGTAATCCTTCAACGGCATCAGAGAGGTGACGGGTCCCGAAAACCACATATCCATACGGACTGTGGGGTCCTTAAACTCATGGACTTATGCGTCCTTAAACCAAAATACGGACTGTGGGGTCCTCAAACCCATGGACTTATGCGTCCTTAAACTAATGGACTAATGCGTCCTTAAACACACCCATACGGACTGTGGGGTCCTTAAACCCATGGACTTATGCGTCCTTAAACTAATGGACTAATGCGTCCTTAAACATATCTATATGGACTATGAGGTCTTTAAACTCATGGACTTATGCGTCCTTAAACTAATATCCATCCCCAAAACTGGAAATGGACCCCTATGTCCCTAAACTGGAAATGGACCACCATGTCCCTAAACTGGCAATAGACCGCAATGTCCCTAAACTACTTATGGACCACTGCGTTCCTAAACTGGAACAATAGAGCCCCCAAACGCTCTTTTGTTAGATCTAAACGATCCCGTTTAAGTTGATCTTACCTCAAATATGGCTAACGTATTCTTAAACATTCAAACAGACTTTAGTCCCAAATTGGACTATAAGACCCCCAATCAACTTTGGTTCAAGGGTACATCTCTGAACTCCTCTGACACCCGTCGTTGTAATCTTTCAACGTCGTCAGAGAGGTAACGGGTCCCGACGGCCATATATTAAATGGACCACTACGTCCCTAAACTGGAACAATAGAGCCCCTAAATGCTTTTCCCGTTAAGTTGATCTTAGTCTCAAATCAGACTAATGTATCCTTAACGAACGTTTAAGTTGATCTTAGCTTCAATATGGCTAACGCATCCTTAAACTAAAACACCAAACCCAAATCTAAGTAAATACGGATTTGAACTAATTCACGTCCTACTGGCGACGACATCACTTAGTCCGTATACAATCCACGGGCATCCATAAATAAAACAAACACACACGACACAAAGTGAAATTCTGGAGAAGAAGAAAGTGGTTACCGCGATGCGGTAGCGTAATTAACTGCAGGGGCTTGCGCCTGCAGGGAAGAGCATCCCCACAATCAAAAACCCCTCAAGCGGGGGGGGGGGGGGGGAATCTGACGAAGTCTGCTACATCGGCCGCATCCGTCTAAACCTCCGATACACGGTGCCATAAATCAACTTGGCATCTTCGGAGAGGTAGACGGATAAAACTAAATAGCATCTGTCCCGAATCTCAGGCAAGACGCCCATGTCTCGGCCGCCATTCGGAGGGGAACAGAGCCCTAACCTCCACGTGCCTCAGCAACCATCGCCTTCGCTTGCTCTGGCCACCTGGACACCGCGAGCACCAAGCCTCTTCACCGGAGCCCACCACGCCATGATGACCACCGACCTCGTCGTTGAGCTCCCCTCGCTCTCATCTTTAATCGATCCCTCACCTTCCCCTTACCTATTGTACCAACCTCCCCTCGATGTCACCAGAGCCATCAGTGTCGCCGACAAGCTACCCGACCCCGACTCCTCCAACTAGCAACCCACACGAGCACCTCAAGCCTTACTGCTCCATTGGCGGAGCCACCAGCGTCGCCGAAGAACTCCCCAACCCCTCCTCCTTCAGTTCTTTCTATGCTCCAAGTCTTGCCCGAGCCCCTGCCACCTAGTCGAGCCATCGCGGAGCCACTACCTGAGCTTCGAGCCCAGTCGCCGTCGCCGACGAGCTTCCGCCGATGAACCCTGGACCCCCATTTGCTGCTACATCGTGCCCACCATCATGCCAGGATCGCATCATCCCGTGCCCGTAACCACTCCCGTGTCCAGTATCATGTCACACCGTGTCACACCACCACGCTACTCTACACGCCTGAACTCTCCTTGTTGCGTTGCGCCGCCGCCTCATGACGCGACCGTGCCATGCCGAGCCAGGCAGTGCCCAGACCGCACCTTAGCACTGTACCTAGCTCTGTGCCTCATCGACGCCAAAATCGATTTTCGTCATTTCATCGAGCACTTGCATCGATCGCCAATCGCTGCTGTTCCGGTAACCGTCATCACCGTCCAAGCCGTGGTTTCAGTCTCTGTAGCCATCACGGTGATCAACGCAGTCACCGTCGCAACATCGTACATGTCCGTCGCAACCTCTATCGCGCTCGAGCCTCGCGTCACGCTGTGCCAGTTCCATGACATTTATCGTTGGCTCGTGTGTCGAGACACATAATTTAAATGTTCGTCGCTTCTATATCAGCGACCAAGGCAAGTGAATCCATTCACTTGTTTCCATGCTATAGTTAGGACATTTTGTGTATAAATACAACGCTTTTAATATTAACTGAACCAAAATTGAAACTTAGTGTAAATCACCAATTAATGGTTGCGGAACATATAACCAATGAATTCTATATAGGATGACGAACATCATATTGAAAATTGGCACCAATCGGATAATGTTTGTCCACGGATTCGATACCCCTAAGTCGAGTATCGAAACCGACTAATGCGGTCCTCATTAGGTCAATCCTCGTTTTTACGCCCCAACGGCGGTACAACTAATATTTATGTTTTTAGTGATAGAGAGCGACACATTAAAAGTTTCGTAGCAAAGAACATAATTACACACCTAAATTGATGCCCCTAATGTCTATACCGAAACTTGCGTTTTACCGAATACTTGACACTGTTAAATTCATAATTAATTCCAGAAAAATCCGTTCGTAGCGTGCCTGGGTTCATTGCGAAGGGTACTGCATAATATTTATCATGACGTAGGGGTTTACTATCAGATGTATCATCTGAATATCTAAAACAAAGAACTTAACTGACCTTGGACCGCAGTCCAGAGCAGGAACTTACCCTTGACTTGCATTTATACCCATGAAACCTTGTTGTTTAATTATGATAGTGTGCGAACCAATTATTGCTGCGTATAAAATTGTTTTATATTTCCAATGGTACCAGTTTCACTAAATTCCAGTATCATTTCGCATTTAAATCATATTTTAAACGGGTGACATGTACGGCAGATTTCTGTCATTTTAGCTTGCACCCTTCATCGATAATATGATCATAACTCCTAATCCAAGATGAATATTGTTGATCTGTCTCCTACACTATAAAGCTAACTCATAAACCTACAATTAATTGAACTGTAGTGTCACCTAATTATGTCTCCAACAGGGAGTAAAACGTGTTACGAAACGGATTTCCAGTTCAGAAATTGGATTTCCAGCAGTAAACACTTAAAATGAAACGGCCGTAACTCGCAAACATGAAACCCGATTGACTTGAAACCAATTTTAATGCTTAGATAAACAAATATACTTCATATGCCTTTTATATTGTTTCGTTAAATTATGCACGTGTGATTGTATATGATTTTTCTAATCCAACCGATATCGGTTGCTCATATGTATTCAGCAGTGCATTTACTGTATCCATATCATGTTGCATGAATGTTATGCACTTATAAATAGTGTTCATTTGCATCAATAACCTAGTGACCATATTACATTACCCAGTGATAAATATTAGTGATTGGATTATGATAAGTATGTTAGTGTAAAAACGTAAATCAATAAATGAAGTGACACGTACTTGTACACAATCAGCGGAACCGGTTAATTATTGCATTGTCGACGCCTATGGGGCATATATAAGTGTAACTATAACTGGTATGAGACGGTTATGGAAGCATTTATATCAGTGTCATAGGTAAGACATCGAGTACTGTCCATTTATTTTGGATACCAGTCGAGACATGCTTGATGGAGATCCTGTCTCCAGTTCTCGCGTAGACTTATCATGGAGCGACTAGTATTTGGGTTCATGGTCGGTGTTTGATGTAGACCGCGGGTATGGGGTAGTTTGAGTGTGAGTTTGATCAACGGAATCTCAGGAGTCCCACTGCTGGCATATATAGTGATTTCGGAAGGTGTATGGATGGTGTTTCTGATTATTAGCAAGCATGATTCGGGCCCGTGTTCTCTTGTCCCTGGGGCTTAACCTTGGGTTGGGGATACTCTGTGGTGGTTGACACTCACACTTGGATTGACGATAGATTTAGTGACTTGGACAATGAGACTTAGAGACTGATAGCTTTAGTGACATGGATATTGCATTGGCTACTGATCTGATACACTTGCTCTAACGTTACATGTACCGGTTATTTCATTCTTGCGTTATTGCTCTATACTTGCTGCTTTATGTTTATCATCATTGTACATATTACCTATTCATATATATTGCTATTGTGTCGCTCTGACGATCTGAGTATGCATGCTCAGAGTGAATAGTGGATTTAGCTCGGATCAGGACCTGTCTTACCTCGAGGATATTGCGGACATCTAGATCAGTGACGCCAGCGCTATCTTCCCCTTGATCTCTATCTGGTTAGCGTTTATATGTTTTGATAGAATTAGTGACTGCATTTCTCATTACCTATACTATGATTACTGATTACCACGTAGTGCTAGAAGCCGAAGTGTGACTACGGCAGGATGTTTTCTTGACCGTAGGAGTATGGCTGGCCTTGTCACCCTTCGTATTCCATATTTTAGGAAGCGGGGCATGACAGAGCCGTTTGCCTGTCCTTTAGGTAGCTGGCGGGAGCTTAAAGAACCTCTCGCTCGTAGTTTCTTCCAGCAGCTCGGTCTGAGAAATGTTCAGAGGGGTGTACTCCTGGAACGTCGGGGTAAGGTTTCGAACGATCAAATTTCCCTTTCTTTTCCATGTCCTTCTTCTTCCGGTCTGCTTGGTCGCCTACAGGCATCTTGGAGTTCACCTCGGACTCGAGTTGGATCTTTCTCTCGGTTCATGCCTTCACTTAGGCCATGGTCTTAGGTTGCGCCAATGCAAAAGAGCGGAGCCACTTTTTGTACCTAAGACCCGACCTCAGCACGGTGATAACTGTTTCGTCGCGGTGCTCGGGTACCTTCAGGAGGGCATTGTAGAAGCGTTTGACATACCCTTTGAAGGATTCCTTATCTTCACTCTTGACAGTGAACACGTAATCGATCGTCTTCTTCTGTCGTCGGTTTCCGACGAAATGATTGAGGAATTGGGTAGCCAGCTCATCGAAGGTCGGGATAGAGCATGGCGCAAGCCCTCGGAACCTGTCCCGGCCGGCCCGGATTAGGGTAGTGGGAAAAGCTTGGCATTGAGCCATGGCCAAGTTATCTTGGAAGCTCATGCCCGCCGTAAATGCGTCCAAGTGGTCTTTCGGGGCGGACTTTCCGTCGAAGAGGGCCACTTTAAGCGGCTTGTTCTTGGACAAGACATGCTCGGCTAGTAGCTTTTCTGTAAAGAGCTTTGTAAGCGAATAAGTGGAGTACTTAGCCCTTTCGCCGGACTTATGGTCGTCTCGTTGTATGCTTTCAATCTCCTTTTCGAGGGCTTTGATCCGGTGGTGGTACCCCGAGGATTCCGCACAGTCGGAGCGGCGGCTATCCTCGCTCCGGGTCTGCACGAGGGTGCGGCTTCGATTCCGCTCTATTCATTTCTTAAATCCCCGGGCGAGGCCCTTCTTGGGTAGTCCCGACGTTCGCCGTTCGCGCGGCCTCGACGGGGGTGAGGGCGCCGGTCGTGCCTGGAAGCAGGCGAACTGATAGACACCTTCTTTGGGAGAGTGAGCGTGCGGCGGGGGTCGGAGCGACGGCCCGGTCTTCTGTGAGACCGGGGTGTGGAGCTGTCCGGTGCCCAGCGGGTCATGGAATCATTCACTGCATGCGGGTCATGGTCGCTGGATTCGGCACGCTGGCGTCCAGTGACGCTGGGATGAGATTGAGCGAGATCGAGGGTCTGGGCGTGCCCCTCTGTCCTCCTACGGGCGTTGTTATCCCGGGAATGGGGAACTGCGGCTTGGTGGGTAGGGCCCGACTCCTGAACGTGGACGAGCGCCTCCACTATCGCTGTGAGTCTGTCGATCCGAGCGGATAAGACGCCGATGATGTTTGGAAGGGGGGTAAAACTGTTCCCACCTCGTTATGGAGGGTGGGGCGGTTCTTATTGGGATCGTCGCGGTTGTCGCTCCCCATCGGGTCGAGAATAGAAGATCAACTTTCTGGGTGGAGAAGCTTTTGAAATGTTCCTACAGACGACGCCAATTGATAGAGGTTGTGATCTCCTTCAGATGTCGTCCTCCGTCGATCTGGTGTGAGCGGTTTATGCGGCTGAGATTTGATTTGAGGTTAAGTGTGTGGAACTTAATGGGTTGGTATTGACGCCGAGCTATCTGTAAAGGAAGTCTCGGGGTGGGTGACTGTCACGCCCCACTTCCCGGTATACGGCGAAGGGGACGCGACTGGTCCGCTACGTATTTACTGTGAAGTAAATACGCTAAGTGTATCTAAGCAATATAAAAGTAATCACAAGAGACAAGAGATATAAAAATAACAACAACTTTATTTATTAACATTCTTTTGTACAATGCATGAAAAGGAAATACAACTGATGTAAAAACGATGCCTAAACAATGGCATAACAGGAAATTAAAGGTACTGAATGGAAATGTACAATGTCTAGAGCTCGGGGTCTTCGAGGAACTGATCCAAGTCTTCACTGGTGGGCTCGATCTCTGCTGTGTCCAGATCACCTGACGACATTCAAAGAAGAAAGAAATAGAACGTCGTCAGCGAAGAGGTCGCTCAGTAAGTCCCAAAGTTAAGTGAGAAATAGAAAAGACAGAATAAGAATGTATCTTTTAAAGTTGTATAATATTGTAGAATATTGTGTCAACGCTGTTGTTTGTAGCTTGGTACAGAAGGATGCCAGTGTATACGAGAGGGGTCTCTCTATGCTAAAGACCAGGGCAAACTGAAAGTACAAGGAACCGTTATGCCACGGTACAACAGCAACAGGATTCATGTTAGGTGTCTTAATCTTACTGTCTCGTGCCACTTTTAACACCTTCCGTACCAACCTACCCCTTAAACCCCGTAGTGTTTTGATTGTATTGTATAAGTTGTATAGTTGGATGACTGACCGAAACCATGATATCCGTAACAGATGTAATGGATGTAAACTGGAATCATGTAAATGGAAAGTATATCCATGGTTTGGTTCAGTCAAGTTGAATAGATTGATAACTGGATTCATGGATTCGTGTGTTCATATTGAATTGTAATATTGTAGATTTATATGGTACTTGAATCATATTTTTTTGATTACCTTGTGTGTCGGTCTATTTGTTAAATGTCGATATTGCTCATCCCATTGTCTATTTATCTAGAAGAGTTTATGGTTTTGGTGGTTGTTTAGTTATTTAAGACGAGCAATCTTGCATGTATGGTGTATGATGCTCGTGGTGTAATAGGGTAAATTAAATAACGTCCCTTTTCATTAAAACGACTTTAAAATAGTAAACTACCTTAGGTGCTACTTTTAAGGGTATTTAAATGAAAATAAATTTTCTTAACAATCGCAATTAAGGTATTTTAGTGTAAGTTAAATACTTTGAAGTATTTTAGTAAAATATCTTGATAATTGAGGATATTTTAGTGTCTTTGTTTCTTTAAAAATAAGTATAATGTACATATATATGGTTCATTTGTTTGAAAGAAAAGATCATAGCAAGTTAGCAACACATGTATGATTTATTAATTTATTTAATTATTTTTGGGAATGTATGATTTATTATGTAAACTCTAAAAGCAATACATAAGGGCCGGGATAAGTGTCGGACAACTTTGATTTAGAAAAGTTTTAGAGTGTTAATGTAAACGCATATGTGTACAGTAATTCAAATATTCTGAAATATAATCATATATACTTTTATTTACATTTTTCTCTATAATATCATATAAAGTTAGTTTATGATGCTATTTACAAATTTTGTGTTACATATACCAATTTGCAATATAAAAAAATTAAAAAAATGAATTTTTTATATTTTTATTATTAAAAAAAAATTAAAATCTTTAAAAAAAAAATTAAAAAATTTTAAAAAAAAAATTTTAAAACTTTTTAAAACTTTTTTTTTTAAAGATTTTAAAAAATTTTAAATTTTTTATTAAATTTTTTTTATATTTCATTTTTAAAATATTTTTTATATTTATATTTATATTTTTTGTTATTATTTTTTAAATTTTTTGTTTTTTTTATTAAAATTGAATTTATATAATTTATAATTTTTTTATATAATATTTTTTTTTTAAAGATTTTATAATTTTTTTTATAATTAATAAAATAAAAGATAAATAAATTTTTTTTAATATTTTTTATTTTTTGATTTTTTGATATTTTATCTTTTTATAATATTTTATAATATTTTTTTTATAAATTTATTTTAATTTTTTTAATTATAATTTTTTTAATTGTTATATTTTTTTAATTTATAGATTAAAAAACCTCATTCTATTTCTATAAAAAATCACAAAGCTTTTTTGTTGAGAAAAAGTAATACAATGTAATATTGGATAATGTGACATTATAGTAGGTTTTTCTTAGAGTTTATTTATTATTTGAAAATGTTCACTCATAACGATTTATTGGTTGTTCTGCTTCAGTTTTTCATTTGATCGCTCTGAATAACCATAAATGTTTTACTATCTGCAGAAAAAGTTGTGCTCCTCGATGATTCTACTTTAACTTGGAAACCGTAATGGCCGGTGAAGACAATAATCGGCCGATCTCATCAAAAAGGTTAAAACTAAAAGATCTCTCTAATGAGAATGGAAATATGAATCTTAAATCACCAGAAGGCTCTCCACTTTCGAAAGTTGAAGCACCGATCACAGATAACAGTAAGGTTTCTGGTAATGGCACAATGGGCTTCTTGTATATTCAAGAAAGAAACATGGTAATCATCCTAGCCCTAAAATTCTCGAATTAGAAACAGGAAATGCGAAGAGACCCAGAATTGACCATGAACTGCGGCCACATGACGATCGATATTGGAAAGAGCGATTCGATCGGCTTCAAATGTCTTTAAAAGAAATCGATGAAAAGAGCTTGGAAAAAAATATGAATAGTAAGTCTTTTTTTTTGTGCAACATCTCTGCTATTATAACCATAAAACTTGGGGTTAAGAAGGGAATTGATGACAAAATTCAACTAATATTGCTTAGTAGAATACCATGCGGAAAAAAGAAATTATTGTCAAAATTAAAAATAAGAAAAAATTCTAGCCAAATTCTGGATGACTAACTATTAATTACAAAGATTTAATATTAACTTAACTCATTAAATTCAACAGCCCATTACTCTATTTCCTCCACCGTTATCCTAACTTACTTGACACATAAACTATCCTTCGATTTGATTTGATTTGATTTTATTAATACGTATTGCTTACAACTTAACTCTTCAAATAATTTAATTCTTTAATACTCATGCACCTGCAAACACACTAAGTAAGTACGAATAGTCATCTGAGATTAATCTCAGAAATTAAGTCGTCTGAGATTAAATTCCTAAGTTATGGATTGGTTCTTTATTTTACACACGAGTTAACATTTGATTTAATTTGTTGATGATTTTAGTTCTCAGAAGCTTATCGGCAGCTGACAGGAGCAGGTTTGCATATGAGTTAGAGAAAAGTGCACAACAGCTGAAAGCGTTGGAAGGTAGAGCAATATAATTATTTTCTATTTTGCCCCTTTTTGCTTTCACTTTAATGGATGTTAATTAACTTTTTTTTGGGTTAATTGTACAAACACCCATTTGTGAACTTTTATAACAAACACACCTCTCAAATAATTTATGAACACAAATCTTAAAACACTCAAATTTGACTGTAAACAGCCCAAATGGTTTTCAAATTTTATATTCACAACTTGTTTGTGTTGCTTAGAGTAGAATTCGAGTATTTTTGAGGTTTTTGGTACATGAATAGAGGGGTTTGGTTGTGCTGAAGCACTTGAGGGGGGGATTTTATAAGGGATAAACTACAGTCTACAGAGGTGTTTTGTGCTATTAACATTTTATTTTTAATTTTCTGCAACTAAATTCCTAAAGCATGCCTTGGTAAAATCAATAAAATCAATAAAATCAAGAGTATTTTGAAAATAAGAAGTTTTGAAAACCACAACAAAAAGCAGTATGCAATTAAGTTTTTCCCTTTATTTACTATTTTTTTTTTTTGCATTGTAGAGATCGAGACCGAGAGAGGAAGGTCTCTCAATATCTTAGGAAAACCTCTACTAGATAGGACTACATCGATCCCTGTTCGAGTCCATTCTCATATCAATCAAGTTTCAGAGAAGCAATAAAACAGTGGATGCAACCGAGAGATTCAAAATAAGCATTCTGAATATGATTGTATATGGTAAATGTATCATTCTTCTTAGATTATTTATTCGAGCCAGAAGAATGTGGATGACGCTAACTTTGCTAATAGTGTAGCCATACCTTTATTTTCTTTCTTTTTTCCCCCTTGATTGAAAGAATAGACAGGTTTTACTTTATATTGCATTTGTAACCCTCAAGTGATTTATTGAACAACCCCTCTGGTCATCGACCAAGGGACCATTAAAAGCACTCAACTTCTACTCTCAATAATACAAGAACAAGTTTCCTTGTTATATCAGACAACAATTTCAGTTTCTTGGAGTTGAAGTTGAGTCATCTTTAATAATTTTGTCAACGAGCAAAATAGGTGTTTAGGCTAATAAATCACCAAGGGGGTAGCTATAAGATTTTTCTTTTTCTTTTTCTTCTTCAAGCAAAATAGGTGTTTAGATTTAGATTCTGCTTGGTACATAGAGTGGAATCTGAAATAGTTGGGGTGGGGTGGGGGTTGTGTGTGTGTGTGTGAGAATAGGATTATACTATCAATATACCAAAATTAAAAATTCTACACTACACTTACAAAGATAACACAATCGAATAGCTTAGCAAAAAATATACCAATATTATAAGTGGCCAAGCAAGCTACAATTGTGACAAACTAAATATATAGCAAATAAGAGCAATATCAAATACAAGTAATGAGTATATAAAGCGGAATATAATCTAGCATGCAATTTCTATACTAATAAGCAATAAGAGAGTTAGAAATAAAAAATGCAAACACAAAGCTCTTTTTATAGTGGTTCGGGAGATCTCTTAGTCTACTTTCTTTAGACGCACGAGCCCGTTCCACTAAATACGTCTCCATCGAGACAACATATTGCGCATTCACAACCAAACACGTCACTCGACACACAAGTGATTTTTCTCTCTTACAAGCTTCTCTCCCTTACAAAGACACCCTTGCACCCAAGCATCCTCACACAAAGAAGGAAAAAAAAACTTCTCTCACTCTTCTCTCTTAAAAAAACACCATTGCACTCAAGGATTCCCATACAAAGACAAGAAGAGGGTTACAATGAAGCGCAATTACTCACAAAGGAATTTCTCTCAAAGCTCTCTCTAATGCTCTTACAAAGTATGGATGATCAAGTTAAGCTTTTGAATCTTTTGTGTGTGAGTGAATTGATAAGCAAATGTAAACTCTCACAAGAGATAAGATTTTTGGCTTAAAATCATTTAGATATTGGCAATTGAAAAGCACAAGTAATTGAGTAAGAGATGCCAAGAAAAAAACTAATCCAAAATCATTTTATAACCCAAAGAAAAACAACTCAAAAAAAAGTGGGGACAAACAGAAAAAACACACGGCAGATGTATAAAGTTATAGAGCGCTAACGTCTGGGCTCATATAAAAAAAATCTCCAACGGCTATATTTTTCAAAAAATCTTAACTGCAGATATCTGAAGTTCAAATAGGGCAGACGTCTGAATAAGAAAAAGTTTGGCTAAAATATAACATCAGACGTTTGCCCCGATGAACTGCAGACATTTGTGTTCCTTATTGAAAAGCACAGAGCGCAAACCAGACGTTTGTGTTCTTTATTGAAAATCACAGAGCGTAAACCGGACGTCTGAAGTTTAAAAAGCTATTTTGAAACTCTTCATCAGACGTCTGGTCTATTGACTTTCAGATGTCTGTCTCTCATAAAATTAGGCCATATGAAAAACACAGAAAGAATCCAGACGTCTGAAGAAACATCGGGCAGACGTCTGAAGCACAAAACTTATGAAAACTGATATTTCTAAATGTCAGAAAATGAACAGTGCGCATACGTCTGAGGTTCAACGAGGCAGACATCTGACAAGCATAACAACAGAAAACTTAGGGTTTTAAGAATACGAAAACTTTAAACTTGAAAACCTGAAGATTGTAAAACTTTTGAGCTATCATGTGTGAGTGTTCACGAGCACTAATTGATAGAAACCATGATTGATTAAGTACTTACAAAGATCCCTATATCGGTATCGCATTTCTTTGAAATCTTGAATTTTTGTCGTCTCGATTCGAGCTCTTGAAATTTTGGCGCTTCGCTTGAACTTGCGTTGGTTGATTGGTCTTCAAATTGGTTTCGACACTTGACTCTTCAAATTCAAACATGCCAATTCACTCACTTGCGTCTTGAAGTCGATATTTGAACTGCAAATCTTGAACTTCAACTTTTAACGTTTTAATCTCGGACTTCGACTTCTATAGCTATTTGTTAGGAATATGTATGTCCTAGAGGCCATTATTGTATGATATAGTGGATACTTAGAGATATATATAGAGGATTTTCTTGCTTGACATGATAATATGCTATCTGGTTGCTCTTTATCTTAATATGTACAGTTATATTATTATACTATCTCTCTGATACATGTTGATAAAGCCCTTAGGATGTAGACTTGACTACCAGGACTATGATGCAAATCATACTAGTGGAGCCTGGATAGTCCACAAGCACATCCTTTAATAGTTCATAGTCGAGGGGATATTGAGACAGGGCATCGATATTCCAGAGTAAACTAGTGTGTACATTTTTTGACCCTGTAGGGGGAGATGGTTGATCCCATAACCATTGGTGTTTGATATCAAAGATTGTACATAGGTGCTCATTAGAGAATGGGTACACCGAACATGACTCGCCGAGAACTCCTAGATGGTACTATACCTATCGTCAGATATCAGTTCTCTGGTGATACTGGTACAGGTTAGTCTGTAAATCCGAAATCGTCATAGTGTCTTGTATGGTTCCTACTGTGCTTTGATTTCCTCCCTACCACGGCTCAAAGGAGTCGTGCAAACAGGTGGATTTTGGATACAGTCCCGAGTCACATGGAGGCAGCGAGCGATAGGAGGGGTTTCGTCTTTTCCGGTATTAGGAGTTGATGTAGCGCTTTGATCGATTGGCTATAACAGTAAGTCCTTGGTCAGGGCTGATGAGATTTACTAGTAAGTGTTATCAGTAGTTTCTCGAACCGTTATGAGCTACACATTGGCACGACTTATCAAGTTACTGGGGTCTGACGATTCCACCCTTAAACTCGATATGCGACATATCAGACGAAGTGACCGGACTGTATGGTAAGTGTTACTTATAGGCTTCACGGGAGTTTGGATAAGTTTGCTTATTGATCTTCTATTCGCTCAATACCTGGATAGTCGTTACGTCCAGCTAGTACCGCTAACGGCTTGTGAGTAACTGATGTGATCATTACCTACTACTGGCGTATTGACGAGTATTTAGAGTCCCACACAGAGATTTTCTAGTTTAAGCGAAATGAAGTAGGGCACATATGCTTATATGTGCGGGAGCCTGATTAAATACGAGTATGTGATACCGTATTCTAATATGGCAATAATTTGATATCGATTAGGTTATATATAATATAACCGGATTATTGAATCAAGTGTTGATTCGATAATATGATATACAGATAAATGATATTAGTCAGCTATATATGATATAACCGGATTATTAAATCAAGTGTTGATTTAATAATTTGATATATATTTATATTTGATATATTTATATATTAACTAATATTAATGCCCACTAATTATTTTCTTCTCTTAATATATATATATATATATATATATATATATATATATATTATGGTTGATGATATATATATTTTGAACATGGAATTTCTATTTTGAGAAAATAGAAAAATGAGATGGAAAATGAGAAGATATTGGTGGAATGGTGTTAAGCATGGCTCATCTATTTATTTAATGGTTTGCTTTTACTATAGAAGTATGGTTGCAATTTATTATTGGGTTTTATTCTATCCTTCAATAAGTGTAACCATGAGCCATTCTCCACACAACCCTAACCCTAGTTCATTTGCTTTCTCTCTCATTTTCCTCCATGTTCTTCTTCCTCTCTAGCCTTTCTTGAGTTGAAGAAAATTAAAGAGAAAGAAAATTCTAAGTGAACTAAAACCCCTACTTCATCAACCTACTCTAGATTAGCCTTTAATATTAGGTTGTTTCCTTCATTAATGCATGATTAGTGAAGAGGTAGCTTGGCCTAGAGAAGCTTCAAGATGGATCATCTTTGGCTTTGAAGATCGTGAAGTAAGCCCGTTCATTTCTTCAAGTGGAGTTAAGAGGAGTCGTAAGGACTACTACTCGGAGCTATAGAAGTGAAGGACTTGGTCTACAAAGGTTGTAAACTCTTTCACTTGCATAGAACTTGTTATATCAAGCTTTAAACCCTAATACTCTAGTTAAGATTCTAGGTTAGTCTAGCTTAGCACCCCAAGAATTTTTAAAATTGCATACTTGATGCTTGTAAAAACCTAATGGTGCTGTTAAGACACACTTTCACTATTCATAGCTTGAACTGGCAATTTTGAGAAGCTCTCGTCCGTATCCTCTAACCTCCATTAAATAAGCCCGTTTAAGCTCAATTTCCTCCATCCTCCTTTATAGAGCTTCGTCTCGAGATATCCGATATCATAGAATCCTGAAATGCAATCTCAAAGACCAAGCTCATCATATATAGTGTTACGGAATAAACAAGTTATATAAACACAAGTATATGAAACATTTATTGTGTTGGATATGTATGCCCTAAAAGCCTGTATTGTATAGAATGCTAGGGATATGTATGTACATGACAATCTTGCTCAGTTGTATAGTATACTATTTGAGTTGTCTTTATCTGAACACGTGTATTTGTTTTTCTTGCTGCTTTATATTGCTTATACACATTGATAAAGACTTGTTGCAGTAGTTTACTATTTTGGTTTGTCTTTATCTTAACATGTGCATATGTTATACTCGATATCACATATGGATGATACATGTTGATAAAGCCCGTAGGATTTTGCTTGACTACCAGCGTTATGATGGCTATCATACTTGTGGTGGCTGAGTGGTCCATAAGCACATCCTTAAATGCCCAAAGTCGTAGGAGTATCGAGATCGGGCATCGATATTCTAGCGTAGACTTGTGTATACGCTTCTAGGCCCCGACGAGGGGCGGTGGTTAGTCCCACAGCTATTGGTGTGATGACCTTAGATTGTATATAGGTACTCACTATGGGTGAGTACACTGGACGGACTCCCCGAGAACCTCTAGATGGTATTATACCTATCGTCAGATAGCGGTTCTCAGGTGACATGAGTACAGGTTAGTCTTTAAACCTGAGATCGACATTTTTCTCATATGAGTTCCTACTGTACTTTGATCACTATCCTACCATGGCTTTACTGAGTCGTGCAAACATATTTTGGTTGGGTACAGTCTCGAGCTACATGGAGGCAGTGAGCGATTGTCAGGAATTTGTCTCTCCCGGTATTGAGAGTCGATATCGCACTGTGTACGGTTGGCCAGAACCATAAGACCTTGGCCAAGGCAGTTGAGATTTACTGATGGTTAGATCAGTAGTTTTTTGGATTGGTCCTGAGCCACATCGACACGACTTATTGGGTCAGTAGGGGTCTGACGTTTACCATCCCCTAGACCCGGTATGCGATACTCTTAGACGAAGAGACCGGACCGTACGAAGATTCTCACAGATAGACTCAGTAGGGGTTCAGATGAGCTTGCTCGTCAGCCTTCCTATTCGACATGTACCCGGGTAGCCGTTACGTACAGCTAGTATCGCTGACGTGCTTGTGGTTATGGATTTATCCAGTAACTCACTGCTGGCGTACCGTCGAGTCTTTAGAGTTCCACACAGAGGGTTTTCCTAGTTCAGGCGAAATGATATAGTAGCTGTATTTGATACGTGCAAGATTCCGATCAAATGAGGGTACTAGATACCCGACTTTCGATCTGACGGTAGATAATACTAGCCGGCTTAGGATTAAGACGGATTATTAAATCAGGTATTGATTCAATAATTTACATATGCATATTTCGATATGTATATTCTAGTATTATGTTCTTTGTATTATTCTACCTCTTTGGGTATTCGTATTTTGATACGAATATTGTAATGTATATACGGTAGAGTGTATTCCGTATTTGTACGGAAAATATTCTAGAAAGAGGACATCTCATTTCCTTGATTTTTCTTTTCTAGAAAATAGAAATGAGGTGGAGGGGTGGGGTGGCATGAGAATGGTGTGAGGCATAATTGAATAAGATATAATTCATTTGTCTACATTATGGTTGATTTTTATTATTGCAAAATAGTTTTGGACAAAACCATGCTAGCATTATTGTTTTTGAGAAGAGATTTTTCATTACACCATTCTCTTTCTCTCTCTTTTCTAGTTCTCCTTCTTTCTCTTTATCCTACATTCTCATGAATTAAGAATCAAGGGTGAAGAGAGATAGAAAAAATAATAGAACAACACACCACATCACTAGACACTCTAGATTAGCAATCTAGAGCCTTTAGTTGCTCCACTAGATTTTTAGTGTTGCAAATATACAGGAAACTTGCTGGTGTTGCATATCTTTTGGAGTGTGGTAGCTAGAGTGGTTTCCATCTAGGTTATCACGTAATGATAGTTGGGTCCTGATCCCACTGATGAGTAGGATTACTCTGCGGAAATGAGATTTATTTTAATTAGGTCCATGCGAGAGCATGAGGAACCTCCCTCGGAGTACCAATACCCATCTGGCTGAACGATCAGCGAACTTGTAAGGTGTGAATGATCCCAAATAGTTTTTCTTTTAAGGTTTGAAGGAAAATTCGAGGAAACAGTGGGAGCTATCATGATTAGATAAACCAATAACCAATTTAATATTGCAAGAGCGTACACTGAGTGTTTATTTTCTCTCTCCTGGTAGCAACCATGTGACGCCCTAATCAAGATAATAAAATGTTTGACTTGAGCAAACCGGCTTATTACACCAGGCTGGGGAACGTCAGTTCGGCTCTAACTTGTGACAACTGTCACGAGTATGGGCAAAGGAAAGAGGACTATAAGGACTTTCACATAACCCAATTGAAGGAGAAGCATTCTAATGCATCTTCTTTAGGTGTGTTGTTTATTGAGAACCGTTTCTCGGTTTGCTCTACTTCTTGGGTACTAAATACCGGTTCAGGATCCCACATATGTAATATATTACAGGGATTGAGGAAAATTAGACCACTGGGAAAGGGTGATATGTCCCTCAGTGTAGGGAACGGAGCACAAGTTGATGCTGCTGCCGTCAGAGAATATCACCTGGTGTTGCCAAATGGCTATACTATGATTTTGAACAATTGTTACGATGTGCCTTATATGCTTTGCAATATCATATCAGTCTCTTTACTTGATAAAGATGGATATAATTTTTTTCTAGATAGAAATATCATGAACATTTACCTTAATCAAGTATTGGTTGTAGAAGGCACATTTTGTAATGGTATCTATATTCTTAATCAAAACTCAGTCTTCAATATACAAAACACACATAAGAGGAAGAGTTCAGGTACGAACGAAACCTACTTGTGGCATTGTAGACTTGGTCATATCAATAAGAAAAGACCAGCCAAGTTGCATAAGGATGGATTTCTGAATTCGTTCGAATTTTCATCTTATGAAACTTGCCAGTCCTGTCTCAAAGGAAAGATGACCAAAACTCCATTTACGGGACACGGAGAAAGAGCAACAGAGCTCTTGGGACTTATACGCAGTGATATATGTGGTCCAATGTATATACATGCAAGGGGTGTGTTCTCGTACTTCATTACATTTACTGACAATCTCTCTAGATTCGGATATGTGTATCTTTTGAAACACAAATCTGAAACTTTTGAGAAATTAAAAAAATACAAAGAAGAAGTAAAGAACCAGACCGACAAAAGTATGAAGATCCTCCGATCAAATAGAGGAGGGGAGTACTTAAGCACGAAATTTCTCGACTACTTAAAAGAGAATGGAATTCTCTCTCAGCTTACTCCTCCGTATACACCACAACACAATGGTGTATCAGAGCGGAAGAATCGTACCTTTTTGGATATGGTTCGCTCCATAATGAGCAATACCGAGTTGCCTCTTTCATTTTGAGGATATGCACTTGAATCGGCTACATATGTATTGAATAGGGCTCCTACCAAATCTGTGCCTACCACTCCACATGAAATATGGGAGGGGAAGAGACCATACCTTAATTTTATTAAGATATGAGGATGTCATGCTTATGTAAAGAAGCAGAACCCGGACAAGCTCGAGGCATGGTCAGTTTTGTGTAAGTTTGTGGAATATCCTAAACATTCGCAAGGATATCTGTACTACCACACCGAAAAACAGAAGGTGTTTGTTGCTCGCCACGCCGTCTTTTTAGAGAAGGAATTTCTTGCAAAAGAAATTAGTGGGAGCACAGTAGAACTGGATGAAATATCGGAGCCACAAACTGAAATCGAGGAATTGGTGGAACTAGAGAATTCAATAATCCCGGACGAACCCCAGCCACTCCGCGGATCTAGTAGGATTTCTCGTCCGCCCGAGAGATACTACGGTTTTCTCATAAAAGGGGATCGAAAGGATTTCATCTTATAAGAAGATGGTCTTACTAGTTTCGAGCAGGCCATTACCAGTAGAGACTCTGTAAAATGGTTGGATGCTATGCGATCCGAAATGGATTCTATGTACACTAACAAAGTTTGGATTTTGGATGTTGCTCTTCTTAGGGTAAAACCCGTTGGATGCAAGTGGATTTTCAAAAAGAAGATTGGTGTAGATGGACATGTGGAAACCTATAAGGTTAGACCTGTTGCAAAAGGTTTTCGTCAAAGACCAGAATTGGACTATGACGAAACCTTTTCTCCAGTGGCTATGCTGAAATCCATTCGGATCTTACTTGCCATTGCTGTCTTCCATGACTATGAAATCTAGCAGATGGAAGTAAAAATGACTTTTCTAAATGGAAGTGTGGAAGAGTATGTTTATATGGATGAACAGGAGGGATTTGTAGACAGTGGGAGCAGCGGGAAGGTGTGCAAGTTACTAAAATCCATTTATAGATAAAAACAGGCATCGCGGAGCTGGAACATCTGTTTTGATGAAATAGTCAAGGAATTTGATTTCATCAAAAATGAGGATGAGCCATGTATCTACAAGAAAATTTTAGGGAGAACTGTCGTATTCCTTGTCTTATACATCGATGACATTCTCTTGATAAGAAATGACATTCCTATACTGCAATCGGTCAAGCTGTTCTTGTCACAAAAGTTCTCCATGAAAGACTTGGGTGATGCCTCTTACATTCTGAGGATTAAGATCTACAGAGATAGATCCAAGAGATTGTTGGGATTTTCATAGTCCGGGTATATAGAAACCATACTAAAGAGATTTATTATGGAAGATTCCAAACGCGGTAATATACCCGCTTTGCGCGGAATCACCTTCTCCAAAGAGATGTCTCTCAAGACTAATGAAAAGAGCGCTCGCATGAGCATTATACCTTATGCTTCGACGGTAGGATATATAATGTATGCGATATTATATACCAGATCAGATGTTGTATACGCGCTTAGCGTAGTTAGCCGGTATCAGTCGAACCCAGATGAGAATTGTAACGACTCTGAAATCTATGTACGGAAATTTTCCTGTTAATATACAAGAAAAGAGTATTGCAGCCAACGCTTGAGTTATAAGTTACTTTTGTTAAATAAAATCAAGAAGCCACTTGTAACTCACTGGTAAAGCCTTTGCACTGCTGTGACGTAGCCTGTGTGTTCAATTCCCATCAGACACAATTATTTTTTCTGATTTTTTTAACTTTATAGAAGCCCAAAAAATTGCATGTTCAATACACAGGGAAATGAAAAGTTCAAAAAAATCAAACATGTGGAAAATGGTGTAAATACAGAGTTAATCTGGTGGCACGAATCTCTAGGCATTTGCCTCAAGATCGAGCGGTGGAATTGATGTTTGGGCCGGCGGGGATGGTTCAGATGAGCCCGTTTGCCTCCGTGTTTTGCACACTTGTCTCTTCAACTCCCCTCAACTCCTCTGCACTGTTTGATTTCTCTGCAATCAAACAGAGACCCTTCATTTCACCAATTAACACCATTTTAATGCTTTTTAATCTACATTTTTAATTTCCAAACCCTAATTCTCCACTATAAATACCACCCCATTCCCTAGCTCTTCACAATTCTGAAAATTCTAGCAAAAGCTCTTTCAAAAGTTCCTAAGTGCAAGTGGAGTAAAGTGGAGTTAGCGAGCAAACTTCTTCCGCCGAAAATCGAAGCCGATTCCGGAGCTCCCGTGAAGCCACGAAGCCTCCCTCTTCTTCCTAACCCTTTCTTTGAGTTTTTCAAACCGTAAGTCCCTCCCAAACTCTCTTTCTCTTCATTGAATTCTATCTTTAAACTTATATCGGTAAAGTTGAGTTATTACCGATATTCTTTTTCTAAACCCTAAAAACTCCTTTTGCTTTATACATTGATCAAGCTAATTTTTACACAATACTTGTAACCTTAAATACCAATATTTAGAATCAAGTTTAACCAAGAATCTTATGTGAAACATTCAGAATTAAACTTTTTCATTAAAATACCTTGAACTTTAATATCACCTCTTTTAGTTTTGTTAAAACTATACCTTTAGGAAAAACTTCATGGGGCAACGACCTATCCCTCACGTACACTGTGGTTACATAGCACATGTCTATTTGTATGTATTTTTGTTTTGAAGAATAATCTTTACAATAAAATACCATATACCTTAAAACCGGGTTTCTTTTAAAACGGTATTTCGTATTCATTTGCAATTATAAATCTACAACTCTCGTTCGGGGACACGCTAATGGATGGCGTGGATTATCGCACATCCTGAGGATAGTAGAACGAGATGCAACACTTCTCACGGAGTATTCGATCTCGAAAGAATATAAATATGGTTTTTAAGAAAAACGAATTTTCTAAATAAAACTAATTTTTCTAAAAATTAAAAATTATATAAAATTATAAATCCATATTTTCATTATATTATGAAACTATATTTTTTTTATAAAAATAAAAGATTAAAAAATGTCAATAAAATACCATCAAGTTACTAAAAAACAAGTTTTCAATAAAATACCATAAACTTTTACAAGCTAGGTATTCATCATCAAAATACCTCAATACTTAAAAAACATGCTCATGAAAATCCTAAATAATACAAATCACCCTCGAGATTTTATTTTTAACTATATTAAAATATTTTTCATAAAACCACCTTGAGATATACAAAACAATATTTTAAGGATTTTAGTAAATATAGGTTTAAGCGGGATCAATTTTCTTGAGCCTCAGGGAGCTGGAGAAAGTGAGTGCTTGCCTATTTAGGATAGAAAACTTAACAGGAGTTATCAATGGCAATTGTCTTGAAAAAAGACACAAATCCTGCTGTCCATGTGCAGCAGTTGCCGATAAATCCCGAACCTAAGAATTCAAGAGTTAAATCAGTTTGCAAGTGTCTGACTCAGTCTGAATCCAATCTCCAACCTGAATCCAAAAATCAAACACGACTACTTGATCATGAAAATGAATACTAGAATTCAAACATCAATATCAAACATGCATATGTTCCCCCAATCAGAGCAAAGCTCTGTTTTAAAATTCAAAATTTAAAATTTGAAGCAATGCTTCAAATCCAGCGCTAGGGGCGATGCGCGCCACGTGTCAAACACGGATGCGCTGCGCACTGCGCTGCGCGCCACGTTTCAAACGTAGGTGGGCTAGCGCAAAGTGCACTGCGCTCTGAGCAGCGCACCATGTGCAAACCACGGGTGCGCCAGCACTGGAATTATGAAATTCCCCACCGTTAGATCAAAAGATCTAATAATAATGATAAATCATTAATTAATCAGAATTAAAATTCTGTTATGGAAACATCTTTCCAATCTTGTTAAAAACAAGAAGATTGCCTTCTGTAAAACAGAAGGCCTAGGATCAAAGATCCAACGGTGGGGAAATATCACCAAATCAATTAGAGAAAGATCTCTTTAACTGATTCAACAAATCAATTTGCCCTATATAAAGGCCCTAAGACTTCAAGTCTGATATAGAGAAACCCCCCTACAAACTTTGAGAAAACTCAAAGAAAGAAAAGCAAGCTTTTAGCAAAAGAAGATCATTTTCTTCAAGGTAAAGAACATGATTCTTGAACACAGAGATGAAATCATCACATGAAAAGAAGAACTATCTTCTAAAAAAGATCATAGATCTACAAAAGACCAAGGTCTTTGATAAAAAAAAAAGAGATCAAAAGATCTCATCATAAAAAAAAAGAAGTATTTACTTCATTCACAGATCATTGATCTACAAAGGCAGCGCCTTTTTATAAATAAGATCTATTGTTCTTGAATCTTGAGGCAAAGCCTCCTTTAAAAAGAACATAAACTTGTTCTTTGATCATAAATTTGATCAAATGCGCTTTGCGCTATTGGAAGTGCCTTTCACTCATGAACTGCGCTTTTGTGCTCCTTGGACCGGCGCTCAGCGCCAAAACATGCCACGTGTCAACCCCGTATACAACTTGTGCTTTACACTTCTGAAACAACGCGCTGTGCTCATAGGCTGGCGCTCAGCGCCAAGCGCGCCACGTGTCACTCACTGGTGCGCCAACAAACTAGCGTAAAGCGCTCATAAACTGAAAGCGCAATGCGCTTATAAACTGGCGCTTAGCGCTAAGCGCGACACGTGTCCATTTCGCATGCGCTACTTGGCAGAAGCGCAATGCACTCTTTAACTGGCGCAAAGCGCTTGGCGCTCTACGTGGTGCACTGTCAGAACACACCTTGTTCTGATGAATGCTATGCATTCAATACAAGACAAAAAATGTGTTAGGATCTAATGTTTAGCATTATTAAAAGGGCCAAGCCCAAATAAAGGCTCAATAGCCTAGAACGACAAAATGTTAAACATTTTAATCTTATTGGACTTAGCCCAATTCTGGCCATAAGTCCTCAACTTATATTTAATTGAGCACATCTGCTCATGAATATTTTAACAGATCTTAGTCCCAAATTGGACTACGGATCTTTCAATCCAACTCACACCGGTTCGAGGGTACATCTCTTTACTCCTCTGATATCTGTCGTTGTAATCCTTCAAAGTCTTCATAGAGATGACGGGTCCCAACAACCACATATTTCCATGGACTGTGGGGTCCTTAAACTCATGGACTCCGATGTCCTTAAACTTCATAGACTACGATGTCTATAAACTACGGACTGTGGGGTCCTTAAACTCATGGACTACGACGTCCTTAAACTTCATGGACTACGATGTCCTTAAACTTCATAGACTACGATGTCTTTAAACTGGACTGCGGGGTCCTTAAACCCATGGACTATGATATCCTTAACTTGGACCGCAATGTCCTTAAACTAACATCGGACCGAGATGTCCTTAAACTAACAATGGACTGTAATGTCCTTAAACTAATTGACCGCAATGTCCCTAAACTAAATAATAGAGTCCAATTGCTCTCTTGTTGGATCTAAATGATCCCGTTAAGTTGATCTTAGTCTAGAAATTAGACTGACGTATCCTTAACAAACGTTTAAGTTGATCTTAGTCTCAAATGAGACTAACGTATCCTTAAACCCAACCAAAACCCAAATCTAAGAAGATACGGATTTGGACTAATCCACGCCCTACGGGCGACAATATAAATTAGTCTCCGTATACAATCCACGGGCAACCAAAAACAAAGAAACATACACGACACGAAGTTACCATCTGGAGAAGGAGAAAGTTGTTACCGCGATTCGGTACCGTAATTAACTGTAGGGGCTTGCGCCTGCAGGGAAGAGCGTCTCCATAATCAAAAACCCCTCAACAAGGGGGAATATGATGAAGTCTGCTACATCGGCCGCATCCGTTTAAACCTTCGATGCACGGTGCCATAAATCAACTTGGCATCTTCGAAGAGGTGAACGGATAGCACCAATTAGCATCTTCCCCCGAATTTCAAATAAGACGGACCTGCGCGGTCGCGTCTCCGTGTTTGGCGGTAAACAGATTCTGGCATACCCGGTGAGACCTTTTCCTCTTTTCACTCCACACTTCGTGTGTCGTGTTCGCGAACGAATCGCGGTTTGATATAGCTGCCCTTGGGTTCGAGGTACTAAAATTTGGTGTCTTGCTGGGTGCAGAAAACAATGGCGTCTACTTGCGCGAAGTGTTCCAACCGCAATTGCAACTCACGCTCCGCCTCATCTGGAGGCATAGCTTACGGGCCCCAAGCGGCCCCCTTGTTCACGATGCCAGTGGAACAGGTCACTCAGGTCACCACAGGATTGTTTTTTGAGACCATGCTCCCGCCAACGAGCTTCAGCGCTCCTATACCAACACCAGAAGCTTCCAAGAAGTCGGTCTTTGATCGGCTTACAACTACTGCGGCCTCTCTCAACGGGTCATCCAACTCCAGCGCCTCAGTCTTCGCCAGATTGGGCCAAAGTTCATGTGGGCCCATGATGAAGCCTGCAGTTCCAGAAAAGGTTGTTCCGAAGAGGATAGCCATCCCTGCTCCTGAAGTCTTCAAGGCGGCTTCTCTTGCCAAAGGCTCAGTCTTTACAAGACTGACTGTTCCGGCTCCCACTCCAGCTCCTGTTCCTGCTCAAAAGTCTGTCTTTGACAGATTGGATACCGCTACTCAACGGACGTCAGTCTTCAAGAGGCTGGTACCAGAAGCGTCTCACCAGAACAGGGGGTAAGACAAAGCCATCCCCATCACCGAACCAACCCCAACAGCTCGACACGCTCGACGTCACCACTGGCGCCAAGTAAGGAAGGCTGGGGGCAATTCCCTCTCTGGGCTAACTCCACCAGCCCCAACGGTGGAAGTCAATGCTGCTGTTCCAACCGGGAACAGCTTTGAATTGCTGAACAAGGTGCGTAGGGACTCTCCTATCGCCGTGCTGAAAAGATCTCCTCCACCGGTGGAGAATGTTACAGAAATAAAGCCGGATCAGCCCCCTCAGCGGCTGTCCTCCAAAGTTTACAAAGTCTGGCGATGGTTCTAAGAGTCGGTGATTGACCAAGACTATCCCCGTCGATAGAAAATGGTAAAGGTTCAGCAGGAAGAGAACCGTCCTGTCAAACCACAAAGGACGACAACTACAAGGGTGCTCGCTGCAACGGCCCCCTCGACTTCAACTGCTCACAAGAGAAGGAGGCCAGAAAAAGCCCCTGTGAACGCGGCAAACCGCAAGGACGTTGAATCTAAACGCCCCAAGTCCGGGGGCATGGTGGTACATACCGTTTATATGGCTTCCGGAAAAGAGAAAAGCCATGCTTCTACGGGTCATCGGCCGCTTACCCGATCAATAACAAGGGCTCAGGAACAACAACAACAACAGAAGCTTCAGGAGATGCTGACTGCAATGGCCGCACTCACTGGTCCAAAAGAAAATCCAGAGACCTCGGAGCAACATCGGGAATAAGAAACTGACACCAAGTTCCTGTGAAGAATGCTCGAGAGGAAGGAAAAAGGGGCTGCGGAACAGGCAGCCAATATAAAACGAATGGCTCTCTTGTTCCAAGACATGGCTGGGATGATGTTATAGCCAGAACCTCCAGCTGAAGACCCCCCGATCATCATTGAAGACGACAGAGGGGAGACATCTAACCCTCCCCCGGCTCTTTCAACAGCCAAGGAGGAAACCATTTCCAAGGCCGCACTGGATAACTATATAGCTCAGCAAATACGAGCTCACCAGGCGAATGAAGCAGCCGTCCAAGTCGTTAAAACTGGGCGACCGTATCCAAGCTGGTATGACCAAATAAAATACCCGCCGGGATATACGATCCCCAAATTCCATGTGTACAAGGGGACAAGTAATCCTCACCAGCATGTCGCCCAGTTCAAGGCTCTTTGCGGCAACACCGAGGGCGATGATAAACTTTTGCTCCGTCAATTCGTCGGCAGCTTGTCAGAGACAGCGTTCGAATGGTACTCCGAACTCCCGAACGATTCTGTCAAGACATTTGCAGAGATGGAGCTGTTATTTACGCAAAGATTTGCAAGTGCTAGTGAACGCACCCCGATTACAGCATTGATTAATGCCAGGGTGAAGCCAGGCGAGACGTGGGTCCAATACGTAATACGATGGAGGAATCTGTGGTCGAAATGCGAACGGCGCATCGAAGAAGCGCCGGCGGTAGGCATGTTCGTGGACACTCTTGATCCGCAGGCGACCATCTCCCAGTTCATGATGTTCTTCAAGCCAACTACTTTCCAGGCCTTGATTGACAAGCTGGTCCAAATGGACCAGATGGGTCATAGACCATTTCCTCCAAAGATGGACTCTCGAAATGAAAAAGGGAAAGGAAAAGAAACTTTCATCGCCAATACTCAACAACAGCCGAGCAACTTAAAGTCGGTTGTTCGCCAAAACAATATGTGTCCACGCCCATCCCTCGAGGAGAGACTAGGACGTCCTTACTCATTTCCCCAAGATAAAACGAGGAGACTGTTCGAGCTGGCAGTGCGCAACAGGCTCATAAATTTGCCGGACCCAAAACGTCCGTTGCAACCAAACGACGTCAACGATCCCAATTACTGCCCTACCACCAAGTATTGAGCCATCCGATCGAAGACTGCTACGTCTTCAAAAACTGGGTTGAAGACTGTTACCTACAAGGCAAGTTCGCATTATCGGAAAACTGGAAGGTGAAACCGCCACAACCCCATGCCCCTAAAAAGGTGGATATACCGGGGGTATCATGCTCATTCATAGAGAAAGCCCCATAGACCGAAAAGTCAGTAAACTAGAAATTCTCCTCAAATACGGCAACGATGGACCACTAAGTCCTAAAACTGGCGTCGGACCGAAACATCCTTAAATTAATGATGGACCACTATGTCCTAAAACTAGCTGTTGACCGAGATGTCGATAAATTACGGTGGATTGCAGCATCCCAAAGTTGATACAAAAAAAAGAATAAAAAAAACGAAAAAAAGAAAAAAGAAAACTGTATGTCCATAAGCAAAATGGACACGGATGAAAACCCGAAAGGGCTCCGTGAGTAAAAACAGCAGGGCTACCGGCGAGTTTTGTGAAAACCCAAAAGGGCGCAACCTCGTTAGGATAAAAAAAAGAGAGAAAAAAAGAAAACGGTATGTCCATAAGCAAGAGGGCATGGATGAAAAACCCGAAGGGGCTCCGTGAGTAAAAACAGCAGGGCTACCAGCGTGTTTTGTGAAAACCCGAAAGGGCGCAATCTCGTTAGAAGACACTTGCAAGGTCCTCTTGACTTTGTAAGGAGAAACCTCCCGCGTGAGATCCTTACGACTCATAAGGGAGCAACACACTTAGGGATCCTCACGATTCCTAAGGAGAAATTACACTTGCGAGATCCTCATGACCCGTAAGGAGAACCTTTTTATGGGACCCTCACGGCTCATAAAATTCAAAAGTCTTAAGCTACAGGGATCTGAACCTGTTCTTAAGCAGCCACCACAACCTTTAATAATGCCCTACAAGCGGCTCAATATTGACCCTTGTATACAATCCATGGGTGCGAATAAACATTTCCCTAACAAAGTCCCATCCGTGATTAGGGATATGTTTGCACGGTGAACAACCCTTGTAAGTCCTCTCGACTTAAAAGGAGAAAATACTCTTGTAAGATCCTTACGACTTATAAGAGACCATGCACTTAGGAGTCCTCACGATTCCTAAGGAGAAAACACACCTAAGAGATCCTCACGACTCGCAGGAAGAAATACCTTTATGAGACCCTTACGGCTCATGAAGTCAAAAGCCTTAGTCGACAGGATCCTAACCCTGTTCGCTAAGCCACCTTTGTTCGATATTGACAGAGGAAAATGATGATTCGCTCCTGGCAATATCCCAGTTGTAGCGGTGCTGATGCCGAAATTGGTGTCTAATTCCAGGCTTGCAGAGAAAAGCCAACGATCTACACATGTATGTAAAATAGCCGAAATGATGGGGAAACTTGCAAAAAAATCAGCAAGTAAAATGTATGCATGCAAAATAGCCGAAATGATTGGGCGCCGCGAAAAATAGCCGAAATGATTGGGCAATCGCGACCTTCGCGATATAAAGGCTGAAATGATAGAGCATTGCGGAAAGAAATAGAAAAAAAATGTAATAAAATTTATGCCCTACAGGTGATATCACATAAATCCCTGTATACAATCCAGGGGTGCAAACAAAGAAGGAATCACACCTTCCCTCCCCAGACTCCATCAGAAAGCAAAGCCAAATCTCTATGGTTCATAGACAACCTAAAAACAATCTCGACATTTGTCGCAATATTGCAGAAACAATGCCAACAAACGAAGCAAAGGAAGATCCCTAGCTTCAGGGTCTCGACGTCAACATCGACAACTTAGAGATCACCAACGGCGTTTCTCCTCACTCCAACTTGATGCGGACTTGACGTCAACAACCGACCTCAGGGTCGCAACGAAACGGAGCCATGGCAAAGTCCCTAGTTCCAAATCTCAATGGCCACATCTACGGCACGGAAACCAATAACGGTGTGCCTCCTCATTCCAGCAGGACACAGATGTTATACCATCAAACGGAGCCACAACATAGTACCTAGTTCTAAATCTCGACGGTTCACAGACAACCTAGAGACCATCTCAGCATTCGTCTCGTTACACCAGACGCAATGTCAACAACGACGTTCCTTCGCAGTCCAACAGGATGCGGATGCAACGTCAACAAAAGACCTCACGGTCGAAACAAAGCGGAGTGACGGCGAAATCCCAACTCCACCTCAGCATTCATCTCGCTACACCAGACACAATGTCAACAACGACGTTCCTTCCCAGTCCAGCAGGATGCAGATGCAACGTCAACAAAAGGCCTCACGGTTGAAATAAAGCGGAGTGACGGTGAAATCCCAGCTCCACCTCAGCATTCGTCTTGTTACACCAGACGCAATGTCAACAACGGTGTTCCTTTGCAGTCCAGCAGGATGCAGATGCGATGTTAACAAAAGACCCCATGGTCGAAACAAAGCGGAGTGACGGCAAAATCCCAGCTCCACCTCTGCATTCGTCTCGTTACAGCAGACGCAACGCCAAAGAAAATGAAGCAAAGGCAAAATTCCTAGCTTCAGGGTCTTGACGGTAACTCATATAAAACCTGAAAGACCATCGGAGATCATCTCACACCAGCGCGGAGTGGTCACCACCTCGACGTTCGTCTCGATACAGCAGACGAGATGTCACTACAGCGTCCTTCCTCCAACAGGATTCGGACACGCTAACGCAAACGAAGCGAAGGCCAAATTTCTAGCTTCAGTGTCTTGACGGCAACTCATATAAAGCCTGAAAGACTATCGGAGATCATCCAATACCAGCACGGAGTGGTCACCACCTCGACGGTCATCTCGATACAGCAGACGAGATGTCACCACAGCAGTTTTCCTCCAGCAGGATTCAAACACGACATCAAACAACGGAGCCACGGCAAAATACCTAGTTCCAAACCTCGACGGTTCACCAGAAACCCAGAGACAACCGTGACATTTGTCTCGATACAGCAGACGCAACGCCAGCAAACGAAGCAAATGCCAAATTCCTAGCTTCAGGGTCTTGACGGTAACTCATATAAGACCTGAAAGACTATCGGAGATTATCCCACACCAGCGCGGAGTTGGTATGACTCATCGGGGCTCCCCAAACTGAGCCTAACCTCAAGTAAAATAGCGGCATGGCAAAATTCCTAACGCTTGCTCTTCCGACGGTCAAACTGTCTAGGAAGATTGCTTGAAGACGTCTTGTCCAGCCCCCGAAGGGATCAGAGACACGACAATCGCAAGGCTACTCGAACAACAAGATTGCCTATCGAGGAATACATCGGCCAACGCGACGGTATGACGGACAAAACCTTAGTACCATAAACCCTAACGGACCTCTGTCGTAAAGAGCAGAGGTTATCTGTGATATTAGGACATCCTTGCGAGAACTTCTCGATTCTTCTCGACTCGTGGGGAAAATAATGTTCCTGCGAGAACTTCTCGACTCGTCTCGACTCGTAGGGAAAAGCCTTAGGCGGTGGGGATAATGACCTATTTCCTAAGCACTGGGGTCCTACAAGTCGGTCCAAAATGGACTCTTGCATACTATTCACGGACCACACCCTCCAAAGTCGAATCTCGACAAGGAGAGAAACAACCACTTACGAGTCTTCTCGACTTGTAAGAGGGAAAAACACTCTTGTAAGATCCTTACGACTTATAAGAGAACACACACTTAGGAATTCTCACGATTCCTAAGAAGAAAACGCACCTACGAGATCCTCTCGACTCGTAAGGAGAAAAGTCTTCATGAGACCCTCACGGTTCATGAAGTTGAAAAGTACGGTTCATGAATTTGAAAAGTCTTAAGCAGCAGATCTGAACTTGCTTCCTAAGCCATCACTACCCCTCGAAGAAGCCAAAACAAGATGCTCACCCTATCATCTACCGGCTATGCTTGCTAAGGTGACATGCTGATAACAAAAGAAAGAAGAAAGTAGAGAGATGACACAAGATATTGCAAAAGAAATGTATCTTTTATTCATGAAATCAATTGGGTACAAAATACATCACATGAAAGAATAAAAGAATGAATACATTTTATTTAAAATTACAAATGGTACAAAAAAATTTATTGAGAAGGAAGTGTTTTCAACAAGTCCGCTAGATACTCTCGCATTTCTTTCAACGCCTTCTCATGATCAGCCGCCGCGGCCAGCTCCGCTTCAACTCGGGACCGTTGTTGCAGACAGGATGAAAGTTTCTCATCAATTTCTTGCTGAACAGCCTCCTGACTCTGTGCGACCTGTTCAGTAAAGTCAAGCTTCTTCCTCAGCACCAGCCCGTCGGAAATACATCGTTGAAGGCTTTCAAAGATGGAGTTAAGCTGCGCAACATTCGTTTCGACCTGGGCACGCAGTTGGACAGACTCAGTGGAAGTCGCCTCACATTCCTTTCGCTTGAGGATCGCCTCTTGTTCGAAATGATGAAGGAAAAAAGCACTTTTCTCAACCCACGCAGCCCGCTGGGAGTTCCCGGCCAGAATTTCAGGAGCAGGACGCCTAAGCTCAAGCTCTTGCAGGCAGGCCTCAATCTTCCTGCAATGATTAACCCAAGACTCGACGATGCCTTCATTATGGAAGTTTACAAGCGTCTCCAGCATTAGGTTAACCTCCGCGGCAAAATCCGCGGCAGATGTAGGAGTCTCCACGTCGAGCTCCTCAATATAGTCGCTCACCATGCGCAGACTATTCACGACGCCTTTCGAGGATGGACGTCTGGAAAAGGGTCCGGCCAGCATTATGACGTGAGACTCGAACGGGGATGGAGTCGATGTGACCGCTGCAAAACAAATCACAATCAGATGACGGCTCAAGAAATAAACGAAAATACACGAAAAATAGAGTCTACTATACCGGTTGCAACAGGGGGCTGAGCTGGGAGTACTGGTGGCGCAACGATAGCCTCGTCCCCGTTTTTGATTTGTAAGGCTACAAGCAATACAAAGAGGGATTAGCAATAATGTGACTGCCCGTTAAAGAAAGGACATCGTCTAGAAAAGATACTCATCAGCGTCACTAGATGAAGCGATCTCCGACGGGAAAGAGATGTGCGGGTTCAGCACCTGATACAAATGATTAAGAAGAACTCCTGCGAGATCATGATGATACATGGTCAGTATACGAAAGATGCTGTCCCCAATTTAAATTTATCACAAACCCATACTTTCCAGCATTTGAGAAGATATAAGAGAAGATGGAGGGGCGGTCACCGTCAAAGCGGTAACTGGTGGCGCTTCCTCGAGTGGCGCAACCTCAACGCTCATCGTAGCTGCATTCAAAACAAAAGTACTGTCAGAAAAGGTAGAAAAGGGATTGCAGAATAAAATAGAAGGCAATAACATGAAATTTACCTAGTAAGTCACCAGTCGAGACCACGACAAGGGCATCACTTGATGCAGCGACCGCCTCACCCTCCTCCATGTTCCCGAGCGCATCATCAGGAATGTCGGCCGGTATAATAACGTTCGGTGGAGAAGCAGTGACCGTCGCTACACGCTCAAATGAAACGACAGTGGCTTCGACCACCTGTCCCACAGTCGCCGGGCCGTCCCCAGAAAGATTCATTGGACCCACAGCCAATGAAGATGCCTCTTCCAGAGGAGCAATCACCTGGAGAGCAGGAATCACCAAGGGAAGCTCCGTCACAGGAACAACAATGGCGTCAACCCCCTCCACACTGATTAGTGCCTCATCGGGGTTATCTGTGAAGTCCATAGTCAGGGCGTGACTTGGACTCAGCTTCTCTGCCATCACCGAAGTCCCTGCAAAGTTTGTACGAGGATAAGGATATATATATATATATATATATATATATATATATATATATATATATGTATACAAGCAATACGAAATATTAAAAAGAAATACATGAACATACCGATGCGCAAGGGAGCTTCTAGTACGGCTTGTTCAAGCCGACGCTCCTTCCTGAGGAGGTACGCTCGCCGAGGTTCGAGAGTAGACTCGTGGCCGACGGTCCACAATGAAAGCGCATCCTCGGCGTTGGCTGAGGCGGCCTGCTTAAGAGCCCTTTCCCCCCATTCTTCCAGAGGGCCTACGAATAGTCGCCGTATCCATGGAGGGTCTTCATAAAAGATGACGGCAGGGTAAGGCCTTTTCGGGATCCTTACATTCTCGGATTCTTCTTGTGAGCGTCTTATAGCTTCAGCCAATTGTGCGGCTTCCTCGGCAGATGAACCAGGAAAAAGAAGTCCGTCTTCCGGTGGACTAGTAACGGTCTTCTTCCCCCGCTTTGGTCTAGAGTTAGTGATTGCACAAGATCGCTTCTTTCCCCTGGCCGTATGTTTTTTGGGCTGCTTCTCGGTTTTGACAGGGAGAGGAGACTTCTTCAGGACCTTCGCCAAGGAGATATTATCACTAGGGCTAGGTTTTACCTCCAGAACCGTTATGGTATCTATCATCGGTCGTTCAAGCAAAGCCTCTGTTGGCAATGAGGCGCGAAGCATTTCCTCCTCTTCAAAGGTTTTAAGCGAAGCGGCAATGGCTTCTTCTGTAGAGGCACCTGTTAAAACAGGAAGCGTCAGTCAAAGTATGATAAAAAAAGAAGAGTAAAATAAACAGCGGAGAGATAAGGATAAAGTATACCTGACTGCGCAAGGGCGGCCAATTCCTTTTCGAGGGCAGCCGATTATTTAGAAGCTTCAATGGCAACCTCCAAATCGGTATCATCAAGCATCCCGAATAAACCCTCGTTGGTCCCATATTCGCTCAAGCCTTCGCTAGATGGAGCAGGGGGCGTCGAGCCTAATATGGTCTCCAAAGAAAGTACTTGCTTCTTTTTCTTCTGAGAACGGGCGCCGGTGGCCGATGACACGAGTTTGTGTTTGGTAGACGCCTTTGGACGACGAGTCCCAATTTCTTTTCCTACGTCCGACTCGGGGGACGCGGCAGGCACCTCTTTTTCACGCATGCTGGATGGGGGCAACTCGCGCGTAGGGCTTAGCACGTGTGGAGGCTCAACTACAGTGACCTCTCTCAGAGGAAGATGAACAATGTTCCGTCGCTTCAGAGGAACATTTCGATCACCAGCCGGCACTGCACCCTTGCGATCGAGCAACAATCGCTTCTCTTCCCTGATGACGGTGCCTATTGAATGATGATACCATGCCGCGTACACATTAAGGGCCTTTGGGACGCAGCTCGGTTCGCTGATAAAGAAGTTGGACCCTGTGTTCAAGCTCATGAAATGATGCAGTGCGCTCCGCATTCCCTCTTCGGTAGCAGCATGTTTGACCAAAAAAGCCTCAAGTGGGACGCCCTGATTGTAACCTAATTGCTGGGAAAAGCGATGCGGGTTATACCTCATGAATAAAGCCGAGTCATTCATCTTGAATACAAGAAAGCCCGGCCGGATGGAGTACAGATGAAGAATCTCCCGAGCCTTCAAGACGGGGACCCCATCTTTAAATATGTCCTGCAAGGGCAGCACCGTCTTCCCCGACTCTTGGCCAACAGTCAAAACTTTATCAGTAAAAGACATGCCAGCCCCAACCGTGCGCGGGCGAAGAAGCAAGCCTCTAGCTTCCCGTTGCATCGGAGTTACGATAAAAGCGCCAACCAGTCGCATGATCCGAGGGAACCTGCACCTGTCATAAAAACCCGGCCTCTTGTGGATGCCGAAGACGCCTAGCACGTGTAACTCGAGCCATAACGTGAAATAATGCATCGGGAAATTTACCGACTGCACCCCTGGCTCAGTGGTATCAGTTGCCAAGCTGAGGCCGTGATACATATGGGCTAACCAAGCAATCCCCACAGCCATTTGTATCCCGGCAACCATTTGATGCACAGGATAGAAGACGAACGGCCTCATACGGCGAGGGTGTATGGGAAGCGCGAACCAACTCAGCCACAATCCAAGGAGCCCTAAAAAGAATGTTTCTTCGTCAATCCCAGGAGCCGCCAGCTCTGTAAAAAGGATGACCGGGGTATCGGGTAGAAAGAAGCTCTTCTGATCCACCTCCGTCGCTGGCAGATTGCCTAGACCCAAGCCGAAGGGGTCGTCAAGACTGGCGAATTTGTCAACTTCTTCTTTCAATATTTCCAGGCGAAGAAAATCAGCGATAAAAGCCGTAAAATTAACTCCACGACCTTCGGATGCGAGAGAGAGGTTTTCATACATATTCAACACCTTTATCAACCTCGGAAACTAGTGTTGAATAGCATTCTTAGGAGTAAGACTCATTACCATGGATTTGGTAGCGAAAACATACTCATCCGGGGAAGCAATTCCTCATAATGTTCCCCCCTAACGGGTAAACTCGAGACCTCTGCAAACTCCTCCAAAGAAATGGAGACTTCTCGATCTGATAGGAGGAAGGTGTGGGTCGGAATGTTCCACTGTTCTAGAAATGTCCTGACCCACCATGTAAGGTGTGTGGAATATTGAAACAAAGAAGCATAAACGGTGGGATACAATCCGAGCTTCATCAACTGTGATTTCCTCGCCGATAAAATATATCGGGCCCACTGCAAATACCCGGCTGGGTGACGGGGAGTTAGTCCTACATTGTACGGCTGTCCCTAAGGACGTGACTCGCCTTGACATATACGTTGCCTTAGGATGTCCAAAGCTACCGGCGGCTGCATGGGTACTGCGGCGATAGAAGGCCGAAGGAGACCTTCCGAAGTCCAGTTGACCTCCTCCACAATATAATTTATCGGAGGTGCATCTGCATAAGCAATCGCTGAAATAGGCTCCGAGGGTGTCGCACAGGAAAAGCTCCGTCGGCCCATGATAATTTGGTCATACCATTTACCCCATAAATGAAATCTCTTGTGCTCCGGGTCATGTTCTTTTATCAACGCAAAAACCTCACGGTCAACGGGTGCTTCAGGGAACCCGCCTTCTGAGCGAATGAACGGGAAGGGGGTGTTGGAAGACATAATGCCTGCGCGATAAAGAGTGAATTTTCAGCAGCCCATTCTATAAATTAAATTCTATTACAAAGTACTATAAATCTGTACCGCACTGCAATGCAGTTAAAAGGGACCAAAGGGGACCCACAAAATCTAGATGACAGTTCATCATTAATAAAACAACCTCATCATTGGATGAGGCTGTCATTAAAAGAGAAAATCCGCAAGAGATTCCCATTAAATGAGAAATCTCTCGGGCAAAGGAGTAAAACTCCCATTGAGAGCAGCGCTCTTCACTAGACAGACATATGTCAAAGTCTAATGATGAAGGAATAAAATTCCTCAAGAAGAACCTTGCTCTGAGAAGATGATCCATCAAAAATAAAATTTCATTTTTGATCTTCAAGATCCATGAACAGACTCCTAAGAGTTCTTCACAAGAGATTAAAAAATCTACATGTTCAGGAGAGCAAAGCTCTGTTAATGAAACCCTAAATGGGTTTTCTTTAGATCAAAGATCTATGAAGAGCAAGGCTCTGTTAATGGGTAAGACCCATGTTTATTAAAAGATTTAAATTTTACCTAAAATTTTAACAGAGTTTTACTCTTAAAAAAGTTTTAAACAGGAGAGCTATGCTCTGTGTGAGAATGAAATTCTCAGAAGTGAAAATTCTTAAGAAGAAGATGAAAATCATCTAAGGGACCAAATGTCCTATTTATAGGTATTGAAACGCCCCTTCAACTTCTGAGTTGATCCAAGGGCGCAGATTTCGCCACCGTTGCACTCACATATGGGCCACGCGAGCGCAACGGTGGGGGCACATTTGTTTCCTCCAATCAGAGCAAAACTCTGTTTTAAAATTCAAAATTTAAAAGTTGAAGCAACGCTTCAGATCCAGCGCTTGGCGCGCTGTGTGCCACGTGTCAAACACGGATGCGCTATCGCCAGAAGCGCTGCGCTCTGCGCTGCGCGCCACGTTTCAAACGTAGGTGCGCTAGCGCAAAGTGCACTGCGCTCTGAGCAGCGCACCATGTGCAAAGCACGGGTGCGCCAGCGCTGGAATTATGAAATTCCCCACCGTTAGATCAAAAAATCTAATAATAATGATAAATCATTAATTAATCAGAATCAAAATTCTGTTATGGAAAGATCTTTCCAATCTTGTTAAAAACAAGAAGATTGCCTTCTGTAAAACAGAAGCCCTAGGATCAAAGATCCAACGGTGGAGAAACATCCCCAAATCAATCAGAGAAAGATCTCTTTAACTGATTCAACAAATCAATTTGCCCTATATAAAAGCCCCAAGACTTCAAGTATGATATAGAGAAACCCCCCTACAAACTTTGAGAAAACTCAAAGAAAGAAAAGCAAGTTTTTAGCAAAAGAAGATCATTTTCTTCAAGGTAAAGAACATGATTCTTGAATACAAAGATGAAATCATCTCATGAAAAGAAGAACTATCTTCTAAAAAAGATCATAGATCTACAAAAGACCAAGGTCTTTGATAAAAAAAAAGAGATCAAAAGATCTCATCATAAAAAAAACAAAAAGAAGTATTTACTTCATTCACAGATCATTGATCTATAAAGGCAGCGTCTTTTTATAAATAAGAACTATTGTTCTTGAATCTTGAGGCAAGGTCTCCTTTAAAAAGAACATAAACTTGTTCTCTGATCATAAATTTGATCAAATGCGCTTTGTGCTATTGGAAGTGCCTTTCACTCATGAACTGCACTTTTGCGTTCCTTGGACCGGCGCTCAGCGCCAAAATATGCCACGTGTCAACCATATATACAACTTATGCTTTGCGCTTCTGAAACAGCGCACTGTGCTCATGGGCTGGCGCTCAGCGTCAAGTGCGCCACGTATCACTCACTGGTGCGCCAACAAAGTAGCGCAAAGCGCTCATAAACTGAAAGCGCAATGCGCTTATAAACTGGCGCTTAGCGCTAAGCGCGACACGTGTCCATTTCGCGTGCGCTACTTGACAGAAGCGCAATGCGCTCTTTAACTGGCGCAAAGCGCTTGGCGCGCTATGTGGCGCACTGTTAGAACACACCTTATTCTGATGAATGCTATGCATTCAATTCAAGACAAAAAATGTGTCAGGATCTAATGCTTAGCATTATTAAAAGGGCCAAGCCCAAATAAAGGCTCAATAGCCCAGAACGACAAAATGTTAAACACTTTAATCTTATTGGACTTAGCCCAATTCTGGCCATAAGTCCTCAACTTATATTTAATTGAGCACATCTGCTCATGAATATTTTAACAGATCTTAGTCCCAAATTGGACTACGGATCTTTCAATCCAACCCACACCGGTTCGAGGGTACATCTCTTTACTCCTCTGATATCTGTCGTTGTAATCCTTCAACATCTTCAGAGAGGTGACGGGTCCCAACAACCATATATTTCCATGGACTGTGGGGTCCTTAAACTCATGGACTACAATGTCCTTAAACTTCATAGACTACGATGTCTTTAAACTACGGAATGTGGGGTCCTTAAACTCATGGACTACGATGTCCTTAAACTTCATGGACTACGATGTCCTTAAACTTCATAGACTACGATGTCTTTAAACTGGACTGTGGGGTCCTTAAACCCATGGACTATGATGTCCTTAACTTGGACCGCAATGTCCTTAAACTAACATCGGACCGAGATGTCCCTAAACTAACAATGGACCGTAATGTCTTTAAACTAATTGACCGCAATGTCCTTAAACTAATTGACCGCAATGTCCCTAAACTAAACAATAGAGTCCAATTGCTCTCTTGTTGGATCTAAATGATCCCGTTAAGTTGATCTTAGTCTAGAAATTAGACTAACGTATCCTTAACAAACGTTTAAGTTGATCTTAGTCTCAAATGAGACTAACGTATCCTTAAACTCAACCAAAACCCAAATCTAAGAAGATACAGATTTGGACTAATCCACGCCCTACGGGAGAGAACATAAATTAGTCTCCGTATACAATCCACGGGCAACCAAAAACAAAGAAACACACACGACACGAAGTTACCATCTGGAGAAATAGAAAGTTGTTACCGCGATGTGGTACCGTAATTAACTGCAGGGGCTTGCGCCTGCAGGGAAGAGCGTCCCCATAATCAAAAACCCCTCAACGAGGGGGAATCTGATGAAATCTGCTACATCGGCCGCATCCGTTTAAACCTTCCATGCACGGTGCCATAAATCAACTTGGCATCTTCGAAGAGGTGAACGGATAGCACCAATTAGCATCTGCCCCCGAATTTCAGGCAAGACGGACCTGCGCGGTCGCGTCTCCGTGTTCGGCGGTAAACAGATTCTGGCACTCCCGGTGGGACCTTTTCCTCTTTCCACTCCACACTTCGTGTGTCGTGTTCGCGAACGAATCGCGGTTTGATATGGCGGCCCTTGGGTTCGAGGTACTAAGATTTGGTGTCTTGCTGGGTGCAGAAAACAATGGCGTCTACTTGCGCGAAGTGTTCCAACCGCAATTGCAACTCACGCTCCGCATCATCTGGAGGCATAGCTTACGGGCCCCAAGCGGCCTCCCTGTTCACGATGCTGGTGGAACAGGTCACTCAAGCCACCAGTGGATTGTTTTTCGAGACCATGCTCCCGCCAACGAGCTTCAGCGCTCCTATAACAACACCAGAAGCTCCAAAGAAGTCGGTCTTTGATTGGCTTACAACTACTGCGGCCCCTCTCAACGGGTCGTCCAACTCCAGCGCCTCAGTCTCCGCCAGATTGGGCCAAAGTTCATGTGGGCCCATGATGAAACCTGCAGTTCCAGAAAAAGTTGTTCCGAAGAGGATAGCCATCCCTGCTCCTAAAGTCGTCAAGGTGGCTTCTCCTGCCAAAGGGTCAGTCTTTACAAGAATGACTGTTCCGGCTCCCACTCCAGCTCCTGTTCCTGCTCAAAAGTCTGTCTTTGACAGATTGGATACCGCTACTCAACGGACGTCAGTCTTCAAGAGGTTGGTACCAGAAGCGCCTCACCAGAACAGGGGTAAGACAAAGCCATCCCCCATCACCGAACCAACCCCAACATCTCGACACGCTCGACGTAGCCACTGGCGCCGAGTAAGGAAGGCTGGGGGCAACTCCCTCTCTGGGCTAACTCCACCAGCCCCAACGGTGGAAGTCAATGCTGCTGTTCCAACCGGGAACAACTTTGAATTGCTGAACAAGGTGTGCAGGAACTCTCCTACCGCCGTACTGAAAATATATCCTCCACCGGTGGTGAATGTTACAGAAATAAAGCCGGATCAGCCCCCTCAGCGGCTGTCCTCCAAAGTTTACAAAGTCTGGCGACGGGTCCAAGAGTCGGTGATTGACCAAGACTATCCCCGTCGAAAGAAAAAGGTAAAGGGTCAACAGGAAGAGAACCGTCCTGTCATACCACAAAGGACGACAGCTACATGGGTGCCCGCTTCAACGGCCCCCTCGACTTCAACTGCTCACAAGAGAAGGAGGCCAGAGAAAGCCCCTGTGAACGCGGAAAACCGCAAGGACGATGAATCTAAACGCCCCAAGTCCGGGGGCATGGTGGTACATACTGTTTATAAGGCTTCCGGAAAAGAGAAAAGCCGTGCTTCTACGGGTCATCGGCCGCTTACCCGATCAATAACAAGGGCTCAGGAACAACAACAGCAGAAGCTTCACGAGATGCTGACTGCAATGGCCGCACTCACTGGACCAAAAGAAAATCCAGAGACCTCGGAGCAGCGTCGGGAATAAGAAACTGACACCGAGTTCTTCTGAAGAATGCTCGAGAGGAAGGAAAAAGAGGCTGCGGAACAGGCAGCCAATATAAAACGAATGGCTCTCTTGTTCCAAGACATGGCTGGGATGATGTTGTAGCCAGAACCTCCAGCTGAAGATCCCCCGATCATCATTAAAGACGACAGAGGGGAGACATCTAACCCTCCCCCGACTCTTTCAGCAGCCAAGGAGTAAACTATTTCTAAGGCCGCACTGGATAACTATATAGCTCAGCAAATACGAGCTCACCAGGCGAATGAAGCAGCCGTCCAAGTCGTTAAAACTGGGCGACCGTATCCAAGCTGGTATGACCAAATAAAATACCCGCCGGGATACACGATCCCCAAATTCCATGTGTACAAGGGGACAGGTAATCCTCACCAGCATGTCGCCCAGTTCAAGGCTCTTTGCGGCAATACCGGAGGCGATGATAAACTTTTGCTCCGTTAATTCGTCGGCAGCTTGTCAGAGACAGCGTTTGAATGGTACTCCGAACTCCCGAACGATTCTGTCAAGACATTTGCGGAGATGGAGCTGTTATTTACGCAAAGATTTGCAAGTGCTAGTGAACGCACCCCGATTACAGCATTGATTAATCCTAGGGTGAAGCCAGGCGAGACGTGGGTCCAATACGTAATACGATGGAGGAATCTGTGGTCGAAATGCGAACAACGCATCGAAGAAGCGCCGGCGGTAGGCATGTTCATGGACACTCTTGATCCGCAGGCGACCATCTCCCAGTTCATGATGTTCTTCAAGCCAACTACTTTCCAGGCCTTGATTGACAAGCTGGCCCAAATGGACCAGATGGGTCATAGACCATCTCCTCCAAAGATGGACTCTCGAAATGAAAAAGGGAAAGGAAAAGCAACTTTCATCGCCAATACTCAACAACAGCCGAACAACTTAAAGTCGGTTGTTCGCCAAAATAATATGCGTCCACGCCCATCCCTCGAGGAGAGACTAGGACGTCCTTACTCATTTCTCCAAGATAAAACGAGGAGACTGTTCGAGCTGGCAGTGCGCAACAGGCTCATAAATTTGCCGGACCCAAAACGTCCGTTGCAACCAAACGACGTCAACGATCCCAATTACTGCCCTAACACCAAGTATTGAGCCATCCGATCGAAGACTGCTACGTCTTCAAAAACTGGGTTGAAGACCAATACCAATAAGGCAAGTTCGCATTATCGGAAAACTGGAAGGTGAAACCGCCATAACCCCATGCCCCTAAAAAGGTGGATATGCTGGGGGCATCATGCTTATTCATAGAGAAAGCCCCATAGACCGAAAAGTCAGTAAACTAGAAATTCGCCTCAAATACGGCAACGATGGACCACTATGTCCTAAAACTGGCGTCTGACCGAAACATCCTTAAACTAATGATGGACCACTATGTTCTAAAACTAGCCGTTGACCGAGATGTCGATAAACTACGGTGGATTGCAACATCCCAAAGCTGATAATAAAAAAGAATATAAAAAAGAAAGAAAGAAAGAAGAAAACGTTATGTCCATAATCAAAATGGACACGGATGAAAACCCGAAAGGGCTCCGTGAGTAAAAACAGCAAGGCTACCGGCGAGTTTTGTGAAAACCCAAAAGGGCGCAATCTCGTTAGGATAAAAAAAGAGAGAAAAAAGAAAACGGTATGTCCATAAGCAAAAGGGCACAGATGAAAAACCCGAAGGGGCTCCGTGAGTAAAAACAGCAGGGCTACCGGCGTGTTTTGTGAAAACCCGAAAGTGCGCAATCTCGTTAGAAGACACTTGCAAGGTCCTCTTGACTTTGTAAGGAGAAACCTCCTGCGTGAGATCCTTACGACTCACAAGGGAGCAACGCACTTAGGGATCCTCACGATTCCTAAGAAGAAATTACACTTGCGAGATCCTCACGACCCGTAAGGAGAACCCTCTTATGGGACCCTCACGGCTCATAAAATCCAAAAGTCTTAAGCTACAGGGATCTGAACCTGTTCTTAAGCAGCCACCACAACCTTTAATACTGCCCTACAAGTGGCTCAATATTGACCCTTGTGTACAATCCACGGGCGCGAATAAACATTTCCCTAATAAAGTCCTATCCGTGATTAGGGATATGTTTGCACGGTGAACAACCCTTGTAAGTCCTCTCGACTTAAAAGGAGAAAATACTCTTGTAAGATCCTTACGACTTATAAGAGACCATGCACTTAGGAGTCCTCACGATTCCTAAGGAGAAAACACACCTACGAGATCCTCACGACTCGCAGGAAGAAATACCTTTATGAGACCCTTACGGCTCATGAAGTCAATAGCCTTAGTCGACAGGATCCTAACCATGTTCTGTAAATCCCCGTTTCCTTTCTACATGAAACTTCCTATTTCTGAATCCTAGTGATTAACTTATTCTTGACTTCGTATATTTTTTTAGTTGGTTGTTTAAACCCTATTTTTCCAACTCTTTTGGAATTATAGTCCAAACCCTAAAAGTCAAAACCCAGAATTTAAAACCAAAAACTAACACAAATAAAACCAATTTAATTCAACCATTATTTTTTCCTAATCCCTCAGCCCACACACTAAATAAATTCTGTTAATTTTCATCAGCCCACTCGATTTTTTTTAGCAAAATCCCTTTTATAAAATCCCTCGGCCCGTCCCCTTTAAAGTCCCTTAGCCAAATAAATTCCTTATTTTTCCGGCCTGTTTTAGCCCAGCCCCCTTCAAAGCCCTCAGCCACGAGATTTTAAATAAAAGAATTCTTTTAAAAAAAACTCGGGCCGGCCCACTCTCTCACCCGCTCCTCCTACCCGACCCGCTAACCACTATTCATCTTCCTTCAAATTTTTCCCCCAACGGTAACCCCAAACTTGCGCGCGCGACCCGCCTCCTCCGCCGTCGCTCACGCCCGCGCCAGCGCACCCGTCGTGCGACGTTACCCCCTAGCACTCCTCTCTCTTAACCGTCGCCCTCATCTCTCTCTCACTCACCAACTCCATCGCAGGGAAAAATACTCCCATCCCTCTCAAAATTCCTCTCGAACCCATTTTGCCCGACCACTCGTCGCCCCATCGACGGCGACCACACCTCGACAACACAACCATCGATGACCCTCTCTCAGCCTCCCTCCTTCACCCTCTACGACTTCACAGCCCAAAAACCTAAGCCCCAAAAACCCGAGCACCCAAAACTTCCCTCGGCCTCACTGCATCCCACCGACGGAGATCACCTACCTCTTCGACAACCCTCGATCACCCTCCACCCACTCTCTCCCTCTACGACTCCACATTCGTCAGCCCGAGCCCCTGCCAAGCAACCCCCTGCAACTCCAAACCCAATTGCTAACAGTTTTCCTCACTGTTAACTCCACGGTGCCCATCACCGGAGCGACGCCGTCAACCTTCGGAAACCCCAACACTTCTCAGAGGGACCAGAGAGCACCCCTAAGCTTCCAGCGCACGCTAGACGACTCCGGGAAAACTCCGACGCGAAACTCGTGTTTCGAACTAGGCTCGCGGGAATTCGGAACGTGGCGTATATCGCGCGTTCGCGACGACACTGTTGCCGTACGACCCCGAGGCGTTCTCCAGGCAAGTATTTACTTGCTTCATGCTATAATAATAGTATTACCCATCTAGATCATGTGGTTTACAACTTTCCGATTTCCTATACGTGTTAAAACCTAAGTGCTCGATGTTAGTTACCCATAGAAATAATCGTCTAATTTGACGGTAACCTATACATTCTGTTGGCCCTTTGAATGATGTATAACGTGTGTGAAATTTGCTGGAAAACACGATTGTTAGTAACGGAAATCGATACCCCCAAACATGTCGTTAAAACTAGAATTCTCTCGTAACTGAAAACGAATAAAATCACCATAAATCATACACATATTGGAAAGATTCGTTCGAGGGCTTAAATCGAAGCCGACTCGACGAACTTTAATACTATGTAGAATTTTAATGTTTTCTGTTCTGAAACCCTGAAGATAATTGGATCGGAACATGACTCTGGACTGCAGTCCAGAGCGTTTCTGATTAGTGTGTTCTGTCTAAAGTCCTGCGTCCCCGTGTTTCCTGAAATCGCATGATACAGAACTTTACAGTAGTTATAAGATATTCCTGTTAGTGAGAGAAAACAAGTGGTTTCATTCCGATTCATCGCCGTTTGTTATTTTAAACTTATTTTAAAAAGGCAGAACGTAAAGCTGTTCAGAACACTTTCTGAAATGACATTTGAGATTAAACTGTGTATAACTTTCAACGTACAGATGCGACTGAGGATCCGTCTGTTGCGTTGAATACCTTATCAAAAACACTAAAGTTCATTCAACTGTGACATCGCTAAATTCTGAGCCCAACTGGGTGTATTTCGTGTCGCGAAACAGATGTTCAGTTCTGAAATTGGAATTCCAGCCGCGAACACTTAAACTGAAACAGTTATATCTTGAAAACCGAAACTCCGATTGAACTGAAACAAATTTTGATGAATTACTGACTGATTGTTCTATATATCTTACCTACATCATTTTTGCTGAATACGTAACATATTAATTTGTGCAATTTATTTTAGTTCATAACATGCATGCTAATTCATAACATACGGAGCTTATTAGTAGCATGCAATACACATATCATACCCTTGTCATATACACAGTGTTAGTGCGTGTGGACATTGCATTATCGTGCGTGATAGATGTTGGTTTAGGAGTGACAAGTACACCAATGGAAAGTGAATATTCGTGACCGTGATTGATACAGTGGACAGTGATGAAACCGTGCCATTGGTATACTTGTACACAACTAGATCAATATCATAAATAGTGTAACCTGGGGAAAAAGGGGAAATCAAAATGGAAAGAGTATCGTATTTAGCGGGACCGTGTTTAGAGGATGATCATTCGAACCGTGATACTTATACGTGTAGGACAGGATCTAGCGATCCGGCTGACAGGGTTATGTCCCGGGCATGTGGGCCGTTGTCTCGGGTATGTACGAGACTCCTGTTAAACATGATCCTCCTTCCACTATGTGATTTCAAACACGACCTAGAGACCGATAGGGACACATAACATATTCTGCATCATACTGTGACATAGTGATTGCTTGCATTATTCTCATACCAGTATTACCTCATTTACCTGTTTCATCTGATTATAATAATATTATTATTTGTGTCGCTCTGACGACCTGAGTATGCATGCTCAGATTCCGCGGGAGGATCAGCACAGGAGACGGATCTATCCTTTGAGTTCACGGAGATATAGTTTGGTGTATCTTCTTCATTTACTGCTTTCCATAAAAGAGATTGTGAGATTGAACTTGGTTAGTTATCGTTCTTATTATCTGTAATCTGTGAATAATGAAATTTTAATGTAATAAATTAGTGATGTGATTCCTTTAATACTGTGCTTATTTACTGATTACCATGTAGCGCTAGAAGCCGAAGTGTGACTACGGCGGGATGATTCCTTGACCGTAGGAGCATGGCTGGCCTAGTCATCCCTCGTTTTTCCGTATTTTGGGAAGCGGGGCGTGACATGTTCGCTAAGCCACCTTTGTTCGATATCGACAGAGGCAAATGATGATTCGCTCCTGGCAATATCCCAGTTGTAGTGGTGCTGATACCGAAATTGGTGTCTAATTCCAGTTATAGAGGGAGAACCCTCTGATATGTCGGAAGAAAATTCTGATATAAAAGAAATATCAGAAGATCAGATTAATATGCCTGAAACTTATAACACATTTAGCGAGGAGAAAATAAATGCTATAAAATACTCACAAAGTACTTTGGCTAATTATTATTATAAAAGACCAACCCTGTTAGATGTCCTATATAAAGATAATGAAGCTGTTATAACGAATTCATTCTCAGAACGAGCCATTTATAAATGGAATATTGATGGGTTAGCAGATAAGCAAATCCATGATACCTTACATCGAATTATGATGTATGTAACAGTATCAAAACAGTAAGGAAATCCTGATACTGATGTTGCAAAGTTCATTTCTTATGGATTCACAGGAACACTAAAAGGCTGGTGGGATAATTGTTTAATACCCACGTAGAAAATGGAGATTTTTAGCGCATCAAAACATGACAATAATACTCAAGTGTCGACGCTATTTATACTTTGATACTTACAATTCTCGATCATTTCACAGGGGATGCAAGTAATCAAGCCGAAAAGGTGAGGACTTTATTACAAGATCTAAGATGTCCTACGTTGACACATGTTAGATGGTATAAAGATACCGTTCTCTGCAGAGTTATGCAATTAGAAAATGCAAACAACTCTCATTGGAAAGCCAAATTTATTGATGGCTTACCAAATTTATTCGCAGAAAGAGTTCGTACAAATTTACGACAACAGCATGATGGGGTTATATCCTACAATATATACACATATGGTCGCTTAATAAGTACCTGTGTTCAAGAAGGTAACTTTATGCAATGATATAAAATTAAGAAACCAATTGAAAAGCCAGAAATTAACTGGTATAGGTGAATTGTGAGAATTCTGGAGCCAATTCGCTATGGATGATCCGCACAAGGAGCGGAAAGAAAAGAAAAGAACGAGAGAACCAGAATCTCGTCGTCCTCATTATAAAAAGAAGCATAAAAAACGATATCATCCTCCAAAGGATAAAATGGGAGGAGAGAGGAAGAAACATAGATTTAATAAGAAATCTACTTCTTCTGCCACTTGTTATAAGTGTGATAAATTTGGTCATTTTGCCAAGAAATACTTTACAAAGAAGAGGATAAATGAAATTGAAGATGAAGAGTTAAGAAAATCATTATATAAAATAATGATTAATTCATTTGAATTCTCTGAATCTGAATACACAGATTCCTCTTCATCAAGTGAAGAAGAAATACAATGCATAAAAGGGTGCTCCGGTAAGTGTTGTAATATCAACAAAGATGAGAATTATTGAAAATCTATTGTTGATATGAATGGGCTAAGCATTAATGTGATAAGCAAAGATGATAAAAAAGCCATTCTTAAGATCATAGAAGATGACAATATTCAGTTAGAATTAAAATCTAAGTTGGTTGAAATTCTTCTAAGAGAAGAAAAAGAGAAATCTCTTGTGACTGATAATATTTATAGACTATCAGAAGTTTTTAAAAGACAACAACAAAAAGAAGGAAAGTCGGTAACTATTGCGGCTTTATAGAAGGAGGTTAATAACCTCAAGATAGAAATAAAAGAGTTAAAAACTCAAAATAAAGATATCATTGAAAGAATCTCAGCTATTGAAAGCAATACCTTAATACAAGGTGAATCTTCAAATGAAAAAGAATGTGAGGAAATTACTGAAGAAAGAGTAATTCTAGATAAATCATACAAACCATAAATTTAGTATTAAATAAAAAATGGTATATAAGGATCACACTTATAGTGAACAACGATTTGGTCATACCAAATCTTATAGCTCTCGTTGATAGTGGTGCAGATCTAAACTTGATTAAAGAAGGAATTATCTTTATCAAATACTGTGAGAGAACTACTCAGACTCTGAGTACTGCTGATAACAACACTTTAACAACGCCATATAAGGTGTCAAATGCTAATATTTGCAATGAAGACATATGTCTTCCTTCTCCTTTTATTATAGTAAAAGAAATATCACAACATGTGATATTAGGGATACCGTTGCTTAGTAAAATAATACATATCAAAAGAATAGATTCACAAGGCATTTACAATATTTACAATGGAAAAGAAATCCTTTTTCAGTTTATAACTGATCCTATGGTTAAAATCCTAAATGAAGTAAGGGATATTTACCTTAAAGAAAATCAAATAAATTTCATCAAAGAAGAGATAGCTTCTATACAGATAAGCAAGCAACTAGATTCAAGCTCAATAAAAGCTAGGATAAAAACGCTTGAGAATGAGTTTATAACTCAAACTTGCAGTAACATTTCTATTACATTTTAGGAAAGAAAGCAATATATTGTTACTCTTCCTTATATAGAAGATTTCAAGAAGGAAAATATTTCTATTAAGGCTAGACCATGCCAAATGAGTCAAGAATATCTTGAACTCTGTAAAAATTAGATTAAAAGTCTTATAGACAAAAATCTTATAAGAAAACCCTCCTCTCCATGGAGTTGCACAACATTTTATTTCAATAATACCGCTGAGCAAGAACGAGGAGTTCCTCATCTTGTTATCAATTACAAGCCCTTAAATCAAGTGCTTAAATGGATAAGATATCATCTTTCTAATAAAAGGGATTTACTCAATAGAATAAATAGAGCAAAAATATTCTCAAAATTTGACTTAAAGTCAGGATACTGACAGATACAGATTAATGAATCTGATAAATATAAGAATGCCTTTACTGGTGCCAAAAGGAGATTAGTATGTTACAGTTCCGCATATTTGGTAGCCGTTTGTATGTACCAAAAGGAGATATTCGCGAAGAAGTTATGAAGGAGGCGCACAGTTCCGCATATTCCGTACATCCAGGAGGCACGAAGATGTACCGAGATCTACGACAACATTTCTGGTGGGAAGGCTTGAAACGGGAGATTGCCCACTTTGCAGCGAAGTGCTTGGTGTGTCAGCAAGTTAAGGATGAATATCAAAGGGTTGCTGGTTTATTGCAACCACTTCCGATTCCTCAATTGAAGTGGGAACATATAACCATGGATTTCAAGACGGCTTTAAGGAGGAGTTCAAAGGGCAACAATGCTGTTTGGGTGATTGTTGATCGATTGACCAAGGCAGCTCATTTCAATCCGTTTCGAGTTGGTCAGTCAACGGAAGCGTTGGCAGAATGGTATATGCAGGAGATTTTAAGATTGCATAGAGTATCGGTGAGCATTGTGTCCGACCAAGACACCCGTTTCTTATCACACTTCTGGAGGAGCTTACAGGAAAGTTTGGGGACTCGATTGAAGTTTAGCACAGCCTATCATCCTCAGATAGATTGCCAGTCGGAGAGAACGATCCAAACTCTTGAAGACATATTGAGAGTTTGCATGTTAGACTTCAAGGGTTCATGGGAGGATCATCTACCATTGGTGGAGTTTTCTTACAATAACAGTTTTCAGGCGACTATTCAGATGGCCCTACTTGAAACGTTGTATGGTCGCAAGTGTCGCTCACCCATTTGTTGGGATGATGTTGGAGAGCAAAGATTGTTGGGAGCATATTTGATCGTGCAAACAGTGGAGAAAGTTAACACTATCCGGAAACATATGAAGGCAGCACAAGATCGGCAGAAGAGTTGGGCCGATACATCGAGAAGACCTCTAGAGTTCGCTGTTGGTGATCTGGTATTCTTGACGATATAACCGACTAGAGGGGTGATTCGCTTTGGGAGTCGGGGAAAACTTAGTCCTCGATTCATTGGACCTTTTGAGATTTTGAAGCATGTTGGAGAAGTGGCGTATCGATTGGCTTTACCGCAATCTTTGGCAAATGTTCATGACATGTTTCATGTGTCTCAACTCCGTAAGTATGTTCAAGATGAAACACACGTGCTGGATCATTCGGAGCTGACTGTACGAGAAGATTTAATCTTTGACGAATGACCAGTGTCGTTTGTGGATCGAAGGGAAAAAGGTTCTTAAGAACAAAGTTATCCCTCTTGTACTTGTTTCTTGGGAAAATCGCTCACATGGAGAATCAACTTGGAAACGAGAAGATGAAATCCGGCAGAAGTTTCCACATTTATTCTTGTAGTTTCTTGATTGTTTATCCTTTCTTGTTCTTGGAATTTCGAGGATGAAATTATTTTTGTAGTTGGGTATAATGTAACAACCTAGTTCATTTATACCAATTCCAGTTCTCGTATTTTACTTATCGTGGTATTTTCCTGATTTATCGTGTTTTGGGTGCGATTAGTATGTTACATTTTATATTGCATTCGACCCGACCCGCTTGCTTGAACCTGTTTGATTCATATTTATGAATTATCCTGATTTGTTACGTAGACTGGTGCATTTTCATGTTTAGTGCATACTGGCATTTTATCTGGCATTGCATCTTTTACCATATAACATTTTAAGTCACGTAAAATAATTTAAAATTACATAACATGGTCTGCATGGTACCCCTAACCCCGTGGTAGCATCCGCGTATCTTGTTCTCGTCCTGTTCATTGAAACGGACGTGTTTGGATGGCTACGCGCACGTACGTGCACCCGTTCTTGGGGGTACGCATTTTTGTTACGTAAGCATTCATTTTGAATTTTGAAAGTCGGATATATTTTTCGTATTTTAAAACTGAAATTTTAGACCCGACCCCGGCGCGTTTTGAAATATTTTTCTATTCCGCCAAAATTCAATTTATTTAAATTTTAAAATTTCGTCACAGAAATAATTCAGCAGTTCAAAAGATTTTACAAATAACTAAAAATATTTTATTTAAAACTAAATCCTAACTTTTAACAAACTCTCCAGCTCTCTCTCTCACTGTCTCGTGGCCCCACTTCCTCTCCCTTTCTCTCTCTCCCTCTCCCCCCGCGATATCTCTCTGCCCCCACAAAACGACGATTTTCTTTCTCCTCACTGTTCATTACCTCTCTCTCTGTAACACCCGAGCCAAATGCTACTGATTTCAGTTACCGTTTGAACGTGGTGTGACACTCATTTCATTTAACTTGCTTAATTGTTACTTACTGTAAATTTTACCCGGCAAATTCATTTCTGCATATAAAAATTTATGGCATCTAAAATAAAATTAAAAATATTCATTTTGGCATCCTTGACACCCCTAACCCTGTTGTAGCATCCGTGTATCGTGTTCTCGTCCCGTTCAGTGAAACGAGCGAGTTTGGGATGGCTACGTGCACGTACGTGTGTCTGTTTTGGGGGTATGCTTTTTGATTGCAAAATACTTCATTTTAAATTTTGGATCCCGCTTAAAATCCTATTATTTCAATTTCAAATTTTTGGACCCGACCCGGGCACGATTTGGAAATGTTTTACTTTGTGCCAAAATCCCAAATTTTAATATTTTAAAACCATCGAATATTTTCTTAACTTATAAGATTTTACTGTTCATTTAAATCTTTAAATCCTTCTCAAAATTTTCATCAGCCAATCACATTCTTTTTTCTATAACCGTGGGCTCCATCTCTCTCTCTCTTCTCTCTCTCCCCGTCTTTCTCTCTCTATCCCTCTCTCTCTCTCTCTCCATCTCCTCTTCCTCTCCTTTCTCCATTCCCGTACTCCCTGCACCAGTGCCGCGACCACTCTTGAGCGCCCTGTGTTACTGTTCACCGCCGGAGCATGATTGTCACGAAAGAGTGTGTTTTGTAGTTTAACCGCAATCAATAACGGTGTCGCGTGTAGCTAGACCGAGATGAGTACGGGTCGTCCTCTGGGAAACGTGGAACCTTTTACTTTTACTTTAGATGTGTTGAGAAAGAGAGGAGAGATAAAGAATTTTATAGAATGGTTTCTAGATCTATGTTAAACAAGAATGTAAAAGATAGGTGTGGATAATATAATAAGAGGGCTTGTAGGGTTCGTTAGGATTTAGTAGTTATGGACGATTAATTAAAAGTTACCCTTTTTATCCATTAATAGATTTAGAACTAGGACGACGGTGATGCGTGTAGATTAGGGTTTCTGGAGGGAAAAGGAATCCCACTCTTAACCCTTATCTCGACACGGAACTCCGTTCATATCTAGCCTTTACCAAAACAATCATTAATCTAATCTCTAATCGCGGTCGGAACTAGCAAAGAATTGCTAGCGCGCCCGATTAGGATGTTAATGATTCTTTTGATAAAATTCCTAAACTTTATAGGACTTAAAAAGGGTTTAATTATTTTCATCATCCATTAGCCTACCCTAATCCTACGAACCCTAACAAGCGGAGAATTACTCGCGCATGTTGGGAGAATAAGATGAAAAGAAAGAGAGGGAAAACATAATGTAAAATGCAAAAAGAATTAAATAAAATAACTACCTTTATTAATCAACTGAACAATCTACCCTTTTATTCCGTAGAAAATGATTACAAACTAGTTGCTTCTCGATCTTTCCTAAGGAGGTAGATGAACAGTTGATGATCAGCCTGGATGCGTGAGCGTCAGGGGCTTCGTGATCTCTTCGGCTTGATAACTTTTCCAAGAGGCACTCGGTGCCTTTTTATAGTGCAAACCCAGAATCGTTTGCTTCAAAAGTTGGTAAAATACAGCAGAGAATCATGCCCCAAAATATTTCCTTCCAAATCCATAATATTGCGGCGGATCCGCGGCAAATGGGTGCTAAGGCCGCGGATCCGCGGCCAACGGGTGAGATCTCTTGATCAAAATTCTTGTGCTTTCTTCTTGTGACAAGTGTCAATCCTAGGCACCTTCATAATTCAGAAATCTTCTCACGGTTGCTTCCAGACTCGGTCTCCAAGTTTTAGTTCTTAATTTGGCAAGTTTTCTTCAACAAATTGATTTGTTTGATAAATTCTTCATAACAACTTGGAAAATTCTGCACAACAACTTAAATAAGATTTAGTAGACCTAGTTCTACTAGGATTAGGTCAATGAATTTGTTTGCATACACTTTTCTACCAAATGATAATTAAAATATATTAACACATGGAAAATGGTGCTTTTACACATAAACCCTCATATGTATAATATATTATAATAAAGTCCTTTTTTAATATGAAAATGGTAGGAAAAATGTAATACAAATGTGCAGTTTTATCAACTGAACAAATACCCCCAAACTTATTTTTGATCGTCCTGAGCAAACTAGTTTATTTAAGAGGAGAAAAAGAAAGGAGAAAACTAAGCACACTTTCGTAGGCAGACACGATTGCACTGAGCACGTGCAACAAGCCGTTAAACCTCTAGGTGTCCCTAGTAGGAGGAGTGTTGTCTCCTGAGGGTTTTCAGCGGATTACACCCACAAAATCCTATAACAAAAGAAAGATGGTGAAATTTACATATAAAGATAAGAACAATAAAAGAAAGGCCTTGAAAAGAAGAGTTTCCAACTATACTAGCTTTTCAGTTGTCATGAGCCCTATCTTAATAGTCATGAAAAAATGTTAGAAATCACATCATCCCTCAATAAAACATCGTCTTTATTCTTCATTCCTACCTTTCATCCAAACATTGATCATATAACCCCACGTGTGTGTAAATAACATCCCTACACTCGGAGAATTCAATTCAAGCTATCATTCTCTTGTCCATCTACCTTAGTACTTTTTAATTTGATGAATATTAAAGATTTGCTCACACATTTTCATGTGACCGTTAATACTTCTTGAGGTACTAACCAACCGATTACTCAAGTGCTTGCTGATTCGGTGATAGTATTTTCCTCGTCTTGCACCACCTAAGGCTTAGCAGTGACTCCCAGACCAGTTGGCCTTAGGGCACTAGGTGAAGAGGCACCCTCGCTATATTTTTTTATTGCTGCCTTAGCGATAACAAAACCAGTGTTCATTTTTTTTTTTCTTTTCACCATTTTTATATTTTCTTCATTTTTTTTTTATTTTTTCATTTCCTTCATACTTTGGCTTTTAGACAAGAGCATTTCAAGGTATCCTCTACTATCCCGAGTTTCAAGACGTGTGTAAGTGCATATAGTAGGGTATCAACATTCAAATGTTCGGCTTCCAGAATAAAAACTATTTTTCAGACTTATTTTTATCCTCAGATTAGTGACTTCCTTCATTTTACTAACCCTTGGGACACAGCTCATAACTACTTATTACCAGTTCGTGTAAGAAACTTCTAATTTTCTTGGTTTTCTTAAACTATTCCTATCTTTTGGATGTAATTTTTCACCTTCTACTCTTTTGTTATAAAAGAAAATTTTTGAAATTTTTTTGAAAATATTGTGCTTATGCAAAATATGATGCAAATTGATGTGTAAATAAGCACAAACCTCCCCCAAACCTGTTTACAGCAGCGTCCTCACTGATGTCATCCGTTAAGCTTAAAAACCTGTAGACTTGGGAGGAAATTATTAATGGGGGCAAGAATATATGTAAGTGAAAATCCTCCCCCAAACTTATTTTAGGCTCACAAATTTGTAAAAATCATTTTCTTTTCAAGAGCCAAAATATACCACCCCCCCAAACTTTAAACAATTTTAATCTTTTAAAATCACACGAGGGGGTCAAGCTTATTGGTCAATGCCAAGCTTTGCAAAGACCGAAGGTCAACACCAACCATTCAAAAATTTTATCAATGAAGCACCAAGGTTGGTGGAAGAACATGTCACCTTTCGACGTGAAGAAGTGGGGAGGTGATAAGAGGTGTAATGGAAAAGGACTGCGTCTCAATTTGGAGAGACGACACAGTGATAATAATGATGAATTACTCGCATTATCATGATTGTCCAAAAGAGGGGGTGGAGTTCCAATTTCTTTATCTTGGAGTTGATTTATCTCAACACCCGTATCTTTTAAAAATGCGAGTTCATCAGCGAAAATTTCCTCAAAGCTTTCATCGATACCCCGAAGAATAATGTCATCAGAAAAAATAGGGTGATCTTCAGACTCCATAAAAAGTTCCTCATCAGCATTAGATGTTGACCCGGACAACTCGGTGGAAGAGTACATGGTTGGGTCAAACAACAACATATGAATAGAGTCAGTATCATGAGGTTGATCAAATTCACTGCTGTCGACATCCATTAATTCGACAGAACACACATGAGCATAGGGTTCAGAGGGTTCACTTCCCAACTTGTAAATGTTAAGCTCAATTGACTTCTTTCCAAAGGATAGGGTCATCGAGCCGTTTCTACAATTGATTACTGCGTTGGAAGTGGCCAAAAAGGGTCGACCGAGTATCACCGGGATTTGATTGCGTGGGTTCGCCACATGTTGTGTATCTATAACGATAAAGTCCACAGGGAATATGAATTCCCCGACTTTGATTAACACATCCTCTAGCTCACCCTTTGGTTGTGTGATAGATCGATCGGCCATCTGAAGAGTGCAATACACAGGTTTTAACTTTCCGATCCCTAATTGCTCATAAACAGAATACGGAAGCAAGTTAACACTAGCACCTAAATCGAGTAGAGCACGATTAATATTTTTACCCCCAATAGAAATTGAAATTGTAGGACTTCCGGGGTCCTTTCGTTTCTTGGGTAGTTGTTGTGTAAAAGCAGTGCTCACATTACTCGCAAGGAAAACTTTTTTAGGTACTTGAACTTTTCGCTTCCTAGTGCACAAGTCCTTTAAGATTTTCGCATATGACGGAACTTGTTGAATAGCATCTAGGAGAGGAATGTTTATGTTAACTTGCTTAAAAATTTCCACAATCTTCTCCATTTGTGGACTTGGTCTGTTGCCTCTTAACCTGTTTGGATAAGGTGCTTGATCAATAAGTTTTGGGTCCAACGTTTGTGGAGAAGACTGTGGGGATGGATTTGATCCCAAAACTGGAGTGGGAATCGACTTAGATAGATTTGGCGAAATGGGCGAAGGGTTCGAGCCTTGGGGAAAACGGAGAATAGGCTCGGATGAAGGTGGGAGACTAGACGAATTAGGGGAAGAAGAAGAAGCTGGGGTATCATTGGTGTCACTATCATCACACTGCTCACCCACTCGGTCATTCAGCACTTTTCCCGATCTCAACGTGGTAACAACACCCATATTATAACTTTGTGAGTGGCCAGGATTAGGTATGGGTTGAGATGGGAGTTTCCCTTTCTCTCTCGCACTCATTGCGGCGTTTAACTGTGCGATTTGGTTTTCTATTGATTTAATACTCTCACCATGGGAGGAGTCTTTCGTTAGGGTATCAATAGAAGACCTCATCTCAGCCGAATTTTGCATGGATTGTTTCATGAACATATCTAAAGTTTGTGCAAGAGAGTTGTCAGTACTGGCCACTTGTTGTGTAGAAATGTTGGCCGGATTTTGGAAATTCTGTGACTGAAAGGGGGGCTGATTCTGTGGTTGTGGTTGCTGTGGAGGAGGTCTTTGATAATTGCTTTGTTGGTTTTGATTCCAAGCAAAGTTAGGATGATTCCTCCATCCTTGATTGTACGTGGAAGAATAAGGGTCGTTTCTAGGTCGCTGCTGAAAAGTAGCATTAGCTTGAAACGAAGCATTCATAGGACATTCTTCCGTTAAGTGTGAAGGATCCGAACATCAACCACAAACGGTCTTAGGAAGCGTGACCTGATTTAGGGAGAATGTTGAGAACTTGTTTTCAATAGCATCGAGTTTCTTCTGAATCGCTGCCATTTCGGCTTTTACTGCGATAGAAACATCGAGCTGGTGAATACCTCCCTTAGTTGAAGGTGGTCTTACGCTTTCCCACTGCAACGTGTGTTCAGCAAGGTCTTCCAGATATTTCCATGCTTCACCGTCATCTTTAGACATGAAATTGCATTGACACATTGTTTCAAGCATCTGCTTTGTCGCTGGATTAATGCCCTCATATATAATCCGACATAAATCCCATCTATTGATTCCATGATGAGGACATTGGACAAGCAAATCCTTGATACGTTCAAAGCACTTCCAAAATGGTTCGTTGGGAAGCTGGGTGAACTGGTTGATCTCGCTTCTAACACGGGCAGTCTTATGGTTTGGGTAAAACTTCTTAAGAAATGCTATGACGAATTCATCCCAATTAGTGATAGAGTGTGCGGCAGTATTATAAAGCCATTTTTCTGCCAAGTCGCACAATGTGAATAGGTGAAGACGTAAGCGCATAGCATCTAAAGTCAATTGTGAAGTACCCATCATTGCGCATACGTTTTCGAATTTGGTGATGAAAACGTACGCATCTTCCGACTCAAGCCCGTGAAATTTGGGCAGCAGATTGATGTAGTGAGGTTTAATTTCGAAATTATTCCCGTTAGGTGGTGGAAGAGATAGACAAGTAGAAAGAGAACCACGAATAGGATAGCATCTCTCTTGGAGAGAGATGCGCGGTGGATTCTGCTCACCTGCGGGCGGTGGCAGCGTGGTGTTATAATTAGATGGAGTGCCGTCCATCTCGGTCGTGGTGTGTGGTGGAGGAAAAGAAGATGAAGAAGTACCGACTTCGGCGTCGATAGCAGGAATGCGGACAAGACGGGCACTAGGATCCCGTGTCCAGCCGAGCATGCACTAAGCGGGTTTAGTGCAAGTGGCAGCGTGTATGTGATTTAAAATTGGCTTGTTTTGAAAAAGTTGGACTCAAGACAAATCTCCCTAATATGCACAAGCAACCCTAGAACTAAGGTTACCTAGGTCCAGTCTCTAGACCGCTCCTAGACTTCCAAAGGACAAGCCGCAGGATCAATCCTCTACCGCCTCCGTACTACCCTTGTAGCTAGGTAAGTGCCAGGTAAGTGGGAAGGAACCATGTCGTGGGCCTAATTAAAAACCACTAGCCTTTGTCACACTTGCCTAGGCACTACAAAAGTAATGCGGATAAACGATAGATTACCCACGACCTTCCTCTGTCCTTATTGAGCGCGATAGTCCTTAGAGTCTGGTCTAGATATTTTTTAAATTAATGAAGGGTTGATCTATATGCTCGGTTTGTGATTTATGGGGCTTAGGAAGGGTGATGAAATCCCCACCTAATCTTGATTTGGTCTTTGCCCCCTTAAAGTTCGTATTAAAATATGCAAAACAAAACCAATCACAAAACTTTTTGCAAAAAGATTTTTGAGCGGCGCTATTTTGCAAAGAATCCTGCAGAAGATAGATTTTATTGGATTTGAGAGGAGAGAGAAGGAGTTGAAAAAGATACCAGAGAGTTCTGTAGCCCTAATCCCTCTAACCTGCCGCGATTCCGCCGCCCCAAGGGTAGTTTTACCGCGGTTCCGCGTGGTAGAGAGAACAGTTGATGAAAATTTTTGTATGGCATTTTGTGCTCCTCTGGATCTCTAAAAATGTCTCTGTTTCCTGTTTCCTCAAGTTTGTGACTCCAGATTTCCTCGCAAAAATTCACGCACAAATCGTTAAATATGCAGTTTGCAGTTTTGTTTTAATAATGATATGACTCGTCTAAGAATTCAACACAAATAGTAAGAATAAAAAATTACGCACGTATCCCCGGCAACGGCGCCATTTGATTGTCACGAAAGAGTGTGTTTTATAGTTTAACCGCAATCAATAACGGTGTCGCGTGTAGCTAGACCGAGATAAGTACGGGTCGTCCTCTGGGAAACGTGGAACCTTTTACTTTTACTTTAGATGTGTTGAGAAAGAGAGGAGAGATAAAGAATTTTATAGAATGGTTTCTAGATCTATGTTAAACAAGAATGTAAAAGATAGATCTAGATTACTTTAAAGATGTAGATAATATAATAAGAGGGCTTGCAGGGTTCGTTAGGATTTAGTAGTTATGGACGATTAATTCTAATTTACCCTTTTTATCCATTAATAGATTTAGAACTAGAACGACGGTGATGCGTGTGGATTAGGGTTTCTGGAGGGAAAAGGAATCCCACTCTTAACCCTTATCTCGACACGGAACTCCGTTCATATCTAGCCTTTACCAAAACAATCATTAATCTAATCTCTAATCGCGGTCGGAACTAGCAAAGAATTGCTACCGCGTCCGATTAGGATGTTAATGATTCTTTTGATAAAGTTCCTAAACTTTATAGGACTTAAAAATGGTTTAATTATTTTCATCATCCATTAGCCTACCATAATCCTACGAACCCTAACAAGCGGAGAATTACTCGCGCATGTTGGGAGAAGAAGATGAAAAGAAAGAAAGGCAAAACATAATGTAAAATGCAAAAAGAATTAAATAAAATAACTACCTTTATTAATCAACTGAACAATCTACACTTTTATTCCGTAGAAAATGATTACAAACTAGTTGCTTCTCGATCTTTCCTAAGGAGGTAGATGAACAGTTGAAGATCAGCCTGGATGCGTGAGCGTCAGGGGCTTCGTGATCTCTTCGGCTTGATAACTTTTCCAAGAGGCTCTCGGTGCCTTTTTATAGTGCAAACCCAGAATCTTTTGCTTCAAAAGTTGGTAAAATACAGCAGAGAATCATGCCCCAAAATATTTCCTTCCAAATCCATAATATTGCGGCGGATCCGCGGCAAATGGGTGCTAAAGCCGCGGATCCGCGGCCAACGGGTGAGATCTCTTGATCAAAATTCTTGTGCTTTCTTCTTGTGACAAGTGTCAATCCTAGGCACCTTCATAATTCAGAAATCTTCTCACGGTTGCTTCCAGACTTAGTCTCCAAGTTTTGGTTCTTAATTTGGCAAGTTTTCTTCAACAAATTGATTTGTTTGATAAATTCTTCATAACAACTTGGAAAATTCTGCAAAACAACTTAAATAAGATTTAGTAGACCTAGTTCTACTAGGATTAGGTCAATAAATTTATTTGCATACACTTTCCTACCAAATGATAATTAAAATATATTAACACATGGAAAATGGTGCTTTTACACATAAACCCTCATATGTATAATATATTATAATAAAGTCCTTTTTTAATATGAAAATGGTAGGAAAAATGTAATACAAATGTGCAGTTTTATCAACTGAACAGAGCACCGTCGTCGCGACCGACGATCTCCACCCCTTTACTGATCATCGTAAGCACCCCTTCTCAGATCCTCCTTCCCTCCTTCTTTATATTTCCTTGTATTTCTTTTCTTTCTTATTGCATAGATTGATTTTTTTTCCCCACTGTTGGTTGCTTGGCCGGAATCCGGTGTTGCCAACGTCGCGTCCCGACGTTCCAGCGAGGCATCCCGACACGTGTGGTTCCATTGTTCGTCGTTTGGGTTCATTCCATGAACCGTGCGCCCGTCGCAAGTTTCCCCGCCGACGTTTATCGTTCCGTATCCCCGGTTCGCGACCCGTCGAGGCAAGTACCCCTTGCTACAAGCTAAATAATATTTACATATTCATTAATGACACCCTAAACCTTCTATTTTAACTGTAGTATTATAATTCCCATTTTTTTTAATGTCAATATTGTTATATGTCATTTTATCTTTAAACTTGGAACTTACAGTTTGCAATTGAACCTAATAACCACATTTACCGTTTAATCACATTTTTAATATTGACATAGTTTATGGCATTTATCTCTATAGTTTTGTTCCATTCGGACACCCGTATACATTTTAACCTGTTATAGCCGTATTGAACCTTTATATAAATCATTGCACCTCTAAAGTGCTTAAACTTGTTAACATGATTAAAAGGCCATAATTGTCTTACTGCATGCTTATATGGTTGAAATCATATCTGTGACACAATTGATTATGGTATTGCTAATTGAATGAAAATGCCTATTGCTTACTTCATTGCTTATCTCATGCTGTTGATATCCATGCTCGATTATATAACTGATTGTGAGCATGCCTATGTTATCGCTTACATCTTGACCTGACTTGCTGCATACATAGTGCTTGACCCAGCATGGTACCGTATACTGCTTGACTTAACCTGAGGTACCATGACTTGACCCGTTACCTGATCTTGTGTCTAATGCCAACAAACCTGACATGTAGTCCTCATGGACCGTTCCTGTTGTCTATCCAGACAAATCTATTTACCTGATCCTGTGTTGGCATTAGTTTCTTAATTATGGGATACCTGACTTGACTTACACATAACTTGAGGGTATGGGGAAATAGTATTGTAACCGAACGTAACTCCAAGGGCCATCCTGTTGTTTGCCGTTTTTCCGGGCGTTACGGAATACCCATTGTTTGTCGTTTTTCCGGACGTTACGGAATAACCATTGTTTGCCGTTTTTCCGGGCGTTACGGAATACCTATTGTTTGCCGTCTTTCCGGACATTACGGAATAACTACTGACGAGTTACGATGAGGATTACATTATTTGGTTTCAAAGACTTTAGAATAGAAAACCCGATTGAACAGTTTAGTTTACCCACTGCATACTACCGTGCACTGCTCTGATTTATATTACTATTACCCCTGTTTTCCATTCATGTTTATATTTGCATTGCCTGCTACACTGTTCATATTATATTACTTGATGACATAACGCGCGTTCAGTCGATAAAACTGCACATTTGTAGTACATTTTTCCTACCATTTTTATATTAAAAAAGGACTTTAATATGATATATTATACATATGAGGGTTTATGTGTAAAAACATTATTTTCCATGTGTTAATATATTTTTATTATCATTTGGTAGGAAAATGTATGCAAATAAAATTATTGATCTAATCCTAGTAGAACAAAGTCTACTAAAATCTTATTTGAGTTGTTGTGCAGAATATTTCCAAGTTGTTATGAAGAAATCAGGTTGTTGAAGAAAACTTGCCTAAATAAGAAATCAAAATGAAGAAATCAAGTCTGGCAGAAGAAAAGAAAAGATTTCAAATTTCTGAAGATTCCAGAAATTGCCAAATGTCACAAATACAGAAGCCCTGAAGTTTGATCAAGGGAGGATATTAAATGGCCGCGGATCCGCGGCCTTACCCACCTTGTGCCGCGGATCCGCAGCAAGATTGAGGGATCAATTGCTGCGATTTTTTGGCATAAACCTCTGACATATTTTACCAAGTTTCCAACTGAAATATTCTGGCTTTGCACTATAATAGAGCACCGAGAGCCTCTTGGAAAAGCTATCAAGCCGAAGAGATCACGAAGCTCCCGACGCTCACGCATCCAGGCCGATCATCGACTGTTCGACTACCTCCTTAGGAAAGATCGAGAAACAAATCAAGTTTTGTAATCATTTTCTATGGATTAAAAGTGTAGTTTGAAGGAGTTGATTAATAAAGGTAGTTTTTTTTTATTTAATTGTTTTTTTTTACATTATGTTCTCCCTCTCTTTCTTTTTCATCTTCTTCTCCCAACATGCGCGAGTAATTCTCTGCTTGTTAGGGTTCGTAGGATTAGGGTAGGCTAATGGGCGATGAAAATAATTAAACCCTTTTTAAGTCCTATAAAGTTTAGGAACTTTATCAAAAGAATCATTAACATCCTAATCGGGCGCGCTAGCAATTCTTTGCTAGTTCCGACCGCGATTAGAGATTAGATTAATGATTGTTTTGGTAAAGGCTAGATAATGAACGGAGTTCCGTGTCAAGATAAGGGTTAAGAGTGGGATTCCTTTTCCCTCCAGAAACCCTAATCTACACGCATCACCGTCGTTCTAGTTCTAAATCTATTAATGGATAAAAAGGGTAACTTTTAATTAATCGTCCATAACTACTAAATCCTAACGAACCCTACAAGCCCTCTTATTATATTATCTACATCTTTAAAACAATCTAGATCTATATTTTACATTCTTGTTTAACGTAGATCTAGTCTATAAAAATTCTTTATCCCTCCTCTCTTTCTCAACACATCTAAGGTAAAAGTAAAAGGTTCCACGTTTCCCTGAGGACGACCCGTACTCACCTCGGTCTAGCTACGCGCGACACCGTTCTGATTGCGGTTAAACTACAAACACACTCTTTCGTATCAATCAAATGGCGCCGTTGCCGGGGATACGTGCGTAATTTTTTATTTTTACTATTTGTATTGAAATCTTAGACGATTTATATCATTATTAACACAAAACTGCAAATTGCATATTTAACGATTTGTGCGTGAATTTTGCAAGGAGATCTGGAGTTACAGAATTGAGGAAAACAGAAGACAGAGGCATTCATCGAGATCCAGAGGAGCACAGAGGGCTTGAGAAAAATTTTCATCAACTGTTCCTTCCACCTTGCGGCGGAACCGCGGCAAAAGTACCCTATCGGCGGCGGAATCGTGGCAGGTTAGAGGAATTAGGGCTTCAATCTTCTCTGGTATTTTCTTTCAACTCCTCCTCTCTCCCGTCAAATCCAATAAACTCTATTTTCTGCAGGCTTCTTTCCTAAACTGCGCCGCTAAAAAAAAATCTTTTTGCAAAAGTTTTGTGATTGGTTTTGTTTTGCATATTTTAATACGGACTCTAAGGGGCAAAGACCAAATCAAGATTAGGTGGGGATTTCATCACCCTTCCTAAGCCCCACAAATCACAAACCGAGCATATAGATCAACCCTTCATTAATTTAAAAAATATCTAGACCAGACTCTAAGGACTGTCGCGCTCAATAAGGACAGAGGAAGGTCATGGGTAATCTATCGTTTATCCGCATTACTTTTGTAGTGCCTAGGCAAGTGTGACAAAGGCTAGTGGTTTTTAATTAGGCCCACGACGTGGTTCCTTCCCACTTACCTGGCACTTATCTGGCTACAAGGGTAGTACGGAGGCGGTAGAGGATTTATCCTGCGGCTTGTCCTTTGGAAGTCTAGGAGCGGTCTAGAGACTGACCTAGGTAACCTTAGTTCTAAGGTTGCTTGTGCATCTTAGGGAGATTTGTCTTGAGTCCCACTTTTTCAAAACACGCCAATTTTTAAATCACACACACGCTGCCACTTGCAATAAACCCGCTTAGTGCATGCTCGGCTGGACACGGGATCCTAGTGCCCGTCTTGTCCGCGTTCCCGTTATCGACACCGAAGTCGGTACTTCTTCATCTTCTTTTCCCCCACCACACACCACATCAACCGTGATGGACGGCACTCCATCTAATTATAACACCACGCTGCCACCGCCCGAAGGTGCGCAGAATCCACCGCGCATCTCTCTCCAAGAGAGATGCTATCCTATTCGTGGTCCCCTTCCTACTTGTCTATCTCTTCCACCACCTAACGGGGATAATTTCGAGATTAAACCCCACTACATCAATCTGCTGCCCAAATTTCACGGGCTTGAGTCGGAAGACGCGTACGTTTTCATCACCAAATTCGAAAACGTATGCGCAATGATGGGTACTTCACAATTGACTTTAGATACTATGCGCTTACGTCTTCTCCCATTCACACTGTGTGACTTGGCAGAAAAATGGCTTTACAATACTGCCGCACACTCTATCACTAATTGGGATGAATTCGTCGTAGCATTTCTTAAGAAGTTTTACCCAAATCATAAGACTGCACATGTTAGGAGCGAGATTAACCAGTTCACCCAGCTTCCCAATGAACCATTTTGGAAGTGCTTTGAACGTTTCAAAGATCTGCTTGTCCAATGCCCCCATCACGGAATACAAAGATGGGATTTATGTCGGATTATATATGAGGGCATTAATCCAGCGACAAAGCAGATGCTTGAAACAATGTGTCAATGCAATTTCATGTCTAAAGATGACGGTGAAGCATGGAAATATCTGGAAGATCTCGCTGAACACACGTTGCAGTGGGAAAGCATAAGACCACCTACAACTAAGGGAGGTATTCACCAGCTCGACGTTTCTATTGCAGTGAAAGCCGAAATGGCAGCGATGCAAAAGAAACTCGATTCTATTGAGAACAAACTTTCATCAGTCTCCCTAAATCAGGTCACGCTTCCCAAGACTGTCTGTGGTTGCTGTTCGGATCCGTCACATTTAACGGAAGAATGTCCTATGAATGCATCGTTTCAAGCTAATGCTGCTTTTCAGCAGCGACCTAGAAATGATCCTTATTCTTCCACATATAATCAAGGATGGAGGAATCATCCTAACTTTGCTTGGAATCAAAACCAACAAAGTAATTATCAAAGACCTCCGCCACAGCAACCACAACCACAGAATCAGCCCCCCTTTCAGTCACAAAATTTCCAAAATCCGGCCAACATTTCTACACCACAAGTGGCCGGTACTGACAGCTCACTTGCACAAACTTTGGATATGTTCATGAAACAATCCATGCAAAATTCGGCTGAGATAAGGTCTTCTATTGATACCCTAACGAAAAACTCCTCCTCCCATGGTGAGAGTATTAAATCAATAGAAAACCAAATCGCACAGTTAAACGCCGCAATGAGTGCGAGAGAGAAAGGGAAACTCCCATCTCAACCCCTACCGAATCCTGGCCATTCACAAAGTCATAATGTGAATGCCGTCACTACTTTGAGATCGGGGAGAATGCTGAATAACCAAGTGGGTGAGCAGTTTGATGATAGTGACACATTTGATACCCCTTCTTCTTCTTCTTATTCCCCTAATTCGTCTAGTCTCCCACCTTCGTCCGAGCCTATTCTCCGTTTTCCCCAAGGCTCAAACATTTCACCAAATCTATCTAAGTCGATTCCCACTCCAATTTTGGGATCGAATCCGTCGCCACAGTCTTCTCCACAAACGTTGGACCCAAAACTTATTGATCGAGCTCCATTTCCAAACCGATTAAGGGCCAACCGACCTAACCCGCAAATGGAGAAGATTGTGGAAATGTTTAAGCAAGTTAGCGTGAATATTCCTCTCCTAGATGCTATTCAACAAGTCCCATCTTATGCAAGAATCCTTAAAGACTTGTGCACTAGGAAGAGAAAAACTCAAGTGCCTAAAAAGGTTTTCATGACGAGTAATGTTAGCACAGCTTTTACCCAACAAATACCAAAGAAACGTAAGGACCCCGGCTGTCCTAAAATATCTATTTCTATTGGGGGTAAAATTATAAATCGTGCTTTACTCGATCTAGGCGCTAGCGTCAACTTGCTTCCTTATTCAGTATACGAGCAGTTAGGAATTGGAGAGTTAAAACCCGCCCATTGTACTCTCCAAATGGCTGATCGATCTATCACCAAACCTCGGGGCGAACTAGAGGATGTGTTAATTAAAGTCGGGAAATTCATATTTCCCGTGGACTTTATTGTTTTAGATACACAACCTGTGGCAAACCCACGCAATCAAATCCCGGTGATACTTGGTCGACCCTTCCTAGCAACTTTTAACGCTGTGATTAATTGTCGTAACGGTTCTATGAACTTATCCTTCGGGAAAATGACAATTGAGCTTAATATTTACAAGCTAGGAAGTCAGCCATCAGAACCTTCTGCTCAATTGCTGGATGTTTGTTCCATCCACGAGATAGCTCCCGAAAGCTGCATGGATGAGGAACTTTGCTTTGATGTTCTCGACAACACTAATGAGACATCATTTGATCTTGCACCACTTCATAGTGAGGATATGTTCAATGAGTCCGACCTTGAGATTGAACCCGTTGACTCGTTGCAAAAGTCAGCAGCACTTTCCGAGTCAATATCTTATGCAAGTTTTGAACCTCTTAAGGAGTCCGAATATCATTCCGTTACCCCTCCTTCTATTGTCTCTCCGCCAATTCTTGATCTCAAACCGCTACCTTCTCATCTTAAATATGCATATTTAGGAGAGAATGAGACTTTGCCAGTAATTATATCCGCTTCTCTAGCCATGGAGCATGAGAATGCACTTTTGGCAGTGTTGAGATCGAATCGGCAAGCATTTGGTTGGACAATGGCCAACATCAAAGGGATTAGTCCCTTAATTGTTAAACATCACATACATCTGATGGATGAAGCCAAACCAACCCGAGACCCACAAAGACGGTTAAATCTGGTTATGAAGGAGGCGGTAAAGAAAGAAATCGTCAATTGCCTTGATAGTGGAATAATTTACCCCATATCTGATAGTCAATGGGTAAGTCCAATTCATGTGGTCCCTAAAAAGTCTGGCATCACGGTCATCACTAATGAGGCTAATGAGTTAATCCAAACACGCACCCAAACTGGGTGGCGCGTATGTATCGATTACAGGAAACTCAATACCGCGACGAGGAAAGATCACTTCCCTCTACCTTTCATTGACCAGATGTTGGAACGATTAGCGGGACACGAATACTACTGTTTCTTGGACGGATACTCTGGTTACAACCAGGTCCCCATCGCCGAAAAGGATCAAGATAAAACCACTTTTACTTGTCCTTTCGGAACTTTTGCTTATAGACGCATGCCCTTTGGGTTATGCAACGCTCCCGCTACATTTCAGCGGTGCATGATGGGGATATTTTCAGATATGGTGGAAATTTTCTAGAAATTTTTATGGACGATTTCTCCATTTTTGGGGACTCCTTTGAGGACTGCCTTCGTAATCTTGACGCTGTTCTTACCCGCTGTAAGGATAAGAACTTGACCTTGAATTGGGAAAAATGCCATTTTATGGTCCAAGAAGGTATTGTACTTGGACATATAATTTCACATAAAGGCATTGAGGTTGACAGAGCTAAAATAGATGTCATTCAAAACCTCTCTCGTCCCAATTGCGTTAAAGATATACGATCCTTCCTTGGTCATGCAGGATTTTATAGGAGATTTATTAAGGACTTTAGCAAAATTGCTAGACCCTTAACCCTTCTATTGGCCAAGGACACTACTTTTCACTTCGATTCGTATTGTGAGGCTGCTTTTGAATTGCTTAAAGAATCACTCACTACAGCCCCCGTTCTATCATCTCCGGATTGGAACCACCCGTTCGAGCTTATGTGTGATGCGTCAGATTTTGCTATTGGTGCTGTCTTAGGACAGCATATTGATAAGATGCCATATGTAATTTACTATGCAAGTAGGACCTTGAATGATGCACAAATAAATTACACAACTACCGAGAAAGAACTCTTGGCAGTTGTATTTGCATTAGAGAAGTTCAGGCCCTACATGATTGGCTCGCCTATTGTGGTTTACACAGATCACTCCGCCCTACGACATCTTTTAACGAAGAAGGATGCAAAGGCCAGGCTAATACGTTGGATCCTATTGTTACAAGAATTTGATCTTGTTATCAATGACAAGAGTGGATGTGAAAACGTAGTAGCCGACCATCTCTCACGCATCACTTCTTCGCCAACTGTGACCGTGCCGATAAATGACTCATTTCCCGACGAACAGCTCTTGAATGTATCCTACGAACCTTGGTTCGTGGATATCGTGAACTATCTTGCGACGGGACTTATACCTAGCGATTGGTCGAAACAAGACAAACTTCGGTTTTTATCCCAAGTAAAATATTTTTACTGGGATGAACCAAATCTATTCAAGTATTGTTCCGATCAAATCATTCGCAGGTGTGTCCCTAACGATGAATTCAAGAGCGTGTTATCATTTTGTCATGATCAGGCATGCGGCGGTCACTTTGGACCACGAAAAACGGTGGAGAAAGTTTTGCAATGCGGCTTTTATTGGCCAACATTATTTAAAGATGCATTTGAACATTGCAAAACTTGTCCGTGATGTCAGCATTTGGGTCGGATTTCACGAAGGAACGAGATGCCGCTCCAACCTATATTGGTTGTGGAAATATTTGATGTTTGGGGTATTGATTTTATGGGCCCTTTTCCCAACTCCTTTGGGAATCTATATATCTTGTTAGCGGTTGATTATGTCTCGAAGTGGGTGGAAGCTATACCGTGTCGCACTAATGACAACAAAGTTGTCATTAAGTTCCTTAAAGAAAACATCTTCTCGCGATTCGGACACCCTCGCGCTATCATTAGCGACAACGGGACACATTTCTGCAATAGGTCTTTCGAGGCCTTGATGCGGAAATATTCAATCACTCACAAGCTTTCTACGCCCTATCACCCCCAAACAAGCGGGCAGGCTGAGATCTCTAATAGGCAGATCAAACAGATATTGGAGAAGACGGTTTCTAAGAACCGTAAAGATTGGTCAACCAAATTGACGGATGCTCTTTGGGCATTCCGCACCGCTTATAAGACCGATCTTGGTATGTCTCCATACCGCCTTGTGTTTGGGAAGGCATGTCACCTCCCTGTCGAGATTGAACATAAGGCAATGTGGGCTATTAAAGAGCTTAATTTTGATCTTGATCATGCAGGCAGCTATCGGAAGCTGCAATTGAATGAGCTAAGCGAACTCCGCGATGAAGCTTACGATAATGCGGTGATAGTAAAGAATAGGACTAAAGTATTCCACGATAAAAATCTTTCTAGAAAAACCTTCACATCGGGGCAACAGGTCCTTCTTTACGATTCCCGTCTCCATCTTCATCCGGGTAAGCTTAAATCTCGTTGGAAAGGACCTTTTGTGGTGTGGTATGTACACCCGCACGGAGCAGTTGAAGTCGAAAGTTTGAAAAACGGTTCGATTTTTAAAGTGAATGGGCATAGATTAAAACCGTATTTTTCTGCTGACCCCGCGGAGGAGCTCCTATTTTTACAGGAGCCGCTTTATCAAAACTAAAATTTCCTCCGCCTCACCTCCATGTTTTATATCATTTTCTCATTTTAAAAATGGAGGTGAGTAAAAAAAATGGATTTGATTGAATATCTGTGCGTGTCAAAAAAAAAATAAGTTTGGGGGAATTTTTCATTTAACTATTATTTTACCCCTTGTATCTCTCCCTTAGTATACAGGTCCATGTTCTCAAAATGCTACATCAGTGAGGACACTGCTGAAAACAGGTTTGGGGGGTGGAGGTTTGTATTCACTGAATTATCTTTGACACCGGGCATTAATTTTTTTTTTATATAACAAATGAATAGAAAGTGAAACATTACATCCAAAAGATAGGAATAGTTTAAGAAAACTAAGAAAATTAGAAGTTTTCTTATACGAACTAGTAATAAGTAGTTATGAGCTGTTGTCCCAAGGGTTAGTAAAATGAAGGAAGTCACTAATCTGAGGATAAAAATAAGTCTGAAAAATAATTTCTATTCTCGAAGCCAAACATTTGAATGTTGATACCCTACTATATGCACTTACACACGTCTTGAAACTCGGGATAGTAGAGGATACTTTGAAATGCTCTTGTCTAAAAGCCAAAGTATGAAGGAAGTGAAAAAAATGAAGAAAAAAAATAAAAATGGTGAAAAGAAAAAAAAATGAACACTGGTTTTGTATCGCCAAGGCAGCAATAAAAAAATATAGCGAGGGTGCCTCTTCACCTAGTGCCTTAAGGCCAACTGGTCTGGGAGTCACTGCTAAGCCTTAGGTGGTGCAAGACGAGGAAAATATTATCACCGAATCTGCAAGCACATGAGTAATCGGTCGGTTAGTACCTCAAGAAGTATTAACGGTCGCATGAAAAGGTGTGAGCAAATCTAAGTATTCATAAAATTAAAAAGTACTGAGATAGATGGACAAGAGTATGATAGCTTGAATTGAATTTTCCGAGTGTAGGGATGTTCTTTACACACACGTAGGGGTTATATGATCAATGTTTGGATGAAAGGTAGGAATGAAGAATAAAGACGATGTTTTATTGAGGGATGATGTGATTTCTAACATTTTTTCATGACTATTAAGATAGGGCTCATGACAACTGAAAAGCTAGTATAGTTGGAAACTCTTCTTTTCAAAGTATTTCTTTTATGATTCTTATCTTTATATGTAAATTTCACCATCTTTCTTTTGTTATAAGATTTTATGGGTGTAATCCACTGAAAACCCTCAGGAGACAACACTCCTCCTACTAGGGACACCTAGAGGTTTAACGGCTTGTTGCACGTGCTCAGTGCAATCGTGTCTGCCTACGAAAGTGTGCTTAGTTTTCTCCTTTCTTTTTCTCCTCTTGAATAAACTAGTTTGCTCGGGACGATCAAAGATAAGTTTGGGGGTATTTGTTCAGTCGATAAAACTGCACATTTGTAGTACATTTTTCCTACCATTTTTATATTAAAAAAGGATTTTAATATGATATATTATACATATGAGGGTTTATGTGTAAAAACATTATTTTCCATGTGTTAATATATTTTTATTATCATTTGTTAGAAAAATGTATGCAAATAAAATTATTGATCTAATCCTAGTAGAACAAAGTCTACTAAAATCTTATTTGAGTTGTTGTGCAGAATATTTCCAAGTTGTTATGAAGAAATCAGGTTGTTGAAGAAAACTTGCCTAATTAAGAAATCAAAATGAAGAAATCAAGTCTGGCAGAAGAAAAGAAAAGATTTCAAATTTCTGAAGATTCCAGAAATTGCCAAATGTCACAAATACAGAAGCCCTGAAGTTTGATCAAGGGAGGATATTAAATGGCCGCGGATCCGCGGCCTTACCCACCTTGTGCCGCGGATCCGCGGCAAGATTGAGGGATCAATTGCTGCGATTTTTTGGCATGAATCTCTGACATATTTTACCAAGTTTCCAACTGAAATATTCTGGTTTTGCACTATAAAAGAGCACCGAGAGCCTCTTGGAAAAGCTATCAAGCCGAAGAGATCACGAAGCTCCCAACGCTCAAGCATCCAGGCTGATCATCGACTGTTCGACTACCTCCTTGGGAAAGATCGAGAAGCAAATCAAGTTTTGTAATCATTTTCTATGGATTAAAAGTGTAGTTTGAAGGAGTTGATTAATAAAGGTAGTTTTTTTTTTATTTAATTGTTTTTTTTACATTATGTTCTCCCTCTCTTTCTTTTCATCTTCTTCTCCCAACATGCGCGAGTAATTCTCCGCTTGTTAGGGTTCGTAGGATTAGGGTAGGCTAATGGGCGATGAAAATAATTAAACCCTTTCTAAGTCCTATAAAGTTTAGGAACTTTATCAAAAGAATCATTAACATCCTAATCGGGCGCGCTAGCAATTCTTTGCTAGTTCCGACCGCGATTAGAGATTAGATTAATGATTGTTTTGGTAAAGGCTAGATAATGAACGGAGTTCCGTGTCAAGATAAGGGTTAAGAGTGGGATTCCTTTTCCCTCCAGAAACCCTAATCTACACGCATCACCGTCGTTCTAGTTCTAAATCTATTAATGGATAAAAAGGGTAACTTTTAATTAATCGTCCATAACTACTAAATCCTAACGAACCCTACAAGCCCTCTTATTATATTATCTACATCTTTAAAATAATATAGATATATATTTTACATTCTTGTTTAACGTAGATCTAGTCTATAAAAATTCTTTATCCCCCCTCTCTTTCTCAACACATCTAAGTTAAAAGTAAAAGGTTCCACGTTTCCCTGAGGATGACCCGTACTCACCTCGGTCTAGCTACGCGTGACACCGTTCTGATTGCGGTTAAACTACAAACACAATCTTTCGTATCAATCAACGCGCTGGCATCTGGGTTTTGCATGGCCCAGATTCTGTACCGCTGTCGCAGTCCGAGCAGGAGTACTTCAGCCGACTGGCTGAGCTGTGAGTGTCAGCAGTAGTTAGTTTCTTTCCTGCATTTATTTCCTGATGTGAGCCCGCATTATGGGACATACATTCCAGTTATTTTGTATTGGATCTTTCGCTTCCGCATTTTATTATCTTTGACTCATGATATATTGGATTATGGACATGTTTAGATAGTTTTATTTTGTTCTTGATATCTCTACAGCCGTAATGTGACTGTGGATGGATACTTCCTACCCACAGGTAGCATGGTTGGCTATGTCACGTGCCCATTTCAGCATACTCTGGGAAGCGGGGCGTGACATGGTTCTTTTGGTATCAGAGCCATAGGTTAGTCGGGTTGATTCTTTTGTAGTTGGGTATTGTACCTAATACACGAATCAGAATACCCGTGTTTAGGAAACATGTCCTACCACCTTGCCGTTCTACCATTCTTGAATCACATTCTTCCTGATTATATCTTTTACGATATGCAAACTTCCTTTGGATATCGACTCGAAAACCTGATCCCTTTCTATCTCTAGGACTTAGGCGACTTGGGTGGAGTTATGTAATTGTGGCTATGATACCGCGGCATAGTTACAATGCGGCACTCTATTTAAGTATCTTGGAGTTCTAGGATTGATCTATATTTTGAATCTATCATCATGCTAATGTTGGGTGTTTTAATTTCAGGAATATGGCAGGTAAGAATTTAAAGACGTACCAAAGGCGTGTGGACGAAGTCGTCATGCTTGGAGTGATAAGAGGAATGTTGGAGAATCAAAAGAGACAGACCGAGCTGATTCAGCAGCAAGCGGAATCATTCCAGGAAGGTCTGTGGAACGTTCAGCAGTCCATGAGCAGCGTTGTGGCCAGACCACTGGATCGTGTGGGTACCGTGGCGGATTTCAGGAGACTGGGTCCGTCTGTCTTCACTGGCCTGGAAGAGCCTTTGCCGGGGGAACAGTGGCTGGTTGATACAGAGAATTTGCTTATTGCGGCACAGATTCCGGATGAGAAAAGAGTGGATGTGGTACGTATCCAGTTGGTAGATTACGCCCGGGAATGGTGGCTTGTGGAAGAGACCCGCTTGCCCAAGCCGATCAGTTGGGCGGATTTCTTGAAGAGTTTCTTAGAGAATTTTTTCCCTCGAACTGCACGGGAGGAAATGGAGGAGAAATTTGTCAGCTTGAAGCAGAACGGCGCACCTGTAGATGTGCATGCAGCTGAGTGGACGCGGCTCAGTAGATTCGCTGGACCTTTGGTTGCCAACAATGCTGATAGGGCAAGAAGGTTCATGCGCAGTTTGGATGTGGACATCCAGAGGCAGATTGTCTTCCTGGGTTTGACCACTTTCTCACAAGTACTTACAGCAGCCCGAGAGCAGCAGAGGCTAACTATGAAGACCGGGGGTACATCGCAGCCAGCAGTTACAGCACGGAAGCCAACATTTGCGCCAAACCGAGCACATGGACGCAAGGGTATTCCGGTGGACAGGCGTGGCGTTGTACCAATGAAGATGCCAGTTTTGCCCGAGCATAAGGGAAGAGTGGTGTGCGATTACTGCCAGCGACCGGGTCATTATCGCAAGGATTGTCGTAAGAGGCTTGGACTTTGTCTTATTTGCGGATCAGCGGATCACACCATTGATACTTGCCCGTCGAAGCTACGGTTAATGGAAGATACTCAGAAGCCACCGCAGAGACAGTTTCAGGAGCAGAAGCTGATAACTCGAGGACCCAATCAAGCTCGAACCTTTACCCTGACGGCTGAAGAGGTTAAAGCTCCAGAGGAAGTCGTTTCAGGTACCCTACCGGATCTTTGTTTTCTCGCATTAGCGTTATTCAATTCTAGTGCATCCCATTGTTTTATGTCGTCCAAGTTTATTACTATACACTCGAAGGATTGCACGACCCTGTTTAGTTTTGGGACAGACACATTGGGAAAGGGAAAATATTAACTAATAGAAGATATGAGGATTGTTTTGTTATTGTTGGCGGTCGGGAGTTAATTACAGTTTCCTTGGTGTTTGTTACCGGCAATTGTGAAATCGTCTTGGGAATGGATTTCTCGGCACTTTCCACGCTCACTTAAGCGTAGAGTAAGGAAAGAGAATTCCAGATTCCCGGATATCCAGAGGTTTGTTTTGAGGAAGCAATTCTGTCGGGCCAGTCGAGTTTAGGGCTAGGCCGACAAATGATATTCTTGCATCAATGGAGGATTGTAAAGACGAAGCACCAGCTGTAGTTTGAGAGTTCATGGACGAGTTCGAGGACATCTTGGGTTTACCACCGAAGCGAGACGTGGAGTTCGCAATTGATCTTATTCCTGGTGCAGCGCCAGTATCTAAAGAGTATTACCCTATGGCACCAGTAGAATTGGAAGAAGTCAAGAAACAGGTTGCTGAAGTGCTTGAAAAAGGTTGGATTTAGAGCAGTAACTCGCCTTGGGGAGCTCCAGTTCTTCTAGTAAAGAAGAAGAATGGCACATGAAAGATGTGCATCGACTATTGAGAATTAAGCCAGGTGACTATTAAGAACAAGTACCCTATCCCTCGCATTGGAGAACTTTTGAGCGGCTTAGTGGCGCGAGGGTATTCTCGAAACTGGATTTGCGATCCGGATATCATCAGGTTCGAGTGAAAGCAGAAGATATTTGCAAGACGGCGTTCCGAACTCGGTATGGACATTACGAGTACTTAGTGATGCCCTTCGGAGTAACGAATGCGCCGACAGTATTCATGGACTTGATGAACCGAATCTTTTCACCGTTCTTGGACCAGTTTATCGTGGTTTTCATTGACGATATTCTGGTTTACTCGAAGAGTTTGGGAGAGCATGCTGAGCACTTGAAGATCGCACTGCAGACGTTGAGACAGGAGAAGTTGTAAGCGAAAATGAGTAAGTGCGAGTTTTGGCTGGAGAAAGTAAAGTTTTTGGGGCATGTTGTGTCTGGCGATGGAATTGCCGTCGGTCCAGAAAAGATTGCAGCAGTACGAGATAGGCCGATTCCAAAGGATGTTACGGAGATAAGAAGTTTTCTTGGACTCGCCAGGTATTACAGAAGATTCGTGGAAAACTTTGCTCGTCTGGCGGAGCCGTTAACCAAGCTTACTCGCAAGGAGGTACCTTTTGTATGAACGGATAAATGTGCGTTAGCTTTTGAGACGTTGAAGCAGAAGTTGATAACCGCCCCTATTCTGACCGTGCCAGACAATTCCGGAGGATTGGTGTTTCACAGCGACGTATCTGGGAAAGGATTGGGGTGTGTTGTGATGCAGCATGGAAAGGTTGTAGCATACGCATCGAGACAGTTAAAGACCCATGAGAAGGATTACCCAACGCATGACTTGGAGCTTGAGGCAGTGATTTTCGCGTTGAAGATTTGGAGACACTACCTTTTAGGCGAAAGGGTCGAAGTTTTACTGATCATAAGAGCTTGAAGTATGTGTTCACGCAGAAGGAGCTTAATATGAGGCAACAATGCATTATGGGGAATTATTGATCGATTGACCAAGGCAGCTCACTTTAATCCTTTCCGGGTGGGTCAATCAACAGAGACTTTGGCAGAGCGATACATGCAGAAGATTGTAAGATTGCATGGAGTACCGGTGAACATCGTGTCCGATCGGGACACTCGGTTCTTATCACACTTTTGGCGGAGTTTACAGGAAAGTTTGGGAACTCGATTGAAGTTTAGCACAGCTTATCATCCTCAAACTGATGGTCAATCGGCGAGAACAATCCAAACTCTTGAAGATATGTTGAGAGCATGCATGTTGGATTTCAAGGGTTCTTGGGAGGATCATCTGCATTTGGTGGAGTTTTCTTACAACAACAGTTTTCAGGCAACTATTCAGATGGCTCCATTTGAAGCTTTATATGGTCGTAAATGCCGTTCACCTATTTGTTGGGATGATGTCGGTGAACGAAGATTATTGGGACCGGATTTGGTTGTACAGACCGTTGAGAAGGTTAACACTATCAGAAATCATATGAAGGCAACACAAGACCGACAAAAGAGTTGGGCAGACACGTCAAGAAGACCTATAGAGTTCGCCGTGGGTGATTTAGTATTCTTAAAGATATCACCGACTAGAGGGTGATTTGTTTGGGAGTCGAGGAAAGCTTTGTCCTCGATTCGTTGGACCCTTTGAGATCTTGGAGCGTGTTGGTGAGGTAGCGTGTCGTTTGGCGTTACCGCAGTTCTTGGCAAATGCGCACGATGTGTTTCACGTATCTCAACTACGAAGGTATGTTCAAGATGAAACGCACGTATTGGATCATTCGTAGCTAACAGTACGAGAAGACTTGACTTTTGAGGAGCGACTGATTGAAATCGTGGATCGAAGGGAAAAGGTTCTTAAGAACAAGGTGATCCCTCTTGTGCTTGTTTCTTGGGTAGTCGCTAGCACGGAGAGTCCACTTGGGAACGAGAAGATGAAATCCGGCAGAAGTTTCCTCACCTTTTCTTATAGTTATTTATCTTTGTATTCTTGGAATTTCGAGGACGAAATTCTTTTGTAGTTGGGTATAATGTAACACCCGAGCCCAATGCGACTGATTACAGTTACCGTTTGAACGTGGTGTGGCACTCATTTCATTTAACTTGCTTGATTGTTACTTACTGTAAATTTTACCCGGCAAATTCATTTCTGCATATAACAATTTATGGCATCTAAAATAAAATTAAAAATATTCATCTTGGCCTGCTTGACACCCCTAACTCTATTGTAGCGTCCGTGCATCGTGTTCTCGTCCCGTTCAGTGAAACGAGCGAGTTTGGGATGGCTACGTGCACGTACGTGTGTCCGTTTTGGGGGTATGCTTTTTGATTGCAAAATACTTCATTTTAAATTTTGGATCCCGCTTAAAATCCTATTATTTCAATTTCAAATTTTTGGACCCGACCCGGACGCGATTTGGAAATATTTTACTTTGCGCCAAAATCCCAAATTTTAATATTTTAAAACCATCAAATATTTTCTTAACTTATAAGATTTTACTATTCATTTAAATCTTTAAATCCTTCTCAAATTTTTCATCAGCCAATCACATTCTTTTTTCTATAACCGTGGGCTCCATCTCTCTCTCTTCTCTCTCTCCCCGTCTCTCTCTCTCTATCCCTCTCTCTCTCTCCATCTCCTCTCCCTCTCCTTTCTCCATTCCTGTACTCCCTGCACCAGCGCCACGACCACTCTTGAGCGCCCTGTGTTACTGTTCACCGCTGGAGCACCGTCGTCGCGACCGACGATCTCGACCCCTTTACTGATCATCGTAAGCACCCCTTCTCAGATCCTCCTTCCCTCCTTCTTTGTATTTCCTTGTATTTCTTTTCTTTCTTATTGCATACTGATTGATACGAAAAAGTGTTTGTAGTTAACCGCAATCAATAACGGTGTCGCGCGTAGCTAGACCGAGATGAGTACGGGTCGTCCTCAGGGAAACGTTGAATCTTTTATTCTTACTTTAGATGTGTTGAAAAAGAGAGGAAGAAATAAGAATGTTGTAGAATGGTTTCTAGATTTACTTTAAGAAAGAATGCAAATATATAGATCTAGATTATTTTAAGGATATAGTTAATATAATAAGAGGGCTTGTAGGGTTCGTTAGGATTTAGTAGTCATGGACGATTAATTAAAAGTTACCCTTTTTATCCTTTAATAGATTTAAAACTAGAACGACGGTGATGCGTGTAGATTAGGGTTTCTGGAGGGAAAATGAATCCAACTCTTAACCCTTATCTCGACATGGAACTCCGTTCATATCTAGCCTTTACCAAAACAATCATTAATCTAAACTCTAATCGCGGTCGGAACTAACAAAGAATTGTTAGCGCGCCCGATTAGGATGTTAATGATTCTTTTGATAAAGTTCATAAACTTTATAGGACTTAAAAATGGTTTAGGGATGTTCATCGTCCATTAGCCTATCATAATCCTACGAACCTTAACAAGCGGAGAATTACTCGCGCATGTTGGGAAAAGAAGATGGAAAGACAGAGAGGGAAAACATAATGTAAACTGCAAAAGAATTAAATAAAATAACTACCTTTATTAATCAACTTGAACAATCTACACTTTATTCCGTAGAAAATGATTACAAAACTAGTTGCTTCTCGATCTTTCCTAAGGAGGTAGACGAACAGTTGATGATCAGCCTGGATGCATGAGCGTCTGGGACTTCGTGATCTCTTTGGCTTGATAAATTTTCCAAGAGGCTCTCGGTCCCTTTTTATAGTCTAAAGTCAGAAACCTTTGCTTCTAAATTAGGTAAACAACAGTAGATAATCTTCCACCAAAATTTCAGAAAATAGATCCTCAATGTTGTCGCGGATCCGCGGCCCAAGGGGGGTATGGCCGTGGATCCGCGGCCATTCTATCTCCTCCCTTTATCAAATATTAGGAGTTCTGTCTTTGTGACATGTGGACTTCTCTGGAACCTTTGTATCTTTGAAATCTTCTCGTGGTTGCTGCCAGACTTGGTCTCCATGTTTTGCTTCTTAATTAGGCAAGTCTTCTTCAACAACTTGATTTCCTTGATTCTAGTCTTGAAAGATTCTACATAACTTGGAAAAATTCTGCACAACAACTCAAATAATATTTAGTAGATTTTGTTCTACTAGGATTTGGTCAATGATATTATTTGCATACAATTTCCTACCAAATGCTAATTATAATATATAAACACATGGAAAATAGTATTTTTACACATAAACCCTCATATGTATGATATATTATAATAAAGTCCTTTTTAATATGAAAATGGTAGGAAAAATGTAATAACAAATGTGCAGTTTTATCAACTGAACAAATACCCCCAAACTTATCTTTGATCGTCCCGAGCAAACTAGTTTATTCAAGAGGAGAAAAAGAAAGGAGAAAACTAAGCACACTTTCGTAGGCAACACGATTGCACTGAGCACGTGCAACAAGCCGTTAAACCTCTAGGTGTCCCTAGTAGGAGGAGTGTTGTCTCCTGAGGGTTTTCAGCGGATTACACCCACAAAATCCTATAACAAAAGAGAGATGGTGAAATTTACATATAAAGATAAGAACCATAAAAGAAAGACTTTGAAAATAAGAGTTTCCAACTACACTAGCTTTTCAGTTGTCATGAGCCCTATCTTAATAGTCATGAAAAAATGTCAGAAATCACATTATCCCTCAATAAAACATCGTCTTTATTCTTCATTCCTACTTTTCGTCCAAACATTGATCATATAACCCTACGTGTGTGTAATGAATATCCCAACACTCAGAGAATTCAATTCAAGCTATCATACTCTTGTCCATCTACCTCAGTATTTTTTTTACTTGATGAATATTTCGATTTGCTCACATATTTTCATGCGACCGTTAATACTTCTTGAGGTACTAACCGACCGATTACTCATGTGCTTGCTGATTAGGTGATAATATTTTTCTCGTCTTGCACCACCTAAGGCTTAGCAGTGACTTCCAGACAAGTTGGCCTTAGGGCACTAGGTGAAGAGGCACCCTCGCTATATTTTTTTATTGCTGCCTTGGCGATAAAAAAACCAGTGTTCATTTTTCTTTTCACCATTTTTATATTTTCTTCATTTTTTCATTTCCTTCATACTTTTGCTTTTAGACAAGAGCATTTCAAGGTATCCTCTACTATCCCGAGTTTCAAGACGTGTGTAAGTGCAAATAGAAGGGTATCAACATTCAAATGTTTGGCTTCCAGAATAGAAACTATTTTTCAGACTTATTTTTATCCTCAGATTAGTGACTTCCTTCATCTTACTAACCCTTGGGATAACAGTTCATAACTACTTATTACTAGTTCGTTTAAGAAAACTTCTAATTTTCTTGGTTTTCTTAAACTATTCCTATATTTTGGATGTAATTTTTCACTTTCTACTCTTTTGTTATAAAAGAAAATTTTTGAAATTTTTTTGAAAATGTTGTGCTTATGCAAAATATGATGCAAATTGATGTTTAAATAAGCACAAAGCTCCCCCAAACTTGTTTTCAACAGTGTCCTCACTGTTGCTATCTGCTGGATCACAAAAACCTGTAAGCTTGGGAGGACATTATTAATGGGGGAAAGAATATATGAAAGTGAAAATCCTCCCCCAAACTTATTTTTTGGCTCACAAATTTGAAGACAAAAGTTATGTTCAAGAGCCAAAAATATACCCCCCCTTAAACATGAGTTAGACAATATGAAGCATTTTAAGAGGGGTGAGTCATTTGGTCAAAGTAAGAATTTACAAAGACCAAAAGTTAACACCAACCATTCAAAGATTTTATCAGTATAACGTATAGGTTGGTGGAAGAATGTGTTGTATTGAGTCAAGAAAAAATGGGGAAGGGATAAGAGGTGGTCTGGAAAGGGTTTGAAATTAGAGAAAAGAAAGAATGAGGATGAATGTAAATGATTAGGAAGAAGGAATGGTGATGGTTCAACCTCTATAGGTGGAGATTAATTAATCACAAAATCCGTATTGTTTAAAAATTCAAGTTCGTCAGCAAAAAGTTCTTCAAAACTTTTATCAATGGTGTGATTGAACATTTTGTTGTCAAAGAGTTTTGTGCCAGAATTTATCCTACTTGATTCAAAAATTATTGAGGTAGAAGACTCGAAAAACTCATCTACCTCATTTTCAAAAATATCCAAATCAAGTTGAATTTATGGTATTATTGAACTTGAATTAACGGATTGTGATTTATCAAAACTCACTGAAACTATAGGAACAGAAGAAGAACCGGAGAAAATAGAAGGTGAAATGGGTAAACAAATTGGTGTGTCGAGTGTTGCTGTACCAAATGTGGAAGATGGAGGCTGTATTTCGGTCCGATCTTCGGGTATACCATTATCATCAACTTCAAGACATATTTGGGATTCGGGAAGAATTATAGGCTCAAGATGATGACCATAAGGAAGTGAAAGGATTTGATGAATTGGTGGGACAAAATCATCCAAAATTTCGGGTTCATCAATCAATATATCCCCAACGGCAATCACCTCATTCAAGTGAAGGTTAAAATTCTCAAACTCCTCATCAAAAGTATGGTTTTCAATCAGTTTTGGTTCAAGAGTGGAGGTGTAGAGATCACAAGGGTTGGGTATGGTTTCACTTGAATTGGACCCTTCACAGTCGGGTAAATCAAACACTACAAAGTCACACAACTTATCAATCATTCTATTTGGTGTACTTGATGAATCTATGAAACTGGAGTTGTGGATTTCAGTTTGGAATGGGGAGGTTTGATGAGGAAGGGTGTACAATTCTGTCTTACTACCCAAATCCTTCATAATTTGGTTCGACAGTTCCAGAAATTTTTCTAATGTCTGCTCCAGACTAGTCTTGGAGTGATAAGGGATTTCAGTATAAGATTGAAATTCCTGTGGATAATTAAAACTCCCAAATGACTGATTAGAAGAACTGTCTAGAGATGGTGGAAAAGTCGGATTGGATTGATAGGAATAGAATGGTTACGGAACTTGGGTAGGAGTATGATCAATATTATGATAAGAAGAATATTGATATGGGTTGGTTGGTTGGCTGGCTATTTTCAACAGACATCTTATATGGCACAAACCGCATATCAAACTTTTCTCTGGACAGTGGTGGTGATGGTTGATATTGGTCCGAGTTGAAACTTTGGCCTCTAGACCTAGCTATGTGCTCAGCAATGGACATTCGTCTAGGAGCTTCCTCACTCTGGGTATCAACTGAAACAGGTGTAGGATTAGGATACGGTTAATAAGACCTAGACTGAGGTGGCCAACTATTTCTTCCTGCTTGTTCTATATGATCTCTTAAGGACATGGAAGAGCCGGACGGTATACCGAAGGGATTACAAAAACAAGAGATATCTGGTTGTGGACAGCAAAACTCGGCAAGTGTTCTTCTGTTTAGTTCACCCATTATAAGAAGAGAAGAAAGGGGAAGGGGTAAAAAGGAGAGAAAGTAATTGGTTTGTTTTGAAAAATGACGGATTTAGACAAATCACACAAAAATACACAACCCTAGAACTATGGTTACCTAGGTCCAGTCTCTAGACCGCTCCTAGACTTCCAAAGGACAAGCCACAGGATCAATCCTCTACCGCCTCTGTACTACCCTTATAGCCAGGTAAGTGCCAGGTAAGTGGGAAGGAACCACAGTAGTGGGCCTAATTAAAAACCACTAGCCTTTGACACACTTGCCTAGACACTACAAAAGTAATGCGGATAAGCGATAGATTACCCACGACCTTCCTCTGTCCTAATTAAGCGCGACAGTCCTTAGAGTCTGGTCTAGATATTTTTTAAATTGATGTAGGGTTGATGCAGATGCTCGGTTTGTGATTTGTGGGGCTTAGGAAGGGTGATGAAATCCCCACCTAATCTTGATTTGGTCTTTGCCCCTTAAAAATCCGTATTAAAATATGCAAAAACAAACCGCAAAACAAAACTTTGCAAAAAGATTTTTGAGCGGCGATATTTTGCAAAGAATCCTGCAGAAAATAGATTTTATTGGATTTGAGAGGAGAGAGAAGGAGTTAAGAAAGATACCAGAGAAGTGTGAAACCCTAGATCTCCTGTTTCCTCAAGTCCGTGACTCCAGATTCCTTCGCAAAATTCACACACAAAACGTTAAATATGCAATTTGCAGTTTTGTTTTAATAATGATATGAATCATCTAAGAATTCAACACAAATAGAAAGAATAAAAAATTACGCACGTTTCCCCGGCAACGGCGCCATTTGATTGATACGAAAAAGTGTTTGTAGTTAACCGCAATCAATAACGGTGTCGCGCGTAGCTAGACCGAGATGAGTACGGGTCATCCTCAGGGAAACGTTGAATCTTTTATTCTTACTTTAGATGTGTTGAAAAAGAAAAGAAGAAATAAGAATGTTATAGAATGGTTTCTAGATCTACTTTAAGCAAGAATGCAAATATATAGATCTAGATTATTTTAAGAATATAGTTAATATAATAAGAGGGCTTGTAGGGTTCATTAGGATTTAGTAGTCATGGACGATTAATTAAAAGTTACCCTTTTTATCCTTTAATAGATTTAAAACTAGAACGACGGTGATGCGTGTAGATTAGGGTTTCTGGAGGGAAAAGGAATCCCACTCTTAACCCTTATCTCGACACGGAACTCCGTTCATATCTAGCCTTTACCAAAACAATCATTAATCTAAACTCTAATAGCGGTCGGAACTAGCAAAGAATTGTTAGCGCGCCCGATTAGGATGTTAATGATTCTTTTGATAAAGTTCATAAACTTTATAGGACTTAAAAAGGGTTTAGGGATGTTCATCGTCCATTAGCCTACCCTAATCCAACGAACCCTAACAAGCGGAGAATTACTCGCGCATGTTGGGAAAAGAAGATGGAAAGACAGAGAGGGAAAACATAATGTAAACTGCAAAAGAATTAAATAAAATAACTACCTTTATTAATCAACTTGAACAATCTACACTTTATTCCGTAGAAAATGATTACAAAACTAGTTGCTTCTCGATCTTTCCTAAGGAGGTAGACGAACAGTTGATGATCAGCCTGGATGCGTGAGCGTCTGGGACTTCGTGATCTCTTCGGCTTGATAAATTTTCCAAGAGGCTCTCGGTCCCTTTTTATAGTCCAAATTCAGAAACCTTTGCTTCCAAATTAGGTAAACAACAGTAGAGAATCTTCCACCAAAATTTCAGAAAATAGATCCTCAATGTTGCCGCGGATCTGCGGCCCAAGGGGGTATGGCCGCGGATCCGCGGCCATTCTATCTCCTCCCTTTATCAAATTTTAGGAGTTCTGTCTTTGTGACATGTGGACTTCTCTGGAACCTTTGTATCTTTGAAATCTTCTCGTGGTTGCTGCCAGACTTGGTCTCCAAGTTTTGCTTCTTAATTAGGCAAATCTTTTTCAACAACTTGATTTTCTTGATTCTAGTCTTGAAAGATTCTGCACAACTTGGAAAAATTCTGCACAACAACTCAAATAATATTTAGTAGACTTTGTTCTACGAGGATTTGGTCAATGATATTATTTGCATACAATTTCCTACCAAATGCTAATTATAATATATAAACACATGGAAAATAGTATTTTTACACATAAACCCTCATATGTATGATATATTATAATAAAGTTCTTTTTTAATATGAAAATGGTAGGAAAAATGTAATAACAAATGTGCAGTTTTATCAACTGAACACATACATTGATTTTTTTCCCACTGTTGGTTGCTTGGCAGGAATCCGGTGTTGCCAACGTCGCGTCCCGGCGTTCCAGCGAGGTACCCCGACCCGTGTGGTTCCATTGTTCGTCGTTTGGGTTCATTCCGTGAACCGTGCGCTCGTCGCAAGTTTCCCCGCCGACGTTTATCGTTCCGTATCCCCGGTTCGCAACCCGTCGAGGCAAGTACCCCTTAGTACATGCTAAATAATATTTACATATTCATTAATGACACCCTAAACCTGCTATTTCAACTGTAGTATTATAATTCCCATTTTTTTTAATGTCAATATTGTTATATGTCATTTTATCTTTAAACTTGGAACTTACAGTTTGCAATTGAACCTAATAACCACATTTACCGTTTAATCACATTTTTAATATTGACATAACTTATGGCATTTATCTCTATAGTTTTGTTCCATTCGGACACCCGTATGCATTTTAACCTGTTATAGCCGTATTGAACCCTTATATAAATCATTGCACCTCTAAAGTGCTTAAACTTGTTAACATGATTAAAAGGCCATAATTGTCTTACTGCATGCTTATATGGTTGAAATCATATCTGTGACACAATTGATAATGGTATTGCTAATTGAATGAAAATGCCTATTGCTTACTTCATTGCTTATCTCATGCTGTTGATATCCGTGCTCGATTATATAACTGATTGTGAGCACACCTATGTTATCGCTTACACCTTGACCTGACTTGCTGCATACATAGTGCTTGACCCGGCATGGTACCGTATACTGCTTGACTTGACCTGAGGTACCATGACTTGACCCGTTACCTGATCTTGTGTCTAATGCCAACAAACCTGACATGTAGTTTTCATGGACCGTTCCTGTTGTCTATCCAGACAAACCTGTTTACCTGATCCTGTGTTGGTATTAGTTTCTTGATTACGGGATACCTGACTTGACTTACACATAACTTGAGGGTATGGGAAAATCAGTATTGTAACCGAACGTAACTCTAAGGGCCATCCTATTGTTTGCCGTTTTTCCGGGCGTTATGGAATACCCATTGTTTGCCGTTTTTCCGAGCGTTACGGAATAACCATTGTTTGCCATTTTTCCGGGCGTTACGGAATACCTATTGTTTGCCGTCTTTCCGGGCGTTACAGAATAACTACTGATGAGTTACGATGAGGATTACATTATTTGGTTTCAAAGACTTTAGAACAGAAAACCCGATAGAACAGTTTAGTTTACCCAAAGCATACTTCCCTGCACTGCTCTGATTTATATTACTATTACCCCTGTTTTCCATTCATGTTTATATTTGCATTGCCTGCTACACTGTTCATATTATATTACTTGATGACATGACGCGCTGACGTCTGGGTTTTGCATGGCCCAGATTTTGTACCGCTGTCGCAGTCCGAGCAGGAGTACTTCAGCCGACAGGCTGAGCTGTGAGTGTCAGCAGTAGTTAGTTTCTTTCCTGCATTTATTTCCTTATGTGAGCTCGCATTATGGGACATACATTCCAGTTATTTTGTATTGGATCTTTCGCTTCCGCATTTTATTATCTTTGACTCATGATATATTGGATTATGGACATGTTTAGATAGTTTTATTCTGTTCTTGATATCTCTACAGCCGTAATGTGACTGTGGATGGATACTTCCTACCCACAGGTAGCATGGTTGGCTATGTCACGTGCCCATTTCAGCGTACTCTGGGAAGCGGGACGTGACACTCTCTCTCCTCTCGATCTTTTCTCTCTCTCTCCTCTCGATCTCATTCTCTCTCTCTTCTCTCTCTCAGATTATCTCTCTCTCTCTCTATATATATATATTATAACTTTCCTTCCTTCTTCTCATTTTTCTTTTTTTGCGCGAACACTAGCCGTCGCCTCCCTCGCGCTCACCTCGCCGTCGACCTCTCCCTCTCTCCACCACCTCGTCTTCGTCCTTCCTCCCACTTTTCTTCTCTCTCTTTCCCCTTCCTGAGCCAAGAAACCGAGCCCTGCACACACCAAGAAACCCAAACCATCACCACTGCACACCCGTTCCACCGCCGGCAAAGATCACCGCAGTTGATCTCGTCGTCACCCCCTCGTTCTCTGACTCCAGTGCAACCCAATCGCCGGAGCCAGACATGACGTCGACGATCCCGACGTCGTACCTGACTTGTTGATCACCCTTGTGCGTTTCTTGGACCCGTTTCGTGTGCCGTACATGCGTCGTGACATTTTGCTGACGTCGAGCGTTCCGTACACATCCATTTCTTGATCCGTCTAGGCAAGTTAATCATGCTACATGCTATATAACTCATTATATACCTATTTAAATAAATATTATACCTGTAGTTTAAATATAGTATCCCGTGTTTCATATTATAGCTTTTCGATGTTCCGTTTGCATCCATTCATATCATTTCAGAACTAGGTCATGAAAACCTATCTTGTTACATACTAGATTACAATATACTGCATCCATATCAATATTTACATCACATATTGCTTAGTTGTACATCCCACAATACCATTTTTCAGCTTTACTGTTTTTCGGATACCCGTTGCATCCATCTCATTTAAAATATATATAATTGTATCCATAGATCACATTAATACATAATACTGTGATATTAACACCCCATATTTAATAAAGTGCATCCTAATTAGTATTGGAATTATAAATGTAACCCTAATCGATAATTGTGCATCCATATCTTTGAATTTATATCTTTTTGCATACTATATCACATTATTCCATTTTATTGTTATATTAGTACCCCATACTTGTTTTTGTGTACTCATGCTTATTACAGTTTGATTATGAGCACTACCTGACATGACCTGATACACTACTACTGACATGACTTGATACCTGTGCACCACTTGACATGACTTGACACTTGTATACCACCTGACATGACTTGATGTACCACAGCTTGACATGTTACCTGATCCTGTTACTAATGCCGACAATCCTGACCTATTGTCCCTACGGACATTTCCTGTTGTCTAAACAGACAAATCTGTACCTGCTTGATCCTTTGTTGGCATTAGTCTCAGATTTATCAATAGCTGACTTAAACACATAACCTTGGGGGTATGGGGAAATCAAGAATGTATCTGAACGTAACTCAAAGGGCTATTACATCTTGTTACCGTGGTCCCGTGGGGTTGAACGGGACATAGACACTCAGTCTATTACATCGTGTTACAGTGGTCCCGTGGGGTTGAACGGGACATAGACTCACAGTCTATCATATCTTGTTACCGTGGTCCCGTGGGGTTGAACGGGGCATAGACCGATGAGTTACGGTGAGGATTATATTAATTGATTTCGAATAACATTAGAGTAGATAACCCTATAGTACAGTTTAGACTACTCACTACACTACACCTGTTTATATCATGTTCACTGATCTATATTCATGCTACTGTTTACCTGTTACTGAGGACTTGTTACTGTTCATACTTCATGCCTGCATATTTCATTACATCCTGCTTTCCTTGAATTATTGATATTATGACGCACTGACGTCTGGGTTTTGCATGGCCCAGATCCCTTATCCTTATCGCAAGCTGTCCAAGAATACTTTGATCAACAGGCCGAGCGGTGATGACCTATTATTAGTTGGTTTACTTTCCTTTCAGCTTTTTCATTCCTGATGTGAGCCCGCATTATGGGATGTACATTCCAGTTTATTATTGTATTGGATCTTTTAGCTTCCGCATTATTTTATTCTTGACTCGTTTATTCTGGCTTATGGATATGTGTTAGATAGTTTATTACTGTTCTTGATATCTCTACAGCCGTAATGCGACCGTGGAGGGATATTTCCTATCCACAGGTAGCATGGTTGGCTCTGTCACGTGTCTATCTTAGCGTATTCTGGGAAGCTGAGCGTGACAGGGTTTGTTTGGTATCAAAGCCATAAGATTTAGCTTAATCGGGTTTGATTCTTTTGTGGTTGGGTATTGGACCCAATACACGAATCAGAATACTCGTAACTAGGAGGATGTCCTGCCACATTATTATCGTGATTCTTGAATCATGTCTTTCTCTTGACCCTTTGTCTTGACGATATGCAAACAACTTTGCATCTCGGCTTGAAATCTTCTTGATTCCTTATTGTTTATCCCGTCCTATTCCTTCGATTCTGATACTAGGATTTGGCCGACTTGAGTGGAGTTATGTGATTGTCACTATGTACCGCGACATGATTACAATGCGGTACTATATTTAAGTAACTTGGAGTCCTGGTCTTGATTCATTTCCTTGTTCCATGGTCATTTTATTACTTTGGTTCTCTCAGTTTCATTGCTTACCAGTTCATGTTTTGCAGATTTCTTGGTGATCAATACTGGAAGCTATGATGTTGTCTTGGGAATGGATTTTCTCGGCTTTTTCCACGCTCACATTGATTGTAGGGCAAAGGAAGAGATTTTCCAGATTACCGGACATCCGGAGTTTGTTTTCACTGGAGGAAGCAGTTCCGTCGGGCCAGTCGAGTTTAGGGCTAGGCCGACAAACATCGTTCTTTCATCGATGGATGTTGATAAGGAGGAAGCGCCAGTTGTAGTTCGAGAGTTCATGGACGTGTTCGAGGATATCTCGGGTTTACTGCCAAAACGAGATGTGGAGTTCACGATCGATCTTGTTCCTGGTGCAGCGCCAATCTCAAAGGCGTACTATCCGATGGCACCAGTAGAGTTGGAAGAAGTCAAGAATCAGATTACTGAATTGCTAGAGAAGCGTTGGATTCGCAGCAGCAATTTACCTTGGGGAGCTCCAGTTCTTCTAGTAAAGAAGAAAGATGGCACAAGAAGGATGTGCATCGATTATCAAGAATTAAACCGGGTGACTATTAAGAAAAAGTACCCGATCCCTCGCATTGGCGAATTGTTCGAGCCGCTTAGTGGCACGGGGGTATTCTCCAAGTTGGATTTGCGATCCGGATATCATCAAGTTCGAGTTAAATCAGAGGATATTTGCAAAACTGCGTTCCGAACTCGATATGGACATTATGGGTATTTAGTGATGCCATTCGGAGTCATGAATGCACCGGCGATATTTATGGACTTGATGAACCGAATCTTTTCACCATTCTTGGACCGGTTTATAGTGGTGTTCATTGATGATATTCTGGTCTACTCAAAGAGTATTGAAGAGCATGCAGAACACTTGAAGATCGCACTGCAGACATTGAGGCAAGAAAGATTGTATGCAAAGATGAGCAAGTGGGAGTTTTGGCTTGAAGAAGTGAAGTTTTTAGGGCATGTCGTGTCCGGAGATGGAATCGCCGTTGATCCCGAAAAGCAGCGGTTCGAGATTGGCCGATTCCGAAGAACGTTGCAGAGATCAGAAGCTTTCTTGGACTTGTCGGATATTACAGAAGGTTCGTGGAGAATTTTGCTCGTTTGGCTGAGCCTTTGACCAAGCATACGCGCAAGGAGGTACCATTTGTGTGGACGGATAAGTGTGCGTCAGCTTTTGAGTCATTGAAGCAGAGACTGATAACCGCTCCTATTTTAACCGTGCCAGACAGTTCCGGAGTATTGGTGATTAACAGTGACGCATCTGGGAAAGAATTGGGATGTGTTTTGATGCAGCATGGAAAGGTTATAGCTTACGCATCGAGAAAGTTGAAGACCCATGAGAAGAATTACCGAACTCATGATTTGGAGCTAGCAGCTGTGATTTTTTCTTGAAGATTTGGAGACACTACTTATTGGGCGAAAGGGTCGAAGTACTCACCGATCACAAAAGCCTGAAGTATGTGTTCACACAAAAGGAGCTTAATATGAGGTAGCTTAGATGGTTGGAGCTGATGACTGACTACGATCTTGATCTTAAGTACCATCCGAGGAAAGTTAATGTTGTGCCGGATGCGCTTAGTCGGTTGCCAGCAATTCAGATGTTGACTGCATATAAGGAACTTATTGAAGACTTTCTGAGATTCGATTTAGAGCTTGTGCTACCATATTCTTTGGGACAGTTGATGCTGCAGCAAGTACAGTCGTCATTGATCGAAAATATTCATGCAGCGCAGTTACAGGACCCTAGATTGCAAAAGTTTCGAGAACAAGTTGAAGCTGGACTTCGAATGAACTTGTTGATTCATGAAGATGGTTCGTTACGATTTGGTAGCCGTTTGTGTGTGCCAAAAGGAGATATTCGCGAAAAAGTTATGAAGGAGGCACACAGTTCCGCATATTCCATACATCCAGGAGGCACGAAGATGTACCTAGATCTACGACAACATTTCTAGTGGGAAGGCTTGAAACGGGAGATTGCCCGCTTTGTACCAAAGTGCTTGGTGTGTCAGCAAGTTAAGGCTGAACATCAAAGGGTTGCTGGTTTATTGCAACCACTTCCGATTCCTCAATGGAAGTGGGAATATATAACCATGGATTTCGTGACGGCTTTACTGCGGAGTCCAAAGGGAAATAATGTTGTTTGGGTGATTGCTGATCGATTGACCAAGGCAGCTCATTTCATTCTGTTTCGAGTTGGTCAGCCAACGGAAGCGTTGGTAGAACGGTACATGCAGGGGATTGTAAGATTGCATGGAGTACCGGTGAGCATTGTGTCCGACCGAGACACCCGTTTCTTATCACACTTCTGGTGGAGCTTACAGGAAAGTTTGGGGACTCGATTGAAGTTTAGCACAGCCTATCATCCTCAGACATATGGCCAGTCCGAGAGAACGATCCAAACTCTTGAAGACATGTTGAGAGCTTGCATGTTAGACTTCAAGGGTTCATGGGAGGATCATCTACACTTGGTGGAGTTTTCTTACAATAACAGTTTTCAGGCGACTATTCAGATGGCCCCATTTGAAGCGTTGTATGGTCGCAAGTGTCGCTCACCAGTTTGTTGGGATGATGTTGGAGAGCGAAAATTGTTGGGACCGGATTTGATCGTGCAAACAGTGGAGAAAGTTAACACTATCCGGAAACATATGAAGGCAGCACAAGATCGGCAGAAGAGTTAGGCCGATACATCGAGAAGACCTCTAGAGTTCGCTGTTGGTGATCTAGTATTCTTGAAGATATCACCGACTAGAGGGGTGATTCGCTTTGGGAGTCGGAGAAAGCTTAGTCCTCGATTCGTTGGACCTTTTGAGATTTGGGAGCGTGTTGGAGAAGTGGCGTATCGATTGGCTTTATCGCAATCTTTGGCGAATGTTCATGACGTGTTTAATGTGTCTCAACTCCGTAAGTATGTTCAAGATGAAACACACGTGCTGGATCATTCGGAGCTGACTGTACGAGAAGATTTAACCTTTGAGGAATGACCAGTGTCGATTGTGGATCGAAAGGAAAAGGTTCTTAAGAACAAGGTTATCCCTCTTGTACTTGTTACTTGGGGAAATTGCTCACATGGAGAATCAACTTGGGAATGAGAAGATGAAATCCGGCAGAAGTTTCCACATTTATTCTTATAGTTTCTTGATTGTTTATCCTTTCTTGTTCTTGGAATTTCGAGGACGAAATTCTTTTTGTAGCTGGGTATAATGTAACAACCTAGTTCATTTATACTAATTCCAGTTCTCGTATTTTACTTATCGTGGTATTTTCCTGATTTATCGTGTTTTGGATACGATTAGTATGTTACATTTTATATTGCATTCGACCCGACCCACTTGCTTGAACCTGTTTGATTCATATTTATGAATTATCCTGATTTGTTACGTAGACTGGTGCATTTTCATGTTTAGTGCATACTGGCATTTTATCTGACATTGCATCTTTTACCATATAACATTTTAAGTCACGTAAAATAATTTAAAATTACATAACATGGTCTGCATGGTACCCCTAACCCCGTGGTAGAATCCGCGCATCTTGTTCTCGTCCCATTCAGTGAAACAGACGTGTTTGGATGGCTACGCGCACGTACGTGCATCCGTTCTTGGGGGTATGCAATTTCGTTACCTGAGCATTCATTTTGAATTTTGAAAGTCGCATATATTTTTCGTATTTTAAAACCGAAATTTTAGACTCGACCCGGACGCGTTTTGGAATATATTTGTATTCCGCCAAAATTCAATTTATTTAAATTTTAAAATTTCGTTTCAGAAATAATTCAGCAGTTCAAAAGATTTTACAAATATCTAAAAATATTTTTTAAAAAACTAAATCCTAACTTTTAACAAACTCTCTATCTCTCTCTCTCCCTGTCTCGTGGCCCCACTTCCTCTCCCTCTCTCTCTTTCTCTCCCCGCGATATCTCTCTCTCTCTCTCTTCCCACAAAACGACGATTTTCTTTCTCCTCACTGTTCATTACCTCTCTCTCTCCTCTCGATCTCATTCTCTCTCTCCTTTCTCTCTCTCTCTATATATTATAACTTTCCTTCCTTCTTCTCATTTTTCTTTTTCTGTGCGAACCCTAGCCGTTGCCTCTCTCGCGCTCACCTCGCCGTCGACCTCTCCCTCTCTCTACCACCTCGTCTTCATCCTTCCTCCCACTTTTCTTCTCTCTCCCCCCTTTCTCCGAGCCAAGAAACCGAGCCCTGCACACCCCAAGAAACCCAAACCTTCACCCCTGCACACCCGTTCCACTGCCGGAGAAGATCACCGCAGTTGATCTTGTCGTCGCCCCCTCGTTCTCTGACTCCAGTGTAACCCAATCGCCGGAGCCAGACGTGACGTCGACGATCCCGACGATCCAGACGTCGTACCTGAATTGTGTGATCACTCTTGTGCGTTTCTTGGACCCGTTCCGTGTGCCGTACGTGCGTCGCGACATTTTGCCGACGTCGGACGTTCCGTACACATCCATTTCTTGATCCGTCTAGGCAAGTTAATCTTGTTACATGCTATATAACTCATTATATACTTATTTAAATAAATATTATACATGTAGTTTAAATCTAGTATCCCGTGTTTCATATTATAGCTTTTCGATGTTCCGTTTGCATCCATTCATATCATTTCAGAACTAGGTCATGAAAACCTATCTTGTTACATACTAGATTACAATATACTGCATCCATATCAATATTTACATCATATATTGCTTAGTTGTACATCCCACAATACCATTTTTCAGCTTTACTGTTTTTCGGATACCCGTTGCATCCATCTCATTTAAAATATATATAATTGCATCCATAGATCACATTAATACATAATACTGTGATATTAACACCCCATATTTAATAAAGTGCATCCTAATTAGTATTGGAACTACAAATGTAACCCTAATCGATAATTGTGCATCCATATCTTTGAATTTATATCTTTTTGCATACCATATCATATTATTTCATTTTATTGTTATATTAGTACCCCATACTTGTTTTTGTGTACCCATGCTTATTAAAGTTTGATTATGAGCACCCACTTGATACTTGTGCACTACCTGACATGACCTGATACACTACTACTGACATGACTTGATACCTGTGCACCACTTGACATGACTTGACACTTGTATACCACCTGACATGACCTGATGTACCACAGCTTGACATGTTGCCTGATCCTGTTACTAATGCCGACAATCCTAACCTGTTGTCCCTACGGACATTTCCTGTTGTCTATACAGACAAATCTGTACCTGCTTGATCCTGTGTTGGCATTAGTCTCAGATTTATCAATACCTGACTTACACACATAACCTTGGGGGTATGGGGAAATCAAGAATGTATCCGAACGTAACTCAAAGGGCTATTACATCTTGTTACCGTGGTCCCGTGGGGTTGAACAGGACATGGACACTCAGTCTATTACATCGTGTTACCATGGTCTCGTGGGGTTGAACGGGACATAGACTCACAGTCTATCATATCTTGTTACCGTGGTCCCATAGGGTTGAACGGGGCATAGACCGATGAGTTACGGTGAGGATTATATTAATTGATTTCGAATAAGATTATAGTAGATAACCCTATAGTATAGTTTAGACTACTCACTGCACTACACCTGTTTATATCATGTTCACTGATCTATATTCATGCTACCATTACTTGTTACTGAGGACTTGTTACTGTTCATACTTCATGCCTGCATATTTCATTATATCCTGCCTGCCTTGAATTATTGATATTATGACGCACTGACGTCTGGGTTTTGCATGGCCCAGATCCTTTGTCCTTATCGCAGGCTATCCAGGAGTATTTTGATCAACAGGGCGAGCGGTGATGACCTGTTATTAGTTGGTTTACTTTCCTTTCAGCTTTTTCATTCCTGATGTGAGCCCGTATTATGGGACGTACATTCCAGTTTATTATTGTATTGGATCTTTTAGCTTCCGCATTATTTTATTCTTGACTCGTTTATTCTGGCTTATGGATATGTGTTAGATAGTTTATTACTATTCTTGATATCTCTACAGCCGTAATGCGACTGTGGAGGGATATTTTCTATCCACAGGTAGCATGGTTGGCTCTGTCATGTGCCTATCTTAGCGTACTCTGGGAAGTGGGGCGTGACACAAATATTCGACACTTTAGACACAAGCTCGTCAGTATATCACAATGCAAGGCCACACACCAAAAATCACAACTTTTCCTCCTGATGTGGCCGCAATTTGCGGCCACCACAAATATATCCGCGGCCAGAAAATGAAGGGAGGGGCTCAGGTTTCTATGGGTGATTCATGGTTGCCTGCACGTCTCACTGTCAAGGGAACTTCATTTACAAAGGTCTCGGGTCATCCCAGATCTCTAAATACCATCACTAAATCCATAAAAACCCGATATCGACAAATCTAAAGTTCGTATTCCGGGTTCTAAACTCAGTTCCAGGTCTAGAATTTGATCTCTAAGGTCTTATACAGCCACTACACATCACTAATTCCCCACAATTTCCCAAACCCTTATCTTGGGATTTCTAAGATCACAATTCCAAACAAAATCAACCTCTAAACTACACTAAAATGCAATGAAACTAGAAACTAAACTAAAGGAAATGAATTATACCTCATGGATGTAGCCAAGCAAAACCCTAGCTCCCCAAAGTCCTCAAAATCCAACATTGATGGGTCCAAAGTGTAGAGGGTGAAGAGGGGATTAATTTTAACGAAAGGGGTTTAAGATTTTGATGAAGCTTTGGAGATGGATCTTGGGGTAGAGGTGGAGGGACGTGAGGTTGCGGGATATGAAGAAGAAAATAATGGGGGAGGAAAGAATGTGGCTGCTCCCTCTCTCCCTCCTCTCTTATTCTTACCCTTACTCAACTATTTATCCTTTTTCATTTTTACTTTTAAATTTTAAAACCAAAACACAAAGTACCGCAAAACAACATAAGAAATAACATGTAATCAAATGCGACATGACACGGTGCAATAACCATGGAAAACTGTATAAACACGGATTTGGCTTAATCGCGATTAGCAGTGCACTAATCGGGTTTTTATTTAAACTACATAAAATAAATTTTAAAAATGCTAAATCCGATAAATATATATTTAAATGGATAACTCATTTTAATCTCCAATTATTTCACAATTATTGGTATATATTTATACCCTTTTACGGAAACCCCAATTTCGCAAATCGGGCAGTTTTCGCGAAATATATTATTTTAATATTAATTTCCAAAAATAATATTTTATATTTTCTGAAATATTACAGACCCTCCGACGATCAAGTTAGTACCGTGGAATAAGAGCCGAGTAGCGGCGTATTGAAATGAATTCTAGTTACCCGAGTCGTTTGAAAGAGGGGTTTATATAGTGGTCGCGTGGAGCGAGCCGACGCGAGATTCTCGCTGTCAGTTACGCCTCCTCGTTACGCCCGCATTGATGGCGGGATCCGCTCATTAATGAGGGGAACGCGCCCGCGTGGAGCATAGAATGTGGGGCGGCGGAATCTCATTTTGGCGAGATACGCGGAGTCGTTGCGGAGGCGCTTAGGGTCCGCGCGAAGCCGAGGAAGCTTGGCCTGCCAGATGGCTCGGGGAAGAGCCGAGAGACCAAGTAAGCTGAGACCTGCAATAGCTCGGAGACGAGCAAAGGGGGCATAAGCTCGGCTGCTGGATTGCTCGAGGGCAAGAAGTGGGGGCGTAAGCTTGGAGACGAGGTCCGATATAACGACCCTAAATTTTCTGTACAAAATTTTTCTTCTTAAAATACTAAATGCAGTTTGCAAGTCTGAGCACAATTTAAAAGTTATTCTTGTTTAAGAACAGCAGGAAATAGCTTGTAGCTCATTGGTAAAGTCTTGCACTGCTGTGACGTAGCCCTTGTATTTGAATCCCATCAGCCATATATTATTTTACCGGATTTTTCTTTTAAACTTTTTGGAAACCCAAAAGTTTACACGTGCAATACACGTAAAAATGAAAAGTCTAGAAAATCAAACATGTGCTAAATATTATATGAACTGAAAGGGACACATGGCAGAGATCCGATGGTCCTCACTTCAAGTTTGGCCGGCGCAGACGGTTGAACCGTAGGTAATGGTCCCCGTGCTCTCAAGAACCTTTGGCCTACCCCCTACCCCTGTTCTATTTTATTTCTCTGCAAATTAACAGAGACTTAATTTTCATCATAAATCCAATTTTTAATGCATTTTAATTCAATTTTTTAATTCCAAAACCCTAATTCCACACTATAAATACAACTCCATACTCCAGCCCTCCTCATTCTAAAATCTATTGCCAAAATTCTCAAAACTTTTCTAAGTCTAAGAAGAGTACAAGTGGAGTTAGCCCTAGGTCAAATTCCGGCAAGGATTCAAGACGTTTCCGGTGATCCCGGGACTCCACGAAGGCTACTATCCTCATTCTCTACCTCCCCTCTCTCCTTTAAACTTGTAAGTCCCATATCTCTTGTCGGGGCCTGGTCTTGCTCACGGAACAAAGTGCCACACGGAACAAAGTGCCACGCCAAGTGTCATGTTTAAGTGGGCGGGGCCACCTCTTGAATCCGTGGGGGCCACCTCTTGAGTCCGTGGGATCTACTGTAGAACAATGGGGAATTTTCGGAATACATTTCGAAAGAGGGCAGATCTGTACTATAAATGGAATGATACCACTCTTTAATACAGAGACGCCTTTTAAGTGAACCGGCACTACAGGAGCTTGAGAACTCCGTAGTTAAGTGTGCTCAAGCCAGGGAAGTTCTGGGATGGGTGACCTCCTGGGAAGTGGCCCCTGGTCGGGTTCGGTTCGCCCCGAAGGACAAAAACCGTGCGGCTTTGGTCAGAGCAGACAATACTCTTTGTATTGGAGGTAGGGCGTGACATCTCTTATTCTCTTTCTACTATAAAACTTCTCTCTTTCAAAACATGTCGGTAAGTGGAGTTATACCGACATTTGTTTTTAAAACCTTTGAAAACCACAATTCTTCTTAAGAATCACTTGTACTCATGTATATACCTTACTTGTAATCATTTAACTAATGTTTAGAAACTAATTTCACTCTAAAACTCCATGTTAAATAACTTTAATTAAGCTTTTACGTTTAAATACCATGAAGTTTATATACGACATCTTTTAATTATTTTTGCTTAGCATACCTTTAGAAAACCTCACGAGGTAATGACTTACCTCTCACATACACACATCTTGATATAGCACGATTCTCTTGAACAATATTTTTGTGGCAAAATACGATTTTTCATCAAAACACCTTAAACTATTTAAAACCCGGATTTCTTTAAATCGTGTTACTTAATTCTTTGCGATTATGCCTCTACAACCCATTTTGGGGAACCCAGTTTGGATGGTGCGGATTATCGCATATTCTCGGGACTGGTAGGGTGAGATGCAGACCTTCTCACGGAGCATACGATCTCGATGGAATTTTAATACAATTTTAAAGAAAAATGAGGATTTCTATTTAATAATAAAAAATTATTTTTAATAATTATATAAATATTATCAAACCACATATTTTTAAGACATTATTAAATTCCATGTTTTCTAAACAAAATAAAAGAATTACAAGTTTCATGAAAATACCATCAAGAATCAATACAAGTCAAACTTTACACTAAAATACCTTGAACTATTCAAGTTTCACTAATATACTTCATTCTTTAAAAATTTACACCCATGAAACCCTAAATAACATAAATAAAAACTTGAGGTTTATTTTGAAAGTACACTAAAAATATTTTTCATAAAAATCCCTCAAGTTATATTAAATTACAATAAGAACCTTAGTAAATATAGGTTTAAGCGGGACCAATTTTCTTGAGTCTTAGGGAGCCGGAGAAAGTTGGTGCTTGTCTATTTAAGGTAGAAAACTAAAACGGGGTTATCAATGGTAATTGTCTTGAAAAAAGACACAAATCCTGCCGTCCATATGCAGCAGTTACCGATAACACCAAAATCTAATTCAGGATCCAAATCTGTTTAAGTGTTTGACTTAATCTGAGTCTCAGTCTAATCTGAATACAATTCAAACATGAATCCAATCTTAACTCCAATTCAATATGAATCCAATATACCAAACATGAACACTTGAACTTGAACATGAATACTAGAACAAAATCAACATGACTTGACTTGACCGAACCATGGCAATATCTTGAACTTGACTACATGACTACCGTTTACATCCTGAATCAGTTTACATGAACAACTTATACCATGGTCTCGGCAAGTCTGATAACTATAAATCAATACAATCAATATAATATACACTACGGGGTTTTAACGGGGTAGATTGGTACGGAAGGTATTAAAAGTGGCACGATGATGGTCACTAAAAGACGTAGATTAACATCCGTGTAGTTGTCCCCTGGGTATTGATGGGGCCTTGTACTACGGGTTATCATAGTCTACGGGGAAAGTTGGACTTCTCTCGTATACACTGATACCTTCTGTACCTAGGTAAAAACAACTACGTTAGTATAATAAATATAAACCTGTACAATTTATCAGTTCTATTCTCTTTACTTGTCTATTCTACTCTTTCTTTTGGGACTTACCGATAGCTAGTTCGCTGATGACATTCCTATCTCTTATTTCTTTGGAATGTTCGTCAGGAGGACCCGACTCTCAGGAGACCGAGCCCAGTCAGGACGATTTGGAGCAGTTCATAGAGGAGCCAGACTTTTAGGCTTTTACCTATACTTATTTTCTTTTTAGTTCATATGCAACTGTTTAGGCATCGTTTTCTATCATTTTACTTTCTTTTTCAGTTGTATGAAAAGAATGAATGTCCATAAAAGTTGCTGTTATTATTACATCTCTTGTTATTCTTGTGTTTTCATTTATATTTCTTATTTATTCTTAACGTGTTTACTTCCGAGTAAATACGCCGCGTACCTCGTCATGTCTCCTTCCCTGTACACTGGGAAGCGGGGAGTGACATCCAAGGAAAGTCCCCAATGTAACACACTGATTCTACCTCCGCAGCCCTCAGGTGCCTAGCGGGCTTACGTGGATGACACGTCATCCGCTACGTGTCATGATCTGAGAAATTCCCACTTATGAGCATCATCATTATCCCCCACTCTCATTTTGACCTATTTATGGGTCAGGCCGGGAGTGGTCTGTTTGATTTTCTTTGCTCAGCTTGGTGCCGAGAATTCTTCGTAGTGGATTGTCCGGGAACGACATGGTGTTTGGCAGTTGCGTCTTTTCGATCTTCGAGTCCACCTAGCGTCTCACCGTGCGCCTTAATTTTCGCGCGTATCTACGATGACGTCAGTGGATCACTGAAAGGGCGACGCCATAATGGAAACGTCGCTTTGTCTGTTCGGGCCAGTTATCGACCGAACTCGAGTTTTATTTACTTGGGACATATTAGGAGTTTGCCTACTTCGGGTACGCACGCCGGGTAGAAGCCTGCTTGCTAATTTAATGCGAGGCTTAAGGATCCACCGTTGAGGCCGAGCAGGAAGATATCTGGCGGCCTTGTGATGAGGGCTTTTGGATCCACAACGCTGTTGGGTAGGAAGCTACCGCGGTGGACGGGCAGAGAAAGAAGCTACCCACTGTGGATGTGCTGAGCAGGAAGCTGCCCGGCGGCCTCATGATGAGGGCTTTGGATTCACAGTACCGTTGGGCAGGAAGTTACCCACTGTGGATGAGCTAAGCAGGAAGCTGTTAGTTGTATGATGCCCTAGAGGCCAGTATTGTACAGATGATGTATATTATATTGGATGCTTGGACATATATAAAGATGACTTTCTTGCTCGATATGATAGTATGCTATCTGGTTGCTCTTTATCTTAACATGTACACTAGTCTCTTTAAACTGCCTTATAGTTACATGTTGGTAAAGCCCTTAGGATGTGTACTTGACTACCTGGACTATGATGCAGATCATACTAGTGGGGACATGGTAGTCCATAAGTACATCCTTCACGGTCCCTAGTCGTGGGTGTATCGAGACGGGGCATCGATATACCAGTGTAGACTAGCGTATACGCTTCTCGACCCATGAGATGGGCGATGGATGATCCCATATCCATTGGTATTTGACATCAGAGATGGTATACGGGTGCTCAGTGGAGACTGGGTACACTGGACGGACTCGCCGAGAACTCCCAGATGGTATTATACCTCACGTCAGATGGCAGTTCTCAGGTGACACTTGTGCAGGTTAGTCTGTAGACCCGAGATCGTCATAGAGTCTTGTGAGATTCCCACTGTACTTTGATCTCCACCTTACCACGTCCATGAGGGCGTGCAAAACGGTGGTTTTTGGGTACAGTCCCGAGTCACATGGAGGCAATGAGCGATAAGAGGGGTTTCGTCTCTCCCGGTATTGGGGGTTGATGTTGCGCTGTGCTCGATTGGCTGTAACAGGGAAGTCCCTGGCCAGGGCTAATCAGAGATTTGCTGGTAAGTGTTACCAGTAGTTTCTCGACCTGTTATGAGCCTCACATCGGCACGACTTATCGGTTATTGGGGTCTGACGTTTACCACCCCTATACTTGATATGCGACATATCAGACGAACAGACCGGACTGTACGGTAAGTGTTACTGGTTGGATTCACAGGAGTGTGAGCGGGCTTGCTCGTCGATCTTCTGATCGCTCAATACCCGGGTGGTCGTTACGTTTAGCAGACCACTTGCGGCTTGTGGGTGCTTGATATGATCATCATCTGCTGCCGGCGTATTGACGAGTCTTTAGAGTCCTACACAGAGATTTCCTGGCTCAAGCGAAACGAAATAGGAGCGCATATGAGATGTGTGCGGGACCGAGAATAATGCGTGTATGTGATACCGTATTTCATTCTCGCGATGAATGTTTCGATTGGTTGTATGCGATATAACCTAGTTATCGAATCGAAGATTGATTCGATAAGTCGATACATTGTATACTAGTCGGTTATGTGCGACATGACCGGATCATTGAATCAAGTGTTGATTTAATGATTTAATGTATAATTATATATTTGATATATTACTTTGCATTAACTAGTATTGGTTCACTTTAAAAGGGTTTTCTCACTTGATGTGCACATTGTATATGTGATATATTTTTGTGTACACTTGATTGTATCATGTTTGATGATACATGTAAACTTGAGTTTGTGTAAAGATTAAAAAATGGTTATATGAATGGTTAGGGTTTTGTTTACTTATTCTTTTATTTATTTTGATTATTTATTTTGGAAAAGAAAATGGAAATGGTGACTTTCTTTGTTTCTGTCATGAAGCTTCATGAAGAGTTGAAAGCTTGACCATTTTTGTTTTCTTCCCTTAACCTAACCATTCACCTAACCCTAGTTTACTCTCTACACTTGACCATGGTTAGTATATGATAAGTATTGATATTATTTTCTTTTTTAAGGTGAGACTTATCATATTCTATCATCTTCTTCTTCTTCTCCTTCAAGAAGAAAACTTGCCACCATTAATGGCATCTTGAGAAAAAGAGTGAGAAATCCAATTCTAAAGTGAACCCACCTCCTATTTCTTCATCCTCTACCTCTTGGCAAGTAGTATAGGGTGTTTTCTTCACAAATTTCACAAATTGGTGAAGTTGGAGCTTGATCTTGAGTTGCCTCGACGTAGATCTTCTTCGGCATCGAAGTCCATAACCTAGTCCGCCCATTTCTCCGATGAAGCCGATGCTAGAGTCCGAGATCCGATATGGACATCGAGGGGACGTCTACGTGGAGCTAAGGAAGTGGAGAACCGGATCTACAAAGGTTGTAGCCTCTTTCTTTTAGTTAAGTTGTTAACTAGTTTCACTTTTCGCCTAAACTCTAGTCAACGAATCCGTATTAGGGTTTCTCGGCACTTGTAAAATTTTAAAATTGGCATGGTTGATGCCTTGTGAGACCTCATTAGTGTGCCTAGGAACCCTACAGTGGTATCAGAGCCTAGCTAGAGCCTTAGGTGAAGTGTAGATGACGTTTGAAATCCGAACGAACATCGAAACCCTAATCCAAAATGCTCTCTGGAAATTTTCTGAAAATTTGTATTTTTGTGAATTAAAAATATGCAGAAAAATCAGCAGGAGTTTATAAGAGTTACAGTGAAATTCGAGCGGCTAAGTCCATCAAACCGCCGCGGTTCTGCGGCATGAGCTTGCCTCATGCGGCGGTTCCGCGGCCGTACTGTCTCCTTGTTAAATGAATTTTACACAGTAATTCCTATTTTGCAGTGCTATATTTTCTGGGTATTTTTATTATGACTAAAGAGTTGAGTATTCTGGGGTTGTATTGGGAATCAAAGATTCGATCGGATTATCAAACTTTGTCTGTGTGTTTTTCCGGATAATTTTAGAATATGTTAAAAAGTTCGACCGGATGTAAATACCCAATCTTTCCCCTGCCGGGAAATTTCCAATTGTTGGACTTTTCCGTAGTTTAATGACGTTCTAAGTAGTGCAAGTAACGCGATGGTCCCTCTAGAAGACAACAAACCTTAACTCGATTATGTGACCGTCTTGAACTGCCCTTTGAACCTTAGGGTTTGGGGCAGTACGGCGTGCCACATGTGAGGCGTTGGCTTGACCCTTCTACGGCTGGACCATTGGTACTGAGGCATGAAGTGAATGTCTTTGAACTTATTTCATGTATTGAACGGTTTAGGGAAAACTTGGGTGTTCGAATGTTCGATCGGAAAGTTTAATGTTTTCTATTTATCCGGAATGGGATACAATAATTGGAATTCACAAACAGTTATGAGATAACTGAATGAATGTTATAAATCTAGCGGTTTAGTCTCACTTGATATTGAAAAGAGTTTTCGATGATGAGACTAAAATGTGGGGTTTATAATTGTTAGGCATGTGATGTCTAAGTATTTCATTTGATTAGGCATGCGATGTCTAAAGAGGTTGCGGATTCCAACTGCTGTAGTTTTACACTTTCTTTTCTATGACCGTAAGTGTAGTATGTAGTAGTATTGCCGATTTTCGTTGCTATACGTCGACGACAATCGGTGTATGCATACTTACTTACGTTGATGACATGTGATGTTATGTGTTGCTGGATATGTTATATTGGATCGTCGTGTTCGAATAGCCGGGGTTTTTTTATGTGAGATGAGTGTTTTTCATTTTCATTCATGTAAAAACTTGTATGTAATATTCTTTTATTGGGGCACTTCCAGGTTGCGGAAGATGTCACCGTTGATGTATATTATTTACTTTTCCGCATTAAGATAGACCCAAGGAGGGGAGCACAAGTAACCGGGTTCTAGGGTCCAGTGGGAGAACATCTCGAGGAGTCGAGTCCGGGTCTCCTAACCCTAGAATTGGTAGGGTTGCTTGCCACTCTCGTAGGGGTCTAGGGGTGTGGGATTGGCTATTCATCACGACCGTGGAATCCGTGTTTTATACTGGCTCGTATTAAAAACACGGACGTCCTAGTATATCCAATATTTCATATGATATTTTCTGCTGCGATATCTGTGATGAGATCATTTGATATGATCTGACGGATACAGTATATAGTATATATAATATATTATATAGACGTTACCTATGTTTTGCACCCGCACTAGCCCTGCCCTGCTCTGTCGTTAGTTACCTAACCTAACGGTGCACGAGGGGACATCGAGGCGAATGCGGATGGCATAAGTGTACGTCGTATTTATCTGTGATGTTTAGGTGACTTAAATGATGGGACTTCATTAATGTGATTAATGAAAGAAAAGAAACCTAAAAGATGTTGTAGAATCAAATTTTAAATAAAAAGGGTAGCTACAGTTTTGCTTTGCATAGTGGTATATATGATATACCCTGCACCTTATTCGATGAGGAAAGGGCCGAGATCCCTTCACCGGGAGTGACCCCTTTAGCATTAACTGGCAGATGCAACACACTCGGTTTGAGTTTTGATTGCTTCTATAGTTTCTGCTTTGCACAGTGATATATATGATATATCCCGCACCTCATTCGACGAGGAAAGGGCCGACGATCCCTTCACCGGGAGTGACCCCTTTAGCAAAACTAGAAAAGCCTCAAAATCACTCCATTTCAACACTTCACGATTCTACAACGATATCGAGTTCATTACGCAATAGGTTTTCAGAAAAACCTGTCGTAGCCCTCCGTCATTTCAGATAAATCCTACTTAATATTCGTGCTACGTTTGTTGGCCTGCGTCAAGGCGTAGTGTGCGGTAGCTAACTAGTATTTATTTGTTAATGCATGTGATGCAGATTGGATTAGGGTAGTCGTGCGACTTTGTTGGCCTGCGTCAAGGGTCGTACGGGTGGGTTTAATTCAATCAAGAAATGACGGGTTGAACTTGACTAGCGCACTATGGTTTGTTGGCCTGCGTCAAGGTCATAGGACGCTAGGGGCAAAATATTATCGGGAATTTCAAGTGTTGAAATTTGCAATGAGATTGCATACCTTCTATGAGATAGTTGGATCCCGATACCCACTGCGAGTAAGAGTTACTCCTGGGAGAGTTTTGCACATTACAATTAGCCGATCAAGTAGGTGTCTAGAAAGGTGTCAACGGGGTTACGCCTCTGGGAAAACGAGGTTTACTTTAATTAGGTCCGTGCGAAAGCACGGGGAACCTCCCTCAAAGTACCGACACTGGCCTGGCTGAAAGATTGATGAAGTTGTAGGGTGTAATTAATCCCGGCTAGTCTTTCCTTTTAGGGTTTGAAGGAAGACTTGATAAAAACCAGTGGGAGCCATCCTGATTAGATAAGATAATAACCAATCTGATCTTGCAAGAGCATACGCTAAAGTGTTTTCTTCTCTCTCTCTCCAGGTAGCGACCATGTCATGCCCGAATCAAGATAATAATATGGATGTATTGACCGAACCCGCATGTTATACTGTGCTGGGGAACGTTGGTTCCATTCTTTCTTATAAGAGTTATAGGACTGAACAGGACATAGGGGAATACCAGGATTCCCATGCCACCCAAATAAAGAAAGTACATGTTGATGCATTTTCTTCGGGTGTGTTCGTTACAGAGAACTGTTTCTCCATTTGCCCTACGTCCTGGGTATTAGATACCGGGTCAGGATCCCATATATGTAATCAGTTACATGGGCTTAGGAAAGGTAGAGAACTTGGAGAAGGTGATAAAGACATTAGAGTTGGAAATGGTGCAATTGTTGCAGCTAAGACTGTCGGGGAATATCACCTTGTATTACCAACTGGTAATACATTGGTTCTGAACAAATGCTATTACATGCCAAACCTGATATGCAACATTATATCAGTTTCTTTGTTGAGTAAAGAGGGATATAATTTTGTATTACAGGACAATGTTATGAACATTTTCCGTAACCAAAAGTTGGTTAGATCAGGCACGTTTTGCAATGGCATTTATGTTCTAAATCAATCAACAGTTCTGAGCATAACAAACACACACAAGAGGAAGAGTTCTGAACTGAACGAATCCTTCTTGTGGCATTGTAGACTGGGTCACATCAATGCGACACGACTAGCTAAGTTGCATAAGGATGGATATTTAAATCCGTTTGAATTTTCATCTTATGACACTTGCCAGTCATGTCTCAAAGGCAAGATGATCAAAACTCCGTTTACGGGACACGGAGAAAGAGTTTCCGAACTCTTGGGACTAATACATGGTGATGTATGCGGTCCCATGTCTACACATGCCAGGGATGGTTCTTCGTACTTCATTACATTCACTGACGATCTCTCTAGATTCGGATATGTGTTCCTAATGAAACACAAATCAGAAGCTTTTGAGAAATTTAGAGAATATAAACAAGAAGTCGAAAACCAAACCGGAAAAAGTATTAAAATCCTTCGATCTGATCGAGGAGGTGAATACTTGAGCAATGAATTCCTAGACTTCCTAAAAGAGAATGAGATTCTCTCTCAGCTGACTCCTCCATATACACCACAGCACAACGGTGTATCAGAACGGAGGAACCGCACCATATTAGATATGGTGCGCTCTATGATGAGCACAGCTGAGTTACCTATTTCCTTCTGGGGATATGCACTGGAAACAGCTGCAGACCTATTGAATATGGTTCCCACCAAATCCGTGCCAACCACTCCATATGAGATATGGAAAGGAAAGAGACCATGTCTTAATTATGTTAAGATATGGGGTTGTCCGGCATATGTAAAAACGCAAAATCCGGACAAACTCGAGGCAAGGTCTATTCTGTATAAGTTTATTGGATATCCCAAACATTCCCGCGGGTATATCTTCTACCACACCGAGGAACAAAAGGTGTTTGTTTCTCGACATGCCACCTTTTTAGAAAAGGAATTTCTTGAAAAAGAGATTAGTGGCAAGGAGGTAGAACTGGAAGAGGTTCCAGCAATACAGACTACGACAGAAGATTTGGTTGAACCAGAGGATTCAGTAGCTCCCAATGAACCTCAGTCTCTCCGCCGATCTAGTAGGGTTCCTCGCCAACCTGAGAGATACTACAGTTTTCTCATGGATGGTGGGAGCGAGGATTGCATCATGGAGGATGATGACCCAACTAGTTTCGAGCAGGCCATCACGAGTAAAGACTCAGTGAAATGGCTGGATGCAATGCGGTCCGAGATGGAATCCATGTACACCAACAAAGTATGGACTTTGGAAGTTGCTCCTGAAGGGGTAAAACCCATTGGGAGCAAGTGGATCTTCAAGAAAAAACTTGGTATAGATGGGAAAGTGGAGACTTTCAAAGCTAGACTTGTTGCAAAGGATTTTCGTCAAAAACCAGGTGTGGACTATGACGAAACCTTTTCTCCAGTGGCTATGCTTAAATCCATCCGGATCATGCTTTCCATGGATGCATATCATGACTACGAAATCTGGCAAATGGATGTTAAGACCGCCTTTCTAAACGGTGATTTAGAAGAGTGCGTGTACATGACTCAGCCAGAGGGCTTCGTAGACAGTGGGAGCAGCGGGAAGGTGTGCAAGCTGCTTAAATCCATTTATGGATTAAAGCAAGCATCGCGGAGCTGGAACATCTGCTTTGACGTCGTTATCAAAGAGTTTGATTTCGTCAAAAACCCAGATGAACCTTGTATCTACAAGAAGGTAGAAGAGAGAAAGGTTGTCTTCCTCGTATTGTACGTGGACGACATACTCTTGATAGGAAATGATATTCCTATGCTGCAATCAGTCAAGCTCTTCTTATCACAAAGATTCTCAATGAAAGATCTTGGTGATGCCTCCTGCATATTGGGAATTAGGATCTATAGAGATAGATCCAAACGGATATTGGGATTGTCCCAATCCAGGTACATTGACACCGTACTAAAGAGGTTTAGTATGGACGAATCCAAGCGTGGGAACTTGCCCACGATCTCTGGAGTCACTCTCTCCAAAGAGATGTCTCCCAAGACTGATTTGGAGAGAGCTCGCATGCAAGGGATACCCTATGCTTCGGCTGTAGGCTCTATCATGTACGCGATGCTATGTACCAGACCCGATGTAGCATACTCACTAAGTGTAGTGAGCAGGTATCAAGCTGATCCTGGAGAGAGTCACTGGACAGCTGTGAAGAGCATTCTCAAGTACTTGCGAAGGACTAAAGAGATGCTCTTGGTGTATGGTAACGGAGAACTCCAAGTGGAGTCCTTTACCGATTCGAGCTTCCAGAGTAATAAGGACGACTCTAAGTCGCAGTCGGGATTTGTCTTTACCCTTTACGGAGGGGCGGTTAGTTGGAAGAGTTCCAAGTAGGAAACCGTGGAAGACTCGACGATGGAGGCTGAATACATCGCTGCCAACGATGCTGCTAAAGAGGCTGTCTGGATCAAGAAGTTCATTACTGAAATTGGTGTGGTTCCATCCATTGAGCATCCAATACCTTTGTATTGCGATAACAATGGAGCGGTGGCTTTGGCCAAGGAACCCAGGTCCCATCAGCGATCCAGGCATATTCTGAGGCGGTATCACTTGATCCGGGAGATTGTTGATCGCCAGGAGATCGAGGTCAGGAGGAGAAAACTTGCCACCATTAATGGCATCTTGAGAAAAAGAGTGAGAAATCCAATTCTAAAGTAAACCCACCTCCTATTTCTTCATCCTCTACCTCTTGCCAAGTAGTATAGGGTGTTTTCTTCACAAGTTTCACAAATTGGTGAAGTTGGAGCTTGATCTTGAGTTGCCTCGACGTAGATCTTCTTCGGCATCGAAGTCGATAACCTATTCCGCCCATTTCTCCGATGAAGCCAATGCTAGAGTCCGAGATCCGATATGGACAGCGAGGGGATGTCTACGTGGAGCTAAGGAAGTGGAGAACCGGATCTACAATGGTTGTAGCCTCTTTCTTTTAGTTAAGTTGTTAACTAGTTTCACTTTTCGCCTAAACTCTAGTCAACGAATCCGTATTATGGTTTCTCGGCACTTGTAAAATTTTAAAATTGGCATGGTTGATGCCTTGTGAGACCTCATTAGTGTGCCTAGGAACCCTACAGAAGCTACCCTGCCGCTTCGTGATGAGGGCTTTAGATCCACGTCTTCATTGGGCAGGAAGCTACCCACGGTGGATGGGCCAAGCAGGAAGCTACCCGGCCGCCTCGTAATGAGGGTTTTGGATCCACACCTTTGTAGGGTAGGAAGCTACCCGTTGTGTATGGACCGAGCAGGAATCTACTCAGTGGCCTTTTGATGATGGCTTTGGATCCACACCTTTGTTGGGAAGGAAGCTACCTACGGTGGATGGGCCGAGCAAGAAGCTACCCGGCCGTCTCGTGATGAGGGTTTTGGATCTACGTCTTCATTGGGCATGAAGCTAGCCACTGTGGATAGGCTGAGCAAGAAGTTGCCCGGCGGCCTTATGATGAGGGCTTTGGATCCACACCTTTGTAGGGCAGGAAGCTACCCGTTGTGGATGGATCGAGCAGGAATCTGCTCGGTGGCCTCTTGAAGAGGGCTTTGGATCCACACCTTTGTAGGAAAGGAAGCTACCGTTGTGGATGGACCTAGCAGGAATCTCCTCGGTGGCCTTGCGATGAGGGCTTTGGATCCACACCTTTTAGGGCAGTAAGCTACCCGTTGTGGATGGACCGAGCAGGAATCTACTTGGTGGCCTCTTGATGAGGTCTTTGGATCCACACCTTTGTAGGACAGGAAGCTACCCGTTGTGGATGGACCGAGAAGGAATTTACTCGGTGGCCTCACGATGAGGGCTGATCCATATCTTCGTTGGGCAGGAAGCTACCTATTGTGGATAGGCCGAGCATGAAGCTGCCGGGTGGCCTCGTGATGAGGGCTTTGGATCCACAGTCTTGTTAGGCAGGAAGATACCCACTGTGGATAAGCCGAGCAGGAAGCTACCCAGCCGTTTCATGATGAGGGCTTTAGATCCACGTCTTCGTTGGGCAGGAAGCTACCCATGGTGGATGGGCTGAGCAGGAAGTTGCCCGGCAACCTTGTGATGAGGGCTTTGGATCCACACCTTTGTAGGGTGTAACGACTCTTTTTTATTATACAAAAAAATACTTCATGTTAATGTACAGAATGAAGTTTGCAAGCTTGAGTATACTTTAAATGTTGTTTTTATTTAAGAACAGCAAGAAATAACTTGTAACTCATTGTAAAGTCTTACACTTTTGTGACATAGTCCTGTGATCGAATCGCATTAGCCATATATATTTTTACTAATTTTTCTTTTAAACTTTTTGGAAGTCCAAAAGTTTACACGTGCAATACACGTAAAATGAAAAGTCACAGAAAATCAAATATGTGCAAATTAGAGTTAACACCAGCTAGGACACGTGGCAAGAATCCAAGCCCTCACCTCACACACGTGGCCGGCGAGATCGGCCAAATCCCCGGCGCCGACGGTCCCCCTGTGGGGAATAGCCCCCGTGTTTTTCCCACTAAACCCCTTGGCCTACCCCACTACCTCTGTTCTGTTTATTTTTCCTGCAATTATCCAGAGAATTAAAATTTAGCTTTAAACCCAATTTTTAATGCTTTTTAATTCTTTCTTCAATTCCAAAACCCTAATTTTACACTATAAATATAATCTCATACCCTAGCCTTTCTGAAATCTATTGCCAAAATTCTCAAAAAATTTCTAAGTCTAAGAAGAGTACAAGTGCAGTTAGCCCTAGGTCAAATTCCGGCGAAAATTCGGGACGTTTCCAGCGACCACGCGACTCTACGCGACTCCACGAAGGCTACTACCCTTATCCTCTACCTCCCCTCTCTTCTTTAAATTTGTAAGCCCCCATCTCCCTTCTTCTCTTTCTACCATAAAATTCTTCTTTTCAAAACTTGTCGGTAAGTGGAGTTATACCGATATTCGATTCTATAATCTTTAAAATTACAATTTCTTCGCAAGAATCACTTGTACTCATGTATATACCTCACTTGTAATCATTTAACTAATGTTTAGAACCCAATTTCACTATAAAACTCCATGTTAAATAACTTTAATTAAGCTTTTACGTTTTAATATCATGAAATTTACATACGACATCTTTTAATTATTTTGCTTAGCATACCTTTAGAAAACCTCACGAGATAATGACATACCTCTCACATACACACATTTTGATATAACACGATTCTCTTGAACAATATTTTTGTGGTAAAATACGTTTTTCATCAAAATACCTTAAACTATTAAAAACCCGAATTTCTTTAAATCGTGTTATTTATTTCTTTGCGATTATACCTCTACAATCCATTTTGGGGAACCCGATTTGGATGGCGCAGATTATCGCACATCCTCGGGACTAGTAGAGCGAGATGCGGACCTTCTCAAGGAGCATACGATCTCGAAAGAATTTCAATACGATTTTTAAGAAAAACGAGATTTTCTACTTAATAAATAAAATTAATTTTTAATAATTATATTAATATTATCAAATTATATATTTTTAATATATAATAAAATTCCATGTTTTCTAGAAAATAAAAGAATTACAAGTTTCATGAAAATACCATCAAGAATCAATACAAGTCAAACTTTACACTAAAATATCTTGAACTATTCAAATTTCACTAATATACTTCATTCTTTAAAAATTTACATCCATGAAAACCTAAATAACATAAATAAATACTTGAGATTTATTTTGAAAGTATACTAAAAATATTTTTTCATAAAACCCCCTCAAGTTATATAAAATTAAATTAAGGACCCCAGTAAATATAGGTTTAAGTGGGACCAATTCTCTTGAGCCTCAGGGAGCCGGAGAAAATGTGTGCTTGTCTATTTAAAGTAGAAAACTAAAATGGAGTTATCAATGGTAATTGTCTTGGAAAAAGACACAAATCTTGCCGTCCATATGCAGCAGTTACCGATAATTCCCAAACCTAATTCAAGATCCAATTCTGTTTAATGTGTCTGACTCAAGTCTGAGTCTAAATCAATTTAAACACAATACAAATATGAATCCAAGTATGTTAGTTGTATGTATGCCCTAGAGGCCAGTATTGTACAGATGATGTATATTATATTGGATGCTTGGTCATATATAGAGAGGACTTTCTTGCTCGATATGATAGTATGCTATCTGGTTGCTCTTTACTTTAACATATATACTTGTCTCTTTATACTGTCTTATAGCTACATGTTGGTAAAGCCCTTAGGATGTGTACTTGACTACCTGGACTATGATGCGGATCATACTAGTGGGGACATGGTAGTCCATAAGTACATCCTTCAAGGTCCCTAGTCGAGGGTGTATCGAGATGGGGCATCGATATACCAGTGTAGACTAGCATATACGCTTCTCGACCCATGAGATGGGCGATGGATGATCCCATATCCATTGGTGTTTGACATCAGAGATGGTATACGGATGCTCAGTAGAGACTGGGTACACTGGACGGACTCGCCGAGAACTCCCAGATGGTATTATACCTCACGTCAGATGGCAGTCCTCTGGTGACACTTGTGCAGGTTAGTCTGTAGACCCGAGATCGTCATAGATTCTTGTGTGATTCCCACTGTGCTTTGATTTCCACCTTACCGAGTCCATGAGGGCGTGCAAAACGGTGGTTTTTGGGTACAGTCCCGAGTCACATGGAGGCAATGAGCGATAGGAGGGGTTTCGTCTCTCCCGGTATTGGGGGTTGATGTTGCGCTGTACTCGATTGGCCGTAACAGGGAAGTCCCTGGCCAGGGATGATTAGAGATTTACTGGTAAGTGTTACCAGTAGTTTCTTGACCCGTTATGAGCCTTAAATCGGCACGACTTATCGGTTATTGGGGTCTGATGTTTACCACCCCTAGACTTGATATGCGACATATCAGACGAGGAGACCGGACTGTATGGGAAGTGTTACCGGTAGGCTTTTACAGGAGTTAGAGCGGGCTTGCTTGCTGATCTTCTGATCGCTCAATACCCGGGTAGCCGTTACGTCCAGCTAGTACCGCTGACGGCTTGTGGGTGCTTGATGTGATCATTACCTACTGCCGGCGTATTGACGAATCTTTAGAGTCCTACATAGAGGTTATACTGGTTCAGGCAAAACGAAATATGAGCGCATATATGATATGTGCGAGATCGAGAATAATGCGTGTATGTGATACCGTATTCTATTCTTATGACTTTTTGTATCGGTCGGTTATATATGAAATAGCCGGGTTATCGAATCAAGTGTTGATTCGATAAGTCAATATATTGGGTGTTAGTTGGTTATATGTGATATGACCAGATTATTAAGTCAAGTATTGATTTAATAATTTATTGTATAATTTTATATTTGATATACTAGTTTACATTAACTAACACTTGTTCTCTTTAGGTATTTTCTCATATGTACACTTGAATATATATATGTGATATATATATTAAAAGTGTTTTCTTTTTATCATGGTTGATGATACACTATACATGGATGTGCAAGACATACACCATACTATTTTAGATGGTGGTTAATATTTATTTAAAGTAATTACAAATTAGTGATACTTAGGTCATAAGCATGAAGCTTGTAGAAGCTTACGGATGCTTTGACAAAGTCCACTTAATTTGTTTTACTTTAGATTTTTATTAACCTAACCATTTTGAATTAGCTATGGTTATGGCTCTATAAGAGTTAGTATATGATACTCACTCACCATGGTTAGCCCTCTCACTTGATCATTATCCTCATCTCTTTCTTTTCTTCTTCTTCTTCTTCTTCATTGTTAAGAAAGAAAAAGCTTGCTAGGGTTTGATCAAAAGTAAAAACTAAATTGAGAAATAAAAATCCAAAGAGAACTCACTTCCTATTTCTCCATCCTCTACTAGACTAGCACTTTAGTATAGGGTGTTTGCTTCACTAATTCTCAAATTAGTGAAGTAGTAGCTTGAGTCGGAATTCCCTCGACGTAGATCATCTTCGGCCTCGGAGACTTCAAGCAAGGTCGCATCTTTCGTCTCGTGAAGCCATGCAAGATCCCGGGAGAACCTTGATCGCAGCGAAGGGACTTCAACCAGGAGCTATAGAAGTGAAGGACCGATCTACAAAGGTTGTATATCGTGATCCCTTAGAAGTAAAGTTGTTTACTTACTATTAGTTTCGCCTAAACTTTAGTATACGATCTTGCTTAGGGTTGTTCGGCACATAAAAATTTAATTTTGGCATGGTCGATGCCTTGTAGAGCATTGTTAGTGTGCCTAGTAACCCTACAAAGTCAACATGAATCTAAACATGAATACTTGAACATGAATACTAGAACAATATCAAACATGAAACATAACTTAACTTGACCGAACCATGGCTATATTTTCAACTTGACTACATGACTACCGTTTACATCCTGAATCAGTTTACATGAACAACTTATACCATGGTCTCGGCAAGTCTGATAACTGCTAATCAATACAATCAATACAATATACATTACAGGGTTTTAACGGGGTAGATTCGTACGGAATGCGTTAAAAGTGGCACGATGATGGTCATTAAAAGACACCTACATGAACATCCTGCGCCGTTATCCCCTGGGTTTTGATAGGACCTTGTACTTACATGTTACCTTAGTCCACGGAGCAAGTTGGACTCCTCTCGTATACACTGATACATTATGTACCAAGCTACAAACAACTACGTCAGCATAATAAATATATACTTTACCTATTCTATTCTCTCTACTTATCTATTACATTCTATCTTTTGGCACTTACCGAGCGCTAGTTCGCTGACGACATTCCTGTCTCTTCTTTAGAATGTTGTCAGGATGATCCGACTCTCAGGAGATCGAGCCCAGCTAGGACGACTTAGGGCAGTTTACAGAGGAGGCAGACTTTTAGGCCTTACTTGTACTATTTTCTTTTCAGTTCATATGCTATTGTTTATGCATTGCTTTCTATCATTGTACTTTACTTTTCAGTTGTATGTAAAGAATGATTATCAATAAAAAGTTGTTTGATTACATCTCTTGTCATTCTTGTGCTTTACATTTATATTGCTTATTTACGCTTAACGTGTTTACTTCTGAGTAAATACGTCGCGGCCCGCCACGTCTCCTTCCCCGTACACTTGGAAGAGGGGCGTGACATGTTTTGTTGGTAGCCCATGCATATCAGTTCTGCATGGAAACCTAAGCAATATATTACAAGAATGATAAGAATCAACAACTATACATTGTTTACATTTTAATTCCTTAAATCTATCCTAACCCTAATTTTTCTCTCAAGGTTATGGATTCTCCCAACAACACGAGTACGAACGTGAATGGAAACACTCCACATCCTTTACCACCACCACCTACTGTAGCAGCTCCTATCAATGAGCAGACAGTATTGCTTGAGGCAATCAAGAGCCTCTTGGAGGGTCAGCACCAGCAGACTACTATTCTCTTACACCGCCCTGAGACCGAGGCACCCGGAGTGAAGCAATTCCGAGCATTGCACCCTAAGAACTTTTCTGGGAAAGAGCGCCCCTAGAGGCAAAGGAATGAGCTCAGTCTATTGAATATGACCTGGCAGCAGCACAAGTGCCAGAGATTTCTTGGACGAGAGTTGCAACTAACTGACAACGTCAGAGTATGGTGGAGGGCCGAAGAAAGCCGACTCACCCAGTCGATTGAATGGAAGGCATTTCACGACATGTTCGACGCGAAATATTTTCCCGAGAATGTCCGTTTTGACATGGAGCAGCAATTCATCCACCTGCAACAAGGTTCAATGTGGAATAAAATAGTGGATGAATACGATGCTGAGTTCACCATGCTTAGCAGGTAAGATATGTCTCAATATTCAATTTCCTAATATCACATATTACACTGCTAACACAAGGTCGTAACAGGTTCGCGGCACACCTCATCCCGACTGCTGAGATCCGGGCAAGAAGATTTCAGTAAGGGTTGAACCGGAGATCCAAGCTGCTCTAGCTACAGAGGATTTCCCAACCCACGATCTTGCTCTGAAGGCTGCCCGAAGATATGAGGCAGTTGTAAAGAAGAAAGGTAGACCTCAGACTGCCAATGTGAAGCGCCCTGCTACTCAGATGGTAGGAGGAGCCTCTTCCAGGCCACCTTTTGAACCCAGGAGACCGGGAGTACCATTTAACCGGCCCAGTCTATACTTTTGCTTCTATTGCAAAAGAAATGGACACCTGGCGAAGGACTGCAGGTGTGCTAACCGCCTATGCTTAGTTTGTGGTGCATCCACTCACGCCATTGGAGATTGTCCCCATCATCTCACCCCCAGCTCCTACACCCCGACCAACACCCACCTTTCCGCAGCGGCCAGCTATCCAGGCCTGCACCTCGTCTTTCTCTCCCAGCTCCACCTCCTCGTGGACTTCCTGCACAGCCTACTCGTCAGTTCCATCAGGCACAGAGGAACATGCCTCAAGGACAGAGGAACGGACAGAAGAATGTGCCTCCGGCAAGGATGAATGTACTTAGGCGTCGGGCTTTCACAATGACTGTGGAAGAAACTGAAGCCACTGGCCAAGTCATCACTGGTAACTTCCAATCTTTCAAACCTTTTCAATCCTTATATACATCAATATATTTTTCTTTTCCTATACCTAAACATATCCCACAACTTAGGTACAATCTTAGTAGCCTCCCTACCTGCTTTAGCACTCTTCAACACTGGAGCATCACATTGATTTATGTCGCAACGGTTCGTCCGAACTGATGAGATTCTAGTTAAACCGCCCGTATCCAGCTAGAATGCCAGTTCAGGTAACGACGTTCTAAAGGCAACTCTGGGATACGATCTGTGTCCAGTGGTCGTCTGCAGCAGAGAATTTTATGCGGACTTCAAAGTGCTGGATATACTGAACTTCGACGTAGTCTTGGGAATGTACTGGCTAGGAACTTTCTTTGCTACCATCGACTGTCGTTAAAGGAGGGTGGTGTTCGAGATACCAGATTATCCGGTATTTTATTTCAAGAGTGGAGACCGTACCCTGAAACCTAGCACCTATAAGGCTAAACCAAGGAAGGTAGTGATTGCAACAATACAAGAGGAAGAAGATAAGCCAGAGATAGTTCAAGAGTTTGACGATATATTCCCTGAAGACATATCAGGTTTACCTCCTGATCGAGCTCTTGAATTCAGTATTGACTTAGTACCTGGTGCACAACCGGTGATCAAAGCACCATATTGCTTAAGTCCAGAAGGATTGAAAGTGATCCGTACTCAATTGGATGAACTTTTGAAGAAAGGATGGATTCGTCCTAGTACTTCAAGTTGGGGATCTCCAGTTTTGCTCATGAAGAAGAAAGAAGGTTCATACAGAATGTGTATAGACTACTGAGTTTTGAACGAAGTGACGATAAAGAACAAGTATCTACTACCGCGCATCGACGATCTGTTCGATCAGCTAAGTGGGTCTTGTGTTTTCTCAAAACTAGATCTTCGTTCAGGTCATCATCAGGTGAAGGTCAAAGAGTCTGATATTCTGAAGACGACATCCAGGACTCACTATGGTCATTATGAGTTTCTCGTGATGCTATTTGGAGTGACCAATGCACCAGCTATTTTCATGAATCTAATGAACCAGGTTTTCCGAGAGTATCTAAATAGATTGTTGTTATTTTCATAGACGACATCCTGGTGAATTCAAAGAATCAGAAAGAGCACGCTGAGCATTTGCAAATTGTCCTGGAGAAATTACGACAGTATCAACTTTATGCCAAGTACAACAAGTGCGAATTTTGGCTAGATCAAGTCGGATTTCTCAGACACATTGTTTCGGGCGAAGGAATCTCAGTAGATCCAGCTAAGCTATCAGCCATCAGCGAATGGCCGACACCAAAGACGGTGAAGGATATTCGAAGTTTCTTGGGATTAGCAGGATACTACCGAAGATTCATAGAAGGCTTTTCAAAGATTGAAATACCCCTGACCAAGCTCACACGTAAAGATGAAGCATTCGTGTGGTCAGAAGCATGTGAACAGGCATTTGTAGAACTCAAGTTAAGATTGACATCAACACCTATTCTCGTAATACCGGATCAATCTGGGGGTTTCGTTGTGCATTGCGATGCATCCGGTAAGGGATTAGGATGTTTTCTATACCAGCTGGAAATGTTGTAGCTTTTGCATCAAGACAGCTGAAGATTCATGAGCGCAACTATCCAACACATGACTTGGATTTGGCGGCCGTTATCTTTGCACTTAAGATTTGGCGCCATTATCTGCTTAGAGAGTGAGTGGACATATACACTGACCACAAGAGTTTGAAGTATATGTTTATTCAGAATGAGTTGAATATGCGGCAGAGAAGATGGATAGAACTTTTGGCGGACTTCGACATCAACCTACAATATCATCCAGGGAAGGTGAATGTAGTTCCTGATGCACTTAGTCGCTAGCCTCTATCAATGAATCTCACCGCACAATGGAAGCTTCAACAGGAATTGCACGGGATGGATCTAGAAGTGGTTATGCCAGGTAACACTTCGTATTTGATGAACTTACAAGTTCAGTCTACTGTCAATCAGATCAAAGCAGCTCAAGTAAATGATACCAAGTTGCAAAAGATCCGAGAACAAGTAGAAAGTGGACTGTGAACAGACTTCATCATCCACGAAGACAGATGTTTGAGATATGAAAGCGGCTTGTGTGTACCAGAAGGTTCTGTTCGGAAAGAGTTGATGAATGAAGCTCACAGCTCTCCTTACTCAGTACACCTTGGTGGTTCAAAAATGTACAAAAAATTACGGCAACATTACTGGTGGCATGGAATGAAGCGTGAAGTTGCCAGAAGCGTAGCTAAGTGCTTAGTGTGTCAGTAAGTAAAGGCTGAACATCACATAACTGCTGGTTTACTTCAACCGTTACCTATCCCGGAATGGAAATGGCAGCACATCACTATGGACTTCGTGACTACACTTCCTCGCACCACGAAAGGTAACAATGCGTTATGGATTATTGTGGATCGACTCACCAAGTCGGCTCACTTCATCCCATTTAGAGTTGGCCAATCTACCGAGACGTTAGCAAAGAAGTACATGGAGGTAAATCTGAATCTAAGTAAGATTTAGCACTTCATAATGTACTATTTCTGATACCTATGAACTCATACAGGAGATCGTGAGATTACATGGAGTACTGGTTTGCATCGTCTCCGATCGTGACACCAGATTCCGATCGCAGTTTTGGCAGAGTCTACAAGCTAGCCTGGGAACGAGTCTGAACTTCAGCACAGTTTATCATCCACAAACAAATGAATATTCTGAGCGGACAATTCAGATTCTAGAAGACATGCTACGAGCTTGTATGTTAGACTTCGGAGGATCGTAGGAAGATCACCTACATCTTGTGGAGTTTTCATACAACAACAGGTACTAGGTGAGTATTGGCATGGCACCTTTTGCAGCGCTCTATGGAAAGAAGTGTCGTTCACCACTAAGTTGAGACGGCATCAGAGATGGGGAACTCCTTGGACCAGAGATGATTGTAGCAACTGTGGACATAGTTCGCACGATCAAGGAAAGAATGCGTATAGCCCAAGGCAGACAGAAACACTGGGCTGATGCAAAGCGTCGATACCTGGAGTTCCAACTGGAAGATCATGTGTTTTTGAAGATCTCTCCAAACTGTAGAGTAATTCTCTTTGGCAACAGGGGTAAGCTTAGTCCGAGATATATTGGATCGTTCGTCATACTCGAACGAGTTGGAGAAGTGGCATATCGTTTGACACTACCACCATCATTGGAAGGAATGCACAACGTGTTCCACATATCTCAGCTTCGAAGATATGTGAGCGACCCTAGCCACATTCTTGATCACTCCGAGCTCACTGTACAGACATACCTATCCTGTGAGCAACAACCCATTGAGATCCTGGATAGAAAGATGAAGACACTACGGAACAAGGAAGTAAACTAGATCCGAGTGATGTCGAGAAAAGATTCACCAGGAGAATCAACATAGGAACGTGAGGATAACATGCGTGCAAGATACCCTTACTTGTTTGTAATTAGTCCTTATATAATTGTAAATTTCGATGACGAAATTTTTATAAGGAGGGTAGAATGTAACGACTCTGTTTTATTATACAAAAATATTTCAAGTTAATATACAGAATGGAGTTTGTAAGCTTGAGTATACTTTAAATGTTGTTTTTATTTAAGAACAACAAGAAATAACTTGTAGCTCATTGGTAAAGCCTCGCACTGCTGCGATATAACCTCTGTGTTCGAATCCCATCAGCCACATATATTTTTACTGATTTTTCTTTTAAACTTTTTGGAAGCCCAAAAATTTACACGTGCAATACACGTAAAATGAAAAGTCACAGAAAATCAAATATGTGCAAATTAGAGTTAACACTAGCTAGAACACGTGGCAAGAATCCAAGCCCTCACCTTACATACGTGGCCGATGAGATCGACCAAATCCCCGGCGTTGACGGTCCCCCCGTGGGGAATAGCCCCCGAGTTTTTCCCACTAAACCCCTTGGCCTACCTCACTACTCCTGTTCTGTTTATTTTTTTTGCAATTATCTAGAGAATTAAAATTTAGCTTTAAACCCAATTTTTAATGCTTTTTAATTCTTTGTTCAATTCTAAAACCCTAATTTCACACTATAAATACAAGCTCACACCCTAGCTCTCTTCATTCTGAAATATATTGCCAAAATTCTCAAAAAATTTCTAAGTCTAAGAAGAATACAAGAGGAGTTATCCCTAGGTAAAATTCCGGCGAGGATTCGAGACGTTTCCGGCGACCCCGCGACTCCATGAAAGCTACTACCCTCATCCTCTACCTTCCCTCTCTCCTTTAAACTTGTAAGTCCCATCTTCCATCTTCTCTTTCTACCATAAAATTCTTCTTTTCAAAACTTGTCGGTAAGTGGAGTTATACCGACATTCGATTCTATAGTCTTTAAAATTACAATTTCTTCTTAAGAATCATTTGTACTCATGTATATACCTTACTTGTAATCATTTAACTAATATTTAGAAACCAATTTCACTCAAAACTCCATGTTAAATAACTTTAATTAAGCTTTTACGTTTTAATACCATGAAGTTTACATACGACATCTTTTAATTATTTTGCTTAGCATACATTTAGAAAACCTGAGGTAATGACCTACCTCTCACATACACACATCTTGACATAGCACGATTCACTTGAACAATATTTTTGTGGTATAATACGACTTTTCATCAAAATATCTTAAACTATTAAAAACCCGGATTTCTTTAAATTGTGTTACTTATTTCTTTGTGATTATGCCTCTACAACCCATTTTGGGGAACCCGGTTTGGATGGTACGGATTATCGCACATTCTCAGGACTAGTAGAGCGAGATGCAGACCTCCTCACGGAGCATACGATCTCGAAAGAATTTTAAGAAAAACGAGATTTTCTACTTAATAAATAAAATTAATTTTAATAATTATATAAATGTTATCAAATTATATATTTTTAATATATAATAAAATTCCATGTTTTCTAGAAAATAAAAAAATTACAAGTTTCATAATAATACCATCAAGAATCAATACAAGTCAAAATTTACACTAAAATACCTTGAACTATTCAAGTTTCACTAATATACTTCATTCTTTAAAAATTTACATCCATGAAAACCTAAATAACATAAATAAATACTTGAGATTTATTTTGAAAGCATACTAAAAATATTTTTTCATAAAACCCCCTCAAATTATATAAAATTACATTAGGGACCCTAGTAAATATAGATTTAAGCGGGACCGATTCTCTTGAGCCTCAGGGAGCCGGAGAAAGTGGGTGCTTGTCTATTTAAGGTAGAAAACTAAAATGGAGTTATCAATGAGAATTGTTTTGAAAAAAAAACACAAATCCTGCCGTCCATGTGCAACAGTTACCCATAATTCCCAAACCTAATTCAGAATCCAATTCTGTTTAAAGTGTCTGACTTAAGTCTGGGTCTAAATCAATCTGAACCCAATATAAATATGAATCCAAGTCAACATGAATCTAAACATGAATACTTGAACATGAATACTGGAACAATATCAAACATGCAACATAACTTGACTTGACCAAACCATGACTATATCTTGAATTTGACTATATGACTACCGTTTACATCCTGAATCAGTTTACATGAACAACTTATACCATGGTCTCGGTAAGTATGATAACTACAAATCAATACAATCAATACAATATACACTACAGGGTTTTAACGGAGTAGATTGGTACGGAATGTGTTAAAAGTGGCACGATGATGGTCACTAAAAGACACCTACATGAACATCCTGTGTCGTTGTCCCGTGGGTTTTGATGGGGTCTTGTACTTATATGTTATCTTAGTCCACGGAGCAAGTTAGACTCCTCTCATCTACACTGATATATTCTGTACCAAGCTACAAACAACCACGTTAGCATAACAAATACATACTTTATATATTCTATTTTCTCTACCTATCTATTACATTCTATCTTTTGGGACTTACCGAGCACTAGTTCGCTGACGATATTCCCGTCTCTTCTTTCTTTGGAATGTTGTCAGGAGGACCCGAATCTCAGGAGATCGAACCCAGCCAGGACGACTTGGAGTAGTTTACAGAGGAGGCAGTCTTTTAGGCTTTACTTGTACTATTTTCTTTTCAGTTCATATGCTATTATTTAGGTATCGCTTTTTATCATTGTACTTTACTTTTCAATTGTATGTAAAGAATGATTATCAATAAAAAGTTGTTGTTTTATTGCATCTCTTGTCATTCTTGTGCTTTACATTTATATTGCTTATTTACGCTTAACGTGTTTACTTCTGAGTAAATACGTCACGCCCCACCACGTCTCTTTCCCCATACACTGGGAAGCGGGGCGTGACATAGGGTAGGAAGCTACCTGTTGTGGATGGACCGAGCAGGAATCTGCTCGGTGGCCTCTTGATGAGGGCTTCGGATCCACACCTTTGCAGGGCAGGAAGCTACCCGTTTATGGATGGACCGAGCAGGAATCTCCTTGGTGGCCTCACGATGAGAGCTTTGGATCCACACCTTTGTAGGGCAGGAAGCTACCCGTTGTGGATGGACTGAGCAGAAATCTACTCGGTGGCCTCTTGATGAGGGCTTTGGATCCACACCTTTGTAGGGCAGAAAGCTACACGCTGTGGATGGACCGAGCAGGAAACTGCTCGTCTGCCTCATGATGAGAGATTTAGATCCACATTTTCGTTGGGCAGGAAGCTACCCACTATGGATGGACCGAGCAGGAATCTGCCCTGTGGCCTCGCGATGAAGCCTTTAGTCGGTTGCCTATAGGCACATCCGAGCTTCGTTTACTTGAGTGAAGGGATGGTCTTTGATTGACGGACATGATATTATACGCCAGCCAGTTTAAACTCTCCTGAGTTGAATGACCGGATTCGGTGGGTGTCCTTGTTTCTCGGATTTGGGTCAGTCGATGATGACCATGATCTGCCCGACCATCAGCTCTCCAGCTTCAAGTTGATCGGCTTGCCCCCTATCTGCTTGACATTTTTCTCGTAGGTATTTTGCCAAGTGACCGGAGCGGATCAACTCCTCGATGTAATCGCGTAGCTGTTTACAATCCTCGGTCGGATGTCCTTGCGTCTGATGATAGGCATAATACGGGCCTCGGAGCCTGTAATAACCGATATCTGTTGTACGAGATATTTCTTTTTTTTAAACCTTCTTTTAATAATCCCCTAAGTATTTTTCCTGGACACCATACTTTTAATAAAATATTTTCCTAACCGATTATTTCTAAGTCATATTCTCAAAACCAACATCTTTTAACTTACTATTTTCCTATTTAATCTAAACCCTAACTCTAACTATTTTATACCCAAATCTTTTACCCAATTTCTAAACCCTATTCTTAAAAACCCCAAACCCTAATTAAAAGCCAGCCCATGAGCCTCACCTAACAAACCTGGCCCGACCTACCCCGGACCCGACCTGAACTACCCGAACCGACCTCCCCATCTCCCTCCTCTTCTTCCCCTCCTCTTTTCCCACCTTTCTCGTGTTGGCTATAGTGCCCTCAAGGCAATTATCATAGTCGCAGGTAGGTGATTATGATGATTGAGAGAGGACTTATACCTGTAGAACAGTCTTACTCGAGATGATAATATGCTATTTGGTTTCTCTTTATCATCATGTACAACATTAGGTGGAATTACAGATCACTATTACATGTTGATAGAGCCCATAGGATTCTTGCTTGACTATCAGTATTATGATGGCGATCATATACGTGGGAGCTGGGTAGTTTATAAGCACATCCTTAAATGTCTCTAGTCATGGGAGTTTCGAGGCTGGGCATCGATACTCTAGAGTAGACTAGTGTATACTGATCGAGACCCCGACGAGGGGCGGTGGCCGGTCTCACAAGCCATTGGTGTCAGTTTGTTCACCTAAGATGTATACAGGTGATTATTAGGTTATGAGTATATCGGACGGACTCGTCGGGAACATGCTAGGTGGTATTATACCTATTGTCAGATAGCAGTTCCCAGGTGACATGTGTACATGTTAGTCTATCGACCTGAGATCGTCATTTATCTCATGTGAGTTCCCACTGTACTTTGATTACTACCCTACCATGGCTCAAAGGAGTCGTGCAAACAGGTTTTAGTTGGGTACAGTCCCGAGCCACATGGAGGCAGTGAGCGGATCGTCAGGGGATTCGTCTCTCCCGGTATTGGGGGTTGATGTCGCATTGTGCATAAATGGCCATCACCAGAAATCCTTGGCCAAGGCAGTCAAGAATTACTGATTCGGATTAGTAGTTTCTCAGTAGGTGATGGGCTTCATACCGACACAAAATATCGCGTTATTAAGGGTCTGACTTTATCCACCCCTAGACTCGATATGCGTTATTCATAGACGAACAGACCGGACTGTACGGATATTGTCACTGTCAGGATCAGTAGGGATTTCAGGATGAGTTTTCTCGTCGGCCTCCCTTTCGCTAAATACCTGGGTAGCCGTTACATACTGCTAGTGCCGCTGACGTGCTTGTGGTTAAACCCACTATTAGCGTATTGACGAGTCTTTAGAGTCCCACACAGAGGGTTTCCCTGTTTCGGGCGAAACGATGTAGAGGTTGTATGGTTTTACGGCAGGGTTTGATCACATACGTATACTTGTGCACGGATGATGTTCGGACGGATAATACTAGTTGGCTTTGTTTTAAGCCGGAACTTAGTATTATATTGTTGGATTATTTTCGTCTCATTATATTTGTATTCTTCGGAATACGGATGCGGGTATGTATATACGGATGACGGGTATTCTTATAATTTCTTACAAGATTACTTTTAGAAGATTACACCTCATTATGATTTAGACCTTTTTGGATTAAAATGTTATTGAGGTGTAGGATGAGATGTGTTCAGTTGAAAATATTGCACTTTGGTATGATTATTTTCCTTACATTTTTTAAATATTTAAAGGTGTTTATTATAAATATAGAACATATTTGGATTTATCTGCAAAATACTATTTACCATATGTTTATATATTATAATTAATATTATGAAGGAAAATATAGGCATTTTATATTTATATAATATTTTGGTAATTGAAAATATGCATATCATATCAAATATTCTAATCACAATTCTTAAAAGATATAATATCATACAAATGGTTAGAATAATATTTCAAAATATATGCATAATATTTTAGTAATTAAAAGATGCATAGCATATCAAATATTCTTAATCATGTTTCTTAAAGATTTATTACCATATAAAGTGATTAACATATTAAATATTCTTAATCAGTTTCTTAAAGATGTATTACCATATAAAGTAATTAAGATACTCTCTTTAATTTAATAAATATTACTAACATTATTTATGGAGATTTTGTGCAGATTTAGCTCAGGTCAAGAGATCAAGATATTCAAAATGACAGGATAAAAAATCTGCCAATAAACTCATAAGATCTGAAAACATGGAAAATGGATCTTTATTGCAAGTCTAAACCCATGAGATCTACGATTTCTAATTTGAAGGCTATATAAAGGACTGATGGCTAAAATTAAAACTCATCACCTTTACCACAAAGCAAATCACCGTAAAAGAACAAGTGATCCACGACAGGTCCACGATTCAACGTGATAGGACGACGTGAAAATCGACGGAGTATCTACTTCCTACGAGGCAGAGATCGAGAGCAACTTCTTCCTCTTGTAATCTAAATTCGTACGATTTGTACTTGTGAAGTTGATTAATAAAGGTAGATCATTTTGTTTAATTATTTATTTTCTGTATTATTTCTGCATTATGATTTCTTTAACTATCATTTTTTCTTCTATTCCCAACATGCGCGAGTAATTCTCCGCTTGTTAGGGTTCGTAGGATTAAGCTAGATCAATGGATGATTAAAATCTTTTAACACTTTTTACGTCCTATAAAGTTTATAAAATTTATCAAAAAAATTGTTAACATCCTAATCGGACACGCTATCAATTCATTCGTAGTCACGACCGTGATTTGAGATTAGATTAACAATTATTTTGGTAAAAGCAAGACATGAACGGTGATCCATGTAAAGATAGGGGTTAAGAGTGGGAACCCTATTCCCTCCGAAAACCCTAAATCTACATGCATCACCGTCGATCTAGTTTTAAATCTATTAAAAGATAAAATGAGTAATTTTTAATTAATCATCCATGACTACTTAATCTTAACGAACCCTACAAGCATTTTTCTTATATAATTTACATCCATAATTAATTTAGATCTTAAATAAACTATTCTCCTTTCTTCTTTTATTTTATTCAACTCGTCTAAACTAAGATTAAAAGTTCCACGCATCCCTGTGGACGACCCGTACTCATCTCGGCTAGCTACAAGCAACACCGTTATTGATTGTGGTTATTCTACAAACACTTTTTCACATCAATCAAATGGCGCCGTTGCCGGGGATACGTGCGTAATTTTCTTTTCTTACTATTCATGTTGAAATTCGATCTAAATCATAAAATAAACAAAACTGCAAATTGTGTATTTAACGATTATTGTGTGAATTTTGCAAGGAGATATGGAGTCACGGATTTGAAGAAACAGAGATTCAGAGAACTCATAAAGATCCAGAGGTACAAGGGAGGTCACGTAGAAAAAATCTTTAAAAGATCCTTCAGATTGGCGGCGGAAACGCGACACAAAGAGCAAATTGGCGGCGGATCCGCGGTTCATTTGGGGATCTACGGCTGCACACTTCTTTGGTATCTTTTCTATATCTTTCTCTCTCCTCTGAAAAATCCAATAATATATTTTCTGCAGGATTCTTTGCAAAATATCGCCGCTCAAAAATCTTTTTGCAAGTTTTGTTTTGTGGTTTGTTTTTGCATATTTTAATATGGACTTTAAGGGGCAAGAACAAAATTCAGATTAGGTGGGGATTTTATCACCCTTCCTAGGCCCCGCAAATCACAAAACGAGCATATGCATGAACCCTACATTAATTTAAAAAATATCTAGATAAGACTCTAAGGACTGTCGCGCTCAATAAGGACAGAGGAAGGTCGTGAGTAATCTAACTTTTGTGGTGCCTAGGCAAGTGTGTCTAAGGAAAGTGGTTATTTAATTAGGCCCGCTATTTTCGGTGATTCGTATAGTGGATACCTCCCACTTACCTGGCACTTACCTGTCCATAAGAGTAGTAAAGAGGTGGTAGAGGATTGATCCTGCGGCTTGTCATTTGGAAGTCTAGGAGAGGTCTACAGACTTGACCTAGGCGACCTTAGTTCTAGGGTTGTTTGTGCATTTTTGTGTGATTTGTTTCAAGTCCCACTTTTTCAAAAACAAACCAATTTTTAAATAACACATACGCTGCGACTTGTACTAAACCGGCTTAGCACATGCTCAACTGGACACAGGATTCTAGTGCCCGTCTTGTCCTCGTTTCGGCTATCGACTCCGAAGTCGGTGCTTCTTCATCTTCTTTTTTCCTTCCACCCACAACATCTTCCGAAATGGACGGATCTCCATCGGGATTGAACGATACCACTCTGCCACCACCCACAGGTGTGCAGAACCCACCGCGCATCTCTCTCCAAGAGAGATGCTATCCTATACGTGGTCCCCTTTCTACTTGTCTATCCATTCTACCAACCAACGGGGATAATTTTGAAATTAAACCCCACTTCATCAACCTGTTACCTAAATTTCATGGGCTCGAGTCTGAAGATGCGTACGTTTTTATCACCAAATTCGAAAACGTATGCACAATGATGGGTACATCACAACTTTCAGTGGATGCTATGCGCTTGCGTCTTCTCCCATTCATTTTGTGCGACTTGGAAGAAAAATGGCTTTATAATACTGCTGCACACTCTATTACCAATTGGGATGAATTTATGATAGCATTCCTTAAGAAATTTTACCCAAATCATAAGACCGCCCGTGTTCGGAGCGAAATCAACCAGTTTACCCAGCTTCCCAATGAACCATTTTCGAAGTGCTTTGAACGGTTCAAGGATCTGCTTGTCCAATGTCCTCATCATGGAATACATAGATGGGATCTGTGCCGAGTTATATATGAGGGCATTAATCCAGCAACAAAGCAGATACTTGAAACCATGTGTCAATGTAATTTCATCTCCAAAGACGATGGTGAACCCTGGAAATACCTAGAAGATCTTGCTGAAAACACTTTGCAATGGGAAAGTGTTAGACCACCTTCATCTAGGGGAGGTATCTATCAGCTCGATATTTCCATCGCAGTAAAATCCGAAATGGCAGCGATACAAAAGAAACTCGACGCTATAGAGAGCAAATTCTCATCAGTCTCCCTAATCCAGGTTTTGCTTCCCAAAACCATATGTGGTTGCTGTTCCGACCTATCACATTTGACGGAAGAATGTCTTATGAATGCACCGTTTCAAGGTCAAGAACACACCAATGTTACTTTTCAGCAGCGACCTAGAAACGATCCTTATTCTTCCATATACAACCAGGGGTGGAGGAATCATCCTAACTTTTCTTAGAACCAAAACCAAACTAAAAATCAAAACCAGTTCCAAAGCAATTATCAAAGACCTCCTCCACAGCAACAGCAACCACCACAACAGAGTCAGCACCCCTTTCAATCACAAAATTTTCAAAATCCGGTCAACAATTCCGTACCTTCTAACAATTCTTTCCAAACGACCGGTACCGATAACTCCTCTTCACTCGCACAAACTTTGGATTTGTTTATGAAACATTCCATCCAAATGTCGGCTGATATGAGTTCTTCTTTTGATACCATAAAAAAAGACCCCGCCTCCCACGGTGAGAGTATTAAATCAATAGAAGCCCAAATTGCACAGTTGAATGACGCGATGAGTGCAAGAGAAAAAGGGAAACTTCCATCTCAACCCCTACCGAATCCTGACCACTCACAAAATTATAATGTGAGTGTCGTTACTACGTTGAGATCGGGAAGAGTGCTGGATAACCGAGTGGGTGAACAAGTTGATGACCTTAGTGATACAATGATACCCCGGCTTCTACTTCTTCCCCTAATTCGTCTAGTCTCCCACCTACTTCCGAGCCTATTCTACATTTCCCACTAGGTTCGAATCCTCCGCCGAGTCCCCCTAAAATGATTCCCACTCCAATTTTGGGATCCATTCCATACCCACAATCTTCTCCAATATTGGACCCAACCCTTATTGATAAAGCACCTTATCCAAATAGGTTAAGGGGCAACAAACCAAGTCCACAAATGGAGAAGATTGTGGAAATTTTTAAGCAAGTTAACATAAACAATCCTCTCCTAGATGCTATTCAAAAAGTTCCGTCTTATACGAAAGTCCTAAAGGACTTGTGCACTAGAAAGAGAAAAGTTCAAGTACCTAAAAAAGTTTTCCTTGCGATTAATGTGAGCACTGCTTTTACACAACAACTACCCAAAAAACGAAAGGACCCTTAAAGTCCTACAATTTCTATTTCTATCGGGGGTAAAAATATCAATCGTGCTCTACTCGATTTAGGTGCTAGTGTTAACTTGCTTCCGTATTCTGTTTATGAGCAATTAGGGATCGGAGAGTTAAAACCTGCGCATTGCACTCTTCAGATGGCCGATCGATCTATCACCCAACCTAGGGGTGAGCTAGAGAATGTGTTGATCAAAGTCGGGGAATTTATATTTCCTGTAGACTTTATCTTTGTAGATACACAACCTGTAGCGAACCTACGAAACCAAATTCCGGTGATTTTAGGTCGACCTTTTCTTGCGACTTCAAACGCAATAATCAATTATCGAAACGGCTCTATGACTCTATCCTTCGAGAAGATGTCAACTGAGCTTAACATTTACAAGTTGGGAAGTGAACCCACCGAACCCTATGCTCATGTGTGTTCTGTCGAAACAATAGATTTCGACAGTAGCGAAATTGAAGAGCTTCACGATACTGATCTCGACTCCGCTATTACGTTGTTTTCCGGGTCAACATCTAACACTAAATATGAACCTTTTATGGAGTCCGAGTATCATCCCATTCTTTCTGATAAGATTATTATCCGGGATATCGATGAAAGTTTTGAAGAAATCTTCGCCGAAGAACTTGCATTTTTAGAAGATATGGGCATTGTGATGAATCAACTCCAACTCAAAGAAGTTGAACCGCCACATCTTCTTCTTATCAAGAATGAGAATGCGAGTAATCTGTCATCATTGTTTTGTCTCTACAAACCGAGACGTAAATATTTTCCATTACACCTCTTATCTCCTCCCTACTTCCTCACGTCAATAGGCGACATGTTCTTCTACCAACCTTGGTGCTTCATCAATAAATTTTTTGAATGGTTGGTGTTGACTTTTGGTCTTTGTAAGGCTTTACTTTGACCAATAACTTTAACCCCCTTCATAATTTTAAATTCTTAATATGATTTTACTCAAGTTTGGGGAGGAATATTTTGGCTTTTAAAAGAAATTTTTTACAAAATTACGAGCCAAAAATAAGTTTGGGGTAGAATTTCACTTTCATTATTTCTTGTCCCCTTTGATAACTTTTCCTCCCAAGTCTACAGATTTTGATATTTAAAAGATGACAACAGTGAGGACACTGCTGCAAATAGGTTTGAGGAGGTTTGTGCTTATTTACGCGTTACTTTGTATTATACTATATATAAACACAAAAATTTTTTGATAATGAAAGTTAGAAAGTGCAAATTTACATATGAAAGATATAAATAGTTGAGAAAAGAAAGAAAGTTAGATGTTTTCTTAAACAAAACTAGTAATAAGTAGTTATGAGCTGTTGTCCCAAGGGTTAGTAAGATGAAAGAAGTCACTAATCTGAGAATAAAAATAAGTCTGTAAAATAGTCCCTATTCTTGAGGCCAAATATCTGAATGTTGATATTCTACTATACGCACTTACACACATCTTGAAACTTGGGATAGTAGAGAATACCTTGAAATGCTCTTGTCTAAAATCCTTAGTATGAAGGAAAAAAAGTATAAGTGGTGAAGAAAGAAAAAAAAATGAACACTGGTTTTGTAATTGCTTAATACAGCATAAAAAAATATAGCGAGGGTGCTTTATCACCTAGTGCCTTAGACCAACTGGTTTGGGAGCCACTGCTAAGCCTTAGGTGTTGGGAAACGAGGAATTACGCCTAAATGCGCGAGCACATTTTGTAATCGGTTGGTTAGTATCTCAAGAAGTTTTAGCGGTCGCATGAAGAATTTGTGAGCAATTTTATTGAAAATATTCACCAATTGTAAAGTACTGTGGAAGATGGACAAGAGTATGATAGCTTGAATTGAATTCTCTAAGTGTAGGGATGTCCTTTACACACACTTAGGGGTATATGATCGATGTTTGGATAAATTATAGGGAGGAAGAATAAATGCGATGTTTTATTGAGAGATGATATAATTTCTAACATCTTTTCACGGCCATTAAGATATGGCTCATGGCAACCGAAAAGCTAGTATAGTTGGAAACTCTTATTTTCAAGTTCTTTCTTTATTAATTCATAACTTTGTATGTAACTTTCACCATATTCCTTTTATTATGGGATTTTGTGGGTGTAATCCGCTGAAAACCCTCAGGAGACAACACTCCTCCTACTATGGACACCTAGAGGTTTAACGGTTTGTTGCACGTGCTCAGTGCAATCGTGTTTGCCTACGAAAGTGCGCTACTTAGGTTTTTCTTTTTCTTTTTCTTCTTCTCTTGAATAACTAGTTTGCTCGGGACGATCAAAGTTAAGTTTGGGGGTATTTTTCAGTTGAAAATATTGCACTTTAGTATGATTATTTTCCTTACATTTCTTAAATATTTAAAGGTGTTGTTCAGTTGATTAAACTGCACTTTTAATATGACATTTTCCTTTCTATTTATATATAATAAAAGATGCTTATTATAATTATGACACACATAAGGGTTTATCCGTAAAAATACTATTTTCATGTGTTTATATATTATAATTAAAATTATGAAGGGAAATGTAAGCATATAATATTCATATAATATTTGGACTATTTTAATATGCTTAGTTTATTAAATATCTTTGATCAATTCTCTTAAAACTAAAATATCATGACAAATGGTTAAGATAATATTTTAATAACAACAAATTCTACTAATATCATTTATTGAGATAATTGTGCAGGAATTATATCATGACTGAAATCAATGAAATCCAAGTTGGCGAGATCAAATCCGCCGAAGATATTCAAGTAAATTGAAGAAACCAATTCTTGCAGAAATGTGGAGAATATTTTCAAAGTTTAGATATTCAAAAGATCACCATGTGACACCAGAAGAAGCCACATGAGAAATGATCCTAAGATCTTCTTAAATCACCGCGGATCCACGGCCGAACCCACACAATGGCCGCGTTTCTGCCACACATCTGAAGAGTTAGGATTCTGGTTAGGATCCTAACAACTAGTTACCATATTAGGAAACTAGGGTTCTGGCTCTGTGACTATAAATAAGGGCCGAGAGCCTCTTGGAAAAATCATCACACCGACGCGATCACGAAGTCCACGACGGCTCAAGAATCCTGGTTGATCATCAACAGTTTATCTACCTCCTTAGAAGGGATCGAGAAGCAAACTAGGATTTTGTAATCATTTTCTAAGGGAACAAAGTGTAATTGATCTTGTTAATTAATAAAGGTAGTTGTTTTCTTATTTTATTTCTTTGTAGTTTTTTTTATGATTTCCCTCTCTATCTTTTCCTTTCCCAACATGCGCGAGTAATTCTTTACTTGTTAGGGTTCATAGGATTAGGGTAGATTAATGGATAATGAAGATCCTTAAACTCTTTTTACATCCTATAAAGTTTATAAACTTTACCAAAAGAATAGTTAACATTCTAATTGGGCGCGCTATCAATTCATTTATAGTCATGACCACGATTATAGATTAGATTAACAATTGCTTTAGTAAAGGCTAGATGTTTACCCCAATCAGAGCAAAGCTCTGTTCAAATTCCGAGGCGGGAGATGAAGCAACGCTTCATCTTACCCCAATAAGATCAAAGCTCTGCTTGGAAAATTTAAACTTTAATAAATGAAGCAACACTTCAGATTCTTTGCGCTGTGCGCAACGCGCCACGTGTCAGGCGCAGATACATCAGCGCGGCGCCCAAGAAGGCGCGCCCAATCAGAGCAAAGCTCTATTAAAGGAAGCAACGCTTCAGTTGCGCGGGTGCTGCGCTGCGCGACACATGTCAGCGCAGATGCGCTAGCGCAGTTGCGCTGCGCTGTGCGCTGCGCGACACGTGTCAGCGCAGATGCGCTCGCGCAGTTGCGCTGCGCGACACATGTCAGCGCAGTTGCGCTCGCACAGATGCGCTGCGCGTTGCGCTGCGCGACACGTGTCAGCGTAGATGCGCTCGCGCAGTTGCGCTGCGCGACACGTGTCACGCGCTGGGGCATCTGCGCCAAACAGAAATAAAATTTCAAGAAATATTTTCTGTTCTTGTTAAAACAAGAAGATTTTCTTCTGCAAAGCAGAAGCCCTTGGATCAAAGATCCAACGGTGGGGAAAATTCCCCAAATCACTCAGAGAAAGATCTCTTTAACAAATTTAACTAATTTATGGGCACTATAAAAAGGACCCCAGACCTCAATTCAAAGGCATCAATATCTTTCTAAAAAAAGAAAGAAAGAAGAGAACTCTTGAGAACTCCTCAAGAACAACAAAAGGTAAAAACCTTTGAAAGAAGAGAAAATTCTCTTATAAACAGATCAGTAATCTAAAAACAAGATCATTGATCTTTAAACATAACTAACTAAATAAATAAATAAAATAAAAAAAAATAGTGCTTTGCACTTGTCATGAACCTTTGGTTCTCTGAGATAAGAAAAACAAGAAAAAAACTTATTTTTCTTTGATCTAAATTAGATCAAGAAATTAAATAGTGCTTTGCACTTCTGTTTTTGAATCTAAAAAATTCTTAGTGCTCTGCACTTACAAACTGCGCTAGAGCTTTGCTCTCTGGAATTGGCGCAACTCACTAAAGCGCGCCACGTGTCAGCAGCGCAACAGCGCAGTGCACTAGCGCAGCGCACTGCGCTATTGCGCGCCACGTGTCAGCAGCGCAACAGCGCAGCGCACTGTGCTATTGCGCTTGCGCTCACCAGAGCGTGACATGTGTCACCTTCATATAAGTTTGCGCTCATTACTTAGCACAAAGCGCCTGACAAATGCAATGCATTTCCTAAAAGGGCCGGACCCAAATCAAAAAGACCAAGCAGGCCAAAATAAATTGCAAAGCAATAAAAGGGCAGAGCCCAAATAAAATTGATGCTATGCATCATTTATAAAGGGCAGGGCCCAAAACAAATTGATGCTCTGCATCCTTTCTGGGCAAAGCCCAAATAAAAATAAAAAGAAATGCAATGCAAAAGCAAATAAAATGTAGAACATTTTCAACAGGATTTAGCCCAATTTTGGCCGTAAGTCCTTAAATTAAATTGAACTGAGCACAAATGCTCTCTCTCTCAAATCAATTTACCTCCGGTCCAAGGGTACATCTCTGAACTCCTCTGACACCCATCGTTGTAATCCTTCAACGACGTCAAAGAGGTGACGGGTCCCAACGACCACACATGGATATGGACTGCGGGGTCCTTAAACTCGTGGACCGAGACGTCCTTAAACTAATATTGGACCGAGACGTCCTTAAACTAATATTGGACCGAAACGTCCTTAAACTAATGTTGGACTGAAACGTCCTTAAACTAATGTCGGACCGAAACATCCCTAAACTAATGTCGGACCGAAACGTCCCTAAACTAATGTCGGACCGAAACGTCCCTAAACTAATATCGGACCGAAACGTCCCTAAACTAATGATGGACCACCATGTCCTTAAACTGGTATTTGACCACCATGTCCCTAAACTGGCACAATAGAGCCCAAATGCTCTTTTGTCGGATCTAAACGATCCCGTTAAGTCGATCTTTGTCCCAAACTGGACTAATATATCCTTAACAACCGTTTAAAGTTGATCTTAGCCTCAAATATGGCTAACGCATCTTTAAACCTTCAAACAGACTTTAGTCCCAAATTGGACTATAAATTCCCCTAATCAACTTTGGCTCAAGGGTACATCTCTGAACTCCTCTGACATTTGTCATTGTAATCCTTCAACGTCGTCAGAGAGGTGACGGGTCCCGACGACCATACATGCAATGTACAACTACGTCCCTAAACTGGAACAATAGAGCCCAAATGCTCTTTTGTCGGATCTAAACGATCCCGTTAAGTTGATCTTAGTCTCAAACAGGACTATCGTATCCTTAACGAATGTTTAAGTTGATCTTAGCCGCAACGCGACTAATGCATCCTTAAACTAAAAAAAAAACCCAAACCCAAATCTAAGTAAATACGGATTTGGACTAATCCACGTCCTACGGGCGACGGCATTACTCAGTCTCCGTATACAATCCACGAGCAACCACAAACAAAACAAACACACACGACACGAAGTGAAATTCTGGAGAAGGAGAAAGTTGTTACCGCAATGCGGTAGCGTAATTAACTGTAGGGGCTTGCGCCCGCAGGGAAGAGCGTCCCCATAATCAAAAACCCCTCACCCTGAGGGGGAATCTGACGAAGTCTGTTACATCGGCCGCATCCGTCTAAACCTCCGATATACGGCGCCATAAATCAACTTGGCATCTTCGGAGAGATAGACGGATAAAACCATATAGCATCTGCCCCGAATCTCAGGCGAGACGCAAAGTCTAGGCCGCCATTCGGAGGGGAACAGATTCTGGCGTGCCCAGTGGGACCTTTTCCTCTTTCCACTCCACACTTCGTGTGTCGTGTTCGCGAACAAATCGCGGTTTGCTATGGTTGCCTGTGGATTCGAGGTATTAAGATTTGGTGTCTTGCTCCGTGCAGAAAACAGAAGATCGATGGCTTCGAACTGCATCGCCTGCAGCAACAACTCTCGCTCCGTCATTACTGGAGGAGTGACTTATGGGCCCCAAGCGGCCTCCCTTTTCAAAATGCCGGTGGAGCAGGTGGCTCAAGCCACCACTAGACTATTTTTTGGGACCATGCTCCCACCAATGAGCTTCAATGCCCCAATGACATTGCAAGAAGCTCCAAAGAAGTCGGTTTTCGATCGACTTACCACTGCCGCGACCCCTCTCAATAGGTCGCCCAACTCCACTGCTTCAGGTTTTAATGGATTAGGCTAGAGCTCCATCGGGCCCATAAAGAAGCCTGCCATACCAGAAGGCGTTATCCCGAAGCGGATAGCCATCCCAGCTCCCGTTCTTGGAGAAGTCACCAAGGTTGCTTCCCATGTTCGGAAGCCCGCTTCTGACAGGTTGGCCATCCCCGTTCAACGGACGTCGATCTTTAAAAGGCCGGTACCAGCATATTCTGACCAACACAGGGGGCATGAGGAGGTCACCCCTATATCTGAAACAATTCCATCAGCACGACATGCTCGACGTCGCTACTGGCGTCGAGTGAGGAAGGCTGGGGGCAACTCCCCCTCTGGACTTACTCGTCCAACTCTAATGGTTGGGATCGATACTGCTGTTCCAACCAAGAACAGCTTTGAACCGCTCAACAAGGTGCGCAGAAACTCTCCTACTGCGATGTTGAAACGAACTCCTTCACCTTTGGAGAATACTCTAGAGAAGAAGCTAGAGCAGCCCCCTCAACGGCTGTCCTCTAAAATTTACAAAGTCTGGCGACAGGTCCAAGAGTCAGTGATCGATCAAGACTGCCTCCGGCGACAGAAAAAGATGAAGGTTCGGCGGGAGAAGGATTACTCTGTCAAACCACAAAAAGCAAAAGCTACTTGGGTGCCCACTACAATGGCTCCCTTAACTCCAGTCACTCAAAAAAGGAAGCCGCAAAAAGCCCCTGTGTCTTTGGCAAATCACAAAGACACTGAACACAAACTCCCCAAGTCTGGGGGCATGGTGGTGCACACTGTTTATATGGCTTCTGGAAAGGAGGAAAGCCGCACTTCTACGGGCCACCGACCGCTCACCCGATCCGTGACGAAAGCCCAGGAGCAGCAACAGAAGCTTCAGGAGATGATGACTGCAGTGGCCGCACTTACCGAGCCAAAAGAAACCCCAGAGGCATCATCAGAGCAGCGTCACGAACAAGAAACTGATGCTGACTTCTTACGCAGAGTCCTCGAAAAAAGGGACAAAGAAGCTGCAGAGCAAGCGGCTAACATAAAACAGATGGCGCTCCTTTTCCAAGATATGGTAGGGATGATGTTACAGCCGGACCCTCCTGCTGAAGATCCTCCGATCGTCCTTGAAGACGACAGGGGAGAAACGTCAAATCCTCCGCTGGCTCTATCAACAGCCAAGGAGGAGGTAATCTCCAAAGTTGACCTAGACGAATATATAGCTCAGCAGATCCGGGTTCATCAGGAGAATAAAGCGGCTGGGCAAATTGTTAGAACCGGACGACCGTATCCGAGCTGGTATGACCAAATCAATTACCCGCCAGGATATACGATCCCTAAATTCCACGTATATAAAGGGACAGGGAATCCGCATCAGCATGTCGCTCAATTCAGGGCCTTATGCGGCAATACTGGAGGCGATGACAAATTGTTGCTATGTCAATTCGTCGGCAGCTTAGCAGAAACAGCCTTTGAATGGTATTCGGAGTTACCTAACGACTCTGTCAAAACATTTGCAGAGATGGAACTGCTGTTTACACAGAGATTCGCGAGTGCTAGTGGACGCACCCCGATAACAGCACTGATTAATGCCAGGATAAGGTCAGGCGAAACATGGGTCCAATACGCAACACGATGGCGGAACCTATGGTCGAAATGCGAACAACGCATAGAAGAGGCACCTGCGGTAGGCATGTTTGTGGGCACTCTCGATCCGCAGGCGACCATCTCGCAATTCATGATGTTCTTCAGGCCGACCACCTTCCAGGCCTTGATCGACAAATTAGCCCAAATGGACCAGATGGGCCATAAACCGTCTCCTCCAAGACCCGATCCTCGAAATGAGAAAGGAAAAGCGATCATCGTCGCCAATGCTCAACAACAGTCAAGAAACTCAAAGCCGGTCATTCGCCAAAACAACGTGCGTCCACGCCCATCCCTCGAAGAGAGGCTAGGACGTCCTTACTCGTTTCCTCAGAATAAAACGAGAAGACTGTTTGAGCTGGCAGTGCGTAACAGACTCATCAATCTGCCGAGTCCAAAGCGTCTGTCGCAGCCAGGCGATCTTAGTAATCTCGATTATTGCCCTTACCACCAAATGGTAAGTCACCCGATTAAGGATTGTTTCGTCTTTAAAGGATGGATCGAAGATCAGTACCTACAAGGCAAGTTCGCGCTGTCGGAAAACTGGAAGGTGAACCCACCACAGCCGCATACTCCAAAGAAGACAAACACGCCAGGGGCAACTTGTCATGTGATCTCTCACTTATTGGCAGATAATAAAGAGGCTCCTTGCGCCGAGAAAATGAGGGCGGACCCTGAAACAGAAATTCTGCGGCCGTCAGACAAGTTGATCGATGCCTTCCTAAATGAAATTCGTCTGAAAGCAAAAGCCAATCAAGAGCATGAAATAGCCATACTGGAAAAAGCCAAGGCATTCCCGTCAAATCAAAAGCCATCCACTGCGGATAAAAACAAATTCAAGACGAGGAAAAGGTTCGCCAAAGCTATGTCAGTAGGAATGAAGCTACCGCCCTCTGAAGAAAATACTCTCGCTGAGGCAGAGATGCACCCTAACTTCTGTTTATATCATCAGAAGATCATACATCCTACCGAAGACTGCGAATCCTTTAACTGTTGGTGGCAAGGGTATGTCTCTCAAAAGCGACACTTCGAAAGGACAAAGTGTGAAGCTTGTGGACATCGAAAAAATGCGATAGATGAGCGCAAAAGAGCCGCCGCCAACTGTCATATAGCCGACTTCAAGGGATCACAAATTATCACCTTTGGAAGCGACTCTGACGAAGAAGCTACCCCCAACTCTTCCCTCGGGGAATCTATTTCAAAAATAAAGGAATTGAGAAGCTGCGAGAACGTTCAGCCGTGCAATCGCATGCTGCTCGGAAAAAATCTCGGCCCCGTAAACAAAGGATCGAACAAAAAGGATAAAGGAAAAAGAAAAACGGCCCTCGTCGCCAGCACTCAACAACAATCAGGTGACCCTAGGCCGGTTGCTCTCCAAAGCAACAAGCGGCAACCCCTCCAGGAAAAGTTGAAACATACTTACTCGTTTCCGCAAGATAAAACAAGGGGACTGTTCGAGCTGGCAGTGTGCGACAGACTCATCAATCTGTCGAGTACAAAATGTCCGTTGCGGCCAGACGATATTAATAATCCTAATTATTGCCCTTACTACCAAACGGTAGGTCATTTGATCGAGGATTGCTACGTCTTCAAGAACTGGGTTGAAAACCAATACCAACAGGGCAAGTTCGCGTTGTCCGAAATTTGGAAGGTGAACCCGCCACAACCGCATGCTCCGAAAAATATGGACATGCCGGGGGCATCATGCTCATTCATAGAGAAAGCCCAATGGACCACTACGTCCTAAAACTGCATAACGGACCGAAACGTCCTTAAACTAACAACGGACCGAGATGTCCTTAAACTAATGATGGACCGCAATGTCCTAAAACTTGCAAATGACCGAAATGTCTTTAAACTACTACCGCGGCATCCTTAGGCTGACGAGATAAAAAAAATATATCAAAAAAAAAACAAACGGTATGTCCATAAGCAAAAAGGGCACGGATGAAAACACGAAAGGGCTCCGTGAGTAAAAACAGCAGGGCTACCGGCGAGTGTTCGTGAAAATCCGAAAGGGCGCGACCTCGTAAAAAAATGTGTAGAAATAAAAAATAAAAAAAACGGTATGTCCATAAGCAAAATGGGCACGGATGAAAACCCGAAAGGGCTTCGTGAGTAAAAACAGCAGGGCTACCGGCGAGTGTTCGTGAAAATCCGAAAGGGCGCGACCTCGTAAAAAAAATGTGTAGAAATAAAAAAAAACGGTATGTCCATAAGCAAAATGGGCACGGATGAAAACCCGAAAGGGCTCCGTGAGTAAAAACAGCAGGGCTACCGGCGAGTGTTTGTGAAAACTCGAAAGGGCGCAGCCTTGTTAAAGAACACTTACAAGATCCTCTCGACCTTGTAAGGAGAAACCACCCGCGTGAGATCCTTACGACTCACAAGGGAGCAACACACTTAGGGATCCCCACGATTCCTAAGGAGAAAATACACTTGCGAGATCCTCACGACTCGTAAGGAGAACTTTCTTATGGGACCCTCACGGCCCATAAGATTTGAAAGTCTTAAGTTACAGAGACCTAAACCTGTGCTTAAGCAAACCCCTAAAAACTTCCAATATGGCCCTACAAGTGGTCCAATACTGGCTCTTGTATACAATCCACGGGTACGAATAAATATTTCCCTAACAAAGTCCCATCCGTGACTAGGGATATGCTTGTACGGCAAACAACACTTGTAAGTCCTCTTGACTTATAAGGAGAAAACTCTTTTGTAAGATCCTTACGACTTATAAGAGAACATGCACTTAGGAATCCTCACGATTCCCAAGGAGAAAACACACCTACAAGATCCTCACAACTTGTAGGGAGAAATACCTTTGTGAGACCCTTACGGCTCATGAAGTCAAAAGCCTTAGCCGACAGGACCCTTAACCCTGTTAACTAAGCCACCTTTTTTCAACATCGACAGAGGCAAATGATGATTCGCTCCTGGCAATATCTCAGTTGCAGCGATGCTGATGCCTAAACCGGTATCAAATTCCAAGCCCTTTCAAGGCAAATGATGATTCGCTCCTGGCAATATTCTAGTCGCAGCGATGCTGATGCCAAAATTGGTATCAGATCCCAAATCCCCTACTCGAAAAAAAAATCAGTGAGCCAAAAAAAATGCATACGAAATAGCCGAAATGATGGGGTAACTTGCAACAAAATCAGCAAGTAAAAATGTATGCATACAAAAACAGCCGAAATGATTGGGCAACTCGCAATAAAAAGCAACGAGTAAAAAGAAAAATAGCCGAAATGATTGGGCACCGCGAAAAATAGCCGAAATGATTGGGCAATCGCAATTTTCGCGATATGAAAAGCTGAAATGATAGAGCATCGCGGAAAGGAATAAAAAAAATATATATGTAATGAAATTTATGCCCTACAGGTGAGATCACATCGATCCCTATATATAATCCAGGGGAACAAACAAAGAGGGAACAATACCTTCCTAACAGGCTCCATCAGAAAGCGAAGCCAAATCTCGACGGTTCATAGAAAAGCTAGAGACAACCTCGATATTTGTCGCAATATTGCAGACACAATATCAACAAACGAAGCAAAAGAAGGTCCCTAGCTTCAGGGTCTCGACGTCAATATCGACAACTTAGAGATCACCAACAGCGTTTCTCCTCACTCCAACCAGATGCAGACGTGACGTCAACAACTGACCCCAGAGTCACAACGAAACGGAACCATGGCAAAGTCCCTAGTTCCAAATCTCAATGGCCACATCTACAGCCTGGAGACCAACAACGGTGTGCCTCCTCATTCCAACAAGACACAGATGTTACACCATCAAGTGGAGCGATGGCAAAATCCCAGCTCCACCTCAGCATTCATCTCGTTACAGCAGACGAGATGTCAACGACGACGTTCCTCCGCAGTCCAGCAGGATGCAGATGCAACGAAAGACCTCATGGTTGAAACAAAGCGGAGTGACGGCAAAATCCCAGCTCCACCTCAGCATTCGTCTCGATACAGCAGACGCAATGTCAACAATGGCGTTCCTTCGTGGTTCATCAGCATTCGGATACAATGCCGACAAAAGACCTCACGGTCAAAACAAAGCAGAGCGGCGGTAAAATCCCAGCTCCACCTTGACGTTCATCTCGACACAGCAGATGAAATGTCACCCCAGCGTTCTTCCCCTAGCAGGATTCGGACACACCAAAGCAAACGAAGCGAAGGCCACATTCCTAGCTTCAACGTCTATACGGTAACTCACATAAAACCGGAAAGACAATTGGAGATCATCTCGCACCAGCACAGAGTGGTCACCATCTTGACGTTCGTCTCGATACAGCAGACGAAATGTCAACCCCAGCGTTCTTCCTCCAACAGGATTTGGACACACCAAAGCAAACGAAGCGAAGGCCACATTCCTAGCTTCGACGTCTTGATGGTAACTTATATAAAACCGGAAAGACAATCGGAGATCATCTCGCACCAGCACAGAATGGTCACCACCTCGACGTCCGTCTCGATACAGCAGACGAGATGTCACCCTAACGTTCGTCTCGACACAGCATACGCAACGTTATTAAACGAATGGAGCCACGGCAAAATCCCTAGTTCCAAACCTCGACGGTTCACCAGCAACCTAGAGACAACCTCGACTTCCGTCTCGATACAGCAGACGAGATGTCACCCCAACGTTCGTCTCGATACAGCAGACGTAACGTCACCAAACAAACGGAGCCACGGCAAAATCCCTAGTTCCCACCGCAACATTCGTCTCGATACAGCAGACGCAATGCCAGCAAACGAAGCAAAGGCCAAATTCCTAGCTTCAGTGTCTTGACGGCAACTCATATAAAGCCCGAAAGACTATCGGAGATCATCCCACACCAGCGCGGAGTGATTATGACTCATCGGGGCTCTCCAAAATGAGCCTAACCTCAAGTAAAAAGCGGCATGGCAAATCCCTAGCGCTTGCTCTTCCGACGGTCAAACTGCCAAGGAGGATTGCCTGAAGACGTCTTGTCCAGCCCCCGAAGGGATCAGAGACACGGCAGTCGCAGGGCTACTCGAACAGCATGATTGCCTATCGAGAACTATATCAGCTTATGCGACGGTACAATGGCCAAAACCCTAAGTACCACCAACCTTAACGGGCTTCTGTCGTAAAGAGCAGAGGTTAAATGCGACGTTAAGATGTTCTTGCGAGAAACGTTCGATTCGTCTCGACTTGTGAAAAATTGTCGAGACGGCTCGACTCGTGAGATAAAGCCTTAGGCAGTGGGCATAAAAGAAGCCCGTTTCCTAAGCATTGGGACCCTGCCAGTTGGCCCAAAACGGCCTCTTGCATACCATCCATGGGTCTCACTCTCCAACGTCGAACTTCGACAAGGAGGGAAACAACCGCTTACAAGTCCTCTCAACTCGTAAGAGGGAAAAATTCTCTTGTAGGATCCTTACGACTTACAAGAGAAAACCACACTTAGGAATCCTCACGATTCCTAAGGAGAAAAACCCACCTGCGAGATCCTCTCGATCCGTAGGGAGAAAAGTCTCTATGAGACCCTCACGGCTCATAGAGTTGAAAAGTCTTAGGCAGCAGATCTGAACCTGCGGCCTAAGCCCTCGCTATCTCATGAAGAAATCAAGAAGCTTACTCTCTTACCTGCTAATTATGACGACATGCTGAGAAAGAGGAAAAGCAACAGAAAGAGCACCTGATTTACGTTTGATCAAGCGTTCAAGACGTATTCATTCATGCATGAGCAAAAAGACTCAGGACAAAAGATACATAATAAAGATAAGCTGGGATAAAAAAAATTTCCATTAATATTGCCCAAAATTCTTACAATCATAAAAAGCAATGGAAGAAAAATATTATTACAATGGAATAACCTCAGATCCGGGGCACGGATTGAGGAATTCAAAAGTAAGGCCATCCAGAGTTCTTCTGGCCTTTCTAATTATTCTTATGCGCAGCCTCTCGCGCTCCTCTGTGTCGATATCGTCGGCAAGCCCTTCCGGCCTTCGATAAGCAGCAACTATCGTCGTCTGCTGGAAGATTTGGTGTAGGATGTCAATGAGGCTGTCCCGCCGTTTCTTCGAGATCAGCCCCGTCAGGTACACTGAATGCACCTTGTCCTCGGCATCATCCAGCGCATTCAGTGGTAAGGCCTCGTGAAGACCCGGAAGTGCTCTCCATATTGCTCCCAGCACGACTTTCAAAAAAGTCGAACGACGGGGTAGCAGCCAACCACCGCTTGCGTTCAGACGACCCATGACCTCTGCACATTGAGCGTCTGTAAACTTCTGGTTTTGTTGACGACCCTGTGCGCGAATATCGTCATAGGTGATGAACTTGTGCAAACTGTATAGGTGCACCGCCATTATACCTGGAGGAAATACCACAAGAAGATTAGCGATAGAAGAAAAATAATATACATAGAGGGCTAAATTCCTAGAGAGCAAAGCTCTGTTCAGGGATTAAAACCCATGAACGAAAGTTTAATGAAACCCCAATGGGGATCTCTTTAGATCAAAAGATCTGTGAGAGCAAAGATCTTTGACTGAGATTAATTTAAATTAATTTGATTTATACCTAAAGTTTCTAACTTTGAAAATGAGCAAAACTCTGCTAGTGAAACCCCAATGGGGACCTCTTTAGATTAAAAGATCTATGAGAGCAAAGCTCTGCTGATTAAGATTAATTAAAATTAATTTAATATAAGAATCAATTTTACCTAAATTTTTTCTAAAAACTTTGAAAAGGAGAGCAAAGCTCTGGAGTTCTTGAAGGTAAGAGCAAGGCTCTGAAGTTTTTTTGAAAATAAAAATCTGAAAGATGATAAGCATCTGTGGGGGACCAAAGGTCCTATTTATAGGCATCAAGTGCCTCTTCGACTTCCAAAAGTTGTCACGACGGTTGGAATTCCGCCACCGTTGCGCTCACGTTTGGGGCCACGTAACCGCAACGGTAGGGGGCATTTGTTTACCCCAATCAGAGCAAAGCTCTGTTCAAATTCCGAGCGGGAGATGAAGCAACGCTTCATCTTACACCAATCAGAGCAAAGCTCTGCTTGGAAAATTTAAACTTTAATAAATGAAGCAACACTTTAGATTCTTTGCGCTGTACGCAACGCGCCACGTGTCAGGCGCAGATGCATCAGCGCGGCGCCCAAGAAGGCGCGCCCAATCAGAGCAAAGCTCTATTAAAGGAAACAACGCTTCAGTTGCGCGGGTGCTGCGCTGCGCGATACGTGTCAGCGCAGATGCGCTAGCACAGTTGCGCTGCGCTTTGCGCTGCGCGACACGTGTCAGCGCAGTTGCGCTGCGCTGTACGCTGCGCGACACGTGTCAGCGCAGATGCGCTCGCACAGTTGCGCTGCGCGACACTTGTCAGCGCAGATGCGCTCGCGCAGTTGCGCTGCGCGATGATTTATTGATTTAGCGTGCTTGCGCTTTCTAAAAGATAGATCAAAAATATTTGTAACCGCAATCAAGAACGGCGTCGCTTTGCAGCTAGCCGGTGAGTATGGGTCGGTCCACAGGGATGTTGTGAGTTTTCGATTCGCGCTAACGAGTTAATTCCGAAGGGTGTTCAGATTAATTATTAAATCTAAAAACCTAATTAACCTAGGGCAATTATCTAGATCTACTCTTGCTAGGGCTAGGTTTAGGGATGGTTTGGAAATGTAATTAAATCTCACCGCTTTCAATACCCGAATGAAGATCTATGAGGAGTTATGGTAATTATCAATAAAGTGGATTAGATCCGTTCGGGAAGGTGTTCCTTCCTCTAGGTTCTTGTCCTTCCTTTAGAGATCCTTACCCTAACCTCCATGGAAAACATCACACCCGGGCTTTTATACTACGGTATCACCGCTACCTTGAGAGATAGAGTGCCGTAGGGAGCGGTATGTGCATGTATGCATGGAGTCCTATTGTAAATATTTGGTGGGTAAGAAAGGGATGAGAGATCTCATCTCTCAAAATCCTTCCCAAAAGCTAAACCCTAAACAAGTTCCTAGGGCATGAAATTAAATCTACCTAGGGCAAGGAATTTAAATCTACACTAAGGCAAGAAATTAAATTACTTACAGATGCATCCCTCCAATCATCCATGCAGGGTTGTCAGATCTGAATTTCTGAATGGAGAAGAAACACCGATGCTCTCCAAAAGATTTCTAAATTTTATTCATTAAAAGGAAGCATAAGAAATTACAAGTTTTAGAGTTCTATTTATAGGAAATAGAAACCCTAGGTTACATTTTGATCTGCATGTCTACAATTAGAAAAATAGCCCTAGGTCAACTATTCAAAGCCGCAAATGAATTTTGGTAAAATAAAATCTTCCTTTTGTCTTCTTAAAAAGGAAGTATTGGGCCTTTCCTTTGTGGGCTCTTCTGTCTTTGGGCTTCCTGGGCTACTTAATTCTTTAATTCTTTCTTTAAAATAGCTTCTGTTCTCTTTCAGTGAATAATTGTGGTGGACTTTTAACCGTGGCTTCGAAATCTTGGACCTTGCATTGCCTTGTACTTTGTGAATTTTATCTTTGATGTAGGCTTGATCAAGAGTCTTCTGTTTGTTTGTCAAAAGTCCCTTTTTGTATCATCTTTTGTCTTTTTCACTGTTTTTGCTCCAAGAACCTGTAACCTGTAATATGTAGCAGACATGCATCAAAAGCACCTGTTTATTTATAAAACGAATAAGAATGGAGAATATAAAATGCAATATTATGATATGAACAAATACCCCCAAACTTATCTTTTGCTCGTCCTCGAGCAAACTTATTTTTATTCACTAAAATCCTAACCACACTTTCGCAGGGAAACGCGATTGCACTGAGCACGTGCAACAAGCCGTTAAACCTCTAGGTGTCCTTAGTAGGAGGAGTGTTGTCTCCTGAGGGTTTTCAGCGGATACTACCCACAAAATCCTATCAATTTGGCCCATTGACTTTTGTTTTTCAATTAGGTTTTCTAACTAAGAATTCTATTATCATCGACCCGCAAATTATCCACCCATATTCTTCACACTTCCTCTTTATTTAACTTAAGATTATATATGTTATGTAGACTTACTTAGCTTTCGACATCTCTTAAGTTTTCCGTTTAGGATTCCATCTCAACTTGGGAATTTCTATCAACTCTATTAAAGATATAAGTTCTATTCTTCATTCCTTTCTCTCCTCTAAACTCTAATCACATATCCCCACGTGTGTGTAAATATCGCCCCTACACTTGGAAATTCAAATCAAGCAATTGTACTCTCGTCCATTGTCCAAAGCACTTATTAATTGAATTTCGCTTACACATCCTTCATGCGACCGTTAATACTTCTTGAGGTACCAACAACCGATTACAAGATGCGTTAGCACTTTAAAGCGTACTTCCTAGTTTTGCAACACCCAAGGCTTTAGCAGTGACTCTCAAACCAGTTGGTCTAAGGCACTAGGTGATGAAGCACCCTCGCTAAATATTTTTCTATTTTTGCAGCCTTAAGTAATCACAAAAACCAGTGTCCAATTTTTTATTCTTTATTCACACTTATATATTTTTTTATTTTCATTGTACTAAGGACTTTAGACAAGAGCATTTCAAGGTCTCTTCTAGTATTCCAAGTTTCAAGGTGCGTGATTGTGCAAATTGTAGGGTATACATTTTAAGAATTTAGACTTAAGCTAGGAACTATTTTTCAAACTTATACTCTAATAAGAACATCAATACTCTTCCCTTGTTTTGACTTAGCCCAAGAAGTGAACCCAAAATTTTCCTATTTCTAAATAAACTACAAAGACATATACTTTCTACTGTTAAACTTTAAGGAAGGTTATTTTTAGGGTTTTTAATTCACTAAGTCTAAGATTTAGTTGTTCCTAGCCAGTTAACCTATTTATCAAACTCAAGTTAATTAGCCAAAATTGAATATAATAATTTTTTTGAATTTTTCAATTTTTATGGGTTTTCAAATAAGTATGCAAATGCAAAAATATGTACAAATGAATGCGAAGGAAAGAAGACGTACCGAGCATACCCCCAAACTTGAACTTGACAGTGTCCTCACTGTCATGCTAAACCAAGAGGGTCAAAACACCGGCACTCCCATGTTTATTTATTTACAATTTTTTTCTTTTGTTTTTTTTAATGTTTTGAAATTTTTTTTTAATATTTTTTATAGAAAAAGAAAACAAAAAATATATATACATATATACAACAAGGTTCCCCCCAAACTTAAGCTTGGCCTTACACAAGCCAAAGGTTAACACCAACCATTCAAAAATCTTATCGTGGAAATGGTATAGTTGGTGCAAGAAAATGAGAAGCACGCGAGATCGTGTGAAAAGAAGAATGGTAGAATATGGTCTCGGTGGGGGAGAAGAATGGCGAAAAGAAGAAGGAAGTAGAGTACGATATTGAGGGTGTAAATTGAGTGAATAAATTAGCGCAATATGTGATGACCGATATGTTATAAGTGATTGCACTAACCTATCAACCCGTCGGGAAATGGGGTCAAATCCCTTAAGATTCGCAAGAAAACATGGGTACGCCAAACTTGGTATAGGAGATGAAAGCGTAACGGTCATTTGTTTGGTCGGAACAATGGGAAAAACGAAAGGGGGTGAATTAGGGATAGTATCTTTCTCACCGTAGTAAACTGTTTCGAACTTGAAAGATTCCATTAATGGTTCGAAACTACTATAATCAACCGAGTCTGATGGCTCATCTGAAAATGTAAAGGACTCAAACTCGGGTGGTGAGTCATCAACATCGTCCGAAAAAGTGAAACACTCGTAGGAGTCATCATCTGTGAGAACAGTATCGGATTCAAAGGAAAATCTTTCAAGCTCACAGTCTTCAAGCGGGGTCGGAACGATGGGAAGGAGGGAGGGTGATATAACAGTCAAAGGTTCAGGAGGATGAATTGGAAAATCAGACACATCAAACAAAAATGGTTCAACCTCAATATTATCCTCAAGATTTAATTCATCAATGCCATTATCATCAAAATCTAGACGCATATGAGATTCGGGAGAAACATTTAATAACTCGGGATGATGATTTGAACATAAAATCTCAAGTAAATCGACAGGTTCATCATCCGAAATATTCCCGGCGTCTATATTCTCAATCAAGTGAAAATCAATTTCTTTAGACACCTCATCAAAAGCATGGATATCTATCGATTTAGGTTCTAGAGTGGAGGTGTAAAGATCGAAAGGATTAGGTGCGGTTTCACTCGAAAGGGGTTCCTCACAATCTGGCAAATCAAACACTACAAAATCACACAACTCATTTTTATTTTCAACAGGTGAACTATTTAGGGCAATCAATGGAAAACAGGAGTTGTGGGCTTCAATTGGGTAAGGGTAGATTTGATTTGAAAATCCTCTCTCATTCTCACTCTGTCCACTTGCCGCCTCATACATTGAAAAATTTAGAGCTAGCGGGACACTAGCTACCGGTTCACTAGGTTGCATAAGGGTTGCCACGAATTCTTCCACATTCATAACCATTTTGTTTGTTGCTGCGATATACGCCTCCAACGCCTCTTCCAAACTAGACTTAAGTGGTGAGGGGGTTTCAGTAAAAGATTCAAAATTGTTTGGATATGTGAAACTCCCAAAAGGCTGTGTAGTAGCAGTGTCTAGTGAAGGTGGGAAGGTCGGGTAGGACTGGTGGGAAGTGGGTGGTAGGACAGGGGTAGGGTCTACATGTGGATAAAAATGTGAATAATCTTGTGGATCCCTAGAACTAGATGTGTGGAGAGGGGTGAAAGATCGGCTGCGAGATTGAGCAATGTGCTCAGCAATGGACATCGGCCTAGGAGTGTCAGAAGGACTCGAAAGAGTGGTATCAACATATGGAAGTGGTGAAGGTTGACTTGGTTAACACAAAGTGGGTTGAAAAGTCAAATTGTTTCTCCTAGACTCCTCTATGTGATCTTTCAAAGATTTTTTAGGCATGGATGGATCGTCTTTAAATTGGCCGAACACATTGACATATGACGCAAAATTAGGTTCGGGATACCAAAGTTCGGCTAATGATTTATTGTTTGGGGTACCCATGTTAGAAGAAGAAAGGTGACAAGAAGGATGGTTGGTGGCGCAAGGATTTATTTGCGGCTAAAAATTTTTGCAAGTTTCTATAAAATATTTGTTCTTTTTATTTTCATTCTTTATCTCTTTAATTGGAAAAATTTTGTTGCAAAAAGATTTTTAGGAAAAAGATACGCAACAGCAAAATATTTTATAGAAAAGATATGCAACAGTAAAATATTTTATAAAAAAGATACGCAACAGCAAAATATTACTTGCAATCTAATTTCATTTCAAGCGGAGCCCAAAAATCCTGCACAAGATTGTTATTTTGGAGAGGAATAAGATTTTTGAGCGCAAAGAAATCCTGCAGGAAAATTTACAGAAGATATATCAAGATTTGCAGAGGAGGAGAGAGAAAACTCACAGAAATTTGCAGTAGCGGAACTGTTTTTTTTTTTTTAAAAATCTCGCGCTTCAGCCCTTTTTTTTCAAGCCCTGAATCGACCAGGCCGCGGCGGTTCCGCGGCCGGAATGGGGCTCGCGCGGCGGTTCCGCCGCGGTTTGGTAGCTTCGGAGGTTTTTTTTTTTTGACCAGATCACCGCGATTCTTCTTGTTGACTCGGTCCTCCAAATTTCTTCTGTTCCTCGGTTGTTGTGATCTTCTATTTGTTCGGATTTGATATTTGCTGTTTTGATCTCTGTAGATTTTCAGATCCGAATTTGTGTGCAAATCCTGCAAAATTCAAACAAGAATACCCTTCCAAAAATAACAGATGATATTTTTTTATATTTTTTGTGATTTTTCAGAATTTTATGATTTTTTTAATTTTATGATTAACCCGAAATTGCAAAAAGGAAAGTTCTACGCCATCCCCGGCAACGGCGCCATTTGATTTATTGATTTAGCGTGCTTGCGCTTTCTAAAAGATAGATCAAAAATATTTGTAACCGCAATCAAGAACGGCGTCGCTTTGCAGCTAGCCGGTGAGTATGGGTCGGTCCACAGGGATGTTGTGAGTTTCCGATTCGCGCTAACGAGTTAATTCCGAAGGGTGTTCAGATTAATTATTAAATCTAAAAACCTAATTAACCTAGGGCAATAATCTAGATCTATTCTTGCTAGGGCTAGGTTTAGGGATGGTTTGGAAATGTAATTAAATCTCACCGCTTTCAATACCCGAATGAAGATCTATGAGGAGTTATGGTAATTATCAATAAAGTGGATTAGATCCGTTCGGGAAGGTGTTCCTTCCTCTAGGTTCTTGTCCTTCCTTTAGAGATCCTTACCCTAACCTCCATGGAAAACATCACACCCGGGCCTTTATACTACGGTATCACCGCTACCTCGAGGGATAGAGTGCCGTAGGGAGCGGTATGTGCATGTATGCATGGAGTCCTATTGTAAATATTTGGTGGATAAGAAAGGGATGAGAGATCCCATCTCTCAAAATCCTTCCCAAAAGCTAAACTCTAAACAAGTTCCTAGGGCATGAAATTAAATCTACCTAGGGCAAGGAATTTAAATCTACACTAAGGTAAGAAATTAAATTACTTACAGATGCATCCCTCCAATCATCCATGCAGGGTTGTCAGATCTGAATTTCTGAATGGAGAAGAAACACCGATGCTCTCCAAAAGATTTCTAAATTTTATTCATTAAAAGGAGGCATAAGAAATTACAAGCTTTAGAGTTCTATTTATAGGAAATAGAAACCCTATGTTATATTTTGATCTGCATGTCTACAATTACAAAAATATCCCTAGGTCAACTAGTCAAAGCCGCAAATGAATTTTGGTAAAATAAAATCTTCCTTTTGTCTTCTTAAAAAGGAAGTATTGGGCCTTTCCTTTATGGTCTCTTCTGTCTTTGGGCTTCCTGGGCTACTTAATTCTTTAATTCTTTCTTTAAAATAGCTTCTGTTCTCTTTCAGATTTTCCAGTGAATAATTGTGGTGGACTTTTAACCGTGGCTTCGAAATCTTGGACCTTGCATTGCCATGTACTTTGTGAATTTTATCTTTGATGTAGGCTTGATCAAGAGTCTTCTGTTTGTTTGTCAAAAGTCCCTTTTTGTATCATCTTTTGTCTTTTTCACTGTTTTTGCTCCAAGAACCTGTAACCTGTAATATGTAGCAGACATGCATCAAAAGCACCTGTTTATTTATAAAACGAATAAGAATGACAAGCCAATATTACAAAACATTCCTTCCAGAAAATGCACGGCTGCAAAAAGATCAAGCACACAGTTTTGGTGGGAATTTTACCAGCAAATGGTATTGAAAGAAACCAACACTTGGTTTTCGGTTGTGGGACCCACCCACTTTTTATAAAAGAAAACTTTGATAAAGTTAACGACCGACAGAGTTAAAGGAGGACAGCTCATGACAACTCATAAGGGACATCGCACCCTCTCCAGAGCCTTCTGAAGCCACTTTCTCATATGTAAATAAGGAGGCATAGCTTAGAAGAAGATCATCGAAAAATAGAACCCTCTCTTCTCCTTTTGTAATCTTCTCTGATTAACTTGTAATAGTTTCTGAGTTGATAAATAAATATTTTGGTTTTGTTAAGGCGACACCTCCTCTACTCCGAGTAAGACTCCTTCTTCTTCTTAGTTCTTTTTATTTTTCTTGTTATTATTGATCTGTGTATTCTTAGTATCAGAACCAGGTTATATCGAGATAACTCTATTGAGAAAGGTATCTTTATACCATCTAAAATGTGTCAACGTAAGACATCTTAGATTTTGTAATAAAGTCCTCACCTTTTCAGCTTGATTATTTACATCCCCCGTTTAAGCGGCGGGTTCTACTCTTTCAACTGCACGATCGGAGAGAAGATAGGCTGAAATGATCGAGGATTGTAAGTATCAAAGTATAAACAGTGTCAGACACTTGAGTATTATTGTCAAGTTTTGCTGCACTAAAAATCTCCATTTTCTGTGTGGATGTTAAACAATTATCCCACCAGCCTTTTAGCGTTCCTGTGAATCCACAAGAAATGAAGCTTGCAACATCAGCATCAGGATTTCCTTGCTGTTTTGAGACTGTTGCATACATCATAATTCAATGTAAGGTATCATGGATTTACTTATCTGCTAACCCATCAATATTCCATTCATAAATGGCTCATCCTGAGAATGAATTCGTTATAACAGTTTCATTCTCTTCATATAGGACATCTAGCGGGGTTGGTCTTTTATAATAATATTTACCCAAAGTCTATTGTGGGTATTTTATAGCATTTATTTTTTCCTTGCTAAATGCGTTATAAGTTTCAGACATATTAATCTGATATTATGATATTTCTTTTATATCAGAATTTTCTACTGACATATAAGAGGGTTCTCCCTCTATAATATTAAGTCTAGCACTGCTAATCTTTCTCTCCAGAGCTGTTATAATATCCGACGATATATTTTTGTTTTTAGATAATTTATATCCTGGGATATCTAAAGCTGGCTTGATTGGTACATAACTCTTATCACTAGCTATCTTTATAGTAGGAGTTTCTACTATAGAAAGTGCTTATAGTTTATTAATCATGGTTTCAAGAGTAGATTCTATTCTGGTCAGTTGCTGACCAATGACTTGGATATGGATATTGGTAAAATTATTTTGCTTGAAGACTTTCTGTAGTTCTTTAAACATATTTTCCATCTTGTCATCAACTAATGGCTTTATAAGAGCCGTGGCCTCTAAATTAGAGGTTGATATACCAGATAATCTAAGTGGTTCTATTGGAGAATATATAGACCTAGCAGTTTTTCCACTTATGGTAGACTATTGTTTATAATGTTCTTCTAGAATATTTATCTTACTTTCTTGTTCTTTAAGAAAGTATTCTAAAAATCAGTCTACAAAATATCTTAGACATTGGTTTTCTTCAAGATGTTTATAAAATTCATCTTTATAAAAATAAATTTGATCATTTGAAAATGTTTTTGCAAACCATTTTCTAAAAGCTTCATGCTTTTTCTTCATAAATTCCTAATTAAGGAATTTTCTTATGGAGCTATTTGGTGTAAAATCCATAGAAACTTAAATATGAAAACTCATCTCTTATGAGGTAGGAGAGGTTTTATTATCCGCACCGTACGGACGACGACATAAAATTGTCTCCATATAAAATCCACGGGCAACCAAAACAAACAAAATAATATACGATACGAAGTGAACCACTAGAGCAGGAGAAAATGGTTATCGCAACGCGATAACGTAATTAACTGCAGGGGCTTACGCCTGCAGGGATGGGTGTCCCCACAATCAAAAACCCCTCACAAATAAGAGGGAATCCGATGAAGTCTGTTACAACGGTCGCATCTATCCAAACCTTCGATATATAGTACCATAAATTAACTTGGTATCTTCGGAGAGGTGGATGGATAAGTCCATATAGCAACTGCTCCTAAATTCAGGCCAGACGTCCCATTGTCTCGGTCCTTATCTTTCGGCGGAGAACAGATTCTAGCACGCCCGGTCGGATTTTTTCCTCTTTCTACTCCACACTTCGTGTGTCGTGTTTCGCGAACAAAATCGCGGTTCGCTATGGTTCCCCTTGGATTCGATGTACTAAAAATTGGTGTCTTGCTCTTGTGCAGAAAAATCAATGGTTTCCAACGGTACCTCTTGCAGCAACAACTCCCTCTCCACCCCAACTAGAGGAGTGACCTATGGGCCCAACGCGACCTCTATTTTCTCAATGCCAGTGGGGAAAATCACACAAGCCACTACTGGATTGTTCTTCGGGACCATGCTCCTACCGGTGAGTTTCGGTGCCTCGGCACCGCAAGGAGAAGCTCCTAAAAGGTCGGTTTTCGATCAACTGGCAACCACAACGGCCCCTTTCAACAGGCTGTCTAAATCTGACATCTCAGTCTTCAACAGGCTGAGCAAGAACTCAAACGGGCCCATAAAAAAGCTCGTGATACCTGAAGGGGCTACTCCAAAAAGGCTAGCCCTCTCTACTCTTGCTACAGGTGAAGCCGTCAAAGGTGCTTCTCCTATTAGACAATCGGTCTTCGAATGATTGGCCGGCCCTCCTCAAACCTTAATAAGGAAGTCGGTCTTCAACAGGCTGACACCAATTGCAGCTCCTCAGCAAAACCAAGGGCGTGATGAAGCCGCTTTCAAAATTAAGGCGGTCCCTTCAACAAGGCACACTCGATATCGCCACAGGCGCCGAGTGAAAGAAGCTGGGGGCAACTTCCCTTCTGGACTCACCCCACCAGCTCCAATGGTGGAAATCGACGTTGCTGTTCCTACCGGGAACAGCTTTGATCCGCTTAAGAGGGTGCGCAAAAACTCTCCAACGGCGGTTGTTCATATCATAATATTGCATTTTATATTCTCCATTCTTATTCGTTTTATAAATAAACAGGTGCTTTTGATGCATGTCTGCTACATATTACAGGTTACAGGTTCTTGGAGCGAAAACAGTGAAAAAGACAAAAGATGATACAAAAAGGGACTTTTGACAAACAAACAGAAGACTCTTGATCAAGCCTACATCAAAGATAAAATTCATAAAGTACAAGGCAATGCAAGGTCCAAGATTTCGAAGCCACGGTTAAAAGTCCACGGCAATTATTCACTGGAAAATCTGAAAGAGAACAGAAGCTATTTTAAAGAAAGAATTAAAGAATTAAGTAGCCCAGGAAGCCCAAAGACAGAAGAGCCCACAATGGAAAGGCCCAATACTTCCTTTTTAAGAAGACAAAAGGAAGATTTTATTTTACCAAAATTCATTTGCGGCTTTTACTAACCTAGGGCTATTTTTGTAAATTTAGACATGCGGATCAAAATGTAACCTAGAGTTTCTATTTCCTATAAATAGAACTCTAAAGATTGTAATTTCTTATGCCTCCCTTTAATGAATAAAATTTAGAAATCTTTTGGATAGCATCGGTGCCTCTCTTTAATTCAGAAATTCAGATCTGACAAACCTGGATGGAAGATTGGAGGGATCCATCTGTAAGTAATTTAATTTCTTGTTCTAGTTTAGATTTTAATTCCTTGCCTTAGATGTTAGCTTTGGGAAAGGCTTTTGAGAGATGAGATCTCTCATCCCTTTCTTACCCATCACATAGAATCTATAGGACTCCATGCATACACGCACACACTGCGCCCTACGGCACCCTATCCCTCGAGGTAGCGGTGATACCGTAGTATAAAGGCTCAATTGCGCGCGTTTTCCATGAAGGTTAGGGTAAGGATCTCTAAAGGAAGGACAAGAACCTAGAGGAAGGAACACCTTCCCGAATGGATCTAATCCCCTTTATTGATAATTACCATAACTCCTCTTAGATCCTAATCTGGGTATAGAAAGCGTTGAGATTTATTTGCATTTCCAAACCATTCCTAAACCTAACCCTAGCAAGATTTAGATCTAGATAATTGTCCTAGGATAATTTAGGTTTTTAGATTTAATAACAACTCCGAACACCCTTCGGAATTAACTCGTAAGCGCGACTAGAAGATTCACAAAATCCCTGTGGATCGACCCGTACTCACCGGCTAGCTGCAAAGCGACGCCGTTCTTGATTGCGGTTACAAATATTTTTGATCTATCTTTTAGAAAGCGCAAGCACGCTAAATCAAATCAATCAAATGGCGCCGTTGCCGGGGATGGCGTAGAACTTTCCTTTTCGCAATTTCGGGTTAATCATAAAATTTAAAAAATCATAAAAATCTGAAAAATCACAAAAAAATATTAAAAAAATATCATCTGTTATTTTTGGAAGGGTTTTCTTGTTTGAATTTTGCAGGATTTGCACACAAATTCGGATATGAAAATCTACAGAGATCAAAACAGCAAATATCAAATCCGAACAAATAGAAGATCACAACAACCGAGGAACAGAAGAAATTTGGAGGACCGAGTCAATAAGAAGAATCGCGGTAATCTGGTCTAAAAAAAAAACAAAAAACTCCGAACCTGGCAAAGCGCGGCGGAACCGCCGCGCCAGCCCTCTTTTGGCCGCGGAACCGCCGCGGTCTGGTCGAATCAGGGCTTAAAAAAAAGGGCAGAAGCGTGATAAAAAAAAAAAACAGTTCCGCCACTGCAAATTTCTGTGAGTTTTCTCTCTCCTCCTCTGCAAATCTTGATATATCTTCTGTAAATTTGCCTGCAGGATTTCTTTGCGCTCAAAAATCTTATTCCTCTCCAAAATAACAATCTTATGCAGGATTTTTGGGCCCCATTTGAAATGAAATTAGATTGCAAGTAATATTTTGCTGTTGCATATCTTTTTTATAAAATATTTTACTGTTGCATATCTTTTCTATAAAATATTTTGCTGTTGCATATCTTTTCTCTAAAAATCTTTTTGCAACAAAATTTTTCCAATTAAAGAGATAAAGAATGAAAATAAAAGGAACAAATATTTTATAGAAACTTGCAAAAATTTTTAGCCGCAAATAAATCCTTGCACCACCAACCATCCTTTTTGTCACCTTTCCTCTTCTAACATGGGTACCCCACATAAAAAATCTCTTGCCGAACTTTGGTATCCTGAACCTAATTTTGCGTCGTATGTCAATGTGTTCGGTCAATTTAAAGACGATCCTTCCATGCCTAAAAAATCTTTGAAAGATCACATAGAGGCGTTTAGGAGAAACAGTTTGACTTTTCAACCCACTTTGTGTCAACCAAGTCAACCTTCACCACCTTCGTATGTTGACACCACTTTTTCAAGTCCTACTGTAACTCCTAGACCGATGTCCATTGCTGAGCATATTGCTCAATCTCGCAATCGATTTTTCACCCCTCTCCACTCATCTAGTTCTAGGGATCCGCACGATTATTCACCTTTTTATCCATATGTTGACCCTACCCCTGCCCAACCATCCACTTCCTACAAGTCATATCCGACCTTCCCACCTTCGCTAGACACTGTTTCTACACAGCCTGTTGGGAGTTTTGCATATCCACACCATTTTGAATCTTTTACCGAAACCCCCTCACCACCCAAGTCTAGTTTGGAAGAGTCGTTGGAAGCATATATTGCTGCAACAAATAAAATGATGAGGAATGTGGAAGCGTCCATGGCCGCTCTTATGCAACCTAGTGAACCGGTAGCTAGTGTCCCGCTAGCTCAAAAAATTTTAATGTATAAGGAGGCGGTTGGACAGAGTGAGAATGAGAGAGGATTTTCAAATTAAACCTACCCTTATCCAATTGAAGCCCACAACTCCGGTTTTCCATCGATTGTTCCAAATGATTCACCAGTTGAAAATAAAAACGAGTTGTGTGATTTTGTAGTGTTTGATTTGCCAGATTGTGAGGAACCCCTTTCGAACGAAACCGCACCTAATCCTTTCGATCTTTACACCTCCACTCTAGAACCTAAATCGATAGATATCCATGCTTTTGATGAGGTGTCTAAAGAAATTGATTTTCACTTGATTGAGGATATAGTCGCCGGGAAGATTTCGGATGATCAACCTGTCGATTTGCTAGAAATTTTATGTTCAAATCATCATCCTGAGTTATTAAATGTTTCTCCCGAATCTCAAATGCGTCTAGACTTTGATGATAATGGCATGGATGAGTTGAATATTGAGGATAGTATTGAGGAGATTCTTGAGGATAATATTGAGGTTGAATCATTTTTATTTGATGTGTCTGATTTTCCAATTCATCCTCCTGAACCTTTGACTGTTATATCACCCTCCCTCCGTTCCATCGTTCCGACCACGCTTGAAGACTGTGAGCTTGAAAAATTTTCCTTTAAATATGACACAGTTTTCACAGATGATAACACTTACGAGTGTTTCACTTTTTCGGATGATGTTGATGACTCACCGCCCGAGTTTGAGTCCTTTACATTTTCAGATGAGCCATCAGACTCGGTTGATTATAGTAGTTTCGAACCATTAATGGAATCTTTCAAGTTCGAAACAGTTTACTACGGTGAGAAAGATACTATCCCTAATTCACTCCCTTTCGTCTTTCCTATTGTCTCGACCGGGCAAATGACCGTTACGCTTTCATCTTCTATACCAAGTTCGGCGTACCCATGTTTTCTTGCGAATCTTGAGGGATTTGATCCCATTTCCCGACGAGTTGATAGGTTAGCGCAATCGCTTATAACATATCGGTCATCACATATTGCGCTAATTTATTCACTCAATTTACACCCTCAAGATCGTACTCCACTTCCTTCTTCTTTTCGCCATTCTTCTCCCCCACCGAGACCATATTCTACCATTCTTCTTTCCACACGGTCTCGCGTGTTTCTCATTTCTTTCCTCTACACCCCATTATTTCACCAACTCGACCATTACCACGATAAGATTTTTGAATGGTTGGTGCTAACCTTTGGCTTGTGTAAGGCCAAGCTTAAGTTTGGGGGGACTTTGTTGTATATATGTATATATATATTTTTGTTTTCTTTTTCTATAAAAATGAAAAAAAAATTCAAAACATTAAAAATATAAAAAAAATTATAAATAAATAAACAGGGGAGTATCGGCATTTTGACCCTCTTGGTTTAGCATGACAGTGAGGACACTGTCAAGTTCAAGTTTGGGGGTACGCTCGGTACATCTTCTTCCTTCGCATTCATTTGTACATATTTTTTTTGCATTTGCATACTTATTTGAAAACCATAAAAATTTGAAAAATTTCAAAAATTATAAAAATTAATGTATTCAATTTTGGCTAATTGACTTGAGTTTGACAAATAGGTTAACTGGCTAGGAACAACTAGATCTTAGACTTAGTGAATTAAAAACCCAAAAGATAAGCGTCCTTAAAGTTTAACGGTAGAAAGTATATGCCTTTGTAGTTTATTTAGAAATAGGCAAATTTTGGGTTCACTTCTTGGGCTAAGTCGAAACAAGGGAAGAGTATTGATGTTCTTATTATAGTATAAGTTTGAAAAATAGTTCCTAACTTAAGTCTAGATTCTGAAAATGTATACCCTACAATTTGCACAATCACGCACCTTGAAACTTGGAATAGTAGAAGAGACCTTGAAATGCTCTTGTCTAAAGTCCTTAGTACAATGAAAATAAAAGGAAAAAAAGTGAATAAAGAAAAAAATGGACACTGGTTTTTGTGATTACTTAAGGCTGTAAAAAATAGAAAAATATTTAGCAAGGGTGCCTTATCACCTAGTGCGTTAGACCAACTGGTTTGGGAGTCACTGCTAAAGCCTTGGGTGTTGCAAGACTAGGAAGTACGCTTTAAAGTGCAAACACATCTTGTAATCGGTTGTTGGTACCTCAAGAAGTATTAACAGTCGCATGAAGGATGTGTGAGCAAAATTCAATTAAATTCACCAACTAATTAGTATTTTGGACAACGGACGAGAGTACGATTGCTTGATTTGAATTTCCAAGTGTAGGGGTGATCTATACACACACGTAGGGGATATGTGATTGGATTTTAGATGAGAGAAAGGAGTGAAGAATAGAACTTTTATCTTTAATAGAGTTGATAGAAATTCCCAAGTTGAGATGGAATTCTAGAAGGAAAACTTAAGAGATGCCGAAAGCTAAGTAAGTCTATAGAACATATATAATCTTAAGTTAAATAATGAGGAAGTGTGAAGAATGTGGATGGATAATTTGCGAGTCAAAAGATAATAGAATTCCTTGTTAGAAAACCTAATTGGAGAACAAAAGTCAATGGGCCGAGTTGATAGGATTTTGTGGGTGTAATCCGCTGAAAACCCTTAGGAGACAACACTCCTCCTACTAGAGACACCTAGAGGTTTAACGGCTTGTTGCACGTGCTCAGTGCAATCACGTTTCCCTGCGAAAGTGCGGTTAGGATTTTAGTGAATAAAAATAAGTTTGCTCGAGGACGAGCAAAAGATAAGTTTGGGGGTATTTGTTCATATCATAATATTGCATTTTATATTCCCCATTCTTATTCGTTTTATAAATAAACAGGTTCTTTTGATGCATGTCTGCTACATATTACAGGTTACAGGTTCTTGGAGCGAAAACAGTGAAAAAGACAAAAGATGATACAAAAAGGGACTTTTGACAAACAAACAGAAGACTCTTGATCAAGCCTACATCAAAGATAAAATTCACAAAGTACAAGGCAATGCAAGGTCCAAGATTTCGAAGCCACGGTTAAAAGTCCACCGCAATTATTCACTGGAAAATCTGAAAGAGAACAGAAGCTATTTTAAAGAAAGAATTAAAGAATTAAGTAGCCCAGGAAGCCTAAAGACAGAAGAGCCCACAAAGGAAAGGCCCAATACTTCCTTTTTAAGAAGACAAAAGGAAGATTTTATTTTACCAAAATTCATTTGCGGCTTTTACTAGTTGACCTAGGGCTATTTTTGTAAATTTAGACATGCGGATCAAAATGTAACCTAGGGTTTCTATTTCCTATAAATAGAACTCTAAAGATTGTAATTTCTTATACCTCCCTTTAATGAATAAAATTTAGAAATCTTTTGGAGAGCATCGGTGCCTCTCTTTAATTCAGAAATTTAGATCTGACAAACCTGGATGGAAGATTGGAGGGATCCATCTGTAAGTAATTTAATTTCTTGTTCTAGTTTAGATTTTAATTCCTTGCCTTAGATGTTAGCTTTGGGAAAGGCTTTTGAGAGATGAGATCTCTCATCCCTTTCTTACCCATCACATAGAATCTATAGGACTCCATGCATACACGCACACACTGCGCCCTACGGCACCCTATCCCTCGAGGTAGCGGTGATACTGTAGTATAAAGGCTCAGTTGCGCGCGTTTTCCATGGAGGTTAGGGTAAGGATCTCTAAAGGAAGGACAAGAACCTAGAGGAAGGAACACCTTCCCGAATGGATCTAATCCCCTTTATTGATAATTACCATAACTCCTCTTAGATTCTAATCTGGGTATAGAAAGCGTTGAGATTTATTTGCATTTCCAAACCATTCCTAAACCTAACCCTAGCAAGATTTAGATCTAGATAATTGCCCTAGGATAATTTAGGTTTTTAGATTTAATAACAACTCCGAACACCCTTCGGAATTAACTCGTAAGCGCGACTAGGAGATTCACAAAATCCCCGTGGACCGACCCGTACTCACCGGCTAGCTGCAAAGCGACGCCGTTCTTGATTGCGGTTACAAATATTTTTGATCTATCTTTTAGAAAGCGCAAGCACGCTAAATCAAATCAATCAGCGGTGCTAAAGAAATCACCCCACCTGTAGAAGTTACAGTGTAGGAAAAGCCGGAGCGGCCTCATCAGCGGCTCTCCTCGCAAATTCATAGGGTCTGACGAAAAGTCCAGCACTCTGTGATTAACCAAAACTACCCTCGTCGACCAAAGAAATCGAAGGCTCGACAAGAAAAGGACCAATCCTCTGCCATATAACAGGGGACTTCTCCTAAACAGGTGCCTGTCATAATGGCTCCTTCAACTCCAATATTTCATAAAAGAACGAGGCTAGAGAAAGCTCTATCGCTCACGGCAAATTATAAAGGCGATGATCCAAACTCCCCAAGCATGGGGGCATTATAGTCCATACGGTCTATATGACCAATGGGCAAGAAGGGAGCCGTGCTTCGGTGAGTCACCGTGTCACGCCCCGCTTCCCAAGATACGTAAACAGGGCATGTGACAGATCTAACCATGCTAGCTGTATCTAGGAATTATCTCTCCACAGTCATATTACGGCTGTCTATAGGTATCAAGAACAGTAAAAATATATAATCTAGCTAACACATGTCCATCTGCCACAGTAAATAAAATGAAGAAATGCATATAGTGGAAATGAATCAAGATCCAATAAAACAATATCTGAATCAAGTTCCAATATGGGTTCACATCAAAAGAAATAAAACTGAGGAAATAAATAAACTAAGAGTCTAAAAAGCTAGCTCCCCATTGCTCGGATTGATTGCTAAAGTACTCCTGTTCAGCCTATGATAAGGATAGAGGAACTGGGCCATGCAAAACCCAGACGTCAGCGCGCCATAATATCAAAATGACAGTAATGACTAGGATATAATGAAGAGGAGTGGGTGGCTGTTGTGTTGGGTTCTGGGGTAGCAAGGACAGAGGCGAGATGACGGCGACGATGGCCGACGGCGACGTGCTGCGTTGGCGAGGTGGCTATAGGTTTCTTGGGTTGGTGTTCGGGGTCGGGGGTTTGCGAGGTTGGTGGCGGCGATGGTCTGGGGTGTCGGGAGAGGAGAGGGAGGTGAGGAGGTGAAAGTGGGTGTGATGGTGGGTGGCGACGGTAAGGGCTAATGGTGAGGGGTGAGGTTTTTGGGGTTGGTGTCGCGGGTGCAGGGGTTGTTGCAGGGTGCTCGGGAATGGAGAAGAGGAGGGGTGGAGGTCTTGGAGGTGGTGAGGGCGAGGGGACGAGGGTGAGCTCCAGATGAGGTCGGCGGTGGTTTTGGCGATGGCGAGGGCTAGGGTTTGGGTTTCTCGCAGGGTGCAGAATAAGAAAAGAAAGAAGGAGAGGAAAGGTAGAAAGGTGAGGGTAAGGGTTTAATTATTAAGTTATTATATATATAAATATATATATATATATATATATATATATAGAGGGGGGGGAGAGAGAACAATTATTATTAATATATTATATATATATATTATGTATACCGTTGGTTTTAAAAATATTATAATATATATATTTTGGGTTTATATAGCTAATATCAAATTATTCCGAAAATTACCTGGGTCGCTTCTAAAAATCTAATTTTTAAATATGGAGAATATATGTAAAAGTTAAAACTATAATGCGATGTCCGGTCAATAAAAATGCATACCTCCAAGTATGAATCTACGTAAATATACATAGCAGTCCAAACGAGTCTATTTTAACAATTAGGACATGAACATGATATAGGGATGCAACCACAAGATATGAGGTACGATAACATGCTATGCTAGATATCAAAATATATTATTTGGTTTTTATTTAAAAGATATGTGGATACAAAAATATTATATATGTGTATGGAATTTAGATATGCATGGATCCTCTGTACTAGCAAATATTTGACGTAATATTGAATCATAATGAGTTTCAAACATGCGGGACGGGTTGGATACTAACCACAGTTACCAAATGCACTATCCGCACCCAAAAGCAATAATAATCAAGAAATCTGTTGCAAGATTTGAAATACCCCAAATAAAATACAGTATAACAGTGCTAGGGTGTTACATTATACCTAACTACAAAAGAATTTCGTTCTCGAAATTCCCAGAACAAGAAAAGACAAGAAAAACACGGATCTAAGAAAAGAGGTGTAGAAATTTCTGTCGGATCTTGTCTTCACGTTCCCAAGTAGATTCTCCGTGCGAGCGATTCCCCCATGAAACGAGTACTAGAGGGATAATTTTATTCTTGAGAACATTTTCTCGTCGATCCACAATCATCATTGGTCTTTCTTCATACGTTAAATCTTCCCTTACTGTCAACTCTGAGTGATCTAGGATGTGCGTCTCATCTCGAACATATTTGCGGAGTTGAGATACATGAAATACGTCATGAACACCCGCCAAGTATGGTGGTAAAGCCAATCGATACTCTACCTCTCCAACACGCTCGATAATACCGAAAGGCCCCACAAATAGAGAACTAAGCTTGCTTCGACTGCCAAATCGAATCACTCCTCTGGTCGGTGATATCTTCAAGAATACAAGATCACCAACTGTGAACTTCAGAGGTCTTCGTCCTGTATCAGCGCAACTTTTCTATCGATCTTGTGCCACCTTCATATGGTTTCGGATCACGTTAACTTTCTTCACCGTTTGCAAAATAATATCTGGTCCCAACAATCTTCTTTCTCCAATATCGTCCTAACAGACGGGCGAGCGACACTTGCGACCGTATAATGCTTCGAATGGAGCCATCTGTAAAGTCTCCTAAAAACCGTTGTTATAAGAAAATTCCACCAAGCGCAAATGATCCTCCCATGAACCCTTGAAGTCTAACATGCATTCTCTCAACATATCTTCAAGAGTTTGGATCGTTCTTTCAGACTAACCATCTGTTTGATGATGATAGGTTGTACTAAACTTCATGCGAGTTCCTAAACTTTCCTGTAGACTCCTCCAAAAGTGCGGTAAAAATCGGGTATCACCATCGAAAACGATGCTCATAGGTACTCCATCCAATCTCAAAATCTCCTGCATGTACCGTTCTGCCAAAGCCTCCGTTGACTGACCAACTCGAAACTGTATAAAATGAGCTGCCTTGGTCAATCGATCAACAATCATCCAAACTGCATTATTGCCCTTTGGATTTTGTGGTAAAGCTGTCACGAAATCCATGGTTATATGTTCCCACTTCCATTGAGTAATCGGAAGTGGTTGCAACAAACCGGCTACCCTTTGATGTTCAGCCTTGACTTGCTGACACACCAAACACTTCGATACATAGCAAGCAATCTCCCTTTTCATGCTTTCCCACCAGAAATGTTATCGCAGATCTCTATACATCTTTATGCCTCCCGGGTGTACATAATATGCGGAAATATAAGCCTCCTTCATGACTTCTTCCGAACATCTCCTTTCGGCACACATAAATGACTATCATATCATAATAAACCATCTTCATGAATCAACCGATCCGTTTGAAGTCCCGCTTCTACTTGTTCTCGAAACTTCTGCAATCTTGGATCGTGCGACTGTGCTGCTTTAATGTTATCGATCAAGGAAGACTGTACTTGCAACTGCATCAACTGTCCCGAAGAATTCGGTAGTACGCTCTCCAACTCAAACCTTGAAGATCCGCTATAATCTTCTTCTGTGCAGTCAACATCCGTATTGCTGGCAACCGACTTAGAGCATCCAGCACTGCATTAACTTTCTTTAGATGGTATTTTAGATCGAGATCATAGTCGGCCAACAGCTACAACCATCTACGCTGCCTTATGTTGAGCTCTTTTTGTGTGAACACATATTTTAAGTTTTTATGATCGATAAATACTTATATCTTTTCACCCAATAAGTAGCGTCTCTAGATCTTCAAAGAAAAAATCACTGCCGCGAGTTCCAAATTATGAGTTGGATAGTTCTTCTCATGAGTCTTCAATTGTCTCGACGCATAAGTTATAGCCTTCCCATTCTGCATTAGAACACATCCCAAGCCTTTCCCAGATGCGTCGCTGTGAATAACAAACCCTCCGAAACCATCTGGCATTGTCAAGATAAGAGCGGTAGTCAATCTTTACTTCAACTCTTCAAAAGCCGACGAACATTTATCCGTCCATACGAACGGTACCTCCTTTCGTGTTAGCTTAGTCAATGGTTCTGCTATTCGAGCGAAGTTTTCCATAAACCTTCTATAATATCCGACAAGCCCAAGAAAACTTCTGATCTTTCCAACGTTCTTTGGAATTGACCAATCATGAACAGCTGCAATCTTTTCGGGGTCAACTGCAATCCCATCTCCAGTTATAACATGACCCACGAACTTCACTTCTTTGAGCCCAAATCCACACTTGCTCATCTTAGCATATAACTTTTCTTGTCTCAACGTTTGCAGTTCGATTCTCAAGTGTTCTGCATGCTCTTCTTTGCTCCTCGAATAGACCAAAATATCATCAATAAACACGACTACGAACTGGTCCAGATACGGTGAAAAGATTCGGTTCATCAAGTCCATAAATATTCCCGGTGCGTTAGTAACTCCAAATGGCATCACTAAGTACTCCTAATGCCCATATCGAGTTCGGAACGCTGTCTTGCAAATATCTTCTGATTTATCCGAACTTGATGATACCCAGATCATAAATCCAGCTTCGAGAATACCCTCGCGCCACTGAGTTGATCGAATAATTCGCCAATGCGAGAGATTGGATACTTGTTCTTAATAGTCACCCGATTTAATTCTCGATAATCAATGCGCATCCTCCGTGTGCCATCCTTCTTCTTGACTAGAAGAACTAGAGCTTCCCATTGTGAACCACTGCTACGAATCCAACCTTTCTCGAGCAATTCAGCAACTTGTTTCTTTACTTCTTCCAATTCCACTGACGCCATTGGATATGAAGACTTTGAAATCAGCGCTGCTTCAGGAATAAGATCAATCGCGAATTCCACATCTCGTTTTGGCGGTAAACCCGAGATGTCCTCAAACACATCCATAAACTCCCGAACTACTGTTGGCACATCCTCCTTGTTTACTTCCATCGATGAAAGAACGGTACTAGTCGGCCTAGCCCTAAATTCGACTGGCCTGACAGATCTGCTACCTCCCGAAAATATAAACTCCGGATATCTAGAAAATCACTTTCTTTGCCCTACAATCGATGTGAGCGTGGAAAGTGCCAAGAAAGTCGATTCCCATGACAACATCATAACTGCCAGTATTAATCACCAAGAAATTTGCGAATAACTCCCATCCACAATAACAATCGAGCAACCCTTGCACTCACTACTAGATATAATTTTCCCATTCCTGGTGTGTATGTCCGAGCAACTAAACAGGGTCGTGTGTGGAATAGAGTGTGCACTAATAAACTTGTACGACATGAAGCAATGGGATGCACCAGAATCGAATAATGCCAATGCGGGAAAAATTATAAACAAGTAGGATACCTGAAACAACTTCGTCTAAAGCTTTGGCCTCCTCAGCCGTCAAAGTGAAGGCCCGTGCTTGATTAGGCCCCTGAGTAATCTTCTTCTGCTGTTTTCTCGGAGCATCACCCTTCAATTGAATTCTCGATTGACAAGTATGCATTCGATGATCAGCAGCTCCGCAAATCAGACACTACCCAAGACTCATCCAGCACTCCCTCCGGAAATGACCCGGTCGTTAGCAGTAGTCACAAAACCCACTTCTTTTCAAATCGGATACAACGGGCTTCTTCATTGGTACAATGCCTCGCTTGTTCACCGGAATGCTTCTGCATACAGGAGCTCAGTTTGGCGTAAACGCTGGCTTCCGCACTACGACGGTTTGTTGTTGAGTACCCTTCGCTTTCATCGATAAACTTTGATCCTCACTGGCTGGCTTGAGAACTTGGAAGAAGGTGGTCAATCCCAGAGATATGACGTGTCTTTGAATCTCCACATCCAAACTACGCATAAACCTCCGTGCCCTATCTGCCTCATTGGCAACCAAAGACTCCGCAAATCAACTGAGCCGAGTCCACTCAGCCGCATTCGCATCAACGAATCTGCCATTCTGCTTCAGGCTAATAAACTTCTCTTCCATCTCTTCTCGAGAAGATTGCGGAAAGAACTTCTCTAAGAAACTTCATGAAAATGTTTCCCAACTGATCGACTTCGTCAGAAGGGTCTCCTCTATGAGCCACCACTCGCGAGCATAATCTACCAACTAGATGCGTACTAAATCCACCCTTTTCTCATCTGGAATCTACGCAGCGATGAGAAGATTCTCTGTGTCAACTAGCCACTGCTTCACTAGAAATGACTCATCCAATCCTGTAAATGTGGACATACCGAGCTTTATAAAGTCCGCCATGGTACCCTCACGCTGTGCTGGCCTGGGTGCTACTGCAACTACGGACTGCTGGACTGTCCGCAGACCCTCCTAAAAAGTATCGGCCTGCCGCTGATTCAGCTCAGTTTGCCGCTTCTGTTTTTTAAGCATACCACGTACAACACCAAGCAATGTGGCGTTATCAACACGCCTCTGTTATGATCGCAAGTCTCTATCCGCCATGATTCTGAAGCCAAGATCTGAAGAGAATTAGCAACAGTAAACAAGATGGCCATAGATTCAAGACTGGCAAGATAGTAATGAGTCAGGACATGTTCCTAATTCTGGGTCTTAAGGACAATGTATTGGGTACTATACCCAACTACAAAGTGAACCACGCTACAGCTAGCCTAAAACCAATGGCTCTGATACCAAACAAACCCTGTCACGCCCCGCTTCCCAAAATATGTAAACATGGCACGTGACAGAGCCAACCATGCTCCCTGTGGTTAGGAATCACCCCTCAATAGTCACATTACGGTTGTTTATAGGATATCAAGAACAATAAAATATATAATCTAGCTAACATATGTCCATCTGCCACAGTAAATAAAATCAAGAAATGCATATAGAGGAAATGAATCAAGATCCAATAAAACAATATCTGAATCACGTCCCTATATGGGCTCACATCAAAAGATATAAAACTGCGGAAATAAATAAACTATAAGTCTAAAAAGATAGCTCTTCATTGCTCGGCTTGGTTGCTAAAGTACTCCTGTTCAGCCTGCGATAAAGGTAAACGAACCGGGCCATGCAAAACCCAGACGTCAGTGCATCATAATATCAAAATAACAGTAATGACCAGGATATTGTTACGCCCCGCTTCCCAATAGACGAAAACGGTGACGTGGTAAGCCCGCAACGTATTTACTATGAAATAAATACGTTAAGCGTGATTAAGCAATATAACAATGAATAAGAAAAATAAAACAACAACTTTATTTACATTCAAATTTACATACAACTGTTTGAAAATAACATATACAATAAATAAAGAAAATGCCTAAACAATGGCATACAGAAAGTAAGTGCAGGCTAGAAAGAGCTAGTAATCTGGCTGTGCAACAAACTGGTCCAAGTCTTCAGGGCTCGGCTCTATCTCCTCAGAGTCCGGTCCTACCGACGAACATTAAAACAGAGAGGAATTTCGTCAGCGAACTAGCGCTCGGTAAGTCCCAAAAGAAGAAAGAGAAGATAGTATATAACGTGAATATGAACTAAAAGAACAAACGATGAGTAAAATTGTATATGATCATCTACATGTATATGATAGTTATTCTAACGCGGTTATTTGTAGTTTGATAAGAAAGGTATTCATGTATACGAGAGGAGTCCATCTTACCCCGTAGGTTATGATAACATGTAGTACAAGGCCCCATCATAACCCATGGGACAACGGAACATGATTTCATGTAGGTGTCTTTTAAGTGACCTCTCGTGCCACATATACGTTCCGTACCAATCTACCCATTTATTCCCGCATATTATATTGTATAGATTAAGAATATAGGTCTTGAGCGAATTCATGGATATAAAATGTACAAGTTCATTTTCAGGATGTAATCATGTGTTCAAGTAGTTATGTCGAGTTCATGTCACGTTATAACCATTGTTCGGTCAAGTCGAGTCAAGTATACAAGTTTGAGTTTGATACTTGAATTAGAGTATTTAGGTTCATAATCAAGTATTCAAGTACGTGTTTGGATTCTGGTTTGAGTTTGGACTCAGATTGAGTCAGACACTTGTGAACGGATTTAACTCTTCACTTTCTTAGGTTCGGGAGTAATCGGCAACTGCTGCATATGTCTGGCAGGATTTATGTCTTTTTCCAAGGCAATTGCCATCGATAACTCCATTAAGTTGTCTCACCTGAATAGGCAAGCACCCAATTTCTCCGGCTCTCTGAGGCTCAAGAGAATTGATCCCGCTTAAATCTATATTAAACAAGAGTCCTTAAAATATTGTTTTGCATATCTCGAGGGGATTTTATGAAAAATATTTTAATATAGTTTAAAAATAAACCTCGAGGGTGATTTGTATTATTTAGGGTTTTCATGAGTATATATTTTAATTATTGGGTATTTTAATGATAAATGCTTAGCTTTTAAAAGTTTATGGTATTTTATTGATAACTACTCTTTTTTAGTAACTTGATGATATTTTATTAAAAATTTAATCTTTCATTTTTTAAAAAATATAGTTTCATAATATATTTTTATTGAAATACGGATTTATAATTTTTTACATATTTTTTTCAAAAATTAGTTTTGTTTAGAAAATTCGTGTTTCTTAAAAACCGTATTTTATTTCCTTTCGAGATCGAATACTTCGTAAGAAGTTCTGAATCTCGCTCTACTATCCCAAAGATATGTGATAATCCGCACCATCCATTAGTGGGTCCCCTAACGAGTGTTGTAGAGGCGTATTTACCAAGGATTACAAAATACCGCTTTAAAAGAAACCCGTTTTTTAAAAGATGTGGTATTTTATTGTAAAAGTTATTCTTTGAACCAACTTGTTGGGGTCAAAATTTACACACCGGTTGACCAAGTCAAAATCAAAGTCAACCCAAAGCCAAGTGGGCCCAGGCCCAGGTCAAGTGGGCTAATGCCCGGGTCGAGCCCGAACATGAAGCGGCCTCCCCCATGCCAAAATAAAAATTTTGTAATAAATAATTTTGGTGTATTTCTTTTATTTTTATTTTATGAATAAATGTATGAAAAATGGGCATAAAACAAAATTTTTGTAAAGCTCATCGGTTATGTGCAAAAGAAATAAGCATATGAGGCATGGGATGGGCAAAATGCCATTTTGTAAAGCTCAAGGGGCTATATGTAAAGTGTGTAGCCTAAAAAGGCAAACATGATGAAAATATCTAAGGATCTTTTTCTCTCTCAAAAAAAAATTAAGGTCTGTACCTCCTTCTCCTTCCTCAAGGTTCTAGACCTTCCTCCTTTTTTTTTGAATTAAATCAAGAGTTTTACTCTTCCTTTTCCAAACTAAATAGTTTTTCACCAAAAATCCCACAAAGGGGAGCTCAGATATTCCATTAGATCTCAAAAAGGGGAGATTTTTAAAATCTCACCCCTCTTGTTCTCCAAACTCCGGCCAACAAAGAGGAGGAAGAAGGAGACCCATCTCCGAAAATCCTACTTTGGAAAATATCTAAGGCTCAAGAGAAGACCCTAGGCTTAAGAGAGAAGAACCTCTGAAGATTTTTAGGGAGTTCAACTCCAAGACCTAAATCCTCAAAGGAGTTTAACTCCTAATCCAGACCTTTTGGAGTTTAACTCTACTCAAAATCCTCTTTTGGAGTTTAACTCCTATTTCTGGGGGTAAAACCCCCTTCCTTTCGCTAGCGCTCAGGCGCCCAGCGCTCAGGCGCCCAGCGCTCAGGCGCTGGCGCCTAAGCGCCCACATGCCGGGTATGTGAGGCGATATGGCCGAAAGCGCTAGCGCCCGAGCGCCCAAAGCGCTAGCACTCGAGCGCTGATTGAGCGATGTTTTGCGTACTTGCATTTTTTGAAAACAAAGAATTAACCGCAATCAAGAACGGTGTCGCTTGGTAGCTAGCCAGTTGTGTACGGGTCAGTTCACAGGGATTACGTGTATTTTCTAGTTGTTCTAACGAGTCAATTCCTATTTACGGTAGGTTTTGATTTTCAATAAAAACTGAAGTTGAGTTTGATTAGGATTAAAACCTTGCTAGGGTTAGGATTAGGTTAGTTTGGAAAGTCAATTATTCTCACCGCTTTCTTTGCCCTAATTAAGAACTTTTTGGTGTTAAGGTAATAGTTAACAAAGGAGATTAGCACGATCGGGAAGAAATTAGGTTTCTTCCCTTTGGTCCTTGTTCGTCCTTTCTTAACACTTATCTCTAAGCTCTATAGAAAACAATCACAACCGGTCTTTAACTATGGAATCACCGCTACCTCGTGGGATAGGGTGCCGTAGTGAGCGGTGTGTGTTTGTATGCATAGAGTCCTACTTTAAAATGTTGAACGGGCAAGAAAGGGGTGAGAGATTTTCAGCTCTCAAACCTTCCCTAAACCTAACCCTAACAAGTGAGGAACTACTCACTCATTAGAGAATTAATAAACGAGTTCATTTTTTATGGTTTTTATTTAATAACTACGACAGATAAAAAAATGTGAAAAATAACTACGGCAGAGAAATAAAAATTGCTAGAGAAATAACTAGGGCAGAAAAGAAACTTACTTTTTTATTGATGCACTCTTCGACAATTACAAGGAATAAAATTTCTAAACTAGAGAAATAAAAAGAGGCATGCTCCAAAAAGAGCTGTAGGATTCCTATTTATAGATAATAGAAACCCTAGGGTTTACATCTGATCCACATCTAGAATTACAAAACTACCCTGAGAAGCCTGGTCAACACACCGCCACCCACTGACAAGATGCACCGACATGTGCTCATCATGGCCGCAGAACCGCGGCCATAAGCCATGTTTGGCCGCGGATCTGCGGCCATATGGAGGGTTCTCTGTATCAAATCTTCAGGGCTGCTTCCTGTTGCATTTTACTTCTGGTTGCTTCACTTGGTTTCTCAGAATATCTTCTATTTTCTCCCAGATTTCCACAATGCAGAATGTTGTAGACTTTTACCGTTTACTTCGTGTTGAAGTCTTGAATCTTTGTGTTGCCCTCGTACTTTGTGCAATCGAACTGTTCATTGATCTTCATTTGTTTCTTAAACTGTAGGCGGCATCATAAAGATTCTTCTATTTGTTGGTCGTAGTCTCACTCTTGCAGCGTCTTTTCACCATTTTCACTGTATTGTTCCGAGAACCTGTAATCTGCAACTATTCAGCAGACATGGATTAAAAGCACCTATTTATTTGTAAAATGAATAAGAATGGGGAATATAATAATGCAAAATTATGATATGAACAAATACCCCCAAACTTATCTTTTGCTCGTCCTAAGTAAAACTAGTTTTATTCTCGAAAAAACCTAACCTCACTTTCTCAGGGAAACGCGATTGCACTGATCTCGTGCAACAAGCCGTTAAACCTCTAGGTGTCCCTAGTAGGAGGAGTGTTGTCTCCTGAGGGTTTTCAGCGGATACTACCCACAAAATCCGATCAATTTGGCCTATTGACTTTTATTCTTCAATTCGGTGTTCTAACAAGAAATTCTATTATCTTCAACTCAGAAATTATCAACCCATATTTTTCACGCTTCCTTATCATTTAACTTAAGATTATATATATTCTGTAAATTTATTTAGGTTTTAGCATCTTTTTAGTTTTCCTTCTAAGGTTCTATCTCAACTTAGGAATTTTTATTATCTCTACTAAAGATATAAGTCCTATTTTTCATTCCTATCTCTCACCCAAACCCCAATCATATACCCCTACGTGTGTGTATGTATCACCCCTACTCTTGGAAATTCAATTCAAGCTCTTATACTCTTGTCCATCATCCAAAGTAATTTTTTGTTGAATTTTTAGATGAAATTGCTCACACATCCTTCATGTGACCGTTAATACTTCTTGGGGTACTAACGACCGATTACAAAATGTGTTTGCACATTAAGGCGTAATTCCTCGTCTTGTAATAGCTAAGGCTTTAGCAGTGACTCCCAAACCAGTTGGTTTAAGGCACTAGGTGATAAAGCACCCTCGCTATAGATTTTTTATTTTACGCAGCCTTAAGTAATACAAAACCAGTGTTCATTTTTTTATATCTCTTTATTCACACTTAAATTTTATTTTCCTTCATACTAAGGATTTTAGACAAGAGCATTTCAAGGTATCCTCGACTATTCCAAGTTTCAAGGTTTGTGTTTGTGCAAGTTGTAGGGTATATATTTTTAGAATTTAGACTTAAGGTTCATAATTATTTTTCAGACTTATACTCCAATAAAAATTTCAATATTCTTCCCTTATTTTAACTTAGCCCAAGAAGCGAACTCAAAATTTGCCTATTTCTAAGTAAACTACAAGGACATATATTTTCTACCGTTAAATTTTAAGAAAGGTTATCTTTAGGGTTTTTAATTTACTAAGTTTAGGATCTAGTTTTTCCTAGCTGGTTAACCGTCCTGTCAAACTAAAGTCAATTATGTCCAAAATTGAATTTTTCAATTTTTATAATTTTTCAATTTTTATGGGTTTTAAAATAAGTATGCAAATGCAAAAATACACATACGAATGTGAAGGAAGAAAGCTTACCGAGCACACCCCCAAACTTAAACTTGACAGTATCCTCAATGTCATGCCACACCAAGAGGGTCAAAAATTGTCGGCACTCCCCTGTTTTTTTATTTTTATTTTATTAAAACTGGAAATTTACAAAATTACCCAATTTTTTTTAAAATTTTTTTTAATGTTATTTTGTATTTATATAATTACAAATGATACATACCCCCAAACTTGTTTGAAACAATGTTTTGGCTAGATGATCGAAAATTTAGGGGGTAGATGGAGGAAGATTAGTCAGTGTAGATCGGTTCCTACAAAAACAGGAGCTCCTCCGACGGGTCCGCAGTGAGGAACGGTTTAAGTCGATGTCCGTTTACTTTAAACAATGTACCGTCCTCCGGGTTTTCTAGATCTACCGCACTGTGCAGATATATGGTGCGTACCATAAATGGCCCTTTTCCATCGAGATTTGAGCTTGCCTGGATGGAAATGTAACCGAGTATCGTAAAGCAAAACCTGTTGACCAGGTTTGAAAGTCTTGCGCATAAGGTGTTTGTCGTGGAACACCTTCGTTCGGTTTTTAACAATTACCGCATTCTTATAGGCCTCATCCCGCAGCTCATCTAATTCATTCATCTGCAGCTTTCTATTGCTGCCCGCATCTCCCAAAGATAGGTTCAACTCTTTGATTTCCCAAAATGCCTTGTGCTCTATTTCAACTGGAAGGTGGCAAGCCTTCCCATAAACAAGACTGTATGGAGACATGTCAAAATCGGTTTTATAGGCAGTACGGAATGCCCAAAGTGCATCAATCAGTTTTGATGACCAATCTTTACGGGTTTTGGAAACCGTTTTTTTCAATATTTGTTTAATCTTCTGATTCGAAATCTCGGCTTGCCCACAAGTTTGGGGATGATATGGCGTTGACAGCTTGTGAGTAATGGAGTATTTGCACATTAAGGACTCAAAAGTCCTATTACAAAAGTAAGATCCATTATCACTTATAATTGCTCGAGGATGTCCAAACCGAGAAAAAATGTTTTCTTTGAGAAATTTAACGATAACCTTGTTGTCATTAGTTCGGCTGGGCACAGCCTCACCCATTTTGAAACATAGTCAATGGCAAGTAGAATATACATGTTCCCAAAAGAGTTGGGAAATGGTCCCATGAAGTCTATTCCCCAAACATCAAAAATATCAACAACCAAAATTCTTTGGAGCGGCATTTCATTCCTCTGAGATATCCGGCCCAAGTGTTGGCACCGGGAGCATGTCTTGCAGTATTCGTATACATCTTTACAAAGTCGTGGCCAGTAGAAACCACACTGCAAGATTTTTTCTGCTGTTTTTTTGGGGCCAAAATGCCCGCCACACGCTTGATCATGGAAGAATGACAGCATGCTCTTAAACTCGTTGTCGGGGACACACCGACGAATGATTTGGTCGGAACAGTATTTAAAGAGATACGGTTCATCCCAGTAAATTTTTTTTACTTGAGACAGGAATCGGAGTCTGTCCTGACTCGACCAATCGTTTGGTATCAGTCCGGTGGCCAAATAATTTACGATATCAGCGAACCAAGGTTCGCTTGAGACGGTTAAGAGCTGCTCATCAGGAAAAACATCTTTAATAGGAATTTCGAGTGTAGGCGAAGAAGGGAGTCGTGAAAGGTGGTCGGCGACTACGTTTTCACATCCCCTCTTGTCTCTTATGACAAAGTCAAACTCTTGTAGCAAGAGAATCCAACGTATTTGCCGAAATTTAGCATCCTTCTTCGCGAAAAGATGGCGAAGAGCTGGGTGGTCCGTGTACACAATCACTGGAGAGCCGATTAAATAGGGCCTGGATTTTTCTAGTGCAAACACAACGGCTAAGAATTCTTTTTCAGTTGTTGTGTAATTTAATTGGGCCTCATTTAATGTTCGGCTAGCGTAATAAATTACGTGTGGCATCTTATTTATGTACTGTCCAAGGACAGCACCAATGGCGAAATCAGATGCATCGCACATAATTTCAAATGGATGCGTCCAGTCGGGAGATGAAAGAATGGGCGAGAAATAAGTGAGTGTTTCAATGACTCGAATGCCTTTATGCAGCTTGAGTCAAAATCAAAAGTTGTGTCCTTGGCCAACAAAAGAGTCAAGGGTCTAGCTATCTTGCTAAAATCCTTGATGAACCGTCTGTAGAAACCGGCATGGCCAAGAAAGGCTCGGATGTCTTTGACGCACTTGGGAGGAGGAAGATTGGAAATGACTTCAATCTTGGCCTTATCAACCTCAATGCCATTTTGCGAGATGATATGTCCTAAGACAATACCCTCTCGTACCATAAAGTGACACTTCTCCCAATTTAAAGTGAGGTTCTTATCCCTACAACGGGTAAGAACGGCGTCTAAGTGTAGCAAACACTCATCAAAGGAGTCGCCGAAAATGGAGAAATCATCCATAAAAATCTCCAAAATTTTTTCCACCATGCTTGAAAAGATCCCCATCATACACCGCTGGAAAGTAGCGAGTGCATTGCATAACCCAAAAGGCATGCGACGGTAAGCGAATGTACCGAAAGGACAAGTAAATGTGGTCTTGTCTTGATCCTTTTCGGCGATGGGAACTTGATTATAGCCGGAGTAGCCATCCAAAAAGCAGTAAAATTCATGCCCAGCCAATCGTTCTAGCATTTGGTCAATAAAAGTTAACGGAAAGTGGTCTTTCCGTGTCGCAACGTTGAGTTTTCTATAATCGATACAAACTCGCCACCCAGTTTGGGTGCGAGTAGGTATTAACTCATTCGCCTCATTGGTTATGACCGTTATGCCCGATTTCTTTGGGACAACGTGAATGGGGCTGACCCACTGGCTATCAGAGATAGGGTAAATGATACCACTATCAAGACATTTTACAATCTCCTTTTTAACAGCCTCCTTCATTATGGGGTTGAGGCGTCTCTGTGGATCCCTTACTGGCTTGGCATCATCCATCATATGTATATGATGTTCAACTATGAGGGGACTAATCCTCTTGATGTCCGCCATAGTCCAGCCAAAAGATTGCCAATTATTTTGTAAGACTATTAAATGGGCTTTCTCTTGCTCGAGGGCTAGAGATGCCGATATGATAACAGGAAGGGTCTTATTCTCACCTAAGTAAGCGTATTTAAGATGAGACGGCAATAGCTTGAGTTCGAGTTTTGTAGGTGAAACAATTGAAGGTAAAATTGGTGAAACTGTCTCGAACTCGAAGGATTCCAACAATGGTTCAAAGCGAGTGTAAGCAACCGAGTCGGACGGTTCAGCTAACTCATCCGAAAATTCAAAGGACTCAAGCTCGGGTGGTGAGTCTTCAAAATCGTCCAAAAAAGTGAAACACTCGTAATCGTTGTCGGGTGTAAAAGCTGTGTCAGATTCAAGGAGGAGCGCACTAGTGGCGTCAAAACTGCTATGATCGAACATAAATTTTTCGAGCTCACAGTCCTCCTGCGTGATCTCTTGGATCGAGCAAACATCAAATATACTAGCATTAGGCTCGGAGGGCTGATTCCCCAACTTAAAAATGTTGAGTTCAATTGTCATATTTCCAAAAGATAGGTTCATTGAACCGTTTCGACAATTGATCACCACATTAGGAGTCACAAGGAATGGTCGACCGAGTATCACTGGAATTTGACTCCGGGGGTTAGCTACAGGCTGTGTGTCCATAACAATGAAATCAACAGGGAAAATGAAATCACCTACTTTAATTAACACATCCTCTAACTCACCCCTAGGATGGGTGATGGATCGGTCGGCCATTTGGAGAGTACAATGTGTGGGTTTAAACTCTCCAATGCCTAATTGTTCATATACTGAATAGGGTAGCAAATTAACACTAGCAGCAAGATCTAAAAGTGCGCGATTGATGTTCTTATCCCCAATTGTTATTGAAATTGTAGGACAGCCAGGGTCCTTATGTTTTTGGGGTAAACGTTGGGTAAGAGCATCACTTACAGCACTAGCCACGAAAACTTTCTTGGGTACCTGTGATTTCCTCTTCTTGGTGCATAAGTCCTTTAAGATTTTAGCGTAAGAAGTGACTTGTTGGATTGCATCCAAGAGAGGTATGTTAATGCTAACCTGTTTGAATAACTCCACAATCTTCTCCATTTGTGGAGTAGGTTTATTGGATCTCAACCTGTTTGGAAATGGAACATTTTGAAAATTTGTTGAGTCCAATGTTTGTGGAGTAGGTTGCGGAGTTGGAACGGATCCCAGTGTTGGTGTTTTCGTGAAGTGAGATGTGGGTCCGTTAGAATTAGAAGAGGAAGAACAGGCTCTGAAGAAGAAGATGATGAAGAAGGTGAAGAGGAAGAAGATGAAGAAGGTGAAGACACGGCGGCCGGGGTTTCATCACTAATACCCACATTATTGTGCAACACTCTTCCAGATCTCAATGTGGTCACAACATTTACATTATGGTTTTGTTGTTCATAAGCAACATGTGCGTTGTGTCTATGACCGGGATTTGGCAATGGTTGAGACGGAAGCTTTCCCTTTTCTCGCTCTCTTAACGCAGCATTCAGTTGTGCAATTTGGGCCTCAATTGATTTGATGCTCTGATCATGTGAAACACTGTATTGCACCAAAGACTGAATGGAAGACTGGATGCTTGCTAAGGATTGTGTATATTGTTTTAAAAAACTCATCCAAACTTCGTTCTAGCGAGGAAACCTTATCGTTTTTTGGCTGAACAAAGTTGTTTTGAGGATAAGAGTTGTTGGGTACAAAATTGTTCATTTGGTTTGGGTAAGGTTGGGGTTGGAAAGGTTGCTGATATTGAGTTTGTTGAGGGGATTGTTGTTGTGGAGGAGGCCTTTGAAAGTTGTTGCCTTGGAATTGTTGTTGATTTCGATTCCAAGCAATATTTGGGTGGCTCCTCCAACCAGGATTGTAAGTTGAAGAGAATGGATCATTTCTTTGTCTTTGTTGAAAGACAGCATTGACTTGATCTTGTCCTTGAACATGTAGATTGTAAGGACACTCTTCAGTAAGATGGGACGGATCCGAACAATAAGCGCAAATAGTGGTGGGGGTAAAGCGGGGGCAGGAGAAGGCGATGAGAATTTGCTCTCAATTTCTTCTAGTTTTTTCGTGAGTGCAGCCATTTTGGCCTTCATTGCAATAGACATATCAAGTTGATGTATGCCTGCCCTAGACTGACTTGATGAAGTAGATGAAGTGGTCTTAGTGCTTTCCCACTGAAGTGTTTGTTCAGCAAGATCGTCGAGAAATAGTCAAGCTTCCTCGCTTGATTTTGTAAGAAAGTGACCTTGACAAATGGTTTCCAACAACTGCTTAGTTGCTGGGTTCACTCCTTCGTATAAAGTTTGGCAAAGTTGCCAATTCTCGATACCATGGTGAGGGCACTGAATAAGGAGGTCCTTAAATCTTTCAAAACACTTCCAAAAAGGTTCGGAAGGATGTTGGGAAAATTGAATAATTTCATTGCGAATTCTCACGGTCTTGTGGTGTGGGTAAAACTTTTTTAGAAAAGCCTTAACAAACTCTTCCCAATTTTTTATGGAGTGTGATGCTGTGCTATATAACCATTTTCAGCTAGGTCACATAAAGTGAATGGAATGACACGTAGCCTTATAGCATCATCAGAAAGTTGTGTTGTCTTCATCATTGCGCAAACATTCTGGAATTTGTTAATGAAGATGTAGGCATTTTTGGATTCCGGCCCATGAAATTTGGGCAACATATTGATGAAGTGGGGTTTAATTTCAAAGTTATCCTCATTAGCCGGTGGAAGTGAAAGACAGGTGGGAAGTACGGTGCGGATGTGATAGAAAAGATCTTGGAGCGCGATTCGTTGGGGTGCTTCGACAGGAGGGTGTGGTGGGTTATTCGCACCTAGTGGAGGTGGAATCAGTCCCGTAGGTAAAGGGTTGTTAGGATTGAATCCCGACATCTCATTAGAAGACGATGAATTTGATGATGAAGGTAAAGAAGTGGATGGAATTTCGACTTCGGAGTCAAAAGCGTCGTCGGTCGGCACTAACCAGACACGGACTAAACAGGCGCTAGTGTCCCTAGTCCAACTGGACATACACTAAAGAGGTGTAGTGTAGTCAAAAAGTAAAAACAGAAAGCGGGGGTAAGAAAACGTCAATGAGAGGAAGTGGGTGCAAGTGGGGTGCAATGGATTTCAAGGAACAGAGTGGCAATTTTTATTTTTTTTTGTAATAATTTTGTTTTGTGTTTTTTTATAAGGATTTTTCAAAAAGATTTTTATAAGGAGCTTAGACACACTTTCAAGCAATCATAATATGCACAATCAAGCCTAGAGCTAGGGTCTCCTAAGTCAACTAGACTGCTCCTAACTGTTCCGAAGGGCAAGTTGTGAAATTCTCAAATCGCCTCTTCACCGCCAATTATAGCCAGGTAAGCACAAGTAAAGAAAGGAGGGATCCGCTCACGAATCACCATGAGACGGGCCTTTTAAAATTACCTTTTCCACCTGTCTAGCCTAGGCACCACAAAGTCTGGTTTAGATAAATGACTGATGCCTATGTTAGTTATATGTATGCCCTAGAGGCCATTACTGTACATACGATGTATATTGTAGTGGATACTTGGACATATATTGGGAGGACTTTCTTGGTCGATATGATAGTACGCTATCTGGTTGCTCTTTATCTTAACATGTTGACTTATATTAGTTTACTGTCTTACTCTCACATGTTGATAAAGCCCTTAGGATATGTACTTGACTACTGGGACTATGATGAGATCATACTAGTGGGGCCACGGTAGTCGACGAGTACATCCTATAACTGTTCCTAGTCGAGGGTGTATCGAGACAGGGCATCGATACACCAGAGTAGACTAGCGTATACGCATCTTGACCCATATGACGGACGATGGATGATCCCATATCCATAAGTGTTTGACATCAGAGAAGGTATATGGGTGATCAGTGGAGACTGGAAACACTGGACGGACTCGCCAAGAACTCCCAGATGGTATTATACCTCACGTCGGATGGCAGTTCTCTGGTGACACTGGTACAGGTTAGTCTGTAGACCCGAGATCGTCATAGAGTCTTGTGTGATTCCCACTGTGCTTTGATTTCCATCATACCACGTCCAAGAGGGCGTACAAAAAGGTGGCTTTTGGGTACAGTGCCGAATCACATGGAGGCAATGAGCGATAGGAGGGGTTTCGTCTCTCCCGGATAGGGAGTTGATGTTGCGCTGTGTTCGATTGGCTATAACTAGAAATCCCTGGCCAGGGTTGCTGAGATTTACTGGTAAGTGTTATCAGTAGTTTCTTGAACTGTTATGGACCTCATATCGACACGACTTTCAAGCTACTGGGGTCTGACGTTTACCACCCCTAGGCGAGATATGCGACATATCAGACGAAGAGACCGGACTGTACGGGAGTGTTACTGATTGGATTCACGAGAGAAAGTACAGGCTTGCTTGTTGGTCTTCTGATCACTCAATACCTGGGTGGCTGTTACGTTTAGCTGACCGCTTGCAGCTTGTGGGTGTTTGATATGATCATCACCTACTGCCGGCGTATTGACGATTCTTTAGAGTCCTACACAGAGGTTTCCTGGCACAGGAAAAACGGAGTAGGAGCACATATATGATATGTGCGGGACCGAGGACAATACGTGTATGTGATACCGTATTAGATTCTCGTGATATGAGATATCGGCCGGGTATATGTGATATAGCCGGGTCATCGGATCAAGTGTTGATTCGATGAACTGATAAGGATTATATTAGTCGGTTATTTGTGAAATAGCCGGATTATCGGATCAAGTGTTGATTCGATAATTTAATGTATAATTATATATTTGATATATTAAATTACATTAACTAGTATAAGCTCACAAAAAGATTCTTTTTCCCACTCGGGTAATACATTGATATATATGCGATATATGTTAATTGTATTATTTTAATTTTGTTACCATAAATATTGTATATGTGATATATAATATTGTAGCATGTTATGGTTATAAATGCAACATGATTAGTGGAGATTAAATATGGTTAGGGTTTTGATTTGGGTTAATTTTTCTAGAAACTTCTAGAAGCTTTTGTTTTGTTTCTTGCAAAGATATTATGTGTTGATATTTTGCAAGATATTTGTTTAACCCAACCCAACCCTTTAACCATGGTTCAATCTATACAAGGGTTAAGTTTACTTACTTAACCCATGGTTGCATTTCTAACCTCACTAGACTTTTGATTATTCATCACAAAAGGTTTTGGATATTCTTCTTCTTCTTCCTTGGTGAAAAGCTCTCTAGCTTTTTTTCTTTGTGATGATAATGAGTGAGATTAAGAAAATAAACGAGAGCTATATTCCTGCTTCATCATCCTCATCTAATCTAGCCCATTAGATTAGGGTGTTCACTTCATTAGTAAGTGAGAGCTTGTGTTAAAGAAACTTCAAGGTAGATCATCTTTGTTATCGAAGATCGGAAGTAATCTTGCATCTTTCTCTTCGTGGAGCCTCTCTAAATTTCGGATACTCAATGATTGCAGCAAAGGGATCTCAACACAGAGCTTTTGATATTAAGTACCGAACTACAAAGGTTGTAATCATTTTCACTTAGAAGTAAAGTTGTTTACTTGCTTTGTTTCGCCTAATCTCTAGTTTAAAGATCTTGGTTAGGGTTGTTCGGCACGTCTAAATTTTAAATCAGGCATGGTTGATGCCTTGTAGACCCTTGTGAGAGTGCCTAGTAACCCTACAGTGGTATCAGAGCCAAGCTAGAGTTTTAGGCGAAGTCTAGGCGAAGTTTAAAATTCGATCGAACTCCGAATACCCAATAAAACCAAGTTTCTGGAAATTTTTTAAAAATGTTGATTTTTTTGTATTAAAAATACTCAGAAAATAAAGCAGGTAAATCTAAGAATTACTGTGAAGTACGGACCACCAATTCGATCACATGAGCGCGGAACCGCAGCCAAACCAAGCATTTGGCGGCGGTTCCGCGGCCAAAAGTTGGAGTTGGTCCCTGATACTTCAGGTATTAATTCTTGGGTCCTTTTTCATAGTTCTGGGAATTTTTAATTCTATTCAAGTGTTGAGTTTTCTGGGTTGTATTGGAAACTCGTTGATTTGATCGGAAAGTTTAACTTCGTTTAAGTTTTTTCCGGGTAATTTAGAACGTGTTAAAAAGTTCGAACGGATATCAATAACTCACTTTTTCCCATGCCGGAAAATTCCCAAGTGTCGGATTTTTCCATAGTTTAATAACGTTCTTAGTCGTGCAAGTAACGCGGTGGACCATTTAGAAGAACACAAACCTTAACTCGATTATATGACCGTATGAACCGCCTCTAAACCTTAGGGTTTGTGGCAGTACGACGTTGCCACATGTGAGGCGTTGGTTTGACCCTTCTACGGCTAGACCGTTGGTACTGTGGCATATGGTGGATGATTTTAAACTACGCTTAAGTATTGAGAACTATTTGAGAAATCTTGGGTGTTTGTTTATTCGATCGGAAAGTTTAACATTGTCTATTTATCCGGAATGTGATACAATATTTGGAATCCACAAGGAGTTATGAGATAACTAATTTGAATGTTATAAATCTAGCAGCTTAGTCTCATTTGATTGGTTGCCACGGGATTTTGATGTGATCAAAAGTCCATCATAATCACGTAGCGTACGCGGATACTCGCCGGGTAAACTTAATAATAGCCACGCCCCATAGCCTCGACCAAGTGACTGTAGGAGAACCCCGTCGCCAAAAGCATCCGTTCGGGTGCTCGCGGCAGCGGTGTTCCGCCTTAGTGCACTTCGTCGACGGCATCCAGGGGTGCGGCCGTCTACTAAAGTTTGCGACGAGCATTCGATCAGGATGTCGGAAATCTTGTTGAATTGCCCAACTAGATATTGAAAAGTGTTTTCGGTAATGAGACTAAAATGCGGGATTTATAATTGTTAGGCATGAGATGTCTAAGGAATTCATTTCGTTAGGCATGCGATGTCTAAGAAGGTTGCGGATTCCAACTGTTGTAGTTTTACACTTTCTTTTCTGTGACCGTAAGCGTAGTATGTGGTGTATCGCCGGCTTCGTTGCTATATATCAACGACAATCGGGATACGCATGCTTGCTTACGTTGATGATATGAGATATTATGTGTTGCTGTGATATGTTATATTGGATCGTCGTGTTTTGAATAGACGGGATTTTTATGTGAGATGAGAGTTTTTCTTTTTCATTCATGTAAAATTCATTTGTATGTAATATTCTTTTATTGGGGCACTTCCGGGATGAGGATGATGTCACCATTGTATATTATTTACTTTTCCGCACTAGGTACACCCAAGGCGGAGAGCACAAGTAACCGGGTTCTAGGGTTCAGTGGGAGACCATCTTGAGGAGTCAAGACCGGGTCTCCTAACCCTAGAATTGGCAATGTTGTTTGTCGCTCTCGTAGGGGTCTAGGGATGTGGGTTTGGCTATTCATTGCGACCGTGGAATCCGTGTTTTATACAGGCTCGCATTAAAACACGGACGTCTTAATATATCCAATATTTCATATGTTATCTTCTGCTGCAATGTTCTGTGATGAGATCATATTACTGCCTGAGACGAATGCTTATATTATATATATGAGATATATATTATATATTGTTGATTTCGTTTCATATCTGATACCTGTGAAGCATAATAAAATGGGACTTCATTAATGAGATTAATGAAACTAAAAGAAACCTAAAGATGTTGTAGAAACTTGTTTAAAAACTGGTAGCTCTAGTTCTTGCTTTGCATAGCGGTGTTCCTTGTAGAACATCCAGCACCTTATTCGATAAGGAAAGAGCCGAGATCCCTTCACCGGGAGTGACCTCTTTAGCAAAACTAGCAGATGCTACAAACTCGGTTTATCTTTTGATTGCTTCTATATTTTTGCTTTGCATAGTGGTATTTGTGAAATATCCTGCACCTTATTCGATAAGGAAAGAACCGACGATCCCTTCACTGGGAGTGACCTCTTTAGCGAAACTAGAAAAGCCTCAAAAGCACTCCATTTAAAATCACTCGATTCTACAACGATATCAAGTTTATTACGCAAAAGGTTTTCTTAAAAACCTGTCGTAGCCGTCCGTCATTTCAGCCTACAACTATTCCTTTGTCCTAATGAGCACGACAGTCCTAATAGGCTGAGTCTAATATTTTTTAATTAACTCGAAGGTTGATACGAATGCTTTTTGTGATTTTTGGGGTCCTAGGAAGGGTAATGAAATCCCTACCCAATCTGGATTGGTATTATAGCCCCTTAAAAGTCCGTTTTAAAAACGCAAAGCAGTAAACACACAGAACACTTGACAATTTTTTTTTCTTTTATTGCGGCGCAAAAAATCCTGTACAAGATCGAGTTATTGGAGAAGGGAGAGAAGTTCTTAAAAAATTTTCAGAACCCGCAAAATTTTTCACACGAAAACTCTTAAAAAATAACAAGATAATAATTTTTTATATTTTTCAGTTTTAATGATTTTTTAAAATTTTTTATTAACCCGAAATTACAAAAAGAAAATAACTACGCAATCCTCGGCAACAGCGCCATTTGATTGAGCGATGTTTTGCGTACTTGCATTTTTTGAAATCAAAGAATTAACCGCAATCAAGAACGGTGTCGCTTGGTAGCTAGCCGGTTGAGTACGGGTCGGTCCACAGGGACTACGTGTATTTTTTAGTTGTTCTAACGAGTCAATTCCTATTTGTGGTAGGTTTTGATTTTCAATAAAAAATGAAGTTGAGTTTGATTAGAATTAAAACCTTGCTAGGGTTAGGATTAGTTTAGTTTGGAAAGTCAATTATTCTCACCGCTTTCTTTGCCTTAATTAAGAACTTTTAGGTGTTATGGTAATAGTTAACAAAGGTGATTAGCACGATCGGGAAGAAATTAGGTTTCTTCCCTTTGGTCGTTGTCCATCCTTTCTTAACTATTATCCCTAACCTCTATGGAAAACAATCACAACCGATCTTTAACTATGGAATCACCGCTACCTCATGGGATAAGGGGCCGTAGTGAGCGGTGTGCGTTTGTATGCATAGAGTCCTACTTTAAAATGTTGAACGGGAAAGAAAGGGGTGAGAGATTTTCATCTCTCAAACCTTCCATAAACCTAACCCTAGCAAGTGAGGAACTACTCACTCATTAGGGAATTAATAAACGAGTTCATTTTTTATGGTTTTTATTTAATAACTATGACAGATAAAAAAAATGCAAAAAATAACTACGGCAGAGAAATAAAAATTGCTTGAGAAATAACTAGGGCAGAAAAGAAACTTACTTTTTTTTATTGATGCACTGTTCGACAATTACGAGGAATAAAAATTCTAAACTAGAGAAATAAAAAGTGGCATGCTCCAAAAAGAGCTATAGGATTCCTATTTATAGATAATAGAAACCCTAGGGTTTACATCTGATCCATATCTAGAATTACAAAACTACCCTGAGAAGCCTGGTCAACGCACCGCCACCCACCGACAAGATGCACCGACACATGCTCATCATGGCCGCGGAACCGCGACCATAAGCCATGTTTGGCCGTGGATCCTCGGCCATATGGAGGGTTCTGTATCAAATCTTCAGGGCCGCTTCCTGTTGCATTTTACTTCTGGTTTCTTCACTTGGTTTCTCAGAATATGTTCTATTTTCTCCTAGATTTCCACAATGCAGAATGTTGTGGATTTTTACCGTTTGCTTCGTGTTGAAGTCTTGAATCTTTGTGTTGCCCTCGTACTTTATGCAATCGAATTGTTCATTGATCTTCATTTGTTCCTTAAACTGTAGGCGGCATCATAAAGATTCTTCTATTTGTTGGTCGTAGTCTCACTCTTGGAGCGTCTTTTCACCATTTTTACTGTATTGTTCCGAGAACCTGTAACCTGCAACTATTTAGCAGACATGGATCAAAAGCACCTATTTATTTGTAAAATGAGTAAGAATGGGGAATATAATAATGCAAAATTATGATATGAACAAGCGCCCACGTGCCGGGCACGTGAGGCGCTAGCGCCAGTGCCCAAGCGCCCTAGCGCCAGTGCCCAAGCGCCCTAGCGCTAAACCAAGCGCCAGCACCCAGCGCCAGCATGCTAGGCACGTGAGGCGCTGGCGCTCACGCGTCCTTTGGATGCCATTTTCCCCTCATTTTACATGTACTCCGCACTAAAAATACACGCCCCGTTAGAAAAAATTTCTAACGGGGCGCTGCCCCGCACCCCGCAAGGGGGCTTCAGCCCTTTTGACCCCCAGCCTGCTATCCGGGTAGCGGGACCCCCGTAAAAACTCTGCGGGGCCCCCGACATATCCAAAACCCTTTCAAAACACAACACTGCACATTGAGTTTGCATGATCTGTTTGACCCATCAATCGGAGGTTCTCTCGCTCCAAAGGCGAGGGGTAATTAACGGCAGCTTAGTCTGCGGCTGCCGGAGATTCAGATCCCCACAATCAATAAACCCCGGTCTACCCTAGGCAGGGGGAATCTATAATGAGTCTGACAAATGCGCGCGTATTCCCATCTCAATAGGGTGACGAAAAACACCCTACACAACTCTCTCTCTCTCTCTCTCTCTCTATATATATATATATATATATATATATATATATAGGCATCGTTCTATGAAACCAAAGAGTGTGGGTGTGTGGTAGGCCGTTACCCCGTGAAGTTTTCCTAAAGATATTGTTTAAACAATTATCGAAAAGAGCTTTATACTAATGTTCAAGGTATTTTAATGAAAAAGTTCGTTTATGTTTGTTTCACATGAGAATTTTGGTTAAACTTGAAGCTAAACATTTGTAATTAAAGTTACAAGTAAGGTAGTAACATTAGTTTGGTCAAAATATAAAGGAAAATGGAGTTTCAAGTTTAAAAAGAAAAGTATCGGGGGTAACTCCACTTTACCGATATCTTTTTAGGAGATGAATTGCGATGAAAATAAGAAGAGATGAGAGGGACTTACGGTTTGGTAATATCGAGAAAAGGGTAAGGTAGAAGGGACAGGCTTCGTGGCGTCGTGAGAAATCCGGAAACGGTTTCGATCTTCGATGGAACAAGCTTGGTCGTTAACCCCACTTGACTTCACTTGCACTTAGGAACTTTTTGAGAGATTTTTTGCTAGAATTTCAGAATGGTGAAGAGCTAAAGCGTGGGGTCATATTTATAATGAAGAATTAGGGTTTGGGAATTAAAATTTTGGATTAAAAAGCATTAGAAAGGTGTTAATTGGTGAAATGAAGGGTCTCTGTTTGATTGCAGGGAAATCAAACAGTGCAGGGGAGTTAAGGGGAGTCGAAAGGGTGTGTGTCCAAAGCACGGAGCCATTTAGGCTCAAATCGACCGTCGGCACCGGCCAAATAGGGAGAATGGGCGGTCGGATCTCAAGCTCTTGCCTCGAGATTTGTGCCACGTTGGAATTTGGGTGTGTACACCTTACTGCGTCTGTTTGAATTTTTCTGAAACTTTTCATTTCCCCGTGTATTGCACGTGCAACTCTTGGGCTTCCAAAAATTAAAAAGAAAAATCTGAAAAAATAATTGTGTCTGATGAGAATCGAACACACAGGCTATGTCACAGTAGCGCAAGGGCTTTACCAGTGAGCTACAAGTTGCTTCTTTCTTTTATTTAATAAAAATAACTTTTAACTCTTACACAGGCTGTAATACTCTTTTCTGTACAATAAAAAGAAAATTTATATACAGTGATTTCAGAGTCGTTACATTCTACCCACCTTATAAAAATTTCGTCCTCAAAATTTACAATTGCATAGGGACTAATTTTCAAAAAGGTAAGGGTATCGTGTACGCATATTCTTTTCTCTTTCCCAAGTTGATTCTCCTGGCGAATCCTTTCTCCACATCACTCGGACCAAATTTACTTCCTTGTTCCGCAATGTCTTCACCTATTGGTCCAGGATTTCAGCTGGTTGTTGCTTGCAGGTGAAGTCAGTTTGTACTGTAAGCTCTGAGTGATCAAGTATGTGGCTGGGGTCGCTCACATATTGTCGTAGTTGGGATATGTGGAACACGTTGTGCACTCCTTCCAATGAGAGTGGTAGTGCTAAACGGTATGCCACTTCTTCAACTCGTTCGAGTATATCGAATGGTCCTATGTATCTTGGACTGAGTTTACCCCTCTTTCCAAAATGGATCACTCCTCTGTTTGGAGAAATTTTCAGGAATATATGGTCTCTAGTTTAGAACTCCAGATGTCGACACTTTGCATCTGCCTACTGTTTCTGTCGGTCTTGAGCTATTCGCATCCTTTCCTGATCGTGCGAACCATGTCCACAGCTACCACGATCATCTCTGGTCCAAGGAGTTCACGATCTCTAATGTTGTCCCAACTTAGCGGTGAACAACACTTCCGTCCGTAGAGTGCTGCGAATGATGCCATTCCAATGCTTGCCTGATAGTTGTTGTTGTATGAAAACTCCATAAGATGTAGGTGATATTCCCACGAACCTCTAAAGTCTAACATACAGGCTTTTAGCATATCTTCCAGTATCTGAATTGTTTGCTCGGACTGTCTATCCGTTTGTGGATGATACGTCGTGCTATAATTCAGACTCGTTCGCAGGCTAGCTTGCAGAATCTGCCAAAATTGTGATCGGAATCTTGTATCGCGATCGGAGATGATGAAAACAGGTACTCAATGTAATCTCATGATCTTCCGCATGAGTTTATGGGTGTCAAATATGGTACATCTTGAAGGTTTAAATCTTACTGTAGATTTATGCTCACCTCCATGTACTTCTTTGTTAACGTCTCGGTTGACTGATTAATTCGAAATGGAATAAAGTGAGCCAACTTGGTGAGTCGATTCATAGTAACCTAAATTGCATCATTACCCTTCATGCTGCGAGGGAGAATAGTCACGAAGTCCATGGTAATGTGCTGTCATTTCCATTCTGGGATTGGTAACGACTGATGTAGACCAGCAGTTATGTGATATTCAACCTTCACTTGCTGACATACTAGACACTTGGGTACGCTCCTTGCTACTTCGCGCTTCATTCTATGCCACCAGTAGTATTGCCGTAGATCCTTATACATTTTCATGCCACCAGGGTGTACCGAATAAGGAGAGCTGTGAGCTTCTTTCATTAACTCTTCTCGAATAGGTCCGACTGGCACGCATAAACGACTTCCATATAGCAAGGATCCATCTTCGTGGACGATGAAGTCAGTTTGAAGTCCACTTTCTACTTGTTCTCGGATCTTTTGTAGCTTGGCATCATTTACTTGAGTTGTCTTGATCTAATTTATAAGAGTAGACTGGACTTGTAAGTTCATCAAATATGAAGCGTATCTGGTACAACTACTTCAATCTCCAATCCATGCAATTCTTGTTGTAGTCTCCACTAAGCGCTGAGGTTCATTGCTAATGGCTGGCGACTAATGGCATCGGGAACTACCTTCACCTTTCCAGGACGATACTGTAGGTTGATATCGAAGTCCTCCATGAGTTCTAGCCATCTTCTCTGCCGCATGTTTAGTTTCTTCTAAGTAAATATATACTTCAGACTGTTGTGGTCAGTGTACATATCCACTCGTTCTCCCAAAAGATAGTGGCGCCAAATCTTGAATGCGAAGATGATAGCTGCCAATTCTAGATCATGTGTTGGATAGTTGCATTCATGGACCTTTAACTGTCTTGATGCAAAAGCCACAACTTTTCCATGCTGGTGTAGAACACATCCTAATCCTTTACCGAACACATCACAATGCACAACGAATCTGCCAGATTGATCCGGTATTACAAGGATAGGTGCAGAGGATAACTGCGACTTGAGTTTTATAAAAGCCATTTCACATTCTTCTGACCACACGAATGCTTCGTCTTTGCATGTGAGCTTGGTCAGGAGTGCTGCGATCTTTGAGAATCTTTCGATGAATCGTCCGTAGTATCCCGCTAATCCCACGAAACCTCGTATATCTTTTACCGTCTTTGGTGTTGGCCACTCACTGACAGCTGACATCTTAGCTGGATCTATAGAGATTCCTTCGCTTGAAACGATATGTCCGAGAAATCCGATGTGATCTAGCCAAAAATCATACTTGCTGTACTTGGCATAGAGCTGATGTTGTCGTAATGTCTTCAGGACAATCCGTAAGTACTCTGCGTGTTCCTTCCGATTCTTTGAATACACCGGAATGTCATCGATGAAAATGACAACGAACCTGTCTAAGTACTCTCGGAAAACTTGGTTCATCATGTTCATAAAGATGGCAGGTGCATTGGTCACTCCAAATGGCATTACGAGATATTCATAATGGCCATAACGGGTCCTAAACTCCGTCTTCGGAATGTCGGACTCTTTGACCTTCACCTAATGGTAACCTGAACGAAGATCTAGTATTGAAAAGACACAAGACCTACTTAACTGATCGAAAAGGTCATCGATGCGCGGTAGTGGATACTTGTACTTAATCGTCACTTCGTTCAGAGCTTGATAATCCAGACACATCTTGTAAGAACCTTCCTTCTTCTTCACGAGTAACACCGGAGATCCCCAACTTGAAGTACTGGGTCGAATCCAACCTTTTTGCAGTAGTTCGTCCAACTGAATGCGGATCTCCTTCAATCCCTTCAGACTTAATCGGTATGGAGGTTTGATTACAGGTTGTGCACCAAGTTGTAAATCAATACTAAACTCAAGAGCTCGATCAGGAAGCAAACTTGATATGTCTTCAAGGAACACATCTTTGAACTCTCGAACTACTTCAGGCTTTTCTTCTTCCGTCGATAGAGAGAACACTTCTTCATTCTTTGGTTTAGCACGATAGCTTCCTGGCTCCAAGGTTCTATCCCCACTTTTGAAATAGAAGACTGGATGATCTGGTATCTGAAATACTACCCTCCTTTGACGGCAGTCAATAGTAGCATAGATTACTCCTAGCCAATCCATTCCCAACAAAATATCGAAATTTGGTATGTCCAGTACTTTGAAATTTGCGTAGAATTCTCGATCGCAAACTACAACTGGGCACTGATCATATCCCAAAGTTGCTTTCAAGACTCCATTCCCGGAACTGACATTCCAGCTTGAAATGAGTGGCTTCACGGGAATCTCATGCGTTCTCATGAATTGTTGTGACATGAAGTAGTGTGAAGCTCCAGTGTCGAAAAGTGCGAGTGCAAAAAGGGTGGCTACTAGTATAGTACCTAAGTTGTGTGAGGTTGTGTTTAGATACACAAAAAGTATAACGATACACAAGGATTGAAAGATTGAAAGGATGGGGGATTTTACCAGTGATGACTTTTCCTGTGGCTTTGGCCTCCTCGACAGTCATTGTAAAAGCCTGTCGTCTTGGTACATTCCTCCTTGCCGGAGGCACATTCCTTTGCCCTTGAGGCACGTTTCTCTGTGTCTGGTGGAATTGACGACGAGACTATGCAGGTGGTCCACGTGGAGCTGGTGCAGGACGAGCTACGTGGGGTGCAGGAGCCTGAATGGATGGCCTTTGTGAGGATGTGATTACAGATCTGGGTGCTGGTGCTGTGCTAAAACAATATGGTCATGCTCCTATCGCGTGAGTAGATGCGCCACAAATCAAACACAGGCCATTTGCACGCCTGCAATCCTTCGCCAGGTGTCCAGTTCTCTTGCAGAAGAAACAGAAATCTGGACTGGATCAGTTAAATGATCCTCCTGGCCTTCTGGGTGAAAAAGTCAGCCTAGAAGAGGCTCCTCCTATCATCTGTGTAGCAGGGCGTTTGATTCCAGCTGTTTGGGGCTTACCCTTCTTCTTGACCACAGATTCGTAATGACGTGTTGCCTTTAGGGCGAGTTCATGGGTTGGGTAGTTTCCTGTGACTAATGCCGCCTAAATCTCTGGGTCTAAGCCATGTTGGAATCGTCTAGCCCGAGTCTCATCGGTCGGGATCAAATGTGCCACGAACCTGATAAGATGATGATGTCAGGATAGAGATGTGTTTTACGGAACAGAATTTGATACAAATTATTTACCTGCTAAGCATGATGAATTCGGCATCATATTCATCCACTGATTTTACCTACATGGAGCCTCGTTGTAGGTGGATGAACTGTTGCTCCATCTCAAAATGGGCAGTCTCGGGAATTAATTTTGCATCGAACAGATCGTGAAACGTCTTCCACTCTATTGGTTGTGTGAGACGGCTTTCCTCAGTTTTTACCAGACTTTTGCATTGTCTGTGTGCTGGAGCTTGGCCATATGAACCCAAGCTATGCCTGGTACCTGTGCTGCAGCAAGGTCGTCCTCTATACTCTGGGCCCATTCTTCAGCCTCAAGAGGACTCTCTTTCCCTGAAAAGTTCCTTGGATGCGACGCACGGAATTGCTTTACTCCAGGTGCTTCGGCTTCCGAGCGGTTCATGAGAATAGCGGTCTACTGTTGCTGGCCCTCCAGAAGACATTTGATGGCTTCTAAAAGGACCGTATATTCATTGATTGGAGCAGCAACGGTAGGGGGAGGTGGTAAAATAGGTGGTGGTGTGTTGCCATTGACATTGGTATTGGTGTTGTTGGGAGAATCCATCACCTTGATAGAAAATAAAAGGTTAGGATAGATTCAAGAAATTTGAAATGCAAGAAATGTATAATTGTTGATTCTTATAATTTTTATGATATATTGCTTAAGACTTCATGCAGAACTGACCTTCATAGGCTTCCAACAAAACCTGTCACGCCCCGCTTCCCAATAGACGGAAACGGTGACGTGGCAAGCCCGCAACGTATTTTCTATGAAATAAATAAGTTAAGCGTGATTAAGCAATATAACAATGAACAAGAATGACAAGATTAAAAATGAAACAACAACTTTATTTACATTCAACTTTATATACAAATGTTTGAAAAAAACAGATACAATAAATAAAGAAAATGCCTAAACAATGGCATACAGAAAGTAAGTGCAGATTGGAAAGAGCTAGTAATCTGGTTGTGTAGCAAGTTGGTCCAAGTCTTCAGGGCTCGGTCCTATCTCCTCAGAGTCTGGTCTTCCTGTCGAACATTCCAAAGAAATAAAAATATAGAGGAATGTCATCAGAGAAATAGCGCTCGGTAAGTCTCAAAAGAAGAAAGAGAAGATAGTATATAATGTGAATAGGAACTAAAAGAACAAAGGACGGGTAAAATTGTATATGATCATTTAAAGGTATATGATAGTTATTTGTTTAGTTGATAAAACTGCACATTTGTTATTACATTTTTCCTACTATTTCTATATTAGAAAAGGTGTTTATTATAATATATGATACATATGAGGGTTTATCTGTAAAAAGACTGTTTTCATGTATTTATATATTATAATTAGCATTTGGTAAGAAAATGTATGCAAAAAAATATCATTGACCAAATCTTAAGAAAAAAAACTCTACTAAATATCATTTGAGTTGTTGTGCAGAATTTTCAGGACTAAAATTAAGGAAATCAAGTTGTTATAGAAAACCTGCCTAATTAAGAAAGCAAAACTTAGAAATCAAGTCTGGCAGCAACTATGAGAAGATTTCCAAGTTCCAAAGGTTCTAGAGATCGCCACATGTCACAAAGATCAAGCCACAAAAAAATGATCCAACGATCCCTCTTTTTGGCCGTGGATCCGCGGCCAAACCCCTCTATTGGCCGCGGATTCGCCGCGGTTTGGAAGACTTAGGAGATGGGATTTTCTCTGTTGGATACTAACTACTTGCTTCCAAATTAGGAAGCTAATTTTCTGGTTTTGAAACTATAAATAAAGACCGAGAGCCTCTTGGAAAAATCATCAAGCCGACGAGATCACGAAGTCCAAGACGACTCACGCATCCAGGCTGATCATCAACTGTTCGTCTACCTCCTTGGAAGAGATCAAGAAGCAAACTAGTATTTGTAATCATTTTCTAAGGGATCAAAGTGTAATGAATATTGTTGATTAATAAAGGTAGTTCTTTTTCTTATTCTATTTCTTCGTAGTTTAATTAAGCATTTTCTCTCCATCTCTCTTTCTCCCAACATGCGCGAGTAATTCTCCGCTTGTTAGGGTTCGTAGGATTAGGGTAGGCTAATGGATGATGAAGATCCTTAAACCCTTTTTAAGTCCTATAAAGTTTATAAACTTTATCAAAAGATTCATTAACATCCTAATCGGGTGCGCTACCAATTCATTGTTAGTCTCAACTGCGATTAGAGATTAGATTAATGATTGTTTTGGTAAAGGCTAGATATGAACGGAGTTCCATGTCGAGATAGGGGTTAAGAGTGGGATTCCTTTTCCTTCCAAAAACCCTAATCTGCATGCATCACTGTCGTTCTAGTTTTAAATCTATTAATGGATAAAAGGGTAATCTTTAATTAATCATCCATAACTACTAAATCCTAATGAACCCTACAAGCCCCTTTTTCATATAAACTTATCTCCGTAGTTAATCTAGATCTATAGTTTGCATCATTGTTTAACTTAGATCTAGATCCTACAACCATTCTTCAATATTCTTTATTCCTATCCCTCCTCTCTTTTTCAAAACATCTAAAGCACGAGTAAAAGGTTCCACGTTTCCCAGGACGACCCGTACTCACCTCGGTCTAGCTACACGCGACACCGTTCTGATTGCGGTTACACTACAAACACACTTTTTCACACCAATCAAATGGCACCGTTGCTGGGGAGACATGCATAATTTTTTTATTCTTACTATTTGTGTTGAATTCTTATACGATCTATATCATAAATAAAACAAAACTGCTAATTGTATATTTAACGATTATTGTGTGAATTTTGCGAGGGAATCTGGAATCACAGACTTGAGGAAACATGAGACATACACATTCATTGAGATCCAAAGAAGTAGAGAAGGCCACAGAAAAAAATTCATCAATTGATCTCTCCCTCTTGCGGCGTAACCGCGGCCGGAAGTACACATCGGAGGCAGAAGCGCGACCAGTTAGGATATCTAGGGCTTCAGTCTTCTCTGGTAAGATTCTAACCTCCTTCTCTCTCCTCTGAAATCCAATAAAATATCTTTTCTGCAGGATTCTTTGCAAAATATCGCCGCTCAAAAATCTTTTTGCAAAGTTTTGTTTTACGGTTTGTTTTTGCATATTTTAATACGGATTTTTAAGGGGCAAGACCAAAATCCAGATTAGGTGGGGATTTCATCACCCTTCCTAAGCCCCACAAATCATAAACCGAGCATCTGCATCAACCCTACATTAATTTAAAAAAAATATCTAGACCAGACTCTAAGAACTGTCGCTCTCAATAAGGACAGAGGAAGGTCGTGGGTAATCTATCGCTTATCCGCATTACTTTTGTAGTGTCTAGGCAAGTGTGTCTAAGGCGAGTGGTTACTTAATTAGGACTACTACTTACGTAGTGAACAACCTCCCACTCACCTGGCACTTACCTGGCTACAAGAGTAGTAAAGAGGCGGTAGAGGATTTATCCTGCGGCTTGTCCTTTGGAAGTCTAGGAGCGGTCTAGAGACTGACCTAGGTAACCTTAGTTCTAGGGTTATTTGTACATTTTTGTGTGATTTTTCTAAATCCGTCATTTTTCAAAACAAACCAATTATTTTCTCCTTTTTTTTACCCTTCCCCCTTCTTCTCTTCTTATAATGGGTGATCTAAACAGAAGAACACTTGCCGAGTTTTGTTGTCCACAACCAGATATCTCTTATTTTCGTAATCCCTTCGGTATACCGTTCGACTCTTCCATGTCCTTAAGAGATCATATAGAACAAACAAGAAGAAACAGTTGGCCACCTCAGTCTAGGTCTTATCAACCGTATCCTAATCCTACACCTATTTCAGTTGATACCCAGAGTGAGGAAGCCCCTAGACGAATGTCTATTGCTGAGCACATAGCTAGGGCTAGAGGCCAAAGTTTCAACCTGGACCAATATCAACCATCACCTCCACTTTCCAAAGAAGAGTTTGATAGCCAACCGACCAACCCATATCAATATTCTTCTTATCACAATGTTAACCCTACTCCCACCCAATTTTCGCAACCATTCTATTCTTATCAATCCAATCTGACTTTTTCACCTTCTCTAGACAGTTCTTCTAATCAGTCATTTGGGAGTTTTAATTATCCACAAAAATTTCAATCTTATACTGAAACCCCTTATCAACCCAAGACTAGTCTTGAGCAGACATTAGAAAAATTTCTGGAATTGTTGAACCAAATTAGGAAGGAAACAACAGAGTGGATGCAAGCAAAGAGTTTCAAACCTGCCAAAAAATTTTCAGTATATGATTCGGGCATAAAACAAAATGAGAATTTGGTTAGTGAGACAGAACTGTACACCCTTCCTAATCAAACCTTCCCATTCCAAACAGAAATCCACAACTCTAATTTCATAGATTCATCAAGTACACCAAATAGAATGTCTGATAAGTTGTGTGACTTTGTAATGTTTGATTTACCCGACTGTGAAGTGACCATTTCAAGTGAAACCATACCCAACCCTTATGATCTCTACACCTCCACTCTTGAACCAAAACTGATTGAAAACCATACTTTTAATGAGATGTTTGAGAATTTTAACCTTCTCTTGAATGAGGTGATTGACGTTGGGGATATATTGATTGATGAACCCGAAATTTTGGATGATTTTGTCCCACCAATTCATCAAATCCTTTCACTTCCTTGTGGTCATTATCTTGAGCCTTTAATTCTTCCCGAACCCCAAATATGTCTTGAAGTTGATGATAAAGGTATACCCGAAGAAATACAGCCTCCATCTTCCACACCTGGTTCAACAACACTCGACACACCAATTTGTTTACCCATTTCACCTTCTACTTTCTCCGGTTCTTCTTCTGTTCCTATAGTTTTAGCGAGTTTTGATGAATCACAATCCGTTAACTCAAGTTCAATAATACCAGAAATTCAACTTGATTTGGATATTTTTGAAAATGAGGTAGATGAGTTTTTCGAGTCCTCTGCCTCAATGATTTTTGATGAATCAAGTAGGATAAATTCTGGCACAAAACTCTTTGACAGCAAAATGTTCAATCACACCATTAATAAAAGTTTTGAAGAATTTTTTGCTGACGAACTTGACTTTTTAAACAATACGGATTTTGTGATTGATCAATCTCCACCTATAGAGGTTGAACCGTCACCATTCCTTCTTCCTAATCATTCACATTCATCCTCATTCTTTCTTTTCTCTAATTTCAAACCCTTTCCAGACCACCTCTTATCCCTTCCCTATTTTTTCTTGACTCAATACAACACATTCTTCCACCGACCTATATGATATACTGATAAAATCTTTGAATGGTTGGTGTTAACTTTTGGTCTTTGTAAAGTTTTATTTTGACTAAATGACTCACCCCCTCTTAAAATGCTTCATATTGTCTAACTCATGTTTGAGGGGGGGTTTATATTTTTGGCTCTTGAACATAACTTTTGTCCTCAAATTTGTGAGCCAAAAATAAGTTTGGGGGAGGATTTTCACTTTCATATATTCTTGCCCCCATTAATAATGTCCCCCCAAGCTTACAGGTTTTTTTGATCCAGCAGATAGCAACAGTGAGGACACTGTTGAAAACAGGTTTGGGGGAGGTTTGTGCTTATTTACGTGTTACTTTGCATTATACTATATATAAGCACAAAAAAATTTTGATAATAAAAAAATAGAAAGTGAAAAATAATATATGAAAGATAAGAATAGTTTAAGAAAACCAAGAAAATTAAAAAGTTTTCTTAAACGTACTGGTAATAAGTAGTTATGAGCCATTGTCCCAAGGGTTAGTAAGATGAAGGAAGTCATTAATCTGAGGATAAAAATAATTCTGAAAAATAGTTTCTATTCTGGAAGTCAAACATTTGAATGTTGATACCCTACTATATGCACTTACACACGTCTTGAAACTCGGGATAGTAGAGGATACCTTGAAATGCTCTTGTCTAAAAGCCAAAATATGAAGGAAATAATAAATGAAGAAAATATAAAAATGGTGAAAAGAAAAATGAACACTGGTTTTGTTATCTCCAAGGCAGCAATAAAAAAATATAGCGAGGGTACTTCATCACCTAGTGCCTTAGACCAACTGGTCTGGGAGTCATTGCTAAGCCTTAGGTAGTGCAAGACGAGGAAAATACTATCACCTAATCAGCAAGCACATAAGTAATCGGTCGGTTGGTACCTCAAGAAGTATTAACGATCGCAAGAAAATGTGTGAGCAAATCTTAATATTCATCAAATTAAAAAGTACTGAGGTAGATGGACAAGAGTATGATAGCTTGAATTGAATTCTCCGAGTGTAGGGATGTTCTTTACACACACGTAGGGTTATATGATCAATGTTTGGATAAAAGGTAGGAATGAAGAATAAGACGATGTTTTATTGAGGGATGATGTGATTTCTAACATCTTTTCATGACTATTAAGATAGGGCTCATGACAACTGAAAAGCTAGTGTAGTTGGAAACTCTTATTTTCAAAGTCTTTCTTTTATGGTTCTTATCTTTATATGTAAATTTCACCATCTCTCTTTTATTATAGGATTTTGTGGGTGTAATCCGCTGAAAACCCTCAGGAGACAACACTCCTCCTACTAGGGACACCTAGAGGTTTAACGGCTTGTTGCACGTGCTCAGTGCAATCGTGTTTGCCTACGAAAGTGTGCTTAGTTTTCTCCTTTCTTTTTCTCCTTCTCTTGAATAAACTAGTTTGCTCGGGACGATCAAAGATAAGTTTGGGGGTATTTGTTCAGTTGATAAAACTGCACATTTGTTATTACATTTTTCTTACTATTTCTATATTAGAAAAGGTGTTTATTATAATATATGATACATATGAGGGTTTATCTGTAAAATGACTGTTTTCATGTATTTATATATTATAATTAGCATTTGGTAGGAAAATATATGCAAAAAAATATCATTGACCAAATCTTAAGAAAACAAACTCTACTAAATATCATTTGAGTTGTTGTGCAGAATTTTCAGGACTAAAATCAAGGAAATCAAGTTGTTAAAGCAAACCTGCCTAATTAAGAAAGCAAAACTTAGAAATCAAGTCTGGCAGCTACTACGAGAAGATTTCCAAGTTCCAAAGGTTCCAGAGATCGCCACATGTCACAAAGATCAAGCCACAGAAAAATGATCCAACGATCCCTCTTTTCCCTTCTCGTCAAGTGGGGATCCGCGGCCAAACCCCCCTATTGGCCGCGGATCTGCCGCGGTTTGGAAGACTTAGGAGATGGGATTTTCTCTGTTGGATACTAACTACTTTCTTCCAAATTAGGAAGCTAATTTTCTGGCTTTGAGTCTATAAATAAAGACCGAGAGGCTCTTAGAAAAATCATCAAGCCGACGAGATCACGAAGTCCAAGACGACTCACGCATCCAGGCTGATCATCAACTGTTCGTCTACTTCCTTGGAAGAGATCGAGAAGCAAACTAGTATTTGTAATCATTTTCTAAGGGATCAAAGTGTAATGAATATTGTTGATTAATAAAAGTAGTTCTTTTTCTTATTCTATTTCTTCGTAGTTTAATTAAGCATTTTCTCTCCATCTCTCTTTCTCCCAACATGCGCGAGTAATTCTCCGCTTGTTAGGGTTCGTAGGATTAAGGTAGGCTAATGGATGATGAAGATCCTTAAACCCTTTTTAAGTCCTATAAAGTTTATAAAATTTATCAAAAGAATCATTAACATCCTAATCGGGCGCGCTACCAATTCATTGTTAGTCTCGACCGCGATTAGAGATTAGATTAATGATTGTTTTGGTAAAGGCTAGATATGAACGGAGTTCCATGTCGAGATAGGGGTTAAGAGTGGGATTCCTTTTCCTTCCAAAAACCCTAATCTGCATGCATCACTGCCGTTCTAGTTTTAAATCTATTAATGGATAAAAAGGGTAATCTTTAATTAATCATCCATAACTACTAAATCCTAATGAACCCTACAAGCCCCCTTTTCATATAAACTTACCTCCGTAGTTAATCTAGATCTATATTTTGCATTATTGTTTAACGTAGATCTAAATCCTACAACCATTCTTCAATATTCTTTATTCCTATCCCTCCTCTCTTTTTCAACACATCTAAAGTAAGAGTAAAAAGTTCCACGTTTCCCAGAGGACGACCCGTACTCACCTCGGTCTAGCTACACGCGACACCGTTCTGATTGCGGTTACACTACAAACACACTTTTTCACACCAATCATTATTCTAACGTGGTTATTTGTAATTTGATAAGGAAGGTATCCATGTATACGAGAGAAGTCCATCTTACCCCGTGGGCTATGGTAACATATAGTACAAGGCCCCGTCATAACCCATGGGACAACGTCATGTGAATTCATGTAGATGTCTTTTAAGTGACCTCTCATGCCACGATATACATTCCGTACCAATCTACCCCTTTATGTCCGCGTATTGTATTGTATAGATTAAGAACATAGGTCTGAGCCGAATCCATGGATATAAAATATACAGGTTCATGTTCAGGATGTAATCATGTGTTCAAGTAGTCATGTTGAGTTCATGTCACGTTATAACCATGGTTCGGTCAAGTCGAGTCAAGCATACAAATTTGAGTTTAATGTTTGAATTCGAGTATTCAAGTTCATGATCAAGTATTCAAGTTCGTGTTTGGATTCTGGTTTGAGTTTGGACTCAGATTGAGTTAGACACTTGTGAACGGATTTAACTCTTGACTTTCTTAGATTCGGGAGTAATCGGCAATTGTTGCACATGGACGGCAGGATTTGAGTCTTTTTTCAAGACAATTGCCATTGATAACTCCGTTAAATTGTCTAACATGAATAGGCAAGCACCCACTTTTGCGGATGAGAATTCGACGCAAATTTCAAAGTACCGGACTTCCTAAATTTTGATGTTGTGTTGAGAATGGATTAGCTAGGAGTATTCTATGCTACGATTGACTGCCGTCAAAGGAGGGTAGTATTTGAGATACCAGATCATCCAGTCTTCTCTTTTAAAAGTGGAGATAGAACTTTGGAGCCAGGAAGATACCGTGCTAAACCGAAGAATGCGGAAGTGTTTTCTCTACCGGCAGAAGAAGAAAAGCCCGAGGTAGTTCGAGAGTTCGAGGATATATACCCTGAAGATATATCGGGTTTGCCTCCCGATCGAGCACTTGAGTTTAGTATGATTTACAACCTGGTGCGCAACCTGTAATCAAAACTCCGTACCAGTTAAGTCCGGAGGG